>CM032164.1:37976296-40376296 GCA_018901935.1 Pugionium cornutum
ATATTGATTTCATCAAATTTATATTTATATATTTCCTAATTTGGTTTTAAAATTATATTATGTGTTAAACTATAAAGGATCTATATTTTAAATTCAATATTTTAGATTTGAGATCAAATCCCAATTATATTATTTGAGAAACATTTTAATAAATAATTTCAATCTTACGTATTATTAATAGAAATGTCATGTTAACGTGTAATCATCATATTGAATTTTAAATAAATATATAAATGAGTTTAAATTACTAAATAATTACAATATATATTATTGTTATTATTTTGGTTAAAAATTAATATATTTCATTAAACTAACAAAAAATACTATTAAATTTATAAAAAAAAATTATTTTTATTTTTTTAATTTATATATATAAATATTAATATTAAAATAATTTTAAATAAAAATTAAAACTATATAAATATTTAATTTATAATTATTAATAAATAATATTATATAATTACTGAGTATTTTTCTCCATAAATTATGTGAAATTCGAAAACAAAAAAGGTAATCAGCAATGATTAGTCATCGATTAATTGCGCCATATGAAAAGTAATTATAAGGACATTTATAAATTAGTATTTTGAGATCATTGAGAATTAACCTGTCACGTGTATACGAAGCTTCTTTCACTAGTTAATCTGAATTGATAATCAAAATATTGATTTAAACAATTGGTAGGGTTAAAAACATTGAAAAATCTACTTGTCGCTATGTAATTTGACGATGAATAAGCCCTTTAATTAACTGATTTTATTTTAGTTTGGTATTATTACTGCATGTTGAATTGTAGTTAAGATTTGAAAAGGTTTTTACAAAAGTAGTTCAACCAATATAGTTTGGTGTTTAGTTCTAATCAATCCGAAACTTATCTAGACTTCCATGAAAAAGGTCTTGCTTAACGCAATGTTTTTCTCATCTAAATTTCATTCTTTTTTGGTCTTTACTATAAAAAATTTAAATAATTTTGGCGTTTTTACTTGAAAAGGTTATTTTAGAGTTAAAATGCAATACTATATTTTATAATTTATTTTTCGAATTTGAAAAGAAAAATAAATCTTAAGATAAACAAATATTTTAGCATGTTATACAAATATTGCTTTGACCTAAACATAATATCAATGCTTTAACATATAGATACATGTATAACTGAAAAAAACAGACCCTATTTTATAATTATGTCGCATAAAAACTTAAGAGTAATATTTTAAAATAACACATTTTAACATTTTTATTCTAAATATAACATCATAAAACTAAAATTCCAAACATAGCTCAAAATAATTATGTAAAAATATTTATTTACTTTAAATAAATTATATATGAACTTAAAATATTATATTTGAAGTTATTTTTTTCCTAAATTAAAGTTTAATTTTTTCTATTAAATGAAGTTTTAATGTATTTTTTATTAAATATATGCTATTATTAGAAATTTAAAATAATAACAATATTTTAGAACATGCTATTTTAGAGAATTGTTATTATCTTAATTATAATTCATAGTAAAAAACCAATGATATTGCTTAAGTGATTGTATGTAATTGCCAATTTTATTATTGTCTAGAAATCAATTGGAGATTGTTGGTGGCATGCGATAATATTAGTGTAGATAATTAGATTAAAATGAAAAGATAGTAAAGTGGAATATGAAGAAGCATGATGGTGAATTTTACCTATACCGTTTATACACACATGACAGTCGCTTCTAAGATGTAACGCACTACTCTTTCTTTTATTCATTTTTATTGTTTGCTTTCTTCTCGACTCCTTTTATATACATTATCACACGGAGACAACCATATATTATATCTTTATAATTCTTCTTATGAAAACTAGTAAAATAAACTTATTTACTGACCTAATTTTGTCTTGCCATATCATGAAGTTCATGAGTGCTCGAAGATAACATACAATATGTCAAATCATCAAGAATGCTGGAAGACAACATACAAATGGAATTACTAAACGATTCAGAATTCATCAAATCCACTTTTTTCTGTGCATAATCTGTTGCATTCGAGATAATTGAGTTACAGGCTCAGTTTTTCTTTCCCAGACGAAATTTTGGAAACTGTATAAAGATTATATGTGAGGATTGTTATTTCTCAAATCCACTCTTTCTGAATAGTTAATTAGAACCATCGTAGCACTATATGTGAGGATTAAACTATCGTAAGTTCATGCAATTTTATGGTATACACATACAAATGGTGGCATGAATGAATTATTCAATTTTTTTATTAATTTGTATTTAGTAATTCATAACATGATTAAAAAACTAAAAATAGAACTACAGTAATACTATTATTACAGAAAATAATTATTTATCTTAAATAAAAAATATATAAAATTAAAACATAATATTTATTTTTGTAAATTAAAATTATGTTATTTTTGGAAATTTAAATGATTAGTGCTATATTTAAAACTAAAATTTGAAATAATAATATTTTAGTCAATTGTATAAATAACTATATTCCTCTCTAAATGCATTGTCGTGCTTCATTTTAGTTATTTTGTAATGGAATACAATAGATTTAATCGATATTTATTTGAATGGTTGGTTAGCCGATCAATGGTTTATTTTTATTGGCCATGCCAAAAGAAAAAAACAACAAAAAAGTTTGACGCCTAATTCCTTAATTTAATTTGGTTTAAAGGAAAAAGAAACTCACTTAAATGACTACGACAATAAAATATAAAGAAAGGTTTGGCATAAAAGTTTGAGAAAAATATAATACACGCCAAAGAGTGCATACCACCAAAACAATATTAAATATCTACCATTTTTAAACTTTAGAAATATTGAGACCATCAATATGCAATGTTCTTCTCTTTGACATTCCCATCGTATAAACATGTCACCTTCTCTCTATATATAGTGTGTATCATTAGCCTCGTAGTTAAAATTATATCGAAGAAAACTCAATTAGAGCTACTCAAGAGTTAGAAGATCTTAATTTACAATACAATCACAATGGCTCTAACTCACAACGTATTTGCATTTACATTTGGAATCATGGGTTAGTCTAAGCATTCATAGTTTAATTGTATACTATATATTAACATATGTTAATTACCTTTACCATATGTAATTTTTGTTTGCAGGAAACATCATATCATTCATAGTTTTCTTGGCACCAGTGTAAGCATCATCGACTTTTTAACACAATTTTTTCTTCTTCTTTATCAGTAATAAAACAGATATTGTTTTTCATGTAAATGCAGACCAACTTTTGTCAGAATCTGTAAGAAAAAATCGATTGAAGGGTTTCAATCACTTCCTTATGTGTCTGCACTCTTTAGTGCGATGCTATGGATTTACTATGCTATGCAAAAAGATGGATCAGGTTTCCTTCTCATTACCATAAATGCCGTAGGATGCTTCATTGAAACCATCTACATCGTCCTCTTCATCACTTATGCTAACAAGAAAGCTAAAGTACGTTTAAACCCTTATACCATTTCCTCTTTTGGTTTAGCTGATGATATTAAAAAAAAACAACCCATGTGGCCATGTAGATATCGACTTTGAAGGTTCTTGGGCTCTTGAATTTCTTGGGATTTGCTGCTATTATTCTTGTCTGCCAACTTTTGACCAACGAATCGAACCGTGAGAAAGTCATTGGAGGCATTTGCGTCGGATTTTCAGTTTGTGTCTTCGCAGCTCCTTTGAGCATCATGGTACGTACGTCTATATCTGTATATATCCTACGTCCTTACATATACACACTTGTTTGGTTATATACTCTAAAGTGACTAATAACTCTAGCTTCGTATCTTTCTTTTTCTGGTAATTGATGATGATGCAGAGAGTGGTGATACGAACAAAGAGTGTGGAGTTTATGCCCTTCTCTCTATCATTGTTTCTTACACTCAGTGCTATTACGTGGCTCTTGTATGGTCTTGCTATTAAAGACTTCTATGTTGCGGTAAGTTTTAACTGAAGTCGTACGTTAGATATTTCTCTTTTAACTGAAGTCGATCAATGGGATTACTGATGTGATTTAGTTGTCTTTTATTGAAGCTTCCAAATATATTGGGTGCGTTTCTAGGAGCAGTTCAGATGATTCTCTACATCATTTTCAAGTACTACAAAGCAGCAGTGACTGATGAGACAGAGAAAGCTAAAACGGTGTCGGATCACTCCATCGGAATTGTCAAGGTTTCAAACATTCCAGCTTCAGGTGATTTGACGGTTCATCCACAAGTGAACCATCTTGATCAATCTCATGGTGGTGATTTAGAGGATCAGATGGACAAGAAAATGTCAAACTAAATCCAAATTTTTAATATTGCTATTTAATGATTTTTCAGTAATTAATAATGTAATGTTGGGTCGTGTTTCTCTAACTTGTTCTTTTATATAATCATCACTTGTTTTTCATCATTTTGCTTCGATGTATCACGAATTTGTATAACGAAAGTACTTATATTTTTAGTTTTTATTTTATAAAATATTTTTCTTCTGTATTGGAAAATTACAAGTTGGGGGTTAGGAAATAGGAGAAGATCAAATATTTGAAATTTTTTTTATATATTTTTATTAACATTTGATTTTGTTAAAGTAAATAAAAACTCTGTAAATATTTGAACACGGCAATATACAAGTGACTGGCAAATTTCCAATTCGGTTAAAACGGCACCGTTTTATTGAATGAATAGTGAACAAATAAATAAGAGAGGTGGAAGTGACGACGAGAAAAAAAGTGAAAATCGTCGGCTTGAGACCTTCGATATTTGGTGACTCTTGAACTTTTGTCAAAAGCTTTTCCTCCTTCTTCCGCTTTTCCCACGTCTTCAAAGATCCGAAGACGAAATCGGAAGCTACTATTCTGTATTGGTTTCTCTCCTGATTCTTGTTTATTATCCGTTTTTTGTTTGTTTCGAAGCGAGTTCTGATTCTCGTTTTGTCTACTTTTTTGTTTGCAGATTCGAACTATTTCAGATCTGAAAGAGTTGTGTGTGTTTAAGGCTGGTTTTTGAGAAGTGGGTTTGGTAATCGGAGCTCGATTTGGTGGTAACGGAGGCCGGAGAGAAGTCAACGGATATGCCGGAGGAGGAGTCGATAGATATCAAATTCAGGCTGTACGATGGCTCCGATATCGGGCCGTTTCGTTATTCAGCGGCATCTACTGTTGATTTTTTGAAGCAGAGGGTCGTCTCTGACTGGCCCAAAGGTCAGTTAGGGTTTTGAATTTTCAGTATTCCGTGATCGTTGTTACTTTTTCCCCAATCTGGTCCTGGTTTTCATCACTTTCCATGAATTTCTTGGTGGCTGTCCTTAAATCCTGCTTTTTTTCATAGAAATATGCTTAAGTATAGAGCTGTAGATGGTTGTTAGTCTTGGATGATTAGTACACTCGAAGCTGTATTATGAAAAAAAAAAACAAAATCTTGTGTGATTTAAGGTAATACAAAGCATCAATTTTGTTAAGTTATGTAGCCTAGTTAATTAAATGCTCGATTTCTTTAGGCAAAACTGTTGTTCCAAAGGGAATAAACGAAGTCAAGCTGATCAACTCCGGTAAGATCTTGGAGAACACCAAGACTGTTGGTCAATGTAAGACACCATTTGGAGAGATTGCAGGTGGAGTCATTGTGATGCATGTTGTTGTACAGCCATCTTTAGCAAAATCCAAAACAGGTATTTTTTAATATCTGTCATGTTTTTTGCTCCTTTAAGCATATAAAAAAAATTCTTTTCATGGAGATCTTCTCGCCTGTGTTGATTTTGATATCTGTTATCTGCCTCAACTCTTCTTCTTAGAATATCATCTACCCTTTAGTCATATTTGTCGTCATCGAGACTGATAAGAGTGTTCATCGACTAAACATGGCACATCAGCAAGTTAGAACTTTTGATAGTAGGTATTCTCTAGAATTCATCCCTAGGGTTCTGGTGCGTTCTTTGTTCTATTTTCAGTGAGAAATATGCCTTTATCAGCTCTAAGCCTAGCAAAGACATACCATGATGGAAAGAATAGCCTAAATTCATTGCTAATCGTTCATGGTCAGCAATTAGTTTGAACCTGCTACGGAATGCTCTTGTTGAGAGTGGCTCTCACTTTTAAATAATCATACATCTCAGTGATAGCTTCTATTAGACCCACTCAAATCTTTGCCAATCATTAAGATTTGAATCATGGAAAGTGGGAGGTTTGTGAATTCTAACTAACAGTTGAATACGTATTGATTGAACAGAGAAGAAGGTCGATAAAGCACCAAAGGCTGTTATCTGCACATGCACCATTTTGTGAAGGAAACAAGACATATATCTTACAAAGCAGACCCAATTCTTCAGGTACAGAAGAAAACAAAAAGAAAAAGAAAAAGAAAGGTAAAGTAAAGTAAAAGCTTCCCTTGAAGCTGTGGAGAAAATGATTTAGATTCTTTTGAAGTAAGCATCATCATCTGTTGTCCCTTATTTGTTTTGTTCACATTGTCTGGTATACTTCATTCGCTTCTCGATGAACTCTACAAAATGGAAGTTGTATAGGTTACTAGTTCTAAGGGATTTCGTGTGATGAAGATTAATTATGTATCTATGAAAGAAAAATCGTTGTGCCTTTGTTCTAATTTGTTCTTCTTTCACACCATAACAACCTTCGAGAACAGTCGGCCATGAGTTAGCAAAATTGAAGAAGAATGAATGGATTTGATATAAAAAAAACTCATGCGTAAAATAAAAATAAAATGAAGAAATTGCTGAAATGAATATTTTTAAAAGTAATATTTTAAAATAATATTTGTAAGTTTATTTTTTAAATAAACATAATGTTTGGTTTACTTTTAAATAATTATCCTATTTTAAAAACTTTTGTTAAATAGGTGGTTAGTGCAAATTTTTTTTTTTGTCGTCACGTGCAATTTTTATTGATTACTCTTCATTAGACATAATTTTGTGTTAATACCAATATGGAAAATAGGTAAAATCGTACACTATACTTTTGGTGGGTAATAAAACAATGAACTTTTGGTAAAAGGTAAAACAACGATTTCCCAATTATTTTTTTTTCTTCCCTTTTTTTCTTTCTAACTTAGTACTCTTTTCATCACATGTACTTTAGTTAATAAATAGATTCGCAAAACTAAATTGAATTATATTAACAATTAAATTAAAAGATCTTTTAAATAATAAATACAGTTTAGATTTTGTTCCACTTATGATATAGATTTAGATACAAATATAATATATATTACTATATTAGTATACTTTGGTAATTATATTATGATATTTATGATCATCAATTTTAATGTTTAGTTAAAAAGATAACAATAACTCAAGCACATTTCTTAAAACCAAATGTAGACAGTAGATGATACAACAATATGGCAAGAAAACTGCTATGACTCAAAACCAAACCAAAGCACATTTCTTTAAAACCAAACACAAAGAGAAAAACTCTTGTCCCCAAGACCAAACCTCTATTTTTCTTTATCGTTGAAATGTTTTCAATGTTTGGAAGCAAAGTCATTGATCAGGGCTAAGGCATTGCTCGTCTCTTGCGCCACACGCACAATGTGTGTTCGGATTAAGCTTTTCAGTTCCCCATCCATGGCTTTCCCTCCAAACCCATCAAGACACGTGGTCTCATCTGTCAGAGCCGCACTTGTCCACGTTCTTACATTGCTCAGACAGAACCAGAAGTCTTGTCGGCTTTCGCCTTCCTCCAGATGTTTCAGTTCCTTCAGTGACTTGCTCAATCTGTCAACACTATCTCCCATCTCCTCTACACAGTCCACGACAGCCTCATGCTGCCTCTTTGTGATTCCATTATAGTCAATCATCTCTGAGACATAGGTTTTGGCTGACTTTGCTCGGGCCATGCTAACGGCAAGCGCTGTCTCTGCGAGCTGACGTGGCCGCTTCTTGATCTCGCTTGCATATGAAGAGAGGGACTGAAAGCATAGGTCCGGGTACGTTGTTGTCTCACAAGAGGCTTTAACGAACTCTGTATCACCACTTGACTCCTCTTCAAGGTTTCTGGCCATGGCTATTGCTGCGGTGGACACATATAGAACAAAGAGAATCAGAGAAATACCTAAACATTTCGCCATTTTGGGTTCCAAAGACAAATGGTTTTCTTTAATTTAACCAAAAATGGGAGTAACAGCAAAAGAGTTCAGGGATTTATAGAGAGAGAGAGAGAGAGAGAGAGAGAGAGGGGGGGGGGGGGTTTAAAGAATGTGTTAATGCAGATACATCTCCTTATATTCTTACACACAAAGCACTGTTTCTTTTTTAGAGCAAAGTGGGAGTTGATTAAAACGTTAATAAATGTGGAGCAATGTGAACATCAAAAACAGAAGGATAAGAGCTGGAACTGCATTGTCTTCATCTATGGTGTTTTGACTGCTTAACATTATCTTATAACACCAAATACAAGTGGTGGTGTTGAAAAAAAAATTACATATAGTGGTGGGTCCTGATGCAAGTGATCTGTGACTAACCCCATGTGACTAAAACCATATGAAACGCTGGTCACGAGAAATAGCTTTTCAATAGAATAATGCAGCGGAAAAAAGGGTAAATCTAGTGATGACGCTGGTTTTAAGACAAACCATGTAGAACACATCCCACGAGAATCTAGAAATCAGAAATCACTTCTCACAGCTAACCAGTCAGACGCGTTTACATATGTCATGTGATTCATTTCACAAACAAGTCTCCTGTGTGTGAAAGAATATTGCATAAGGGAGCAGAAGATAAATTCGTACATACCTGCTTGATAGAAGAATCAGTTTATGTCTCCAATCCTCGATCCACCATCATTTTGCCTTACTCTCTTAACATCCTTTGCTCTCTTTGCCTTGCTATAAATTCTCATTAACAGTTCGAACTTATGTTCGTTATCAGCTTCCAGCTTGAAAAGACTCTGAGCAGCAACCTCTACAATACTAGCATTTCCATGGAGGTAACACGCGTAAAACAAAGCTCCCCAAACAGTTGGACCAGCCTCAAACCCCTCCTCCATAATCCCGGCTCCTCCGTACAGATTCACATGCACGCATAGTGTTCCATTCTCGGATTTATCCCATATTCCTTCGACATCAAAGAGAATAGTCTCTCTCCAGCTTCGGATATTCCTGTATTAGAACAGAGAGATAGAACTGAGACAAACGTGATACCGTCACGTCTAGCATTAGCACGCTGCAACTGGTCAAAATACTTTAAAACCATTAGAATCTTTAGAATGAACAGAGATAATAGCATTCCAAGATACGGTATCTCTCTTGAGCATCTGATTGAATATGAAGCAGGCTTGGCCTAACTGTCCCCTTTGGAGTACAGAACAATCAAAGCATTCGCAACCGATAACTCCCACTCCATTCCTCGCCTAATTGTCCATCCATGTAACTGACTTCCATGCTTAAAAGATAAAACGCGACTGGATATAGCAATCTTATCAGGCTCAGCCTCATTTTAAATCATCAGACGAAAAATGTCCAGTGCCTCGTGTAACAATCCGTGATGAAGGTAATCAGTCAACATGGAATTCCAGGAGACATTCTTTGTGACAAATCATGTAAAAACATTCCTTTCTTCAACAATGTCGCCTCATTTTGCGTACATATCAACAAGAGCATTGAGCACATAGACACCGAATCCGAAACCTGGCTTAACCAAATCATCGATGGGGCTTCTCCAAACTGAATAGACCCAATTCCGACGCGTGGGAAAGTGAACCGATCTGGTTTTACGTCTTCGTCAGCCAACTGAAAGTTGAAAGCGATGGCGTCTTCGTACTGACCCGATTCCGCGTAGCCTGCGATAAGAGAGTTCGAAGCAAAAGCCGAGAGTTTTCTCTTAGGCTTTCGATCGAACACTCGTGCGCAACCTTCGCGTAGCTACAAGACGCGAAGAGCCTAACAGGTGTAGGTCGATGAAGTCTAACACCATGGTCAATGGCTCTTAAGCTATAGCATGTCTCGAGAAGAGAAGCGAAGATCTCAGGTTTGCTGATTGTGATGCCTTTTTCCAGCGGAGGTTTCGAGATCTGCATGACAACGTCTAAGGCTTCAAGTTGGGTCCGGTGAATCGACTGTTTTCCGATAAGAATGGGAGTGCAAGATGGTTTAATGAAAGAAAAAGAAGTAAAACCATTGTTACTGTCTTGAATTTGTCTTTGTTTCAATGTCTTAGTTTCTTTTTTCATTGAAGAAGACGATACAGATGGATAACAAAAGCTCGGTTTGTGTACGATACATACCATCTTCTCTTTTTCACTTGTCTTTCTTTTTTCCTTCTGAGTTGAGAATTCGATAAATGTTAATGAGTATTAAAACTTGCATTCTTGTTTTATTCTTTAGCTTATGATACTACACACAAAACTATGCAATGCATTCCGTAGTGCATCAAAAATTCAAGAGTAACGAACAAATCTCGGATAGGTCGTTTTTTGTCAAGATGAATTCTCTACCAAACTCGAAGCAAGAGGGGTCTTTGAATTTACACCATGCGGACATTCCTTCAATTTCTGCACACAAAAAATTGCAGCTGTTAAATCTAAATCTTGTTGTACTCAGAACATCAGATAGACCTGAGCTAAGAACAAATTGAGTCGTGTCATGGCATAAATTCCAAAGGCATAGAATCATGATTTGGTTGCAGAAAACGCAAGGGTATATTCTGCCTGATGTCTAGATGATGCAAACAAAAACAACATTTTGAATTGAAAATGCAGTGAATGCATACCTCGAATGAAGTGAAAATAGGAAGAACTTGTTGGAATATGTCATCTACCGTTCCTACTGCATTAATCTGCACCAAAGATGAAATATCAGATATAAGGCATTTGAATTCAAACATTATCAACAGCTTCTCCAACCTTCTATACCTAAACTATCAAATAAAACTACAAATATGAACGGATGAAGTCAAATGTTTGCAAAGAACTAACTGTGTAGAGTTTTCCTTTATTTTTGTAGTACTCGATTACAGGACTACTTAAGGCCTCAAAGACTTTCAGACGTTTCTTCATTGTAGTTATATTATCATCAACTCTGCCCTGCAACAGCAAGGAATCAGTTTCATGGCACTGTTAAACTGAAAATACTACAGGGTGGATACTTTTCGATAAGCACCTGCTTGCGATTCAATACGCGTTTTACCATCTCTTCTTTGGGGCAATCAAAGAACAGTACTACATCAGGGTCTGCTCTTATCTGCAATAGTATCAAGGAGCTATTTCATGTTCAAAGTTTTGTTGCAAGAGTAGTTCCATGTAATAGACTGAGGAGATACTACATTACTTACTATGCTCTCAACTGCAACACGATTTTCCTCAGTTCGTGGAAAACCATCAATGAGAAACTTGCGACTGTCACTAGATTCGAGCTCTTTCTGCATTAGTTTTACTGTAACTTCTGAGGGAACAATTTTTCCTTCTTTAATCAAATTCAGAATCATAGCCCTGAAATTGAGATGTCCCCTCATGAGATATGACCACAAACTTTTGAGGCATTCTCAGAAAAGACACTAGAATTGAAAGCTTCATTCATTGTCCTACCCATTTTTACTGTTCATTGCGATTTCTCTCCTGAGCAAATCTCCAGCACTTAGATGTGTCAATCCAAAGGTCTCAACAATCTTTTCACATTGTGTACCTTTTCCACTTCCAGGACCTCCTGAGGTTATAAATCCATCATACAAAATCAAATTGTTGAGATGTCACCTCTTGGGCATGATAAAAGTTTGACACAATTGATGAAATGTCCATTTACTTTACATGATCGGAATAATAGATAGATCGTGTACCCTTTGACTGAGGAACAAGTGAGAGTTTATCATCTTAAAAACATTCTCAGAAAACTCGAATCTAAACCCAGATAGATCACACTCATACGTTCCAACATATTGAACACCAAAATCGAACACTTACCTAATACAAATGTAATGAACAGAGGTCTCTCTTTCGGCGGTAAATCCCGTTCTTCCTGCGACAGAGAATAGAAACACATTATAGACAAAAACACAACTAATGAAGAAAATGAAACAGACAAACAGACTGATCGAGCTTTTCCTACCGTTTTATTCATGTCCGTTGCCCCAACTTTGAGCCCAAAAGCAGCCTAGAATAAAAAAATCACAAAATCAAAAGATTCCAGCGAGGAAACAGGCAACGATTTCATTCCTCCCTGAGTAAAGTGATCAGGTTGAAAATCGAACGGGAAAACGTCGCACCTGGTTGAGCGCAAGGGATCGGGATGATGAAGAAATCATCGGGGAAAATAAAGCCACGCGTCGCCACATCTTGCGGTCGTCTTCTTCCTTCACGTGTCTGTGATTTCCTTTACTTGGACGTCGAATTTCGATTTTCAGATTCCAGCAAGAATTATCGTCGAAAAACGGAGCACGTAGAATAAAAACAATGAAGAGCAGTGCGCCAAAATGATTAACCAACGTTCACGCTACACCTTCTTTGTGGGAATTATCCCTATATGTTCGGTGTTTCAACAAATAAGCGACCTCTGCGAATGTTTGAAGGAAAAAATACGAAATAGGTCGAAAACTGACTATGGAATTCAAGCAAAAGCGAACGTGCAGTTTTCCGTTTTAGAAGCGAACGCTGTGTCGCTTATGGTACAGTTTTCCGTTTTCTTGCATTGGATTGATGACATCAAAAGAAAGTATTAAAGGTACAATTTTGTTAACAGATGTAAGAATTTATTTAGCAAGGTAGTTTCTGTGGTTATCAATCAACCAGATACATCCACGGTCCAATAAATGATCTCAAAACATCCCTCCATCTTTCTTTGGAGATTGAGGCATAATTTAAGGGGTAGCTCAAAAATGTGCATGGTAACCGATGACAAAATCTTTTCTCTATCTAGCAGATATCGAGAAGAGTATGTAAAGCCTGAAATTGTACCATTTAACAATTTGGATCATCCAAATGTCCAAAGGTCTCGTTCCAATGACTCAAAGCTTCATCCTGAGTCCTCATAATCCATATATGCTTTGCTGCATCTGCTTTTTCTTGCTCTTCCAGAATTTTCTGCAATTGCCAAATCCTTAAATATCTTGGAACATAGACACATTCTTTTAGATACAATGTTGACACTGCACCAATGTTTTCTGTAACATTGGACGCAGTGCAAATGAAAATGTGCCGTGTTTATCTTTTTCGACAAAAACAGCACTCATGCTCAAAGTAAGAACTGCACCGAGTATGATTCATAATTGAAAAGAAGTGTGATTCACATAACTCCAAACTGTGGCTATGTGAGATTAAAGAGTCTACGTGATATCCAAAAGATGACGCTAATGTTTGATCCTCTTAAGCAAAAAAATGAAGAATGAACCGGCTATATGATCAAAGAAGCTACAAACCTCAGCTTCAGAAATTCTTTTTGTCTTTAAGGAAAGACAATCAAAGAGATCAGAGAACTTCTTAGTACAATCATCAAGTTTTCCAACCCGGTAATACTGCTGCATTTGGTAAAATGGTGCTGCAACGAGATGATCTGAGTTAACATATGGAACTTGATGTCAAACGGTCAAAGCAAGAGAAAAGGGTTTAGCTTCGGTTAATGGAGCCAACAGAACATTATAAGTGAAGGCAATGTAACACAAACAAGCATTAGCATAATTTAACAGAGAAGAGAACGCAGAAAACATACTAGAAAATTCCATATCTTGTTGAATATTAGCATAATTTAACAGAGAAGAGAACGCAGAAAACATACTAGAAAATTCCGTATCTTGTTGAATAGTACTAAGCTATATATATACATGAGATGGTCATTGGGATAAGTTTCTAAATCATTGTACCCTCGGAAAGAAGATGAAAACTGATGGAGCAAACAGATACACAAGTACAAAACATAGGGTTTAGTGGGTAAGATGTTCTTTCCTAAAAGGCAAAACATTTGTCGGGTTTCCCCCTTGAGTAGTCAAGACACAAGAAAGTGGATGCCACAAATGAATACAACTTGCGAAATTGTCTAAGACTAATGCCATTTTTTATGTTCCTGTCCCATCGCCATTGCTGGTTTTGTTGGACCATCCAGAAATCCCTTCAACAAAACATACACAGTGGAAACGTTTTCTTCAAAATACGAAAAATGCCATTGTTGCTGTAGTTCTTAGTCATTTCTAAACTTGAGTCTTTGACCAGGGTTTGTTAGTGTATAACAGGCTAAAGAAGCACGAAAACTACAAATCAGTCGTTGACGAAGGGCAAACGATGAAAGGCAAAAATCCAAAGAAAAGATCATAACGGATGGATCAGATCTAAACCAAGTTCAAATTTTTGCTTGCCCATGAGGAACATTTTCCAACTGGAACCAGTAGCGAAAGCTGCTGAGTGGAGAGCAAAGAGAAGATGCAAAATCAGGGAATGCGAACAGATAAGGGAAAACGAAGATATACAGTAGCAAAACCAGAGGGCATCGAAGCATTTAGTGCAGGATACGCGCCGCCGGACAGCTGAAGAGTCTTCAGTCCCCGTTCTCATCGTGTATCCTCAGTGCGGGAAGAAGAATCGGATCCGGTGGTAGTATTTGGGTTTAGATTTGGGCCTTTTCTGCCAATTAACTGTGGGCCTGACCATATAGTTTGTGGGAGTAAGGGAGAAATATTAGTCAAAAGTGTTTATGTTTAGTCAACGAAATTAGACTCGAGAGATGTGTCTCTCTCTATCTTAATGTTATTGCATGGCACAAGCGGTACGTTTGCTCCTTTCTTTTATAAACTTTTTCTTTCCTATCTTAATATCCCAACTAAAGTTAAGTAACCACTTGTTTTGTCCGTAAGCAATTTACAAAATTTTTTAGCTTATGTTATAATATGAACCAAAATTACTAGACCGGAACAGTTAACTCCTTAACCAGGTAATTAAAAGTCGAATTATCTCGTGGTTTTTTCATCATTCAAATCTACACTTTACGTTTTCATTGTTTCTCTCTCTCTCTCTCTCTCTCTTTCTTTTTCTTCATGATAAAATTATAATATCCATCTGGTTTATATAAAAGAAAATTGGTCAAAACCCTAAGTTTACCTCACCTGTTAAGAAATTTCTCCCCCAGCTTAAACCACCCCTAAAAACAAAATTAGATCTTTCTTCTTTGCTTGTCTTAGGGCGAATTTTCTGAAATTAAGATTCTACCCATGGAAGCTCTGTTTTTCTTTTTTGTCATCGTTACTAGTTACTACTGATCTGATTCCAGCAGCAACCGCTCCTTCTTCACCAAAAATTCTTCTGTTTTCAATCTTACCTCTGAATATTAGTTTAGGGAGCTTGTTAGAATAAGGTTGAATCTTTCGTGATCACAAAGATTCGGGGGTGATCTTAGGATTTTTTGGGTTCTACCTCATTTGTCGGAATCTCTCCCTACAGAATCACTGATCTATGTCCTGATGGAGGAGAGAGAAGGAACCAACAACGCAAGCAGTTTCGACTTGAAGCAACATGAAGCTTCTGATGGTTACCCAATGGACCCACCACAACCCGAAAACCCTAACCCGTTCCCCAGCCCACCAGTCACTTCCGCCGCCGCTGCCACAGCCGCCGTTGCAGATAATGCGGCTCCTCCGTGCAGCTCAACAATGCCGGCGGAGACTGCTTCATCTGAGCAGAAAAAGAAGAGAGGTCGGCCTAGAAAATATAATCCGGACGGGACTCTCGCCGTGACTCTGTCGCCGATGCCAATCTCCTCCTCCGTTCCGTTCTCGACGGAGTCTCCTTCTCGTAAACGAGGAAGAGGACGTGGCAAGGCCAACCGATGGCTCAAGAAGTCTCAAATGTTCCAATTCGACAGAAGTCCTGGTAATGTCTGCTCATACTTAGACAACTCTTTGAAACCTTGGATGCTAGTTCTAAATTAGAAATGTAGCAGTTTTGTTTAGTTATGCGACTCATATGGACCTATGCGGGTTTGTCTTTGCTATGCCTTGAACGATGTTAGAATAAGAACCAATTTTTATAAGCTAGTGCAGGGATACGCTTTGAGGGAAGTATTAGAATACACACAAGATCGAGGATTAGGGAGAAAACAGCTTTTAATAAAGAAATCTTTGTCTTGAATTTGTTTCATAGATCAATCACATCTTTTCTTAATGTTTCGTTGTTATATCTTGTTGTCTCAGCTTGGGTTTTGACTTCTTTCGATTCAGTTGATACCAATTTTTCAGGTGTAGGAACTGCAGATTTTGTTGGTGCGAACTTTACACCTCATGTGCTCACAGTAAACGCTGGAGAGGTATGGTTTTCTGAATATTCATTTGTGATATGATCAGTCATAGGCATTGGAGGTTCATATTTCAAATATTTAACTAAGATAAGTTTATTAAGTTGATCTTTTGACACTTGATTTGTGCAGGATGTGACAATGAAGATAATGACATTCTCTCAACAACGATCTCCTGCCATCTGCATCCTTTCAGCAAATGGTCCCATCTCCAATGTTACGCTTCGTCAGTCTACGACATCCGGCGGTACTCTAACTTATGAGGTCTGGATGCTCTCTTCTCTCGTCTCGAATTATGAAGAATGGTTCTATCCACAAGGTTCCTTCAAATGTTTTGTGTTGTGATCAGGGTCGTTTTGAGATCCTCTCTTTGACGGGGTCATTTATGCAAAATGACTCTGGAGGAACTCGAAGTAGAGCTGGTGGTATGAGTGTTTGCCTTGCAGGACCAGATGGTCGTGTCTTTGGTGGAGGACTCGCTGGCCTATTTCTTGCGGCTGGCCCTGTCCAGGTTGGTTCAGATTTCCAGATCTTGTGTGTTCTCCGAATATGAGTATTTTTTTGTCTGACATCAATTTTTATTACAGGTAATGGTAGGGACTTTTATAGCGTGTCACGAGCAATCGCAGCTGCAGCTCGCAAAAGAAAGACGACAAAGACTTGGGGCTCAACCATCTTCAATCTCCTTTAACATCTCAGCAGAAGAACGGAAGGCGAGATTCGAGAGGCTCAACAAGTCTGTTGTTATGTCCGCACCAACTACTTCATACCCGCATGAAAACACAACGAACGCGGTACACAGTTACTACACAAACTCCACAAACGACGCCAAGGATCCCTTTTCTTCCATTTCGGTTGGAAGAGGAGGAGAGGGAGGTGAAGAGGATGAAGATGATGATGATGATGATGATGGTGGTGGTGATGATGAATTAGATGGTGAGGATGAAGAATTTGGAGGCGATATCCAATCTGACAACGAGGTTCGGAGCTGATGATCCTGTGGTTTTCTTTTCACAGATTTGTTAGGATGATGGGTTTCAGATTTTGGTTGATTGTTAACACAGAATATTTAGAAGCTCCTATGATTAGGTTCTGTCCTCTTGTGATTGTTGTAGACTTGTAGTATCCATGTTAGAAACAAACTCACCATTGCAAAACTCTTCTTCATGAAAGTTATCACTTCGCTTTTCCAATTTCATTTTTGTTCCAAACACGATGACAAGTGATTGATTTTTGTTTGTAATTCTTTTTCCAAAGTCTACGTCTGACTTTTCCAAAGTATAATAATCAACGCAAAGGCCAGCAAAAGGCTTCTGGGCACAGTGAACCGATGAGTGGCTTGTGGTCCCGAAATCAGAAATGAACACAACACAAGACAACTTAAAACAAATGTTATTGGAGTTATGCGAAACAAAAATCCTTTTCAAAAGATGATTCAATCCTTGGCAGCTAGAGCACACTTCAAAAATCCCCCATGATAGATTCATTCTTTTGAAAGTTTGCGGGCGGTTTTACTTAACATCAATCAGTTCAACATCAAACGTCAGCCAAGCGTTAGGCGGAATCTGGCCACCAGCACCACGGGCACCATACCTGTGAACCAGACAACATTGTCATCCCATTAGAAAGGTTAAAACAGAAACATCGCAACCAAGAAAACAAGCTGAGTAGGAAGTAGGAACACGACAATCTGCAATTGATTTACCCCATTGATGGTGGAATTGTAAGCCTTCTTTTCTCACCAACACGCATGCCTGTTGAATTTCAAAGAACTTGAGCTCAAAAATAAAATGGTGCACATTTGAACAAAGTGAAGAAAACAAGAAATTAGGTTACCATTAACGCCAACATCCCATCCCTTAATGACTTCTCCACCACCTGCATGTTACAACAAGCACATAAGTATATCACGCTGTAATTTTCAAGCCAACTTCCAAAGCTATTGTTTCTGCATCTAGTTAGAATACCAACCTAACTGGAACTTAAAAGGTGCTTTTCCAATGTTGGAATCGAAAATCTTCCCATTCTTCTGAAGCTTTCCAATATAGCGGACCTTAACCTGCACTCAGAGACAACCGAAAGGCTAATTAAATGCATTGCCTCACGGCGCCCAAACTAAGCCGAGAAAGAACATTGGCTAGAGTTACCACAGCTTAAGGGTTTGGGTGCTCTTAGGTGTTATAAGGGATTAGTTTGTTCACTTCCTATACAATGTGGATTCATCAAGTACCCACATTCATATAAACCTACCATGTTGCATAATCCACAGTCCGACGCATATATGCAGTAATCATATGATCTCATCTATGCAATTTATGAAATATAAGTGCGCAAACCTGTTTTCCAGGATGAGCTTTTTTGGCGTTGGGTTTGCTCATGGCTAACTCTTCAACAATGAGCCCATTTGGGTATGTCCGTACTTGGGAAGACTTGGAGTTCACTTTATTCTCCTTAGTTATTGAATCTGAGGTTTGATTCTCAGCACTACTAGGAACGGTTTTACTCTCCACTGTAGCTTCCTCATTTGAGTTCTTTTTCTTTTTATTTTTCTTCTCAGCAGATTTATTTGGGGTCTTGGAGCTTTCATTCCTGCAATAATACCATAAAACGCAAAATTTGTTAGATGCGAAAAGGTTTTATAAAGGTACATAACATTAAGCCTTCATTTACTTGTGATATAATCGTTACAATCTATCAAATATCTTCTTACTGGCATCTCACAAATGCCATGGAAACTTTCTACTATCCCAAAAGTCTTCAAATCAAGGAATGAGAGTTTAAGAGAATTCTCACATGGCACTGTTTGCAGTTTCATTTTGAGCTTTCTTGCTTGAAGATTTTTGGCTGGTTTCCTGCTTCTTCAGTACATTTACGGTCTGAACTTGTTCATCAGATTCCTCATTTGAGGCAGTTTCCCCTTTCTTCTTTTCTTTCTGATTTTTCTTTTTTTTAATCTTTTTCACACTGGAAAAAATTGAGAAACAACTTCAAATACCTACAATACTGCTAGTATATGCTATGTTCACTATGTCCTCAGCGTCAGTAGTGATCAAATAAAGGGGTACCTTTCTTGTTCACCATCTTGCTCAGAAGCCTTGGCTTTCCGTTTTTTGTTTCTACCTTGTTCGTCTCTATCTAAGTCCATCTTCTCAACTGTCTTATTCTCTGGTTCAGGCGCTTTTTCTTTGGAAATAGGAAGACCATCTTCGTCCTCATCTTCGCTTTCGTCCTCATCTTCGCTTTCCAGATCTGAAACATGGGTACTCTCTATGGCAATGATTTGTTTCGCTGCATCGTCATCTTCGCTAGCATGACTCTTCTTCTTTGGTTGTTTTGTCTTATTATCATTGGAGGGTTTCTCATCATCTTCTATCTCCTCAATTACAACTAGAAAAAAATACCATTCAGTTTTCTCTTAGAAATACATGCAGCATTTGAATATACTATAATGAAAATGAAGAAGAGGATCTGCACCCAGGAACCACATTTTTACATAAATTTTAAGTTTATGCATTCAAAAAGCTACATTATATTTATCAGTATCTTTCTGAAATCATATAGTTATAAGACAATGGAGATTAGAGAAAAAAACACCACACTTAGCTAAACAAGGAGTAATAATATGCTATTTTAAAGTGCATTCTACAAATCTGAGTAACATTTCAGAATAAAAAAGGTACCTCCAGTCTTTGGAACAGAAGAATTCTGATACAACTGAAGATTACTATCAAGGAAGTCCTCGAATTCATCCATTTGATCCTCTTCACTATCATAGTCAGAGGACTCATTTGACTCAGTTTCACCAATATCGATACCATCTCTGATATTGTAGCAGTAAAAACTTTAAGATATTAGCAGACGGATTCTCAAAAAACAAGAAAGTATCATTTACAAATAACAATGGAAGGATACGAATCATCTTCATCCTGCTCATATTCCTGCTCATAAGACTCCAAGAACCCAGACAGGTGGATGCTTCTGTCACCAGTAACAGAGAATTCAATTGGCTCGTCATCATCGTCAAATTCAAGATTCAGAGGACAACATTCGTTTATGTCTGGCAACAATGAACACAAGTAAACTGGGGTTTTGTCTCCTATCGAACATTGCATTACACTCTTCTCTTCGCCCCGGCCCGTACCTAGAGTTGCCTGAATGGTGACAATGCATACGTACATCAACAAAGAAGAAGATTGTATACAAAAGATGCAATCAATTTCTGTAAAAGAAGAAGATTGTACCTGAGTCACGTGAAGCTTCCCTTGTTCATTTTTCGGATGATAAGATTGAGGTTTACCAGGTTTCACTTCAAGTCCTGCAAAAGTAAAAAAACACAATCAGTGGCCAAAAATATCAAAGAAACAGCGACGCCATAGAACACATTGGAAAAAAATCATCCCAAAACGAAAGATTGTGAGATAAGGCAAATCATATTGTTCTGAGTGAACACAGAAACTAACCCCAGAAACCCATTTTCTGATAAAAGACGATAAGCCCCTGTGTATCGAAGCGGCAACTTGTTCTGAGACTAAAGCCCTAGACAAGGGGTTTTGCAGACGCTTTATACGGTTTTGAAGATGAGCGATTACGTAGAAATCATAACGGTTTCGAGAATTTCGACTGTTTGTCCAATCAAAACGTTCTTCATAATTTGGGCCTTCACAAATTTTAAGTTTCAATGAGGCCCAAACTAAGTTAAATTAAGGCTGTATTAAGCTATTAATTCTCACAAAAACATGTGGTTTATTACTAAGCTAATTGTCTTGATTTCTATCTTCATGGTAGTTGAATGGTAAGCCCTGAACCTTCCAACGTTTTTAAATGCTCATTCTGCAGTCTAATGAACAAAATTCCTCTCAATTCGTTTGATTATGTATATAACCATGGAAACACCATTTCTCTGCCTCGAAACTTATTTGAAGAAGTTACAGACATGCCAGGACCGGTTGATACATGGAACGAAAATAATTTGCTTTCTCACACATAAGGCCTTAGACTTTGGATTATGTGCAAAAACATGTCGCGGGGTAAAATAATAATTTGCTTTCTCACACATAAGGCCTTATACTCTTCCTTCTTTTTGGTAATCGAGAACGCCTTGTTTCTTGGAATGCAAATGGCGTCGTACACGCTCTCCGTTATCCCTTTGACGGTCTCTACTCCTCGGATATTTGTTTCAAGACGGAATGGATCTCCTTCGGCTTCTTCTCAGATTCCTCTTACTTCTCTGTTTGGTAAGAAGCTTCTGGTGACACAACCGTCGCGCCGCTGCTTCGTCCCTAAGACCCGGTGCTTGACCTCTGCCAGCACTGTCTTTAGCGTCCCGACCGCGTTAGTTTCTAATTTCCCAGCTCTTTTTTGCATCTTTATAGTTTTTAGATATTTAATTTCAACCCGGACATTGAAGCTTATAGGTTTGTTGGGTTGGACTTTTCAGGAAACCGAAAAATGGTTCTACGGATAAGCTCCCAAAGTGAGTGTCAGGCGAAATTACGTGTTCTGTTGTATTGTAGAGCTCATATGTTTATTTTTTAGTGGTTTATCGGTTTGATTTAGATGGTCGGCAAGAGCTATAAAATCATTAGCAATGGGAGAATTGGAGGCTAGGAAACTCAAGTATCCAAACACCGGGACCGAAGCCATTCTCATGGGTATTTTAGTCGAAGGTTTGTGATTCTTTTTGTGTGATTCTGATACCTTAATTTCCTTCAACTTTGTGGTTACTGCGTTGTCTAGTTGGATTGTGGTTTCTAGGGATCTATATGTTGCCTTGGATGTTTATGCTTGTCTCTGTTGCAAGCTTGCATTTAGTTTTGAGGACTTATTTACAATAATGCTGGTGAGATTGCTTCGCCTAAGTGTGTTCTTCCGCTCATCTAGGCTTAACTGAATCCAAGCGTATGTATAAGCAAGGGTTTTTATGATCGGTTGTTCTTGTGGGATGAGATGGTGCTTTCGTTCCCTCGGTTTCTGTAGCATAAAAAATTGAATCACTATATTCAGTTGTGGAGATCTTTATGTTGGTTGATGGTAATTTAACTATAGAAAGTACAAACAGGTGACAGAGAAGTCTTACATTTAGCTTTGCGATATCTGTATAAGTTAATTCTCGTGACGAATTCTCTTGGGAAAGATAGGCTGTGTTAAAACAAAGTACATGTGGGAGGATGTTTTGCTTCTATCATGTTGCTTTATTGCTTATGCTGTTTGATCGCTTTGAAAAACAAGCAGAATGAATTGGGTGAAAACACCAAAAATCCAGTTGTTGTGTTGTTTAACTTCCTATAACCCTTGTTTCTCTTATTTAAAAGGCAGAGGTTGTAAATTTGTTTTGGGCTGAGTGTTTCGCTGACGTTTGTTAACATTGTTATTTCATTTCAGGTACTAGCACCGCTGCTAAGTTCCTGAGGGGGAATGGAGTGACGCTCTTTAAGGTGCGAGATGAGACGATAAACCTGCTAGGGAAATCAGACATGTACTTTTTCAGCCCAGAGCATCCTCCTCTTACTGAACCAGCTCAAAAGGCCATTGCCTGGGCCATTGATGAGAAGAATAAATCTGGTGTGCATAAACAACTCCTTTCGATCCTTGTGTTTCCCATCCCTTATATCCAACTGAAAACTGTTTGTCACAGGTGTTGATGGGGAACTAACCACAGCCTACTTGCTTCTGGGGATTTGGTCTCAAAAGGAATCAGCAGGCCGCCAGATTTTGGAGACGCTCGGGTTCAGTGAAGATAAAGCCAAAGAAGTTGCTAAATCAGTAAGTGCTGAAACCCGAATCCTGCAGGACACTAAAGCATTCTCTAAGTGACGATATGTTGAATGTATTTTTGGTGCAGATGAATGAAGATGTAGATTTGAGCTTCAAGAAACAAGGCCAATAGTGATAGTGCTTATTTCAATCAACAAAAGTTTCGGTAACTGTAGATGCCTGATTCAAGAAGTCAGTTTAATGAAACTCAGCAAAATACCCCTTTGTTGAAGGAATCACTCTATCGAACAACACATCCAAGTTATTTGTTATAAGATTAAAAACATACCTAAGATCAGAATTTTATTTATAAAATAAAACCGTAACTATGAATTTGTCCAATTTGAACCGAGAACTTTATGCATAAGCTCTATCAGTAACTCTAATCTATATGGAAAGCATGCTTGAAATTGCTCTGAGTTCTTCCGGATTTGTCTATTGCAACTAAGTTTCCTAATTGTAATACAAGTTGATGTAGAAATTATTAGTGATTATGGAATACTAACGTTCTTATTTGATTTCCTTTTCTTATATAAGAAATGAAAGATACATTTTGAAACGTTGACAGGTTTCTCAATAAGAAGACGTGTTTTGTCTTTGAAAAGCATGAATTTGACTGCGTTATAAAAACCTAAACCAACGTGATAACTATAGATACAAACGAAAACTAGAAGACAGCAGCAGCTTCCGTGTGGTTTCTAACATGTCCCAACGGTCTGTTTACTCATAATACAATAAAAGTTGCGTGCCGTTTTCACTATGTTTGAGTAATTAATTAGTTAAGTAATACTACCTAATTACACAATTCCACATGTTGATCACTCCACCGCACGTGAATTCTTCCTTAATGTCCATTTGAAATTCATTATACGCGTCAATACACGTTACTACCTAAATTATTTAATGCCAATCAAAAGTCACGCAACAGTCTAACCAGTATTATATCTAAGAATCTAACCCGGTTCGGTTTTTCTTTCCGGGTATATTGGTTACATGATGTAATGGAACCAAATTAAACTCAAATCTAGTTTGATTTGATTTTGAATCAAATATTTGATTTGAATTATCACAAAATATAGTTTTATTTCGAAAAATTTAAAATGAATAACGAAATATAGAGACTTTGTTCAGTTAATTTTCTTTTCTGCATGGTTTAGAAAATTCTTGGTTTGAACCGATTACACAATACAGAACCCTAATGTATACTAATGATTTCATTAATTGTCAATTAATAACGATGTCTGCAAAATTTTCATTTCCGCAACACTCTTTTCTGATTTAATCTTTTTTTTTTTTCCATTTTTTCCTGATTTAATCTGGAAAGTGTAAAGAATTATAATTCGACGGAGAAACAAAAGCTGCGTTTTTTTCTGTTTATGGTTCTGTTTCGGTTAATTAAATCCCTATGCCGTCGCGAGCAATATTGGCGCCGGGTCCAGCTCCGGCGACGCTGCCGATCGTTTCCTCTTTAGCCCCAGCGCCGTTGGGACATCAAGTTAGGACAACGCGAGTCTTTCCACCGCTTGCGGTGGCTGGAGCCGGCGCCGGTGTCTCTCTCTTCATCACTTTCTCCGTCTGCTTCTGCAAATTCAGTCGGAAGCGTTCTTCGCCTGCAACAAGAAAAGCCTCATCGCCCTTACGTGAGTTCTCGTATTCGACTCTCCGCCGCGCCACCGACTCTTTCTCGCCGGCCAATAGACTAGGTCAGGGCGGGTTCGGAGCCGTATTTCGCGGAAGTCTCTCCGCCGGCCAGAATGTAGCCGTTAAGGTAATGGGTTCAGGATCTCTCCAAGGCGAAGGTGAGTTTCAGAACGAGTTGTTTTTCGCCGCCAAGCTTGACTCACCTAACGTGGTCCCCGTTATTGGCTTCTCCCACGACCGGAAACGACGACGTTTGCTTCTCGTCTACGAGCTTATGGACAACGGTAACCTCCAGGACGCGCTGCTTCACCGGAAATGCCCGGAGCTCATGGATTGGAATCGGAGATTTTTGGTTGCGATTAATATTGCGGAAGGGATCGAACACCTTCACAGCATGGAACCCCCTGTGATTCATGGGGATATAAAGCCCAGTAATGTTCTGTTGGATAAACTCTTCTCCGCCAAAATCGCAGATTTCGGTCTAGCCCGCCTGAAATCTGATCAAGTGGAAATCACAGTAGCGCCGGAGCGAGATGGCGGCGGAGGAGAGGCGGAAGATTACGGATCTGTAGTCGAAGAAGTAGAGAGTGTGATAACTACTGCGACTGGGTATGAAGAAATCAACTTTGGGTTGGTGGATCAGTCGCCGGAAAGTGTTTCTAGGATTCTTGGGTCGGTGACTGCTTCTCCGGAGATGACGACTGTTGTCTCCGTTTTTCCAGAAATAGGGGAGAAAGCGGATGGTGCTGAGAGCGAGAAGGATGGTGGAATAAAGAAGGTTAAAGAGATTGAGAGCAAAGATTGGTGGTGGAAGCAGGAGAGAAATGTTGATAGAGGGAAAGTGAAGGACTATGTGATGCAATGGATTGGTTCAGAGGTAAAGAAGGAGAGACCAAGCAGCAGCGATTGGATTGAGGCAATGGCGACGACAGCTTCTTCTTCTTCTCCACGTAAGAAAGTTGAGAAGCAGAGTAGCAAGAGACTAGAATGGTGGCTTTCATTGGAGGAAGAGAGTGAAAGAAAGAAGAAGAAAAAACGGAGAATGGTTAGAGAGTGGTGGAAAGATGAGTATCGCAGAGAACTCGCTAAGAAAAAGAAAAAAAAGAAGAAGAAGAAGTCCTTAGAATCCGAATTTTGCAGTGATGATGGGAATAGTAGTGTGAGTCATTGGCGGCGTGGTAGGAGCATGGATTGGTCGTTAGATGGGTTAAGTGGTGAAAGATGGTCGAGAGCACGTGGCAATAGCCATGACTCAGTGGGCGGTGAGATGGCTAAGAGCTGCGGAATCAGTAGCACGCCTAGCATGAGAGGAACTGTGTGCTATGCAGCGCCTGAATACTGTAACTTAGAGTACAATGTGTCTGAGAAATGTGATGTCTATAGCTATGGTGTTCTGTTGTTAGTTCTAGTTTCCGGGAGGCGGCCGTTGGAGATGACGGGATCCTCAAGTGAGATCCAACGGGCAAACCTCATGTCTTGGGCGAGGAAGCTGGCCAGAAGAGGGAATCTTGTTGAACTTGTGGACCAAAAGTTACAAAATTTGGACCAAGAACAAGCAGTGTTGTGTATAAAAGTAGCTTTGCAGTGTCTGCAAAGACTGCCAGTTTCACGACCGTCTATGAAAGAGGTTTTGGGGATGCTTAAAGGAGTAATGAGTCTACCGGAGTTGCCAAATGAGTTCTCACCATCACCGCCGTTGAAGACGATAAAGAAGCAGCGTCTTTGATAAACTTAGGAATCAATTTGGTTGGTCTTCAAATGTTAGTGTTAATTTTGGGCATTTGATTACTGCTTTTAACTTCTTTCCTGTTAGTCTGATTTTCTCTTCACACGGATTGGCAGATATCGCGACTATGGATTTATAGTTTGTCTGATTTCTTTAACCTTTTATTCTTTCTTTTTTCCTCAACATATGTGAGCCACAGTGGGCCGGCGATTGGTCCACCCACACCTCAAACACGTGTATTTTCCCTTGTCGAACCGTTTATTCTTGATGTTATACAGTTCTTAAAAATAAAGAATTAAGCAGTTTTTTTTGTGGTAAAGATATTGGAATAACATCGTTATATGATTAGTGTAATGACAATAGTTATGAAATTAGAGAAGATCGCCTCTGTTCTAGTGTTATGTGAGAAAAAAACTATATTATTAGTCCTCGACATTCGGACATTTGGATATTCGGTTTGATTTGATCGGTTATTTCGATTTCGGTTTTTTCGATTGGTAAGATTAAAAATCTATTCGATTATTTTTACATTTCAGTTCGGTTTCGCTTTGATTATACCTCGGTTTCAATCGATTCGGTTAGTAAATTTAAAAACCGAAAATAAACTAAATAACTAAAATAAAAAAAATAATCGAAAAATAACCAAAAATAACTTAAAATAACCAAAAATAATCGAAATAACTGAAATATCCGAAATATTTTTGGATAACCGAAAATAATCAAAAATAATTCTTTTTTTGATATTATTTTGGTTTTCAGTTCGGTTTCGGTTACTAACCAATAACTATAGTTTTCTAAAATAATATCCGTTTGGTTATTTTTTTATAACCAAATACCAATTCATATCATTTTTTTGTTGGTTTTTATTTCGATTTATTAGGTTCGGGGTTATTTGGGTTGATCTAATTATTATGCTTTGTCTACCATTCCCAGACACTAACGTATCAGTTTACAAATCCTTTGGGCCCAGTAGTTCTAAGAGTGTACACGTCTTCCAATTGTTATACATTGGGCCACGATGCAGGAGCTGGCTGCTTTCTTCTTTATATAAATGGGCCATGATTATAAGCCCATATTGAGTCATCAATGCTTCTTGAATTGTACTTTTATATACAAAAAGTAAGTTTGACTAATAATTGAAAATGAAAATAGTAATTAAGAAAATGGAATGTGGAAGGAAACATAATGACATTAATTAAAGAGTTAATTATGAAGCAGAAATACGTCACTGCTTACCCTAACAAACCTCTTTTTCTAATCTTTTTTTTCCGCTAAGTCTGCTTTTTTCTTAGGTTTAATATTATAAACGAAACCCTTTCTTTATATTACTGTCTTTGTTCCTACTCCTATCATTTCCTAACTTTTCAATAAATCCCTTGACTGAGATCAGACCAAATCCCAAATTCAAACAATATCAGATCTTCGTGTCTCGTCATCATTATCATTAGCATCATCATCATTATAAAAAGTAGTTTACGTAAAAGGTACCACACACAAATTTTCGATGAATGATTTTACAGAGAAAAGAACAAGGCATAGTAAAAAGCTTAGAGTTAGTGCAGGTGAAGAAAACATGGAGAAGATTGTACACAGAGAAGTTGAGAAACAAAGGAGACAAGAAATGGCTTCTCTTTACGCATCTCTCCGCTCTCTTCTCCCACTCGAGTTCATCCGGGTCTGTCTCTTAAAAACCATTGTTATATAATCTTTAACTCCTTACAGATCATCTAGCTACAAGTCAGGATCTGTGAAAGTATGCTTAATTTGTCTCTTAGTTTGAGCTGTTATTCGTCAAAAAGATTCTCTACAACTGTAATGCTTAATTTGTCTCTTAGTTTGAGCTGTTATTCGTCAAAAAGATTCTCTACAACTGTAATGATATCTTAAAATCCATAACCTTGTAGGGGAAGCGTTCTACGTCAGATCAGTTGAATGAGGCAGTGAATTACATAGAGTATCTGCAGAAGAACATCAAGGACATGAGTTCCAAGAGAGATGACCTGATGATATTGTATGGACTACGCTCTGGGAGTAGTAGTGATCAAGAAAGTAGGAATGAGATTTCAAACAATGTCGTGATCCGTCCGTGTTTGGTCGGTCTAGAAATCGTATTTAGCATTCAAAAGCCTTTGTCAAGAGTTCTACAAATGCTTCGTGAACATGGTCTCAACGTTCTTGGCTGCACCTCCTCAAATGTAAATCATAGACTATTTCACACTGTACAGGCAGAGGTACAATATCTTGTGCTTACTAAATTACATCTCTTGAAATTCAAATTCATAAACATTAGTTTCTTTTATGATTTCAAAAAAAATCGGAATCATTGTTTCCTGAAAGCTACAAAAACTCAAATCTAAAGGTTTTAGGTAAACTTAAAACGATTTTAATATCAAATCATCACAAATTCTTTAAATTCACATAAATTCATCAAAATTATCCAAATTCTTATTAAAACTCAAACAATAGAAATACTTGGTTAAATAGAATATATTTATATATCTTGTTCATATATATTCTCTTTTGGAATTGGTTATGAATATATATATGTTTGAGTTAGTGTGTAAAGGTCATTTGCTTTAATGTTGCAGGTCATCGACATGGCTTTGATTGACATAGCAAACCTTAAAGAGACACTTACCCTAATGAAATAAACGGTTTTTGAAAATTTTCTTAACTTCTCAAATCAAAACCATATAAAGTTTCCTACTTCTTGGATTGCATTTTTTGTATATAATATGTATGTGTGTGTGTGCTTGGCAGATTTTTTAAAAAAACCCAATGTATTTCTCTATTTTTTAAAATTTATGAGTAAGAAAATAATTATAATACCTAAAACATTCTTATATTATATAATTGATTCAATTAGTTAACAACTTTGAGATGCCGTCTAACAAATTCTTGATCATCAAATCGGATTATGTTCCAGTAAAGATAGTCCCAGACGTGAAACCAGACATTTATTTGTATGATATATTAAGAATTAATAAGCTTGTGATGGCAGAAAGTTTTCTTTAAACCTGCTCAATAATGAGCTTGTGATGAACTGGTCATCGAGACATGTTTGATGCCAGAAAGTTTTCTTTAAACATGCTTTTCATATCACATTAAAATTTTTTGAACTGCCATTGACGAGCCAAGATCAAGAACTGAGGAGCCGAAAGAAAAACAGGAAGACTAAGGTTTAGTGTAATAACAATTAGTGTTCCCATTTAGTTTACTGTCCCATAGAAAAAACAGAAATAAATCATAAATAAATAACTAATATGAATTTATGTATTTCTGATATATTATTTAATGAATATTTTAATAAAATAATTTTAGTCTAATTTGTTATTAACAGAAATGTCATATTTACGTGTTATCATTACATTAAGTTTCAAATAAATATATAAATAAATTTAAGTTATTATAATAATTATAATATATGTTATTGTTATTAAATTAGATAGAAAATCAATATATTTTATTAAACTAACCAAAATTACTATTAATTTCATAAAATATATTTTTTAATTTAGATATAGAAAAATTAATAATAAAATTAATTTTTAATAAAAATTAAAATTATATAAATATCTAATTTATATTTATTAATAAACAATATTATATTATATGCGAATATTTTCTCCCATTTTTAGCGGAAGTATAAATCTAGTTAAATCTTCTTTCTCAAAAATTTCAATAAAGAATTTATGGCAAATGGGGCATATGATGCCAAAAAGGGCTTAACAACATGTGGATTATCACAAATATTATCCATATATAAACACATTAAAATTGGTTACAAAATTGTTGTGATTAGTGGTGACTGCAAATAAACACAAAGTTTGACATATATGTATAGTGTTTATTTGGTAGAGATCCAATTCAAAACAAGCTTACATGAAAAGGAAAGCATAAACAAGCTTACATGAAAAGGAAAGCATTATACTTTTTGTTCCTTCTGAATGAAACTGTAAGATGAAGACCAAATTTTCCACTATTCATATATATCCTTGGTATAATAGTTTTGTTTGTTTATTCGCAGTTGACGGCTATGATTGTGATTAACATTGCGGTTTTAGATATTGCATATGTTGTTCATTTTTTTATCGCCGGTGGTTATCATTTCGGTTAATCGCAGATTTTTAATCGAATCGATGTTTTAACCAACGGTAACAAAAATTACGATGTTGTAAACAGCGTATAATCGCTGCAAAATCGCTGCAATTGAATGCAAATATATGCGTCAAATAAATGAATAACAATTTGCCACAGTTTTTCTGCGGCTTACAAAACGAACATCATCATTAATCTTGATGGATTGAGCTTTATATTTTTTTTGATTTTGTTAAATAGGTGTGTGGATGTAATCAATATGGTACGTAGTTTAACGGAAATATTCTTCTACATATTAAAAGCTAAGTGTGTTATTGCATCTTACTTACCATATATATACATGAAACATATATAAACAACATATATATATAGTAGTAGCTAACCAAACAAAAACATGCATGGATATTGTTTTATTTCTTAGATGGGTTTGTTGGTGAACCAATCTGAGAAGGCTTGGAGAGTATTCATGTCTGATCTATAGTGTTTCTGAGTAAACTCAAGTAACATAGACCATGTGAAGTCAGGGTATCTCCTTGGTGTGATGCTGTCCAAAAGCTCTCTTGGTGGCTTCACTACTCTGTCTTTTTTTGGACACAAGAAGAATGCTAGTGATGTCCTCTCGCTCTCGCTGTTAACAACCGCCCTGTGCAAGCAACTCTTGTATCTATTGTTCGATAGAGCCTACAAAACGAGATTAAGTCCGGTTTAGTATATGCTGATACCTAGCTAAGGGCTATGTATATGTAACCAAGATGTCTTCTTTACCATGAAAGTATCGCCAATATTGACCACAAAGGCTTTGGGATTGGGACTAACGGAGCGCCATTGATTTTCGACAAATACCTGAAGGCCATTAACATGGTCTTGGTGAAGGATGGTAAGAGAAGTTGGATCACAATGAGGTCCTGTTCCTAATGTAAGATCTGGTTTCTGACATGGAGGGTAGTAATTAAGTCTCATTATCGAATCATTTTCTTGGAAAAAATCTCTAAAGTAGTCTCGGGATACGCCTAAGCTTAGCCCCAGAAGCTCCATGATCTTCAGTGACAAAGAACTCATTGCCTCACAGTACTCTTGATACACCTTCCTGCAACCACGAACCAACAATAACATAAGTTTTCTTAAGTTACAGTACCGTGGTTTAATTTTTCTTTCTCTCTCTTTTCTTTTAAGGTTATTGCTCTGTTTTAACTTTACCCAAATGGTTCAAACCCATGTCCCAACGCATCGCAGAGGTAATCTTGAACGGTTTTTGAGCGGTTATTGTCGTCGCAAAACCGGAAAGAAAGGGTCTCCTTCCACGGAAGCTTGGTGGAGAAGCGGGGGGTGAAACTGCTTGCGTAGCCACAACTCTCACCGGATTTTCTCACAATCTTCTGTTTTTCAGAGAGAGACATATCGAAGAAGCTGTGCATGTGGTCATGAGCGTCTGATATTAGCACCTCGCTGATGCCGTGATTGATCACAAGGAAGAAGCCATGCTTGTTACAGGCCTCGGAGATGAGACTGGAAGCTTCTAAAGTAAAAGAGGATGATGAAGAAGAAGCGGAGGTACCATCAGAGAGAAAGTTTTTAAGATCGATGAGGGGAACGTCAAGCTCGGGAACATCAACGGAAGGTTTCTCGTCGTCAGGCCAAATGAATTGATTTGGAATATTGGGTTGGAGGTTAAGCATTGAAGGATCGAAGATTAATGGCGTCTGAATATTTCCAAGGTTTAACTTCGGCTTGTGTTCATCCTCTAGAGATGTTGTTACGCAGCTTATTACGGCCATTTCTGAGACTTTTGTTCTTCTTGTTGTTTTGTTGATAATGAAAGAAGTGAATATTGCTGAGAAGATAGGAGAACCAAGTGTGCGTTTCGGTCTTTATATAAGGCAAGTACTTAAGTCGTATTGTGTTGTGTTGTCCACTGCTTTGATTTTTGTTTAATACACAGTTACAAGAGTTATCATGACACGTTTAATTCTACCGTATGTAGATATAGCCGAAGTTTGGAGAATGGTTGCGATTTCATGTGCAATTTAGACCATCGGTATAACATCTATCTATTATGGTTAAAAACTATTTTTTTAAAAACGAATCAATCGAAAATCACAAAGAATAATATCCTAAAATAGTATTATTTTTTTTATAACATCATGAGTTTTCTAAAATTATTCAAATTTAATATAAAACCTCCTAACAAAGAAAATTTAAATCTTAAATTTGGAAAAATAACCCAAAATATAATGTTTTAATTTTATTTATAATTTAGTTAGGGTAAATAAATATTTTATATAATAACTTGTATAGTAATACTTTAAAATAACAATTTTTAAAAATTTTTACAAATTTAGAACTCTAAATTTAAAACTCTAAAATAGCAAAAAATATTTTCTGAAAATACATATTAATCATAAATAAATAATAAATATAATTAAAATATTATATTTGAGTTTTTTCTTCCAATTTAGGATTAATTTTTCTTAACTAAAAATAAGTTTTAAAATATTTTAATATTAAATTTGTGATACTTTTGGAAATTTAAACTAATAATGTTATATTTAGAACAAAAATTTAAAAGAGTGCTATTAGTCAATTTCTCTTAATTTACATTAATTTTAAAATTTTAATTTTAATATGTTAGATTTGTAACAATTTGTTTTTAGATGATATATAATCAATCTCCTCGGTCCATGATAAGAACAAGTTAAATTTTTCTCACTGTTTCTGGCAACATTCAAACCATGGACTTCTGCTCTATTTGATCATATAGTGATAACCAATAGAGTTAGTAACTTTAGGTAAAATGAGTTTATTGTTTTAAGGATTCCCAGTCTATTGTTACAGCTTAGCCCAAATTAGACGATAGAAAATTGAGGTTCAGACAAATTCAAGATTGTCTAAACTAACTGTTCATAAACAAAAAAAAAAGAGATGATAGTTGTAATTGAAAAAACAAAAACTGTGGATCCAAGATTGGTGGGGGTCTGTTTTTATAGTTGGCAGACAAAAGAACTTCACAAGGTTCTTTGGCTTTATATAGCAACTGTGTTGGCTCCACACTGCTCTTCTGTTTCTGCCTCTCTCTCTCTCTCTCTCTGGATTTTACTTTCTTTCTTTTTTTTCTTTTCTATATTATCCTAATTTAATCTCATTTTTATTTTTTAATATTACAAAGTTTTTCAATGATCTCATACTATAGAAAAATGAGTGTAATCATGATCACAAGTTTCTATCTTAGGAAATTATAACTGAGGCAGTAGTTGTGAGTTTTCTTTTGGATTTACTTAACTATATTCCACACTAAGAACATCACATTAATCAATTTAATATAAGAGAATTAGCTTGAAGTATAAATGTCATTTTTTAGTTTTCGAAAATTAATAATAAATTAAAATTTTGTTTTTTTCGTTTTATCAAAACATATAAATGACTAGCATTAATAAAAATAAATAAAAACTTCACTGTTTTACTAAAAATTTCATTGTTTTACTATATAGTAAATAATATACGAAATTGTTGTCGATAATTACGTTTATTATTTTGATATAAGTATGTACATATGAAAATTTTAAAATTAATGAATATATTTTTTTAAAAAAAATCAAAACTTTGGATATATATATATATATATATATATATAAGAGGGAATTAAAAACTAGATCAATGTGTAAAAAAAGCTCAATATAAAAAAGTTAAAGTTAAAATAAGATATTGTATATACAGAAATAAGATATTATATATATATAGAAATAAGATATTATATATATAGAAATAAGATATTTTAAGTGCAAACTCAAAATAGAAAGTTAAAGTTGAAATAAATGCACATGACAGCCGTCGGCAAACACTGAAAGAAACACAGAGGCCGAATCAACATAAATTGTAAAATATATAGTTTTATAGTAATAACAACAAATAACAATTCTTTGGACACATCACACATTCATGACATTTCGTACATAACAGTAATGCAATTGTGATTTTATTTTCATGATACATTATTTTTACATAATATCACATTTACCTTATTTACAGAAAATATCATCAGATATTTATATCAACCAGCACGTATTGTCCTCTATACTCATTTACTTTTTTCTCATCTAAATAATATTGAAATAAAAATTACATTATAGAAGATAAATGATGTATAGATCCCAAATAGCATCCCTAATATATTATTTGAACAATAATTTAAGACAACATAATAAGTTTTAAATAAATATATAATTGAGTTTAAATTATTAAAATAATTATAATATATTTTATTGTTATTAATTTGGTTAAAAAATTAATATATTTTTTAAACTAACTAAATAATATTATTAAATTCATAAAAAACAATTATTTTTATTTTTTTTTAATTTATATATACAAAAATTAATATTAAAAATAATTTTAAATAAAAGTTAAAATTATTAAATATCTAATTTTTGTATCATATGGAACACAACAGACGATTTAATAACCTAACATTATGATAGAACGTGGAGTCGAAGTCCACAACTCTACTATAAATTTAGAGATGGACCATTAGTACACGTAATTCTTTGATACGAATGATTAAATGGGGATGAGAAAATTTTTAAAAAATAATTTATTAAATAGTTTGTTGTATTGGCACTTGCCGAATTTACAGATATTAGTATCAACTCTCATTTTAAATTGAAATTGTATTCGTTGAGTCGTCTCAATTCTGATAAGAGAATCTAGATTCAACATAATGCATTGGATATGAGTGACTCGATCCATCATAACCTTTACCAACATAATTATCAATCCAATTACAATATATATAGTATTTAAAATTCAAAATATATGATTTAAGATACTAAAGTTCTATGTATTTTACCAAAAGAAAAGTTCTCAAGATTTGGAAATGGAGAGGAGCAAACACGTACATGTGCAGTTTCTACTCTTAATTATTATGGAAGTTTCGAACTGGTACGTGAAAATAAAAGAAACGAATGAAATCTTTAAGTTTTGTATTATAAGAATTGAACAGCACAAACAAAATTCGTAATTTATTGCGGCTTAGAAAAGAGAAGGTATGAATTTAAAGTTTCTCATGATGGGATTTCCATTCATTCAATAAGGTCTGTCTGTATACAAATATCTGATTTGATATATTTGACAACCTAAGAACATACGATATTATGTGACTCAAGTTGTAAAGAGAATTAAGTAACCAAAAAATAGAATGATGGGCTGAGGAAAAATACTATATTTCACTTAATTAGTTGATCATTGGAAGAAAAAGTCAATGGAAATGAAAATGTGTAATGGATGTCTTACTTGTACCAAATTGACTGGTCTCTAAAATGCTATTGGAAGATAGTTTCCATCATGGAAACTGATCAGTCAAATGATTCAACGAAAGCTCGTCCTTACATAATGCACCTCAATATTCACTTGGTCTAATCTATGTATATATACAGCAATTAAAAGGAGAAGCTAATAACAAGCAACATCAAAGATTAAGGTATCTGATTGTATACTGTGTGGTACAATGGCAAATGATTTACGTTAAAGAGGAAACCATACGACTCTTAACAAACGAAATCTTGTGCTCAATTGATCAGAGAAGCTTCTTGTTCGTGGTTTGACATTCTGAGAAGATTTGTGGATTTAGAAAGATTGGATTATTCAGGCAGAGGAGAAAAAAGGAGATCGACATCGTGTGTGGTTTATCATTTCAAGGTTGGCAATATGATTTGAAAATGAGAAGAACAACACGTCATCTTCAAGGCTTCAACGACAAAACATATAAGTATATGCACACGTAACACACCCTTGTTAGAAAATTTAAATGCTACATAATGTCGTATCTAGTTTCCTTTTGATGGCGTGTAGTTTAGCTGCTTAGTTTTAGCTTTAATTGTTTAGGTCATTAATTACACACATTCATTAGACACATTAATTACTCACATTCATTAGAGACATTAACTACTCACATTCATAAGAGACATTAACTACTCACATTCATAAGAGACATTAACTAACTCACATTCATAAGAGACTTGTTGGCATCACACCACGTGTTAGCTTAAAATTTTGAAATGAAACAAAATTGTCGAATGCAGTGGAAAAGGGAAGTTTGCCAACTCAACTATGAAAATCGCCCACCGTGGGGCTCGAACCCACGACCACAAGGTTAAGAGCCTTGCGCTCTACCAACTGAGCTAGACGGGCTTTTGCTTTAAGTGTCAGTATTAGATATTTGTTTGTCAAAGACACTGGTCTCTGTGTCTTGAACAAGTGGAAAGATCGATGTGAAGCCTCTCGTTACCCACAGATTTGGTTTCTCTCAAAAGAAAGTGGAACAAGCTTTTGAAACGAATGCTAGTGGCAATGATATTAATTATCAAGGTAATGTTCGTTTTAATAAGATGCATCGGGAAACACTCCTATAATACATCATTGTGGAGATTACCTCCCAACACATTTGATTCTGAATACAGTAAACTCTTGATGATAAATCTGTTTTATTACTCCGAAAGATGCGTACAAATGCCTATGCCATACATTACAAGACAACTAAAGTTGAATTTGGACCAAAGAAGTACAAAGGTTCTGCTCCATTTGCGTCTGGAACTGATCAAACCACGTGTCTACTCAGACATAAATAGCAAAGCAACCAAGCTGTCATAGTTCATACAATAAGTAGTTCCTAATCTTCTGGCGGCCGTATGTCTTACAATTAACACAAGCTGCAGAGACTTAATGGAGCCAGAGAGACAGATGCCTTGATGCTACTAACCATCTCTTGTAGAACAAACAAACAAGAACTCTTGACACTCGGAGAATAAATTATGAAAATGCCGAAGAACTTCAGGTCTGTTTTGTGCCTCAAGACTAAACGGCCGTTGCTTCCATACACCACTTCCATACTTTAACTTGACCACTTCCGTCACCAGTGAAAAATATGCCCCCAGGACCTATCTGGATCGACCGTATCTCTTGCTTTGCTAAGATCTTGCCCCTTTCCGTAAACCTTACATAAGAACAAAACTAAGCTTTTGAAAGGGAACATAACCCTAGACTAATGAAATACTCATTAGAAGGACTTACGATGGCAAGTCATAGAGGTGCAATGAACTGTCATTGCACGAACAAAGCAATACCGGTTTGGCTTCTGCATCATGCACGCCACAGAGAGCTAGTACGCCCTGAATCCAAATATTAGTTAGTTAAATATAGATTAAATCAAAAGAGAGGATAACATTTCACCAAAAAACGCAAGGAACTGTACGTATTCTTCCTTGTGAGTATATGTCACTTCCAAGTTTCCACCTTCAGTAGCAGCCCATATCTACAGCAGAGAGAAAAAAAAACCCAACAGAAGATAGTGTCATATTCAGGATTCTTAGTAAGCTAATGGAGTCGGGTCAAAAAGCTTCTAGCGAGTTAAGAACGAACCTTGACGGTATTATCCAATGAACATGATAAAAGAAATTGATCCCAGCAAATGAGAGACATGACAACTGAAGTATGCTCTGTAAGCGTTTGTATACAATGCAGGTTATCCAAGCTCCAAACCTGTTAAAAACAGATAAGGTAGACCTGTTAACTCAAACAAAAACAACAGAAATGTGGGTTTTTAATTTAACACATGATAGGCACTACTTGCTTTTATAGAGTTGTCCATGGAACCGGAATAGAGTCTGTTTGCTCCAACATATAGAGAAACAACTGCAAGAGTGTGGCCCGTTAGTGATGCAGCTGGATCAAAACAGCTAGTGGTACTATTGTATTTCCAAACCAAAATAGAGCCATCCTGCAAGAGAGTAATATATCCTTGTAAGAAGAACTTGTCACTTAACCAAAGATCCAATAGATTTTGTAGCTTTCTTTAACAGAGGTGTGTTTTCCCATAGATGAAGCAAATATACAGAAATGATATTTTAGGAGAACAAAAAAGAAAAGATGAAGTATACAAATGACACTGAATCCTTGGAAAAACAAAGTTTACAGTCAGTCAAAGTATTTACACCTGTGTGCCAGCGAACAGCAGATCAGTACCCACAACTAGTGAATATACTTGGCCAACAGGTCCAGTGAGACTCAGGTCTGCGTTGTTTTGGATATTCCACGCCTGCATAATAATATATATTTGGATCAAAAGTCTATATCTGTAATAGCAATAAAACTCAACACATAGGACAACAAAAGTGATTCATTTCTCTGTATAGATGGACTGATGGAGAGTCATAACAGTCAAGCAACCATGTTTTTGAATCATACTCTGAACTACCTTAACGAGATTTGGCATGCCAACCAATAGCCAGGGGCCTTCACTAATCATGCAGCCAACTTCCCCACCAACATTGACTACACCTGTACACTATATCATAGGAAAAACAATATCAGAACAAGAAGCAACCGTATAACTATAAATAAGTCCATCTAAAAGAGGTTTCCTTAATGCAAACATGCTTATCAAATAGTTTTTTGAGTTCACTTACTAAACTACATAAACATGGCTTTGCAGTTAGAAAGGCCAAAAGGGCACATCCGTTAGACTGCTTCAACTACTATTCATCCTAACCAAACTATGACAAGTACCCACTGAATGATTCTACTACCACTATGGAGCGAAACTCAATCACACAAAAATAAAAGAAACGACATGAACAATTTAGAGGCAAATAAAACCTGTCCAGAAGCACAATCCCAGATCCGCACTGTTTCATCTTTACTCGCCGTGTAAAGTTTATCGGACCCTGATGGCAGAGCAATCCCAGTGACAACCTGCTCATGAAATCGGAAAGCAAAACCCGTCAAATATTGCCAACGAGAACAAGCATCCAGCACACTAGGAACCCATAAGAACTCCAACAACGCAACAACAGACCATCTGATGCCCGTCTAGCTGAGTCAACAATGAGAAACTATCCCCTTTGCTCCAGCAATGCAAGTATCTGCATTTATCACCATAAGGGCAATTTCCATCAACCCAAAATTTGCAAAGTTTTTCCGTCTTTGTCACCGTTCTGTTCCCACCGAACCTCCCCCAGCTATTAGCGCTCCCGCTGAATCCGGGCCCTCTTCGGTGACTCGGACCCGCAAAACCAGACTCATCAGCGACCCTTTTGTTCGTAGACGAAGCGGCGATGGGACCCGGACCCGGCAATTCCCTGTGCAGGTAAGGACAAGGGTAGCGGTTACACCGACCCGCCCGCCAATGGAAACAAACCTTCTGCTTAGAGTCCGTCGGCGCCGTTGTGGGACGATTCGTGCCGCCTAGTCTCTGAAAGACTCTCTTGTTTCCTCCGTTCATATCTAAATCCATCAATTGGTACTTGTCTTTCTAAATTGCAACAACAAACATCAAATAAATTACAAGAAAGTGACAGAAAACTCGGAATCGGATTATCCTGTAAACGTCGAACGGATCATTATTGTTCAGAAGACCAAATCTGATCATAAGTAAAACAAGCGCGAAAAGCGGAAGAAACCCTAAAAAATTACCTCTCGGTATAAAGAATAAATCAAAACTGGAAGAGAATAAAAGAAACTCTGAAGCAGCTTCGGGTTTCAATTTTGGATCTTCTCGGGAGGCAGAACAAGTTAAGAGATAAATTCATCCCTCCGCGCCAGCTTCACATCAATGGTCCTTATATTTCTAAATTTTTATTTAATTAACCCAAACCGGTCAAAACCACTCATACAGACAAATTTAAATCGGAGCAAAAACCGAAAATTAGTACAGCTCAAAAATTTAACCGGCTTCTCCGACTCAACTGTAAAAACAAACTGTAACCCAACTTGTGCTTCACCAATGGTTATGAATGGGTTTCGGAGAGCGGTGTAGAAACAAATTACATTTATGTTAACAATTTACAATCTACCTTATATGGTCTTACTCAAAACTTGAGTACTTGTAAAGGAAATATGAGTAATTAATTTACTCAAAGGCCAGCCTCTGAGTGCCAACAAGTGAAGCATATGATCCCTTTTGGGCCACCAATTCCGAATGAGTTCCAAGCTCTATGATCTTCCCATCAGAGCATACAGCGATCTGATGAGCGCTCTGAACTGTGCTCAATCTGTGAGCGATGACTAAAGTTGTCCTGTCTTTCATCAGACGGTTCAACGCACCCTGGACCAAGCGTTCACTCACTGCATCAAGTGCACTTGTGGCCTGCAACACGAAAGCAAGAGAGAATAGGCAGTGAAGTCTCACATTATCTTTATCTTAAAGCTATTTCAGCTTTAAGACAGGTTTCTGTCCAGTTGAGACTAACAGATACTCTAAACCGTACAACTAGATAAATGCTTAAGAGCAATTTCTGAGTTCTGGTATTGCATTACAAATGGTTCTGAATGTAGCACGTAAGTTACGTAACTGTTTGTTTCTCTCTGTTGTTATATGTGTCCCTTATCTTCCTATCGAATAAGCTATTACTTAGTAAGGGTTCTAGCAAAGTAAACAGCCTGTCCACAGCGAGACCATTTAACGAAGACTCTCTCACCTCATCGAGAATCAAGATCGGGGCGTTCTTCAGCAGGGATCGTGCTATGGCAACTCTCTGAAACGTCGATAAACATAACACATCAAAGTGGTAGCAAAAGTTTATAAGGGAACCAAAAACACGCAGCTCTAAGTTTCCATACCTGTCTCTGTCCTCCACTAAGCAAGCCTCCTCGTTCACCAACCAGTGTATCGTAGCCCTATAAATAAACACCAGCATTGGTCAGAGGAACTAGTGTGTTTGCAAGGGTGAACAAGTGAGTTGGTGCACATAAGGCCCACAATACGAACCTGAGGAAGTGAGATTATGAAGTCATGAGCGTTGGCAGCTTTGGCTGCCTTAATGATGTCGTCTTTGGACACATGATCATTGGGGAGACCATATGCAATATTCTCGGCCACAGAGAGAGAAAAGAGAACGGGTTCCTATGCCACACATAAGTTTAACCTTTGAAAGAGAGAAGAAGAAGTAATCCGACCATGCCTACCTAACCTATAGATGTTACGTTTACAAACCTGATTTACAATTGAGACAACTTTAGCCCATTCACTCTTGTTAAACATCCTTACATCCTCTCCAGCCACAGTAATACGTCCTTGTGTTGGCTGCGAGCGAATTGAAAATTCAATCTATCAGCATGATGTCAAAATGGTTTCAAACTTGGACTTAACTGATATGTTACACTTCAAATTTAAGAGGGGCTAGATTAACCTCATAGAAGCGTGCCAATAGCTGTACAATAGTACTCTTTCCCGCACCACTAGAGCCAACAAGAGCAGTTACAGTACCAGATTTCAGCGTCAAACTGAGCCCATCAAGAACTTTTACGTCGGGTCGTAGAGGATAAGCAAAATGCACATCTACATTAGACAATATAGAATATGGAAAAAAACCCCAGATTAGCAAAATCTGTAGTTAACCTTACAAAATTTATGGGGGTTGGGAGCTCTTGAAATAAGATAATAGGAGGAGAGTTTTTCTTGGTCTGATTTTACCATCAAGACAGACATCTCCTGCCCATGTTAGGGTACGTAGATTGTTAGTTGATTTTAGATCTGACATGTAGTAGTTATCGAGGTGACGGATATTCACATTATAGCCAGTAGACAAGAACAATCTAAGGTTTTCATCTTGGACTTTCTTTGTATGTAAATCTTTTTCTAACCCGTAGGCAAGAGCCTCGTCAATTTCCACCGAATTTAAAATGGAATTGATCCTGTCGATAGCAGCAAAAGTCCCACGTAGATCTCCAAACGTGTTTACAAGCCCTTGGACCTGGCAACAGAATCAATGATTATTCTAAACAAAATTACATGTGTAGCTCATGGGTAACAGTAGATGTTGTGTGGATAGAGGAACTAACAGCAAATGTTAGAGTGAATGTGTATCCAATGAATGAAACAACTGTCCCAACAGCGAGCTCACCCTGCGTAGAAAGAAAGAGAGTTGATATTCAAAAGGAAGCAACTTTATGCTAGCTTAAAACATCCACAACCATCTATTCTAGAAAAAATGAATGACGAGTAACACAAGTTGCACAATCTTCTGTAAGAGCAACCCATCAAACCAAAATTTGCTTAATGTGTTAATGGCCAAGAAGCTTCGTTTCAACTTCAGTGATCATAATGATGACAATCAAAAAGTCTTACAGGCTGGCAATTCTTACCTTCTTCACCTTGTTCCCCCCAAGACAGTACAGAGCCAACAGAGATATATAAACAGCAACTCTTGTTATAGATTCATTTATAGATTTGAATGTACCAAGCTTTAAGCCGCTACGCTGGTAAGCAAGAATCTGTACATGTAACAGAAGTTTGAATGATAAGATCATGGAACAGTTGCAACAAAACAACAATTTTTTTAGAAAAAATGAGTTTAGCTAGTAAGAAGTCTGAAATATGACCTGACTACCAAAGAGAGACATCTGACGTTTTTCACCACTGAATGATCTTACCTATAAGAAAGACAAATTACTTGAGTCTACAGAGGCAAATCACAATTTTCTTAAGTAAAGTTAATATGCCTTCAAACATACAAATACGATGAAGTCAAGAACCTACAGTTCGAATTGCAGAGAACGTTTCTGATACACAATCAGACATTGTTGCTTGGGCTAATCCATGAGCTTTATAAACAGGAACAGTTGATCTCTTGTACACCGCTTTTGAGATTAAACGGAATGAGAAATGTAAAGGTCAGAAAGGATGACTTAAAGATTTATCCGAAAAGGGCAAAGTGAAAGAGACAGAGAATTCACCAACTAAAACGGACACAGCGAGCATCAATAGACCAAGCACAGGTGCAAGTTGAGGAGATAGAGTAAACAAAATGCAGATTGTTCCAAAAACCTACAAAGGGTAATGAGCCATACGAATTCCACATTCTTGAGATGTAACAATATACTCTCTGTCATTTATAGAACTCTAAAAATAACATCAGACACAACACCAAACTAAGATTAAGTCTGTATTCATTATGCAAAATGGAATTGGAAGCATAAACACAAATCTCACATCTGCATAGTAAAGAAATGGCTTGCCTCAGAAAATGCCCTCAATCCACGATCTCGTGAGATGTTATCGTTCACAATGCTGTTCAGAGCACCAAGATCAGACGTGAGCAGCCCCGTAAGCTCTCCTACCTACAGCAAATGAACTCAATTTTTTACCATAATGACTAGGAAGGTTTGTGCCATAATGTCCCAAACCTGAAAAAGACCAAGAGGAAAAGGAACTAAGAAAAATACAGACCTTATATTTGTCGAAAAACTCTGCCTGCACATATTTGAAAGACAAAAAAAACACAAGCATCACAGATATTCCAACGGTAAACCACAAGAGCCAAAAATAGCTTTAGCAAAAATTGATCATACAAGACGGACCATACCTTCTGGATCAAAACCCTTCTGAAAATCTGAGCTCTTAATGTTGCCATAACGCTTTCCCAGATCGCAGTCATGTTGGTTACAAAAGCAATAGTAAAAATCGGTTCCAATGTATACAAAACTGCGATTTTGCTCAGCAACCGCCATAGAGGCTCCGGTCGAACCCCAATGAGCACTTCAAAGAATCTACCTACGACCATGAAAACCCAATTACTCAAGCCATAACACTTGCCACTATTTTTTACAAAGAATCAATACATATATAAATCAATCAATGACTAGAAACAGAGATTACCCAAACAACAAATAAAACATGGGGATAAATAGTCAACAGACTACGATTACAATCGCTCATTGAAGAATCAATTACCAGAAAAGATAGGCATAGAGAGAGTGCAACTGCCGCAGCCAACAAGAGTCAACAAACAAACACCGAGCCTGAGTTTGTGCTTGTTCATCAAGCTCCACACAAGCCCCCAGCTAATTAAATCTTTTGATTCGTCCTTCTCGGACTCAGATTTGGATCCTTCAATTTTCGGGTCTGGTTCCCCCACGATAGGTGGTGCTCCGGTGACGTAGGCCCGAGTCAAGCCATCGGATTTCGTCCTCAACGAAGGCCAGAACGGCGCAGTAGACCCACGAAAGCTGCGGAAAGAAAGAATGGGCTTTAGCCCGTAGGTTCTAAGAACAGACACTTGACACCGTTTACGAGCAACAACGCGAGTGGCGCCGTGGTGGAAGAGGAGAGTGGTTGCAGACGCCATGGATATCGGTCCAACGAGCTTGACGTACAAAAAAAAAAACTGCCGTCTGATTTTCCCTTCGTATTTCGGGCCTTACGAAACGCCACGTGGATCTTCGTAGTAATAAATGGGTTGATAAAATCTCGTTGATCTGTAATTTTAGTGAGCATTTCATAAATTCATAGAAAGAGACCAAAGTGTCATCGTGATTCGTTTTCTATTTACAGTAGTACCAAATAATTTCAAACACAACGAATTGATCCTATCAAGTAATATTATTGTATAGGAATGAATTCTATGTCAAATGCATACATTTAGCTATATATAATTACATATGATTTATAAATATGTCACGGTTTATTATATCATAATATTTTTAAATTTTACATTAGATATAATTTATTAGTTTTGATAAATATTAAGTTTTTAGAATAATTATTTTGTTCTTTTAAAACATAAAACACTTTTTCCGACAAAATTTTTTTATTAATCTTTTTTTTCCGACAAAGAAATGTTCTAAAAAAGTAGAACAAATATGAAAAATTCTCAACTAAAAATCTAAAGATATAGAGTTTTTCGTTTAATAGTTTGCCGTTTGATTTGAATTACGATTTTTGTATGTAAACTTGATACATTTGTTTCACATTTATAATTGTATACGGTGGAGAAAATTGTTCAAAGTTATTACTTTATATATATACTTTTAATTAACATATCCTATTAAATTTTCAGTTTATTTTTGGAGAAAAACTTTTACTTGTTAGATAGTAAAATGCTATGTTTTTGTTGGGCTTTTATGAATTGTTTAAGAGATTGGGCCAGTGCTGCTTAAACGTATTCTTTTTATGCCCAATATTATTCCCCAGAAAACAAATACGAAATTAAAAAAGATTTTATCACTAATAAATGTGAAATATTTAAAATTAAGAAAAAGATAAATATCTGCTTCCGTACCAACTATCTCTTATCTATCTGTTTCATTTTCACTTTTGTAGGTTCGAAGACTGCAAAATATCACAGAGCTTCTTTTAGGGCTTCGTCGCGACAACGGCTGCCAGACAATTCCATTTGATCGTTTTACAGGTAAATTCAGGAAAAAATCTCTAGTTTCGATTCTCGAGATCTTGGATCTGATCTGTATGGTCTCTCTGTTTGTCGATCTCGTTTTTTAAGTTGAATCTCATCAGAGCCGCCTCTCTGACTGTTTTTTTGCGTAAGTTTCATATTTTCCTTGCTTCTTCTCGTGTTAAATATTCAGATCCGAGGTTTCATCTGCACTTGAATTAGATCTGATGCATCCTTTGACTCTGGTTCTTTTGATTCTAATAATAGGTCGTTAGTCGTCTGGATTTAGCTGATCAGAGCTCAGAAAGTTATCATATTAGAGTAATTTTTGTGCTGTTGGTTTTCTTCTGGTTCGATCTCAGCTGTGGTTCATGTGTCTGCATAAATTGACCAAAGTAGTGTGCACAGACAATTCAAGTTAATTTGATGGCTAACATACATTGTAAAAAACTGTTCATTTTGGTGACCAAGCCCTTTGGATCTTCGTTTTGAGTTATCATCTGTACTTAGGGCTTCTATGAAAGCCCCATGAATCTTTTTCCGTGGTGTATGTGCAGGAATCATGAAGCCAGTCTTTTGTGGGAACTTTGAGTATGATGCACGGGAGGGTGATCTGGAACGACTATTCAGGAAATATGGGAAGGTTGAGAGGGTGGATATGAAAGCTGGTAAGCCTTTTTCTGCGCATTTTTCGTATATCTATCTTTGTGATGAAAGTCGGTGAATAAGCAGTATCTTAAACCATTAAGTGCGGTGTGATGAAAGCAAAAGTCAAATGCGTGTCACGAAATCCACTTCCCTGTCCATATCATGAGATGGCTGATGGCTCTGGAAGACTCTCCCTGTAGATGGAAGTATTTATCCCCCACATCTCAACTAAACAGAGAAGCACAGAATCCACCTGGTCATGTGAAGCAGCCCCGTGGAAGTTTGGAAAGTATTTCAGAAGAGAAAGATAAAAAAATTAGTGTAAAACCGCCATACTCAGCATTTTCTTTGGCGCAGGATGTTATAATCTTGGGATGCCCATGCTCCCTTCAGGCCATGGATGGACCACCCTTAGGAAAGTCCATCTCATTGTACCCCCCAAAACGAGTCACTTTCCATCCGCAATAGCACTGCCATCTTAATTGCATTTCATTCCTCATGACTTTGCACTCTTGGACATGCCCTCTGCAATGGAGAAGGCACTCTGTTTTCATTCACATCCTGTCTGACTTCCACCATTTTTCAGTTGTTCCTTGACATTAATTCCATAATGCAAGGTCTGTAACTGTTTCACTGGTCATTTAGTTTGCAGAGTTTTTTAGGATCTAGGAATGTTCAAAATTTAATTTTACTAGTAGGTAAGTAAAGCTATTCGATGCTGCTGATGGAAGGAGGACAGTCTTCGTGTTCGTTGGAGGTTGTACACTTGTTTGCTTCCCACTGTTCATGTACTCATTTCTGTACGTTTGACCTTTCTTCAGGGTTTGCTTTCGTGTACATGGAAGATGAAAGGGATGCCGAAGATGCAATCCGAGCGCTTGACCGCATTGAATTTGGGCGTAAGGGACGCAGACTCCGGGTTGAGTGGACAAAGGTAGGAGATTGACCTCAAGATCTATTTTCGTTTCAGACGTATATATGATGTTTTCATACTAATAAGTAATAATATTAATGGTCTGCGTATAGAGTGAACGTGGAGGTGATAGAAGATCTGGTGGAGGTTCAAGGAGATCTTCATCCGGCATGAGACCTTCCAAGACTCTCTTTGTGATTAACTTTGATGCAGATAATACAAGGACCCGCGATTTAGAGAGACACTTTGAGCCGTATGGGAAAATCATAAATGTTAGAATCAGGAGGAATTTCGCGTTTATCCAATACGAGTTGCAAGAGGATGCCACAAGAGCGCTGGATGTTACAAATAATAGGTTTGCGCCTATCCAAATGCGTACCTAATTGCTTTATTTACTTATACTTAATGTTACACATGTGTTTTCGCTCAGTAAGCTGATGGATAAGGTGATCTCGGTGGAGTATGCCGTGAAGGATGATGATGCAAGAGGGAATGGACACAGTCCTGAAAGACGCCGTGATAGGTCACCTGAAAGGCGACGGCGATCACCTAGTCCTTACAAAAGAGAAAGAGGAAGCCCTGACTATGGACGAGGTGCAAGCCCTGTGGCTGCATACAGAAAGGAAAGGACAAGTCCTGATTACGGCAGAAGACGTAGCCCAAGTCCTTACAGGAAATCAAGGCGTAGTCCTGAGTACGGACGTGACCGCAGAGGCAATGAAAGCCCTCGCAGGAGGGAGAGAGTCGCAAGCCCTAAGTACAGTCGGAGTCCCAGCAACAAGAGAGAAAGGATGAGCCCTAACCACAGCCCGTTTAAGAAAGAAAGTCCAAGAAATGGAGGAGGTGAAGTTGAAAGTCCAAATGAAAGGAGGGAGAGATCGAGGTCTAGCCCTGAGAATGGACAAGTTGAAAGCCCTGGCTCTATTGGAAGAAGAGACAGCGATGGTGGGTATGATGGTGCAGAGAGCCCGATGCAAAAGAGGTCAGATGTTGAAATAGTTTGATGCGTGTTTATATATAAATATGAGATTGTGAAAAACTAACCATTTCTTGTTTGTGGGTTTGATCTCAGCCGGTCTCTTTCACCTCCAGCTGATGAGTGATGAAAGGTGATTGATATCATCAGTCTGGATTCACAATCTCCATTAAAAAACTAGGATGTTGTAACTCTTTCCATTCCGGTGTGTTGCTTAAAACGTTTATATTGATACATTCGAACTCAATCTCTTGTTATTGGCGAATCAAAAAAACTTGTGTGCTTTTAATATCTTTCATGTTACTTAATTATTGATCATCAGTTTTAAACAAAAAGATCATTAACTTTAGTCTAATATAACACATGATTGATATCATAGTCTGGATTAACCTTTATGCTGGTTATAGACTCACTCCTAAAATATTTACACTTACTGCAAAAATCTGTACCCAGTCAGTCAGTCACAACCGAAAATAACCAGTAGACCATCACATCTTCTTTTTCCTTTTTCATAGGTTGTTTTCCTAAAGCCACAGTTAGAAGGCATTTAAATTCTATACATTAAATCCATACAAAGAAACAAAAAAAAAAAGGCTAAAAGTTTTGAGTCTACAATTTGAAAATCTATAATAATAAATCCAGAGTTACAACCTCAACCATTAAAAAAGAGCACATTGTCTTTATCATTACTCCATAAGGAAATACTATAAGAGAGAAAGTTTATTAACCTATTAAGCACATTGTCTTTCTCATTACTACTAAACTAAATACTATTAAGATCAAATCTATTAAATATTTCCAATTAAATTGTGAAATGTCATTGGTTTTCTTATTGTGGCTTGGAATGTTTTCAATCAATTTAAGAAACATGATAAAACTATTTTTAAAATAAACTAAAAATATTAATATTATAAAAAAAATTAAGATGAGATGATATAACACTGTAATAATAAAGTTATCTTAAATTCCTAACAAAATTTTGAATTTTGAATTGTATCTAATGATGATATAATTGTAATTAGGTATTTTTAGATAAGTTAGTAATCCTTAATAGAAAGAATAGCATACCACAATAAGACGCGCGTGGCTGAGGGCTGTGGGTCTCACGAAGTTGTCTATGCCTTCCTCATCTACCTTTATAAATATGATCTTTCTACAAATCTACTTAAGCTAAATCTAACCCCTAAAAAAACTACTTGAGGCTATGATTTTGTACAGGTACTGTATTTACATATGTTTGTTCATAGTTATGTTGTAAGAACGACAATTCATTTGTAGTAACTGAAAAGTCTGAAACTTGTTGAAAAAGCAAGTTGTTCACACTCGCTATAGCTAAACCCTAAAACTTTGAGTAGTATATAACAGTATGGAATGCCTGGTTTGTTGCAGAGAGGGGAAATGAGTGGAGCAGGTGGTTTTGATGTGTCTGAATACATTCCCAATCAAAGATTCATGGGAATAGACGAAGAAAATGAAAGTGATAACATTGGTGATGATGCTCAAAATGGTGGAGGGATGAGGAAGAGCCATAGACACACTCCTGAACAGATTCAAGAACTTGAAAAGTTTTTCTAGCTTCTTCATTTCATCATGCAACAATCTTCGATTTTGAGGTTTGAGGGTTTCTAATATATATCCTTTGCTTTGCTGTGTAGTTTCTTCAAGGAATGTCCTCATCCTAGTGAGAATCAGAAGCTGGATCTTGGACAAAGGCTTAATTTGGAGACTAGGCAAATCAGATTTTGGTTTCAGAATCGGAGAACCCAAGCGAAGGTACCAAATGTATATATGTGATTTGTCTCATTACTTCTTGTTTTAAATTGGATGTATGTTGTGTTTTTTGTTTCTCTGTAAGCAGACGCAGCAGGAGCGAGATGAGAATAAAACTCTAAGACAAGAGCAAGACAGATTACGAAGAGACCAGGAGCTGCTCAGACAAGCAATGATATGTTTTTCATGCAGCACTTGTGGTTCACCAACTAATTTTGCTGAGGTTGACTTTGAGGCGCACCAACTTTTAGTTGAGAATACTAAACTCAAGCAAGTAATAGACCAGCTCTACAGCTTCCTTAACACTCCCAATCAATCACTTACCACTGCGTCCGAGGCGCTGCAGCCTTCTTCTTCTTCCTCCTTAACGATCTCTAATCCAGGAAGAAATGTAACATCAGAACTTGATTCGGGTGGTGAAACTTCTATGATGATGAACGAAAGATCAATGCTTTTGGATATTGCCACTGCGGCGATGAATGAGTTGATTATGTTGGGAGAAGTTAACAGTCCATTTTGGAGAACAGACTCATTCTCTAAGAGAGAATCATTGAACTGTGAGGAGTATAAAAGTGTTTTCAGAAATGGAATAAAGCCTCATGGGTATGTTATGGAGGCTACTAGGGAAACAGGTTTAGTTCTCATGACTAGTTTAGCTCTGGTCAAGACTCTTATGGACACAGTAATAACCTCTAACCACTCATCTTTAGTGATGACTAGCATTCAAAAACACCTCTGATGATTTATTTTATTTTGTAGAAAAAATGGGTCAACGTGTTTGCACCTATTGTGTCAGTAGCTTCAAGCCATAAAGTGTTACCTATTGGTCATGGTGGAGCCAGAAGTGGCTCACTCCAAGTGGTATATTTATGAGTCGTCTATATTGGTTGATAACTACAGAAATTAAAAAGAAAAACTTTTTAAATTGGTGATCCTATATTTGGACAGATTCAAGCAGAATTTCAAGTGATTTCTCCATTGGTACCAAAAAGACAAGTAAAGTTTCTTAGATACTGCAAAGAGCTTAGCAAAGGATTATGGATAGTCGTCGATGTCACACCGTGTCATGAAACTCCAGATTGGTTCTCCAATGGTGGTTCTAGCCGACTACCCTCAGGCCTAATCATAGAGGACATCACCAATGGCTACTCCAAGGTTACATACTTTTGATCACATCTGTTATATAGCTTTAGATCAATTTTGTATGTCGATGAGCTTTCAATTCTGAATAAGTCATGTCTTTTAAATGTTATTTTTTCACTTTTTAACAGGTTACATGGATTGAGCAAGCAGAATATGATGAGAGTCACATCCACCAAATCTACCAGCTTGTGGTTGGCTCTGGGATCGGGCTAGGTGCAAAGAGATGGCTCACAACATTGCAGAGACAGTGCGAAAGCTTCTCGACCCTTTCTTCTATCAATCTGACTCATCTTTATCCAGGTGACTTAAATTTAAAAGCGTTTGTACTTCCATGGGATTGAGATTTGGATTTTTGACTCTGCTATGATTTCGGTTTTGGATCGGCTCATGTGTTTTCAATATAGGACTGACTGCAAAGGGTGCAACTGAACTAGTGAAGCTAGCGCAGCGTATGACTCTCAGCTACTACTCATGTATCACTGGCTCTTCAATGCACGAGTGGGAGAGAGTTCAAGTAGAGTATGAGGGACAAAACATGAGACTAATGGTCCGAAAGAACTTGAATGAGCAGATCGGTGAGCAAACTGGGATTGTGCTTAGTGCTTCCACTTCTGTTTGGTTCCCAGTGAACCCACAAGCACTTTTTTATTTCCTTGGCAACCCAAGTTTCAGAAACCAGTGGGATATCTTGACCTATAATACTTCTATTGAAGATACAATCAAGATTGAAAAATCTAAACGGCATGGAAACTACGTCTCTCTTTTAAAAATCCTTGTGAGTTTCAAACATAATCAATGGATATTTTAGTTGTTTATGTTTTACCTTAAAGTTAATTTCTTTTATTTGTGATTTTGAAAACAGGGGAATGGTATGTTAGTTCTACAAGAAGTTTTGAATGATGCATCAGGTGCGTTTGTGATATATGCACCAGTGGAAAACAGCTCAATGGAGGAGGTCATGAGAGGTGAAAATTCAGATTCCGTGAAGCTTCTTCCTTCGGGATTCTCGATACTGCCAGATGGAGAAACTGATGAGACAGATTCAGGAAGCAACAAAAGTGGTGGAGGATGTCTATTAACAATCGGTCTTCAAATCTTGGTTAGTAGTAAACCAGCTATGGAATTCACTCAAGATTCTGTTAAAATCGTCGAAGAACTCGTGGCTCGCACTATTGACAAGATTAAACTCGGTTTACAAATACAAACATAGGCATCGGTTTTTTCGGATATGAAATTGAGACATTGGCTTGTGTTTTTATGTGTTGTTGTTCTGTTTATTTGCATGGTTCTGTTTATCATGTGAGCATCATTTAAAGGAACTTAGTGTTTTCTATCTTCTTTCTTTTTTTCTGAAACTTTCAAATAAATAGAAAGTACGAACTCCTGTATAATCCAGAGACATAGTGACAATCATTATTAGCTTTGTATTAACTAGAGGACGAAGATAATTTTACATTTTATCAAGATATCGCATTTGTAGCAATATCAGTTGTTTCTGTATCCAAGGCTTTAGCACCAGGAGTTTTTTGTGATGTTTCAGCCTTGGATTTACCTGTTTTGACACCATCACCCACGTCTGCATCTTCACCATAGAAAGATCCAGAGGATCTCAGCTCCTTTACCATTCGAAACTCGTCATAATGTGCCCGTCTATGTTCATTGAAGCTTGCACTTTTTCCAATCTCAGAATCTGCAGAGCACAAATAAATATGTGACTTGATGAAACAACGGAGTCAGCTTTCATCTACTTTATTTGGTTTTATAATAAAGAACCTTCATTTTCATCCATGGGATCTGCCTCATCCTCTGACGAGCTCCAGCCACCCGAATCAGAACTCTGGCTGGTATTTTTACTGGAAGAAGCTACGTCATTCAGAATATTCCTAAGTTCGTCCGCACGATGCATTTCGTCAACGCAGTTGTCAAACGATTTTTCTCTAGGAGACAAAGGACCTGATAAAACCAACCCAGAAAGAAAAAGCCAAACTTTGTTCAGGAATTTGCAATGTAGTCATTATTCCAACTAGATTGACACCATTTCTAATTAGCCAACTAGAGAGTGCTAAGCATTTTTTTCCAAAACAGCGAGGTTGTGGCTAACAAAACATAATGTAGGTTAAGTTTGTGTTATTTAATTTTCATTATACACATGATGGGAACTGTTTTGTGTTAACTATATCCCAGAAGGGCAAAAGCATATATGTAAATGCTCGAACACAGACTAGCAGCTTCGATGTGTATGCGAAAACGGAAAAACTCCAAGAGAAATGAACAAACCATCATCATCAAGCATTGGGTGATACGGTGTCTTTGGTTCAGTAATCTTCTGTCTTACAGGTTTGTTGGATTCAATTTCTACTATGTTAGCTTCATCCCATTGTACACGTCCCCTGGCATAAAAATGAACAAACATAGTTAATAAGTGTTGCTAATAGCTAAAACGAACATATAGACAATGTGCTGCAGCCTGAACTGTATATAGTACATCCTCATCAGATAAAATAAACTACATCACTTAAATGCTACTGCCATAGTTCAGAAGCCAATAAGGGTAAGAGATTCTCTGACTCTTACTATATTAACTATTCTGATGGAATAAGGAAATCCAAGAACATTCCAAGACATCCCTACTCAATTTTCCCTTTTCCATGAAGTATGAGAGAGAGAGAGAGAGAAAAAAAGAATTCTTTCATGCTTCCTTTTCTAATTCATCCCTGATGCAGATCATGCTTTACTCTTATCAGGTGAAAAGTGCAATCCAAAACTCTAACAAAGAGTCTAACACTAGACACAAGATAAAAGTGCAAAGGAAAGTGGGAGAGAAAGAAACATACTTCATCTTGAGCTGATTATATTCTCTTTCAGGCTTGAACCTGATTGCAACAGTAAAGAAAAAGTCGGTCATCTTCTCAAAGAAACATTAAGTGAAACAAAGCAGTTCAACCGCCCAAGAAAACGAAATTGTGGAATAAAATACATTATATGAACACTGGAGAAAGAAAAAAAAAACGAAAGAATCATCACTGATCCTTGAATCTAAAGATAAATTCTTGTCCATTACGCAGCAACCAAAAAACAAAACACATTATAGATAAGATATAAAGAGAACCTCAAAGGTACGATTATATTCGTTTCTGTATACAGAGAAATTGCTTCCACAAAGACTAATCCGAAGGCGTACTATGAAGTTATTACAGAAACCAAATCCAAACATGAACTGAGAAAAGAATCGCAATTGATTTCGATCTAAAAATCCAGATTAAAGTTTACCTCGTCTATGAATCGGATCCTCGTTTCTCATTTCGAACCCAACAATCGATCCTCGGTTTAAGAAGTCGATGGCCGTCCGTGCATTTGACTTTGACCAAAAAATAGAATCTATATTTAGAGCAACGTGAAAAAGTAATAATCCGTTTAAATTCGACTAACCAACGTTGACGAGACAAATCGCAAGGTGGGTTTACGTTTAAATGGGCCCGAATATTTATTGGGCCACAGACTGTTTAATATTTGGGTAACAGAAGACAATTTGACCACAGGCACGTGAATCTATGGAGACGATGTCATTAATTCTCCGTCGAGATTATTCCTCTGTCGCCGCCGATCGAAACATAGAAATAGAGACGGGGAAGAAATCTCCGACATTGTTAAGTGAGTTCGGAAGAGAGATGGCTATGTCTCAGGTGGTGAACACGTATCCGCTTTCGAATTACAGCTTCGGAACTAAGGAACCGAAGCTGGAGAAGGACACCTCCGTCGCCGATCGACTCGCTCGTATGAAAGTCAAGTATGGTTTCTCTCTCCCTCTTCGCGCGCTTTCCTCTTTGTTTTCTCTTTTCTTCTCGTAGCTACTTCTGGAGAATATGCCAGAATATAATAAACCCTGAAATCTCCGGCCTTTACATGCTTAGATCATGATCTTGTTGTTTTGGTAAACGAATTGAGGGTATTAGAAGTTTGTCTGGTTAACTGCATTCTCGCTGCTGCTGAATTTACTAGTAAATTTTTTTGGGGAAAGCTCATGGCCTGCTAATCAAGTGAGGGAGTTACTTGGGCTCCTTTGAAATCGTTTTTATTTGCAATGTACACGCGTTTTTGTTCTTATACGATGATTTTTTGTTGCTTGCATATTAGGATTTATAGCTCATCAATTTAGATTCTTCTTTTTTATGGTTGGCTGGTTTGATTTCGTTTGTTCTCTGGGTTTTGGCTCGGTAACGAATATTGTTTATGGTCTTTTTGGCCATTTTACCCAACTAGTTTGGTTTCAAAACTAGAATCTGATACATGACTGTTAGAAGAATAGTTTATCTTGTGAATTTGTCCAAAGTCTCATGCTTTTGCTTGGATAAATGAAGTCATCATACAGTTCTAACTTAAGACGTCTTGGGAGTCTGATGACTGAAATGTGTATCTCTCTCTTGTTTTCTTAATTGTGTGTTGCAGCTATATGAAAGAGGGTATGAGGACTAGTGTTGAAGCGATTCTGCTGGTATGATTTTCGGTCCACTCTTGTTATCCAACTCTTTTATAATTTTCTTTATGCTGTTGAACCTAGAGAAACTTATATCATAAAATCGCTGTCTTATTGTCTGGCAGAACAGCTATGTGGTTCATGAAACTTATGTCTTAAAATCGCTGGCTTATTGTATGGCGGAAAAGCTATGTGGCTCATGAATTGTATGGCCATATTTTCGTATGCATAATGTCATTGTAATGTCAACTTATGAAGTTTATCTTGGAGTGCGCTGTAAACATGCATTCTCTACCCAATTTATCATTACAAACGTGGCATAAATATAAAACTGTGATATTTGATTGGAATTATTTACTTCCTTTTCTAGTTGCCATCTCTAGCTGAAGTTTGTACTGTATAACCTTATATACAGAAGTAGCTCTTATCACATAAATGGATTAAACTGCTCTTAAATAAGTGAAAAAACTCCAACGAATTTTCAGTAAAACTGCATTTAATAGTCATATAAATGATGCCATTTAGCAGGCATATAATTTATGCTTCTTGTTGTTTTGTTCCTTTCACTTTGGTATACGCCCCCGTGCCCTTCCAAGCCTTCATGTTTTCCCATGGGTTGTCTTAGGAACAAGAGACGTTGTTTTGACATCCTAAAGGTCAATCTTATAGACCTATAGGTTTCTCTTTGGTTAAGTTAAGCAAAGAATTTGTGATTAAGTGTAGAACTATTTCCACATTATTTAATGTGTCACTAGTTGTATCTATCTAACCTCAGGGTACCTTATGGTGGTCAACCTTTCAGGTACAAGAACACAACCATCCTCATATACTTCTCCTGCAAATTGGTAACACATTCTGCAAACTTCCAGGTGGCCGCCTGAAGCCTGGAGAAAATGGTAGAGCAACCATCCATTATAAATACTCTCTATACTGTTGAAAGTTTATTTGTTGCTTCATTTTTTTGTGTACAATGTTGTGTTTTTTAGAAGTTGAAGGCCTGAAAAGAAAGTTAACCAGTAAGCTTGGAGGCAATTCCGCTGCTCTTGTACCTGACTGGAAGGTACTATCCTGGTGTCCTCTCTATTTCTTTGACTGATATTTAGGAATCGGTAGATGCATTAAACGAACTAGGCCAGGGTTTCATCTGCTTGCTCTTAATGCAAACGAGAAGCAATTCAAAGTAAAATAATTTCTCTTTTTTGCTAGTAATGACTGATTCATACAAAGAAACAAAGGTAGGCCTGATGTCTTTATTAGAGATTCATATACTTATTACATGTTGAAGAAGACTTTGCTACGAGCCTACACATGTCTGATTGAGTTATAACTATAGCTCTGTCCTCGATTTATTGGTTTCTCGATGGACTTTTTTCTCCCTTTAACAGGTAGGAGAATGTGTTGCGACATGGTGGCGTCCAAACTTCGAAACCATGATGTACCCGTATTGCCCTCCTCACATCACAAAACCAAAGGTAGTTAAAAAAAACAAATGTAACTTCTCACCATGCTTCTTTTAGTATTATCCTGAATAGGCTTGGTTTATATCTCCTTTATGTGGCATGGCAGGAATGCAAGAGACTATTCATTGTTCACTTGTCTGAGAAAGAGTACTTTGCAGTGCCCAAAAACCTGAAACTCTTGGCGGTCCCTTTGTTCGAACTCTATGACAATGTTCAGGTTTGTTTTTTCTTTATGCATATATCCAGATACTATTTCAACCTATGTATTTGGGTTTCACCCCGAACTTGAAACCGTATTTTCTCATTTCTGTAACAGAGATATGGACCGGTTATATCGACCATTCCTCAACAGCTATCCAGATTCCAGTTCAACATGATTAGTTCGTGATTTTTTACTTGGTGTTAAGAGATGCGATTTTTGGATGATGTGTGTGGGTTTTTACAGTATAGACTTGTTCGTTTCATGTAGAATCGGTTCAAAGTTCCACCACACAAGAAAAATTATGTATCCCATTTCCAAAAGCATTCGCCATTATAAAACTTTAGATCCCCACACAAATTTTTCTTTTGATATGGAAAGACTAATCCCAATCAAGCTTAGAATGACGAAGTACCTGTCTCAGATTATGAAGAATTGGGTGTAGTTGTTGGGTTCTACAACAGCAAAAGTAACTAGACAGCTTAACGACGTCGTGTTTAGTTCAAAGTTTTCAGACCAGAAGTATCAAAGTAATAATAAGGGAAACCGTAACACAGTTTTTCGCTACAAATGCATCATACATAAATAGACTTCTGACAGTAGAAGGGGGCACAATACAGATGTGAGTGGAATGTAAAAACGTGTTTTATATAGCGGAATAGCTGTAGCTATCAACTTCATCAATGGAAGAGGAAGAGGACGGAGACTTAGCAGAAACAGTGAGTACCACAAAGGCACCAAAGAGAATAGTGACAATGGCAGTGAAGTTCACAAGAAACGCTTCGGATCCATACTTGTCAAGCCCTCCATTCTCCATGAAAGTCAGCTTTTCAAGAAACCCTAAAGCTGCATTCCCAACCGCAAGTATGTAAGCAAATAGACCGAGCATTGCATGCCAAGGAAGCAATCCGCTTCTCAGATTTGATGATCCTCCTGGGTAGAAGAACACTATGAAGCTGTATACCCACTGCAATGTTCAAAACTTTAGCGATTATCTTTTTCTGGTCAGGAACAATGTACATTTTTCCAGAAGAAATTTATTACTAGTTTCGTTAGCCATTTTCTGTAAATCGGACGGTCTCATAGATTTTGAAAATGGTGAGATATATTCACCTAGACTAAGAAGAAGATTAGTTTCCTCTTATAAAATGTTTCTAGACTGGAATCTTTCCTCAAGCAATGTTTTAGTCCTAAGTGTGCTTTTTGCCATGGGATTTACCTGGAAGGCATAAAGAGAAATGACACCAATACCAATCCAGGAATGGAGACTGTAGAGATTTGGGATTCCGCTTTCATTGTGGTTCTTGAAGGCTGCGCAGATGCCCCAAATCCCGAGAGCCAGTGAAATGGCATGGAGTACAAGGTGGATCAACTTCTTCACCGGTTTCTCCAGCGGAAGGGACTTGTAACTCATAATGGCTGCATTTCCAGGTTCAACAAAGTGGTTTATATAATCTCCTATATACAGTGATTATCACTAGACGTGTATCCAGTTCGAAATAAAAGTAAAATCTTATTTTTCTCGTTGCTCAACAGATGTTGTTCGGGTTACCTTCTCCTCCCAAGATTATAAATCCGATGAGCATCAGAACAGGATGCAGCTGTGGATCACATTAAAAAAATGAATCAGATAAGAAGTATCAGAACACAATCACAGATAGCGAATAAGGTTTTGAAACAAAAGATTACAATTTTGTTTCACAAGGTCTTGTTACAACAATCTAAACGGCTAAACGTACAATTGAAGAGAAGTCCCCTTTGCTTTGAGGGTTCCACAGGTGACAAAGTTCATGACAATTTTGGGATTTTAGAATCTTTTCCTCTCAACAACAATTTTGGGATTTTAGAATCATGTCAATTATCTCACTAATGATCAAAGACACATTTGACAACTAAATAGATATGAACGTAATGTTAACCATTAAGATTGCAAGAGAATCTTTCATTACAGTACTGAGAAACGGATAAAGAAAGTTTACAAACAAAAGACACCAGGTTATAAAACTTATATTCATAACATGGATCAATCGGATTTGTAAATTCACCCTCCAATCGAAAAAAAATGGCAAATAGCCAAAAAAGAGAGAGAGAGTCAACACATACGCAAGACTAGCGAGGAAATTGAAAGAGAGCTCAAGGAAATCGAAGCATACATTGAATATGAGGTTCTTGTTAGTAGCTTCCCAGGCTAATCCACCTCTGTAACTGATACTCCAAACCAGCACCATAGTCGCCGCGATTAAAGCGAGAGCGTGCGCAACAAACGTCACCGGCATCGCGTTTATTCCGACAGCCATAACTTTCTTTGAACTATGTAGCTTCTTCTTTGAATTTTCCACTGCTTCTCCTTTACCCAATCAATCTGGAAGACTTTTGGAAACAAGACACTGAAAATTCAACCCCCCGAGCCTTTTTTTCCATTATCATCCTATTGTGGAGCCTCCCTTTGAAGCAAGACACGTGGCCCCGCGTCCCATTTCTAAAATTCAGATTATGTGGCAATTACTTAAATTAAGTTGACAAATAAAAGTTCGCCACTTGTATAATGTTTAAGCTGCATCTGGATCTTGTTTGAAGCCCAGATGAAGATTTAACATAGGGCCAATTTCTGATCTTCGGTTTATTTTGGAGTTTCGGTCTTCTCGGGTAAAGACGAGTTAGAAAGCCACGTACACAATCAAGCGTATGATACGTGGCAGCCCGTAACAGCCCGTAACAGCGAGAGGATACGATGAAATGGTTCGTCTGTACGTCTTCCTCATCTCACTCACTTTCTAATATCTATAGTTTTTCTATTCGCATTCCGAAATTGGATTTGGAAGTTACAGAGCCCGATTAATGTTTCCAAATATTCGTTACAAAACTCTAGATACAAAAAAGTATTTGAGCCTTTTTTTATTTTAATTTACTTTAAAAAGTTAAAAAATTGGGTAGTTATTTGTTCGAGGCGGTCGCACCCTATACGTCCCCTCTTGTGAGCCGGCCCTGAACACAAAACCCGCTGAGCCAAGTAGAGGAGTGGAACCACTACGAGGCTCCAATGCCTCTCACCTTGGCCACGAAGTATATCCTGTAAGACCCTCCGTTGTATCGGAATTCGAAGAGAGAGAAGAGGAGCTTCTACTCATGCGTAGATAGGCTATTATGCATGCATGCATATCATACGTCGAGTTATGTCTACACGAAGTCGCTTTCAACAATGATACTTAATCCCTCTGTAATAACTTACTAATATGCAATGAGTTGTATAGCGGTAGTCACATTCGATCTAAAATCATTGCTTTTAACATAAATTTAACCAACAAAAAACAATTAAACACACATTGCATTCTCTTGTCAGAATCTGGATCACCAAAGTTATATATATATTGGTATTTTTTCCATATAAATTCTTGATATGAACTTTAAACTGTCGCTAAGTGTTCTTACACCTTCATCATACGCCACTATTTGTTTGAGTAGTCACCTTAAATGAATGGGATCTAAAATAAATTCATCCCATTGATTTCTCTTCAAAACTATAAAGGAAATTTTTTATTGATTTTTGTTAATTTTTGTGTGGGATGAATGAAGTCACTATTTCTATTCAAACACAAATAATTTAATTTTAACGAAATATGTATGAATGCTTAATTCTATAACATTTTATTCATCAAATTTGACATCCATTTGCAACTAAATAGAAATATTCAGCTACAATTTTGAAAATTGTCTATTTTCTTTTGCGTCCCATCACTTTCTCAGGTTTTCTCAGCGACTTTATTTCGTGACACTTCCTCCTCGCTTCTGAATCGACGAGGATCGCACTTCATTTTCTCTTTCGTCCTTTCGAAGACTGATCTGTGTTACTGTTTTACTGGTACGTGATCGGACTACTACACCACTTTCACCATTCTCTTTGCATAAACACTAAATCGATTTCAATTCATTCGTTTGTTTAGTCATATCTGGTGTTGATGAGATTTAAGACTGCGAAACATTTACTTCTATCCGCCGTCTTGGGTTTTCTATATCGAGGATGGTTTCAGTTTTTGGTTTTTCTCTGTTAGGTGGCATAGCCATAGAGGAAACTAGTCATCTGTGTCAGATAATTCAATCTAATATTCGTCCACCTTATGTGATTTGTTGCTCGGGGAAAGAAAGGGTTCAATATATAGGTTTTACGGGTGCTTTGTTTATAGGAATTCGTGTTTTGTAAATGGCAGTTGCAGTCGAATTCGATGGAGCTGGTGAAACATGATGGGAATGATTCTCTTGACATGCTCATCAGACGAGCGGACTCTTTTCTTTCCTTCCCTAGACCTGAAAATAGTTCTGTCCAGCTCTTTCAACTTCTCCATACCTTAGAACGACCAGGTAATCCAAGGTTCCTTAATGTCTCATTGTCACCGCCCAGAATACTTTTCTAGCATTGGAAAAACTGGATTTGGTATATATTATTTTTGTCTTGCGAGATACATCATATTAGCCCATTGGGTTTTCTCAATGAGATGTTTGAATAGCATATGGCATGGGGTATGATACTGATACGTATGAGGAGCGACACCCGCCAATTCTCTACCAATATCGAAGAAGGACTCGCAATCACAAAGGAGGAGGCCCAACAACAACAGGAGTAGGTCAGGGAGAAATAGAAGAGCCCAACACTCAACCAGAGAAGGGTCGACTAACTCCAGGAGGTAACCAGGGTGAGGTTAGCAGCATGACACATGAGGAGGAGACGGTTGCAAAGGAGGCAACGAGAAAAGAAGGATCAGGGGAGATTTGATTCGCACAGTACCAGTCAGGAGAATATAAATAAGAAAGGGAGAGAGAGAGATGTGAGGATATGAGAAAATTGTGGGAAGAAAGTAGAGTAAGGTGAGTGAGAACCTTTTGGGACTTGTTATTTTCGATTTCAAATCGTAATACAAGAGTATTATTCAGTAAACATCGATTCTAACTCTTATCAACTTGGTATCAGAGCGTTGGATCCCGCACAAAAAAAATGGGGAAAAAGGCAGATACGAGTAAAGAGGGAGAGTTGAACGTGAAAGAAGCGATAGAGCAGCTTCAGGGTCAGGTAGGGAAGATCGGGAGCTTGGAGAGCAGGATAGACCAAATCCAACAGCAAATGGGTAAACTGAGCTTGTTGGATCGGCTCGAAGAACTCCTGAATCACGGCGAGCTACGGTCTGCACTTACCGGGAAAGTAGTGATGGGAGACACGCCAGAGAAGGGTAGTGCTGCTCACCATACTACGTTCCACTCGGGGGGCAACCGAGCAACGCAGAGAGGGGTCTAGAAGCAGGGAAGAGAATCGTGGTGATCGGCAAGAATCGGTCATGCGCAGAGTCGAGCTTCCAATATTCGACGGCAGTAATGTGGAAGGATGGGTGTTTCACATCGAGCAATATTTCGAACTAGGGGCGTTTCCAGAAGAGGAGAAGATAGGGGTGGCGTGCGTAAGCTTTAATGGTGAAGCCCTAGAGTTGTTCCGTTGGGAGCATGACCGGAACCCATTCCAGAGCTGGGATCAGCTCAAGTCACGAGTCCTGCGAAACTTCGCTAGCGGTGGGTCGGCGACGGCGGAAGAAAGGCTCCTCACCCTGCGACAGGAGGGGACGGTGCGCGATTTCTGTCGCGAGTTCAAAGCCTTGGCTGCACAGGCACCTATTTTTGGAGAAGCAGCTTTGGAGAAGATGTTCATGGTGGGGCTTCAATAGACGATCCGAGGAGGCGTGAAACTGTTCGAGCCACATGGGCTCGATCGGATGATGGCACTGGCCCAGGGAGTCGAGGATTGGGCCCAACCCGGAATCCGAGCCCACGAGGAGATGACCCGAGGAAGTATCCGAACAAGGGAGGGGGGGGGGAGTTGAGGGCCCAACCTAAGCCCAACTAGAGTCGACAACTGGGCCCGATTCCTGCCCAAGGACGATCGTCGACAATTCCTCCTAGGGTAGAGATTCCACCCAGGATGCCGCAGCCGCGAGGAGAGGAGTTGCGCCACCCAAACCGGAGATTGACGGAGCGCGAGCTACAGGATCGCCGGAGACAAGGACTATGTTTCAAGTGCGACGAAAAGTGGGGAGTAGGCCATCGATGTCGGTATCGCGAGCTCCAGGTCGTGGTAGTGCAGCTCGACGGCTCGGAGCAACAGCTCGCGGAGCAGACAGACAAGTGCGACAGGGAAGATGGTGGAGGAGACCTCCCGGAGGTAGCAGAGCTATCCCTAAACACACTAGTGGGGCTCACGTCGCCTCGCACGATGAAGCTCAGGGGACGAATTCGCGACCAGGAGGTAGTGACGATGATAGACAGCGGCGCCTCTCACAACTTCCTATCTGAATCATTAGTGGAAAAGTTGAAGCTGGAACCGGAGGAGACGCAGGGATACGGAGTGCTTCTAGCAACCGGGATATCCATCGTCGGAGGAGGCATACATCGAAATGTGAATTTAGAATTGCCGGGCGTGATGATAACGGCGGACTTCTTACCGATTAAACTGGGAAATACAGACGTTATCTTGGGGGTAGAGTGGCTTCAGACGCTGGGATTGGTCGAGGTCAATTGGAAGCTCTAATCGATGCGATTCCAGCAACAAGGAGCTATGGTGACACTTAGGGGAGAACCGGACCTCTGTACCTCGGCGGCGTCACTAAAATCCATGTGGAAATTATGGCGACAGAACGAAGCGGGCGTGGTGGTGGAATTGGGAGAAATCCAGCAATATTCGGAAGGAGACGAAATGCCAGAAAAAGCAGCAATCAAGGAAGTCTTAAAACGTTTTGACAGGGTATTCCAAGAACCACACGGGCTCCCACCTTCACGGGATCGAGAGCATGCGATTGTGATGAAGGAAGGAGCTCCACCCGTGAAGGTAAGACCCTATCGTTACCCCCATATTCAGAAAGCTGAGATTGAGAAGCAGGTATCAGACATGTTGGCTGCTGGAATAATCCAGCCTAGTGGCAGTCCGTTTTCCAGTCCGGTCATTTTGGTTAAGAAGAAGGATGGCAGCTGGAGGTTCTGTGTGGACTACCGGGCATTGAACCGAGCCACCATACCGAATAGTTACCCAATTCCCATGATTGATCAGTTGCTGGATGAGCTTAACGGAGCTAAGGTATTCTCAAAGATCGATCTCAAAGCAGGGTACCATCAGATAAGGGTGAGATCGGAGGACATACCCAAGACAGCCTTTCGGACACACGACGACCATTACGAATTCAGGGTAATGCCGTTCGGGTTAACCAACGCCCCGGCTACATTTCAGGCATTAATGAATGATATTTTCAGGCCATTTCTCAGGAAGTTCGTGCCGGTATTCTTTGATGACATCCTGGTATACAGTTTGGGGGAAGAGGAGCATGGTGTGCATCTGGAGCAGGTTCTGAAAGTGCTGGAACAGCAACAACTACACGCTAACAGGAAGAAGTGCAGTTTCGGGAGCAGGAAAATCGAGTACTTGGGACATATCATTTCCGCAGAGGGAGTGGAAGCAGACCCGGAAAAAATATCAGCCATGACTGGTTGGCGCACACCTACCACAGTGAAGGAACTCCGCGGGTTCTTGGGATTGACCGGGTATTACCGGCGTTTCATACAAGGATACGGGAGCATCGCCAAGCCTCTGACAACATTACTCAAAAAAGATAGTTTCCACTTGGACTCCTCGGTAGATGAGGCCTTTGAGAAGCTCAAGGTGGTCATGACCCAGGTACCTGTACTTAAATTACCTGATTTTGATGAGGTGTTTGTGGTAGAGGCGGACGCTTCTGGCTATGGTCTGGGAGCAGTTTTGATGCAGGTACAACGACCTATAGCGTTCTACAGCAGAGCATTGATAGAACGAGAACAACTCCGGTCAATCTATGAGAAGGAACTAATGGCTATTGTCCTGGCAATTCAGAAGTGGCGCCATTATCTTCTCGGTAGGAAGTTTGTAGTAAGAACCGATCAAAAAAGTCTCAAATTTCTTCTGGAGCAGCGCGAGGTGAGTTTGGATTATCAGAGATGGCTGGTCAAACTCTTGGGGTACGATTTCGAGATCCACTATAAAGCAGGGACAGAAAACAAGGTCGCCGATGCACTATCTAGATATGGGGTGGTCTCTCAACTATGGGCAATCACAGTACCTCGAATCATTCAGCTCGAAGATATCAGCCAGGAAGTGGAACAGAATGGGGATTATAAGAAACTGATCTTGAGCATCAAAGCCAACCCCCTGGATCATCCGGACTACTCCATCATACAGGGCAGATTACTACGCAAGGGGAAACTAGTAGTGGTGGCAGGGTCCAAGTGGATTGCAACGATAATGGAGGAGTTCCATAACAGTCACAGTGGGGGCCATGCAGGGGTTTTCAAGACACAAAAAAGGATTGCTGAGCTATTTTATTGGAAGGGAATGATGACCGACATTCGCCGGTATGTCGCAGAGTGTCACGTGTGCCAGCGGCACAAGTACTCGACTTTAGCTCAGAGGTATTCAGTACTGAATACTTCAGCCACTTCCCATTCCGGAAAAAATATGGGAGGACGTGAGTATGGACTTCGTCGAGGGCATGCCGTAGTCAAAAGGGGGCAACACACCTACCTTGGGCAGAGTTCTGGTACAATACCGCATTCCACACAGCCATAGGAATGTCACCTTTCAAAGCTGTGTATGGACGGGAGCCCCCAATGCTCCTACAGTTCGAACAGGGATCCACTAATCTGAGCGAGCTAGCTGAACAGATGTTAGACAGAGACAGAATTATTGAGCATCTCAAGGCCCATTTGGCACGAGCTCAACAAATTATGAAGAAGCAGGCAGATGGGCAAAGAAGAGAGGTTAAGTTTGAAGTAGGGGATTGGGTGTATCTGAAAATTCGACCCTACAGACAACAAAGTTTGGCTCGCCGCACAAACGAGAAACTCGCAGCACGCTTCTACGGTCCATATGAGATAGAGGGGAAGGTAGGGGAAGTAGCCTACCGGCTCCGGTTACCACCCTCAGCAAAAATCCACAACGTCTTCCATGTGTCGGTGTTGAAGCGTTCATTGGGAGCGCGCGTAGAGAGTTCAGCACTTCCTGGACACCTCACAGCTGAATATGTACTGCAGGACAAACCTGACCGGATATTGGCGCAGCGCATCAATCAACACTGAGGAAAGGAAGAATGGTTAGTGGAGTGGGAGAATTCACAAGAACAGGACAACGCGTGGGTCGACAAAGACACCCTCTACCGGCAGTTTCCTGACCACAATCTTGAGGACAAGATTGTATTTAAGGAAGGGGGTAGTGATACGTATGAGGAGCGACACCCGCCAATTCTCTACCAATATCGAAGAAGGACTCGTAATCACAAAGGAGGAGGCCCAACAACAACAGGAGTAGGTCAGGGAGAAATAGAAGAGCCCAACACTCAACCAGAGAAGGGTCGACTAACTCCAGGAGGTAACCAGGGTGAGGTTAGCAGCATGACACGTGAGCAGGAGACGGTTGCAAAGGAGGCAACGGGAAAAGGAGGATCAGGGGAGATTTGATTCGCACAGTACCAGTCAGGAGAGTATAAATAAGAAAGGGAGAGAGAGATGTGAGGATATGAGAAAATTGTGGGAAGAAAGTAGAGTAAGGTGAGTGAGAACCTTTTGGGACTTGTTATTTTCGATTTCAAATCCTAATACAAGAGTATTATTCAGTAAACATCGATTCTAACTCTTATCTGATACCTGGACTTTTATTTGATGTTCTACTTCGCTCCTCAGGCTGCCCGTTGCTGACTCCTTTGAAGATACAAATGCAGAAATGTGAAAAGTGCACCATGGAATTTTTCTCTCCTGTGAACTATAGAAGGCATAACCGCATGCATCGGCGTTTAAGGAAGCCTGAAAAGGTTTGCTTTGTCTGAACTTTTCTATACCAGCTTGGTTATATGTCTTTCAAATTCCTGTTTGCTTTAATCTTTTTTACTCAAAGTCATCTGAAGATTGTGCTTACATGTTTCCAGGATTTTGGCAAAGAGAGGGATGCGCTTGGAGTCTTTTGGAATAAGGTAGTTTCCCCTCTAGTCGTCATCTCACAGTTATTGCCAATTCGATTAGTTTTTCTGATTGTGCTCAATATCTGTGGTTATTTTCAGCTCACTGTAATTGATGCAAAAGAGATTCTCTCATTAAAGAGCAGCGCGCTGGAGGTATTATGATTCCCATTGATGTTTCCCTTTCTCTGCAAAAAAAAAAAAAAAAAAATCCTCCCATGACCCATTTAATGTACATGGTGAGCATTACATATGAATGTGGCATAGCTTGTTCGTCAGTCTTCACACTACTCATGTTATTGTTGTTTTCACATCTGTTCTAAGGGCTCTGAGCCTCTAACTCTTTATGAATGCCTTATTGCTTCTTTTCTTCGTTTGTGGAAGGTATAATACCAGAAAAAACACTGATGTATGTCTCTAGTATGCCATATGACTTCATTAGTGTTCTGCGTCATTTCTTGGCATGCCTGATCCAAACTGCAAATTTCTTGGCATCCTTTTTCTAGTTTTCTGCGTCATACACCTTTATGACTAATTAATATGCTTTATAGACATTTCCATCTCAAGATGCTTTGTTTGGATTCCTGTAGGATTTTCTTGGGGCATCAATTGAGTCAGGACTAATGGCACTTATTGAAAAACCAGGATATACTGCTCTGCCACAATTTTACCTACGAGCTGGTTTTGACCTTTTGGTATGAATGTCATCTCTCTCTCTTGATCGTTTTTTTTTTTGTCTTTCTGCATAAAGTATCCTCAATGGTGAACCTCATGGCTGACATATGTGTTTCTCCAGGATATTGTCCAGTCTAGACCACCTAGGTTTCCAATTTCTTCGCAGGAACTTTTTAGCATTCTCGATGATGCAAGTGAAAAAACTTTCCTGTCTTGCGAGGCTGCACAAGTGCAAAAATACATTTTTGATGGGGAAACTGGAAAAAATGTACTGGATGCAAAAAATGTTGTTGCCTGCGCAAGCTTCCTTCTGGAACAGCGATTGGTAAGGTTTTTTCAAGGTTTCACCATTTCTTTCTTGTTGGCGAAGCAAAGTGTCTAATACGAGGACTTTGCTTTGCACATATCTATTACATGCGATTTATCTTTGGTTTTTTAATGTAAAGATTAAAGCATGGCTTGCTGACAAAGATGCTGAAGCTTTGAGGTGCCAAAATTTACTCGTTGAAGAAGAAGAAACTGCACGAAGAAGGTACGTGCATAATATCTATTGCGATTCTAGTCATATAACGTTAGTAAATCCAAGACTCTCTAATTCTGAATTGATTCTTAACTGTTTAGTCCTTTTCACTGGTATTATGTCTGGGCAGACAAGTTGAGGTCTTAGAGAGGAAAAGGAGGAAGAAGCTAAGGCAGAAAAAACAGAGAATGAAGGACCAGAGGAAGTACGCTAAGGAAGACGAGAGTACCACATCAGATGAACAACAGCATCTAGCTGAGTCGTCAAGCCCGTTATCTGTAACTTCTGATTCCGAGGCACAGAGAACAGATTCTATACCATTCCAGGATTCTTCATCCCTCGAGGACCCTCAAGTTTTCGAAACAAACAATGGGATAAACAATGAAACTCAAGCGCCAATGGCTGATGATGATGATGATTTTGGCAATGGCCAAAACATTGAAAGGTGCAGAGGTCATAGGCAAATGGAAAGATCACAAGAGGGAATGCCGAATGGGTTCCACGCCAATCATGCTCCAAAACTTGGAGGCATGCGTAAGAATGGAACGAACAGAGACGCAAGAGGAGATATTACTAAAGTTTGGAGCCGAAAATCTGATAACCCGAAACCAATATCACCAGATGCAGCAGTAACTCAGCTGGATCAGACAAAGAAAAGTGAAGTTTTGATTGGATCAGTGAGTGTAACAATTCATGATAGCTGTCTAAGCGGAGAACATAACCAATCAAAATGCAGTGAAGAGGAGGGAAGAACAAATACTGTTGAGGCGAAGCCCAAATCCGAGCAACGAACTGAAAAAAATGGAGACCAGTAAGCAGTGAAGGAAGAAAAGTCTCAACAGTCAAAGAGGATGAGAATTCAAACCCAATGGCACACGAAGTAAAGAACGCACATCACAAAAGCTTGCAGTTTAACAATCACGAAGCAAAGGCATTTCTTGCAAAGAGTAAAACTACTTTTAAACTTCTCCTTTATATATATCCGTGTCGTTTAGTTTTAATATTTCTACGCAATCTGAATGGCTGGACAGGATGGAAACAGGCAACTTCTGCAGAACACGTAACATTGGTTCTGTCTCAGGAAACAGACATATCGGGCAATCACACTCACGAATCCTCGAATGGTGTTATAACCGCAAGATCAAAGCTCAGGATGAAACCCGAAAAGGGTTTGAAGGTAAAGTATGTTCCAAAACAGAGGGTTCCTTGAAACCAAAGACAGGCTTGATTTTGGATCCACACTAGCATTCTTTTTAGGTATTACCAAAAGTGCAGTTTTAGCGACAGAGAAAAGAGGTCGTTTTTTTGTCATTTGCTTCTACAGAGATTTTCCCATTCCTCAATTCTTTTTCTTTTTACTTCTTTTTCTAGGAGACCTTTTCCATCGTCAGGTTTTAAACTTGCAACTTAAATTTCCTGGAGAGTGTTATCATAATTTCCCTCAACCTTAAATTTGGATAGAAACACAAAAGAGTCTTATGTATTAAATTTGATAAATATGTAAATCACTTAAACGATCAAATAACATAATTTTTCATAATTATCTCTTGTATCGAAGCCTATTTAATTCATTCTAAAACTATATATGCTTTAACAACATGAAAGCAAAAAGAAATGGAAATTATGTTAATTAGTTCATGCCCGAAAAAATATGCATTCATAGTAGAAGGACCAATACGTAAATAATAATAAATAAAGCAGCCAAAGTTAAAACCCTCTAAAACCCTACAAACACTTGTATAAAAACACGCTCGCTCACAAGCGCAGTTTCAACGTCATTCGCCTTTGCTTCTCTTTCAAAGCCTCTCTAGCCTATCGCACTCTATTCAGTGTAAAGCAAAGATGAGACCTCCTCTAACTGGTGGTAAGATTCCTAGCGGTCGTTTTTTTCTCTCCATCCATTGTATGTTTTTTAGGTTAACAATGGTGAGTGTGTGTACAAACACATTCTGGTTTCGTTACTCTCTGTCTATGGTTGAGATTGTATGGTCGAGGGTTGTGCTCGTTTTTGTTTAGAACTATTCGCTATTTCCATCGGATTAAGAGTTTATGATGTTTTGTATTCAGGACGTGGTGGCGGTGGGTTTAGTGGTGGACGTGGTGGTGGTGGGTTCAGTGGTGGACGAGGTGCCTCAGGAGGTAGAGGTAGAGGAGGAGGAAGAGGTTTCGGAGATCGTGGTGGACGAGGTGGTAGAGGCATGAGAGGAGGACGTGGCGGAGACCGTGGTGGACGCGGCGGGAGAGGAGGCCGTGGAGGAATGAAAGGAGGAAGCAAAGTGATTGTGGAGCCACACAGACACCCAGGAGTTTTTATTGCCAAGGGTAAAGAAGATGCGCTTGTCACCAAGAATTTGGTTCCTGGTGAAGCTGTCTACAACGAGAAGCGAATCACTGTTCAGGTATTGTAAAGTCGACTGAGTGATTGATACTTTTTTGCATTATTTCCACTCCAAGTTGAAAGTGTCCAATGGTCTGTCGTTGAATTTACAGAATGAGGATGGAACTAAAGTGGAATACAGAGTCTGGAATCCATTCCGTTCTAAGTTGGCAGCTGCTATTCTCGGTGGTGTTGATAACATATGGATTGTAAGTTATCTTGTGTGAATCTTGTTGATGCTGCTGTCTGAGACTTGTTCGTATAATGGTTTTTCTTCAATCTATGTAGAAACCTGGTGCTAAAGTTCTATACCTTGGTGCTGCTTCTGGAACCACAGTCTCCCATGTATCTGATATCGTTGGACCTGTAAGCAAATCTTAGCCTCTATGTAGTGGTTTTTCATGACATCTTTAGTTGTGTGTTGTAGTTGCTTATATGTTGCTTTTGTGTTCTTGTAGGAGGGATGTGTTTACGCAGTTGAGTTTTCTAGTAGAAGTGGTAGAGATTTGGTGAACATGGCAAAGAAGAGAACTAATGTTATTCCAATCATTGAAGATGCTAGACACCCTGCCAAATACAGAATGCTCGTAGGCATGGTTGATGTTATCTTTTCTGATGTTGCTCAGCCAGATCAGGTTTGCTTTTTTTTTTCATTCTTTTTAAAAATTTAGCAATGAGTATCTGAAAATCCTTCACATTTGCTTCCATTCTCAACATATACGCTTTGCTTTACAATGATGTTTTGATGATTGCAAATGATGAACTACTTGGATTCCCCTTCCGAACATCATGGGTGATGCACACTCCAAGTTTCTGATGCTTGAGAATAATTTGTTCCTTATTTGTAATGTAGTTATCGGTTTTTTTTATGTTTGTGTTTCTGTTCCTTTTATGGTTATGCATTAAACCAAATTGAAGACTTAATTTACCATGAATTTGATTACACCATTTTGGTTGTTAATCAAATATCTACTTTTAAAGTATCAAAATTATTTGGTTTCTGATATTTTTTTTGTGGGGTTTTGGGTGAAGAAGAATTATGCCTTTTATGATCATAGTTCGACTGATACTCTTCTTCTCCCAAGTTTCTAGTACCATTCAGCTTTACCTTTCCCAAGTTTTCTAGTTTCAATCAGCTTAGGGTTGCAACTTATTTTTACATTGTCGTTATCATACTATATTTGTTTGTAAGCGTTCTTAATGAAATGTTTTTATTGCCCCTAAACTAAAACCTTGCAGGCTAGGATCGTGGATCTGAATGCATCATTCTTCCTGAAAGCAGGAGCCCACTTTGTGATGTCAATCAAGGTCGGTAGCAATCCAAAGACTCATTCAAGATCTGTGAATGTGCTTTCGATTTAGTAAACAACTCTTTCTGTGTTTTTGCAGGCAAACTGTATCGACTCAACTGTCCCAGCAGAAGCAGTATTTCAGAGTGAAGTGAAGAAGTTGCAAGAGAAGCAGTTCAGGCCAGCGGAGCAAGTAACGCTTGAGCCATTTGAGCGAGACCATGCCTGTGTCGTTGGTGGCTACCGTATGCCTAAGAAGCAGAAGGCTGCAACTGCTGCTTAAACCTTCGTTACATGTTTGGAATTTTGTACTAGTTTTCGTTCCTATTTCTCTATTCCTCAGATTTTGCTTATCTCTCTTTAGAAGAATCTAAGGGTTTAGAGTTGTCCAATCTTGAGTTCGTATTCATTTTGTAACCTGTTTTTAGACCTTGAGGCGTTTTTAGCAACTTTTTCTAAAAGGTTTCTTCTGACTATCTCACTATAGTCAAGAAAATTTGACGAGACTGAAGAGATCTTATGGATAGAAATAACTCACCAAAGTAAGCATTTGTTTTTCTTAATACTCCACTATAAAAGAACATTCAACTTCTAATTCTCTTAAAAGAAAACAAAAAGTCGAGAGCTACACATTCGTTTAACAATAAATTCATGCAACTATGTCCTTTGATATTGTTTCGCTCCCTGCCCATTTCTTCATACGTTCCATCGTTTCTTCCACCTGTTTCATCACACAGTTGTTCGATTTGATCATCTTCTTATAAATTGATCTCAATCAAAAATTGTCCGGTTATATGGGATCTTACCTCTTTATTCCAGTTTGTCTTGTACAAAACAAACATTAGTAACAACGTTTGAAGCGCTGTTCCAGCTATCATTCCAGCCCAAAGTCCCTGAAAAGCATTTTTTTTATAGTATTAGCTTTACAAACTAAGCGACTCGAAACCCTTTTAGTAGATTAAAATCTACTTACCATCACTCCTAAGTTTGCTTTATAACCAAGAAGATAGCCCAAGGGAAGGCCAAAAATGTAGTAACAACCCAAGTTAATATATGCAACCAAGCCTTGCCAACCACCTCCAACAGCAACACCTGATCATAAAGTTTAACCAAACCGGGACGGTTAATATCTTACAAGACCCTCTACTTTGGTTTTTGATGGAAATGAGTTTAAGACTTTGTACCGGAAATAACCGGCTGCACGCTGTTGAGAACCATGGTTATACCAAGAAGATAAGCTAGCTTAGACACTGCACGTTGAAGTACTTTGCTACTTGTGAAGATTATGGCAAAATGGTCTTTCCCAAAGATGATAGCTACCATAAAGACAAGCCCAATGAGGAGAGACTCAAAGACCGTGACGTAGACAGAGTATTTAGCTGCCCGTGGACGGCCTAGGCCAAGCTCGTTGGAGACACGAACACTAATAAACAGTACACAAGTGGAAACATTAAGTTTATAAGTCAGCTAAACAATAAGCAAAAGTATATTATGGTGAGATTGTGATGATACCTTATAGCCGCGTTTATCCCGATGAACAACATGGCCTCTAAACCGTTGACATTCATGCTGAAATGTAAAAGCCAAACGTTAAAGGAGATTGATACGAGGCATTCTAAGTTAACTGAGGAAAAATGTTCCTGAAACTTGCCATATAGAAAGGGAATCAACAGCGATAACCGCATTGTCAAGGCGACCAGTAAGGACGATGATACTCATCATATACCATACTTCAAGACAGAGCATAACAGCTGATGCAATGGAGAGTCTAACGAAAGCCCAAATCTCTTTAAAAGCAAGCCAGGATAAACCGGACCAGCCTTCGTTACACCAACAAATCACATAAACGATTTGAGCGATTGTTGTTCCCCAATTTGTGAGATTAAACGCCAAAGCAGCACCATTTGTACCCCAACCAAACACTATTATGAACAGCCACAGCATAGCAATGTGTAGGACAAGAGCCATTAATCCAATCCAAGCAATGGCGACTACTTTGCTCTGCGCTTGAAGGAACTTCGAGGTGGGGAAATTAAAGGCGAGCGAGAAGAGTTGAGGGATGGTTAAAAGTGTGAATTGTCCAGCTGGAACCGCAATCTCCTCGGCTTGACCGAGGAGTCTCAGAACCGGCGTGGCAAAGATGTAAATTGGAAGGAGGAAGAAGCAAGAAACGAACAAGATAATCCAAGATCTTTGCATATAAACGCCCAACATGTTGACTTGACCAGCTCCATAAGCTTGGCCACAGAGTGTTTCAAGTGCACTTCCCATACCAAGCTGCAGTTTTCAAACCAAAATTAGACTCAGTTATGTTGAAGACTCCTACAGTAACCCAAAGCTCGTTTCAAGTTCAGCTTACATGCATGAACAAGTTTATATATGCTCTTGTTTGATACTTGGCAGAGTAAAAAAAAGCAGATAAACCACACACGTGATAGATAGATAGATAGAGTTTCAAGTTCACAGTGAATTTCTCGAAGAGAGTTAGGTACCAGAAAGCCGAAGGAGAAAGTGCCGATGACGGAGAGAGAGATGGAGACGGCTGAGAGCTCAACCTCACCGATGTGACCGACAAAGATATTGGTAACGGAGCTAACACCATACTGACAGATAATGTTGAAACCCACTGGAGCAGCGATCATCCACATCTTGGCCGACTCTGTAGACAAAACTCGCTTGACATCGCTCCAACTCCTCGCCGGAGCGTAGTCGTCCTCTACCTCACCCTCGTGCGCAAGAAACGGAGTCGCTGGATCCATCTCCTCCGAGCTTCAAATGATAAACCAAACACTACTCTTCTCTCCGTCTCTCTCTCTCTCTCTCTCTCTCTCTCAGTCAATATTAGTTGCGAAATTATTGGTTGGTTTATATAACAAAGATGTTGAATCACTCATCTCTCTCTCTCTCTCTCTTTAAATTAACCGGTTTAATCCGGTCAGACAATTTGGTTATGTTGAGAAAAGGGATATAATTAAAGGAGTAAGGAACATAACATATGGGATGGGAGTAGTCAAGTAGAAGAGGTAGGTGAGGTTAACAAGTGGTGCATGAGATATACAGCGTTGGCATATTAAATATCCATAAATATTATTCCAAGTATCCAAACCACGACGTCGTTTTCTCTTAAATGCTTTTTCATTTTTTTCCGTGAATATATTAAATAATTACGTTTGCATTTTTTACTATTTGACAATTTAATAGAAGCCAACAAAGTAAGTGACGTAACGTGAGAAAGAGTCGGAGAAGGAATCTTCTTTTCGTTTCCTGTCTCAACGGAAAGTAGACGGTCAAATGGTCCACCTTTTTCTTTTGTCGTTATTGTTTTTATTTCACTGTCTCGTGTTGTAGTCATCAAACAGCCAATTGACTTCTGTTTACTTTCTACATGTCAAGAGATAGAAAAAAACTTGTCCCCACTACAATAATAGACTCTTTAGATATCTTTTTTGAGTCTAAAAAAATGTCTTCTGCTTGGTTGGATCTTATCTCATGTAGTATAATTTGTAATTTGTTTCCTTTTTTTTTCTTTCTCTGACATTTTTGGTAGAAACTAAGCATAGGTAGTAGATATTAATGTTCTGGTTAAGTGAAAACAGAACCGTTTAGTTGGACCGGTTTGAGTGTTGAAGTCATTGCGTGGAGATTCCCCCACCGCCGCATCAGTTTATTCATCTCTCACGTCTGAAAATTGAAAAATCGGGCGAAGATGTATAAACTCAATTCTCCTTTAGATAAATTTTAAGAATAAGATTTGTTTTCTACAGTCATTTCGGAGTGGGATTTGTTGAGGGAAAGTGGATTTGGTACGAGTCTTTGTGTTTCCTTCTTCACCATAGCTTTACACAGAATCTCTTTGCTCTTTTTCGTTTGAATTAGGGTTCGGGGTTTCTGGTAGAGAGGAATCATGGCAGAAGTTGTTCTGCACATATACGATGTGACGAACAGTGGATCGGAGAAGACGAACAGCACCATTCTTCAGATCAATAGGTTCTTCAAGGACGGGATCGGTCTAGGCGGCATATTCCACAGCGCCATCCAGGTACTCAACTGCTTCGATTTTCGTCTCTAGTCTATAAATACACATGAGTTTGTGTTGATGTATGTGAAAATGGAGAATTTGATGGATGGATTTTTTCCTGCTATTTTTTGTTTGATCTGCGAGGAGATTAAGAAATTATGCTCCTACATGTCTCTCTAAGATTTGGAACTTAGGTTCCATTTTCGTCTTTCCACTCTCAGGATCTTTGTGTTTCCTAATCATTTCTAAAACTTTTAAAAGGATAATGAGTGCTACATATTCGTAAAAGGCTCCCTGGACTTGTCAAAACCACACTTCATTGATCTATGAGCTCGGAAAATATAATTGCAAAGACCACTTTCCCATTTGGGTCAAAGAAAATTTGGTGAACTTAACAAAATTAGGTCTATTCTAAATCCTCGAATCTACCTGCGCATTACTTTTATTCTCCAACTTAGTGCCGACATATATGTATGTGAACATTTGATTTGTCTTGTTCATAGTTTCTGTTATTTTTCTTGTGCTTTTTAGATGACTATGGATTTGCAGGAAAGTCTGATTGACTAGCATCTCTTATGAATCTGTGCAGGTACATGGAGATGATGAATGGTCTTATGGTTATTGTGAACAAGGAACTGGTGTATTCAGCTGTCCTAGTGGCAAGAATCCAATGTACACATATCGTGAGAAAATCATTCTTGGGAGGACAGATTTCAAAACATTCATGGTAAATCAGATGTTGCGTGAGCTCAGCAGGGAGTGGCCTGGACAGAAATATGATTTGCTGTCAAAAAATTGCAATCACTTCTGCGATGTACTCTGTGACAGGCTTGGTGTGCCAAAGCTCCCAGGTAAGTAAAGTCATTATATGGGAATCAGGGTGTATGTGTGTCTTATGTGACTGCTTGGGTTCTGTCTATTAACAGGTTGGGTGAATCGCTTTGCCCATGCTGGTGACACAGCCCTCGAAGTGGCGGGAAATACAGCTATGCGGGTGGGGTTCTATTTCATTTTGCTTCTCTGCAACCTAACTACAACATTATGGGTATTAAAAATTCTTGTGAATTGGGACTTTGCAGCTAAAGCAAGCCAAAACTGAACTTCTAACAGCTAGTAAAGTTGCTTATCGTTTCCTTTCAAATGTTACCTCGAACGTAACCAATGGCTCTCCACAACGGTCTGGAACTCTCAACAGTTCAGACAATGGGAACTTGAGAATGCAAGGCAACTGGCTCAAAGGGATACTTAACACTGCCAAACCGTCAACAAGTACAGAGATAGAGAGCAAAATAGATGAAGATGCAAATCATGCAATCACCAATAAGAAAAAACAAAGCCGCCACTCGGATGTCCCACTGTTTTAGTAGCAACCGTACCGGTCCACCATAATGCATTCAGTTAACTGTACATGTATATCCACCGGTCAAAAAGTTATTCATCTGTATCAATTACTTTGTACCACGATTCGAATCCATCACTCTATTGACATTGTGATTTCTTAAGAGGATATTTTTCAACACGTTGTTACTGGCAATTCTCAGCATACATTCCATACTGTGCAAATGATGTGTTAACAAAATGAGATACAACTCTCAATGCGCCTGAAAGAAAACAAGAGTATAAAGGTCTAACGTCAAGAGAAATACAACAGATCATTTTGACAATGAAACGAATAACAATTCACTACTTAAAACCAAAATAAATGGCTTGTTTTGGCAACGAAATCGGGAATGAGGGCAGTAGTCATCACCGGAACCTCCCATTGAGCACAAAGGTGTTCCCGTCAGCCTTTTCAGTTATCTGTAGTGATGAGACAGCCTGAGCAGCAATCAAATCAGCTGATATTCCTGTGTTGTTATACCAAGCATCTCTCGCGAATGGCGACCAGTTACTACTATCTCCTAGTTCATAACCGTTTGACACATACCCAATCCCTTGAGCCGTATAGCTAGCACAAGTTTTGCGAGGAACATATTTGGGTCGTTCATATCTAATCAGATCCATTGTGAAACCCTTTTCTTCACAAAGCATGGCGCCAGAGGCATCCTCATAATCTTCACCAAGTAGAACGTGCAGAGCAACAGCTTCAGCAATTGCAGCCCCTTCTTCATCTAGCCTTTGCTGCTCTTCCAATTTCTTCTGTTTCTTCTTTTCAAGCTCAGCACGAATGGCTGCAGAAGTAGCAAGAGCTTTCTCCAGACGTCTCTTTTTCTTTTCAGCTTGTTTGACACGATCTAATTCATCGTTACCATGTTTCTTCTTCACTTTCTTAGCAACTGGCTGAACTTGCTTGGACACTGCCTGAACTTGCTTATACACCCTGTTATCCATAATTGCTTGCTATAATCCTATGATTCTAACTAAATATCTGCCCTAAACTCGATGTTTTTGAGGATCTCAAGAACTACACCCACTCGGGTATATAGGAATATCTCATGGCGCGGACAATACAATCCCAAACAGAAACGACTGGAGACAGCTGAAGGGACACGTTATAAGAATTGGCAGACTTATCTTTTGGAATCATTCGTCTTACTCTTCCGCACCCCTTAGACTCGCCCATTTTCTGCATTGACAATTACTTGGTCGGTTTAAAGTTGCAATGGAGAAACGCATTAGCCCATAACATCAATTCACCAATCTTAAAGCAACAACATAGTTTAAAGCCAAATCATCAATAGCATTTAAACTTGTCTAAGGTTATAGTTCTAGATACAAAATATGCCTTAAAACTTCACCAACCAAGCAGAGCACAGGATTGAGTAACAACACAATTGTTGTCCTAGGGACCTAAACAGACACCAAGTCTTCACCACGATCAGTCAACAACATCCCAAGATGCAACACACAAACTAAAACCCGATTGATTATTGAAACCCTAATATCCCAATAGGACCAAACTAAAGAACTCAAGTAAAAATCTACGCATACAAAGGGCATCGACAGAGTGAGTCACTTCTAAGGCAAACTCGACGACCTTTTTCTAATTCTCACTAACGAATAATTCGTGGTGCCTTAATTTAGTCTCATGGAACAACTTAAACGAAATCAACCGACAGAAATCAGATCTGCACGAGAAACTCATGTCACATCAAAATTCAACCTCAATTTAACAAGATGACAACAGAAACAATCGGATTTAATGGACTAATTAGGTTTGAAACCATAAAGAAGAATTAATTCGGATGAGCAAAAGAATCTAATCTAAAACTTTTCACAGAAGTTTTAACTTCGAATAAGAAAAGTCCATGGAAACTGAAGATGGAAGGAGCAACAAGACGATGATGAAATTCGATCCAAACCTCTACAAAATTGCATAGAAGCGGCAATCTCAAAGAACTCCCCTGCTTAAATCGGATAATACAGCAAAACTAAAGTTGGTGTTTGGATGCAGAGAAAAGTAGATATGGAGAGAAATCACAGAATCGAGAAAAAGAGAGATGATTTCTAGCAGATAATCGCATTAAAGTAGAGATCACACAAGAAAAACGTAGCCCATCACGTCCTTTTCCAATTAAAACCGGCCACGTGTCGAATTCCCTGACTTTTTTGTAGTGTAAAGTTTGCCATTGACTTGGCCGGTGCGAGTAGAGTATTATGGGACCCAGCACTTGTAACATGTGCATTAACAGCCGTTAGATTCAATGTTCGCTGGCTGAGATTCCAACGCTGAATTTTATATCTAGAAATTTAATGTACACATGTTATAGTCATTCTACTTGCATAGTTGTATTCCCATTAAAGCTTTACTTCCCCATATGAAGTAAACCGGTGAACCGGTTGAGCAGCGAAAAGTAAAGCGACGTCAGTTGCTGGAGCAGGAAGTTAATCTGGAGACTGCAGTAAAGGCGAGTGGCGACACTGTCAAGATGCTATCAGAAATGGCAAGAAACACAGCAATGCAAGTGGGTTCACTTTCGTTTTGCTTCTCTGCAACCTAACTGCAATATTAGTCTCAACCCACTGAAAAGTGTGATTGAATTAGTTGAAAATTAGATAATGATGAGATTCAAAAGGAATGCTGTGTAAAACTCAGAAAGCACTGTGTGATGGTTACAGATAGAGAAAGCATCTTTTCAGATAACGTCAAGAGATGAACAAAGAATTTTCACACCAAAACAGCTTCTAAAATGAAGAAAATGGTGCAAGCAAACGCTTCTTTTAGCAACGGATTGTGGCCCCATGTCATTTGTCATCACCGGAATATCCTATTGAAGACAAAAGCGTTCCTATCAGCGTCTTCAGATATCTGTAGTGACGAAATAGACTGAGCAGCAATCAAATCTGCAGATAATATTCCCATGTTATCCCAAACATCCCTCATCAATGGCTTATATAAGACTGACCAGTCACTCTCTCTTGGTCCATAACCGTTTGATACAAACCCATGAACCGCATAGCTGGCACAAGCTTTTCTAAACCCTTTTTCCTCGCCAAGCATGACTCGAGATGAATCGTCACAATCTTCGCCCAGCAGGACGTGGAGAGCAACAGCTTCAGCAATTGCAGCCCCCTCTTCATCTAGCCTTTGTTGGTCTTCCAATTTCTTCTGCTTCTTCTTCTCCAGCTCAGACCGGATGGCTGCAGAAGTAGCAAGAGCCTTCTCTAGACGTCTCTTTTTCTTTTCAGCTTGTTTGACACGATCGAATTCATCTTTACCATGTTTCTTCTTAACTTTCCTAGCTACCGGCTGAGCTTGCTTGCACACCCGGTGATCCATAATTTGTTGATACGATTCTATAGTTCTAACTTAAATAATTGCTCTAAACTCCCTTGTCTTAGTGGATTTCAGTAACTACACCCACTCTGGTACATAGGAATACCTCATCGTGCGGACAATACAATCCCAAACAGAAACAACTGGAGACAACTGAAGGGAGACGTTATAAGAATTTGCAGACTTATCCTTTGAAATCGCTCGTCCTACATTCCTGAACCCTTTAGACTCGCCCATTTTCTGCATTTTACAGTTTACTTGATTAGATTAAAGCTGCAGAAGAGGAACGCAGAAACCTATGAGTAACATCAATATTATCTTAAAGAACCATCATAGTTTTAGGTCAAAGCAGTAGATATCTACACGAAGCTAACAAGTTGTAGATGCAAAATCTCACCAACCAAGCAGACAAAGATCAAACGATCACATGATTGACTAACAAACCAATTGTTACGATCTATGGACCCAAAACGCCACCAAATCCAAAGAAAGTAAAACAAAATCAGCCAACGATTTATGTAGATTTCAACATAAGAAACAACAAAATAATCCAAGATACATCACAAAAACTGCAGCCTGGTCATTTCAAGAACTCATATAAACACACAACTTAACAGATCCAGATGAACAATTCGAGAAACGACAATTAAAATAAATCAAAGTGCATAAGCGATACAAGACTCTTGGATGAAACTACAAGCAATCAACCGACAGAGAATAGATCTGTCTCAAAAACTCATGTTGGATGAAAAATCCAATCATATGATATATTCGGATGAACAAAATGAAGCTGATCGAAAATAAAAAATCTAGAAGGAAGTCAATTCAAATAAGAAAAAATATATGGAATTTGAAGAAAAAAGAAGCAACAAGAATATGAGATTCGATCCAAACCTCTAAAAAATTGCATAGAAGCTGCAATATCAAAGAACTCCCTAAATTAGCGGAGAAAACAGAGAGATTTCTAGATTCAGATGAGAAAAAAGAAGACGAATCACGGTCTTTGGATTAACCCTCTAGAAATAATTCACGCGGCGAATGATGTGTAGAGGTAATTAATAATAGCCTTTAGATTCGATGCTGGTTTCGTTCGATCGGCTGAGATTTAATGACAATGATACAAAAATATAGAATGACTTTAACATAAATAAAAAAAGACTAATATAAACCCTAAATGATATTTATACTTTTCTTTTAGTATCTTTTGGTTTTATTTATCTTTCCTTATTTGTGATTGTGTTTCTTTTTTTCGTTTGGGGTTTTCTTTCTCGGATTTGCTTTTTTTTCAGTAGATTCTTTACATTGTAATATCAATACTAAATCTATTTGATTTCACTCCAAATATCAATATGTGAGAATGGAATCGTAGTTTATGTGTAAACCATTATTCCACTCGTGATGGGTAATTGAAAATTTCAGTGGATTTAAGCTTTAAGTGTAAGTGAAGACACGTAGCAAATTGGGACACGTTATTGTTTGGGAATAGCCATTGCGAAACGCGTGAATTATATTTATGTTGACTTTGACAATAACAGTGTTATTGGTGGGTTATAATTGGAGGTTTATATGGATTTGATTAGTGATTATAATTGGAGGGTTCTTCATCAAAATCGTACTGAGCTTTCTATTTGTGTAAAACATCGATTTTTCTATTACATATTTTATGTGTTTCATTGTCTAATGATGCTTCTCGCCGACACCTCACCATCTCCCACTTTTCACCATTTCAATTATAAATTTTAAAAACCTGAATTTGGTGGAAAGATCACAAAGGTGAGAGTCGTGAGAGAATTTAGTCATTCATGAGTCTACCAAACACGTTTAACTAATTATAAAATTCTTTCTAGATGACTCTATAGAAAAAGATAAAGATTTAATATTTCCTTATCTCTTGGGATATGTGTGTCGTGAATTATAACTTCCACTTAGAAAAAGTGAGCATGAGGGGAAATATATCCACTTAGTTATATTGGAGACGTAGGAACGTAACACGTCGCCATGCTTTTTTATAAAAGTCATTTTAGTTTGTGATGTCACTTCCAAAGTTATTTTACAATATAGAACTCACGCGGTTTACATAACACGTCGCGTTTGTGTTTGGGACTTTGCTTTAGCTCAAATAATGAGTTTCGTTATATACACGTCAGTTCATGGTTAATTACTATACGATATTTTTCTCTTGAAATGATTGTTGTTACATTTACACACATTCCTATGGCTTCCCAATTCCACGAGATCTCGCGAAGAAGCGGCCAATGACATTGTGAACGTAAGCTTGTATAATGCAAACATTTAAAGAAGAAAAATCCATAAACACCACTCAAGGTAGGTGTCATTTGATTTATCCGATTAAAAATATTCGAGATTCTAAATAATTACATAGATATGTTGTGGCTTTCCAGAATAGTGACTATAGATATTATTCTCCCTTTTCAGTGTGTGTACACGCTTTCAAGTGGCACGACCATTTGTGAAACATGGGAGAATAAATCACGAGAGGATAAAAAAAAAGTAAACTACTATGAGAAAATCTTAGAGATATAGGCAAAGGAGAATTATGTACAAAGAATTTAGAGATTTCATACTTATTTGCAAAATTACATATATAATATGTATGACTTTTACATGAATTTTATAAATGTTTATAAAATTTCACAAATCGTAATTTAGCTGTAAAATTAAGTTCAATGTACGATAATCACATTTAATATATTACGATTATATTAACCGAAAAGTGACCCAAATAAGAATAAATCATGATTACATTAGCCAAACACTAACACATTGTTATTTAAATCAGTTTTTAGTTGATGTAATTGCAATGTGTTAAATGCGTATATTAATCGTAATTTCACAATAAAATCAAGATTTGTAAAATTTTAGAATCATTTATAAAGTTCGTATAAAATTAAAGTGCGATCAATTAGTTTGTGTATTACAATATAGAAATCTAAAAGTTCAAATAGAAAACCATGAAAAGTATAAGTTTATATGATATAATATTGTCATCTTTTTATAAAATGGATGACTATTTATTACAAAACTGTTATGAAATATTATTGTTGTGTCAAATTTTGATATAATTATAATATTATTAAATATTTGCAATTTTGCTATAACCCCAAGTGGTGACTAAGTGGTGACTAAATGTTCCCTATTAGCTACATATTTTTCACAAAAAATGCAATAATTATAGTCACAACTATTAGATTAATATCATAAAATAAAATTTTTAAAGTTTTTATTGTAAATTTAATACTATAAATTTAAAATATCAAAAATAATATCAATTACTTTTTTAAAATACATATTTGTCATAAATAATTTACAAATATAAATAAAATATTATATTTAAGTTTTTTTCTAATTTAGATTTAACTTTTTTATCATAGAAAAATTTTAAAATGTTTTAATATTAAATTTTTATTTAAAAAATAAAAATAATGATATTATATTTAAAACAAAATTTTTTAAAATGGTATTTTTTGTCGATTGCCCTAATTATTAATTTGAGGCAGTTTTTATTATAAATTACTATTGTTGTAAAACCTGTAGGTATTTTGAAAACTACTTTTGACATATTTCTTATTTATTAATAACACAAATGAAAAAAAAAAACTTTCTTTAGTTACGAGTTTAACACTCCTTTGTTGTAATTTGTACTCAGAATTATATCATTTGGCTAAATCATTCGTGAAAACAAACATTCATTTGATAGCATGCAAAACTGTAAATCTGTTTTTAATATATATTGAAATCAAAAATCGACATATGTGATTTATCAACATAAGGTCATGGCAAAGGACAAACGACAGAAAGACAGTAATTTAAAGCACATGTTTTAATTAAGAACTCTGAGTCCTTTTCGGTTTCATTCTTCGACTTATTGCATTCTGTAACTCTTCAACTCCTCCAACTTCTTCCAGTTCCTGAATTCACCCATACAATTTTACAATATCAAATTATTAAAAGCCAACCAAATAAAAAAGAAGACTCAAGAAACTTGCCTTGGGACCAAGAAACAGTCCATATGGTACACCATTGAATTTGTCTGTGTGATGTATCTGCAACACATAATCATGCAACGAGACTGTTATATGATAAATTGCTACTACTACACTCTCCTCGAAAAACAACACTGGCGACGGAGGAAGTTACCTGATGAGCGGCGGCGACCTTTCGGAAATAAGGGACGTCGGCGATGGGACCCACAGGAAACCGCTTGTGCACTAGACCATCGTGGACAAACATGTAGGCGATCCCAAACACCGTTATTCCTAGCCCCTGTTTACCAAGGAGACACAACAACTTGTTAATAAAACGCAGATGCGAACGCCTGCGTAACGGCGTTTTGATACCAAACAAAAGCACATTAAGTTAATGCAACCACGAGGAATCAAAATATCTTCAATTTAAAATACAAATACAGAGAATACTGCCAACAGAGATACGTTAGTTTAATATATGATCACCGATTCGGGATTACAAAAATAATATTAGTTTTTTTCCCACTTATGGATTTATCGGATCGACAAAAGCCACCGAAGTTTACTAATTCTAGTTTAGTTTAATTAAAAATAATTGTCCTAATCATAGAGTCAAAGATCTTGGAAGTTGGATTTAGTCGAACGTTAATCTTTTTGGTCTCTCGAAAGAGAAGAACACGAGAGAGAGCGAAGACTTACGGCGCCAAAGCAGAGACCAGGAACGAGTCCTTTATTGAAGAATCCATAGTAGAGGAGACTAATTGCAGGAACAGCGTTAATTATGGCGAACACATCGTTTAATTCAAACGCCCCTTCTCTAGGTTTGTGATGAGACTGCAAAACAAAGAAGAGAAGAAAATAATTCAAATATCAGTAACAGGGTGGCATGAAAGTGGTAATGAAGTATAATAATTTTGGTTGACTCTTTGAAGAAAACGCAAAAAATTGAGTAACCTGATGCATGTTCCATAAAGAAGCGTGCCAGAGAGCTCTATGAGCCCATCGTGCCCAGAATTCCATACCCACCTGGGCTTCAAAATTCCAACTCAGTGATTCATATTATAAGACGAAGAATCGGAAAATTTTGGATCGAGATTTTGTAACTTACAGCAGCGCCAACAGAGAGAGCAAATGTACCGAACATCTCTAATATTGGGATCTCACCTCCCTGATTTTTAACAAACGAAAAATAAACGATGTGAAAATTTCGGAAAACGGGAATTTCGAGTTTTGGGTTTTTACCTCCATTTGCCAGGAGAATCTGTAGTAAACGGCCATAATGGCCATGGAAGTGATACCGAAGCTCGACATCACTGCGGCTACTAGATAAGTGAACCTCTCCGATTTCTTCCTCTCCAATTTCTCCGCCAAACGCAACGCGAGTAACTCGGCGTCTAAGGCGGTTGAGCTCGTGCTATCGGGTCGCTCATCCTTCTCGATGGGAGAGCTATGCTTTTGCTCCTCTAACACGTAACATACGGAAAAGCCTTTAGATCGGGGAGACGGAGAGAATCTGGATCCGACTACGGATTTTCGGAGATCTGAGGAAGAGAATAAAAAGCGGTGGAGAGGTTTGAATGTTACGGTGGGTGAAAGTCCTGCAGCCATGGAAGAAGCTCCGGTGAGGGCTTTTTCTCCCTATCCGTTGAGGTTTACCTTTTACGAGAAAGAGAGGGATAGAGAGATGTGGTGTGGTGTTAATTGCAGTGTGGTTAGGGACACAATTTGTGGGCTCTTATATGCTTTTCTAAAGAAAAAAAAAACAATTATTGAATTAAATAATCCCTTCAAGTTTTTGTAATTTACCCCACACTCTTATAATATGATCAAATTTATAATTCCTGCCATTATTGGTTTTCATAAATAGTTATTTAAAACTGTTAATCACAAAAATATTTCACACACAAACTTTTATTTAAAGAGTATATAGTTAGGCAATAATATTTTACACACATGTTAGTGTCTAGTGATTAGCTAAACTACCAAAGTGTTAGTTAGCGAAAAAACTATGTATTGATACCAAATTTTGGATTTTTTTTTTTAATTAGAGAAATATTTTAAAATACGATAAAATATATTTTCCAAATTTTTTCAAAAATATAATTAATTTTTTAAAACGTTGTATTGCGTTTTAAAAAATAATAATGATATGAGATATATAATATGAGAAATGTATTTCAAAATAATGATAGTGAAGATATATTTTTAAAACGTTGTATCGCGTTACATAATGAATTTTCTGTTTGGTATTTGTAATCAAATATAATTACATAGTGAATATAGATTGTTTATTTGTAAATTTTAGATGAATTGATGAATGGCATATACACATAAGAGAGCAAATTGCTGAAAATGACAGAAAAAAGAGAGTTCGGCTTCAAGCAAGAAAGAACGGACCATGTTCCTTGCAGGTTATCATCCATTTTTTATGAGGCTGATGCATATGGGCCAATACATGTCACATCTCTGTCGGTTTACAGAATACAGAAATTCCTTGTACTATCTTTGTTTTCTGGTTTACTTCTTTACAAGATATATTTTATTGCTCCCTTTTTGGGACCCAAAAATGTTATAGAGAAAGATACCAAAACTCATCACTCTGCAACTTGGGTCAGTCATGGACCACAAAGTTACAAACTCTTCACTGATGTTAAGAAATCTAATACTTGATGGTATGGTATACTAGCCTTTTAACCTCTCGCAACTGTATACACTCCTCCAATCATTATCCTATGTACCTTTTTATACCAAGCATTGTTTCTCGATATGTTTCTTGCTCTTTACTGACGCCGGTTTCAGCTTGATTTGGTACAGCTTAGGCCATAGTTTCCCCGTTACTGCAAAGTAAACAAATTATCAAGACTCTAAAGGTTATGACTAGGAGGCGAGGTCGAGTGTTCAAGATCAAGGGACCAAACGAGATTTATTACCAAAGAGGCGTTGCTTGTTGCTGTCCCATGCTATGCCATTCAAGACATCAATACCCTTTAGTGCACAGACAAGATTAAGGTAAGACACACAGACTTTTAGAGATAGTTTAACTTGTCAACTTCAGAATTTTAACTCACCGTATGTCCAGATTTCAGCAATCCTCGTCTGCGAAAGGATATCAGAAACAATAAAAAAATTTAAAAAGAAGAAGAGGATCAATGATACAAAGACAAGTTAGAAGTAACAAAAACCTTAATTCTGGAAGCAGTATCCACCCAAGCAGTGATCCGTCTTTCGGTGAAATTCTAGCAATACAATCAGACTGCAATAGAAAGTTTTACATCAGCCTACATGATAAAACCCTAGAAGTCTTGTAATCAGTAATCACAGCATCTCCAACTATGAAATTGATTTTTCGTGATAGAGATCTGTGCAAAAACAGCGATCCAATGAAATCTTGTTTCCGATATCTCAAAGATAAACAATGAATGAAGATAAAAATACATCAAGTTTGATTTCACATATTGAAATTTTGCAGGCATTATATAGCAATTTAGCTTTAGTAAGAGTGGAATTTGCATGAAATTAATCATGCTCTTTTAATTTGTGTGTCAATAATTCTTTCAGATGTCGCAATGAATAGATACAAATATCAGAAACAGTTGGAATACCTGCCATACGTTCGCCCATATTTCTTTGTTTATGTACTCAAGTTCATTAAGGTAACGGACATCACGGCCATTATATCTGACCGTATGCTTATCAGTAACTGCAGAAAAGATACAGCAAAAAATGCTAAATCTAGTTTCCAGAACAGAAGTAAATGGCTCAATGGGACAAAAGCAAAGCGAAAAAAACTTAATACAGACTCTGCAGAATAAATGAGACCTTTCATTGTTCGAGGATCCATCCGATACAGCGTAGAAGTGCCATCACTCCCAAACAACACTTCTCCATCGGTAGCCAATCCCCATCCATCTTTCATATAATGTTTAAATGGGTTTACCTACAGTGTGATCAAACGCTTAATATAATGTAGTATGGCAATGCTAGTGCATCATAAAGTGGTAATGCAATTTACACATGGTAACTTCACTACAATTCTCCTACTAATGAAGGAACAAGTAAGTAAACTCAGTCACTACACATGAATCCAAATTCCAGTCTATGACCAAAATCTTTCGTTTCAGTTCAAGGAATTACGTAAGCTAAAATTTTAAGCCAACTAAATTATAGCAAGGATGCTGACTTAGACAACTTGCTTTATCATGATAATTAATAGCTGAGGCAGACAAAAAGAGTACAAACTCTGCTTAAGTTACGAATATCATATGTGAACCCGGTGTTCGTTAACCATGTGACTTGGAAGAGCCTACAACAGAAAAGGAATAGATGGATCAGAACACTATTTTCAACAGTTAAACCGCTGTCACTTGGGGAGATATATATATCCTTGTAAGAGAACAAGATCCCAGAAAACAGCATTACTAAAGAACAAGTATAAGAAGCTCGCGATAGTTGTAGGAAAGATAAGCCCCACCTTTCTTCAAGGAGTGTTAAACCCTCTCCAAAGTATGAATCCTTCATTTTTTCTAGAACTTCAACCTACGTAAGGGAGAAACAAAACTAAGTTTTCCTCAGGTGGATGAATAATTAAAAATGTACCAATTCACACAGCTGATCAAGAAACCAATTAACAAAATTCACAAGAACCAAAAGCTTCCGACTCATCTGTCTAGTTCAGACAGCATACCATAACTGCAATTACGCTGTTATTCTCCAATTTTCTCAATTACACAGAACCTCTCTGGCAATTCACTAACATGTTTGATATAATACACAACATGTTTCATCATACCACCACAAGATGAAACCATACCTTTCCAGTTCGTAGAGCCACTTTCCTCACTGACGACTATAAGAAGCAAGAGAGACAAAAAAAATCAAAATCGAGGATCACAACAAAGAGTAAGCCAATGCAAGAAAAATCAATCACCTTCCGGTATAGACCAGTCGACTCGAATAGTGTATCATCTCCTGCATAAACAAGTCCCTGCGTCCGGTGAACAGGAATTCAAACCTTCACTTTGTACTAAAATTCGAAAAATAAGATTGAAAAATCCAGAATGGAACAAAAACCTGAGTAAACGCGTCTGGGTCATGAGGAAACTCAGCAACTACTTCAATTTCATGGATCCCGCGGGAGAGATCCATCGAACGAGATAATTTGCCCCAACTGTTGAACGGCATGAAGAATAAGAGAAGGGCGCCGGAGAAGAGAGCAAGAGGAATCAACATCGAGATCCTTCTCCGATAAAAGAATCGTCGAGATGACGAAGGCGCAGAAACAGATTGAGACATTGATCGCTTCGTTTGTTTTTTATAGGGCGATCTATTAGCCATCAAACTTCTTTCGTCGTCGTCGTTACGGCGTGAGTTTAGATGGAAATTTCCGCCCCCCAGATTTGTAAAACATAAGCGTGATGATTTGTCGATCTGACCAGTCTTCGTCAAACTGTCTTTTTTTTCGTCAAAATGTTTCTAAAAGAACAAAAAATACTTAAAAATCATTACACTAGTCAAATGTATACTTAATAAATACATTTAGACTAAAGATCTGTTGTTAATTAAATATAATGATTTATTAAAAAAGAAAGTAATGTGAAGTCAAGGCAAAAATACAGAACACAATTTGGAACAAAATCATCACTTTTCCGTTATGAATCCAGATGCAGTGTTGAGAACTTTTAGGAGATCGAAGCTACCTCACGTACAATTAAAAACCGTCAAACCTCCCCGGCGATCGGAACATTACCCTCACGTAACAAGATACATATTGAAGCATTTCAATTATGGCACCACTTCACAAACAAGATAAAAGAGATCCACTTAAGTTTTTAACTTGGAATACGGAAGGTACCCATTTAAGAACAATCAGTTTTTCCCAATCTTTTACTCTTTTCTTAGACACAACCAGTTTTTTCTTAGGCTTTTTTGGCTCTGCTGCTTTCTTGTATAATTTGTGTGAAGTTTTCTCCTGAGGAAAGGCGGTTTGTCTAACCCATGTCACTGGGAAATCTGTGGCTGGTGCAGGGACTATCTCGAAATCATTTTCTTTTTCAGAGCTAGTGGGCAATCAGACGACACGCTTGCTCTATTCATAAAAACATTAAAATGGATTGTCTATTCTGATTTTGATTCAAGTTTTGGTAATTTGAATACTACAAATATTGTACATAGATTCTGCTTTTGGAACAATGATTGCAGTTTAACATAAAACGAATTATACAGATTCTGCATATGTTTTGTCAAATACGGATTTTCTTCTAATTATTTTATCGATCCTATATTTCTAAACAAGACACATATTTGATGGACATACAAAAGCATGTTACTTCTTTCTTTTGTTCTCAAAAAGCAAGAGAAAACATGCAGTTGACACTAATCTAGAATTCTGTAGTAATTTGTCAACCAGTGTCGGAGAAAGAGATAATAAAGCTTCCGGATTTGCATTACAACAACGAAACTAAAGCCCAAAACAAGAATTGTCCTTCCTTCGTCATATCATAACCACAAAAAATTTCAAGGCAAACCTGAACCAGAAGGTGCTGCTGCGCTGTAACCGCCTGCACCACGGCCAAAGCCAGGTCTACCACCACTTCCCTACAAGCACGAGCAACAACAACAACAACAAGACAATGCGGAGTTAGACATATCTTCTTATCAACTAGCTAACAGATTCTGAATTAAGCCAAATCATATGTCGACTTTCTAGGCTCAGTATGTTGGCTGAGATTTACTTGGAAAGATGGCTGGAAATCAGCTGGAGCTCCACCCTTTTCACCTCCAAAATCACCACCACGTGGCCCTCCACGGTACCCATCACGGTCACCAAATCTGGGACGGTCTCCGTCAAAGCGAGGTGGTCCTCTGATACAAACAGCAAACCCATGTCACTTAATCAGAATCAGCCAATCCTTCAACCACACAGGTTAATTGATTAAAATGAAAAATTACCTAGGACGATCACCAGGTGGACCACCAAAGGGCCGGCCACCAGGTTTAGCAGACTTCTTCAAGGTAGCAGGAACAACATCAGATGGAAGGTTAAGATAAGTTCTCAGGAACTCAATCCCTTCATTAGTCAGAAACCAATAATAGTGCATCCAGGCAAATGTCTCCCTCACATACTCCTTGGACTTGAAACTCTGCATGAGCTTGATCACTTGCAGATTGGGTACTGATTCAATCAACGGATGCTTCGCAAGGTTGAAATCTTTCTTCGCATAGCAAACTCCTTCTGCGAAACACAGGAAGATAAATCAGTTAGTATTCAGACAAAAAAATTTCTCTGGATAACTGAGGACAGAAAAGAACAGATAATAAATGACCCAACAGTCATAAAGTAATCTGAGAAACAAAGCCTTAGAATCTTCAAGATTTAAAATTAGGAACAAAGTTCAAAATATAATTAAAATCAAGCACTTACACAACCCAATGTTATAGTTTATTATCTAAATCGTAGGCTTCCAGGGTGCTGAAAGGCAAGCATATACCTATTCAATCTAGTTACTTCTAACTACAAGCTGAGATTCAAAGAATCCTTAGAAATGGTAAATACCTTACCGTGTTTTCGCTAGTAGAAGCTGATCAAGCCGAAAATTAGAGGGAAAAAAAGAATTGCGTGAAATACGAAAACCACGAACCTTTGAAAAGGTATTTGCAGATCTCTCTGCGATTGTTCTCTGGGATAATCTGACAACAGGACAAAAAAGAACACATTCAATACTTGGTTTGGTTCCATTATAGAAATAGATAATGTGAAAAAATAAAATAGAGAAACGGAGCAAAAGCAGAGCTTATACCATCGTCTCCGGTCTTGTTGGAAGAGCTTTAGCTGTAGTGAGGCACAGAAACTTCAGCAACGAGAAATTAGGTTTCTTGTGGATAGAAGACGATTAGTATATACATTGGTATTGGGCTTTAATTGGGCCGAAGATAGTAATAATTGTCTGCTGCAAAACTTTAATCTGTTTCGATTTAATCCAAAATTTCCGATTAAAAATTAAAAATATAACCAAGTTTTTGGATTTTTGGTTTATATATAATTCTATTAAAAATAAAATCTAATCTACTCTATGATTAATGTAAAATTCAAATTTGGGTTTTAGTGAAATCTATTTTTAGTTTTCAAAAATACTTCTTTTCTGATCAGGTTTAGTTTTAGTTAATAAGCCCCCAACTGAGCATTGCTCAGAGCTTTATGTAACGTCACCGTTCTGACCACCAAATTACGAATGACAGCCTATGATTGAAATTAACGCCCAATAAGGAATACCCAAACAATTATGAAAGCCCGATTAAGAGTGATGTCATATATACACGTCACAGCCGCTGGTCAATTTTACTGTCTCGTCAAACTATGTTACCAGTTCCGACTCGATTCGTTGCTCTAACAAATCCGTTGCGATATTCTAATAAGATTCCGATCTTCGTTTCTCCACAGAAATCAGTGACCAGAGCTTCAGTAAATCTTCGGTTTGTAGCGGCTATGTCGACACATGCCGCCCCCGTCAACGGCGTCATCGACTCCGGCAGAGGATCGATCACTCACGTCATATTCGACATGGACGGTCTCCTTCTCGGTAACTTCGTTGTCTTCGGCATATGATATTTGCTTTGGTAGATTTGTGTAATTGGCATTATTGTTATTGGGTGTGGTTTTTGTTTTTTGATTTGCAGACACCGAAAAGTTTTACACGGAGGTCCAGGAAAAGATACTTGCTAGATACAATAAAACATTTGATTGGTCTTTGAAGGCAAAGATGATGGGGAGAAAAGCGATAGAAGCTGCCAGGCTTTTTGTTGACGAAAGTGGAATCAGTGACTCTCTTTCAGCTGAAGAGTTCATTGTAGAGAGAGAGTCAATGTTGCAAGACCTATTCCCCACAAGTGACCTAATGCCAGGTACAATCCTCATTCCTTGCTTATGTACCGGTGACAAATTGTTCTCTCGTTGTGTTCAATCAGTGCAATCCGCTTCTGGATTATACTATTTAGTCTTGATTACTCGCTGAATCACTAATCACTGTGAAAATACAGGCGCCGGTCAATCTTATATTTTTTGCTGGCATGATCCAATATTCTTCCTCTACTGCAGGAGCTAGCCGACTCCTCACACATCTCCATGGGAGAGGAATCCCAATTTGTGTGGCCACTGGGTATCTCTTTCCGCATCAGCACATCTACTTCTTATAATAGATCATTGAGAGTGCAATTGGCTTAATCAGCTTCTTTTTATCCATTTATCGGTTTGGTATATCTGATCTGATGTTTCTTTTTAATGCAGTACCCACACACGACATTTTGAGCTAAAGACACAAAGACACCGTGAGATTTTTTCCTTGATGCATCACATAGTGCGGGGAGATGACCCAGAAGTGAAGCAAGGGAAGCCTGCACCAGATGGCTTTCTTGCTGCATCTAGGAGATTTGAGGTACATATAACCACCATAGTATCGAAATGAAACACAGATTCTACTGGCATGTATTTCCACCTTTCTTAAATTAGTTTTAAAACTAATGTCTCCCTCTTTTCGGAATTCGTAGGATGGTCCTGTAGATCCAAGGAAGGTTCTGGTGTTTGAAGATGCGCCTTCTGGAGTCCTGGCTGCTAAAAATGCCGGAATGTAAGTGGATTTATGGTATAACAGTTTCCAAGTTTCTCAGTAGATGAGCAAATTAGGGGTTCAGTTTGAGCCCTAAAAGGCTAAACCGTTGTCCTTGAATGGTGTGTGTGTGTGTGTACAGGAATGTGATAATGGTACCGGATCCAAGATTAGATAAGTCCTACTGTGATGTTGCGGATCAAGTTCTAGCATCTCTGCTAGATTTCAAACCAGAGGAATGGGGCTTACCTTCCTTCCATGATAATCACGACTAAGACCACAAAACTTTCAGGGCAACGTTATCCTTAAGCTAAAAATTCTTGACTGGTTCGCTTTGGTAGAAAGATCGTTCGTAATTTTAACTGACGAGAAAATGATAGATTCTTATTGGGGTATTGTATAGTTTGATTGTTGTCCAGAACGTAAAATGTTGACTTTTGGTGAGAAGGATAAAGGACATGCAAAAGCAATGAGCTTGGATTTCGTGGGAAGTTATGATATTGTCATTACAGAACTTATGGTGAGTGGTTTAGTCTTTCACTTGTATTTTGAACACATTTTTTCTTTCTTCTGAATTCAAACTTTTTTATATATGGCTAATGAAAGTGACCATATATATTCTTATCAGTAGCCAACTTAATAAGCCAAGTCTTTGCTTGGATTTTTTTTGTAGAAACCGACATATGACTTGTACATCAATTTAAATCATGTCTATTAAGAAACCAAAATGCAACGTATATACTATATAAAAAAACTTGGGACAAATAAAATTACTATAATACAAACTTCAATAATTGCAATAGACGAATAAAATGTCTTGCTTTTTATATCACCAATAGTCACATCGTCGAGATTCAAGCCAGCACTAATACAAGACTACAACATCAAAGTGCATCATTCTTGTAGTGTTATTTATTTATTGATTTCGTTGATATTTTCTCCACTTATTAGTTGCTACTATTTATTATTAACTATTTCTATATAATCATTAGTGAAAGTTTCACGATAATATATTTATCTTTGTAAACATTATAATTTTTAATAAATAAAAAAGTGATTCAGGATCACATAGTTTGATGATTAAAGATGACGCAAAGGTGGGTCTAAGCATTCACATGAGCGTATAAATGGTCCAAAATCAAAGTCTAACGTGCGCTTCGTATCAAAGTTAACACATAGATTTAACGAATTTAATTTCTTCTCCTAAAACCATCTTTTTTTTGCTGTTTATACTCAAGAATCCTACACCGTCGATTCCCACATACATGTATGTATATAATATATGATCGAATCCATATTTAATTCTGTTGGTTAATACAGAAAACGTCTTTCAAATCAACAATGTAATTGGTCGGCAACAAAAACTTCAAAGTAATCTCTATAAAAATATATTCTATGCATGAATCATAATTAATGGTTGTATAATATATGGTACCTTGACCGTGCAAAAAGGATTGCGTCATAGAAGTGTTAAGCAATAGTTTTTATTGAATAATGGCAAAGTCAAAAACCTTTATTTACGTAATAGAAAACAGGACAACTTATGAGATTGTGGTAAGTTCCATTCCATCTTTCTCGACCGGACAATAATCTCTCTTTCTTTTTCTCTCTTCAAACAAAATATAAAACCAAGAACCGTAAATACGAATCAAGAACACCATATAACTCAAACAACATAAACCATCGTTGGTCCTGGTAAAATGGAGAACAGTCTATACAAGAAAGGATCTTCAATCTCGAGAAACTCATCGGTCGGATACTACTATCAGCGGGGGTCGGAGGGTGTTCCGTTCAAATGGGAAATGCAGCCAGGGACTCCTATTAATACTCATCATGAGCCGGTGGAGATTGTTCCTCCGATCAATCCTCCTCCGGCGATGCTCAGTCTTCTCCTCCCTAAGCCATCCATCTCCGTTGAAGAGCCAAGGCAACACTCTGTATTACCAGCGAAGCTGAAGTTGAAGCTGCGGATTTGGAAACACCTTTGTTGCAAGAGATATTTTTCTAGATTCACTAACAGAATGGTTTTGTCTTCAAGTTGTTTGTACCATGAAAAACGTTAGATGGGCAATAACATATTATTCCTATGAAAATTACAGAGTTATTCTGTTAGGCTCATCAGCATAGTTTTCTTTATCTAAATAGCCATGTTTTTTTATTGTGAATAAGTAAAATAAATTAAGAATCTTTTATCAATAAACTTTAGACCAAAGTAACCGATCTCATCAACTTTGTTAGTCCTCTTTTAATAGGTTGTAACATCTTTGGTTACTAACTAGCAAGAACAATATGTTAAACTCTTTGGTCTTTGAGTTTTCAGGTTAATACAACTCCTTGGTGTCTCTTTTTTTCTTTCAGGAAAATTTTTGGAATTTCTTCCAGTTGATTGTTACCTTGAAGAATTCATCCCAGAGCTTCTCAAAAGGCAACATACCAGGAGTCATGAACAAGAAAGCGAGTTTGGAGTTTTCAGTTAGAAAGGGAGGCGTTCTTAGTATGTCTCTGACCACTGCTCGAGCTGACATGAAAAGGTAGCCAAGCCGAGATAGCATGCTCGCAGCCTCTGGTGCTAAAGAGACAATGACACGAGGAGCTTTTGCTGTGTCGTGGGAACATGCTGGTCACAGAAACTGTCAAGACGACCCATAAGGTGAGATGTGTGGTGACGTGGTGGCCCCTGCAAATTCTTATCCGTCTCACCCATTGAAACAATTCCCTTCTAATTAAAACGCATTCAAAGGTTGAGTCTTTTTCTTTTTACCTCCGTGTCTTAAAGTCTCGTGATTTTTGTCTCCGACTAAACCAAAATCAAAAGCTCAAAAATTCCCAGATTCAACTTTCTAGACAGAATCTTTGTCCGAACACAGATCTCGAAAATTCGATTTTAATTCAAAGATCTAGGGCAAGAAAATAAAACCCAGAAGAGTGAGGTGATCAAGAGAGAGAAAGTTTCCTTTTTTCTTGAAAAAACAAACTTAAATTCTTAAAACATACAAATGTTGATGGAAGACGACTCAGAGCCTTTTCCTTTTACTTATACACTGTGCATTTCCTTTGATTCGTTTTCCATCTCTCTATTGGGTTTGAGATAAAGAAATGGAGAAGAGACGAATCAAGTGCTGAAATGCCCCCTTCTTTTAAATCAAATGCTCAAATCTCCCCTCCATTTTTCAACATTTATTTTTAATTGAAAAATGGAGGCAAAAGACAAAAAAACCAGAAAGTTGATCATAACTACAGATCCAACCACAGAAAACCCACCCAAACCCATTGATATCGGGTTGACCCGGTTTCATAAAAAAAAAAAAAAAAAAAAAAAAAAAAATTAAACAATTAAAACTCGAAAATTAGGGTAAAATTTTTTTACCCTCTTCTTCTTCACTCGCGAATTTTCGGCGCCCTCTCCTCCCACGATCGGCCATCTTCAACTTCTTCAAGTTTTTCTTCAACTTCTTCAACTTCTTCTCCTACATTTTCTTCTTCAACTCTTCTTTGCATTCAACTTCTTCGCATTCACATCCTCTCTCCCGATCGATTTCAACATCTACATCTTCAAGGTGATTCTCAACTTAATTTTTCTAACTTCTTCTCCCCCATTTTCCCGGATTTGTGTTGAAACCGAAGTAAAACTCCGTAGAACTAAGTTAATAATTTTGAAATTTCATAAGAAAACTTTGTTTGTGTCGATTTCGATTCGGTTTTATGAATTTCGGGTGTGCTAATTCGGTTGTTTTTTTGCAGGATGGCTCGAACAAAAAATGCTAATTACGGACGTGGAGAAAGTCCGAATGACGGAGGAGAAAATCTAGAAAGAAGGATTGTTGTTTACGAAGATCCAACTGATTCTGAGCAGGAAGGAAACAGTTCACGAAATGTTTCCGACAAAGATTCAACGGTACGTCTTGATTTTTAGTGGTAGAACTACGTAGAATTGAGTAAAACTGATATTCTTGGTAGTGATACTAGAAGAACTCGGTAAAACTATGTTGGAGATTGATGTTTTCTGGGTGAATAACACTAAGTGGAACTAGTAACACTAAGGAAAACTAGTAACACTAAGTGGAACTAGTAACACTAAATAGAACTAGTAACACTTAAGTAAAACTATGTATTAAAATTGATAACTTTTGGATTAGTAACACTGAGTAAAACTAGTAACAGTAAAGCAAAATAGTAATACTGGTAGTGCGAAGTAGAACTATGTTTCAAAAGTAGAATTAGTAACACTGCAATGACTCTGTAAAACTATGTATTAAAATTGATAATTTGTGTTTAGTAACACTGAGCAAAACTAGTAAGAATGAACAAACATAATAGCACTTGTAATACTCGGCAAAATTGAATCTAAATTGTAACACTAGGTAACACTGGGTAAAACTATATAGCGAAAATTGAATATAAATTGTAATACTAGGTAACACTGGGTAAAACTATATAGCAAAAATTGCATATAAATTGTAACACTGGTAACACTGGGTAAAACTATATAGCAAAAATTGAATCTAAATTGTAACACTTGGTAACACTGGATAAAACTGTATTTGTTTTGCAGGATTCTGGTGAGGAAACAGAGGCTTTACAGCCGATGCAAATGTATTTCCAGCCATCCGAGTACACAAAGAAAATTAAGATCCCCACGAGGTGTTACATCACTGAAGCGGTGGATACGTTAGATAACTTGAAGTACCCCCTTCGAGTGGACGAAAAGAGGTGGTTTCACCGTCATCCACAATTCAAGCATTTTTTCCATATATCAAAAGATAAGAACCACAAAGTGATGGGATTGTGGATGCTCCTAGTTCGCACTGTGCGAACGGAAAGAAAAAGAGAAGCTTGGTTTCTCGTAAACGGTACTCCTATCCGGTATGGGATAAGAGAACACGCATTAATCTCCGGGCTGGACTGCCGGAATTATCCCGTGAACTACCAAAGTAGAGGTAGTATGGACTTTATTGAAAAGCATTTCGGAAGGGGTGCAAAGGTCAGATACGCAGATGTAAAGGAGAAGCTGAAGGGTATGAGACCATCGCAAGATAGGTTGAAGATGGCTGTCTTATATTTTCTATCAAGCATTATTATAGGACAGACAAAGACGGGAGAAGATGCACCTGCCGTCGAGCCATTCTTCCAACGAGCTGTGAGCGATCTCGATCTCTGCAAGACATTTCCATGGGGGAGATTGTCTTTTGATCACATTATGCGAGAGATCTCGCATACAATGGATCATTTCCGAGGTGTGGTGAAGGGTACCCAGTGGACTATGCCCATATTTTGTACACCATTGGAGGTAAATATCATTTTAATTATTGCTAAATTGTACTTGTTTTATATTTGAAACTAATAATATTGGTTTGTGTAGCTTCTAGCGTTTGAGGCTATTCCCGAGCTTAGGAAGAAATTCCGGGAAGATGTTTCTGGTGCTGATAGCACGTGTCCTCGGATGTGCAAGACGAAGTTCAAGCGCAGTGCTATGAAGGGCTTCACGCTGGATGAGATCAACGAATCACTTGGTAGCACTAAGGTTAGTTTTCCGTAGTGTTACTATTTTATATTTTTATTATGTTAAACTAATGTTCACATTTTTTTTTTCAGGATATTGAGAGTATCTTGGTGGCATCTCCTGATGAAGAAGGACTACTTTCTGAAATCTATGAAGTAGAAGACGTTGAGGATAATGACGATGTCATTATCCGAAGTTGGACGAAACGTCTACTTCATGACAAGAAACCGGTATTCTTCGAGGAAATATTCAACGAAGACGTGGCTTCGCGAGCAGAACCCGTGAATGCACCCGATGCACCCCTTGCACCCCATACACCCATTGCTGAACAAATGGAGAATGCAGCTAGTGAAAATGCGCCGATGACCGCATTTGTAGAGCTCATGAAGAAGATGGAGGAGGGATTCAAAAAAGTCCATGAGAAAATAGAAAAATTGGATGAGAGAAATGCTGAGGTATACACAAAGGTCGTATTCCTGGAAGAATACGTAAAAGACAAGTTAGAAACAACGAGGTTGTATGAAGAGATGTATCGCGGTGGTGTTGGAGAACACGAAACGGTAATATTAGGTGTTACTTAGTATTACAAACCTTTAATAATACTTAATTTAATTGCTTTTGAATTGTAGGATTTGCAGAGAAGTCCAAGGCAGGAGGATAGGCAAGAGGATAGGCAGGATGATGTGGACGAAGATAGGGCAGATGATAGGAACATTGAGACGGTAAATGTGTTTGTATAAAAAAATTAATACTGAGTAATACTGCGTAACACTAATTATGTTGATTATAGTGTGAGAAGGACGGGGATGTGGAGAAAAGCGTTGAGAAAGGCGTGGAGAGAAGTCCAACAACGGATGATGATACAACCGTTGATATTGGAATGGTAAATATGTTTGCATTACTTAGATTCGAATAAGAATTAATAATTTATATATATATTAAGTATAACTATTTGTTTTGATTATAGGGTTCAAAGGACGGAGATGAAGCCATATGCGGTGGAAAAGGTGATTTGGAGGTGGAAAGCGCTAAAATTCCAGAACCGAGGGAGATACCAACCGAGGATGCAACCAAGGATGCAACCGAAGATGCAACCAAGGATGCAACCGAGGATGCAACCGAGGAGCGTACTATACAACGTACGTTCACTAGAAAGAGGAAAAGAAACCCTTCCGGTGCTGTGAAGACTCCTTACACAAGGTGGCCAACGCGGAGAAGGAATGCTGATTGAGAAGATCATGGTTGAGAAGGTCATGGTTGATTGATTTCGTAACTCTCTTGTTGTTATTTTGTAAAACTCGTATCATTTGGTAGAACTACGTAAAACTAATGTTGTACTTTTTCAGACTTATTTGAAATTTAAAAATTTAAAAATTATGGTTGATTAAAATTTAAAAATTTAAAATGTTGTAGATTAATATAATTTTTACAAACTTTAAAACTTTCGAATATTTTAAAAATTAAGTTTTCTTAAAAAAAAAATTATAAAAAAAATTAATTTTAAAAAATTCATACAAATATTCCAAATTTTTGAAATTTTAAAAAATATTTTTTTTTTGGCACTTTCTATTTTTGGCAACCGTCATTTTTTTTTGTAGCCGTCATTTCCTTTTTTGGGAGCCGCCGATTTCAACTAGTTTTACAGAAGTTTTTAGTAATACGGATTTTGTACATAGTGTTATTTTAGGGTGTTTTCGATTTAAATTAGTTTTACCAACTAAAAATTGAAGTTTTTTAGTTTTACATTAGTTTATAATCAGTTAAATTATGATTGTTAGCATTTGGTATATTAATATTTATTGAAAGTTCTGTTATGTGTGTTTTCGTTTTGAAATGAGTGATTATGAGAGAGTGGTTATAAAAGTATAAGGTGTTTAGTGGAATATGTTCTTCAAATACTTATTATGACTTGATTTTTAATTGTTTTATTGAATACATATTTTTGAGATTTTATAGTTCCTTATATAACAAAAATTGGTTTATGTTAACTTTTATGTTTGTTTTGTGATAAATTCGTGAAATCAAATTGAATTCATTATTTACAAGTTTTGAATAACAGTAATACGAGTGTTACGTAGTTTTACTTCATAGGTTGAGTAATACCAGTGTTACCTAGTGTTCCGATATGATAGTAGTACAACCTAGTGTTACGTAGTTCTCCAAAACAGAAAGTTGTCTTTTACAAATGTTCAGAAATAAGCATTACTACAAATAACGTAATGTAAAATACAATTACTCATACACTATAAGCGTTACCAAATAACCAATATGACAAATTCCGTCTTGGCACCCTTCTATTATTAGTCCGTTTGCGGCGTTCTCCGGTAGATGGAAATCTCTTTAATCTCCTTCTTCCTTTTTTATTGTTATAGTTCGGAGGCATAATTTGCAATTCTTTGATGTAATCCGGGATATTCCATTCAAACTTATCCGGCACTACATAAATTGTCCTGCTATATGCTAGTGCCCACAACTCCACGGAATAATACTTTGAGCACAAATCATGAAATGCGATATCCCGTGCTCTATCTTCACGCTTCATGTATTCCATGACAGCGGCTGTTGCATGTACGCAAGGGTACTTGTCGATATCAAAACGTTTACAACTGCAAGTTTTCCTTATCAAATTCACCAAGTACGTCTTTCCATCACTTCCGTTCACAACATACTCTAACTCGAAACTGTTTAGCTCCGTCAAAGTTAAGACAGCTGCCTCTTTACATGTATTGTGAACTAAATTCTCCACAAAAGGCACTAGTTTGTGGTAGTCCGATCCAGAAACCGCATCTTTCCTATGCTTGTTAAACCATTCAGAGATTTTTGAGATAATCACATCAATCATGGGTAGTAAGGGATACTTCCTACAGTTCGAAAATGCACTGTTCAATGACTCCGCACAGTTACTTGTGTATATGTCGTACCTTTCGCCTGGGAAATAACACCTCGCCCAATGTTTAACATCAGCTGTTTCATCCAAATACTTGGCTGCAGAAGGATATCTAGTCCTAAATTCACCATAAACCCGCATGAACTCAGCCTCTGTATATATCTTACAACACTCCATGAATTTCCAAGCAACTACGTCTTTGTTTACGTTGGAAACGTGCCCTTTCACATTTTGAGACAAATGCCATATGCAATATCCATGATGCGCGTTCGGGTAAACTTCAGTAATTGTCTTGATGAGACTTGCATTTCTGTCACTGATAAATACCAAATCTGAAGAGTCGGGAACAACGATTTTCAGGCTTTCAAAAAACCATGTCCAACTTGCGTAGTTCTCGCCATCAAGTACCCCAAAGGCTATGGGATAGTGGTGACAATTAGGATCTTGAGCTGTCGCAAAAATTAGGACACCACCATATCCATTCTTAAGAAAAGTTGCATCCACCGTTATCACTTTCCTCATGCATTGAAACCCTTCGATGCAAGCTCCCAATGCGATAAATAGATATTTGAATTTTGTTGCTTCGTCCAATTTCACTCTTGTTAATGTACCATGATTAACCTTTTCCAACATATACAAATACTGGTACAAAACCTCATAACTTTCTGCTGGAGTACCACGAACATCAGTAAGAGCTTTCTTTATCCCTCTCCACGCTGTCGAATATGATACTTTCACACCAAATTTACCTTGAACGAGAGATACAAGACTTTTAGCAGTAGGGGTGTGCAATTGTCCTGGAAAATCTGCATGCAAAATATCTGCAACTAATCTTGGTGTGCCTTTTCTTTTACTGTTGCTTGTACTCGAACTAGCCCGAGAGCATGTATGCATGTTGTTGTAAGTTCTAATCGAGAAATAATCTGACCTTCCAATCTTCGCAGCTCGTAAACGCCATTTACAACTTTCTTGACGACATTGTAAAACTAATCTTGTTTTGTCAGATTTTTTTATCCTAAAACTAAAACAATTCTGAAATGCGGCTCTGTCCACCAAATCTTGCAATGCATGCTTCGTTGTAAACTCTTGTCCGACCACAATACCCATACCGTCTTCCCATGCATCTATAAACTGACTATCATATGGAATCTCAACATAGTTATCATGCTTAGCTGAGCTATCAAACTCGTTACCCATATATGTACCATATCGTACATTCTCTCCATCTCTAGTACCATCCTCATCATTTTCGCCATCACATTGTTCTGCTCCACCTACGTAAGGTACAATGGCACATGCATTAATTTCCTCATCTATTGAATGCAAGACATCATAGTTCACACCACACGAACTATCTCGGCCCACTTTTGAAAATTGCTCCAAGTAATGATCTGTTGTGATGACTTCCACGTACAAAATACATCTACGCTTCTCATTATCCATGGTATCTAGATAAACAAACACATCCTCATCATCGATAATAACTGCTGGTATTTGAGCTCCCACTAACAATGGAATGTAACTCAATTTTAACTTCGTCCTAGTTTCATCTGTCCCAATCTTCCTGCATATGCTAGCTTCTAACATCGCCAACGTTATATCCTCCGCACTTGTATTCTTAAATATTATACCGTACATATGACCTTTCGAATTCCATATACAATCCTTTGAAACAAATTCACCGTAGTCAAAATGTATGGTTACGTTCTTGCTCATTGTCTCCTACAGAAGAATATATAAAAGAGTTAGCAAGTTCATTCAGTAATACTAGTTCTACTAGTAATACATTTTTATCTACCAAATATTCATTACCAGATTCCCTTTAGTAATACCAGTTCTACTAGTTTTACTTTTTTTTTGTAATACTTGTTTCATACTGTCGTCAGTAATACCAGTTTTACTAGTTTTACTTTCCTCATCAGTAATACCAGTGTTACTAGTTTTATTTTTCTTTTTAGTAATACTAGTTCTACTAGTTTTACTTTCTTCATCAGTAATACTAGTGTTAGTAGTTTTACTTGTTCTAGTAGTTTTACTATCTTCATCCCGTAAGTTCTAGTAATACCCAGTTCTACTTAGTTCTCCTACGACTGTACAATGATTTTGGCCTCAAATCTTTCTTAATTCAAAACGATTCGCTAAAATTAAACATCCACAATACATCCCATAGTAATGCGTTCGAGATCAACCCATACAACGTAATTATAACTTCAATGTGGACCAAAATAGTGGTTTTTATCCTAAATTTATAAATAAATCATTTTTGCACAAATCTTTCTAAATGTAAACCTTAATTTGGTTGAGGATTTCTTCAAGATCGTGGCGGCGTCTATGGCGAGCTGGAGGATCGAATTCAATGGCGACAGAGAAGAAGAGGAGAAGAAAATGGCGTTGGAGAAGAGGAGAGAGAGGAGATGTCGTCGGCCGTGTGAGAGGAGAGAGAGGATCGCGTGAGAGAGGAGAGAGAGGATCGCGTGAGAGAGGAGAGAGAGGAGGTCGATCGCGTGAGAGGAGAGAGAATGTGAGAGAATTTAATTTTTGATTTTTTGATTTTTGGTTTTTTTAATTATAAGTTAAATAAATTAAAGAAAAAAGAAAATAAAAGAAGTTTTCATTAAGGGTAGTTTTGGAAGTTTACATTTATGGGGGTATGTAGATTAGGGAGGGGTATGAGTGTTTGTTTTTTATAAATTAAGGGCATTTCAGATGTTGCCTCGAGAAGAGACTAAACCAGCAAATCTTCACCAGTGATTGAATTCAAACAAGGGTGATCATTATTAAAGGCATCTTTCTATTTTCTTCAATAATTTCTCTTATAGTCAAATTCCCTGTGGATCTGAGTTGGCTTCAGGACTCTGGAACCTTTTTAAAACAAATACTGTCTAATGAAAAAATAGACAGCAAAAAATAGATAATTTGTAATGGTTTTTTTCTGTCTTAAGTGTAATTTTATAAATTTAAAGACAGAGAAAACAAAAATCTATAGTTCTGGCTAAAAGACAGAGGAAACAAAAGTCTATTGGATTGGTAACTTTTGACTTTTGATTGAGAGCCAAAGGAATAACTTTTTTATTAGCTTTGTTCTAAAAAATTGTATGCAGTTTTCTTCTCGACAAACAAAAAAACCCAGTCAATAAAAAAAACAACATGAATATTTCGAGGTTCCAATAATAACCACTTCTAAGTATAAACTGTTTGTGTCATTTTCTTTGTACTTTGTACCTTTATGTGTGAAATTTCCATTATTGATATTACATTGCTTTAAATGTGGATCGATAGATTCATAGTAGTTTAGAGTATGACAAAAGTCAACAAATATAACTTCTTTCTTATATTATGTTACTATTAGCTAAATCAAATTTTAATAATATTTTAAAATAACATTTTAAAAATTTTTATTCTAAATTTAACATGCTAAAATTAAAATTCCAAAATATTATAAATAACTATTTGAAAATACTGATTTATTGTAAATAAATTATACATAAATTTAAGAGAAATTGACTAAAATAACACATTTTAAAGTTTTTATTCCAAAATATCATCATTAATTTAAATTTCTAATAATAGCACAATTTTATTTTAATAGAAAAAACTAAACCATAAATTGGAAAAACCCCAAATATAATGTTTTAAGTTTATGTATAATTTATTTAGAATAAATAAAAAAATTTGTATAATTATTTATACTAATTTTGGAATTTTATTTTTACAGTGTTAGATTTGAAACAAAAACTTAAAAAGTGTTATTTTAAAACATTACTCTATACGTAAAACATTATATTTTCATTAACAATAAATTTTATTCCATTAACAATGAATTTTATTTCATTAACAATAAATTTTATTTCATTAACAATAAATTTTATTTCATTAACAATAAATTTTATTTCATTAACAATAAATTTTATTTCATTAACAATAAAATTTATTTCATTAACAATAAATTTTATTTCATTAACAATAAATTTTATTCCATTAACAATAAATTTCATTAAACTTAAAAAGTGATAGTTTAATTCTTTTTCATTAACAATAAATTTTAATGTATTTTAATTTAAAATTTATGTTAATTTATATTAATGATGCTATTTTTACTCCATTTTACCTTTTGAATAAAAATAAAAATTAAATAATTCTTGTAAAAAGATGTTCTTTATGTTTTCCAGAGCAATTAATCCTTAGGTTAGCTTGTAATTAGACTAACTGTAGCTTAGTAGGAAAACAAATAATGTTAATAGAAGTAATAATATTTTGGTTTACTGATAAGGCTAAAAAAAAGTCAAACTCCACAAACTTCGCGGAAAAAGAAAAGTATGGTAATGGTGGAAAAAGCTCTTTTTTTTATATTGCCATTACCGGAAAAAAAATCCAAACATTAAAATCTCCCACTGACTTAGCCAAAGCTGGTCACTTTTTTAGACCCAATAGCTTTCTCTCTCCTCCTTGTCTCTCTGACGTCTTAAGAGCAGCAGAATCTAGGGTTTGTAAACAGTGAATCTTTTGCTTCTTCCACAAAATCGCCTTCTGGTAAGAAAATCTCTCATCTTTTACTCTCGTGTCACTTCTGCTCGTTTACAGAAGAAGCTCATTTCTAGTGTTTTCTCGGGTAAGAAATCTTTATTTTTCTTTTCCCTCCTACTTACACTCTGTTTCTACTCGTTCCTCTGCCTCTCGTTTGGGTTTCTCTTTCTTTTATAACGCGAAGAGCATTTACATGGTTCTGCATATCTGCGTGTGGATATATCATAGTTTTAAAGTTTTACTCTTGGTTGCTCTGTGTTCTTTCCTTTGAAGTCCACTCTTTTAGTACTTGCTTTCAACTCCTTTTAGTTTTCTGCGGATTTTTCCTTGTTTGATCACTGGAAGGATATATACACTTGAGAGCTATGAGTCATTTTCCCTTTTTATGAAGATGGAAAACGAGCTTATTTGCTTACCATGATAGTTGATGAATTAGCGAATGTAAAATGCAATTTTCTTTTGTGGTAACTTTGATTCATTAGTGACAAAATTTGTTTCAAGAGAGCTTTTTTATTCAAGTACTTGTGTTAAATCTGCCTTCTCGGTGTAGAAGAAGACTAAGAAAAGCAATATCCTTGGAGCAATGGCTACTGAGAATCCTATTAGGATGTCTGGAAGCAATGAAAGATGGTCTAATTCAAGGCGAGGTTCTGTTCCTAATCGTAGTGGAAGTGCGCCGCCGAGCATAGAGGGATCTTTTCTAGCAGTGGATAGTCTGTTGTCACAACAGGGCGGCTCTGGTTATAATAATTTGAAGCTACCTAGTCTTCAAAACCATGGGTTTGAGGAGCCTGTGATTGTTCGTCCTTCGTCTAAACACAACTTTAACCGCTTACCTTCTCCACCTATCTATTACCCTACTGAATATCAGTACGTCAGCAGTCCTGTAGATCGATTTAGAAGTAACCGGGGATTGAATAAAGATAATTTCACCATTCGTTTGACTCAAAGTACACTTTCTACTCACAAGGAAGTGTCTGAGGATGAAAGCTCTCAGCAGCAATCTGTTAATAGTGTTTCAGATAAGAAGAATGGGTTGGATATTCATCTTTTGCCTCCTTCTCAAGGTTTGGCTGATTTCAGGCAGGTACGGCTTTCTTTCTTTCCCTTCTCATAAATAGTATGGTTGTGGGTAGTGAAATGTATTCCTTTACTCAAATTTCATGTAAATATCAAAGTTTTCGATACTTTGAGCCGTATAATAACTCATGACTTGGACTCTTTACTCGTAGGATGATAGTTCTTCTGGTCCAACCCTTCAACATAGTCGGTGTAACTCTTCAAATGGTGAAATGAACACAACAGATGAGGGTGGTAACTTTTCAGAGATGTCAGATGATGTCATGGTTAAAGAAAATGCAGCTTCCATTGGCATTGAAAAGAGTCTCGATGAATCTACTATCATCACTAAAATGAAGAGTACTAACATATCAGGATCCACTACGGTCAAATACCCTCGAGAATCAAGGTATGCAAGGCCAGAAAGGCAGCTGCATCGTCAACAAAATAATTTTACTGGGGTTCAAGGTGGCAGCAAAATGGGCTTCCATGGTGTAAACGATGCAGCTACTGGGATCGGTCAATTTCATTATGGACAACCTTACAAGTACTCAAGTGACAGTCAGCCCGTGCTTCAGTCTTCTGGTTTTACGCCGCCTCAGTTTTACGCTGCCACCCAAACTGCTTATTTGACTCCACCAGCTCATGTCTATAACATGCAGCCTCCTGCTGTTTACTCTTCTCAATACAGCTATGGACCATACACTAACATGATCCCACCGTTTGGATACCCTTCCCATGGTTCCATTTCACTTATTGTCAGTCCAGATTTTGTTCCTCAGTTGTCTGGGCCAACTGCAGGCAGTGTACTCCATGGAGGAGAAATGCAGTATGCTGAGAAGCTTTATGTTCCACCTGGACAAACTTCTTTTCCAGATCCTATGTATATGCAGTACTGTCAACAGTCATTTGGGCAGATTGACCTGCTGGGTCCTAGGAACCACAAGAATGATACTGAGTCTCGGAAAGATGATCCGAAGTTCGTCCCACAAATTAGGGGGCCGAGTAATTCTAATATGGGTAGAGTGGGAATGATGGGTCTTAATTATTATGGAATCCAGCCAAATATGGGTATGATGGTACAGTATCTGCCTACACAGTTAGGCCCTCCTCTTTCACTGGGCTCTGTTCCCTATGTAGATGCATATCCTCGATGGCAGCCACAGGGGAATTTGGAAGGAGGCAATGGCCTGCCAGTGTGCAATTTTCTTGAAGAGCTGAAATCTGGAAAGGGCAGGAGGTTTGATTTATCCGACATCAAAGGACACATTGTTGAATTCAGGCACGTTTTTACCTTTTTCAGGGGTCTTAATCTTGGGCTTCTTCCCGATCATATAATAACAAACTTATTTCAAAATCTTTGTTTCCTTTCAGTGCGGATCAACACGGGAGCCGATTCATTCAGCAAAAGCTTGAGAATTGTAATCCAGATGAAAAAGCAGCCGTCTTTAGGGAAGTTCTTCCTCATGCTTGCAAACTAATGACAGATGTGTTCGGCAATTATGTCATTCAGAAGGTTTATTCCTATTCAACCCTATGTGTTACAGTGTATTGCCCATCAGACTGTATCCATTTGATTGAATATTTGGGATATGTGTTTCAGTTTTTTGAATACGGAAGTTCAGCACAGAGAAAGGAACTTGCGGATCAACTCATGGGACAGATTGTACCGCTTAGTCTGCAGATGTATGGTTGTCGAGTGATACAAAAGGTACAAAAGTCACTACATTTTGTTTGGACTTAGACTTTATTGAACCGACAGACTCATGAGTGAAAATTTGTTGCGGTGTTAGGCTCTTGATGTTATAGAACCTGATCAGAGAGTTCATTTAGCACGTGAACTTGACGGGCAGGTCATGAGATGTGTTCGAGACCAAAATGGAAACCATGTGATCCAGAAATGTATCGAGAACATCCCACCGGACAGAATTGGGTTCATGTTATCTGCATTCCGTGGTCAAGTTTCCTCACTCTCTATGCATCCTTATGGCTGCCGGGTCATACAGGTACTGAAGCTTAGTTAAACCACTGTTTTTTTCCTTCTCCTTTTTTTGGTTTCTCTCGTTGTTACTCAAGAACAATGCATCTTCACATTATCTTTTTTCCCTTGTGTATAGAGGCTTTTGGAGCGTTGCTCAAATGAGCATCAGTGCCATTTCATTACCGAGGAGATACTGGAATCAGTATGCTTCCTTTCAAAAGACCAATATGGAAATTATGTCACACAGGTATGTCCTACCATTTTAAACTTAAACATATAGCTGAATTCCAGTTAAACCAAAATTCTGCAGTTCTAGTTTCAACCAATCACCACTCGGAACCATTGTTGCTATTTTGCAGCATGTCTTGGAGAAAGGGACATCTGAAGAAAGAGAGAAAATAGTGAGAAAACTATCAGGGTACATCGTACAGCTTAGCTTACATAAATTTGCATCAAATGTTATAGAGAAGTGTCTGGAGTATGGTGGTCGAACTGAACGGGACCTGATAATTAAAGAGATTGCAGGGCATGATGAGAGCTATGGTAGTCTATTGGTGAGCTTATGGACCAAACCTGATACATTTTATCCTTAACCGATTGGATATTAACTGTTAGCCACCTTTAACAGATGATGATGAAGGACCAGTACGGAAACTATGTTGTGCAGAAGATATTCGAGACGTGTACGGTTGATCAGCGTGAGACATTGTTCAGCCGAGTCAGAATGCATGCATCTGCGTTGAAGAAATACACATATGGGAAACATATAGTTACTCGTTTGGAACAGCCCTTTACTGAAGGTACTAAAATTCTTCAACTTTAGCCAAGTTCGAACTGGTAGGTTCACAATCACAATCGTAGAAACAAAAAGGTAGTTCTCTTAATCTTTGTGAACCCTATAATATAGGCTGAAACATAGCTAAGTACAGAGTCGAATATACATTATATGGTAACAGTGATCGATGTATATATAAATGTGAGGCACCTTGTTATATAGGGAGAAACAGGGAAAGCACAAGACTGAATAGACTTAGCATGGTTGGTCTTTTGTTTCACTGAAACGTTACTCTGTTGAACTGTTGTGCAGAAAGCCAAGAACTGAGATGATAAGTGGCTCTTCTGATGCAAGACAGCTGACTCAGAATCACTCGATACAATTCGCTTTTCATGAAAGCTGATTATTTATTTGAAAGCATTTAGCGGAAGCAAATGATTGTGAAGAATGTTGTTCACTTCGGAACCTTATCATATCATAGCCGTTGTGATAAACGTGTGACATGTTCGTAAATATTCATAAATGTTTCAGTAGTTTACTCGAATTTGTACCTGGTTTGTGGATTCATCAAAGAAGACAATTCCAAAACTTTCTAGACAGTATTATTGAATCCATTTTTTATTTAAACATGCTAATCTTGAAACATGCTAATCTCTGATTTTATCTTACAAGTGTCATTTTTTCGGATATGCTTTTATTACACGGAATCTCTGGCATTTCAACCCTGTTTTGAGCAAAAGATGATATGATCGAAAGAGAAACATGTCATTACATCAAAGACCTCTTGAAATGAGGGTAAATGGAATTGAAAGCAAAATAGCAGACCACACAAACTATTTGCATCTTAACCAAAGAGATCGAATCCAAAGTCTCCTTCTTCCTCTTCTGATTCTTTCTTCTTCTTCTGATTCTTTCTTCTTCTTCTCATCCTCCTTAGGGGCAGCTGCAGCATCACCTCCACCACCAACATCGGGCGAGGCAGCTCCAGCAGAAAATCCTCCACCAACAGCACCACCGACACTCACCTGCTCTACATGAGTTGATGATTCCAACAGAAAACCCACCCGAAAATTCCAATGCAAAACAGAGATTATTCACTTTTAGAGTACAAAGCTGTAACCTTTAGGTCTCATTGTTGAAGTCTAGCTACAATACAAGTTACATTTACATTTGATGCAATGATAAGAGATTGTGATTCGTAATGGGAGGTTTCTATCACAAATAAGCTGTTAGTCTATTTCATTCATTACTAGGATAGTACTTGTAGAAAATATTTAATATTTTAAATTTATATTTAATGAATTTTTAAATAAAATATAAAAAAGATTTATTATATTTTTTCATTTCTTGTGTTATCCTTAACAGTAAAATCTTTTTATAGAGATTAATTGATTATGTTGAAGATCTTAAAATCTCATGATTTTTGAATCCATTGGAATTAAAAATTTGAGTTTTAATGTTTCTCTTTAAATATATAGTAATAGATAGTAATAGACAATTTAAAAATTTAAAAATATAAAAATTAGTACAATCTTAGAAATAAATTTTGATTGAATTAATTAAGAGATTTTCTTAACATATTTTAATTAAATTAATAAAATTACTTTAATTAATTTTCTATATTATAGAATATATTTATATATAAAATACTCATCCTAAAAATTAATTATTAATAATTCGAATTTCATATTAAAAACAAATTATATAATATAAATTATAGTAGATATCAATGTGTATGAATATTGAATAATAGGAAAATAAAATAAATAAAAAACGTTTTCAGAAATGTGTATAAGAAACGGCGTTGATAAGAAGCAAATGCATGTGGCGTTATCGCTGATTAATTTGAACAAGATGAGACAAATTAAGACTTTTTTCTTTTATTGGTCAATACCAAACTTAGCATTCTCTATAATTAAATAATTGAACCTTACATTCCTGATTCTAGGCTCCATCGCTGACTATTTTCTTATATATATATATGGAATAAAAACGAGACAAATACTCATAAAGGTTTCCTCTTCGTGAGTGAAGAGTTAGGACGATTCACTATGGGAAATATGGGAAATCTCAGACTTGTGATCTTCTTCTGGGCACCACTGCTCCTTGCAGTAGTCGCCATGGCTACCGAGAAACGTCCCTTTCAGCGGACTAAGGGCATCAATGGTCTCGACAAGATCATCGTTCACGACCCTCGAGGCCGATCTTTCGAGGTTATTTTCTTGTCTTCTAAGACATATTCAATACGTTCGTTCGGATCTTTATCTGTTTGATCGTCATTGTACACCAGAAACTTGGTTTCAATAGGATCGATCTATTAAATTAGTGATGAATGCAGAATTTTCATTAGTAAAAATATATTCAGGTTTATTTGTATGGAGGTCAAGTGACTTCTTGGAAGAACGAAAAGGGAGAGGAGTTACTTGTTATGAGTAGCAAGGTATATACTTCAGTTTCATTCTACATCAAATCTGTAATTTCCAAAGAGCTCCAAAGAAAGAGAGAGATCTAAATCATGTTTTATGAACTGTGCAGGCTATATTCGAACCTCCAACAGCGATTCGTGGAGGAATTCCAATATTGTTTCCGCAAGTATGTGCTTTCAGATTTTGTTTTTGTTTTTCAAAAAGTTTTCTTTGTAAATCTTTGTTGATGAAATGCCTTTTTTCTTCTTCTTCTTCTTCTGTACGTACAGTACAGTAACACTGGTCCACTTCCCACACATGGATTTGTTAGAAATAGGTTTTGGGAAGTTGATGCTAATCCACATTCTTCTAACGGATCTTCGGTTGACCTAATTCTAAGATCATCTCAAGAGGATTTGAAGATCTGGCCTCATAAGTTAGATTCTTACAAAACCTCTCTTTTATTTTTCATGTTCTTAGAAAACCTCTCTTATGACCTCTGCATAATGCATGTATCCATTTCAGGTTTGAGTACAGACTAAGGATAGAATTGGGATCTGAAGGAGAGTTGACGTTGACATCTCGTATCAAAAATATTGATGTAAAACCATTTACCTTCACATTTGCTCTTCACCCCTATTTCTCTGTTTCCGATATCAGGTAATCTCATCACTAGACCTCATCGATTGTCCATATTTCGTTTGTAATTTTTCACTGAGACCTTTTTGATATTGTCTCAAATAATATTAACTAGATTCTTTCTGGATATGTTTGTTTCAGTGAAGTCCAGGTGGAAGGATTACATAATTTGAATTATCTTGACCAACTAAGGAACAGAACACGTCTCAATGATTTTGCCAAGGTTATAACTTTTACTTTTCAGGTAAGCTTTTTCTTTTCCTTTGTCTTCCCAATTCCACCCTTTATTTTTATCACTACGATAGAAAAACACCAATGACTCCTGAAAAAAATAGGTGGACAGGATTTACCTACGCACTCCAAAAGATATTAGAATCGTGGACCGCAAGAAAAAGAGGACAATTGTGGTACACAAGGAGGGACAAGATGATGCTGGTAAGAAAGGAATTTATATATATAGACACAGAAACAGATTGTACGTGTTTTAGTAATGATGGATCAATTACAATTTAACAATAAATTGCAGTGGTGTGGAATCCATGGGAGAAGAAAGTGAGCGACTTGGGAGTTGAAGACTACAGGCGTTTTGTAACAGTGGAAAGTGCGGCTGTCGAGAAACCGATTACAGTGATTCCTGGACAAGAGTGGATAGGAACACTCCGAATGACTGTCATTCCTTCGAAAGCTTGATCCAAAAAATGTTCTACATTCATCATCCTCATAGTTAAATATATAAAAAATATTGTCTTATAAAAGTATACTTTATGTTCCCGAAAGCGAGTTAGTCAGTATCCAAACCGGACCTGACCAGTTTTTGTTTTGCAATTTTTAATATTTATAAATCCTGTAATAAAGGTAAAACTTCTTTTAATGGGACACAATAATAATTGGATTTTGGGTTGATCGTAACTCATGAATTAGTTTTCTACTAGAAAGAATAACACATTTTGAGAGAGATAATATGAAGTGAAATGTTGTTACTCTAGAGGAGCATATGATGATTTCTGTTTTGATGCTGCGAACCAGCTGAGCCTGGAGGAGGCGGTAAAGCAAAGAAGGGGTCTCCAAATGGATTAGAAGAAGACGAAGGACCTGCAGCTGAGAACTGATGACGATCATGATCATAAAGATGAGAGTAATTGTAGGGACTCTGATGCATCATCATATGTTGTTGTTGTTGTTGCATTGCCATTTGAACGATAATGGGAGGGGCAATGTTGTTGGACATTGCAAAGGGATTTTGTTGCAACTCGAATGGGTTTGGTGGCGCTGCTTTGTTTGTGCCACCATGTCCGTAGCCAGCATTGGTTAGTTGGATTTGTCTCCTAGCTGAATCATCCTCGTATAGACTGTCAAGCAATAGCTTGTCGAATCCTCCTGCCTATAATTACAACAAGCAAGAACAAACAAAACCATGTGAGTTTTGAGAGTAGAAATCACAAATTTAAATATATTCGTTGTTAAACTTACTTACAAGTTTTGTGTCATGGGCAGGGAGGGGATTGTTGTTACTGTTGTTTTGAGGAGTGAACAGTGCCAGTTCCCAACCAGACCCACCTGTTTCTATTAAGCTTAAACTGTTCGATGGACCTGGAGCTTCATGACCTGCAGAGACCAACAAAAGTTCAACAACTTGATTTCTTCCTCCACTACAAAGTCTCTAGTTTTTGTCAAGAATCAGTCACAAGTGGAAATAAATGAGATGGAACAAAATATTGCGGTTGTTTCCGCTACCTGGTGGATATATTGCGAGAGCTAATGCATTGCGGTCCTCTATCTCTGCGGCTTTTGGGTTTATCTCATTCAGGCCCTGTGAAGGAAAAGATAAAGTTGAGACTTTGGCCAAAAGATATACCAGTACACATGAAATGATGTGTGGAAGAAAATTCACCAGCAGATCATTGGTGTCTATCAAGAATGAAGGCTTAATATCTTCCTCTTCTATTTTCTCCTTTTCTTCTTCCTCTTCTTCGATCAACTGCTGGTCTCCTTGGGCGTTTTTATTCTGATTTTTGGCTTCTTCAGGCTGCGCAGGGTATTCTTTTTCTTCTTCTTGTACTTCTTCCTCATCCTTTTCTTCATACTCCTGTTAAAAACTCCAATCATAAAGAAACTTATTAATCAACTTCATTCAAATATGATGAGATCAGTACCAGCTTTTTCTTCACAGAACCACTTTGAGGCGCTTCTTTAATGTAATCTTCCATTGTTGCAAGAAAGGAAGGAGGAGGCTGAAACAAGTTTCTAAATATTAGGTATTCTTGTGGTGATCGGTCTCGCATCATATATCACAAGCTAAGAAGGAACCTGTCTTAAGATTGGGAACTGAAAGTTCATTGCCAGCTCTAGGCCTTTGCAGTGCTCATAAAAATCAGCCAGACTTTCAGCCTGTGTAGTGAGAAACGTTTTAACAGTCAAGCTTAGTGAATTAGTCAAGCTTTAAAGCTTTTACCTGTTGGCCAGCTCGTTTATATATGTTTTGAGCTTTGACTGCATCATGTCTTGACATCTCAAAGAACTGCAGCCAAAGCAGTTTTACAAACTTATAGTAACACTCAATAGAAGCAAATTGCTACTAAACAAGAGAAGGAGATTCGTACTAACCATGTCTACAAGATTAATGATTCCATCATTAATGGCACAATATATTTTGAAGCTTTCTTTAAGCACCAATGCAAGAGCATACTGGATTAGATAGTTTCTATATGCTGCTCCTTCAGGCTGCAAAACTGAAAACATGTTAAGAAATCGTTCGATGTAAAAAACAAAACAGAAAAAAGTATAGTTTGGATATATAACTTGTACCTGACAACCAGTAAGCCTATAAAGCAGCTGCTGCAAAGCAGGTAACTGCTCTTGCAATTCTTCATTAGATAGCATTCTTGTTCTATACGTTTGAGAAGAACTGAAATCCACGTTCTGGATACACATATCAATATCTAGAATTAGATTCTTTGTTTGTTTAAAAGGTGAGAATTACAGAACAAACCTTTGAAGATGCACTTGACCCTTTTGGTAAACGTTCTGCCTCTATATCATACTTCAAAACCCTGTAGCATTCAAGTCGCTCTTCTAAGAAAAGCGCATATGTTCTAATCCACCCAGAGCAATCCCAAGCTGCAATTAACAAGTCATTAAAATGTTTCACTATTATGAACATAGCAAAGTGTGGAACAACCTAAAGTATGCATATGTAGGAAAGTTATTATATTCACCGAGTGGACTTGTGTCGTCTTTGAAGTTAGATATTCGAAGTATATGTCCTCCTCTATGTGAGTAATTGAGAAGCTCTTCTCTGAAAATGGGATCACCTTCTCTTAGTGTTCTATGAATAACTATTAACACCTTAATCGCGACCTAATCGTTGGAAAAAAAGACGCAACTTTAGATTGACCCTGAGTGATAATGAAGATCGTTTAAGTGGAATGAAGAAGTGACTCACGACCCAATTGTTAGTTTTGGACAATCTCTTGGCTAATGCATGAATGCAGTAAGCAACATCTGCTCGTGGTCGTATCACAGATGTCGCAGAGAATATTTCTGCAGAAAGACAAACCAGAAACTCTTATCGATTCGTGTCTAACTCAAAAGGGTTTGGGGAATAAATTTTTTACTGCGGATATGGCGTTCTTTGGGAGCAGATTCTACGTGATTTGTGGCCTTGACGATCGCAACATCCAAAACCTATCTCGAATTTCCAGATAAGTTCATCGGTTATTTACAGAATTCTCAAACCGAAGAACAAAAGAAGATTGGAAATTTTGAAAATGTTAGCAGACCTTGAATTCGCTGTTGACCTTAGCGATACTAACGGTGGTGGAGTCCTTAAGCGCTCCGACGGCTTTCCGAAAGCTGTGAAACGTTGTCATCGATCGAAAATCGGAATCTAAGGAAAATTAAGAGCTTGTTGAGTTTTCCGGTGATCACTGGTCTGTTTCACGATGCGAACATGGAACGAAGAGAGAGAAAGAAGGTAAGGATGAAGAAAGACGAAGCCTAAGTTTTCTTTCCCTCTGTTTCAGCCGCTTTACAACGCAAACAGAACACAATAACAGACTTTTCAACAACAACTCTCTCTCTCTCTCACACGTGCGTATTTGAATCCTGTTTTAATATTTAACCAAAATCAAGTTTTATTATTTGTTCTTGTTGCATATATCTCTCGATTCAATTCTTTATTGATTTTGATTTTGGCTTATATTTGTGAAATCGGCTATCGCATGATTCGTATATACCATTGCATATTTTATTATCAACTGGGATCCATTCAGCAAAAAAGTAGAATTTAAGAATCATACGATTACTTTATTATCAAGAAAAATAAGAAACTATGAGGTGAGAGTGTGGTGAGAATCATGCTCCAGTTGTAGTAACATACTTGATGAGCATCTTGACAATATCTTTGGACACCTTTGAACCAGAGTCCTTAATGTTCTGAATCTTGATGTTTGTCTCATCTTCTAATCGTTTTGCAACTTTTTCTCGATCTGTCTGAGACAAAAGATAGGAAGAAATTATAATGTGAGTACAAATCGATATCTGGTTTTTGATTTTGTGTTGATTACCCCAGAAACTTGTTTCTGATACTCTTCTTCTAATCGCAACCGATACACTTCCATCTCTTTCTCAGCTTCATCTCTTGCTTGCTTCATTCTTTCTAGTTTTGCTGATCATCGATTCATCAAGCCGGAAAAGACTCAGAACACAAAAATTTTTACTAATCCAGCCAAGAAACTGTAAAAGAGAAAGAAATGTTTACCAGCCCTAGCAGCTGAAACAATCCGGCCAGCTTCTTGTTCAGCAGTTAAAAGCATCTGAATCCCACCTTGGCCTCTTAAAGAATCCATAGTTTGTTGTTTTCCTTGAAGATAATGAAGACTTGTGTTGTTTATTATTCTGCAAAACTTGATGCCAGAGATGGAATTTGTAAATGTAAGCCTCTTTGGCTATGTTTAGAAGGCGAACGTTTTTCTCCTTTGTTCATGGAAATTAGTTTTTGACTCATTATGATTGAAAACCAAATTATTTAATTAAAAAAGTTTTTAAAATATTAAAAGTATATATTTAATTAAATAAATTTATTGGGCATGACGTGGAGAGTTATATAAAAAGTAGAAAATAGTAAGAATGCTCAAAACGAACAAATCATACACATGCAGTTGTATCATTAACTTTTTTTGCATTCATTTAATTTTACCACCACGCTTTCCCTATTGAAAATTTAATTATGTGACATCTGTCAATATAAACAAGTAAATTCGAGTTGGAAATTAAAGGAGACAACAATTAGTAATGTAAAAATATAACACAATATATTCATATGTATATATTGATGGTGATGAATAGGATGTGGTTGTTTTTGGCCATCCTTATAGCGTCTTGTCTTCTTGGATTCAAGGCGGTGATAGTGGTCGCGGCTGGTTCGGTAGCCATAATTGCGTTTCATGCGACGTTGGTTTGGTTAAAGGCCTTTTTGGTTTTCGATTGTCATACTTTTGTTTCCTTTTAGTTTCATGTTTTTTCATTAGTTTTTTTGTACAAAGATGTTCTTGAATTTCCAATTGGTTGCATACAAATATAATTTATTTTAGCCATTTTAAAAAGCAATATTAATTGAAAAAGCTGATATATTGTAGTTGTAGGAAATTTTTCAAAATAGAAAATGGGATCACATCATATGTAGTTATGTAGTGTCACAACGATAAATAAGTTGTTGAAACAAAGCACATGCCACATGGGGAATATTTAGTCACCATCTATTTCTTTTGAATTATCTGTTTGAGTGTTTGATTCTTTGTTCATTTGAGAATACTAACAAATAATAATGTAAAATCTCACATAAGTATCAAGTGGTGATTTTTTTGACATGCGATTTTAATTATTTTGACTACCTGAAAACGCTTTAGTAGCAAAAATCTGAGATTTTATTTTAAATCTTCTTAATTAATAAAAAACATACACAATAAAGGGGATTGATATTTTAAAAATGGTGAAAAGAATAATTTAGATTAATATTCTAAAATAACATCATTTTAAGTTTATTTTCCAAATTTAGTAGAATAAAAATAAAATTCCAAAAATAATACAAATTATTATGTGAAAATAATTATTTACATTAAATAAACTATATATAAAATTAAAATATAATGTTTGAATTCATTTTTCCAGTTTAGAGTTTAAATTTTTCATTAGAAATAAGTTTTTAATTATTTTAGTATTAAATTTATGTTATTTTTAGAAATTTAAATGATTAGTATTATATTTAGAATAAAAATTTGAAATAATATTATTTTAATCAGTTATCCTAAAGAATAACATATTTATGTGTAATTATGTATTATGTATACATATAAATATATTAGTTTATGATTTTTGTTGTCTATCATTTTAGACCATATCAAACTGATACATTAGCCTAATTAATCTTATTGATGTCATTAAAATTTTCGTTATAAATGTATAAAATGTATCGATAAAGCCAAAAATAAAAAAGTAAAAGAAGTCATACCTAATGCCCTTCTCCAACACGTAATAAAATAACAACTGCGTAAGACTTTGTCGTATCAGTTTGCATCATAGGAAACATATATGCCCCACACCACATTACAACAGTTAACACTCATCACCACTAGGAACATTTCTGAAATATTTTACAATTTTTCAGAACTTTCCACAAAAAAATGTTTGAAAATTGTTGTTTATATTATATCTTGTTTTAATACATGCATAAGTGGAAGTGTTTTTGGTGATCTAAATTTGTTTAGGGTTTCATTTTGACCTGGATGTGAGTTTGTCACTTCTTGAACTGATATAGAAGACTTCAACGAGTTGGCAGAGAGAACTGTAACACTCTAAGAGAGAAAGAGTATCCGAACAAGACTGGTCCTCGTCCAACAACAAGAATTGTTATTAACAACAACAAACAACAAGAACAGAGCATTGGAAGTGCATTTCATAAAGTAAATTTGCAAATTTTATACGTAAACGCAACGCAATCAAACAATTCTAATGTCAAATACATACATTCTTCAAATACCAATAGTTGCTTTAGCAGTTACTCATTCCCTATCTAAGAACATTTTCAACTATAGGATTCTCACCCTCCAACAAAAGTTAATAAATTAATAATTTTTCTGTTTTGTTTTGAGGGTAAAATATCCACCTGAGATCATAATTGGAGGTGCTTTAAAATTTAACTTGAAGACCCACATTTGATACTATTTTTTATTTTTATTTTTATACACCATTTTTTGGTTTTAAGATATTTTATATTATTTTGTTCCATATTTTTAAATTATTTTCCTTCAATTTCTTATCCTTTTTGTCAACCCTTCCATTTCTTATCTATTTTCCCACATTTCGAATATTTTCTATACGTACAAACTATCGATGGAAATGACGATGAAAGTTTTGAAGTTTTATATAATCTTGATATACACATTTTCCCTTTTAACAAGATTATAAAAGGGACTGTCAAACTTTTGTACACAACATCAATTTTCAAGTAATAAATTCTTAAATGATTTTGACTTTAAAAACAATGAAATATACATTGATTCAATGACTACATTTTATGCATACGAGAGTTCTATGATGATTATACACTAATGACATTTGTTTTGTTCGTTTGTTCGTAGTCGGTAGATACGGTTAACATCAATATTGTAATTGCAACTACAACATATGTTATTCGTTTATTTGTTAGCAATGGTTCTGGTTGTAGTTTATTGCGGATGTTTTAACCATCAATTAAAAAAATTGCGATGCAAGACGCAACATCTGATCGTTGTGATTGACCACATGTAATTATGGTAGTTAAAAATAACTATTATAAGTGGTTGAATTATGTGTGTAAATTGACTACAAGGTTTGACAAAGTCTTAAGAGACAAAATCGGATCAAATAGATACCTCAGTTACACTAAAATCGATACTTGTTCCTTTCACCATTATTGACCTTTCAGAGTCATTACCTTATCGTTAACGAAATAACAAACCGAGAATACTTCGTAGGAACTAAATTAATACTACAGGTAATTATTAATATAGCTCAGTAAGAAAAAATTATAAACAATAAAAAATAAAAGAGAGTGATAAAACTTTATTAGAGAGTTATTAATTAGAATCACAGACACATAGAGCTTCACACCAAACAATTCTCGCTGAAACCAATAAACTTAAGTCTTATATGTCTTCTTTCATTTAATGTTGTCTCTTTCTCATCTTCCTTCCTCTCTAACTACTTTCCCCTCCTTAGTTTCTCTCTATTTATTTTCTCCTATTTTCCTTCATTTCTCTCTAACTAATTAACAAAATATCTTTTAAGGTCAAAATGCAGCCGTCTGGTGATCCGGCGACGGAGAAACAGAAGGAGAAGGATAAGTTGCAGTCAAAAGTGTCACTGCTTAAGCTCTTCTCCTTCGCTGATTTCTACGATTGCGTTTTAATGACTCTCGGATCCATCGGTGCGTGCATTCACGGCGCCTCCGTGCCAATCTTTTTCATCTTTTTTGGTAAACTCATCAACATTATTGGCGAAGCTTATTTCTTCCCAAAACAAGCCTCTCACAAAGTCGCCAAGGTTTTTTATTTTCCCTTAAGATTCTTCTGCTGATTACTCGGAAACTGAAATCTTTACATACAAATTAAATAGTTGATTTTAGTAGATTTTCGAGTGAAATGTTAATAAATGTTCCTATTATGTTAGCTGCTTAGATTCTATTTATTTGTTGCAGTATTCGTTGGATTTCGTATATCTGAGTGTGGCTATACTATTCTCATCATGGCTAGGTAAATGAAATCAAGAAATCTTCTCTTATATATATATTGTAAACTTCTCTTTTTTGGGCAATAAGGTAGTAAATAATTAAATAAAAATGGAACAGAGGTTGCATGTTGGATGCATACGGGAGAGAGGCAAGCGGCGAAAATAAGGAGAGCTTATCTCCGATCAATGTTAAATCAAGATATAAGCTTATTCGACACTGAATCTTCCACCGGAGAAGTTATCTCCGCCATCACTTCAGACATCCTCGTCGTCCAAGATGCTCTCTCCGAGAAGGTACCTACCTCTTTAAACCGAGATAAACCGGTATTGAGTTCTTTAACATTAGGTGTAAAAATAGACCAAATATACTTCTTTGTGGTACCTACTAGTAAATAGATACATTCAATTTTATTCTGTTGATATAAACACACAAAACAAAATATTTGTTTGCAAATACCTACTAAAGTCTTCTAATTAAGGCCTCTGTCTATCAAATTTATAGACATTTAATTTGTTAAATTTAGAATGATATATATATATATATATATATATTTGTTAATTTTGTTCGTTTACAGTTTTCAAGTTAATAAAGAAATTTTTGCATGCATTGATCTCATTTGTATACTTTGGAAGTACCTTTATATTTCCTTTACAATATGCTTCGGTCCTTTGATGCAAAAATAATAAATGCTTTTGTCTTTAATTCGGTTATAGCTGCATTGCATTTTGCATTTATAATAGGCGGTTGAGTTTGATACGATTCAATTTCTATTTTTAATTTTGGCCGATATTTGGCTCTTTCCAGCTAGGAAACCAGATATCAGACGTCTGGTCGACTAATTTCAAAAAATTCAAATGTTGATCAGAATATTGGCATGTTTGTTGCAGGTAGGGAATTTCTTGCACTACATAAGCCGGTTCATAGCCGGTTTTGCAATCGGATTCTCGAGCGTATGGCAAATAAGTCTCGTTACTCTCTCCATAGTCCCTCTCATTGCTCTAGCCGGAGGCATCTACGCGTTTGTCGCCATAGGACTTGTCGCCAGAGTCCGGAAATCATACATCAAAGCCGGTGAGATTGCTGAAGAGGTTGGTTACTTCTCCGACAAGGAAACTTCTAAAAGTGTATCTTTCTTGTGTGTATTCTTTCATATATCTTTGTAAAACATTTAGGTGATCGGGAATGTGAGAACCGTACAAGCGTTCACCGGTGAAGAAAGGGCGGTTAGATTATACCGTGAAGCTCTGAAGAACACTTACAAGTACGGGAGAAAAGCTGGTTTAACCAAAGGACTAGGTCTTGGTTCGTTGCACTGTGTCTTGTTTCTGTCTTGGGCTTTGCTCGTCTGGTTTACAAGCGTCGTGGTACACAAGGATATTGCCGATGGTGGCAAATCATTCACTACCATGCTCAACGTCGTCATCGCCGGCCTGTAATATATATAAGATCTTACGTCTTGATTGCTTGCTTTACACGCTTCTTTTGTTTGTTTTTGCAAGTTCATAAATGTCTCTGTTTCGGTGGGGTTTTGTAGGTCTCTTGGACAATCGGCACCGGATATTTCGGCGTTTGTACGAGCAAAATCTGCCGCATATCCAATTTTCAAGATGATTGAACGAAACACAATGGCAAAAGCAAGCGCAATATCTGGCCGTAAACTCGGAAAAGTAGACGGACACATTCAATTCAAGGATGTTACTTTCAGTTACCCATCTCGTCCCGATGTGGTGATCTTCGACAAGCTAAACCTATCTATCCCTGCCGGAAAAATCGTGGCACTCGTTGGGGGAAGTGGGTCAGGGAAGAGCACGATCATATCTTTGATCGAACGGTTCTACGAGCCCATTGCTGGAACGGTGTTGCTAGACGGTAACGATATCATAGAGCTGGATATTAAATGGTTAAGGGGACAAATCGGTTTGGTTAACCAAGAACCAGCTCTGTTTGCTACAACGATTCGTGAGAACATTATGTATGGCAAAGATGATGCTACCGCTGAGGAGCTTGGCCGTGCGGCAAAGCTCTCGGAAGCCATCTCGTTCATCAACAACCTCCCCGATGGATTTGAGACTCAGGTCTATTAATATGATACCTTAGCACACAAGAAGCAATTAAAACCCTAGTTTCCCCTTTTTCATCTATAAAATCGGTACAAGAAACAACTATAAAACACTAAAATTTCGTCTTTTTCATTTCAAGGTCGGCGAGAGAGGGATCCAACTATCTGGAGGACAGAAACAGAGGATTGCGATATCAAGAGCAATTGTGAAGAATCCGTCGATACTCTTGCTCGACGAGGCGACAAGCGCCTTAGACGCGGAGTCAGAAAAGAGCGTGCAAGAAGCGTTGGACCGAGTGATGGTTGGGAGAACAACGGTCGTGGTAGCACACAGACTCTCAACAGTACGAAACGCTGATATCATAGCAGTCGTTAACGAAGGGAAGATCATTGAGTTTGGAAACCATGAGAATCTCATATCTAATCCTGACGGAGCCTACTCTTCTCTCCTTCGTCTACAAGAAACTGCCTCGCTGCAGCGTAACCCTTCCTTGAATCGCACGCTAAGCAGGGCACATAGGTATTATTGCTTAACTTTTCATTAGACCTAGGTATTAAAACTGGATTAAACGAACTGACATTATCTAAACAGATTTTCCTTAAAATTGAGCGGTAACATTCTTTGTATACCCGATTAGAATGAGTTTAGAGCAACCGAGTAAACTGAATTCATTCAAATGTATGTTACGTTCTCTACTGAAAGCTAGGCCTTAATTCTCATAGCGTTTGTTCATTTCCAGTATAAAATACTCGCGGGAACTATCTAGAACAAGGACAAGCTTCTGCTCAGAAAGGGAATCGGTAACCCGACCGGACGGGGCAGATCCATCCAAAAAGGTCAAAGTAACGGTGGGACGTCTTTACTCTATGATCCGTCCGGATTGGATGTACGGAGTGTGTGGCACGTTATGTGCCTTCATCGCTGGATCTCAGATGCCGCTTTTCGCGCTTGGAGTCTCACAAGCCTTAGTTTCCTATTACATGCCTTGGGAAACGACTCAAAAAGAGATCAAGAAGATCGCTATCCTCTTCTGTTGCGGTTCAGTCATCACAGTTATTGTCTACACCATTGAGCATGTGTGCTTCGGTACTATGGGCGAGCGTCTCACTCTCCGCGTCCGCGAAAAGATGTTTTTAGGTTCGTCATCAAACTAGTTTGGACTTCTATTCAAATTTTCAACCAGTTATTAATAAACTTAATATTTAAAGAATCCTAATGTAAAATATGTAATTTTTATTTTGGTTTTGTAGCTATCTTAAATAACGAAATCGGGTGGTTCGATGAGGTGGACAACACGAGCTCGATGTTAGCTGCGCGGCTCGAGAGTGATGCGACGTTGCTTAAAACCATAGTGGTAGATAGGTCAACGATTTTACTACAGAACGTAGGTCTAGTTGTGACCTCTTTCGTTATTTCCTTCATGCTTAACTGGCGTCTCACTCTTGTCGTCTTGGCCACATTCCCACTGGTTATAAGCGGCCATATCAGCGAGGTAAGGCAATATTTTGCGTAGTTCTAATTCAGCATTTACCTTGCGTTTTAATTCGGCAAGTAATTAAGTTCCTATTTTTTGTTATATATATTTGTAGAAACTTTTCATGCAAGGCTATGGAGGAGACCTGAGCAAAGCGTACTTGAAGGCCAATATGTTGGCCGGAGAATCTGTTAGCAATATCCGCACGGTAGCTGCCTTCTGTGCGGAAGAGAAGATTCTAGAACTTTATTCAAGAGAGCTTTTAGAACCATCCAAACGTTCTTTCCGACGTGGACAAACAGCTGGAATTTTGTACGGTGTTTCTCAGTTCTTCATTTTCTCCTCCTATGGCCTCGCTCTCTGGTATGTCTCGCTCTATATACACAAAGTTTCCCTGATAATGAAAGTTTGTGAAAATAATATATAGGCATAGGGATTCGATTTTAGGTTCGGTTCTATGTTTACGAAAAATATTAAATTTGGAAACATTTTTGGTTTATTTGGTTCAGATTAATTAGTTTCATCAATTAGTTTGGTTTTTCAATTTAACTGTGTCTATATTAGTTAATTAGGATCAGTTTGGATTTGATTCCACCCTTTTTATGCCAATCAATATTTGTAGAGATTGAAATCTTGATTGTTTAATTTGAGTAGGTACGGATCAATTTTGATGGATAAAGGATTATCAAACTTCCAATCAGTAATGAAACCATTCATGGTTTTGATAGTAACGGCTTTAGCGATGGGTGAGACATTGGCTCTGGCTCCAGATCTGCTAAAAGGAAACCAGATGGTTACGTCCGTTTTCGAGATCCTGGACCGGAAAACTCAGATAGTTGGAGAAACCAACGAGAAGCTGACTAATGTGGAAGGCACGATTGAGCTCAAAGGCGTCCACTTTAGCTACCCTTCGAGGCCAGATGTTGTAATTTTCCGGGACTTTGATCTGGTAGTTCGTTCTGGAAAGAGCATGGCGCTTGTAGGACAGAGCGGGTCTGGGAAAAGTTCCGTTATTTCACTCATTCTCCGGTTCTATGATCCGAGCGCTGGCAAAGTCATGATAGAGGGTAAGTATTCTTTGACTTAGAAAACTTGAACATAAAGTTTCTTGCGTGTCAAGAAACTGAATACAAATGTTTCTTGCATCAAAAGGAAGGAGGGTTTTGGCTGAGTGTACTGATTTTTGTTAAATCCCAATCGCAGGAAAAGACATTAAGAAACTGGATTTGAAAGAACTAAGGAAACACATTGGTCTGGTTCAACAAGAACCAGCACTTTTCGCGACAACAATCTACGACAACATTTTGTATGGAAACGAAGGAGCGTCTCAATCTGAAGTCATCGAATCAGCTATGCTGGCAAACGCTCACAGCTTCATCACATCTCTCCCGGAAGGTTACTCTACCAAAGTAGGTGAACGCGGCGTTCAGATGTCTGGCGGGCAGCGACAGAGGATTGCAATCGCTAGAGCCATCCTCAAGAATCCAGCGATTCTGCTCCTTGACGAAGCCACAAGCGCTTTGGATGTTGAATCCGAACGTGTAGTAAGTGTCTTTAGCTTTTAATCTTTTTCTAGGGTTTGATGCACATGCATGATCTTATGGGTTTATATATACGAATGAATTTTATTAGGTACAACAAGCATTGGATCGGTTAATGACAAACCGGACCACGGTGGTAGTTGCTCACCGGCTTTCGACAATCAAGAACGCCGACACAATAAGTGTATTACATGAAGGTAAGATCGTAGAGCAAGGCAGCCACCGTAGACTTGTTCTGAACAAGACAGGTCCTTATTTTAAACTGATTAGTCTTCAGCAGCAGCAACAACAACATCCTTAAGCACTATACAATTAAATTATTTAAAACTACTTATTGTTTTCTTTTGTGGAAATATACATTTTGATTTGAATGCTATTGTGTTAATCATATATATGTGATTCTGCTAATCATCTTGATTTACCGGCGACGGTAGTAAAACAAACGTTATATGAATTCAAATTTGGAAAATGTTCAAAATAGCATTATGTTTTTTTTTTTTAATTTTGTAGAACTTTGTTCTCATCCTTTTCTATAATTTGATAAATTGATTAGAATAATTATAAAATAGTGTTTAGAAATAATTATTATTAAAATTTTTTATGAAAATAAAATAAAATAATATATTAAAGATAAATGATAATTTATATTGTCGTATACACATAACATAGCTAAACACATAACATAGCTTTTTTACAAAAGTTTTAGTCATTTACCAAATTTTAACATTTTTTCATTGCTACTGGCTAATAGCTCATACGTTAAAAAGATGAAAAGTGAATAAATATGTATAAATACAGACCCTAACTATCTAAATTATTTGAAAGTCCAAACCTTTGAGCTGAAACGACATCGTTGCCTATACAGCGCTGCTTCATATAACCAGAGGTTAAATCATTCTCTCTCGCTATCTTTATGTCGCCGGTTCTAATGGCGACCGTTGGAGATTCCGTGGAGAACGGTACTGTAGACTTCCCGGAGAATGAAAATTTTATGCCGGCTGAAATCAGTGAGACTGCATTACTTGACAGAAACTCTAGCGCCTTCCCTGAATTGAATCAACCAGACAGCTTAGCTGCTGAGACTGCCCACGATACTATCGATTCCACTGCTGAGAGGTGGCCAGGTTGGCCTGGGAATTGCGTGTTTCGCATGATCGTTCCGGTAACTAAAGTCGGAGCTATTATTGGACGCAAAGGAGACTGCATTAAGAAGATGTGTGAGGAGACTCGTGCTCGCATCAAGGTCCTTGATGGTCCCGTTACGACTCCCGATCGTGTCGTTAGTCTCTCCCTCTCTTCTTTTCCTTAGTTGCCTCGTCTCTTTCTACGTGCTTTACAGTGTGCAATGGTATCCGAATTGGGCAGGTTTTATTCTATTTCTGGAATCTTGTACGGTTGTAACTTCTTTTTACGTAATTGGGAGAAAATCAGGGTTTGCTAATCAGTAGTAGTAATGTTCCTTGGTTTTGAATTTTGTGATCGTTGATTCGGGTAGGATTTTACCTTATCATTCAGTTCATGTGATGCCTTTTTCCCGGGAAAGTGGTAAAATTTCATCTGAAAAGTAGTAACAAACTTGAAATTTGATTAATTACGATTGTAGTTTTAACTTTTAAGTGTACACTAAGTTATTTCTTGCTTAACCACAATATGTTATCTTTAGGTGCTAATATCTGGTAAAGAAGTACCAGAGGCCTGCATGTCCCCTGCAATGGACGCAGTTGTAAGGGTGTTCAGGCGAGTTTCAGGCTTGCCCGATAATGATGACGATGTTCAAAACGCTGGAAGTGCGTTCTGTTCAGTGCGTTTATTAGTTGCATCTACGCAGGCATTAAGTTTAATTGGAAAGCAAGGATCCTTAATTAAATCTATAGTAGAGAATTCTGGCGCCTCAGTTCGCATATTATCAGAAGGTATTTTCATCTGCATTTCCAGTTTTACCAAATAGATCTCTGTTTGTCTTTGTAAAGTTCAGTTAGTTCTTTTTCAATTCATGTCTGTCATCTTTTTTTAAAAAGTTTCTATGTTGCCTGTTTCCTATTTCTGAAACTGTATGCTATATGGGTTATGTGAGCCTACTGGATTATAATACGGAAACTGTAACTTTTTGCTACCAGAGGAAACACCATTTTATGCTGCGCAAGATGAGAGGATAGTGGAGTTGCAGGGGGAAACTTTTAAGATCATAAAAGCCTTAGAAGCGATTGTTGGACACTTAAGAAAATTTCGAGTCGACCACACTGTGGTTTCTCTCTTCGAGAAGCAAGTAAGCTTGGATGTCTGAGACAACCTGTTTCTTGCATTTCTCCCCTTATTCTTTCTTCTGTATTATCTAACTTTTGTTAGTATTTTATTTTTAGTATCTAGCTAGAGTCTCTCAAAGTTGTCAGGAAGAACCGTTAGCTGAAATCAAGTCATCTCTATATAATATTTCGTCAAATGTACCCGAGTCTGATTTATCCCTCTTAGCACGGAAGGAACCTCTGTTCCTGGAGCGCGATTCTCGGGTGGAGTCATGTCTTCAGCCTTTGGGTGTTCCTATCTACGGTCAGGATCGTGTACAGTCCGCAATACACTCTCGAAGTCTTTGTCGGACTTCTGCTGCTTTTGTTACACAGGTAGATTCCCTTAGATACAGCATCATCCCTGCAATTTTTAGTGTTATGATTAGTTTTTCTAGCGGTGGTTTTGATCTTATTGCATCTAAGCCTATTTTTTGGAACTAGTAATGACGTTTCTATGGTGGGTTCACTTACTAGGTATCTCAAACGATGCAAATACCATTCTCCTATGCAGAGGATATTATTGGTGTAGAAGGAGCTAATATAGCCTACATCCGTCGAAGAAGCGGAGCTACCATAACCATTCAAGAGAGTTCAAAACCTGATGAAATCACAGTGGAAATCAAAGGCACATCTTCTCAAGTACATACTGCTCAGAAACTAATTCAAGTAAGAACACATTCTATCAATATAAGTTTAGCGCAAATTGGCATTGTAAAATTACTAAGATAACGCTTCCCTGACATACTTACTGCTTGCTTAGTTCCTTGCCATAAAACCCGTATATGTCGCTTACAGGAGTTCATCAGCAATCACAAGGAACCAGTTTCGGTTTCAGAGGGATTTGCCAGAATAGACACTGGCTATGTACCTGCATACCCAACTCAGCTGAGCAACCGTCAAGAGCCGCTCTCGAGCAGCTACATGGGCACAGAGACGGTGCAGCGTAGACCCACAGCGTACTCTCAGCTGGCGAGGCCTTTGACATACACGCGGTCTCTGTCTGGAAAAATTTATGGAAAGGAACATAGTCCAGCTTCCAATGTTGGTGGCTACAGCAGTTATAATCTTTAAATCAATTGCTCTGTGTTTTACGTGGTTTAATGTATTTCCAGATTAATTTACGTTTAGAGAAAGCCTCATTTAAAATAGAGAGGAAGAAGAAGAACTAGAGAGTCAATGTAGTTGATTGTGTAATGTAAATTTAGGTGGCAGTTTTTGTTTTTCAAATCTCAATGTGATTTTACACGACGTTTCTGGTCACTGTCAACATAGGAACAGTTTCACATTTTCGGAGATTGTTTCAGAGATTACTTGTCAGATATCAGAATGGTGTTTCAGTTTTAAGAATTTAAACATAGCAATCATATGTTCACCTACATCCAATTTCCTAACATTAATCATGGTTTAAAGATTGTAAGCAAGGCTCCAATTGTTTCAGGAATATTTGACGGCTCGAGAAAAACCGGCCTTTTCAGTATCACCAAATGTTGGATTCATATACGAATTATACCCCACCGTAAATGGGCCCTTTTCGGCTTGCAAGGCCGAATAATTTAACAATGATTGAGGATGTTCTCATACGTCTTCACATGTTAGTGCTAATATGGAAGCATTCATAGAAGAATTATGAGAGTTTTGATTTGAATGTCCACAGATGCATAATTGTAAATTGTAAGCATAAGCAAAATGGAAAAGATTATATGCTGGAAAAATGAACCGATTATTCTAAGTGTTTTAAGAGAATGTATCGTGATTTGTGTTCTTTCTTATTTCGTCTTCGTTCAACTACAGAAACTCACCAGTTTCTTGAGAAGCTCTAACATCAACAGGCACATAAGGTACTTCATTAAGCATAGACATTAATTATTGTTGCATAATATGTCAACTAAAACAAGGTTGCGAGTTCAATTCCCACAACATAATTAATCTTCTTGTAGATGGATACAAACTTATCAGAGATTACAGCGTGTTACAAATAAAGTTGTATAATCTTGATGCAAGAGAAGTCTCCAATCATGTTTCTAATTTCTTCTTCAAATATTTCTAGCTTTTTTTTGGTTTTACTATATTGTTTATGGTTGCTTGTACAGCAAGAAATAACCTGTGCAGATTGTTTTAGACAGCTTTTTTAGGTTGAAGATGTTTTAGAACAACTCATGGTTCTGATCTGCTTAATGCATCCCCTTACTTGAACTTGTGTAATTTTGCCCAAATACAAACCAAATGATTCTAATGCAGAGTAAACTTTAAACTTTTCTGTTCTTACTATCTTATGCATCTTTCTGGATCTAAATATCCAAGGCAAGCTTTAATTCTTTGTTGAAGGAAGAGCATAGCACAAGAGAAATGGTGGGTTTTGCTTTTAATTATACCAAACAGCTAAGCACAAAATTCACATTAACCTTTAATAAGAACAATGGATTGAAGACATTAACACTGTGACTGCAAGGATTCAGAGCATACAGACCAAATTAAAGATCAGATCATAATGTGTTTTTAACTATCAGACCACAGTGGTTTGGCATAGGTATTCAGCCCTACATAGTTATTACACTAACTTGCTGAAGTAGGCTTGACCTTCTCCCGCATATACTGCAGTAGATGTTCGCGTTTCCAGTTGTCGATTCTGCAAAAGAAAGCAAATCAAGAAACAATAGTGCCAGTTACAACTTTTTAGGAATGAAGCTATTCTGCTAAACGTGGATGAGGTGTCAAACACATTGCTAGTTTTGATTTATTCACACTCCTTGATAATATGACAGAATCATTCTCCAAAAACCAATTTTCTCTAGAGGTTTCAGTAATCATACAGGAGAATGTACCAGAGGACCCAGAGAGTGAAATTAGAAATTTGCTGCAAATTGGTTGATGGTTACATTTTACACATTTATCTTCCGTATGAACATGGATATATCAGGACAACTCGAGCCCGACCGAAACTCTTTGTTAATTTAATCTCAGCTCAAAATTTTGAGAGAGTGAGGAGTTGGACAACGAAGGGTAAAAGCAATATACCTTATTGTTTCCTTATGTTCACCATCTTCATCCAGCATGATCAACTTGGGTGGTGAGTTGAAAATGTATTGAACTTTTACGCTAGGAAACTTTTCTTTCTCTTCTTCAATAAAACCAACAATTTCAGGATAGAAAACCAACTTTCTCATACACACCTCTAATATTGCGCCTGAATAGGTAATCTGTAATTGCAAAAAAGAAATGTAAACGAGTCATCACTCTCTTTCTCTTCATTCAATGAATGTTAGAGAAGATGTTTCTGTCTCATCTAATCTATTCTCAGTAAAATTCGAAGCATACCTTACTCATGGAATCCTCAGAATCATCAGCGCAACATTTCAAGCAGTCAGATACCAATTCTGCAAATACAATATTAATAAAGATTAACCAAATTTGCAAACAAAGCTGCATACAAATATGATAGCCCCTAAAGAGAATGATTTAGCTCATAATTCACAAAATCTAAAGACATTCCACTCTTCTTCAATCTTCCAAATGTTGCTAACGATTTATTCAATTACCGGAAACATCTTAAGCAATCCTAATCCACAAATTACGTAGCAGATCGCAAATCGCGAATCTTTTGTAGATAAAAGCAAAAATGTGAAACTCAAATCAACTAGGCATACAAATCCAATGAAGGAACCAACCTTGATCCTTGACGTATTCGGAGAGTGAGTGGCAATCAGAGCAGAGAGCAAGACCGGTAAACCCTAGATCCTCGCATTCTTTCGTACTCAGCTGCTCTTTTGCTGAGATCGTCGATGTCAACATCAAAACCATAACCATCGTTTTCGCTGATAATACAACCATCTTCGACCACGCTCGAGCCATCTCTCTCTTTCTCATCAACAGATCCAAGTCTTCGCTTATGCGACGAAGCGACTGTAATGTTGTTGGATTCCTTGCTAGTAATCTGATCCGGTTATTTCCGGTTTTCAATATCCAAAAAATGCATTTCAGAGGTCATCATCTCCGATTAATAGAAAACCGGACCGACGTGAGAAATGCTCTATCTTATAATAAAATGGGGGAAAAAATTTATTTTGGTCAACTATACTAATTTATACAAATAAACTTATTTCTAGTCATATTTTGGATTTTTTATAAGTTGAATAAACTGTATTTTTTTTCTGTAAACTACATATACTTTATAAATTATTCTAATTATAGAAATTTCATTAATGTTTACACGTTAAATTATTATTAAAACTTATTTTACTTCGCAAATCTGATTTTAATTTCAAAATAAACTCAGATTAAAACCAGATTTTTGAATTAAAACCAGATTTATTAGCTATTTAACGCATAAATATTAATAGAATTTTTGCAATTAGAAACATTTATGAAGTTTATGTAATTTATGAAAGAAAAATATAGTTTATTTAGTTAAAAAAATATCTAAAAAATACAAATGAAAATAAATTTATTCGTATAAGTTTGTATAATTCTGGCATTCATCTGTTTAGTGGTCAATTATGGATTCATCTCTTTTACTAAAGTTCACTTGTGGTGGATCTCTTTTCTGTTAAAGCATAAACATATATAAACATTTATATTGTCAGTTTATTCATTGAAGCATTTGTGTACATCAGCATGTACAAATCTGCAGAATAATATCTAAAATACAAACATATTTTCAACCCAACATAATTTTTGACTCCATTTCCTCAGCATTGTTCGTATCGGTTTTGGGTTGAACTGTTTTAGGCTGGAGATAAACACCGATACACTGTAGTCCTGAGACATCGTAAGTCCCATGGAAACCGCTCAACTGTGGAGATTTCCCAAGTTTAAATGCGAATTTTTCGTAGCTCGAACCTGAGGTGCCAAAAGGACCGTACGCACTAGTGTTGGTAGTGAATTTGAGAGACTTTATGTGAGGATTGCTAGCTTCGTACTTGGAATACTCTCCACTTATTTCAGTTATGTACTCATGTGGATAGTTCAGCTCTATCTGTTTGGTCCAAATCACACGTTTAGTTAAAAAGAAAATTTGTGATGGAGAAAGAGAAAAGTTAAAATGATGAGACTTACGACGTCAAACAAGTTGCCGGAAAATGGACCGTGACGGTCGGATAAAAGGAGCTTTCCGTCGACCAAAAACTGAAATTGGATGGACATGATTCCTCCGACAGCATGAGATAGAAATATCTGAGAGACGATACCATTATGATTTCCTTCGTCCCAGTTTACAACTGTTGTGCTTCGAGCATCATGCTTCCCTACTGGTCCTATCTTTATCTTTCCCTCCATTCTTTTACCACCAAAACTCTAAGCTTCCATACATTTATAACTAAAATGTATACATGTAGAAGACATCATAATCAACTCTCCAAGCTTGAAGCAACAGATTGGTATATTCCTTTCCAATTTTGTATAACTCCATTTAACAATAATAACTTAATATATATAGTTAAACCCATAGATGACATTTAAATTTGTAATTTAAAAAAAAATTTTAATCTTGCAGTAATTTCCCGCAACAATTGATTCGATTCCTTTCTCTAGTTGTCCGCCTCGTTATAGCCTTTGAGCTCAGTTTTATATGTTTATGATAAAGAAAGTTAATTCTCCCTTAAAATCTCTAATATATTATTTGACAAATTTTTTAACAAAATAACCTTATCATTACGTGTTAATAATAAAAATATCATGCTGACGTATTAACACCACAACGAGTTTCAAGTTAAATATATAAAAGGATTTAAATTACTAGAATAATTGCAATACATACCATTAATATTAATTTGGTTAGATAATCAATATATTTTATTCAAATAACCAAAAAATAATATTATATTTGCAAAAACAATAATTTTTATTTATTTAAATTTTTAATATGTTAATTTATAATTATTTTTAAATAAATATAAATAGATTTAAGTTATTACCTAATCTCTAATATATTATTTAAGAAACAATTTAAAAAAATAACTTTACGCTCACGTGTTATTAACAGAAATACCATATTTACGTTTCATCATTATATTAAATTTCAAATAAATATATAAATAGTTTTAACTTATTCAAATAATTACAATATATATCATTGTTATTAATTTGATTAGAATATTAATATATTTTATTAAACTAACCAAAAAATACTATTAAATTAATAAAAATAATTATTTTTCTTTTTTTAATTTATATATACAAAAATTAATGTTAAAAGTAATTTCAAATAAAATTTAAATTATAGAAATATTTAATTTATATTTAATAATAAAATATAATTTAAAAATATTTTTCCCAGGCGTGGGTATAAATCATTTTGTATTATATTTTGATGATCTTTTCATCTATGTAGTTCAAAAATTCAAGTGCCCATGCGTATCATTAAGATTATTCGAAATGGAATTAAAGAAATCTGCCATTTGTTGAATCAATCAAAGCTATACAAAATTTAATCATATTTGGTTAACCGCCTAGTTTACCAAAATTATCAATTAAAAACACTTTAGACGGTGCAAAACAAAACCACCTTAAATATATTATTTGTTTTCTCTTAAACATATAATAGCTTTTTAACAAATGAAGAAAATCGGATGGCATACTAATTGCAAGATTCGATGGTATTCAAATGAAGAATACTCTAAGAAAGAATGATTTTTTAAGATTTTTTTATATAGATTAAGAAACAATATTTAGATATAACTATAAACTAATAATACTAAATAATTTATTAGGAAGTACGGCTTAAGAAAAAAAGTCCACCTTCTAAGAAAAGTTGACTAATTCAAATGGTGACGTGGCGTACAGCTATACGGGCCGTAACTTCACTTCTCCTCTCGGACATGGCTTTTATAATGTATTTCTCATAAGATGTTAAAATAATGTATTTCTCGTACATATATCACGACATATTAATAATTTAATTCATAGCAATATGTATTATAATGTCGTAAAAATGGATGACAAAGCTCTAGAAAATATCGTTCTACTATTTACTTTATGTTTTGTGTCGATAATTTGCAATAAAAATTGTTAGATTTGAGACAACAAAAAAATTGTTAGATTTGATAGTTATATGGTTGGCATTTGGCAATATTTCCCATAATTATCTATAGAACTATTATTACTTCATATTTGTTCTTAGTTTTCATACTACAAACTTCATAAATTAGGTGAAAGAAAAGACTTCATAAATTATTCAAATATATGTTTCTCTAGTAATTGTTAATTCAATAAGTTTCCCTTTTATAACCATAAAATTACATTTATATTCGATTCATTATATTTACAGAGTGCCAAAGTAATAGATCGTGAGATACAATAAAACTAGAGATAGAAGGAAAAAAGCTAGAGAGATAAATTCAAATTTTCAACGCTAAGCCCTCTCTTATCATCCGTACATATCTTCCATTTTCATCTTCAACTCTGTTTCAATCTTCAACTCTCCCTACAATATCTTTATTATTATATATAAATCTATATAGATAAGATCTTGTTCTTAGACATTATAACACATCTCTATCCTCTCCTCTTCGCTCTCTCTGTGTGGGTATTTGTGTGTATATATGCACATACACATAGGGAGATATGATGGGTTACGAGCAGATGAATCAGATGACAATGACGACAACGTCGATGATGAAGGATTTCAATAAGATGAGACCAATCAATACTCCACAGAAGAAAATGACAAGGAGAAATGTGTTGGCCATTGATGGTGGTGCCTCCACGGCAGCTGCGGCCGTACCAGAGACTCTCGATCTAAGCGGCATGTCCTTGGCTTCTCTCTCGACCTCTTCTATCAACTTAGCTTCAATCTCTAAACTCGATCTCTCCAACAACAATATCCAGGTATAAATTTATGTAGGATCGTATTCATATGCAATTTAAAAGTTTATCAATCGTAAATGAACATAAAGTTTTTACTGAAAGCGTTTGTGGAAAAAGTATTTTTGTTTTTCTTTTGGACATAACTATTTTTTGAAAAATAATTTTGCCTGGTCGGCCAGAACTTGAAGAACTTTGAATGGATCGGTGTATTCAGGTCGTATTCTTACAGATATTTGTTTTTCTAACCACACAAGTATTAGTATATGATTTTCAATACAAGAAAAGTATAAAAACAAATATCCATATGAATCCATAAATCTCTTTTAAACATTCCAATCTAATATATATATAGTTTTTAAGTTTATGTGAGACAGGGAAAGTACTCGGAGACTCGAGATTTTTTGTAGGTTTTTAAAGACAATGATATAACAACTTATGGGCATTTGTTCTCTAGTTAAATGAATTTAATTTGAAGTGGTTGGGTCTGAATAAATTATAAATATATCTTCACTAACTAACAAATAAAGGAATTATAAAGATCCTAGAGAAAATAAAGCAAGGAAGCTTCCTCTTGCATGTGATGATAATACATGAACATATAAATATCATATTGGTTAATATTTAACTAGATTTATACAAAAAAATATTCGTAAATTATCTAATATTGTTTATTAATAAATATAAATTCAATATTTATGTAAATTAGATATATAAATATAAATTAGATATTTATATATTAGTAAATGATAACTTTTGTATATGTAAATAAAAAAAATAATTGTTTTTACGAATTTAATAGTATTTTTAGTTAATTTAATAAAATATATTATTTTTCTAATCAAATTAATAATAATAATATATATTATTATTATTTTAGTAATTTAAACCTATTTATATATTTATTTGAAACTTATTTTGATGATAACATTTCATCATAATATATGTTAATAACACGTTAAGTTAAAGGTTATTTTGTTAAAATATTTTTCTCGAATTTGTGATTTTTTATGATTTCTATTTTGTTTCGAAAAAGATTATGAGTTTACGAATTAAACAAAGATTTACAGAAATTGGACAAAAAACAAAAAAATGTCAAAGAAAAACAAAAATTTTGTCAGGTGGTGATGAATTTCTAATTAATACCTTTCAAAAATATGGTAATTTTGTTTGGGCAAGACTGAGACGTTGTTATGTATATGTGTAAATCACATATATCATATGTTAGACAACGCTTTGCTGTTGGTAAATTCGAATCTGTGATTTGATTACTGCCAGCCTACTAAATTTATTTCACACATTTTATAACGTAGAAAATTCCGGAATCTCTAGTAGCGAGGATGTTAAATTTGTGGGCATTAGATTTGCACTCTAATCAGCTCAAAACTCTTCCCAACTCCATCGGATGTCTTTCTAAGCTTAAGTTTCTTAATATCTCCGGAAACTATCTTCAATTTCTCCCCAAAACTATAGAAGATTGCAGGTAAAACCCTCTCCTCGCATCCAAACTCTTTCTATTTTCTATTCCAAGTAATGTACCAAAACAAAAACAAACACACAGATCGTTGGAAGAGCTGAACGCCAATTTCAACGAGCTAACGAGGCTTCCCGACACGATAGGGTTCGAGCTAAGCAATCTTACAAAGCTTTCCGTAAATTCTAACAAACTTGTCTTCTTACCAAACTCAGTTAGCTACTTGACATCACTTCGTGTGCTTGATGCGCGGCTTAACCGCCTTGGATCTCTCCCTGAGGATCTCGAGAACCTCGTCAACCTTGAGGTCCTTAACGTTAGTCAGAACTTTCAGCACTTGAAGGACTTACCTTACTCCGTTGGATTGTTGATATCTCTCGTGGAGCTTGACGTTAGTTATAACGGTTTGACGGTTTTACCAGACTCCCTCGGCTGTCTCCGCCGGATTCAGAAGCTTTCCGTTCAGGGTAATCCCCTCGTCTCCCCGCCTTTTGAAGTGGTATGTACATTTTTCTGAACTAAAATATTTATTAAAAATATAGTGATTTCTAGGTGAGCAACTATATGTTATACAATTAATTTTTATATATAAGGATGAATGTTATGAATTTAGTTGTAATTTGATGATCTGTTACAACAGGTGGAACATGGTCTAGAAGCAGTGATGCAGTACATGAGCGAGAAGATGTCAGACTCTTATAAGAAAACTCCGATCAAGAAAAAGTCATGGGGAATTGGTAAGCTCGTCGAGTACACGACCTTTCAAGGCCTAAGCTCTTCTCCGGGGAGAAGAACCAGCGGTGAACGCCGTCTAAACGAGAGAGAAGGCTTCATCAACGTCTCCGATTATCGCCAAATCGACGGAATCGCTTCCCCGCGACATGTGTCCCTCTTCAACCCCCGACGCCTTCTGTCTCCAATCTCTGCGTATTTTTCTCCTCCTAGGAGTCCTAAGTATTAGCTAGGGTGAATGTTATGTCTATACGTTGTTTTCTGCATGCGTGTGACTTGAAGGTAAAACCGTATATTTGTACATATTGTAAATACATTGCCAGCTAAGTTAAGCAATTATTTTCACTGATTCTGAATAATATTGTTTGTGTATCCCTTACATGTTAGACATCATGTCAATCATAATCTCATATTATAGATCATGAAAGGATTGTAAAACGAAATGAAACAGAGAGAATGAAAAACAGAGACTTCAATATTTCATTTCATTGATGAGCTAATACCCCCCCTTCAAACTTGAGGTGGGTGGTAAGCCAACTCCAAGTTTGGCACGAAGGTGGGAAAAGGCACCCTTTGATAGTGATTTGGTGAAGACATCAGCTAGTTGTGCTTCAGCTGGAATGTGTTTGGTTTCAATGAAGCCGAGAGCCACTCGTTCCCTGATGTAGTGAAAGTCAGTGTCAAAGTGCTTTGACCTGGAGTGAAGAGTGGGGTTTGCCGTTAGATAAACTGCTGAGAGATTATCACAATGTAGAATCGCCGGTTGAGACTGTGGAATTTGTAGATCATGAAGAAGATGAGATATCCAAGTTACTTCAGCTGCTGTTTCAGCCATGGCACGATACTCTGCTTCAGTGGAGGATCGTGAAACCGTAGCTTGCCTTTTTGCGCACCATGACACAAGATTGGAGCCCAAGAATGTACATAATCCAGTGGTTGATCTGCGAGTGTGTTTGCAACCTGCCCAATCACTGTCGCTGTAGGCAATGATTGGAAAGGAGGCAGAGATATGGAGATGCAGACCCATAGTTGATGTTCCTCTGAGATAACGCAGAGTTCTTTTCAACAGAGCAAAGTCAGACATCGTAGGAAGATGCATTCTTTGGCATATGAAGTTGACTGCAAACTGAATCTCAGGACGTGTAAGTGTGAGGTACTGTAGCCTTCCTGCCAGGCTCCTGAAGTAAGTTGGTTCTGGAAATAGTGAAGTGTCATTATTTGATCCATCGAGCTGCAGGGGAAGCGGTGTAGACAGTGGATTGCTGGAATTCATGCCTGCCTGATTCAGAATGTCTTCGACGTATTTTTCTTGACTTAGAAACATGCCTGAACTGTTGCATTGTACTTGAATCCCTAGGAAGTAGTGCAGACTGCCCAGGTTTTTCATAGAGAAGGTTGAGCCAAGATCCGTGACCAACTGATTCATTAAGGAGCCACTATTTCCTGTCAAAATTATGTCATCGACATAGAGAAGGAGGATGAGAGTTGAACCTTCTTGATTATATGTGAACAGGGAAGGGTCAGCTTTGCTGCAGAGGAATCCATAATTCAAAAGAAAGACACTAAACTTGTCAAACCAGGCTCGAGGGGCCTGTTTGAGTCCGTAGATGGCCTTGTTGAGTTTACACACATAGGTTGGATGAGCAGGATCTTCAAAGCCTGGCGGCTGTAACATGTAGATGTCCTCATTTAAGTCACCATGAAGGAAGGCACTTTTTACATCCAATTGTGTGATGGACCAATTCTTTGAGACAGCAATCCCAAGAACTACGCGGATGGTTGCTGATCGAACCACCGGACTGAAGGTTTCCCAATAATCTATTCCTTCCTCTTGGTGAAAGCCTTTTGCAACCAGCCGGGCCTTATGTTTATCAACTGATCCATTAGCATTCAACTTGAGTCTGAAAACCCATTTACACCCAAGAATATTCATTGCTGATTTAGGTGGAACTAGATGCCAAGTTTGATTGTCCAAAAGAGCCTTGATTTCTTCTGTCATAGCTGCTGTCCATTTAGGATTTTTGAGAGCTGTTTTGACTGTCTTTGGAGCAAGAGAAGACGACTTGTTCGTAATGAGTGCGTATCTTTTATTTGGTTTTGAAATTCCATGTTTTCCCCTTGTCATCATGGGATGCAAGCTTGCTGAATACTGATGTTCTGTTCTTGTGATATTACTGACATCCTCAGCTGGGCTGGAGCTTTCTGTGGAAACATTAGTTTCTTGTTCTGCTTCCACGGTGATGTCTGCTTGGGTAACAATATTTTCGACTTCTTGTTGTTGATCTTGCGATGTTGGGGATTGAGTATTCTCATAGGACTGATTATTTGTGGTCTGAACAGGAGGATGAAGTGCTTCATTCAGGGTGGGAAGAGTTGATAGGAATGGTGCAGGTGGTGTTTCCTCTGAAGTTGTTGAGGTTGCTACTGACTGCCAAGCTTTAAGTATTGGAGTGGAGTAAGAAGGTACCAAGCTTTTATACTTCTCAGTAAAAGGAAGCAATTCTTCATCAAAGATGGTGTGACGAGTGATGAAGACTCTTCCTGTTGGAGGGTGAAGACAGCGGTAACCTTTGTGCCCTGCACTATATCCAATAAAGACACATTGTAGTGATCGAGGCTCCAATTTGTGTGCAGTGTATGGACGAAGACATGGGTAACAGGCGCTGCCAAAGATTCTTAGTGAAGTGTAATCAGGTTTTTTGTTGTACAAGACTTCATAGGGGGACTGAAATTTCAACGAGGAGGAAGGCAGCAAGTTTATCAGATAGTTGGCTGTAAAAAAGCCTTCAACCCAGTATTGGAGAGGCACATTTCCATGAAAAAGCATAGACAAACTAAGTTCAATTAGATGTCGATGCTTTCTCTCAACAAGTCCATTTTGTTGAGGAGTGTAGGGACATGAGAGTTGATGTTTTATCCCACACTTGTCTAGCAAACTTTTGAATTTGGTGCTCACAAATTCACCCCCACCATCACTCTGAAATATTTTTATCTTCTTGTTGAGCTGATTTTCAATGTAACTTTGAAATGAGACAAACACACCATAGAATTCAGACTTGAGTTTTAGTGGAAATAACCAACTGAATCTACTGAAATCATCCACAAAGACCACATAGTAACGAAATCCTTGTGCAGACATAATAGGAGAGGGACCCCATAGATCACAATGGATCTTTTCAAGAGGTTGAACAGACACTGATGTTGAACTAAAAAACGGCAAACGAAGACTCTTTCCCATTTGGCAAGGCTCACAAATGAGATTCTTGAAGCTTTTATTGACTGAGATTGCCTTGCTGATTTTTAAGTGCTGGAGAATTTGTGAACTTGCATGACCAAGCCTGTAGTGCCACACTCGTTCATCTGTTGCTTGTTGCCGAGAGGAGTAAAACAGCTTGAAGTCATGATTCTCCAGCACATAAAGTCCATCACGTCGTGACCCTTTGGTTAACACTTTCTGAGTTTTCAAATCCAGGATATAAACAGCATTAGCATCAAATAAAACTCCACAGGGATAGTCATTGCATAGTTTAGATACAGACAGTAGTGGTTTTTGGACTGAGGGACTGACCAAGACATCATGTAAGAGTATTTTACTTGATGAACTGGTTAAATGTGTTGAACCAACATGAGTTATGGGAAGGGCATTACCATGAGCCACGATTATCGAATCCAGTCCATTGTAGGGTGTTGTATTGGTTAGACCTTCTATTGAAGAGGTGACGTGAGCAGTTGAGCCTGAATCTGGGTACCATTCTCTCTCTACAGGGTCATTTTCTGAATAAACTACATACGCTCGTGAAGCATTGTTGCTTTGATAGCTTGTGTCGAAACGATTCCAACATCTGAGTGCACTGTGTCCTGTTTTGCCACATATCTGACATGTGGGTTTTTCAGCAGCACTGTTGCTTTGCACTTGTGTGTTTCCAGTAGGTGCCTGTTGAGGGAATCCCCTTCCTCTTGTGGAGAAACCTCCTCTTCCTCGATATGACCCAAAACGTGGCTGAGAAGAGCCTTGTCCTCGAAAGTTTCCTCCAGAGGGCTGATACCCTTGCCTTTGAGTTTGAAACGCAAGTTGTGGGTTTACTGTGGGAATTTCATAGGACTGCAAACGAGCATCATATCCACTGATTTCAAAGACTGCATCTGAAAAAGTTGGAGCTGGAATCCTGGTCATGGAGTTTTGAATGACTGTACAGATAGCGTTATACTCTCTACCCAAGCCATTCATGAGACCACAGATCTTCATGGACTCCTCTACTGGTTTTCCTATGGCGCTTAGCTGGTCAGAGATGGCAGAGTACTCATGCACATAAGACGTAAAGGTATTCCCTTGCTTGGTAAGGAGCTGAAGCTTTCGTTTGAGCTCAAATTCCCTGCTTATGGAGCTTCTGTTGAACTTATTGGCTAGTGCAAACCAGACATCCTGTGACGTGCTCTATTTAAAGACAGAGCCAAGGACTTCTTCTGATAGTGTTCCAAAAATCCAAGATTTAATCAGCTGATCGGTACAGAACCAAGACTCATAGGAAGGATTTTCAACTTCTTGAAGCACATCTCCATCAATTCGTTCTATGATCTTGGGTGGAGATGGGAAACGACCATTGATGAAGCCTGACAGCTTTTGACAGCTGAGTAGAGACTCCATCTGTGTCTTCCACAGAAGATAGTTGCTTTCATTCAGTTTTAGAGTGACTGAACTTGCGACGTGGATATTACAGGGGAAGGGATAAGGTCCCTGAGCATCCGCCATTTTACCTGTTAAGGTTTTCTCGAAGCTCTGATACCATGAAAGGATTGTAAAACGAAATGAAACAGAGAGAATGAAAAACAAAGACTTCAATATTTCATTTCATTGAAAGACGAATTACTCTCGAAGAACAAGGCTTTCAGTTTTTATACAAAAAGTTAGACAATCGAAATTTGACATGTGGCGAGCTTGTCGTTTTGGTCTTCGAGCTGTAACACTTCAAATCGATTGTGCAACGGCATGGGTCTCTGTTTTGTTGTGTCCTTTTGACATGTGGCGAGCTTGTCGTTTTGGTCTTCGAGCTGTAACACTTCAAATCGATTGTGCAGCGGCATGGGTCTCTGTTTTGTTGTGTCCTTTTGTGCAATCTTTACCGTGTAGACAGAGGACCCATTGCAGAGCATCTCGATTGCAGGGCTTCGGACAGAGCTTCGTACTGGCTTGACAATGGAGCCCAATCCGACTTGCAGCTTGGTAGACAGGGCTTCGACGTTTTGCTGATGTTCTGTTTTGAGGAGTGATGAGCTAATAGATCACATAATCCATTTAAATAGTTGAATCTATCTAAATTTAAAATGTTTATTGTTATTTAATGAAGAGAATAATGTAGTAGATGTAAATAAAAATTCATCACGTATATTTAATTTTCTCCCATCAATTAAACCATACCAACACCTCACGATAATGACAATTCAAAAAGATTTATGGTATCTTGTTTGTTTTAGTAATAATTAGAAACATCAAGCTTGTAAAATAAATAACATTTCACAATCAGAAGACCATTCTTCGAAGAAATTTAAGCATAAGACTATATAGTAAAATAATAATAATAATAATAATAATTATTATAGTAATCGAGAAGTGGGAGGTTAAGATTTTAATGAAAGAAGGTTTCTGATGACTAATAAAAAGGAAGAAAATTCAAAGGAAAAACGTTGGGTCAAGGGGAAGTCAACGACCATTTGGTCTTCGTCTTCTTCTTCTTCATAGTCATGTGCTACACGACCTCGAGGGTTCTTCATTCCTCTAAGCCTTCTGACCTTGCGTGTGTGTGAGTGTTTAGCTGTTACTGTGTTTTGTTGATTGTATCTCCAATCAGACATGAATCGAGGCAGCTTGAATCCTAATCCCATCTGTCTCCCTCCTCCTGGGCAATCCATCTCCAAATTCCTGTATCTCTATTTCTCTCTTTGAATTCTTTGCAATGTTAAATTTTTGGGCATTATCTGCAAATGTTCCTGGTGATTACTTGGTTTAGTCTTCAGATTCACGCCCTTCGAATTTAGGATTCGGCGTATCAGAGTTCACTGTTCTGATTTCTTAGGATTCGTTTTTCTACAGTGTTTTCATCTGTAATCATTGAACTGTAGTAATTGTTACCAATTAATTGATGTCAATTAGTCTTCTTCTAATATGTATTGAAAAATGGATAGAACACAGAGCGGAACGTTCAAGGATGGAGACCTTCAAGTGAACAAAGACGGAATCCAGACCGTATCTCAATCCGAACCCGGAGCTGTAAGTTTACTCATACTTCTTGATACTGAGATTTCACTCTCCTCTCTTTTGCATGTGCTTATCTACGAGTAAATTTGATCTTTGGGTTTTGCAGCCACCTCTTATTAAGCCATTGGACAACCAATTGAGTTTGGCAGATCTAGAAGTGATCAAAGTCATTGGCAAAGGAAGCAGTGGTAGTGTTCAGTTGGTGAAACACAAACTGACTCAACAGTTTTTCGCTCTTAAGGTCTTTTCTGTTTATGTTTGTTATGTATGTATTTTACTTCTTTTTTTCCAATGTTTTCTTCTTTCGAGTGAATAAAAAGATGCATATTATATTTCAGGTCATTCGACTGATGAACACAGAAGAATCAACATGTCGGGCGATTTCTCAGGAGCTGAGAATAAACCTGTGCTCACAGTGTCCATATCTTGTCTCGTGTTATCAGTCTTTCTACCATAATGGCCTTGTTTCAATCATATTGGAGTTCATGGACGGTGGATCCCTTTCGGACCTGTTAAAGAAAGCTGGGAGAATTCCTGAAAACATGCTCGCTGCCATCTGCAAGCGAGTACTCTACGCAAAATCTTAAAACATCTCTACCAGTTCATATTCATCTTCTCTAAGAAAACACATAAGTAAGCTCGTTCTTCTACTAAATGTAGGTCCTTCATGGGCTGTGCTATATTCACCATGAGAGGCGAATCATTCATCGGGACTTAAAGCCTTCAAATTTGCTAATCAATCATAGAGGTGAAGTCAAGATCACAGACTTCGGTGTCAGCAAAATTTTGACGAGCACGAGCAGTCTAGCTAACTCTTTCGTGGGCACATGCTTATATATGTCTGTGAGTCTCCTCAGTTCACCTCTTAACATTCAATATGTGCACATAATCGTTCCTAGAGTTAAAAATTACCAATAGTATCATGTTTTTGCAGCCAGAGAGAATCAAAGGAAGTTCGTATGGGAGCAAGAGTGATATTTGGAGCTTAGGACTGGTTTTGCTCGAGTGTGCAATGGGTAAATTTCCTTATACGCCTCCAGAACACAAGAAGGGATGGAGTAGCATGTACGAGCTTGTGGACGCCATTGTTGAAGACCCGCCTCCTCATGCACCATCCCATCTGTTTTCTCCAGAATTTTGCTCCTTCATCTCGCAATGGTGAGACAGGTTTTGGGACTATTCTATGTTTTTTTTTTGGCATTCTGTAACGAGTAGGCGTTTGAAATGATGCTTAACTTGTGTAGTATACAAAAAGATCCAAAAGACAGAAAATCGGCAAAGGAGCTTTTGGTGAGTAATCATATAAAGACTCTTTTGTGTCTTTCTTCTTGTAATATTTCAGACCCTTTTTAATGACTTTTCTGTTTTGCAATTCCTGGTGAATAGGAACACAAGTTCGTGAACATGGTTGAAGATTTGGATACCAATCTCTCGTCTTACTTCACGGAGGCAGGATCTCTGATTCCTCCACTTGCTAACTAGAACCGAGTTTGAACAATCCTTTTTCCACTAAGTTAATTATATTCACTCAAAGAGATGTTGCAAATTTACGAGATGGACTATTCTACAAAATTTGATTTACACTTTCACACCATTATAATATTTTTATGCTTATTGATAAACTTCAACTCAGCTAAATACTAAATAATTCGTATCACTATATTTAGCATTTTAGACAGAAATCATATAATGTATATGGTAGCCAAAAAAAAAAATGTATATTGTATAATATTACAATTAGCCCACGAAGAAAAATATAAGGGGCTCTTTAGAACGTTAAGACAAAGGGCAATAAACTTTAAGCTACATTATCACATATATAATCATATAACATGTTAACAAAAAATTATTAAAAATAAGCAAATAATAAAAGTAAGACCTTTTTATTTGAGAGACCTATATTCATTGATAATAAAGAAGAAAAGGACTCTGCCTCAGTTTAAGGGTTTGCTCTTGAATTTCCTCTGAGGCTTCAAATCAACTACCACCACACTTATGTTGTCTTTACTTCCTCTCTGTATCGCTAGCTTTGACAAATACTCAGCCGCAGATTTCGCCGCGGGATCTTCTCCCTCCTTTCTTGGCTCATCCGTGAGCATGGACACATCCCTAGCCACCGTGTTCTTCTTGTGCCACAAGAGAATCCGCTTCCGCGCTATCTCACAGGCTTCCTCATCCGTCATTATATCCCAAATCCCGTCACTCGCCAGAATTAAACAGTCATCTTCTTTAACTCTCCTCACAGCCGTCACATCCGGATCAGGAATAATCGACGGTTTCAAGTATCTGTCGCCTGTCGCAATGTATGTTCGTAAGAAAAAAAGGTTTCGATATAAAAACCATTGAAGCTTTGAGGAGAATATAAACGAAAGGTTTACCAATGGATCTCGACATGGCGAGAACACCAAAAACACGAGCTCCGTTCCACTGGATTACTTTCCCTCCGACAGCTTCAATCCTCGCCGCTTCATCTTCTCTATCCGGCTACACACATATAGAAACATACATCAGAAATGGATTACTGAAACTCTCAATTCAACATCTTGAGGATCAAAACCTTATCACAATTAATTTAACTATAGATCCAAACTGTTTTGCCAGAAAAAAACAGCTCCAGATTCATCTACAGATACATACAAATACCGATGACTCTGTCTATGCTTACTTTGTGGTCACTGGACAATGGGAGCGGAGTTTTGCCGCGGCAAAGAACGGCTCTGGAGTCCCCGCAGTTAGCGACGAAGATATGAGTCGGGAAGACGACGGCGACTACCGACGTTGACCCAACAGTCTCCGGTGCGACTGACTCGATCTCCGAGTCAACTCGGAGGAACGAGTTGAAAAGAGCTCTCTTCCACTTCTCCTGCCACGTGTCATCTTCGCAAAGCATTGGTTTCTCCTTTGCTATCTCCTCCGCTAACGCCAAATGCATCCTTTCTCTGCAATAGTTCGCAACCTACACAACCCAACACCTAAATCAAAATCCCAGATTTTTGCAATTGTATAACCCTAATCTCGATTATTTGTCAGATCGAATCGGGATTTACAAAGGAAGTCGATGATTTACCTCAGAACCGCCATGCCCGTCATAGACACCAAAGAAGTGAGCGGTTGATTGAGGATTGAAACGACCATCTAACAACGAATTAGAGGAAGACTGAAGGAAATTTGGTATCGTGGAGACAGCATCTTCCATCTCCGGTCTTCTTCCACAAATGGAAGTCACTCCGTACAAAGGCAGGCTCTTGAATTCGAACAGACTCCTGCTCTCTGTTCTGTTTGTCAACTTCTTCTCGCTCCGGACCGTCGATCTCGTCCCAAACTCATTAGTGATCTCCTCTCCGGCGGCGATATCAACGACTCTATCTGATGATGATGATGATAATGACTCCTTCATTTTTAAGTTGGGTGAATTGCTCCGATACGACAAAACATTCCTAGATTCAGCACCATGATATCCAGAAACAAAAGAACTCTCCGGTAACAGAACCCTAGAATCGGCGTTCTCGGAAAGTTGGGTAGGGTATTGGCAGTTGCAATAACCTTTACCCAACCTGAAACCTGCAAATTCCATCTGGGTTTCGGCAAAAGACCTGAAAGGCACTGCGACAGCCGGAGATACGTCCTCCATTGACGGAATCCTACCTCTGCTTTGGCTCTCTCAGAAAATAAAGTTAATTTTAAAGGGAAAAGTGATCAATTAAAGCTTTGAGCTTTTTATATTTCTCTTTCCTTTTATTTTGTTTGGTAAAATATGGTTGATCTATAAAACAACTCCGTTGGAACAAAAAGAAAATTCGACAGATTTCTATAGAAATTTAAGGGAAGAACTTTAATCGAGCAGACAAGAAACCCATGACATCCCCTAAAAAAAAAGGAAACCGATACAAACTTATATCTATCCCATGAATCAGATAGAGATACGCAAAAATTCCCGGGAAAATCAGCACACAGCCAAAAAAAAAAATTCAATCAGGGTTTCCTGGATTGTGGGTAATTCGTTACAACCGCTTAAAGGTTGTGTAATATCTCTCTCTTCAATTAATTTATATCGAAACCCATTTCTAGATTTCAACTACTTAAAAGTTGAAAGGAGCCTCCTTTCTTCTTCTTCTAAAGCTTCTTGTGCCTTCTTCACAGATAAAAGAGAGAGAACGACAGAAGAAATGGGTATGCAAAGGCAATCGCTTCAAACCTGCTATTTAACATGATATTCTCTGTTTCTTTTTTAGATATTTCACACAAATTTATAATTTAATTATAATATATCTATAATCGCTTCAAAAAATTTAAGGTTATTCTTTTTTTATTGACAGGAAATGAAATTAATAGTAGAAGACATAATTTTTGTTGTTGTCGAGGATATTTAATGGTTAAGAGTCTCATGGACATAATTGAGCAACGACTCAAGAACATGAGAGAGAGAATCGGTCAATGTCAAACAACAATCCGTCCAATTAAAAGAAGAACAAAACCGTGGGCCCTACGTTAAGCTAAAAACCGATGGATGAGTGACACGTAGACGAAAAGAAAATTCGGTTTTGGTGAAAGATAGCGTGTGACGTGTACGGTTGGAGATGTGTTACTTGAATGGCGGGAAATTTAGAGAAAAAGATTCATTGCACTGACACAAAATAACCCTTTAAAAGTCTTCCGTAAATATCTTGTCTTTCAACACTCTTTCTTTTCCCATTTTCTATGTTCATTTTTAATTTACTCTATTTCATTTTTTTTTGTCAACAGAAAATATAAAAACATTATGCCACTTGTGCTGTATAGTCTTTGGAGAATGTGTAACACCAGCCATTCAAGGTTGGAGTTAATAAACGAGCTCATAATAGCACCAGCCCAAGTTCTAATGGCTTCAAGGCACTTCCTAAACGATAATTGTAGAGATAATAGTGAAGCTGTCCATCTCCTGGACCAAACTTCGATTCTTTTAGGAAACTATCATTGTGCATCACATCCAATGCATTGAACACGTCAAAACCCTTTTGCTTTTCAGAGTTGTGTAATTGGGATTACCAAGAATTGTTGAAGGAAGTGTGTAGAAGCTGCAGAAGTCAGTAACATCACCGGTGTCTGGGCTCTCTACAAGATAACTGTCCACAACATCCTCCCTTGGGAGAAGCCAATGCTCAACATCATTCTCATCAAACTCTGTCGCAACGAGAAACTGACTAAGATATTTCTTGAGCAACCGTGTTACAGCAGGGACATCACACGGTTCCATTCTCCTCAATCCAAGAGTAGTTGGTACATCTTGTAACTTGTATAGTTTTATGGTTCTGCTCAATGTCATTCTTGTTCCAAGCCCTGAAAATCCGACATCAATGAGCTTCTTTCTTAGGGTTCAGGGATCTGTGCCAATATTGGCAGGTGGCAACTGGTGTCGGAAGCACAACTCCTGCAGTATAAGCTGCTTGCCATATATTCTCCAAGTGAACCCTCCTCGTAACCTCTTTAATCATGACAGGTTCAAGTCTCTGAGACCTGAGCTTCTTGTGAACGCATAAGAAATTGATTTCTGCCATTTTACAACGTGGTCACGCACCCTGATTCTAGCAGGCACACCGCTGATGAAAGCAACAAGTTTCTTTGAAGTCTTGACACGAACTCCTATATGCCAGCTCTGATAATAACCAGGTGGACGAAGAGCCCAAGTAAGAAACTCCTGTGAATAATTGAACCTGAACATATTCTCATCATCCTCGACATAGTTGTTCTTTATAGGGTTGTAAACTTCTGAGGATACATAATCAGACTTCATATCACATGTGGTCCATTCATAAGCAGCAGGAAGGTTGTATGGCTCCTGCTTGACCTCAGACAACGGGGATGCAGGCTCAATTGGGCCTTCAGGTAGACTCGTGTCCCCAATATCTCTGAACTGCCCAACAGGTTGAGACTCCCAGAACTTGTGTGTTTTTGCCACTGACATGGAGTCCTGAAATCTTTGGACTACAGTTTTCAAAGAAGTGTCGTCTTCAACTAATGGGTTTACTTCTGCATTTCCATCTGCTTTTTCTTTCAGAGAGCCAGGGGGTGGATTGGCGTCGCCCATTTCCTACAGGACAGCAATTAATAACTAAGCGTGGAAGGGAAGAAACTACGTGCATGATTAAGAATAGTATTCACGTTTCATTGAAATGACATAAAAACATTTCCAGGAACAAAGGAAAACTAAGCTAGGACTTTGAAAATTTTTCCACTAGCTACACTACATGTAGATCATGTCATGCTAAATCAGACCGATATGAAATTTGAGACCAAGAAACATTAATGGTTTGAGAATGGACTAATCTTGTTTGCGCATTCTATGGACTAATCTTGTTTGCGCATTCTATCTGTTATTCGTTTCACCACGTGAAACAAAGGGAAGAGAAACCAGGAATCACTATTTGTGATCAAACAGATCTCGCGATGCCAAGTAAAAACGAAACTACGAAGACAATGACGACGGCAGAGTAAAACTCACCGATTATCCTCAAAGATTAAGTCTGAAGACTCGCTCCGATTTCTGGCCGTCAAATTCGCAAACAGTTATGAGATGTCTCGAACAATTTTCCGAATTGTCACCTTAGATTAGGGTTCAAACGAAATGAATTGCAAAGCCTACCGTTTTTTGGTTCGGCCACGCAAAGGCCTACCTTAGAATTAATCACTTTCTTTTAAATTATTGCATGTGTGCATCTTTTATTTTCAAATGACTGCATTCTTGCCCCCAACATTAATTTTGTTTCCTATAACAATTCAATATCGTACCAAGACCAATTTATTCCACTGTTGATCAATCAAATTGCATTAGGATTTTTTCTTGGTGTGATTAAAAAAAACAAGTCAAAGTACAAATTACTGTATCAATGGTGGTGGTGAAACTTTTTGTCGGAGACTTGAAGACTATCGATGCCTTTAATGGCCGATTCGTAGTGCTTTCTTGTGGAGGAAGAAGACCTCTTCGCAGCCTCCACAGGAGAGTTCCTCGATATCAGGCCTCCGCGGCTGACGTCCTCTGTCCGGCATTTCTGCAATTCCTCCTCGCCCGGATAATTGTCTCGGCTGCTACTCACCGCCGTCACTCTCCTTGATGATCCTGCTGATTGTGCAAACAACGAGGAGCTCGGGATCTGCATCCAGAAAGAAATTGAACAAAGTTGAACACTTTGGCCACAAAAATCATATCTTTTTGTTGTTTCTACACGTTTACAACATAAGTTAGGTGTTTATTTACTCATCATTTCTCAAATTTGAATATGAAGAGTGCGATAGAAACAAGATTAGAGCAATTCATACCATGGAGTCTCTAGCAATTGAGGACGTTTGTTGGTTCGAAAGATTCCCAGAGTTCTCAAGAGCACCTGAAACTCTCCGTCGAGATGATTCCATATGCGGGAAACCAACCGTTCGCTCTTTTTCCTCGCCTTGGATGCACAAACAATGTAAAGTGTAACTTCTGTTTAGAAAGATGAGAATAAATTTGAGAAATAAGTACTCATCATAGAAATTTACCTCTGTATCTATCGATATTGGAAATGCCCGGAGGCAACGCGGCGCTAGTTCCAACGGCAGGATTCTGCAGCAGAAGAGTCGCTATCAGAAAATGTCTAACCAAAGAGATATTTTAACAGAGAACTCAAATCATGCTTACGAGGCTACGAGATGGGGGAGTGGTTAGCTGTGGTGGTGTATACTTCAAGATGGTCCAGTCAAACACGTAATCAAATTGAAACCCTGCAGCAGAGAAATGAAATCCTGTTAGAAAATGAATTGGGCTTAAAGTGTGAACTGGCTCCTTCAGAGGGAAGAAAGACTCAAACCTTCACGGATAAAGAGATCTCGGAATATCCTTTTGAGATAAGCGTAATCTGGTTTATCATCGAAGCGAAGCGATCGACAGTAGTGGAAATAGGATGCAAATTCGGATGGGTAACCACGACATAAGGTCTACAAGGCAATCATTTATGAATCAGGCTGAGGGAAATAGAACTATGAATCAAAAAACAGCAAACTTGTGGAACGGACTTACCTCTATAGATGTAGAAACTTTCTTTTCACTAATCCTCTCATACTTTTGTTTTTTGTTTCCAGCTTTCAGTCCTTGCCATGGAAGACTAAAACCGACATATTTCAAACTTCAGCACAATAGAGTAAGCGGAAGAAAGTGAAGCAATGCATGTAGCATAAACGCACCTTCCTTTGAGGAAGTACATAAGAATGTAACCAAGAGACTCAAGATCATCCCTTCTGCTTTGTTCTTGAGATTCACAATGCCAGAAAACAAATAACAACAGATGAAATGTCAAACTTTGATACTCAAACACATAGGAAGCGATTGGTATAGATAAACATGAAGAAGGTTTGGCCGAGCTTACCAATTCCCAAATGAGTGTTCATACTAGCATATCTTGCAGTTCCTGTCAAGTTCTTATTTTCTCTGCGAATGGGAATCATGGGAAAATTAGCGTTCCAGTCACATCATGCTAAAAGGAAGAACATTCGGGAACTAATACAATGATATCGCCTCACCTGTAGGGAATGTGTTGATGTGTTGTACTATCCCTGTACTTCTTGGCAAGACCAAAGTCGATGATGTATACCTTAGAGAAGGAACAAACTTAGTCAATCTAATGATGTCTTCAGAAGTAAAATACGACCAGAAGGATGTAGTTAGGACATAAACCTGGTTAGCACGCCTCCCAAGGCCAATGAGGAAGTTGTCTGGCTTGAGATCTCGGTGAAGAAAAGATTTTGAATGGAAATACTCAACACGGTTGATCTTAGCACAAAAGAGAAAGGAAGAATCGAAGTCAATCTTTACTGAAACATAGAAAAGCAAATGAAGAAAGTCGTCACATGAAGACAAAGAGGTTTACCATTTGATCTGCAAGCATGAGGACAGACTTCAAGGAAAGTTTCCTGCTACAGAAATTGAACAGATCTTCAAGACTCGGTCCGAGTAGATCCATCACCAAAACATTGTAGTCCCCTTCAACACCAAACCATTTGACATTTGGAACACCAGCTACCAAAGTTAAAGAAAAGAGAAGTCATAAGAAACACAAAGAGAAAACAAAGAATCAAGAGCTCATTATCAGAAAGACAGATGTCAGAAGATAAGGATCGTTACTTCCTCCCTGTAGAATCCTGTATAACTTTGATTCGTAGAGCAGTTGTGGATGTTTTGACTTCACATTTTCCTGAGAAAACAGAAGGAAAGAGATTCAATCTCGGTTTCAAAATACTGAACATGATCCATAAAGTCATGTGGTGACAATGTTACTACTAATCCATAAAGTCTAGACTTTTAGGATATGGAGTTTATAAAAGCTATTATTAGTTCCGACTCCCCAACAGGCTTGGGCAGAATAGCAGAGCAAGTACAAATATTAGTAGCATCATCTGGACAGAGGAAATGGATCAAAGCCAAATTACACTTAACATTGATCAAGTTCAAGCAACTTAAGTCGTGTTTTTTAAAATCCAAATCCAACTTGAACAATTCAGAACAGAAAAAAAAACAGAAAACTTTATCTACACGATTCCATCAGAAAAATACACAACACAGGATGAGAGAAAAACTCAGCAGAAACAGGAACTCACAAGCTTGATTGCCACTTCTTCATTCGTTTGAATATTAGTACCTGAAATCACATGGTTTAGAGATGTGAATGCACCAATGTCAAACACAGACGAATTCGAGAATGCAAAAAAATGGAGAAAGTGACGAACCGAGATAGATCTCCCCAAACGAACCGCTGCCGATCTTCCGGCCGAGCCGAAACTTGTTCCCCACACGAGACTCCATTAATAACCACGAAACCCTAATAAGACAAACGCAGATTCAAAACGGGGGAAGGTGGACCCTTCCCGACCGGACTCAAACGCCCCAGCAATCCAGAAACAACCCAAAGATCACGAACAATTAGATTACGGAATAGCCCGGAGATTTCCACGGCCGACCAAAACTGAAAAATACGAGGAACAGAAATCAAAACCCAATAATCATTTTCCTCGTCTTCTCGATCTGGATAAAATAGTCCATCTCAACGGGTTGTCGTTCCTCGGATGCTCCTCAATCTCCTCTCAAAAATTGAAAACGAAGATAAAGGAGCTTCGATGGACAGAAAACGATGAGGATGTTTTTTTCTTCTTCTGAAAGTTTGGGTCTTTTCTCCTCCTTCCTTGCGGGTAAGGTAATTTTACCTCTGCATATTATATTCTGGTTCCGTTCGGTTAAGCAAACGCTCGCCAAATCATGATTTTCTTTCCTAAACTTATATTTCCATTTTCAATCATATTCCAACTGTAAACGAATTAACTAATCCTAAACATTGAATAAAATTTTGATATTTCTACTGACTGGTTTTTTTTCCTACTTAATAACTTACTAAATTTTATTTAAAATTATTTTTAATATTAATTTTGTATATGTAAATTAAGAAAAGAAAAATAATTATTTTTTAATAATTTAATAATATTTTTAGTTAATTTAATAAAATATAGTGATTATTTAACCAAATTAATAACAATGATATATATTATAATTATTTTACTAATTTAAATATATTTATATATTTATGTGAAACATGTTCAATTTATTGTGATGATAACATTTTTATTAATATCACGTTAAATAATACATTAGGAATATTGGAAGTATCGTTTGAATGGTCTCTAATTCACCGTTATCATTTATAAGCTACTGGAATTATATGACCATATGAGCTTAAATTTCAAAAGTTTATGGCTTTTTCGCATTTTGTAAATGGAAATGTAAAGATAATTTATTAACTTTCACCCGTATGAGACAATAATTTCCAGTATATATGTAATCTTACAATAAACAGCTTTTTTATCCGGAAAAAATGGAGTCAAAAGCTATTTTTTCGCCTGTTCTTTTTACAAGAGAGATCCCATTGGGGTCACCACCCGACTCTTCGAATACTACTACAAGGTTCTTTGTCGGCTTCAGCCATGAACGAGGAACATGGTACCTGAAAACACGACAATGCAATAGAAAAAAATCAACCCTTTGAATCAGATTTGAGCTAAAGAAGAAAGCAGAGATTAGGTAGTTTTGTTCACCATCTCTGAGAAGCTTCTCCACAGTTACTCAAACATTTTTTCTCAGTGTAGGTCCCAGCATAGCTGCAGCTATTGCAGTTCCCACGAGCTGCATATGCAGGCCAATGGCGTCCAATGTTCTGACCATTTATCCAAATCTGACCTTTTCCCATTGCGTTCATGTCCAAAGCCAATGGTTCATTGCCTGCTGGTATGTCAAAAGTAGACTGCAAAGTAAAAAAAAGGTAAGAATCTCGTCCCGTAGTTTTCAGTTTTCATTACATTGATCTAACTTTGTTGGTATATGCATGGTTTGTCGATCCTTTTGTTATTTCTTTACCTTATACCATGTCAAGGGTTGCTTTTTAGCCACCAGAGATCCTTCTTTCCACTCCACGGTGGAACTTCCGGTTACAGTATGAAGGCTTAGAGCTTCACCTTTAGTACCAATCTACTCGAATTTCAAAAAAGAACACATGTTTATTTTCATTGTTATGATTGTTGTTAGTAAGATGCAGTACTATAACAGGGAAGTCAAACTCTTCCATTGAATTTTCAGGAGTACCTTGTAAGACCATTTCCATTTAGACATATCCCATGTTCCTGAATTAACTCCCTTCAATGTGAGTGGGCCAAGAACCCCAATATTCCATGTCTCATAATGGACACCAACGTTCTATGAGCAATAAAAGGATCATGAAGCTCTCAGAACTTAAAACAGAGTATAAGAAGAGAGATGAACATAATAATTCATCGAGCGAACTAACCGGCAGACCCGCTGCAATACTTAATAGAGCAAGTTTGTTGACTCCTGCATGTAATTTGATCTTCTGACTAAATGTTAGCTTTGGGCTCTCCAGTGATCCGTAAGAAGTTCCTGAAACAAAGAAAGAATTTTTTTAACAGAAGATGAAGACAAGGTACCATGAAGATGAGTTTGGTATGAGTTAATTTCACCTGCAAGCTGACCATTAACGAATACATGAAGAGCATGACCAGCTGACCCGATAGTAAGTAGAGGATCTTCACCAGTCTTCAGGAACTTCTCATCAGGACTGATCGTAATGCTGAATATATCCGCAAACAAAACCAACCATGAGTTCCTCCCATAGATCCAGATGGTGAGATATCTAAAGAGTTTTCAAGTATTACTCACTCTGTCAGATACCATAAATAGTCTGTCTTGTCTCTGGTGATGCTTATCTGTTCCAAGAGCCCGTCTTTTGAAAAAGTACCATTGTCATTTGCAGAAGAAATATCTTCGTTGTATGATCCCCAAGAGAATTGTGTGTTTGTAGAAAGCATCTTCGGGTGTATCATTGGTGCACGGACCTGTAACTTGTAACACACACAGATCAATCTAAGTGATACCATAACTCATATCATATGAACATGGTAAATGCGTTGGATAAGCTCCTTTACCTTTGCAGTGTTGTAATACTCCGTTTTGCAGTCTGGTAGAATACTAACAGACCAAGGAGGCAGATCATATGTAGATCCTCCAAACAAGACTCTTGCAGCAGAACTAGTATTGTAGTTTGAGAGAAAAGCAGTGCAAGATGACTTGGACTTAAACACATAAGCCTGAAACAACAACAACATAAATAAAGGGCATGTTTTTGCATTGTCTTCACATGTGGCATTGCATATATTACTTGTTGATTATCGCCGAGCGATGTCACTGTAGGATCAACAGAGACCAATGCCGGTTCACAGAGCTTAATGACCTGATGCAATCTTTTCAAGTGACTATACTTAGGTTCTCTCGGTAACCCTTTTGAAGATATACCCCCCAGAAGAAAATAAACGTTAGAAAACGTTTGATATCATTTGTCAATATATGATTTCATGTGATGGAAGGTGAAATTACCATATTCGTCAAGAGGAGCGTCGTATTCATAACTGGTGGCAATGAATTCACCGGCTGTTCTGTCGAAATTCGTTCCTCCATGGTACTGTTTAACAACAAATCCTCACTCTAATCAAATCTTTATTCAAGAATAGAGAATATATTTCCTCCGTTTCATATTTTGTTAAGTTATTTTAGTATGGGTAAAAAGGATGGAGTATAAAGTTTACCATATAGTAATTGATGAAGGAGCCACCGTTTTGAATGAAGCGAGCCACGGAGAAGGCAATGTCTTCGGCTGGTCTGTATGGTACAGCACCTCCAAATTCCGTGAACCTGGTGAATATTTTTACATATTTGTAAAGTTGAATTGTAGTGTTTATTTCTGTGGGAGGTCGAGTGGTCGGAGATTGTGTTGTGTAACTTACCAACCAGTCCAGTTTTCTGTCCACATCTTCGGCTTATTGTCTGAGTTTGGTTTGAAATTCTCACAATAAAAACCATTGCATGTATTTATCTATCAAGCAAAAACAAAATTAATTAATAACCTACAAAGAAAATAATCAAACTGTTAAAAATATTACATTTTTAAATTTTTTTCCAAATTTTAAAATTCCAAAAATAAAACAAAGTATTTTCTAAAAAAAATATTTAATATAAATAAATTATACATAAACTTAAAATATTATATGTAGATTCATTTTTCATTAACAATAAATTTAATGTATTTTAGTATTAAATTTATGTTATTTTTGAAAATATAAACTAATGGTGTTATATTTGAAATAAAAATTTAAAAAAATGCTATTTTTGTCAATTGTATTTACAGAATATATATTTTATCATTCAGAAAAATGAATAAACAAAAACATCTTTTGTTGCTAAAACATATATAATATTTATTAGGTAAATGTATTATTAAGAGGAAAACATAAAAGATTCAAAAATAATAACAAAGTGAAAAGAATATATAATCAAACAAAACATATGTGAGAGAACACAATCAAATATTTTAAATTTCACGAAAATGGTTAAACAAACTTCTTCTTTTTCTGAAATATTAAAATAATAATTAGGTATATGTATTATTAAAACAAAAGATTTAAAAAAAAACACACAACAAAATTTTAAAAAAATACACAAAAAGAAGAAAAAAGTAACAAAAAAAAAATTCTTCTTTTGCATATAAAAAATATATAACCATATATAAAATTAAAGAAACAGCAAATATGTAATAATTAAAGGGAGAAGAAGAATATACAATAGAGTTAGGAGCATCATCTTGTTTGCACATAATCCATGGGACACCTGTGGAGAGTCCTTCTGCCATTTGAGCTGCCCATTTTGTGTATGCTTTCCCTTCTTCTCCTATCTCCCACTCTACTGGTCCATATTCATTCTCTATCTGCCAAATATTTATTCATGTTTTATACACAAAAATTTAACATGAAAAAACCATTTTTTTAATTAATATACGAAAACATACAAACCTGTGAAAGAATGATTGGTCCTCCTTGAGTCTCAAACAATTTTTCTTCTTTCATCATCCCCACAATCTTCTCAGTGAATTTTTGCATTGCAGCCTTTTTATCATCACATCATTTTTTAGTTAATATTTTATCTCTAAAATGGAAAACATATATGTTTATATGACATAAAGGAAAAATGAGACCTTGAAAGGTTCATTGTCGGTCCTAAAAGCCATACCGGGAACATATTTGAGCCAAACAGGAAACCCTCTGAAAACCATTAAAACATAGTTTTAAAAAATGATTATTTTGACTAAAAAACAATAACAATTTCACAAATATTTACCCAAAATTCCATTCAGCACAAACATAAGGACCAATTCTGAGATGAACATAAAGACCAGCTTGTTGTACTAGCTTGATGAACTTAACCAGATCATATCTGTCCTCAAAATAATACTGAAGCAACAAACAATATATACAGTAGTTTGATGAGTTAAATAAAAATTGACAATATGTTTGTTTAATTTTGTAAAATTTACTTGTCCAGGAGAAGGTTCATGTCCATTCCAGAAAACATAAGTTTGTATAACATCCAAAGCTCCTTCTTTGGCCTTCTTTATAAGATCTGGCCACATCTGGGTAAAGAAACAGAGCATTCATAAGAGAAAATACTACGAGGATGTGTAATTAACTCTTGTTTAAAATTCCATTTAGATTCTCCAAAACCATATTTAAAAGAGAATGGTTTCTATTATGAGAATGGAAGAGTTTACCTCAGGTGTACTTCTTGGGTAGTGGATGGAGCCAGATAGAAGGATTCTTCTCTGGCCATTGATGATCACAGCTTTACGATCATATGTTACAGTTGCTTTAACAGAACAAATCAATGAAGAACAATAGAGAATCCCCACAAAAATCCAGGCTTTCTCTCTCAAATTCAACCCCATTTCTTCCCTTTTTTGCAAATCAAACCCTTTGGATGGTTTTTCTTTTGAGAAACTGGTAAAGAAGAGTCCACCTAAAATTTTATTTATTGGGTATTCGTAGGTTTTGAATTAATGAGAATTTTGAAGCTATTTATATATTAAGGTTGACGTTCATGTCATCGTATTTTATATATATTTAAAGATGAATGCGGTTCATTGGATTTCCACGTAAATATTTAGAGAAATCTTTTTTTTTGCTAATTAATCAAAAATGTAATATAAATATTTTGATAATTTTTATTATATATTTTAGAGTAATACCCTAAAATAGCACCTTTTAAAGTTTTTCTTCCAAATCTAGCATCATAAAATTAAATTCCCAAAAATAGCACAAATATTTATGTGAAAATACTTATTTATTCTAAATAAATTATACATAAATTTAAAGTATTGTATTTGGGTTCATTATTTCCAATTTAAGGTTTAATTTTTTTCTATTAAAATATAGTTTTAATGTATTTTAATCTTAAATTTGTGCTATTATTAAAATTTTAAACTATTGATGCTATTTTTGGAACAAAAACTTAAAAATGTGCTATTTTAAATATTTTTCCTATATTTTATATAAATGGAATTTCGCATGAAGTAAAGTATTTAATCTGATAATGTAAAATTTTGAAGTGGTCTTTTATATAAAGAATCTGTGAAACTTTAATGTAAAGATAACAAAGCAATAAATCAAGATCTTGTACGTGCCAGGGAAAATGTATAATGGTAACATGAGATTTGGGGTTAAAACCCACATTAATCCTTGAGATTTTTGGAAGGTCCGATAATTTAGTATATAAAGTTTGTTTTTAAATTTAATAATTAACATGAATGTGACACGTCTAAATTGTTTAATCAGATATTAACACAAATATAAAATATTTTAGTTATGTTATGAAAGTTTTTGTATAAAAAAACTATAGTAAATCAAATAAAATATAGATATCAAAATATAAAACTATAGCAAAACTTGTTAAGTTATATCTATTTTATTTTGAAACAAAAATATATCAACATAAAATAGTATAATATGTTCAGCATGATAACCTATTTAAACTTGTTAAGTTAAAATATGATAAATGTATTTAAATAGGCACTTATTCACATTAAAAACCTATTAAATATAAAGTCTATTTAGATTCTCCAAAACCATATTTAAAAGAGAATGGTTTCTATTATGAGAATGGAAGAGTTTACCTCAGGTGTACTTCTTGGGTAGTGGATGGAGCCAGATAGAAGGATTCTTCTCTGGCCATTGATGATCACAGCTTTACGATCATATGTTACAGTTGCTTTAACAGAACAAATCAATGAAGAACAATAGAGAATCCCCACAAAAATCCAGGCTTTCTCTCTCAAATTCAACCCCATTTCTTCCCTTTTTTGCAAATCAAACCCTTTGGATGGTTTTTCTTTTGAGAAACTGGTAAAGAAGAGTCCACCTAAAATTTTATTTATTGGGTATTCGTAGGTTTTGAATTAATGAGAATTTTGAAGCTATTTATATATTAAGGTTGACGTTCATGTCATCGTATTTTATATATATTTAAAGATGAATGCGGTTCATTGGATTTCCACGTAAATATTTAGAGAAATCTTTTTTTTTGCTAATTAATCAAAAATGTAATATAAATATTTTGATAATTTTTATTATATATTTTAGAGTAATACCCTAAAATAGCACCTTTTAAAGTTTTTCTTCCAAATCTAGCATCATAAAATTAAATTCCCAAAAATAGCACAAATATTTATGTGAAAATACTTATTTATTCTAAATAAATTATACATAAATTTAAAGTATTGTATTTGGGTTCATTATTTCCAATTTAAGGTTTAATTTTTTTCTATTAAAATATAGTTTTAATGTATTTTAATCTTAAATTTGTGCTATTATTAAAATTTTAAACTATTGATGCTATTTTTGGAACAAAAACTTAAAAATGTGCTATTTTAAATATTTTTCCTATATTTTATATAAATGGAATTTCGCATGAAGTAAAGTATTTAATCTGATAATGTAAAATTTTGAAGTGGTCTTTTATATAAAGAATCTGTGAAACTTTAATGTAAAGATAACAAAGCAATAAATCAAGATCTTGTACGTGCCAGGGAAAATGTATAATGGTAACATGAGATTTGGGGTTAAAACCCACATTAATCCTTGAGATTTTTGGAAGGTCCGATAATTTAGTATATAAAGTTTGTTTTTAAATTTAATAATTAACATGAATGTGACACGTCTAAATTGTTTAATCAGATATTAACACAAATATAAAATATTTTAGTTATGTTATGAAAGTTTTTGTATAAAAAAACTATAGTAAATCAAATAAAATATAGATATCAAAATATAAAACTATAGCAAAACTTGTTAAGTTATATCTATTTTATTTTGAAACAAAAATATATCAACATAAAATAGTATAATATGTTCAGCATGATAACCTATTTAAACTTGTTAAGTTAAAATATGATAAATGTATTTAAATAGGCACTTATTCACATTAAAAACCTATTAAATATAAAGTCTATTTTCATTTATAATCATGATTATTACTATAATAATTTGATCTTTTCATGTCTATGGTTAACATGTTCAAATCTAACCTAACTCACACTACACCAAACGGTAGATATTGAGCATCCACCAAGTAGTTATAACTTATAACCCTTATGCGATAAATCGACAGACCAATTAATCTCATTTAAATTGATACATGATGAACAATATAGAAGAAGCCTACCCAAACCATATTACCAAATACCAACCAACAATTTATAAGTTTTTATTAAGAAGAGTTAGTATTTGAATAATTGAAGTTATGTACTTAGGTTTAGTTGACTTTGGTGTTGGTTGAGAGAGTCAAGTTGCCGCGTCCTCGTTGACTAACTTACACGGCCTTTTAACCACCCAAAGAATGCCACGTGGATTAATTAACCAACTCCTACTAACACCCAATCCATAAGGTTCACCAACTACTAACCATTCATAAAGTTTTTAAAATTATTATTTTTAAATTTTTGTCTTTGAATTAAAATTAAGCCGTCAAAAATAGTTCACTGTTCTTCTCACTCCTAAATGACAAAAAAAATTAGATAGGCATGCATTGTCAATAATAATAAAGATATTGTTTTCAAATTATAAAAATTAGATTTATACTCACGGTGTATAGAAAAAATAGTAATAAATTATATAATTTTATTTATTAGTAATTATCAATTAAATATTTATATAATTTTAAATTTTATTTAAATTTATTTTTAATAGTAATTTTCTATATGTAAATTAAGTAAAAAAATAATTATTTTTTACTAATTTAATTATTTTTAGTTAGTTTAATAAAATATATTGATTATCTAACCAAATTAATAACAATGATATATATTGTAATCATTCTAATAATTTAAATTAATTTATACATTTATTTGAAATTCACTGTAGTGATAAAACGTAAAATGACATTTATGTTAATAATACGTCATGATAAAATTATTTTCTTAAAATGTTATTCAAATATATATATTAAGGAGGTCTATCACGAACATGTACAAACATAAACAAGTCACAAATGTATATATATAGATGTTATTTCATCTCCTTGAATTTTTATCTTTATTTCATCTCCTTGAATTTTTATCTTTATTTCATCTCCTTGAAATTTTATCTATGTGGCTTCAAATTGAACATTTGATCTCAGAATTGTATTAGTAGTTTTGATATCTCCATCCTTTTAACCATACTCTTAATATTAAAAGAGAATTAAATTTGAAAAAATAAAATAACACATCATTAAAAAAGATGATATGACTAAAAAAATTATAACATGCTGTTTATTCAAATGTGACATGTCAATTTAAACTTAAAATTATTTTAAAAAAATAATTTAATCAAATCAGAAATGACCATTTTAAATATAAATTTATTTTCAAAAAATAATTACTCAAATATAATATGATACTTATAAATATAAATTTATTTATAAAAATAAATTAAATCATATATTTTGAATTAAAAGTGAATTTGGAAAAAATGTTTACATATCATTACAAAAAATGATATGATTAAAAAATTAATATAATTAAAAATTATTATCCCTTATATTTTAAAAGATAAATGAGTTCTGAAAAAATGTTTACATGTCATTAAAAAGTTAATATAGCAAAACCAATTATGACTTATTATTCCCTAATTTATGAAAAAATGTTTATAATTTATTAAAAAAATTAATATAACAAAACAATTATGACTTATTATTCCCTATACATTAAAAGATAATTGAGTTCTCAACAAATACTTACATATCATTAAAAAGATGACATAGCCAAAAACAATTAGGACATGAACTTTAATCAAATGAAATAATAATTTTAAACATAAATTTATCTCTAAAAAATCAAATAAATCATATATATTAAATTAGAAATGAATTTAGAAAAATATTTAATACCATATATGTTTTCAATTTTATAGTTTTATTTAGGTTTTATTTATTTATAATTATTTCAATTAATTAATTTCGTTTGACAAATTATGATGAATAATTTATATTTTTCAATCATGGTTATTATTTTTACATATCTATTGAGTTATTCATATTTTAATCAACATCCAATTATATAATTAGAAATTAAAAAACTTAATATTTAAAGATGAAACTTAATTTTACAAAAAATTGTCAAAATATACAAAGCTAATGGTTAAAAATATGTATTATATATAAATCCATAATTTTTAATATATAATCATACCAAAATATAGTTTAGATATAATTTAATTTTAAACTAAAAACGTAAGTATATTACAAATTGAAAACTATACAATTTTAATATTTTTAAATACATAAAAACAAATAAAACTCATCATATATAATAAATATGTAATATCATCTTAATATTAAAAGAGAAATGAGTTTGAAAAAAAAATGACATATCATTAGAAAAGATGTCATTGCTAAACAAAATTATGACATGTCGATTAGTCAAATGTAACATGACAATTTAAACATAAAATTATTTTTTAAAAATAATTTAATCAAATCAGAAATGACAATTTTAAATATAAATATATTTTCAAAAAATAAATTAATCAAATATACTATGATACTTTTAAATATAAATTTATTTCCAAAAATAAATTAAATCATATATGTTAAATTAAAAGTAAATTTAGAAAAAAATATTTACATATCATTACAAAAAGTGATATGATTAAAAAATTAATATGATCAAAAATTATTATCCTTTACACTTTAAAAGAGAAGTGAGTTTTGAAAAAATGTTTATATATCATTAAAAAGTTAATATAACAAAAAGAAATTATGACTTATTATCCACTGAGTTCTGAAAAATGTTTATAGTTTATTAAAAAGTTAATATAGCAAAAAAAATTATGATTTATTATCTCCTATATATTAAAAGAGAAATGAATTATGAAAAAATAATTACATATCATTAAAAAGATGATATAGCCAAAAACAATTAGGACATGAACTTTAATCAAATGAAATAGTAATTTTAAACATAAATTTATCTTTAAAAAATCAAATAAATCATATATATTAAATTAGAGATGAGTTTAGAAAAATATTTAATACCATATATGTTTTCAATTTTATGGTTTTATTTAGGTTTTATTTATTTATAATTGTTTTAAGTAATCAATTTCGTTTGACAAACTATGATGAATAATAAGTTATTATTTTTACATGTCTATTGAGTTATTCATATTTTAATCAACATCTAATTATATAATTAGAAATTAAAAAACTTAATATTTAAAGATGAAACTTAATTTTACAAAAATAGTCAAAAATATATAAAACTAATGGTTAAAAATGTGTATTATATATAAATTCATAATTTTTAATATATAATCGTACCAAAATATATTTTAGATATAATTTGATTTTAAACTAAAAATGTAAGTATATTAAAAATTGAAAACTATACAATTTTAATAGTTAAAATACGTAAAAAAACAAATAAAACTCATCCTATATAATAAATATGTAATATAATAAATTAAAAGAGAAGTGAATTATAAAAAAATATTCACATATCATTAAAAATGATATAGCTAACAAAAATTATAAAATGACGTTTAATCAAATGTGACATAATACTTTTAATCATAAATTTATTTTCAAAAATAAAATAAATAATATATATTAAATTAGATGTGATTTTAGAAGAAATATTTAATAACATGTATGTTTTTTTAATTTTAGACTTTTATTTAAATTTTATTGATTTATAGTTGTTTCAAATAATTAATTTGGTTTGACAAATTACTATGAATAATTTATATTTTTTCAATTTTGGTTATTATTTTTACATGTCGATTGAGTTGTTCATATTTTAATCAACATCCAATTATTAAAAAGTTAATATTTAAAATACTTTATTTTCACAAAAATAGCCAAAATATACAAAATAATGGTTAATAAGGTGTATTATATAAAAATCCATATTTTTAATATGCAATCATACCAAATATTATTTATTTTACTATTTGATTTTAAAATAAAAAATATTAAAATATTAAAAATTAAATATATAATTTTAATAGTTTTAATTACATAAAACATAAATAAAATTAATGTTATATAATAAATATGTAATATGATACATATAACAGATTTGGTAATTGGTTTGTTCCGATTCTGATAGGAGTTCTAACACTACAAGGTGTTATTCTGGGAGTGTTGCATGGTTCTTCGCTGGGTTCCTCCTACCCTAAGACACCAGAAGATTCACAGAGGGTATTTCAGTTTGTCAACACAAATATGCTATATTGAGAACATTACCGCAGATGATAAGAAAGCTGTAGTGAAAAAGACATTGGTACACAACCGGCAATCTCTGATTCTAGACAGCTTGAGATTATGTTCCATAGGGATAGACCGCTACTACAAATAGTACTACACCCTTGATCGTGGCATTCCTTTCTATTGCGCTTAAAATCTCTATTTTTGCAGGCCTCATCTTCGACTAGAGAAGGAGTGCCTGTGAACTGCCTTAAGATACGAATGATAGTCCGCAACAGGAAAGGTCAGTCGATGGAACAATCACAACGTTACGCCCCAAATTTTTTTAATCAAATATATTAATGATTTAAGTTTATATTATTTTATACTCACGCCAATCATATTATCTAGTTCTCAATTAGAGAAGTTTAGAAATAAAATTTTTTATTTATTTTGTAAATTAGATCATGATAGAAAAAAGTGAGTATATTATAATCCAAGGAAGAAGGAAAAGAACTAATTTCAAACTTTGTAAATATAATTCGAAATTGTTTTTCAGAATCTTGATTGTATAAAAACAAATTCAGTAAAACATAGATGTAATTCTTATAAAATAGAAAATTGTAAGAAGTGAGAAAAGCAGGGGTTGGTTTGTAATTTGTTTGATGCTTAGGGACTGAGTGACAGCGGCTTCTACTTTCCGGGGAAATTTTAGAAAGCGAAACAGAGAACAAAAAAGGCGAAGTCTTTGTGTCGCGAGTCATGTCTCCGACGGCATCTCTTCGATCGCTTAACTACTCGCTTTACGTTTCCTCTAATTGTGCTCAGATTTCTCCACCAATCGAGATTAGATCGTTGCTGAATTCCTGCAACAGATTATGCGGTCTGTCCTTTTCGAGCTATTCCTCCCTTACTACTACTTCTTCTTCAATCGGCCCGGAAAATCTAGTTTTCTCATCAAGGAAGCAATGCCTCTCGGTAAAGGTATTCAATTCAGTAATAATTTTGTGTTGGATTTCAACTTTATGGCCGAAATTCGAGAACCCATGTTCCAGTTATAGAGATTATGCTAAATTTGATATCACTAGTAGTCCATTGGCGATTAGGGTTTTCGATTTAGATTACTCTTTATGTGTTCTTTTTGCACCCACTGGAAGATGCATCCTGTTAGGTCTCAGTTGGATTTCTCAGCCACAGAGGCGGCCACATAAGTCATGTGTCTTAGTTTACACTTTGATCTCGATTAAAGCTAAGCTTTTGGATGACATCTTTTTGGTATTTTACGAGTGTTTAGTGTGGTATTATAGGCTGTTAATATATTTGTAGCTAAGAGATGAAATATATACGTGCGTTGTGGGATAGGTCCAAGCGTTAGCTGCTGAAACTGAACAGCCAAAATGGTGGGAGAAGAAAGCAGGGCCAAACATGATTGACATTACCTCAACCGAACAATTTCTGAACGCTTTGAAAGATGCGGGAGATAGATTAGTGATCGTAGATTTTTATGGAACTTGGTGTGGTTCTTGCCGAGCAATGTTCCCAAAGGTAATAACGAATCAATCTCTTCCTGTATACTTGATCATAACCATCACGAATCTATCTATATGCATCTGTAATGTTTCGTGAAAAAACAAAATGGGTTTCTAAGTTTTCTCCAATTGTTGCCTGGGTTCTTTCCAAATCGGATCTTGAAGCGAAAGCTGAGACCTTTTTAATTTTTTCCAGCTATGCAAAACAGCAGAAGAACACCCTGAAATCTTATTCCTTAAAGTAAACTTTGACGAGAACAAGTCGCTCTGCAAAAGCTTGAACGTCAAGGTGTTGCCATACTTCCACTTCTATCATGGAGCTGATGGCCAAGTGGAATCCTTCTCATGCTCTCTTGCCAAGGTTAGCCCTTCTTGTATTCCCTTCACTCTTTAACTTAAACGCTACTTGTGTATCACGTACTCAAAGTATATAGGTTCTATAGCCATTGCACTGTACAGTCTTACCGATGTCATCTAGATCTAATAAACTTCTGCAAACATTTCTGCAGTTCCAGAAACTAAGAGAGGCTATAGAGAGAAATAATGTAGGAAGTTGCAGTGACTACTCTTCTTCAGCTTCTGCAAAAGTTGAAGATTCAAGCGTATAATCAATGCCTAGATCTGATTGAAAAGTTTTATTTGTTTGAACGCTTCCTTGTATATAAGTTAATTGCAATTTGCATATTCTCCATCATTAGTTGTGTACATAAAACGTCAAGAGCATAACTCAGCTTTCCCTAAACTGGGAGTGCTGGCTTTCAAATCTTGGTTAGATAACACGATCACGACATTTGAAATTGTTTCCAACATTATACAAACTCAAAATTGCAGGTTTTCTCGTGCTTTCCCATCTTCATAAGAAAGCAAAATCTTTAGAAGAAGAAATACTATGTTTCCTGTTATTTGAAAGAACATGCCCTAATAAAGAGCGGCTTCTGTGTTACTTGACAAGCAAGAAACATTTTGATTGAAATGTAAAGCTAAAATTATTTGCTGTCTTACAAATCCACTTATCTGAAAACCAATGTAAATCTCAAAAAGCTTATTGTATACACATGGACGAAACTGCATCAATGGCATCTCTCAGCTAAGAACTAAATATTATTTTCCTTGTTTCACTCGAAAAAAAGCTGACATGAAGGTGAAGCCGTAGGCTCACGAGCCAACTCCTTTAACATCTCAAGTTTTTGAGTTAACGTCTCAATTCTGCCATACAAAGTAGAGTTTTTCATCGAGCAAGTAACGTATTTGGTCGAGAACTTTGCTTCCTTCAAATTTTTCGCCGTTGTTAGTATGTAAGTCGCAACTTGTCTCTCTTCTTCACGTAGTCCATTGTATCTTTCCCACTTGAATACTTGTAGGTGTTCCAACAAACAAGAAGGAACACAAACCGGCTTAATAAATTGTGAGTTAGAAAAGCGGTCTCTACTGTCTTTCGATTCACCCTGCGACCAAAACCGATTCAAAACACACACATACACACGAAGATCGCACCATTTTAGACTCATCAAACTGTGAAACTAACTTAGGAAAGTAAGCAAAGTTTGAAGAAGTTTCTTACATCTCTAAGCTTGAGAACTTGTACATTGGGAGAATTCGATAGCAAAATCATAAGAAGATCGCACCATTCGGTTTTACTAGTACTTAACTCCAAATATACAAGCTGAGGAAAGTTAATACTAGTAACGTACCTAGCCTGCGATACAAACAAAAGAACTGTGGTCAACCGTTACCTTGATGCAGATACTAGACCCGGTTTCAAGAAACCAAAGACTTATTGACTCTAATGAAATTGAAACGATGTGAATTCAAAAAGGATACATGTTTACCTTTACAGGCGATAAAGACAAGGATAGACGCTTGACTGATGAGGCTAGAGGCAGGATAATCTTGTCAGTATGTATATCAAAAACTTCAATAATGTTTGCTTCTCTTAGCTCTGGCGTATTCTCAAGAGAAAACTCAAAATCTTGAAGTCCTTTAATGGACAAGTAATTCAAAGCAGGAGCATTTATCACATACCCTCTTCGACCTTCTCCATCACTACAATCATGTATTGATAATCTCTTTAAAGATGGTACTTCGATAATGAACTTTATCACATTGTCAATATATCGTTTCACAACCAATTCTTCAAGATTAGGACAGCTTGAGAAAAGCCTACGCACTGAATCGTCGTCCTTGTAGTACACAAAATGAAGGTTTAGGATCTTGAGGGACTTGAAACAAGTAAAGGATTCAGGAACATCAACTCGAAAATGATTCTTGAGTTTCAAGATCTCGATTGTTTTACAAGCGTAGATGTTACTTGGCAATCGGATATATCCTTCTACCGAGAAAGCATCGAGTTCTAGCTCACGCAAACCACGTTCGACTGCACAGTCAATCCAAATTCTGATATCAATAGCCTCACAATCCGATTCAACGTGAAGTCGCATACTCTCTAGAATCTGCGACTTATGTAACAACAAGAACCTGTGAACAAATTGCGGGGACACTCTTGATAGAAATCTATCATTCTTCATGTAACGATAGTCCAGTTTAGGCACATATTTCCAAAGAGATCTCCATCGTTTCGACAAAACACATGTTTCTACTGCATATATAGATGGAAGTAAGGACAATATCTGAATCAGCAAAGCATCAGGCAACTCACTTATCCTATCCATATTCATCTCATGAACCCTTTGTTTCTTCTTGGATGTTCTACAAGTGATTCTGAAAGAAAAACATCAATTAAGAAGCTCCCATATATCGAAAATAATAACATAACAGCACTTTGGTCGTCGGAATGAAACTTACTGTGGATGCATCTCGGTGTTATTATCAGATGAGAGTGAAAGGAAGCCCTATCTTTCTCTAGGTTTTGTTTCTTCCGTTGGTTTTAATGGATAAACATGAATATTTTAATACCTGAAGGGTTTATATTTATTTTGGGCTTCCAACTCCTAATACAAGTATGATTTCACGTGGATTTGTTCTTAAACCTTTTTTCCAAAAAAAATTCGATGATAATTGGAGTTTAGATATTAACCCATTTTATTTAAACTTTCAATGTGGAATCTGAATAGGTTTCCTTATAACTCAAAAAACAAAATTTTTCACTTAAACTTCCAAACACTTAAAAAGAGCTCAATGTTATGGATTATCCAACCCTGCTTTTTACCCGCACTTAAATTCAACTCACTTACACTTTAGAAAATATCTAAATTTTAATGCCTTTGTCAACATTTAAATACTAAAACGTTTGATTAAAATTAAATTTTAACCTAGGTAAATTTAAATATATTAATTCAGCGTTAAAAACAAAATCAAAAACATGACTTCAAAATTCATATAAAAATGTTTCATAAGAAAAATAAAAAAAATCAAACCTATTTGGAAAGAAATTACCAATCCGAACCTAGATTACCAATCCGAACCTGGATTACCAATCCGAACCTGGATTACTAATCCGAACTTAGATTACCAATCCGAACCTAGATTACCATAAACACATACAAACATCAATATGAATGTCACATACGTAAAATTACTCCACAAGTAACTTAAATCTGTGTACGCATAAACACTTGGCTCTCGAGAGAAAATCACATAGTCAAAACTCTTCTAGATGGTTTACGATATGCCTCGACGACCTTTGAGTAAAACTTCCATGATTCATGTGTCTCAGTTATTGCAGTCTGACCGAATGGATTCTCTGCTACAAACTTCTGAAGGCTTGTGGCATCCGCTAATCTTTCCAGATATTTCCTAAGCTCGCCCTCAGGCCCTGTCCCAAAAAATGATACATTAGTGTGCCACTGATGGTATCTTGTCTAGCATTTGATTGAAAAGAGAATGTTGATGACCAATACGATTCTCAATTAGCTCTTTCTGCTTGCTTGCTGTTGAGTATTTGAGAATGTAAAGACTCACCTAATGCAGAATCTTCCCGGTCTGTGTACTGGTAGGTGTGAGGGAAGATTCCAGTGTGTGGCTAAAAGGGAGCAAAAACCAGCAGATTTTGAGGTTAAAAGTGAACATTGAATGCATAAGCCTAGGTCCAGGTGCTTGAGTACTTACAGGATTACACAAGGATTTGTCGGGTGAATCGTCAACTAGCAAAGTGTTTGTCTCATCATACTTTCGATTTCCACAAGTAAAGCATGTCCCAAAACATTCCCATACTCTTCTTAGATCCTTGAGAAACAAAGGTTTTGTGCTATTCTCCAGAGTTTTGAACTTCGTTGTAATGCACATATCCTGGCCCTGTGAACATTTGAAGACTAGGATTGCTGAGTTCATTAACTGGTTAACTGACCAAAAATTAAAATGAATTTTGCTCATATGTGAACTTCATATCTCATAGTCAAAGAAATGCAATTTACATAGCCCATAGAGATTGTAGACTTGTAGGTCTACAATCTCAATTCAAACTGCATTTCTCATAATCTGATTCTGCTCGTATGGACACTAGATTTCTGGATAATCCACTCTCAATCTAGAACATAGCTCATAGACGTTATAGAAATCACTTACGAAACAGAACAATAGATTCCTCGCATGGTTTCTCATGACAAGGTTGGTCATATAATCCAATCCACTAGTAAGAGGAAAAGGAAAGACGGAATTAATTGATGAATTAAACATAGTATATGCATAAGCAATAAGCTAAGAAAAGCAAAAAAAAAACAATGCGTTTGAGTTAAAAAAATCAGTTCAAGAAGCTTACATACGTCTGGAGGACCATATCCCGATGTCGAATCTCTCAAAGCAAAAGTCGAGGAAACTATGAACAAAAGGCCTAAGGAAAACTAGAAAAAGGACAAAGAAATTACTCTACAGTCAAATAAGCATGGAACAACTTACATGTGGCGACATTAAAATTGTTTCTTTCTTACCTGATCTGTATGATACTTTACCATCTGGAACGAATTGACCTGTAAACCCCTGAACAATATCTGCAAGGATACCATTCAAATCAAATACAACCAACTTTTTGGTACTTTGACCTTCACATGAGCATCTAGGTACATCTCCTGTTTCTGGTGGAAGAACTCCTTGAGTCACATTATTGTGTATCAAGACAGTTCTTGACAAAGATGCTTCAAGTGTTTCCCTGTTAACTTCTAGTTCTTCATCGTTCCTATGTAAGGAACCATCATCATTTTCCTTCATATTATCAATTTTATGATCTAAAGAACTTCTCTTCTTCTTGCTCTTTTTCTTTTTCCTCTTCTTTGCTTCGACCTCAGCCTTGTTAATACCTACTCCCAAAGCATCCTGAACAACATCTCCCTTTAAATATTTTTTCCGTTTTTTGGTATTTTCATCATTTTGAACACTTTTCCTCTCAACTTTACTAACAGCTTCTGCTTCCAACGCATCATGATCAACCTTTTTTTCCTTTTTCTTTTTTTTGGTATTCTTAACATTCTGGAAACTTTTGCCCTCAGTTGCAGAATCTTCAGTTGTTTTGACCACAACCTTACAAACACTTTCTGCTCCCAAACCATCAGGATCAACTTCTCCCTTTTGATCTTTTTTCCTTTTTTTGGTATTTTCAACATTTTCAACATTTTTCCTCCCGGTTGTAGAATATTCAATTTTGCTTGCCATATCCTTACTGGCAATCCCCCGATCAGCAGTCCATTTACAAGTTTCCACACCTTCTCTATTTGAATGATACAACAAACATTGTACTGACTCAGAGTCCATGTCAGCTACTGATTCAGAATTTTTGTCCTCTTTTATCTTCCTCTTCTGTCTTTTGCGCCCAGCATCACTAACACATTCGCCTCCAAGTGCATCCTGATTAGATTCAACATTTTCATCTTCCGTCTTTGTTTTACCTTTTCCAGGATTATGAACTCCCCTTTTCTCTTTCATTGCAGATTTTTCAGTTTTACTGGTCCTACCCTCGTCCACAAACTCTTTTCCAGATTTCTTGTAACAATTCTGTACATCTTTTCTGTTTGAATGATCCAACAAACACTCTACTAATCCACTTTCTACAGTGGCTAGTAAAGAATTTCCTGATGGATCACAGACCTCCATATCTGCAGCTTTGTGATCTGCAGATACTATTTTATTCCTTTTTCCCTTCCGTTTTTTGCCCCTAACATCAAACTCATCTGCTCCAAGAACGTCCTCCTTAACTTCAATGTTTTCATCTGTTTTCTTCTCTTTTGGCCTTCTAAGATTCTGAAAACCATTTTCCTCCGCAGTTGCAGAAGTTTCTCTCTTACTTGCCAAATTACTTGTCAACTCTCGGACAGCATTCCCATCATTATTTTCCATACATTCTACTGGCCCGCTTTGCATGGAGGTTGCTAAAGTTTTTCCTAATGGGTCACAGACCTCCATTGTTTTGGTCCGTCTCTTCTTTTTTTTGGCTTTAGGACTCTGAGTTTGGGACACAATTTCATTGAGTTTGGCATCAGTGCCCTCTCGTTGTTCCACTGTATCATCCTTGGATTTCAGACAACTACGTATCACAACATTAGCACCATTTTTTTCCTCTATACTCATCAATTTTGATCCTTCAGCTTCAGTAATAATATTGTATTTTTCAGCAACCTCTGCATTGGCACTATGAATATCAGCACCACTTTCCCTCAATGTGTTTCTATCACTCTCTTTCTTTCTCTTTCTTTTCTGGGAATAAGTCATATTAGTAGCATCTGGCCTTGAATCTTCTGGCTTTGATAAATTTGGTCCTGTACAAAGTTGTGCAACTCCAGGATTTTCACATGAATCCTGTGTGTGTTTGCGTGACCCTTCTTGTATTATACTGTTTGACCAATTCTTGGGTGGATGCACTTGATCTTCGATGGTGTTTCTTTCTGCATCATCCAACATTGAAGCATCCTCTTTCTTCTTCTTCTTCTTTTCTCTCCTTCTCGACCCTTTTCTACTGGCACCATTCATATCAGCATCTGGTAGTGAATCTTCTCTTGATAGAAAAATTGGGTCTTTAGCTACAGGATCTTCACGTGAGATTGAAAGTCGTCGACATGATTCTGAAGGTAATGTAGAAAAACAATTCTCTGATAACTGAACTTGATCTTCACTGGTGGGTTTCTCTGTTTTCCCCTCTTTTCTTTCTTTAGATGAAACAGCCTCATCTATATTCCCATTCTCGCTAGTGATATAAGAATCATTATTCTTCGACTCAGTTTCCTGTTTCATCAGTTTTCTCTTTCTCCCCGAACTCTTCTTCGGCTTATCACTCAATTTCATCTCAGTCATTTGATTTCGAACCACCAGTTTCTAAAATTGCGTACACTGAAACAGTCTCCACGATTCCTTTTGTCTTACTCTGAATTCATCTGCAATTTAAAACTGCCCAGGGAAATGTTTCTTAAGTTTAGCACGAGTGATGATTCATAAAATTATTTTTCATGTGGAGATAAAGAATACAATCATACATGAAGCTAAGCTGCCTTACATAAATCCAACAAACTCTAGCCCTAGCAAGACTAAACAGAGCTGAATCAATCTCTAGGTGATTGAAAAAACTGAATCAAAGGCTATGTATAAAATGTGAACCAAACAATTCCAACCAAATATTTATTAAGAGAAGCAGCCATCCTGAAAAAATATGCACCCATTTTCTAGAAAGATGATTGGCAGTGTTCTAAATCCCTTAAAACCCAAGCAAAACCATTTAACTTGAGCATCATTTCATAAGCGAGAAAATGAAAAGTTTCCAGATTCAATTGCTCTAAGTATATTCCACATAAGTATTGGCAACCCAGCCGCACCCTAGGCTAACCCCACATGATTTTGTTAAATGTTCAACTTTGGACCTGATCTTAAATCTGAATATGAAAAACAAAAATCACCCTCGAAGAAGAGGACATGCACTGCATCAACTGGAAATAGAACAGACCAATGTCTAGGAACGGAACACCGCATCAAATATTTCTCCGGCGATGTTTTATACAAAGAAGAGCAGAAGAAGATAACCTGGAAAAATTTCATTGGCAAATGGCAAATGGCAAAGAGTGTCGTCTCTGAGAGAGACGAACGTTAGCAAGGGCGGCGAAGGGGCGGCGACTGCGGAGCAAGGGCTCAATGTATTACTTACTGGTACCATGCTAAACCGGTTCGGTTTAAATTAAAATCCAGAACATTATCAATAACAATCTCTTATTCAAATGTGGTTCTACAAGAAAGACTTCAACTTAAATGTGATTCGTTGATTTGAAAATCGGAAAACAATCTCTTATTCAAATAGTCCAAAGAAATTTGTTGCTCTAGCTACGATATGTAATGAATGGTTATCAAATACGATCGTATACTTTTGGCAACAGTTTCACCATCTTTGGAACATCATACCAGTCATAAGCAATTAAGCATGATGCATATGATGGAAATTAACAACCATAATTAGGTACGAAATCGGGGATGACAATTGGTTACATGTATCGCCTTCAAGACCACCTGGACTTTTACCGTATACAAATCCAAGGCTCAAGGTAGAAGTTCTGCTAAACAAAGAAACAAATCAATGGGATGAAGAATCTATAAACGACCTCATTGACAAAAAAGACCATCATCTTATCTACAAAATTTTTACTCCGCCTGTACAAACCATAGATGCATGGATTTGGCGTTATACTAATAATGGGATATATTCTGTCAAGTCTGGGTATCGTTATGCGGTGGACTGCATACAACCGGGCAATACCAATCAACTACCCCTAGCAACACATCAAGACTTGGCAAAATCATTATGGTCTCTCCAAATGCCACCAAAATTTAAACATTTTCTGTGGCGCATCTTATCGAAGAGTTTACCTTTGAAATCCCGTTTACATCGTCGAAAGATTTCTTCTGATGATGTTTGCCACCGATGTTGTTCTGCGGCTGAAACGGAAATACATGCGTTATTCTTATGCCCATATGCCGAGATGGTCTGGAGAAAATCAGGTCTATTAACGTCTACAATTTGTAGTAATACGTCGGATATCTATGACAATATCCGCTACTTAATCGCAAGCTATAACAACTACCAACAAGCATCACCAAATAAATTCCTACCTTTCTATATTCTTTGACGAATTTGGAAGTCAAGGAATGATTTACTATTTAATCAGAGGAATGTTTCATCAGACGTGCTCATACATCAAAGCTACGAAGATGCTAAGGAATGGACTACTCAACAATTATCAATGTTAAGTGAACAACACATGGATAATGCTCAATCATATATACGGCCAACTTGTCCGAATATTCCATGGAAAACACCACCAAATGGTTGGGTGAAATGTAACTACGATGCTTCCCACAGAGATGGCGCGGTGCATTCGGGTCTCGGTTGGATTATTAGAAATGAAAAAGGGTTTTTTCAATATGCTGGGAGAGGGAAATATCAGGGTAGGACGACAATTATTGAAGCCGAATTATCTGCACTCATTTGGGCAATGCAATCAACATGGTCTTTGGGTTTTCAATACGTCATTTTTGAAGGTGATAATCTTACTCTCAACAACCTTGTCAACGGTATCGGATGTAACATGCATATCCTACACTATCTTCAAACCATACGTTATTGGGTACAAATGTTCAAAGGAGTTTCTTTTAACCATCAACGTCGTACATCAAATAAAGCGGCGGACTTCTTGGCCTCGTCATGTCTTTCTTTTTCTGTGGATTGGAACATTTATCAATATTGTCCCAGATTTCTAATTCCCTTTGTATACAATGATACCAGTTATTAATAATATTCAGTTGGCAAAAAAAAAAAAAAATAAACAAAATTTAAAATTTAAATTAAAAAAATTGAACTCAAACATTATGTTTTAATTTTTTATATATAGTTTATTTAAAATAAATAATTATTTTCCCATAATAATTTATGGTATTTGTAATTTTATTTTTAATTTGATAAATTTAGAAGATAAATTTAAAATGATTTTTATTTTCTGGTATTACTTAAATGAAAATTTTTTCTTATTAAATAATTAATTTTGATCTTGTTGAAATTTTTGTTTTTCACATTAACTTCCGTTTTAAAATATGAGAAATTCCTTAAAATGCTACAATTTTCTTTTCCAAAATAGTATCAATATTTTTAGATTTTGTTCAAAAATATCATTAATTATTTTTCAAAAAATACCATAAATAACAAAAAATAAGTTTGAAGGATGTATTTTGAAGGATATTTTGAAGGATATTTTGAAGGATGTATTGGATTTAATATTTTGGATTTATGATTTAATAACTTTTTAGTTTTAATTTTGTGCTATTTTGGATTAATGATAGTTTGAAAAGAGAAAAATATTGATGATATTTTTGGGAAAAAAGCTTTTGTTTTATTTTAAGAATCGACTAAAATGATATTAACTTATCAAGTCTGAATGTCCGTACAAATAATATTTACTATCTAGATTGAGTTTTTAAAAAAGGAAAATTCAATAATCTAGCAAAAATAACGGAAAGGAAATTATCGATTCTTATCAAAAACGATAAAACACAGTCAAAAGAATGATTAAGTCAAAATAGCAAAAATCAAATCACATTGACTGATCATCTATTTCCTAATCAAGATTATTTTTCTTATCCTTTTAGACAATAAAAAAAAAACAACAGAAATTCCTTTTCGGCTTGGATAAATATAAATTAGTTATTACAATTTCGTTAACAAGGACTTAGATTTACTCCAAATATCAAGGAGAGGATAATCCTCAGCCATCACTATAAATACCCTTAACTCCTAATTAAACTCGCAATGTTCTTCATCGCAAAGGCATTCACAATCAAAGCAAATCGAGAATTTTTTCCTCTCTTGATTACTCCTCACCGTCGTCTCCATTCTCCTCCACTTTCGGTTCTTCTCTCCAAAACCGTTCTTTGAAGATGACGATTTCTGTTGAGAAGCCTATTTTTGGTAAGAATCTTTTCTCACAAATTTCTGGGTAAGTTAAACAACGATTTTCCCGAGAAAAATAAGAGTTTTCCACCAACACGAACTAAGAATTTCTGAAAATAACAATGAACTTATTACATTTTAAATTGTTTTCACGTGAAATCATGATATGTAATAATTTGTTTTGTTTCAAGTAGAGAACGTTTCTGCATGCCAGAAGAAGAGCGATGGGAATACCGTAGAGTTGAAATTGGACGGTGAATTTTCTATGCCGAAGATTTCTACCGAAGACGAAAACGAAGCGTTCTTGGCACCTGAGATGAATGCATTCGGACGTCAATTCAGGTTTTATTGATATCAATATTCAACTTTTGAGTTTTTTCGTCGACCTTGACTTGCCAATACGTGGTTTTGATTCGCAGGGACTATGATGCTGAGAGTGAGAGGCAGAAAGGCGTCGAAGAGTTTTACAGATTACAACACATTAACCAAACTGTCAACTTTGTAATTATCTCTTTAAAACTAATTAATTTGATAGTAGAAATATTAGAACAATGAATGAAAAAATTGTGTGTACGTACGTAGGTGAAAAAGATGAGGGAAGAATATGGGAAATTAGATAAAATGGAGATGAGTATTTGGGAATGTTGTGAGTTACTAAATGAGGTAGTGGACGAAAGTGATCCAGACCTCGACGAACCTCAGATTCAACATTTGCTTCAATCTGCTGAAGCCATCCGCAAAGATTACCCTAATGAAGATTGGCTTCACCTAACTGCTCTTATCCATGGTCATTTCTTGATTTCTTAAGATTATCTTAATTTAGTTGAATGAAATTAGAATAATTGATTGAATTTGTTTCAGATCTTGGGAAGATTATTACTCTTCCACAATTTGGAGGACTTCCTCAATGGGCTGTTGTTGGTAATTTTTCAAGATACATTTTGTTATTAATACATTTTCGAATAACACATGTGACACTAATTGTTTCTTGACAGGTGACACATTCCCTGTTGGGTGTGCATTTGACGAATCTAACGTACATCACAAGGTATAGAATTGATTCAATCTTACAAATTTATTGATAGAAGAAAGCAAAAAGATTTACTTTCTATTCTTTTTCTGTAGTATTTTTTGGAAAACCCAGATTTTCACAACCAAGACTACAACACAAAAACTGGAATTTACTCTCAAGGATGTGGATTAAACAATGTCATGATGTCCTGGGGCCATGATGACTACATGTACTTGGTAATTAATTTAAATAATAATTTATTATTTTTTATAGGGCTGGACATTCGAATATTCGGTGCGCTTTCGATCGGTTATTTTCGGTTGGTAAAATTAAAGATTCATTCGGTTATTTTTTATATTTCAATTCGGTTATACTTCAGTTCCGGTTGGTTTAGTTATAAAATTTAAAAAACCAAAAATAACCAAAAAATAATAGAAAATTAATCAAAAATAATCAGAAATAACCGAAATATCCTAAATATGTTCTGATAACTGAAAATAACCAACAATAATTCAGTATTTTCATATATTATTTTGGTTTTTGGTTTGGTTTCGGTTAGTAATCAATAATCATAGTTTTTGAAAACAATATCCGTTCGGTTATTTCTTTATAACTGAATACCAACCGAAACATGTTTTTCGGTTTGATTTCGGTTTGGTTTATTCGGTTCAGATTAATTGCATAGGCCTAATTTTTTAGATTAATCTTATGTTAAGAAAACATATTATATCATATTTCTCAGGTGGCTAAAGAGAACGGAAGCAGTTTGCCGTCTGCTGGACAGTTTATCATACGATACCATTCTTTTTATCGTAACCACTTCAACTCAATAAATATGATTTCAAATTGACATTTAAGATTAAAGCTTATATTAATTAATTATATACATGTAGCATTGCACACGGCTGGACAATACACTCATCTTATGAATGATGAAGACAAAGAGAATCTCAAATGGCTACATGTTTTCAAGTAATTAATTTATATATTCTTAAAACAAGATTAATTGATTGATTCATAATCCTTATAAACTGCTATATATCATTGTCGTTACAGCAAGTACGACTTATACAGCAAGAGCAAAGTTCACGTTGATGTTGAGAAAGTCAAGCCCTACTACATGTCTCTGATCAAGAAAGTAAGATAATTACTGCATTGTTCTTTACCAAAATTGATTAATTGTATAGTCATTTGCAAGCATCTAATAATTATTTCCGGTTTTACAGTATTTTCCGGAGACTTTGAGGTGGTGAACAGTGGAAAAATTGATTAATTGTATAATTTGCAAGCATCTTAATTATTTCCGGTTTTACAGTATTTTCCGGAGACTCAGTGGAAAAAAAGAAATATTTACTTCTCAAGCTTATGTGAAATCTATAATTCAAATATGTCAGATAATAATTGTATCGATTTTAAGTTAACTTGTATTCACCACAATCGTACTCAAGAGTATGTATGCTGGGATGATATAAGATCTTCAATAATAAAGTTTATTTATAATCAAAATTAAGTGATACAAATAAGGTAATTGTGCCTATAAGTGAAACCCAAATGCAAAATATTCATTGCATTGACATTTATAAGTTCATGTTAGTATGGGAAACCATGTTATCAGAATTGAATATCCTTTTCTACAATAAGATTCTTCTTTCATTTAAATTTTTATACAAAATCAAAATTAATTCTTTGTAAACTACCATATTTGAGTTGTACTATACATGACTTGTGTTTCTTATATACTATTTTAAATAAAAGTTGATTTTTTTATATTTTTTTGTGTTTTGTTTTTGATAAATTAATGAAAATAAGAACACAGAAGTAATTAAAGATCCTTATTATTAGAAGAGTAAAATGACACAGCATATTAGTTTATATAAGATTGGAGAATCTAGTTTACTAAACTAATATGGAAATAATATATTAAAAATAAATGTTAAATTTCATAATTTAAAATATTGATACATATCAATAATCTTTGAAATTTTGGTATTCCTTGATCTTAATCAACTTCGTCTATTTCCCAATAGTTGTGTAGTTAATTGATGAAATCTCATTTCTTTGGAAGAGAAATTTGTAAAAATATTAACTTGTAGTAAAAGGGAGAATGATGAGAGTCGCAAGCTAGTGCCTCTATATGTTTTAGCTTAATGGCATGGTATGCATGTCTTTGTTCTTCTTAAAATTCTTTTAAACTACTTATAGCTCTTAGTTAGCTCTAATTGCCCTAGCCATTTGTTGTAGCTTTAATGATAAAAGAGAAGCTATAAAGAACGAAAGAGACTCACCTTTCAACACATGCCTACCCTTAAAGAAGTTAAACAATCTAGTTATTAACAAGATTAGACCTAAAATGCGAATGATATGTGGCTCGTGAGCCTATGCCCTATTGAATCGGTCACATCACAATATAGATTGTACGTTATTGATATAAGCTCTAATTTGCAGCAATATCTAGATCTTTTTTGGAAACTAATGTTTCGTGCCGTATAACATCAATGGCAAGATTTCTTGGTGGCATCTCTCTTGCTCTTACATTACTAGTTCATTCATCAGTTCAAGCAACAAAATCTAATTCTCATGTAAAGAAATCACCAAACCTTTGTATTTTTTTTCCATTTGCAGACTAATTCTTGATTGGCTTTTAGTGTGTCTTCTTTTGATTTTTGCAGGTTTACGTTGTATATTTAGGCGCAAACCGGCTAAACGATGCTGCTTTAGCTTCGAGCCACCACATTCATCTTCTTTCCAAAGTCTTTACAAGGTTCCTTCATCTTTTCTTTTTATTACCACTCATCTCTTTTATCTGTCTTTTTTCGCCTTTGTCAAACTGCGAATTTTGGATACATTGTTGTAGCAAAGAAGATACGGAACGATCTATGTTGTACAGTTACAACTTTGGCTTCTCAGGCTTCTCTGCCAAACTCAACTCAACACAAGCTGCTTCTTTAGCAAGTAATAATGTTTTCCATCTTTATTTTATGGCGGCAAAATTGTTTCGGTAATTTAATAATTCGGTTAGGTTTTGGTTATTGTTGACCAAATATCCAACCAGTAACATGTAGTAATCCAATCGAACCAGTTCCATTTCGTTCAATTTATGCTTACTATATTGGTATCCTGAATAGCGGTTTAGGATATCAATTTATTGAAAATCGGAACAGAGTCCAGTTAGGTTAACCGGGAAGTTATTATAGAATTGGACGAGGTTGTAACTGTTTTCAAGAGCAAAAGCTTGAAGTTGCACACAACTAGGAGCTGGGATTTCTTAGGTCTCACTGTTGACATTGCCGGTCGTACTCCACAGCCGCCGCAGCTCGCTTATGGCTCGGACATCGTCGTCGGAATCTTTGATACTGGTCTCTTGTTTATCTCGGTCTCTTACGTGTTTAGTATCTGTCAGTGTTAGCATGTAGCTGAAACTTTTGTTACTCTCAATCAGGGATTTGGCCGGAATCGGAGAGTTTTAGAGAGCCCCCAGAGGCGAAACCCATACCTTCGTCGTGGAATGGAAAATGCGTCGGAGGGGAAGACTTTGACCCTTTCGTTCATTGCAACCGGAAACTCATTGGCGCTCGATTTTACCTCAGGGGATTCGAACAGACGTACGGCCCGATTGACCGCACGCGAGATCCGGAATACCGATCGCCGCGCGACTATCTTGGTCACGGAACACACACAGCTTCCACCGCCGCTGGATCCGTTGTTTCCGACGTCTCCGGCTTCTATGGTCTTGGGCGCGGCACTGCTCGCGGCGGATCTCCATCGGCGAGGTTAGCAGTTTTCAAGACGTGCTGGGGGAAGGATTCTGATGGGGTTTGTACGGAGGCCGACATCTTGGCAGCTTTCGACGACGCGCTCCACGACGGCGTCCACGTGATTTCGGCGTCTTTCGGTTCATCGCCGCCTTTATCTCCGTTTTTCGAGTCGAGCGCAGATATTGGTTCCTTTCACGCCGCGGAAAGAGGAATCAGTGTGGTTTTCTCTGGCGGAAACGATGGCCCTGATCCCGGCGTTGTCCAGAACGTCGCTCCTTGGGCGATTTCCGTCGCAGCTTCGACAGTGGATCGTACTTTTCCCACTAGAATTGTTATCGACGGCAGTTTCACTCTCACGGTACTGACCTTAACTACTGTAATCTTAAGTCAAATTATGGTTCTTTCCTCGTAAACCAGAGATTAGATCCCAAAGATCGATACTTAGTAACCCCAAAGTATTAAAAAAATTTTGAATCAATTCAATCTCTCAGGGTCAGAGCTTAATTTCTCAGGAGATCAGGGGTACATTAGCTGTTGCAACAACGTATTTCGACGGAGGGTATGTGGTCAAAATCCTTTAAATTGCATATAAAGTCAATTCGAGACATTTTTCTATACATTTTAGATGCTTGTCGATTCATAGCTTATTTTGCAGAATTGGTGTATAACTGCAAGGACTGTTATTTGCAGGGTTTGCAAATGGGAGAATTGGTTGAAGAAATTGGCCAATGGGACAATAATTCTGTGCTTCTCTACCGTGGGTCCGATTCAGTTCATTGAAGAAGCTCAAGCTGCTGCTTTAAGAGCGAATGCATCAGCACTAATATTTGCAGCCTCACCAACCAAACAGCTCGCTGAAGAAATAGATATGGTTCCAACAGTTCGTGTTGATATACTTCATGGAACAAAGATCAGGAACTATCTTGCTCGTTTGCCTATGTAAGCCCCATTATTTGTTTTATCATTTGTTTCCATGCGCTGAGCTGATAAATGGTTAGAGAAAACAAATTCAATAGTCTTTGTGGTAAAAAATGAAGAGAACCAATGGTGAAAATTGGACCGAGCAAAACTGTTATCGGAGAGATCACAGCACCTTCTGTTGCATATTTCTCTTCAAGAGGACCTAGCTCACTCTCACCTGATATTCTCAAGGTACAATATATATTTTGAGTCTATAGTTTTGTTGAAGTATTATAGACAGCGAGTGTAAAGTCGAACCTGTTTTGTCAACTTTGTGAATATTGGTTTTGGTTGTATCTATGTTGTATGCAGCCAGATATTACAGCGCCCGGCATTGGGATATTAGCAGCATGGCCTCCTAAAACCCCACCTACATTATTACCAGGAGACCACCGATCTATTGAGTGGAATTTCCAGTCGGGGACGTCGATGTCATGTCCTCATGTGGCTGGAGTTATGGCGCTTCTCCAGTCAGCCCACCCGGACTGGTCACCAGCTGCAATCAGAAGCGCTATCATGACAACAGGTTCTATATATGATAGGCTCTCACATTTTGTTCTTACAAACCCAAATCTGTTATTGATCTATCTTCTTTCTGCACTCAGCTTATACAAGAGACACGAGCAATGACCTGATCCTCTCTGGTGGGTCGATGAAGTCCACTGACCCGTTTGATATTGGAGCCGGGCATATAAACCCTTTAAAAGCCATGGACCCTGGTCTGGTTTACAATGCCAGAACCGCAGATTATGTGCTATTCTTGTGCAACATAGGCTATTCGGATCAACAAATCAAGTCCATGCTTCTCAACTCAGAGTCTTTCACAACATGCCTTCCCTCTCACTCGTATCGAACCAACGGAGATTTCAACTATCCATCGATTACCATATCCAGCCTGAGATTCACCAGGACCATAAAACGTACTGTAAGCAACGTTGGTCCTAACAGAAACATGGTTTATTTTGTGGACATCATTAGACCCGTGGGGGTGGAAGTTGCGATCTGGCCACGCATTCTGGTGTTCTCGAAATGCCAACAAGAACAATCATATTATGTGACATTCAAGGCCACTAAGATTTACTCTGGACGATATGTATTTGGGGAGATTATCTGGACAGATGGGTTTCATCGAGTTAGAAGTCCGTTGGTTGTCTTCTTGAGCAGCGGTGCTTTTTTTGCAAGCAGTTGAGAATGACGGAAGGGTTTATGTAACGTTGGGCTCACGTTTAGACATGGTGTGTTCTGGTTGAGACCAAAGTTTAATTTGCAGGGTCTACAATATTCAAAATTGGATCAAATTAGTGTATTTTAAGCATTTTCCGTTTACGCAAATGCCATTTACAAATTATGTGTTGCTTCTATAGTTGGAATACACACTGGTTTGGTCTAAGTTATTGAAAGTTGAGATTGAACTAGAATCAGTTTTGTTTCCGGTTTGGATAAATACGGTTCGGTTGATTTTGGAAAGGACATTCGAAGGGTTTTTTATTTACTTATTTTAATTTGCCATTTTTAGGTCTGAATAGTATGCTGCTAGCCTGCTAGTTAATTAGATATTAATCCTCATATGAATTTGCGAAAGAGCCTTTTAGTGCATGAAAGAATTGAATCAAAAGATTGTGGTGAAGAAGATTGTTGAGCTATTCAAAGTGCATTGGCTCGGAAAATCCCAACTAAAAAAGGGTCCTTTCTAATAATGGTTTGAGAAAGCAACACACTTTGAGTCATGTTTATTGGAAAGAGAAGAAAACTAGTTTCCCTTTGATTTTGTTTGGTTTAAATAAAGAATTTGATTAGGTATTGTTAAGGCAAATTAGATGTAGAGTAATAAAACTAGGCTTCAGATTCTTTGTGGATAACCAATCATCTATTGAAGAACAACGTTCCTCATCAAGAATAGCAAGTATTTTTCTTGCATCACTGGCGACCTAAAGTAAACACAACACAAAATTGAGATCGAAAAGTGAACTAAAAGTAAAACAATTTGGATCAATGGTTTAAATGATAATAAGTCAAAAGTAGCTGTGTTTGGATCTTTTATAGGGTTGTTAATTCCTTTTTAGGCCTTTGTAGTTTATTATTTTTGGCCTATCAATTCTAACACATTTTAAGTTTTATGTAAAACTATGAACTAGAATCCATGAAATGTTATGATACTAAATTGAAATCCCTAATTCGAAGTCGAATCCACCGAAATTGAGCATTATGATATTAATGACACAACCAAACAAGAATGCAAAAGATTTAAATTCATTATCCAAAAGAAAAGTTTTGAATGATGGAACCACAAAATTAACTTAATATTGGAGGTAAAAAGCAATAATATGTTACAAATAGGAGTACGGGAACAGAATTTGGGATTATAAACATTTGTAAATCACATATAAAAATCAGGTTTTTATATTAAAATATTTTTTGATTAATATATTAATAATTTAATACATTATATAATGCATATTTGTTTCGTACGAAGAAAAACTTGATGTACTTCTTGTGATATATGTGTAAAGTTTGTAAATCTATATATTTATTTGTCAAAAATATTTATTAGTAGTAATTATTATATAATAGAAATAGAAAAGAATATAAAAGTGTTATACATTTACTAATTAAAACTTAAAAGAATAAAAGAAGTTACACATGAATAAGTATAAATTTAATATAAAAGAAATGATAAAATTAAACGATCAAAATAATATGAAATAACTAGATAGATATTTCCTTGAATTTATTTTAGTTAAATTAAATTTTAGTGAAATATTTCTGTATCAATTTTTAAATAACATTATTTTGTTGCAAAACGAGTTATATGGGCTAGAATGAGAGCCCAAAACCATATCATTTATTCATGACCCGAATTGAAATTAAAAGACATTTAAGATTCGATTTTAGTAGTTAGGAACCGATTGACAATCACAATGACAAGCTCCGGGAAAAAATCGAGAGAGTCATCAATGGCGCCTTCCTCATCGAGCGGCCTGACGTTCAAGCTACATCCTCTGGTCATCGTTAACATTTCGGATCACTTCACTAGGGTTAGGACTCAGCTTAATCCCCCAGCCTCTTCCTGCTCGACAGGGAATGGTCCCAGCAGCGGCGACATGATGTTACTGCAGAATCCTAGGGTTTATGGCTGCGTGATCGGTGTACAAAGAGGCCGCACGGTTGAGATCTTCAACAGTTTCGAGCTTATATTTGATCCTACTACCGACACCCTTGACAGATCCTTCCTCGAGAAGAAGCAAGAGCTATGTAAGCTTTACACTAGCTCTTTTGCGTCTCACTTTGTTCTCGATTAGTGCTGCCATTTGTAATATGCAGTGAAATCAAGCAATTTTTCTTTCGTTTATCAGACAAAAAAGTCTTCCCTGACTTCTACATATTGGGATGGTATTCTACGGGAAGCGACGCTTCGGAATCTGATATGCATATCCACAAAGCTGTGCGTGCAGCCTCATTTATTCTTTAATTTTAGGTCTCACCATACTGATTGACATCATTATGTCTTGTACAGCTAATGGACATTAATGAATCTCCTGTTTATGTCCTTCTAAATCCTGCTATCAATCACGCACATAAGGATCTCCCAGTGACTATTTATGAAAGTGGTAGGTTGGGTTTCCATATTCCTTCTTCTTCACTGTCTTTGCAGATTGCCAGATTGTATATCCGACTCATAGACCGGTTCTGTGGGTTCATATAACCTGTTTCTGCTTAGTACTTTGCTTTTCATCTTATTGGACCTCCAAATTTTGTCTTATTGTTGTAAATATTCTAATCTTTATCATATCATTGATTATCTTCACAATTGCAAGAATTCCATGTCATTGATGGAATTCCTCAGCCAATTTTCGTGCATACAAGCTACACAATTGAGGTATGTGCTTTTAGGCCACTTGATCTTTAATGTATCTATTTTATATGAGAGTGGGCTTTTAATAACATAGCAATGCTTGTATTGCGTGCAGACAGTCGAAGCTGAAAGAATATCGGTCGATCATGTTGCACATCTTAAGCCATCTGATGGAGGCTCAGCAGCGACCCAATGTAAACCTTATTATACACTTCGTATTTATCATAATCCTTTTATTATTTTCATGAAATTTAGGTTGAATCCTCGATGTTTGGCAGTGGCTGCTCATCTTACAGGCATACATAGTGCCATCAAGATGCTAAATAGCAGAATCAGAGTGCTCTATCAATATCTTGTTGCAATGCACAAAGGTATATTTTATACTTGCTCAAGTCACCACTCTTAGTCCCTCCCAATTTGTTCATCGAATATTGGTGACAAATTCTTGCCGAAAAATTAGTATTTATGTGTTTTTCTACGATTGAGAAGGAATAAAATCCTACAGTGGGGTTAGAAGATACTGAGAGAAAGTCATGTAGTTATGGCCTTTATGCTCCAAGGGTCACGGTGGTACTAATGACTTGTGTGATTCTGCATCTAGGTGATATTCCTTGCGAGAACTCACTTCTGAGACAAGTATCTAGTCTGCTCAGAAGTTTACCTGCTGCAGAATCAGAGAGGTTTAAAGATGATTTCTTAATGGTAAATAGTCACTTACCTTTTCTAGCAATATTGATTATAAGTTTGTTTTCAACTTTTGTGAATCATCTCTTTATAGATATGACGTTTTTTTCTTTGTTGCAGGAGTACAACGACAAATTACTGATGTCATACCTAGCAATGCTCACAAATTGTGCCAGGTACACGTTTGCTCTACATGGATATTCTTTTTAACTATATGGAGAATAATGATGGGCAGGCAGAAAAATGTTTGTCTTTCTGTTGATACATCACAATTTTCACGATAGTGAGACAGGAAATCATCCGTACTTGCTTTTGGCTGAAAATGAGATAATTTTACCATTTAGGGTAGAAACTAAAACTTGAACCTTGCTCAACCTTACTTGGTATAAGATGGTGAGCTTGCAGCTGCTAAGGGAGTACAAACTTTTTGATATCATCGTATGCTATACCTTGACCAATTCAGATTTCAATTACAACAGAAGAAATGTCTTAGAAGAGTCCTTTCTCAATTTGATCACTCACTTTTTTCCACACTATTTTTCTCTGAAGAATCATTTCTCTATTTTTGATCTCTTACATTTGTTCCAAACTGCAGCACCATGAACGAGGTGGTCGACAAATTTAATACAGCATATGACAGACACAGTCGAAGAGGCGGGAGGACTGCATTCATGTAAAGATTAGTTTCAGCTTTCAAAACCTCTTTGGGGTTCCGTAGAGAAATTTAGAACTCGGAAGGCATTCAATTTTTCAAAACTCAGACACAGCTAAGAAATTTCGTCAGCTTTTTTTTAGACAGAGAAGCTAAGTTTTAGATTCTATTTTTGTCTCCTAAATCCTGCGGTTAAGAATTTGAAAACAAACGAGGTTTTGCCTCCCCTCTAAATTCAGAGCCATGTATTCAAAATAAGAACAATTAGAGAACACATAGATTCGTTTCACATAAGTAGTAACCTACTCACTTTGTGGTTGTGGGTCTAAGTCGCTAAACCGCCTTGGAGGGTCCATGAGAGCTGCCTGAACCGACGTGGCTGCTGTGTGTGCTGGTGGAAAATCAGACGGAAATTGTTTTGAGATATGGAATAATCCAAAATAAACTAAATCAAATGAAAAACACCCACGGAAGCCTTTGAAATTGAAGTTCCCCATCAACAATTGTTTTCATGAATAGTCACAAAAAAATAAGAATTTTAATTTTAATTATAAAGTTAAATGATATTAATAATATTAATATTATATTGATGAATAATTTAATAATAATATCCTAAAATAGCACGTTTTAAAGTTTTTCTTTTAAATCTAGTATAATAAAATTAAATTTTCAAAAATAGTACAAATACTTATATGAAAATACTTATTTATTTTAAATAAATTATACATAAACTTAAAATATTGTATTTGGGTTTATTATTTCCAATTTAGAATTTAATTTTTTTCTATTAAAATATAGTTTTAATACATTTAATGTTAAATTTGTGTTATTATTAAAAATTTAAAATAAAAATATTATTTTTGAAACAAAAACTTAAAAAAATGTTATTTGAGACACTTGCCCATAATTTAAATATTTGGCTGATAAAATGGAGATAGTGTGTGCAGCACTTGCGACTGAAGTGCGTGAGATGAAGATGGATTCGGTGCCAGTTTACCATCAACGCTGACGTGACGTCTTCATGCTTTCCGTCTTGTAGAAAAACTTGGAGACGCAAATTAAATGCGAAAACTCCAAATCAAAATCAGCGTTCGAGATTATCGCCGCTGTAATCTGGAGACTGAAAGCACTGGTTCGTGTTCTTCATCGGAGACCCTTCATCGGATTATTTATCCTGTTTTCCTGCCGCTTTAAAATTTTGACCACTTGTTTCCTGAGAAATTTTAGGGCTCTTATTGATGAAGAACTGGAGTGAAATGACCAATAATAAATCGCCGATCAGATGATTTTTTCCTTTCTTTCTACGGAATCGGACAAGGATACCCCTTAATCATCGGATTCAGTAAGGGAAAGGTTAAAACTTTACCGAATTTCGAAGCCAAGATCCATCGTTTTGCTTGATATTCTCTTTTTGCCGTGACTGAAGAAGGATTAGTCCGAAAAGTACAAGCTAAATTTGACGCTGCTGTTATCTTAGTTCCTGTCAAATGAGAATTATGTGAGCCGCTGCAAGAACATCAAAGTTGTTACCTTTCTGAAATAACTTAAGGTAGTGTATAAGCTTCCTGGGTTTGACACAAATAGGTTTTACCACTATTGTGATTCCTTGAATCAAACCTATTATTAGGGCTTTTATATTTTGGAGATAATGATGCATGCTAGGCAACGCAATGCTGGAAATGGGTACAGATCTGGTCCGGTTGGAATGGGGATGTCTAGTTCTAGAATTTCCCCTGAACGTCCGATGAGAGGACATGCGTTCTATGGTTCAGAACACCAACACCGTGGGTTTAACCGTGGATATGGACGAGGAAGGGGACACTCAAAATCATACCAGAATCAACTGCCTCCGCCTCTGCCTCCTCTACCGGTGCAACGTAGAAGCTCTGGTGGCGGTGGCGTTTTCATGGAGGCAGGTCGTCTAGCAGCAGAGTACTTGGTTTCTCAGGGTGTTCTACCACAAACTGTGCTTTCCAGAAAATGGCAGGATGGTAGTTTCCGGAAGCAGGCTGGAGAGTTTCAGAGTTCCAGGTCACAAGAACCAGCTCGGGCGGATGTTATGGCTCCAGCTCCAGATAAAAGGTATATTGATGGTTACAGCTCAGCTGGCTCCAGGAATAGCATGAAAGGAAGGAAGTCTCACCATTATGACTCAGATTTCGGGAGGAGCAGATCTTGGTCAGAGAGAAGTAAAGCTTTTGAGGTTGAGACTGGTAATGGCTCTGTGTCTGGGCATCAAGAAGAGCAGCCGCTTGCTGAAGATATTGCTAGCTCGGTTCAGATGTCAGCCTCAGGTGAATTTATGAGAAAACGTGAAGGAGCAGGTGATTCCGAGTCTGTGTTGGACAGGTACAATATCCAGGATGAGGCACAATCTAAGACAGGCTCCTCGAGTGCTGGCAAAGAAATAGTATATGAATGTGAAATCTCAAAAGTATCTGAAGGTTCTTCTAGCTTGAATGCTGGATCAGCAGAGATGAAAAGTAGGACTGGTGATAATGATGAAGAGAAAGAGAACCAGACTGCTATTGAAGGTGCATCTATCCATCAACATTGTGCGGCTGATGAATCGTTCACCAAGAGGGATATTAATTTGTCAACGCTGTGTAAATTTGAGAAGGTGCCCACAAAGATACGCTCTTCGCTGACTGCAAAAGGCCCAAAGCTTTATTTGAGTCAAAATATCAAGGATACGTTACTTGTTGAAAGTCAAATAGATAATCAATGTGAGACTCGCGTCCAATCATCTGAAAAGGCTGATTGTACTAGGGATGAACATTTCAATGACCAAGTTCGAGATTTGGCTCTTGTTCAACTCATTGAGAACAGTACATGTCAGAAGTCTAATTCTTTCCCCAATAGCATTCGCAGGGACAATGCTGAGAAAGATTCAGGATTAGAGTTGCGTAATATGCATGGATCATATTCGGTGGGGAAAGTAGGCGAGAAACGAGCTGGTGAGTGCAGTGACTCGGAGGAGGGAGCAAAGAGACAGAGAGATTGGGTGCCTTTGCCAGTATCTGAAGACAATGAACGCTGCAACTCATTTAAAACAAAACAAATCCAATGTGATCTGGAAATAGAAGAAAAGACGAGCGCTTTCAACAAAATCCTGATTGATGGCGCTGGAGAAACGGCCAGCCATGAATGTCTGGTTGATAACTCTATGTGCAATAGAAGAAACACATGCAAAACAGGTCCTGGGTATGCTGAAGAACGTGAGCTGTTGCCTGCTTCGTTTAAGATCTGTGACCTAAATCGAGGGGGAGCATCGGATGTGAATGATGGAAAAAGGGAATCTAGTAAAGCTGTTGAGTTTGATCTCTCAATCAGCAGTTGTAGCAAGTCTCCTGAATTCAGTACTATTACTCGTATGAGCAATGGTAAAGAGATAGAAGTGATTGATTTGGATGATGATTCCCCAGAGGTGGTAAAGTCCAGAAATGATCCAGGAAGAAAGTACGGCCAAGTTCCACTCTACACTTATATACACACGTCTTTTATATTTTGGCTAACGACTAAAACATCCAACAGGCAAGAAGCTGCGCCGTATATGGGCAACGATGATGTTCCAGACTACAATGAAAGGCTCATGATGGTAGAGTTTCTTGATTCCTTTGGAACCATTCCTCCAATAAACTCGGGAATCAGTACTGCACCACATAATAACGCAGTTAGCCTTCAAGAGAGAGAGGTACTTACTCTACATGTCAAGTATTAGGTCGGATAGAATGGGTTTTGGTGCTAACTTCCCCTGAATACGTCTCAGGGAGCTGTTGGAAATGACCAAGTAGCAAATAATACAGACGATGATTCGATATTCATGTCACTGGGAGAAATACCATTGAGTAAGGACCACAACAAAGCATCAGTTATTTTGTTTTAGTGTTTCTTTCACTTTTCTATTAGCTTCTTAAAAAAGCTCTGCCTCATTTCAATCTTTGCGCGTGCAGCATTCTTGCCAGCTTGGGATCAACCTCCGGCTCGACGCTACGCTAAGCCTTTCTGATTTCTTCTCTGTGTAATGATGAGTGTGTAGCCATTTCGGTTGTGCTAATCCTCTCAGATGTAAGATTGTGACTTCCTTTGTAATTCTCTGTCTCTTATGTACTTAGCTTAGTTGAATTATCACCTCCAACATTTTCTGTTATGTAACAAGCAAATTTCCAAAGTCCTTGTGAAATGATATTTGTACGCATGAATGTATAAGTTGAGATTTTTTTGTCGTCGTATAATGTGAGATAATTGCCAAAACTTTTCATAAAACGTTGGAAAATAAATGTGAAAATTTGGATATAGAAGGGCGAAAAAGAAAATTATTAACGGTGATGTATTGAATATTATTGTGGATATCGAATCCGACGGTCACAAATGACTAACTTGTTGCTGCTGACATATGATTTCACCACGTGTATTTCCCATCGACCCACACGAATCGCAATTTTTAAAAGGAAAAAGGGAAAATTGATCGTGAGGGAAAAAGGCGAAACTTTCCACATTGTACGGGTATAGATCTGCGAATTGATCATCGAATTAGGGTTTTCACTTTTCACCTTCCTTATATCTCTTTTGTTTCCGTCTGCGTACCCTTTTTCGAATTTGCGTCGGTGTTCCATTGAGCTGAATTCTCTGTATGTTGGATTTGATATTTTTTCTTCTGGGATTCTCCATCCTGTAAATGTTTCGCGGGAGGAAAGTTTGGACTTTTGTCTATTGTACTTAATCGTGAAGAAACGAACGAATTGTAACTCGGTGAGTTGACTTTTGATTGCGTATGATTTAATCTGGGGTTATTTATCCCGTTACTTCTGAAATGGTAGTTTTTGTTTATTGATTTTTGAACCGATGTGATTTTGGAAGATCGTTAGAACTTGGGTTTGAGTTTTTTTTTTTGAGTCTCATGGATTTGGAGAGTGAAAGCTCTGCGCTTGAGTCTGTTGGTGATAATGGTTTGACCCAACAAGATGCAATCAACGTTGCTGATGATGGTAGAAGTTTGGATAACGGGTCGTGCTCAGATGAGAGTGTGAAACTAGCTTCGACTTCTACAGTGAGAGTCAGTAAGGATGAAAAATCTGCTGAATTCGATAAACCGATGAATTTTGATTCACGAGGTGGATCTTACTCTCCAGTTTCAAAGGGGCAAGGTTTGAGAAAATGGAGGCGGTTCAGGAGAGAAAAATTTAACGACACACCTGCAAATATAGAGGATAGTAAAGTTCTGAAGAGAGGGTTGTCGGGCTATGCCCATTCACATGGTAAACAAATGCAGTTGCACTCACCGGAAATCGATCAAGATAGTCAGGGATCTGTTGGGTCCGTGAATATGTTAAACTATTCTGGTGGTGGTTTTGATATACTTGAGAGTGGTTATGATTCTAGGTTTATGGCAGGTATTGGTTTTTCAGCTGGTATAGGTTCAGAAAAGGATGATGATCGGGCTAGCAAGTCCTCGACTGCTGCAAGAGCCCCCATGGCTATTAGGTTTGAGAAGCCAATGAGTAGTTCAGGTCAGAGAGGAAAAATTCGGGTAGAGAATAGTAAGAAGCATAGAGGAGAATGGGTTGGAATAGAGAAGGCAAACTCTCACTCCAGCTTGGAATCTGACTCAAGAAAGAAGAATGGAAGAATGATGGACTACAATGGAGAAAATGGCGATGAAGCCGATATGAATGGGGAAACTTCAGTGAGAAAAGATGATGCAGGAGGAGAAGGAAAAGAGTCGATAAACAAGTACAATCGTTTTTCAGAGGACTTAGATCCGTTAGCAGAAGCCATCGACGGTTTCCTCACTTTGCAAGAAGCTCTTGAAAAAGGTAACCACTCTGATTATACATTTTTGTAGCGGTTTGTAACTGAACTTGGATTGTTTTACCGCTGTTTTCATACCCGTTTATCGTAATGACATGGGACCGCATTCTCATGTTGGAATCCGTTATCACATGATTTATGCTAATCAAGTTTAATGCCACTCTTTATGCAATTTCATTTGCAGAGGTTCAGCAATTCTGTGAGATCGGGAAGGAACCGATGCTACAACATCATGAAGGAGCCAGTGAAGTAAGCTCACCTAACTCAGAGGTTGTAACCCTGGTGAACAATGTTGAACAACTGGAGATCAAGCTAGAAGAAACAAGGTCAATTCTTGAGATGAAAGAATCACACATCCGTGAGCTTGAATCCACCACGAAGCAAAACAATCACTCGTGGGGAGGTACAGAGACCGTAGTTGAAGATATCTTCCGACAAAAGATTGAGGCGGAGATTGAATATCTGATATATTCAAGATCAGTGGATAACTTGAACATTGAGTTGAAGCTGATTGAAGAAGAAGAGGAAATGGCAGGAGAGCAAGCTCATAAGATGCTGAACAAGCTAGAAAAAGTAGAAACGAAGGCTGCAAATTTAGCAAACAGAGCTCAAAACCTGCAAAACGAGTGCATAGAAATCACTGGAACCGCCAAGAAGAGAGCATGCAAGACCACTTCATACTTTCTTATACAGTTAGTATTGTTGCTAACAATAGTTTCGCTGTTCATGTCTCGATTGTTGCCGGAGTCGGAGAATGTTGTACCCACATGACCTTTGGAGTCGGAGAATGTTGTACCCACATGACCTTTGGTTATGCAAACTGAGCATTTTTTTTTTTGCATTTCTTGTCAACATTTCGGCTCTAAGTTTTGCCTCTGGTAATAGAATTATAATAAATTTGGATTTATACTAAAAAAGTTTTGATAACAAAGATAAAAAAATCAATTTCGGAATCAATTTCCACTTTTTGTATTTTTATTTCACAGTTATACTTATATCCCTTTGAGTTTACCAAATTTAAATTCCAATAACATGTGAGGAAAATCCATTCAAAATGGATATATTAGTCTACTTTATTTGCTTTGTGTGAGATAGACTACCCAACAATGCATGATAAGTAAAATAATTAGTAGATTTTCAGTCTACCATTAAAGTAATCATATATTAGTGAAGATTAGTGGTAACTAATACCATTTCATTTTCTTAGACAGAAAAAAAATAATAATAAGAAGGAGAAAAAGTCAGAGATGATGGGGAGTTTATGGTAATATAATGATAGATGACAAAAGAGTATGCGTTTTAGTTTAAGATGCGCAATTACGTGGAAGCTTCAGCGTTCTTCAAGCCATTATTAATTACAGAAGCTCCTTCGATTCTTCTTCCCTGGTCAAAACTAAGAACATACAGATCTGTTAATCTCGTAACAAGCAGGTAATTAATTAATTAATACAGGTTCTTCTCTTCCTCTTCTTCTTTTTCTTCCTTTTGTCCTGATTCTTGTGACAATTATCGTCTGATGTGAAACTTGTCCTTTTATATTATCTCTCGTTTTACTTTTCGTTTCTATCATTGCGTCGTTTATTGAATCTCTTCTGAGTAGATCTGGTTTTGGTAATCTTGGAATCAAACAGCGTTCTTCTTCTGTGAAATCAAGACAATATTAAGCTGCCCTTGTCTTAAAAAGAAACTAGATTTGACTGGGGTGGGTGAATCTACGATCTGATCTCTAAGTACGAGCAAAGTAACAAAGACATGGGATCTGCAGCGACGAAATTTGAAACTCTGCAAAAAGAATGGGTTCCAGAGACAAAGCTAGAGGCCAAAATCATAGAAGCCGTGCAACGCAAGGCATCGAAAGGCACCACAATGAAATCTTTCAACAGTATTGTTCTCAAGTTCCCAAAGATCGATGAGGGTCTTCGAAACTGCAAAGCCATTTTTCAAGAGTTCGGTGAGTGCACAGGCGTCATATGAAATGGTTTTCTTATGTGATTGTGTGTTTACTTGGTTTGGTTTTGGCAGATGAGGACTCGAACGGGTCCATAGATCACTCGGAGCTAAAGAATTGTATCAGGAAGCTAGAGATCTCCTTCGAGGAAGAAGAGATTAAGGATCTGTTCAAAGCTTGTGATATTAACGAGGATATGGGAATTACATTTACTGAATTCATTGTTCTTCTCTGCCTCGTCTATCTTCTTAAGGACGATTCATCCACTCTGCAAAAGGTAATCGCAAACAAACCAATTTCATCCCAATTAATTTTAGTAATGTTGGACATGTTTTGCTTTATGAAACCAATCGGGTTTTTTTATCGTTTAGGAATGTATAGTAGCTAAAATATATAGTATGGAACCTGCTACCCTCTTTAGCAAAATTAGATTGAGAGTTTTTTGTACGATGGATAGAAATGGACGATGGGAATGCCTAAGCTGGAACCAACATTCGAGACGTTAGTGGACACATTTGTGTTTCTGGACAAGAACAAGGACGGATATGTTAGCCGCGAGGAGATGGTCCGAGCCATTGATGAATCTGGAGAACGATCATCCGGGCGGATTGCAATGAAAAGATTTGGTCTAATCTCTAACTCCCTTCCTCTTCTCCAAGTTTTATCACTCATTGCAAGAAATGTTGATTTTGTTCATATGATTGCAGAGGAAATGGATTGGGACAAGAACGGAATGGTGAACTTTAAAGAATTTTTGTTTGCATTCACACAGTGGGTGGGCATTGATGAGAATGAAGACGACGAAACCAGTTAGAAGAAATCATGGTGTTGAGGGTTTCTAAGTCTATTATTTGTTTTTGTTTTGTGTTTGCAGAATGTAGTAGTTACACAATAATTAGTTGATGTTGATGTAATGGAAACATAATAATTCATTACCAAACACAAACCATAATGTTTTTACTCAAAAACTGGCTTTAAGCAACAAAGCTTATTAGTAGTCTCCACATAACCAAATAAAGAAAGAAGCAGCAAAGCAAAAAAACTAATTTCTGACAGTCAGAGACAGACAGAGTCAGAGACAGACAGAGTCAGAGACAGACAGAGTCAGAGACAGACAGAGTCAGAGACAGACAGAGTCAGAGACAGAGACAGACAGAGTCAGAGACAGAGACAGACAGAGTCAGAGACAGAGACAGACAGAGTCAGAGACAGAGACAGACAGAGTCAGAGACAGAGACAGACAGAGTCAGAGACAGAGACAGACAGAGTCAGAGACAGATAGAGACAGAGACACATCCCTTTGTATGTATTGCCCCTAGTTCTATCGTCTAAACCCTCTCCGGGACACGATAATACGATAGACTCAGATTCATACACGACAGGTGTTTTTTTATTCCAGGGATTAGAGAAAGTACCGGTATCCCGAGGACGACGAGGATGGGATGGAGGCATAACCTCCAAAAGCCTTCTTGTTTGAAGGAAGCGGTTATGGTGCATATATACCTTCTTGGAAAGGTGAGAGAGGCAAGAAACCATATGAACTAAGACGTGTTTTTAGCCCCTTGTCTTGGCTCTCTTCATGCCGAGGCTATTGTAAGGAGAGACTGAACCAGACATTGGAGACCCCTCTTCTCGAAGACTACCATTGAGAAGGGCCAATTCCCGCAGCTGCTGTTTCTTGTAGAAATCATGGGTTTCCTCCTAAAACAATACAACACAGTGTGGTTATATAGATAATAGTATGCGTATCTATGGTTTAAGATCTTTGCAGAGCTTGAACAAACCACGGGAGTAAGTAGATCATCTAGTATTTCACGAGCTTGCATGAGCCGTGCATCCACTATTTCAATGGGTAATTCTGCCTCCACTAAGATGTGAAGAGGTTCATTGAGGTGCTCATATCCTGGTTTCCCTCTCATCATTTCCTCCTGGAACAACAAAACTATAGAATGAATATACAGATATGAGGTCAAAGTATTACTATCTGAACATATGAAAACAATTATACCTTAATTGGATCTTTAATGCTGCCTCTCCCCCTTATAAGAACACGGCAATCAGTACTTGCTTCAACTCGTTTGAGGGAGTTCCCTCTAGGACCCAAGAGGCGGCCAACAAAATTGTACTGCAAATGATCAAATCACAATTAGATTTTTTTGGCAAGATAGTTCAGGGTGTCCGCAAGGAAATAAAGATTCATACGTTTGGGTATTTGTCAACTGGAATATCCACCCTGATTGTTCGCTTGACAATGAGACCGGACGAGCTACCAGGAGAGTTTAGCCAATTTGGTGCTGGAGATGATGAAACAGATCTCTACAAATGAAATCGATAAAGCAAGAATCGTTAGGACTCATTTCAACCTCAAAGCATACTTAAGATTGCGGCATGTAAGATACATAAGATTGCGGCATCAAACACAATAAGAACATGAAATAAGTCTTATGAAATGTTTCTTCCACCGGAAAAGGGCAAGATCTTGCGTTGTTGCAAGCTAGCAACCTGTAATTGCTTATCTTAATTCATAACATTCAAAGAATAACTGTAAATATTAGAGCATGTTATATCCAATCCTTCACAGCTGAATCTAACATTTACATGGCTCTTGAAGGTAATGGAATATCTAGTTAGTGCGTTGACCTAAGTCAAAAACCTTTCACAACATTTTGTGTTAACTTAGGGCCTCAGGCGGCTACCTGTCATGATGAACTACGACTGAAATTAAGTGAAAGTCAGTTATGTCAGTACAACTTAAGCCAACAAGCTTTTACCACAATAGTACGAATTAGATGAAATGAGTTATGTTAATGGTTAGTAGTCATACTTCTGATGGAAATTGAGAGGGCCATCCATTCATGTCAGCTCTTGCATTCTGAAATATCCCTCCAGAAGCCAGAGGGCTAGGGTGATCAAACCTACTCTGACTTATGGCATTCTCCAACAGCGTGGTTACACGCAAAATTTCTGTTCCAAAAAATGTCAATTTTGAAGAGTAAGACGCACCAGTTAGAATTAGTCAACAAACCCATCACCAATGATAGTGGAATGGAGAGACATCATAGTCTCAGCTAAGTTAGTGAATAATAACGTTCACTTCTAAACTCCCCTAAACCACAACTGAAATAATGTCATTATATGTTCTAACTCATAGTAAGGGAAAGAAGACAGAAAAATTGTCTAGTCATCTGTGCAATTACTCTAGTCATCTGTTTTTTTTTCTAACAGCTAGCTAGATGAGCTCTCTTAGAAGCACCGCTGAAATGCTTATCAAATGAACAAAGATTGTAGTTCTGAAGCAAGAAACGGGAATTTAGATCTTACGAGGAAAGCAGAGAAACCACAACATTTTCTTTTATATAACAGTATGGCTAACCTTGGTTCATCAGCCGAGAGACATGTGGAAGCACAGGCAAGAAAGGAGTAAGCTTGTGACGCTCTGCAAGTAACTCTGACAGATAGCTGCCAAAAGGGAAATTTCAGATTAAAATCAGTATACCTTGAGTACACAGGATACAGAGCAGATCCATTCATTTTCACTCAACAATTACGTTTAATAGCTAATAATAAATGTGAAATCTTTTCTTCAGCAAACCCTCGCTCCAAAAATCAGCATCTCGGGAGAGAGGATCTAGCTGATCTCCATCAATGAGCACAAGTCAACAATCACAAAACATATGCAACAGATAATTCTGTAAGATCCCATGGTACTGACATCCCATTGCCCGATAAAAGAATAAAAAAATGGGTTTTTCAAACTAAAAGTAAACTTTTAACAAAATCCAGTGCCTATAAAGAGCTTAATTTGCAGTGGTATGTAGGAACTCAACACATACACATCGAAAATCGACAAGAGCATCAGAAATACAAATCATAGATCTCAGTACAAGCAACAAGAACCAGAAATGAAAAATTCGTGACAAAAGGTTCAAGATTTGTGATAAAAAATTAAGAATTCAAGATCCAATCAGTAGAACAAATATCAACATATATCAAAAAACAAGTCAACTACAAGAAAATCACAAATATGAAAACAAAAAAGACAGATTAAATTACTTCTCCTGCTCAACGAGGAAAGAAGGCTGTGATCGGAGACCACCAGAGAAGTTAGGTGACTGAGGAGCAGAAGGAGGCACAGAAAGAGGCGGCGGATACGTCAAGAATCTCCCTCCGCCACTAGCTCCGCCACTACCGCCACTACCGCCACCACTACCACCACCACCGAGTGACGTCATCATCATCATCACCCAGACGACAGCTTCTTCTTCCTCAGCTACTTACAACCGACCTATCCAGGAGAAATAACAGAACCAGGAGAGAAAGACGGAGATAGGAGGAGGTGAGGCGGCGGATCAGAAGAGAGAGTAGTGAGCAGAAAACTAATCTGGAACACACACAAGTTTTAGACCTCTAAATCTACACGTCGGTGTGGGACTCTCTTGAAATGATTATATTTCATTAGTTTGTGTCTTTTCTTTTTCTATTACCCGACTATTGTCGTCAAAGAAGCTTCTTAATGACTCCGAAGGTCTGGATACAGCTGGATACCTCTTAATCATTGAGAGTCTACCAACTTGACTGGGCCCGCTTCTAATTCACGTTTCTGGAATCTGTTCCATACTGTGATTGATTTCATGGTTATTGATCGTCAAAACGCTGCGTTTTCTAGACAAGTTTCACTTTGTTTGCATATAAATATATACAAAAATTCAGAGCTTACTGTAGAAGAAATATTTTTGAAAACAATAATAATTAATAGCTATGGAAATGTGGAAGGAGAGGAAGAAAGAAACTATATTAGAACGACAAATATATAATGTTATTACTGGAATAAATAAAGAAATAGAAATTCAGCAAAGCGAGGTTAGGCTTGGATAAACATAAGAGTAGAACATTCTCCAACAGGAAAGGAATCATCACTCCTACGTCCACCACTTCCTCTCTTGTTGGTATAACCTGGATAGTGATTCAGCTTAAACTTGGATTCCTTAACCAGCATCAAACCTTCTCTTTTAGCCAGTTTCTTTATCTTCCAATCGCTAAATGGATACGTTGTTTTGTGTGTGATATGAATCTCTCCGTCTTCTTTCAACATCTCCCTAGCATTCTCTAGAAACCCGTTTACTAACCCTTGGTGACTCCTGATCCAAAACGTAGCAACTTTTTTACGTACGTCGATTCAAAACTATAGAAGTAAAAAAATTAGATCATATATATATATTTATATATTTACTCGATTGCGGAAAGGGAAGATTCACGGCCGAAGAAACGAGAACCCGCATGAGGAAAATTGAAGACAATGCGGTCATAGCGTTGAAGACTCAGACTATTCTCGAAGCTCATCGTGTGCACATTAACCTCGTGCTGAACATCGCACCCAAGTCTCTTCAATGTGCGTACGTTTTTCATCGCATTCACAAACTTTGTTCGCAATTCATCTACATGTAAGATTTAAATAATTCAAGTCCAATATTTATATGTACATGTTTCATATATAACGGATTTTACAGACCTTCAGAATCAAAAGAGGTCGCTGTGATGTTTGAAGCAGATCCAAAAGCTGAAGCTAGACATAATGAGAAAGAGAAATCTCCTTCTCCTACAAGAAGGATTTGGTGTTTGCTACTATAATGTCTTATCCATTTTTCTGAATTATCCATAACGTCTCTACAGACTTTGCTTCAAAGATCCTCTATATATATACACGTACACATGCATAGAGTCACAACACATGCAAGATGTTGTTTCATTATTGTCTTTTAATTTTGGTTCAATGTTTTGATTTTTTTATTTATTTATTTGGCTCTTAGAGTTCTGTGCCGGTTTGCAATGCGAAGTTATATACTGACTTAACCTTTCATATACCCTAATTAATGAATAAACCCGTTGCATTTATTCATTTCTTCTAATAATTAAGATATATATAAAAGCTAATAACATGTAGTTTTTCAACTTCAAAGGCACCGAGATTTGCTTTACTAGTTCTTCATAACGACACGCATGGCCCCACTCATTACAAAACAAAACCCCATTATCCAAAAGCTCTCTTCTTTTTGCCTCTCGCTTTCGCTTTTTACACACAGCAAAAAAAAAGTATAACTTTAATTTGTTCATATTTAAGACAAAACCGTTTCACATTTCCAGAATTTCCATTCATTGATTACATAACCCATGTCAAATCTACTTCCTCCTCCACCACAGTCGCACCCGCCAGAAACACCGCCATGGGAAACGCCGTCTTCTACATGGTACACTCCAAGAACGACGCCGTGGAGAACACCACAGAGCACACAATCCACACCACTTAACCAAATGGGCTTAACAAAGCCAACAGCGGTTAAATTCAGGGGTCTTGATGCAGAACGGAGGAAAGACACAGTGATTCTCCGGCAGCCAAGGAGCAGCAGGACCAGTCTGTGGATATGGTGTGTAGCTGCTTTATGTTTTGTGTTCAGCCTTTTGCTTATCTTCTTTGGAGTTGCTACTTTGGTGGTGTTTCTTTCGATTACACCAAGAACCCCTGTTTTCGACATCTCAAATGCAAACTTACACACAATCTACTTTGACTCGCCGGTATATTTCAACGGTGATTTGTCGATGCTTGTGAATTTTACAAACCCTAATAAAAAGATAGAAGTAAGGTTTGAGCAGCTTCAGATAGAGCTCTTCTTCTTCGATAAATTGATTGCGGTGCAAGTTGTCCAGCCATTCTCACAAAGAAAACGCGAAACGAGGTTGGAACCGGTCCATTTTATCTCGAGCTTAGTCTACTTGCCTATAAACAACGCGGTAGAGCTCAAGAGACAGGTGCAGAATAACAAGATAGAATATGAGATTAAAAGTACCTTCAAAATCAGAGCTCATTTTGGAATGATTCATTACTCTTATTCGTTGCACGGGAGGTGCCAGCTTCAGATGTCCAGTCCACCAACAGGAAACTTGGTTTCTCGTACCTGCAAAACTAAGAGATGATGAAGAAGAAAAAACGGTTCTTGGAGTCAAGGACACCTTCAGTGTCTCTAGCTTTGGCATGTTCTTCAACTATAGATCTCTTTTCGCTTATCCAAAAAATGTATAAAAGAAGAAGACCTAGTGAACTCTATCCAAGAACAGAGATCGGAGTATGTACTAGTTCCAAAATCAAGAAATTGGGAACATATTATCGTTCTAGGCAACAGAATCATAATTGATCATTAGACAGTTCTAAGAACAGTGTTGTATTTTTCGTACTGTTGAACAAACTTGAACCACCAGGAAAAAAATTTTAAAACCAAAAGCAAAAGAGGTACCAAACATTAGATTCCTATATGTTGGTTCTTTTTAGGGCTTTATATTTTTGAAAAAACACAATAAACAAGAAGGAAGCCAACATTGAGGATTTTCACATTCAGAATCTCAACTAAAATTGAACACCTTCACCAGGAAACTTCAGATATTAGATAAAATGGCCTCACAGAAGAAAAGTTGAATGGCAGAAACCGCAACTGGTTTCGCTAGACAGGCATGTAAAGGTGATTGTATATAAAACCCCACAAGTCTCACCTAATGGGGTCTTTAAAAAGATCACATGTCTAGTGGTAGACTAAAACAGGGATCAACTTATACTCATTTCACACTTTTTATTCTTTTATCAGAGAGAGAGATAAAGCAACCAAATCTCTTTCTTTCTTTGCAGTCCCTCAAACCAACTTGCATCAAGTGATTAAACAGTGTCAACTTTGACAATCTAGACAAAAGAGAAATGAACAAAAAACTTCACATGTCTAATGGTGGACATGAAAAATACCATTTTGCTCCCTGCATCCTCTTTAGTTTCCTTAGATGCTGTGGTCGTAGCGGTTCATACTTAACCATATGAAGACCAATCTTGAGCATTCTCTGATCCTATACATCTTTCGAACAGTCTAAACATGTAGACATCAAAAAGTCGAAACCATAGCAGAACAAAAAAAGACTTTGACGCTAACAAAGAAAAAGGGAATTCAGTTCGAAAATGGAGAATCATCAATCATGCAGTGAACATTGGATATCCGCCATTAAGATCCAATCCTTCGGCACAATCATTATCTATCTCTCAGTTAGAGAATCTATATATAACACGATCCTGATCAAGCTCTTAAGCGTCAACATTGTTTAAAGATCCAGAGGGCAAAACTCAAAGGAAAATGGAAAAAAAATCTGGACCTATCTTTTTCCATTGTTAAGCCCTCAAACCTCAGCCGGAGTTTTAGCCACAATAGAGAGAGCATGTAACCCGCTCTTCAACTCCTCTTGCAACAAGTCATATATCACTCTATGTCTCTTGACCAAGCTTTTACCTTGGAAACCATCAGAAACAATTCGCAAATTGAAATGTGTTTCCCCACCATCATCACCACTACCTCTAAAAGCCGCGTGTCCTGCGTGCTGGTAAGAAACATCTTCAACTTCTAACTCAACAGGATTTAGCTCCTTCTCCAATTTCTCTCTTATCCTTGTCCCTCTATTCCCTAAAGCAACAATATTTGACTTGCTTTCGGAATCTTCAATCTTTTCTGTTCCCAAATCTTCAACTAGACTAGGTTTGGAGTTGGAATCCGCCTCCGGAACACTTGTTCCGTGGTTTGCTTCAGGAGTAAAGGCGAAGCTGGATTTTGAAATCTCTCCAAAACTTGAATCATCCTCAGCTTTGACTTCCAGATAAAGAGCCTTCTTCTGCATCAACTTGAGCATATTAATGAATCCATTGTTTCTAGAAGGAGTCAGACTCTGCTGCAAGCCGAGAAGAACTGCGAAATCAGGTGTTATCCTCAAAATCTCCGGCACTGGTCTTCCAGATAAACCCTGAACTAGAAGAGCAGCTAGCCCTTTGGTGAGAACCGAATCGGAATCGGCTTCGTACACAACGTTGCGTTCCTCGTCGAAGAAAGCTCTAACCCATACCTGAGAAACGCATCCTTCTACTTTGTTCTCCCTCGTCTTGAATTGGGTATCGAGCGGTTTTAAATTCTTCCCGTAGAACAGCAGCTGCTCGTACTTGGCCTTGGGTTCCTGTACCGATTGGAATAGCTTGACGATCTCCTGTAGCTTCGGAGGAAGCTCTTCGATGGGTTGGAGGTCTACCGAGCTCGACGGAGTTGATGAAGCCGATTGCGGAGGAACGAACCCGGTTGATATTTTCTGGAATGTGACGATGGTCCGACGAAACGAGCGAATTTCTTCCGACGGTTTTAGCGGTAACAAAATGAGAGTTTTGGGCGGATAATGAATAGAAGAAAAGAAGCTACGTTTGAACGGGATTAGACGAAGCGACGAAGCGCAAGAAGAAGACGACATTGCTGCTGCCATAGTCGACTCGAAACTTCGAGAGGAAACAGAGATGAACCAAAAAAATTTCCAAACAACCACAAATCTTTTCTCTTCCTTTCTATTTTGTGTTTCGCCAAATGCAATTATTTTCTCAATTTTGTCCCAAATTTGACACAAGTTTAAAATTTGGAGAATATGGTCATACCTGAAAACATGGGGGAGTAGAGAGAAAATAGAGTTAAAAACTCAAAACCAATACCGCCAATTGAGTAACTCTATAAAATTCCGATTTACCAATTAAACCGGGAATGTACCAGAGTTGCGCTTACAGTTACAGAGTCCACCAGACTTTCCCGAAATTAAATCCAAATCACTTGCGGGGTTGTTTCTGAACAATTATAAAGTATACGATTCTTTTCACGTAAAAAAAAGAAGAAGAAAAGATATCTAGATTTCATTTCCAGCTTCGTCCTCCTACCTCTTCGTCGCGCGTTCGTCACCTCAACACGCTCCGCTAATATAATATACACCCAAACAATCACGTCCGAATCCAGCTTCGTCTAGTGTAAGTAATTAATAAACGTAGATAATTATATATGTCCCTTTTGTATCTGTGATTCTATTGTTTTCACTTCCAGAGAAAGTGCATCTCCTTTCCGGGATCCTTCAGAGCCGAGCTGAATCTGGGTAATTTTCATTCTCATTTTTGTTGCACTACCATTTGTTTCTGTGATATAACACGATCTCACCTCGAGATGCTCGATCATTGCGATTTTCTGGTCCAGGCTTCGGTTTTGTTCCCGTTTTAATTAAATGTTATAGTTAGAGGGTTTACGTTTCTGGATCTTTCTCGCATTTGTTGATCTATGAAAATAAAAACGACTTCGGAATTACGGTGCTAATCAAGATTCTTCATCAGTTTTTATTGCAGCTAAATTTTCACTATTCTCTTCTCTGTTTTGATCCACATTGTAATAAGAATAGTGAGTTAGGACTTTAGAAGTAAATTGCACTTTTTTTTTCTTACTTGGAGACTCTATTTGCTCTCTACCTGTAAAAAACGCTCATCTTTGGCACTTTAGTTTGTATGGTATACAAACAATATGAATTGAGAGGAATAAGCACCATGGCAATCTAGGTGAAAAAATCAAGGTTTTTCCTGATAGGGTGATGTAAGACTCCCTGTTTTTGTTTGCTTATGCATGATTATGATAGAGATTAAGTATATTTAATATGATTACCTATGTTCTCCAGAATTCTCTCCAGGATGGGTTCTAAGTCCGTTGTTGGCATGATAGAAAACTCCTCGGGGGTTCATTTTTCTGGTTTTCACGGGAATGGGCACATGAATGAGTTGGAACCAAGAGCAGTTAAGGAAACATCGGATGATATCCAAAGACAGCCTTTTGTAATAGGTCAGTTCTGCTTTTTGCTGAGTAAGACCGGTCGTGGATAAAGAAAATCTTGGTCTTGATTGAAGATGTTGTGGCTTGATTGGTTTAATGGTTAGGTGTTGCCGGAGGCGCAGCATCAGGAAAGACTACTGTCTGTGATATGATCATCCAGCAACTGCATGATCAGCGTGTTGTACTTATCAACCAGGTAATTATTTTGTTAAGTAAAGTTTCATAATGCTAAGTGCTAACCACTGGCCTGGTATATATTTCTAATCTATTTGGACTGATGGAGTCAAAATGCATTCCACAAAATATAAAGATCTGAAAGGATAGTACCTGCTTCTAACAATTTTATGTCTGAAGTTAACATGTTCAATCCTGTCACTATTGTTTAGATATTTGAGTCGGAGTACGTATTTAATACTCAAATGTTTTGCCATCATGATTAACAACATATTGCTCCACTAAATAGTCAATGATAATTTATTTGGCAGGACTCGTTCTATCATAATTTGACTGAAGAAGAACTTGCCAAAGTTCATGAATACAACTTTGACCATCCAGGTGAGAATATATTCGGAGAGTGGCTGCTTTCTAATTCTTTAATCTACTCTTGTCAATTCATAATTCCAAACAGGAGGAATATAGCTTTCCTGTCTTCTGGGATTATTAAGGCATAACTAACAACCTTATTTTTCAGTGACATCTTACTGATCGGTGTACTCTTTTATATCTCTTGATTTTATAGAAATTTTATTCTTGATTGTACCTTACTAGTTGATGGGAGGTTACAAGCAAAAGTATTATGTATTCCTCTTTGTCATCCTCTGTTAATTTTTGTTGATCTTGATTCTAGTGAATTATTATTGTTTCTGCAGACGCATTTGACACAAAGCTTTTATTATCTTGTATGGAGAAATTGAGGCAAGGGCAAGCTGTCGATATTCCAAAATATGATTTCAAAACTTGCAAGAGCAGTGTTTTCAGAAGGGTATCATCTTCTGTCTCAGTGTCATTCATAATTTTATTGTTAGTTGATCCTTAAAAGCTGGAGACACATTTTTCATTTTCGTACGGGCCTCTTAATGATAGCAATTTCTTAGATGTAGTCACTGGCTTTTAACTAGTTAGGGATCTAACAGGACCTATATCCTATCTTATCCAATGCTTTGATTTTGAAAAATATGCTGCAGGTAAATCCTACGGATGTAATAATTCTTGAAGGGATACTTTTATTCCATGATCCACGCATCCGAAGATTGATGAACATGAAGATTTTTGTTTGTACAGGTTATTTATTGCCTCTTCCCATTACAATTACTGTAAACTCTAGTTTCTATTACATTCCATTTCCTTTTTTGTAGCTTCATATGTCTTTTCTGCTTTTATGATTTCACATTAAGGAAACAATTTTGTACACTAAGATATGCTCTAAATTTTATAAATCAGCGGTTCAGCTATTTCACATTGTATTGTTTTTTCTGCGTAGATGCTGACGTTCGTTTGGCAAGAAGGATAAAACGAGATACTGTCGAGAATGGTAGAGATATCAACACAGTACTTGACCAGGTTAGCTCTCGTTAGTATTATTATTGCATATATTATCTGCAAGAACAACAAGAAATAGTTTACCCTTGCATTTCAAATGCCCCGTTGCTTTGATCCGTATGTTCTTCGCCCATATTAATTATTTTTCTTCAAATTTATATGTTTTCTTTCCATATCATATCTATGTAAATCTTTTGATGCAGTACTCGAAGTTTGTGAAGCCTGCTTTTGATGACTTCATTCTTCCAACGAAGAAATATGCAGATATTATCATCCCTCGTGGTGGAGATAATCATGTAGCTATTGACTTAATTGTGCAACATATTTGCACTAAGCTGGGTCAACATGATCTCTGTAAAATATATCCTAATCTTTACGTTATACAATCCACATTTCAGGTAATTAGTATATCGTTCTCATCTAACTATGAGTAACATTCTCTTTAACTATCACAAAACTTGTTTTTGCCATTAAAAATTGTTTTCTCTTGCAGATAAGAGGGATGCACACCCTTATACGAGATTCTCAGACAACCAAACATGATTTTGTCTTCTATTCTGACCGATTGATTCGGCTGGTAGGATTATTGAAGCTCATTCAAATGGTTGAGTAAATGTTACTGTCACATCTCGGCGTTTGAATTTTTCTTCATCTTTCAGGTTGTAGAACATGGTCTTGGACATCTGCCTTTTACTGAAAAGCAAGTCATTACTCCAATTGGTAAGCTTAGTGATTTTTCTTTGTGCAATGTTGTTCGTAAATTCACAAGATTGTTATTTATAGATGTAGTGTTTAAAAAGATATCCCGGTTACCTGTCTCAGGATGTGTATATTCTGGTGTGGATTTCTGTAAAAGGTTATGTGGTGTCTCTGTGATTAGGAGGTACTTTCCTGTATTCTAACTTTTATTTACTCACGAGGAACTTCCGCATCCTGAATATCCCATTCTCTTACCAACTTGATGTTGTTTTGAAATAATACTAGCGGTGAGAGCATGGAGAATGCGTTGCGAGCGTGTTGCAAAGGCATCAAGATCGGGAAGATCCTAATTCACAGAGAAGGCGACAATGGTCAACAGGTAAACGAGTCACTCCAATTTCAGTCCAGGTGTTATATTTTCATATTTTGTCACTGTTTGATGTCTAAATCCTGCAGCTTATCTATGAGAAATTGCCAAACGATATCTCAGAGAGGCACGTCCTATTGTTGGATCCGATTCTTGGTACAGGTAATTGACCCGTCTTTCTTCATATTTCCTCTTTTTCCCGTTGCTCGAATACACATTGTTGCCAATTCAACACACTTGAAGTACCTAGTGACAGTGAAACTGAACATCTTGTCAGGGAACTCCGCAGTTCAAGCTATCAACCTCCTTAAAAGCAAGGGCGTACCCGAGGGAAACATCATATTTCTAAACCTTATCTCAGTAAGCTAACACACACCCTTGCCTATCATGTATATTATCCCTTTTTAATTACTCCTTACCATGATTATTCACAAGAATGCAGCTGGACTGAGATATTATTTTGTTTAAAATTATCTGTTTAACCAGGCACCTCAAGGTGTTCATGTGGTCTGCAAAATATTCCCAAGACTAAAGATAGTGACATCTGAAATCGAAAATGGGTTAAACGAAGAGTTTCGTGTTATTCCTGGTATGGGAGAGTTTGGGGACCGATATTTTGGCACAGACGACGATTAAGAGGCTGGTCCTGCAGCCTTACTTGCCCCTTCCATCGCCTGAAGTGGAGTTTATTGATGCATTCACCATCCTATCCGCTACAACCGCTACACAAACTATAAAAGGAATTATCTTTAACTCTGTTGGTTTTCTCATTTAAACTCCCTCAAGTTGTTGGGCACAGTTTTGATTTACTTATAAATGCCCAACTAGGGGGGTTGATCGAACCCGGGACTCGGTGCTATGCAAACTCCTGTATACCATATATAATGTGTCCTTGGAACTATCGATATTCCATAAGCGTAATAAATCATTTGGCTTTAATGTCCAAAAATATCTCTTCCTTTGTTTGTGCTTGTAAGTTTGGATGCACAGACGAGTGGTTGTAGTGTGTGAGAGAGGTATAATACACAAGACTTGCTTTTGTTTTGTACCTATCTCTTTCCCTTCTCCACATATCCAAGACTTTAGGGATAAAGCTGGGATCATTGGCTGTTTGGTAGTAAAAGCAATCACCCATTTGCTTTATCCGAGGTTGATAATTTTCCTTGGGCTCTCCTTCCGACACGTATGTCTGATTCTTAGAGGATATTCCTCGTAGATAATTGTATATATATAGTCAAAATTTGCAGGTACTTAAGGCTTTGTCCTGCCCTCCTCGACCTCGCTTGTACTTCAAAAAGCAGCCATGTCTGCATTTCTCAGCAAATACGCAGGTACATACATTTAACATGCACTCTTCTCGTTAAAAACTTTACATGTAACGTTCTCTCTTTTGTGCTTCCGAGTTCAGATGAGCTAGTCAAGACAGCCAAGTACATTGCAACACCCGGAAAGGGCATTTTGGCGGCAGACGAGAGCACAGGAACCATCGGGAAACGATTTGCCAGTATCAATGTTGAGAACATTGAGTCTAATCGCCAAGCTCTCCGTGAGCTCCTCTTCACTTCTCCTGGCGCTTTCCCTTGCCTCTCCGGTGTTATCCTCTTCGAGGAAACCCTCTACCAGAAAACCTGTGATGGCAAGCCCTTTGTCGACCTCCTCATGGTCTGTCCCTAAAAATCCGATATTCAGATGTTCTTAAACATTGTGTTCAAGAATTGCAGAGTTTGAAACTCTAGATGACTCAAATGGTGAACTTTTAAGATTAATCTGATTCTTTTTCTGCATCAGGAGAACGGAGTTATCCCCGGAATCAAAGTGGACAAGGGTGTGGTGGAGCTAGCAGGCACCAACGGCGAGACCACTACTCAAGGTCTAGACTCGCTTGGTGCACGTTGTCAGGAGTATTACAAGGCAGGGGCCCGGTTTGCCAAGTGGCGTGCAGTCCTAAAGATAGGAGCCACCGAGCCAAGCGAGCTATCGATCCAAGAGAACGCGAAGGGGCTAGCTCGCTATGCCATCATCTGCCAGGAGAACGGACTGGTCCCCATCGTCGAGCCAGAGGTTCTGACCGACGGGAGCCATGACATCAAGAAATGTGCGGCGGTTACCGAGACGGTTCTTGCTGCTGTGTACAAGGCCTTGAACGACCACCACGTCCTCCTCGAAGGCACTCTGCTTAAACCTAACATGGTCACTCCCGGCTCCGACAGCCCAAAGGTAACGAAACTAGCCATGGGTAATCCGTTTCTTTATCTTTCTTCTCAGTTAGGTTTTATATAAGAAAATACAACTCAAAAACATAAGCAATATATAATTAATACTATGTTAGTGACTACTTTCACAATAAAGTTATGCTGAATTTCGGTTTATTCCATTCTGTTTTGGTTACACTATAATCGGTTTTGATTTTCTGGTTTTTGAGATAACAATATATACCGTGGCCGGTCTCCGTCGTTCAATACCATACGAAAAACCAAATATTATTGTTCTAACAGGTTGCACCTGAAGTGATCGCGGAATATACGGTGACTGCTCTACGCCGCACAGTCCCACCAGCGGTTCCAGGAATCGTTTTTCTCTCAGGCGGACAGAGTGAAGAGGAAGCGACGCTAAATCTAAACGCAATGAACAAGCTCGATGTGTTGAAGCCATGGACGCTAACTTTCTCATTTGGCCGAGCCCTCCAGCAAAGCACACTCAAGGCTTGGAGCGGTAAGACAGAGAACGTACCCAAAGCTCAGGCCACGTTCTTGGCCAGGTGCAAAGCTAACTCAGATGCTACCCTCGGGAAATACACCGGCGGTGCTTCCAGCGACTCTGCTGCCTCGGAGAGCTTGTTTGTGAAAGGATACAAGTATTAAGAGCGTTTTGAATGTGGCTTGGTATATATATATATGCATATGAATGTTTCGTGGGGGTTTAACTGTTTAAATATCTATCGATTTGGTTGAGTGCGTTTGAAGAAAATTGTGTAATGTTCTTAAGCTGCTGTGTCTATTATCTCTCTATGGTTTGTAGAATGTTTTCGCGCCTAACATAACTGTATGGTTCAAAAGTTCGGTAATATCCCCTTGGTGGGTCCCACGAAGGGAATCTATCTTCTTCTGATTCACAAATAAATTTAAAGTTCCCTCTAAATATGTAAAACCAATTATTTAACTTTTTCGTATAATTATTTTATGAAATTAGTGTTAAGTAAGGTTGTACTTGAAGGTTGTATTTAATAATTCATATAATTTTGTTATGAAAATAATCTGTGATGTGTTATATAGCCCATCACAATTCTGTATAGTGTTAATTAATTAGATCATAGAGTTATACAGTATTGTGGTTGTAGTTCAATTTATTAAAGCTGTAATTTGTATAATAGAATTCAAACTTAAGTATCTCGACGGTCAAAAAGTTGAACTTTTGAATGATTGGTTTTTATTTTAAGCTAATAGTTTTGAATTTATTGATAATCTTTTTTCTAATGACTAGGTTACCATAGACTTCTGCCACCTGTCGAATATTAAAAAAACAGTCCTAAACACAGCTTTGACTGGTGGCCCCATTCAAAGGGCCGAATCTTTTACGGGCCCAAATCCATCTTATTGAAATTGTGATTCTAAATTCTTAATGGGGATATTCTATAAATTTCTTTGCAGGAAAGTTTTAATTTTGTGTTCTAAAGATATAAAAATTGATTGTTTCAAATCAGAAAAAACCTCAATTTCAGCAAGTCTTGGATGTGATTTTGTTATATCAGAACTTAGCGAACACATTTTGGTAAACTATGGTGTAAACTAGTCAGTCAACACCATTCCTCTTGGATTGGGAAATTTGCTTATCCTAATTTTTCTGTCTGGCGAATAATTGTAAAATGGATTTTGTCGTTTTTGTTTGGGGCGTCACCTGCATTTGTCTTCCCGAGGATTTTCATCAAATCTTTGTTAAAGAGAATACGAAAAAAGATGCGATATTTCTTCTTCATACAGCAGATAAACAAAGTTTTGTTCTTTCTCGCAGAATGGCCGTGAAAGCTCATCTCCCAAACACTCTTAGCACAGATGAAGTAAGAGCAGAACTGAGGAACTTCATGCCGGATGATCCACCAGGGAAGTAGGATATACAGTAGTAAACCAACGCAAGAACCTGTCCATTATCACAAAGAAACAGATACTGAAAATTATGAGAATCAGCAGGATGTTCGGATTTTGCAAACACAAGTTCTTAAACCTATACAAGTATCTTTTCTTCAGTCCAAGTCAATGACAAGTAAAGAACCAGATAAGATCAGTTCGAGAGTCCAGTGTTTGCTTTTAAAATGTGGAGACCGATTGGGCAATGAGGGACTATATGATCTTATTTATTTGATGAGGTGCCACAGTCTTGTTTTCAACTAGTTCTAGGAAAAATCTCATTTTCAAAAACTTAAACTCAAGACTGAAAGGGAATATCTTAAGGGTTGAAAGATGAATTGTAGTACCTGTAACACAGAGAAGAGCACCGATAGAATGTAGCTGTGGAGAACCATTGAGACGTATATGGTACCAACCATGGTGGCAATGAAACCTATGGTTAAAGGAAGCCTCTGACGAAGTAGACAAGAAATTAGAAAGATAGGAAGGAATTTAGTCTTGCCTTTAAGGCATGCCAAACTATACAATAATGTAGCATACCTCCATCGATGACATGTGTGCGAGTTGATTTTGTGGGCCACGAAGTGCGAAGAAGGATCCAATGATAAATCCACATCCGAGGGTGAAACAAATGGCAAATTTCTGTGGCATAAGCACCATGACTGGAAGAAACATTGTGAAGGCAATGAAGATGAAGAATACACCACTTGCCAGAAGTAAACCAAAATACATCAGCGCTTTCCCTGAAGGCATACTGCTGGTTGCTGACTGCAGGTTCCCCGGGATATCTCTAACTCCCTTTGAAACCCTGTAATCATTATTATTCAGGTATAAGTTGCAAAAATAAACAAAAGAGAAGAAATTCATTAGAAAAAACAAAAAGGAAGAATCTTGATAACAAAACACAAGATGCCCAGACCCGTAAAATCAGCATTACAAATAATAGTCTCATATCATCGCCAACAGAGGGATAAATGTGTTCACTGTGATAATGGTCAACAAATCGAAGCTTAAACACGATCCCACATAGCATAGCATGCTTACGTCTCACAGAGTCACAGGTCTATCAAAGTCCACAATGGAAGTACAATGAGTCACTGAAACTACACAAAATTTCAGCTAAATATCAGCTACGGGTCTGCATCAAGCAAATACGTCAACCTAAAGGTCTACGGAGATTTACGAATCTGAGTATCAACGAAAAAAATAACTTTTCAGCATATAGGTATGAAAATCCTCCAGAACTGCAATTAAATTGTTTCGATGCCAGAGATTCGATGCCAGAGATTCGATGCCAGAGAGTGATGCCAGAGAGTGATGAACACACAACTTCATAACTATATCCATGTACTCGCATATAAATTAAACATCAGACCCATTCGCCAACTATGAATCAATTGATATGCAAAATTCAGAAACACATCTCCCAAGCTATCAACGTCTCCACAACCAACAAAGTAAATTTCAATTTCTCAGATTCTCATCTTCATCTTCCCAGATTCAGTTGCATAATAAACACTCTGATCCTGATGGGTCTAATTGAATCACAAAACCCCAAATTTGGGAAGAGATCGATGTCTTACACACTGAAGGTGCCCGAAACAGTGTCGTTGGCAGATCTAACGGCGGATTCGATATCAAACCCGAAGCTTCCGCTACCTTCCTCAACATCTCTGGAGGCTGCGTAAGAATTCCAATCCGCGAGCAGAGACGAACCCTTTTGCTGCTGCTCCTGCTGCTGATCTCCACTTCTGCTCCCGCTCATCGAAAACCATCCTTGTGCCATTTTCTCCATTTTTCTTTTTAATTTTACCGAGAAGCAAGCAGTGGAAGGTCAGACCGCCGGCGATCGGAGATTTTCGTAGACCTTGAGGTCTCGGCAGACGCCGCAGCTAAAAGGAAGTGGTTTGGGAAAAAGCGAACCGAAGCTATTACGTCGATCGGTGGATCATTTGACCTGTACGATGGCGTTTCATTTTTATTTGTAGATTATGAAAAGCAAACATAATTTTTACCTATTTATTCATTTTGTTATTTTATTCTTTTACATGACAACAAATTTTGCTATTATTTTTATTGAAAATACTTTAAAGTACCATTAACTAATTTTTTCCAATATACAATTACTATTTTTCAAAAAATACCATTTATAAAAAATTTAGAAACAAAAAATAATACTAATAGTATTTTTGGAAAAAAGTATTTTTCATAGATTTAAGAAAAAATAAAAATAAACAAAGATGTCAAAAAACATGCGACCCTAAATTTCAAAATTATGAATATTGAGAATATATATATATATACAACATCGAACATTAAACAATATATAAAAACATTATTTAAAAAACACAAAGTCAATATATAATTATTAAGCAGCTTCATTGAATATAAAAACCATAATGTCTAAAGGCAAATATCTAAACCATCATTTTCATTTTCATCTTTCATTTGTTTGAGATCTAGTGAGTAAAACGGTTTCCAACTCATTCGTTATGATAAAAATCATCAAACTCAAATCTCTTAAAATTATTCTCATTTTTTAAGTTTCGGAAAAAAGATTTGTGTTTCTAAAATTAGAATCGACCCTTCCATAATATTTCCAAAATGATAATTTTGGTAATTACACTTTCATCATCCTTCCCCAAACTTCTAAAGATTCTGATTACGAAACCTAAAACAAACCCATCATTAAACTTGTGGACCAGTAAACCCACATTGCTTTAAATCAGGAACAAATTTGCACGCGCTATTATTACTGCGCGTAGGCTTGTGTTTTATTACCATGTCAACACTAATTTATTTTTCCAATTTTGTGGAAGGATCTAGAAACCCTACCAGTACACACTATATAAACGTCTTCCTCCTTCATTTCTCAGCACCGCTTTTTCTATCACGAATATTAACCCTAGTTTTCGTTTCTTTCGCGTGTTTATTCGTCTTCCTCAGCGTGAAAACCCGTTAGTAGCTCCGGTATTGTGATGTCGGACGTAGAGACGTTTGCCTTCCAGGCTGAGATCAACCAGCTTCTCTCCCTTATCATCAATACCTTTTACAGTAACAAGGAGATTTTCCTTCGTGAACTTATCAGTAACTCCTCCGATGTGCGTCTCTCTTTCTCTCTTTCGCTCTTATTTATTTTTATTTTATTCTGCTTTGATTGTTACGATTGCGTTTACGCTTGGATCTAATCATTAGTTTTGATCTCCATTAATGATTCTATGTAGACGGTTTTTAAAAGTTCAGTTAATGAAGGTTGCTCGTGTTGCATATTTTATATTGGTATAATATGGATTACGTTACTAATCTTTGTCAAATGGGTTACTTTGATCTTAACATTTAGACCGAAATTGGCTAGTTTGTTGCATATTAGGGGGAAATTAGGGATGAATTGCAAATATATTATAATGCAAATTTGTTTCGTAGGAATTGCTGTTTATATGATATTTGTTTGTGTTTTATATTGAATTTTGAAATATTTAGGTAATTTTTTGTCTGTTATTTTTGTATTAAGGGTGGAGGCTTAAATGACATGATTTTGGGTCTTTGAACTGGCTGTGTTTTTATAGAGCACTAATAGCTTACCTTCTTGTGAGTAGGCTTTGGACAAGATTAGATTCGAGTCCTTGACTGACAAGAGCAAGCTCGATGGTCAGCCAGAACTCTTTATTCACATCATTCCAGACAAGAGCAACAACACCTTGACTATTATCGACAGTGGTATCGGTATGACCAAGGCTGGTAAGTATAATCATGGCCAACACTAAATTCTACTTTCGTTGTTGTATATAATTTTTTTACCTGAGGTTATACTATATTGGTTAATGCTCTATGTTTTGTTTGCGAACAGATTTGGTCAACAACTTGGGTACAATTGCCAGGTCTGGTACCAAGGAGTTCATGGAGGCATTGGCTGCTGGTGCTGATGTCAGCATGATTGGACAGTTTGGTGTTGGTTTCTACTCAGCGTACTTGGTGGCGGAGAAGGTTGTTGTCATAACAAAACACAACGATGATGAGCAGTATGTTTGGGAGTCTCAGGCCGGAGGTTCCTTCACTGTGACCAGGGACACCTCTGGGGAGAAACTTGGTAGGGGTACCAAGATGACTCTTTACCTCAAGGAAGACCAGTTGGAGTACCTTGAGGAGCGCCGTCTTAAGGATTTGGTCAAGAAGCACTCTGAGTTCATCAGCTACCCAATCTCTCTGTGGGTTGAGAAGACCATTGAGAAGGAGATCTCAGATGATGAGGAAGAGGAAGAAAAGAAGGACGAGGAAGGAAAGGTTGAGGAGGTAGACGAGGAGAAAGAAAAGGAGGAGAAGAAAAAGAAAAAAATCAAGGAGGTATCTCACGAATTTGATCTTGTAAACAAGCAGAAGCCTATTTGGATGAGGAAGCCTGAGGAAATCACCAAAGAAGAATATGCTGCTTTCTACAAGAGTCTCAGCAATGACTGGGAGGAACATTTGGCGGTCAAGCACTTTTCTGTTGAAGGACAGCTTGAGTTCAAAGCTGTGCTGTTTGTTCCTAAGAGAGCTCCATTCGACCTCTTTGACACAAAGAAGAAGCCAAACAACATCAAGCTCTATGTCCGCCGTGTCTTCATCATGGACAACTGTGAGGAGATCATTCCTGAATACCTTGGATTTGTCAAGGGTATTGTTGACTCAGAGGACCTTCCTCTGAACATCTCAAGGGAAACTCTGCAGCAGAACAAGATCCTTAAGGTTATCCGGAAGAACCTTGTGAAGAAGTGCATCGAGCTTTTCTTTGAGATTGCTGAGAACAAGGAAGACTACAACAAGTTTTACGAAGCATTCTCTAAGAACTTGAAGCTTGGTATCCACGAGGACTCTCAGAACAGGACTAAGATTGCTGAATTGCTCCGTTATCACTCCACCAAGAGCGGAGATGAGTTGACCAGTCTTAAGGACTATGTTACTAGGATGAAGGAAGGACAGAATGACATCTACTACATCACTGGTGAGAGCAAGAAGGCCGTAGAGAACTCACCCTTCCTTGAGAAGCTCAAGAAGAAGGGATACGAGGTTCTTTACATGGTTGATGCCATTGATGAGTACGCCATTGGTCAGCTGAAGGAGTTTGAGGGAAAGAAACTAGTGTCTGCCACCAAGGAAGGATTGAAGCTTGAGGAAACCGAAGACGAGAAGAAAAAGAAGGAAGAGCTGAAGGAGAAGTTCGAGGGTTTGTGCAAGGTGATAAAGGATGTCTTGGGTGATAAAGTAGAGAAGGTCATTGTCTCTGACCGTGTAGTTGATTCACCGTGCTGTCTTGTCACTGGCGAGTATGGTTGGACTGCAAACATGGAGAGGATCATGAAGGCTCAGGCCTTGAGGGATAGTAGCATGGCTGGTTACATGTCTAGCAAGAAAACAATGGAAATCAACCCAGAGAACTCCATCATGGATGAGTTAAGGAAGAGAGCTGATGCAGACAAGAACGACAAGTCTGTTAAGGATCTTGTCCTCCTTCTCTTCGAGACTGCTCTTTTGACCTCTGGTTTCAGCCTAGATGAGCCCAATACCTTCGGAAGCAGAATCCACAGGATGCTTAAGCTTGGACTGAGCATTGATGATGATGCAGGTGAGACGGAAGCTGATGCAGACATGCCGCCGCTTGAAGATGACGCTGAGGCTGAGGGAAGCAAGATGGAAGAAGTTGATTAAACCCCCAAAAGTCGTCTCTCTGTCTTTCTATCTCATCAATTTGCGCTGTTGGTTTTCTTTGCTAATATTTTCTGGGTTTCTTTTTCTTGGCCTCTTGGACTAGGTTTTATAACTTTATGTCTGCTGCAACGAACTAGATTTTTTGAGAATGCTATTGGTATTTATTTTCGTTTTTCTGAAGAGTTCATTTGACCATACAAAACATGCTAGGTACAGATAATTATGGGTTCAGAATTAGGTTTGCTGGTCCATTGTTGACAATCAATGGCTCAAAGTAGAATCAACATATCAGGGCAACGTAAAAACTATCTACTGGACTTGCGATAATCTTTGCCTCTGTGTTAATGGAATTTATTACAAATATAAAATTATATGACTACTTGAAAATTGCTAACAATAAATCAGAAATCTATTGCCAGCGTGTTGGTGTATTCACAAATCGTTTTTCTATAATATTTCGTTTTAAAAAAATAGTTTTTTATTGCACTATTTTAACTTTATCTTTCAAATTTAGCACACTAAAATTAAAATTCCAAAAATAACACAATTTATTATATGAAAATAATTATTTATCTTATATAAACTATATATAAAATTAAAACATAATGTTTGGGTTCACTTTTTCCAATTTAGGGTTTAAATTTTTTTCATTAAAAATAAGTTTTTAATTATTTTAATATTAATTTTATGATATTTTTAAAAATTTAAATGACTAGTATTTAAAACAAAAACTTGAAATAATGTTATTTTAGTCAATTGTTCTTCTATATAATCATTTGGATATTTAAGGTCATAAGAAGATATTACATGGTTTCTCACGAATTGGGTAATACGTTTGCATTTTTCTCGCAGGTGGAAAAAAAAAGATTCAAAATATTAAAAACACTCGAGGATTCTTTTTAACTTTTTTTCCCTCACAAGATTAGTAAGGGCAATATATCTACGGATGCTAGAGGAGAAAAGTATAAACCAAAACAGATTAGGATAGAAGAAGAAAAAAGTACAGCTTTGTTTTCTTTTCACAGAAAGAAACAACAAAATCTCGAGAATGTAATGTTCAAAGAGACTGAAAGAAATATAGCTGAGAAAACGAACACAGTTGCCAGAGTATCTGCTCTGCTATGCTTTTTCTTTTATCAGGTATCTTCAACTTGCGAGTGAAACACAAAGCTCGGGAATGTAGTGGTGATATCCCTACATAAAATATGACAGATCGGGTTTATACTAATTGTCGAATTCAAGAAAATTGGTTGAACTTGGGGTTAGTTTTAGGAGCTCACTTGAGATACTGGAGTGTCATGTTCTTAAGAAGGGAAGGATGTCTAAGAACAAGGCTCCTCCACTCTTCCTTATCGATCCTCCCGTCATGTTTTGTGTCAGCTTCCTCAAATGTCTGCTACATAAACTCAGAATTCACTCTTTATGGCTTGCACCAGCTGGTTATGCTAAAAATGAAATCACTAAATAATATTGAGGAGAAAAGTAAGGAAGGAAGGCACACCTTATCGATAATACTCTCTATGACTTCGTCTGAAAGGTTCATGCCGGACTCAGCGAGAGTAGCCACTACCATCTGCTTCACCTGAACAATGATAAGAAAGACACTTTGTGAGAATGTAAAAAGGGCAGACAAGATCTTTAGGGTTTATTGAGGCTATTCAAAAGATATATAGAGTCCTACCTCCTGTCTCTCGATGAAACCTTGCTGCTTAAGATCATATAACTGAAAGGAAACTGCAAAATAATATTCCAAATAACAGTGAATGAACTTTCATGGTTATTATATATAGCATGTGAACATCGGATAATTTGTAGTAGATGCTTAATCGGATAAGTTTTCAAGATCAGAGACGTACAGTCAATCTTGTCATCTATAGGAGCATTTGGATGAAAGACAGAGAGAGCACGAGCAAACTCCTCAAATCCCAATATTCCGTTATGCTTTGTGTCAAACAAATCGAATACCTGTGGTCGGTGATTTCAGCATATCTTTGAACAGAATTATGGTAAAGGGATTACATATATACCCTTTGGTGAAAATTACATACCCGGTCTGCAAACAGGCTCTCTTTTTTATTTGTTTTGAATAAGGCTAGTTGAAACTCTTCCTGATACAATTACAACAGAACACGAGAAGGAAAATCAGGAAGACTGCAAAAGAAGTAGCAATGTGGGTGAGGAGTACAAGTGCAAGGCAAACAAAGGCATATATTTCCTACATACCTTGTTTATTAGCCCATCATCAATCACAGCACTGCTGATTTTCTTAAACAGCTCGTAGAGAGCCTCTATTTCACTCACGCTAACTGCACGGTAACAACTCAATTATCAAAATCCCGAAAAAAATTAGCGGAAAGCATCAACTAGAGGAATGTCGTGCCTTTGAATCATATAACTGAACTAAAAGAGTGCATGGAAGCTGAAAGAAGATGAAATAAGCTGAGAGCATACAAACTGTCTCTCTTGCAAGCAGTTCAGGGTCTCCAAGGCCTCCCGATTGTTTGTATATATCGATATCAAAACACGAGAATAAAGATGTGCATACATGCTTGAAACCGTCTATGCACTGCGACATGGTATATCTAGTAAATCAAAACTCTCCATGCCTGTTAAAACAACAAAAATGTAAGAGCTTCCGAACTACTTGAAAGAAACTAATGACATATACATGTGAACAAGATGAGTACCTTTTAACCATCTCCTGGTTCGTATGAAAGGCAACGCTTTGTAGACCTCAAAATATCTGCCACGGAAAGGCGATGGAATGTAGTCATCCATCTTTAGCTCATCAAAACCAACAATATTGCAGAACAGTCAAAGAAGATTGACAGAAGCAAACAAGATTCATTAAGGTATTACCACAAACAGAAAGGAAGCATATCCTAAACGATCTTAAATTTATGTGTTAATCTAAATTCGAGATTCGTTTCAAAATTAACCGATGAATTCTTCTCTTGTTAAAACATCAGTCATAGAACTAGCATAATTTAAGCAAGAATCCAAAAACCAGTCCAAAATATATACGAACTAGGATAAAAATTGAAGAAACAAAAACACCCGATTTCACGTCAGAAACGCATCATGAATTCAATCTTCCATAAAATAATCTCAAGGATAAAAACATTAACCTAGTCGCGAAATGAAACACAGAAATGACGGAAATGAGAAAAAAGCGATCCAACGAGTTAGATTCCAAATTGTCGAAATCTTATACTGTTAGACAGGAGATGAATCTCGTTATATAACTTAGTATCAACACAGGGATTTATCCGCCCTGTGAAGAAAATCCAGGAGTACGAATTGATGATTAGTTGCTTGATTCTCAATCTTACAGACGAGATTACGAAGAAGAAGCGAACGATCGCGAAGTCGTAGAAAAGGAAGAAGAAAAGAAAAAGGCCTTACGCCACGGCGGATGACTAGCCTTCCTTGCGTCGGCTCCGGCGGTTGAAGCTGACGATGGTTGCGGTTGAGACCTCAATTGGTAAGTGAGAGAAAAAGGCAGCCACGATTACTATAAGCGGAAATAGCAAATAAATAAGAAAAACCAAAATAATTTTTTGTTACCATTTTTTTTTTTCTAAAATAAGTTAATTTACACAATGTAATTTTCTGATTACATTCACTTTCACACGTCGTCTACTAACTAGTGGAGCCTCACTCCATTATGCGCTATCTCCAACCATCTTAATCCGACGTCGTTCATCTTAATCCGACGCGTCGTTCATCTTATCCGACTCTGACATTGCCTGTTGCTTGGTTTGGTCTTTGGGTTTGAATTCGGTTGGAAAAATCAATTTAAAAGCAATAAGAGAATCTAAATATGTGAAATCTTAGCAAATATTATACCACCGCAATATGCTTATTTTATGTAAGAATTGATGCTTGTTTAATGAGAAAGCTTTACGGGTAAACAAGCATTAATCATGTTTCGATTTTTTCGGTTACTGGTGAGCTCCTATGTACACACTAACACAAGTGACACTAACACTGTGACACTAACACTAGTGACACTAACACAAGTAACCTTGTGTGGGCAAAACAAAGAAAAGCATGGAACTTGGTCAGGGATTCAATATTGTCATTCGTGTATCTTTTTGAGTTTTAGTTGGGGAGATCTTGTTTGCAGAGAGGACAAGATGAGATGATACGAAGCCATTGGTCTACGCATTTGAGGTGAAACCTATGCGAACATGGAAGCTTTCTCACTTCTTCTTTATCTTTGTACTTCGCCAAACATATGCAACATTCCTGCAAAAAAATCCATCACATTCACATTCTAAAACTCAATTCTCCTTTTCTGCAACCTGAAATCTATTTGTAACATTGTATCTGAACCGGCGGTTTCAATTTTTATTTCTGACTATTTGACCTATTTCTCAGATTAGAGCTTACCGGATCTCTGGTTGCTTGAGCTGAATCAGAATCAGAAGTTTCGTCAATGAGTTTGTATTTCCAACTGGGGAGACTGGAGATTTGGTCATCTGAAGCTCCTTTGTCCGAAGATCCAATGTTCATGTTGTAGCCGAGGAAGCTACTAATGAGAGGTACAACGCAACAGAGCAGGAGGAAGAGAAGAAATGGAAAGGAATAGCAGAGAGCGTTCCAAGCGAGAAGGGAGATGCAGAGGACATGAAGGGTTGGAGCATAGTGGAAAGAACCAAACCGAGAATCAAACACCCACACATTACCTATCACAAACCATATCGCAAAGAAAAGCTCAAGCAATGTCCTGCATCTGTTCATCAAATGCGAACACCTGAAACACACAGAGACAATTTGTCATTTATCTAGAGACTTTTACATTTCAAGTTTTATGATCAATGTTCACTCTTGATCCACGTCTTTGAATCGAGGAAAAGCAGATTTTTGCTAGTAACCTGGTCTCTTCTCTACTTGTTTGTTGCTGCTCAATATCGCCAAAGCTATATCCATTGCCTTGGCTAATGTCTTGATGAAAATACCGACCGTATAACAGCATTAGATTGAGCATACATCCGACATTGTAGCCAGTGATCCAGAGCCTCACTGGCCATATAGGCCTCTCGTTTTTCGACAAGGCTAGTGTGAATGTTATCACAGTGATCTGTACAAGTAAAGCGATGAGCTCTGATATCATCCAAGTGATTGAATCGAACGGATTGGTGCCAAGATTGGACCTTGTACCGATCTGGTAATGAAACACTCTTCTTAAGAAAATGAACCACCTTGCTCTAGATACCCTCATGGCCAGTCTTATTAAGGACTGTGGAGAACTCTCGTTACCGTTGGAAACTGCAGGCATATGATTGTTACCATCCCGTGACGTGGAATCGAGCGAAGAAGATGATGAGACAGTGATGGAGATAATGGCTGATGATTGCAATTGCGAGGAATAACGGGTACTCATATCAGAATTTTCTGCCAAAGAATCAGAGATAATTTGATTAGATCTCTCTTAGGACCACCTACAAAAGAACAGACCAAAGGGTTTCAGCGGGAGAAAGCCACTACAAGTGTTGAGTTTGCAAATTAAACACATGGATACGTCAGTGAGGCATTTCATCAAATACCTATCTTCCGTACTCTGATTAAGCGAGGCAACCTGAGATGTTCTAGAAATTCTAAACCTCGAAGAGAGAGCAAAACATAGCGAAGAAAGATTAAAATCACAGAACAGAGGATGGTGAAGTGGTAACGTCAGAGAAGGTGAAGATGGCGACGAAGAATCAGCCAAAAAAGGATTTTTTGCTTAGGTTTGAAGAATCAGACGCGGAGAAGGAAAAGATAACCGTTGGGCTATAAATGTAACAACCTCAGTTTTTGCCTTTGAAGCAATACTCCGACAGCAACCGCTGCTTTAACCGTTTCTCGTTCTTTAGAAAACGCCATTTCCCTCTCTACGCAAAGATACGTAATTTTGGCTTAGAAATATTTATGAAAGTCATTAAACAAAACATTTTTGTCTTTTATAACTAAAATGTTTATTTTGCATTGATAAAGTCATAAATAGTTATTAGAAATTTGGATTTCAATTATTGATGATCTTTCCTGATCAAGTTCTCTCTTTGAATGAACTTTGAGTTAAAGCTATGATCCTTGGCTCTTCTTGACTTGCAATTCGCATGGTTAAATTTCCTGCATCGTTAAGAAACATATTCTAAAAAATAATTTTTAAATTTCCTTACTTATTAAAGCCACAACAGTCCTTACATAATATTGTTATGAAGTTATGATCAACAAACAGTTTAGCATAAACAGTCCACTTACTTGCAGGTCTGAGAAACTCCAGAAAACAAGGTTCAATTCCAATGATCTTAGAACACTGGGCAGCCATTAACTGCAATACCTTTTGCTGTTGGGCAATGCGCCAAAGGGCAATGCGCCAAAGGGCAATGGTCTTTGTTTTCACTTCCCCACCAATTGGGAAAACTTATGTTGTTGTTCTGAAATGCAAAGTAGATTAACACTCCCATGATCACGGATTCACGGTGCCTGCATCAAGAGCTATAGAGAAGTTGTAATTATGCCTTGCCCACCATTTCTTGTACGTCCTGAAGATGTAGTAATTGAACACGACCCGGAAAATCACCGAGTCTAGTCTAAAACTCATAAAACAAGAGGTTTACGCTTCAAATAATATAAATTTTTGGGATACCATCTTCAATTCAATTTTTAGGTATAATGATTAAAGAAGTTATGTATTTTTTGTAGGTATTGAGTTCAAACCCATAATTGTTTTATATTATATTTATATTTTATGTTAAAATATGTTTTATGTTAAAACATTAAAAAATTATATATATTATACTATAAAATATTTGTTTAATATTATTTTATTAAATAATGTGATGTCTTATGTAATAATTGTTTTAAGATGCCTCATCTTATATATGACATCACATTTGTAAATCATAACAATAAAGTTTCTTTGTTAGTTAATGATTTTTTTCCTATCGTAACTATCATCCTAATTTTTCACGTGATAATTGATATCCACAAACGTGAATTTTTACGGTTGGTATGCCATTATAACTGGTAACGTATATGTCGATTTATATTTTGAACTTTTAAATGATGGAGATATATAGGTTTTGAAGTTTTATCCTGAAGAGAAATATGTTTTTTCAATTTTATTTCAACAAAAAAATCGACTACGACTTTAAACATTTGATGTTAAATGATAGTAGTTTTGATGGTAAATAGATACTTAGGCCGTTAAATTAGGTATTCATCAACTTGCATGTTCCGTCGTCGATTCATCATCTTAGTTATTGGGCTAACAAATAACAACTTGGACTTTGGCCCATTAATAGTTTAATCGTTAGCAATAAACGACGTTGCTTCCTCCTCCTCCTCCTACTTATGCAGTTTTTGCTAAACCCTCGCTGCGAGAAACCCTAAGTTGTAAACCGTTTCCATGGCTGCTCTTACGCCTAACAAGAAGAAGCGCGCAAAGTCCCAGACACCACCATTGAATAAGCGGAAGAAATCGCATACTTCTCGTCAGCTGAAGAAGGCGGCGAAATCCCAGAAGCCTCCTCTGAAGAAGCGGAGGAAGGGTATTTCGGAGGAGAAGCCTGAAATTTCTACGGAAGAGAAAGAAGTAGAGAATGAACTTTCTGTTGAAGGAGATAAGGTCTCTGAATCAGGTTCTGACTTTTTCTCTGATGGCGATGGAGAAGGAAACGATGATTGTGAGGATACACAACACTTGGAAGACGAATGTCTTGATGGTAGCGATGATGAGAAAGAAGGAGCTTCAGGGTCTGAATCAGATTCCGACTCTGATGAATTTGATATTGTGAAGAAATCTAGAGCTATTGATAGAACACGCAAAAGGGAGGAACGAGATGCAATATATGAAATCAAGATGAACATCAAGGAAGGACCTGATGCGTTTAAGCTACCAACCCAAAAGGTAAATTTTCCTGCGCTTGATTATGAACTGTAGAAATTACACAATTCAAATTCAATTGGGTTCTAAGCGATGGCTAGTACTCGTTTCCTTTAAAAAATTTTAGTTTACAATTTTTGGTGGGTTGGTCTGTGTTGAAAAGACCAACCAAGTTTTGATTTTAACTATCTAATCTTTGCTATTATTCTACATTGCTACAGGAACTAGAAGAAGAGGCACGTGGACCACCAGATCTACCTAGGTTGCAAATTAGGATAAAAGATAGTGAGTAAAGTTTTCAAATTTTATTCCTTTTAAGATCCTTTAGTAATGCCGTTATCATGATTTCCAGATTATCCTAATGAATCATCCTCTCGATTATTAGTTAAATGGTATTAATATATGTTTCAGTTGTTAGAGTGCTGTCAAACTTTACGGAGTTAAGGCGAAAAGGAGTCGATAGGACGGATTATGTTGAACAGCTTAAAGCTGATCTGTGTTTATATTACGGCTATAATGAGTTTCTTATTGGAACGTTTTTTGAGGTTATTTGCTGCTCCTTGCATTCACATTGATGTAAACTTATGTGTATGGATACTATTACTTATATACTTTATCCTTTTTATCCTGATATTTATGCAGATGTTTCCTGTTGTTGAACTCATGAAACTAATCAAAGCTAATGAAAAGAAAAGGCCTTTATCTATACGTACTAACACTCTTAAGGTAAACTTGGTAGTGATTTGGAGTGTGTAGAAATAAGTATTTTCTCAACTGTTGAGTATGCAGTTTATGCTTATGTGTGTTTTCATAAAGACTCGGAGACAGGATCTGGCTGATGTACTTTTGAACAGAGGAGTTACTCTAGACCCATTAAGCAAGTGGTCGAAAGTAAGTGGTATTTGCAGACTGTCTTCCATTCAATATAGGAGTCCTAATTTATGGAATATCATTGGTTGATCCTGTCATAATAATTGTAGGTTGGATTTCTCGTTTATGATTCACAAGTTCCCATTGGTGCAACTCCTGAATATTTGGCTGGTTTCTATATGGTACATAATTTTATCTGTATGTACTCCTGGCTCACACTTTATGGGTTTCTTAATTGTTTCTGAAGTTTGCTCTTTGTGCATATGCAGTTACAAAGTGCTAGTTCGTTCTTGCCAGTGATGGCTCTTGCTCCTCGAGAGAAAGAGCTGATTGTAGACATGGCGTAAGTTATTATTTTACATAAATGCATTGTTTTGTGCCTATGACAACATACACATGATGACTAAGTGTCTGAGTTAATTTTGAAGTGCATATGATTTATATCATATGTATGATGTAAAGTGCTACTAAATGGAATACCAATTTGTGTTTCATTATGCGAGACATTCATTATGCGAGACATTCATTATGCGAGACATTCATTATGCGAGACATGCAACTCATTCAGTATGGTATATATATAACAAAGTTTAATCATCTCTACAGTGCTGCTCCTGGTGGTAAAACAACTTATGTTGCTGCACTAATGAAAAATACAGGTATGCATACATTGTTCAGTGTTGTGGCCCCATAATTTTAATCAGTTATCCTAATTTTAACTTGATAATATTCAGGCATAATATATGCAAATGAGATGAAAGTACCTAGGCTTACGTCACTTTCTGCCAATCTGCATCGCATGGGAGTGACAAATACCATTGTTTGTAACTATGATGGAAGAGAGGTTATCTTCTTGAACCATTATTCTTCTAACAACAATACATGCTTGAAGATGTTAAATTCTGTGAATTGGGTTTTAAACCATGAGCTTAACCAAGAAAAAAATTACTGGCAAGACTGTAATTGCACAAGTACTTATCTTTTATTCACACTGCATTTCTTGTTTATCTAATTTTTGTTGCCCTTCAGCTACCCATAGTTTTAGGTCAGAACTCGGTAGATAGAGTATTGTTGGATGCCCCTTGCAGTGGAACTGGAGTAAGAAATTCTGGACTTAACCATCTTATAGTATCTTAAGTGAGTATCCATGTTCGTAGTTAAATTCCACTTATGCACAATGCAGGTTATTTCAAAAGATAAATCGGTTAAAACTTCCAAAAGTGATGATGCCATAAAGAAATGTGCTCATTTGCAAAAGGTATGACTGTGCAAAAACATTCTTTACATTTGCCGACTAATATTTTTGAGGTGAAAATATCTTTAACGCCTTTTATACCCTGTTACTGTGAGGAGACGAAAAAAAGGATGTGTGAGGCTTGCAATGCTAACCATACTATTTTTATTTGCGCGTAGCAACTTATACTTGCTGCAATTGATTTGGTGGACGCCAATTCAAAAACTGGTGGATATATTGTTTACTCAACATGCTCAATTATGATTCCCGAGGTTAGTTAATCGTAATTGTTTTGTTCCACTGTTGTTTCTTCTGCCATCTTCATGTTGTGTCACTATTTTCATTCGTGCAATATGCAGAATGAAGCTGTCATCGACTATGCCCTAAATAAGAGGGATGTTAAACTAGTGTCATTTGGACTTGATTTTGGCCGAGAAGGGTAATATACATTTCATCTCCGTAGGAACATTTCATGGTTCTTAGTCTAAACAAAAAATGTTTACTTCATGTCGTCAGATTTATCAGTTATAAAGAACACCAGTTCCACCCTTCTTTACAAAAGACTAGACGCTTCTATCCTCACGCACACAACATGGAGGGATTCTTTGTGGCAAAGGTACTTGGGTTAGCCCATGAGTAGCTTTTCCCTGCAAAAGTTCAACCATTTAATGTGTGGATGGCAGATAAACCGATAATATATTTCTGTGTTTCCGATATGCAGCTGAAGAAGATGAGCAATGCAAAGCAGGGTTCAGAAGGTGAGCTAGCTGAGGTGTCTAGTGATGAGGCTGAGGGTATCAAGGAATTAGGTTTTCGATTCCTCATGGATAACAATGCGATGTCTTGTCGCCATGGTAAAGCTCCTAAAAGAAAAAGGATGCGACGCTTCACTGGTTATAGGAAAGATTGAGTGATTCAATCTTGGGGCCTCCATGGACAAGTTGCATATCCAACAAAGTTTTGTGTTAATCTCATGAAAGATTATTATTTTGTGGGACATTATTTTTCCCATGAGGTAATACACATGAGTCACTACTTAATTTCACATCACAGTCACAAAGATTTTAAAAGGCTATGGATTTTCCTGATCATAATTAGCAACTCTTGTATACAATATAAACATCTTGGTCTCTGTGGTCCATGCCACAACATAACATAATAGAAACATAGAATTGGTTTGATGAAAACTAAGGGAATTGTGTGAGGGAGTGAGCTGTTCATTGATTGGAGATGAATAGTTAAGGAGAGATGTGTGAATGTTGCAAAAGTGAGACTTTTATGTTAAAAAGAAACATTGCAATTCTTCATCCACCTTTTTCAGATTCTCTTTGGGGGTACCTTACATCTATTTCTCTTAACTAATCTTCTTGTTTCTATTTTTACCTTTCAGCACATATTATAGTTATACTATACACACACAGACACTCACATGCATATGTATAAGTGCTTCATGCACTTTCCTTATGGACATTCCAAAGTCTGATAAAGAACATAGAAAAGAGATTCATTTCCAGAACCCAAAAGATACAAATTCTAAAATCAAAGAGTAAGGTTATAAATTTATACAGAAATTTAATTAGCATGGATTGTAGTATTAGTGATGTCGATTCAACTAAATTAACCAGAACAATGAGTTAATTAATTTGCCAAACAGCACATTGGAGGATCTAGCATATGTGAAACTAAATATACATACAGATCTCAATATAAGAAAAATGAATTCTTTTTACTCGATTCGATATGGTAAGATATGTTTTTAGTTTACTGTCCAAATCAGGATCAATACTTTTAAGACTGATCAGAGTGATTTCCATAATCCAATTATTTTGTAAACTTCTACATTTAACTTCAGCTTTATGAGAAACCTCTGAGTACTTAATTACCACTTATTATATAAATGAATATCAAATCAAAAATACGTTTCTGCATATAATTTCAAAATAAAACAATGCATGAAAATAATTATTAACCTTTGAAACCTTTTGTGTCTTCCAGTTTCGAAAAAAGAATTGAAAAGCCCTAAAAAATGTCGAAAACTTTTGCTTTGACCACCACCACTCTCCTCTTTTCATGGTAGACCCAACTCTTTCTCTCTCTCTCTTTCCCTCTCTATCCCTCTCTATCTCCAGTTCCATGGAAGGAAGGTGATGAGTTCCTCAATCTCTTCGATCTTTCTTTAATGATAAACTCCTCTCCTTTCTTTTTGGTGCCCTTTTTCTTCTTTCTCTGCCTAATTCTTTAGAACATTTTGTTTCCAGATCTTTTCTCTCCCCCCAAACTATTCTTAAGGTAACGATTTGTGGGTATTTCTCCTCAGATTCTCTTCTTTGTTTTTTCTTTTCGTTTCTCTGGGTTTTAGCGACTGGGTCTGGCTAGATCCAGAAAAGCTTTGCTTGATTGTTCTTACTTTTCTGAGATCTGTTTTAAGCACAGGAGAAAATCTACTTTGCATGAAATGCCTAACTAGGGTTTATGCTAATTATGGCTCATTGGAGAATCAGAGAGCTTGAAGTGTTCCTTGATAGTGAAATAGTAAATTTACTTTGGGTTGAGTAAATGTAAATATCTCAGTTGATTGTCACTGATATTTGATCCTTCGACCTGCTTTCTATATGGAAATTATAACTTTAAAATCCAAATTTTATTTCTTAATTATTGTGTTATAAAAACTAGCAATTTTTTTGTGATTTTGTGTTTCTTTTTTATTGCTCAGCTGTATGGGGAGGGCTGTTCTTGATTAGGAGGAGAAATGAGATCTCAGATCAATATCTGTGGTTCTCGAAGTTTTGACTGTTGATTTCCCATGATTTTAGCTATACACACAAGCCCATGTTTATGTTATCTGAATCTGAAGTGTTAAGCTTATTGTTCTTAATAATCAATCTCCTCTATATGAGTCACAGTGGTACATCTATTTTTGTTTCTTGAATTTTCTGTTTTCCCTCTGCAGAGCTCAGGTCACTATCTGACTGAATTGGTGACAACAGTGATAATTGGAGACAAGAGCAGTTTCTTGAAAATTGGGTGTTAAGGAGATAGTTAGCCCCTCATGGCCTCTAAGTCTGGTTCTGGAGTTCTTCCAGAAAACAATAAGGGGAAGGGCGATAAGCAGACCCCACAAGCATTGGTTTCAAATTCCAGCCAAAGTATCTCCGTCAACACTCTGGCAAATAAAGTATCTTCAGCAATGTCCTTTGCACCAAACAATGATACTAAAACCAGCGGAGAAGTTAAACTAAATGAACACTCTGATCCTGCTGAGAGTGAAAAGAGCAACACATGTAGACCAAGCACAAGCAGTGATATCAGTGATGAGAGTACATGTAGCAGCTTAAGTAGCAACAACAAACCTCACAAGGCGAATGATGTGAGATGGGAAGCAATACAAGCTGTCCGAACGAAACATGGTGTTTTGGGTTTGAACCATTTTAGGCTACTGAAGAGGTTAGGGTGTGGGGATATCGGAACTGTCCATCTTGCTGAGTTGCACGGAACAAGATGTTATTTTGCAATGAAGGTTATGGACAAAGGAGCTTTGGCTAGCCGTAAAAAGCTTCTTAGAGCTCAGACCGAGAGGGAGATATTGCAGTGTCTTGACCATCCTTTTCTCCCAACTTTGTATAGTCATTTCGAGACTGAGAAGTTCTCATGTTTGGTTATGGAGTTTTGCCCTGGAGGTGACTTGCATACCCTTCGACAAAGACAGCCCGGGAAGCGATTCTTGGAACAAGCAGCAAAGTAAGATTTTCTTCTTTTTTTTGAAAATCAGTTGAATGTGGCATCAGTTTTTGTGTTAAATCATATTGATTTGGTTTTTTACTACTTTCCAGGTTTTATGTAGCGGAGGTACTTCTTGCAATGGAATATCTTCATATGCTTGGGATCATATATCGCGATCTTAAGCCAGAGAATGTTCTCGTGAGAGATGATGGACATGTGATGCTTTCGGACTTCGACCTCTCCTTGAGATGTACTGTTAGCCCCACAGTTGTCAGATCAACTACTCTCGTTTCTGAAACCTTGCAAAAGAACTCGGGTTATTGTGCGCAACCTGCTTGCATCCAACAGCCATCTTGCATTTCTGCTCCTACGACATGCTTTTCTCCACGGTTTTTCTCAAGTAAATCCAAGAAAGACAAGAAAATGAAAAACGATACTGGAAACCAGGTTAGTCCATTGCCGGAGCTCATAGCTGAGCCCACAAGCGCCCGGTCAATGTCATTTGTTGGCACACATGAATACTTAGCTCCTGAGATCATCAAAGGTGAAGGACATGGGAGTGCTGTTGATTGGTGGACATTTGGGATCTTTCTGTACGAGCTATTATTTGGTAAAACCCCGTTTAAAGGGTCTGGAAATCGAGCAACACTCTTCAACGTAGTGGGTCAGCCTCTGCGTTTCCCTGAATCACCAGTTGTCAGTTTTGCTGCTAGGGATTTGATTAGGAGTCTCCTTGTGAAAGAGCCTCAGCATAGATTAGCGTATAAACGTGGTGCAACTGAGATAAAACAACATCCTTTCTTTGAAGGAGTGAATTGGGCATTGGTTCGATGCGCAAGCCCACCAGAGATACCGAAACCGGTTGATCTTGAGAGTGCTCCTGCTACTCCAACAGCAGCCACATCGACCACTACCAGTGTCAAGTCTGATGAGAGTAATTATCTGGAGTTTGATTTCTTTTGAGATTTTTCAGTAAGAAACACTGCAAGCTTAAAATCCGCAATGTTCTGAATATGTGAAAACTCTTCTTTTTTTCAATGCCATTCTTTGAAAATTCTGAATGTTTTCATCACTGACACCGTCTTGTTTTGTTTACCTGGAATGCAAAGAAGCCAAAGTTCCTATGCTTTTGTTTTTCCCTTTTGTGTTTGTAAATCTGAACACGAACTTGGCGAAAGCTGACATCTTTAAGTACGATCGGTTCTAAGAATCTTGAAAACTAGATGCACAGAGATAACATGGATACATATAGTTCTAACCTGAACCCTTCTCATTAAATGAAAGGGGAGATGCAGTTTGAACGCAGAGACAAAAATCACAAATGTCTATTAAGAACGCAATACACAATCAACTTAGGATCACAAACTCTCATTACAACTGCTTGTAGCAAGTATAGGCGACAACCACGGAAACAGCAGCGCAAACAACAGCGAGGGCCGCATATGTATCTTCCCGCTCCCAGCTCTCTAACCATGTTGGTATTCCGCAAACCTTACGTGTTGAAGATCCTTTGTCACTATTTATCCTAAAGAAAGTTTTTTCCGCAATTTTCCTTCCCGGTGTAAGCTTCTCAGTGTTGTTTTCACTTTCAAGTTGTTTATCTTCCAAGGTCTCCAGAGACAACAACAGATTTGTGTCTTGGCAACACAAGGAGCTGTTCCCTTTTTGTAGGCAGCAACCATTAGATTCTACAGTGCGTGACTGGCAACAGAAACCATTACCGCTGTGAATTGATGATCCCTGAGTCACTTTCCCATTGCTCTTTACTGCATCGACTGCACCGTTTAGCTGATACCGTTCTTCTTGACTTTTCTTCTGATCTTCTTCGGATAGACCCATTTCACCCCTATGAATCAGATGATAAATTATTACCAAATTAATTTGGAAACAGCGAAACTTTGTGTTTACCTCCATATCCTGTCTACAATCTTGCCTTTGTTGATGTGCTGCTCCAAGAGAATAGGTACATCTTCTGGAGTCACATACCCATACCTAGCCACAAGAATGATTCAGTCATCAAGCCAAAACACAGGGTATGATTGATCCTGACACTGCAGAGAACTTTTAATGTTCTTCTAATTACATCTTAGTTTTGGAGATACCAATTATAAGATCATAACCTTGCATGAAACCAACACCTTTTCAAATGCATTCTTGATCTCTCCATCCAATTATTTTAAAAGCAGATGAAGAACGATAAATCCGTAATTCCTTACTCACCAATGTCCTGTGACTTTCCCGTTGATGTTTGATTGGTAGATGATAACATTTCCAGCGTATTTGTGACCACCTATGTGAGAACATGGGCTAACTGATACTTTACCTTGAAGACCATGTAACTCAAGTTCTTCTCTGAATCTACTAACCAGGGACGGCCCACAAACCCCACATCGTCGGTCTCGGGATCCATGAGAACATACAAAGACATATGAGCCTTTTAGCAATTCAGGATTTCCAGGCAGCCATTCACCATCCTTCACAAGCACCTCTTCCACAAATGTGTCCACATCAAAATGAGTCAACCTTCTGCATTTTTCAAAACTTGGAACTGTCAACAAGAAGACTGCTGAAAAAACGAGAGCAAGAATAAGAAACCTACAACTAGAAGGGCTTCGACCCTTACCTGTATCTGACCATATCAGGAAAGATAAGTACATCACCATTGGAGGTCTCTGTTCCATCATGGCCCTCACATATTGTGAGACGAGTCTACAGAGAAATGGCGAAAAAGACATGAGGCACAAAGCTAAAAGGACATTCATGATGATGTCAAGATTCATAGGAAGCCAGAGCGTAATGCCTCATCATAAGACTATCCGATGATAACCAATCAACTAACATTTATTAGAGACACCATTTCCAAATTTACCACAGACATAGCACATGAAACCAGTGCACATGGAGCTCAGAAGTGAAGTTGCGTGTTCTATGATCCCATCTTGAGGCATGTAGACAAGCTATCTAATTTTTACATCCCTTACTTTAAGGGGTGAAATGTGTCTATCTGATTTACAATCAAGCAAAATTCTTGGAATCGGTCAAGTTAACAGCAAACAAGCTGAATCCATCCAATGAAGATGGAATCAGAAAAGGCAGATAAGAAAGCTCACCTCCTTCTTCATGGTACTCGTTCTGGCAGATACTGCCGCAGAGAGCAGCCTGGGCAATCGATCGAACTCAGCTGCTTCAATCCTGGCGGGCCAAACGGAGGGCTTTTTGTAGCACAAGAAAACATGCCTCTCGTAAAACTGTACAGTTCCAGCGAGTTGCTCCGATCGGAAATCGGGACGAGCGAATCCAAAATCAACGTCGCTAATGCTCTCTCCACCGAGCAAGCTCTCGCTTTGAAAACTCCCGGAGCGAGAAGTGGGTTCGCCGAGAAAGTTGTCGAGATTGACCGGAGACGAGGCCGATGATGGATTGCTGGTAAATGTCAAAGGGTCGTCCCTATCTCTTCCGCTTCCCATTTAAAATCGACGGAAGTTGGAAACTTTCATAGATCGAAACTAAACTCTGGAGGGGAGAGAAGAAGAGTGGAAGTTTCAGTGCTTTTTCTTACTGGGATATATTCCGTACTGCCACGGTTAAGTCCCTAACCGAAACTCCATTTGACGATCCAACCGGTAAATACTACCTGGGTTATTTTCACGAGTTATCAAAGAAGATTTGGATTTTGCAACATAAAAAAAGGTTTTTGTTGGGTCAGACAACTTAAGACTTACAAAGAACAGAATAAAACAACCTCATACATGAACCAACCAATTCTCAGAAAGCCATTAATAATGGTTAAAAAATGTACTATAGTTTTTGAAGTTAAAACAAAAGGTTAGAAAATGTTGAAGCAGGATGCATCAAGTGTTGTGTTACCAGCGAGTGTGACTGATGCTTCTGGCGAAAATGAAGGGAATGCTGTTCCTGGTGCTGGTCTCACTAGGGCAAGCTCCTAATCGGAAACTGATGTTGAGATCACGAGAGTAAATAATACTAATAGGTCCCTTTGATTAGGCCAGGGAGCAGAGGCCTACAGTGAAGGAAGTTAAGCTGTATGATTATATGGCGGCCACGGGTTGCAAGGAGGGTTTGAATGAGCATCTTGTTTAATGGTATGCCATGTATTGCTGCATTTGCTTCCCATACAATGTCAAAAGAATGAATAAAAGCCAACAGGCACAAGCTAAGAGAGGGAGACCTGTTGATCATAGGCAATGCTCAAGGAATGTGGAATATGTTTTAATGGAGGAACCGTGGAATTGGTTTTGTGCAAGGAATAGGTTCAGAGTTTCCTATGATGCATTCACAAGCGATGATTGGGCAGGGTCTTGGTGGACCCGTGGCGAGAATGGAATGGTTAAGCCAGGACAATCGTACCTTATACTCCTCTTTGGATGTGTGTTTCTGAAAAGGGATGTAGAAGAAGAGCACAGATTCTTTTGTTGTTTTAGGGGAAAGCTTGGACGCTCTTGTTCAAAATGTACATTTCTCCAGGGTTTTTATGTCCGTAGATTTTGGTCTTGTTGATCACTGAGTGCTGACCAGTTGGGGAATCGGCCATTTCATACGCGAAGTTTGGCCCGTAGTTACAATTCGTTAATGAACTTTATAGTTGTGCCATTACATACATTAACTATGCTCCGTAAGCTATAACATACGTTGACCATGACGGAGTTAGTCAATCCGTTAATGATGCTGAGTCAGATATTAGTTGGCTAATTTTAATTAAATTAATAATGACTGGACACTAAACGATGTAGTTTTAATGTTTAATTTTGTGAACCAAAAACGACGTCGCATTTTAATTTGTTGCTTCAACCCTAGTTTTCGAGTGAAAGAGATTTGAGAGGCGATTTCGGCGGCGATTGAACACGATTTCGAGGGTATTTGCATGAAATCATCAACGAAATCAAGGCAATTTGGAGTATCTTCCGTCGATAAACCAATATAATGAGGTAAATTTATGAAATTTTTGTTCTAGGGTTTTTCGGGTTTTGTTCGAATCCGATTGTTTGAGAAATCGATGCCAAATTTGGGGGGGGGGGGGGGGGGTTTGATGGGTATTTTGATTTTGAAAAGATATGGGTTATGTTGATTTAGGCTTATGTCGATTTGTCAAAAACGACATTTAGGAAAATCGGGTAACCGAAATCGGATTTAGGACTATATCGATTTAGGGTTATGTCGATTTTTGTGTTGGTATTTTTGATTTGAAATCGGATTTAGGGTTATATCAATTGCTTCATTTCTTTTACTATATATAGTTATAGAAAAAATGATGAATTGCTTACGGGGTTTACGGGGTTTAGGTTTGTATTGCTTTATCCCTTGCTTGCATGTTCTTAGTGGCAGCTTTATGAACCACAGTTTCTTTGTGAATTTGGTGTCGATCCTTTTCAACAAGTTCTAAAACCTTGTCCAAGTTTCACAGTTTCTTATGTAGTCATTAGTTTTACAGAGACTTATTTTGATTCTTTATGATTTTAGGCAAATTAACCTTACTTACACATTTTAATCCAGAAACATTGTCTACAAGTTTATTACTGAACATGTCGCAAGTTTAATCTCTTATTTGTTTGTCTCTTATTTGTACTTTCACTGATTTGGATTTATATGGATTGTTTCTTCTTTGCAGTTTAGATAACGATGTAATCTTCAGCTGTTACTACGGTGGAAAGTTTAAGAAGTCGATGGAAGTCTTAATTATGTTGGAGGAGAGGTTATAATCGTGGAAACCCAAGCGGAAGCATTGTTTACAAGTTTAGAAACAGAGCCAAGAGTGTTTGTATATGGACAGAGAGTGTGGTTTAAGCTCCCATTTGAGCCGTTGACTGATTTGAAGTATATGGTTGCTGGAGATGGAAATTTTCAGAGGATGTGTGAAGCAGCTCGTTGGACTCATGCAGTGGAGGTTTATATGGAGGCAGAAGACGTTGTGCCAGAAGAGAATCAAGATGGACAGAATGAACCCAATCAAGATGGGCAGAATGAAGGCAATGGAGATGGGCAGAATGAAGCCAATGGAGATGGGGTGGAAGAAGAAAACATAGAGACGTGTGATGAGGAAGCACGAGTTGAATCACATGTGGCTGATTTCGTTGACGATGAAGAATATGTCAATTACCATGATACTCCGGATAACTCAGAAGATGAGGAAGTAGATGAACATCGACGATATGAGACGTGGAGGCGAGGAAGTGGTGAGATTAAGCTTGGCCAAGTTTTTGCTAGTATAAAAGAGTTTAAAGAAGCTGTGGTTGAGAATGCTTTAAAGGAAGGGTATAACATCAAGTATACAAGATGGGGAAATGAGATTTGTGAGGTGAAATGTGCACAGAAAAGTGAATGTCCTTGGAGACTTTACTGCTCATTCGAAGAACCGGCGGGAAAGTTCATGGTGAAGTCGTTCGAGAGCAAGCATAATTGTATCCCAAATGGGTTTTGTAGAATCGTTTCTCAAACGGTGATTGCGAAGCTGTTTATAAATGAGATTAGGAAGGATCCGGATTTCAGACCGAAGTCTATACAAGAGCAAATAGAAGAACGATACAGAATCGTGGTAACGCACGATCAATGTAGGAAAGCGAAGGCTCAGGCACTTGCATTAATCCAGAAAGAACATGTGGAGCAATTCACACGGCTGAAAGATTATAGACTCGAGATATTGGAGTAAGTCCTTTGTAACATTTTGTTCATTTTAACTTTGTTTTGTCATTTTAAATTATAATGTCATTTCTTTGTTTTGTAGTTCGAACCATGGTTCTAAAGTGGAACTTGGAACAGTCCCGGGAGATAATGGTGTAGAGATGTTTGATCGGTTTTATGTATGTTTTGAAGCATTGCGTAAGACATGGATTACATATTGTCGACCCATCATAGGCATCGATGGTTGCTTCTTGAAATCAACAGTTAAAGGGCAATTATTGGTAGCAACAAGAAGAGATTCAAATAATCAAATATATCCGGTCGCTTGGGCAGTTGTATAAGTTGAAAACACTGATTCATGGCTGTGGTTCCTCCGTAAGCTCAAATCTGATTTGGAACTTAGAGATGGAGATGGGTACACGGTTATATCAGATAGACAGAAAGTAAGTTTCTGATTATTATCAAATGATTCATTGCTGTTTTTAAAAGTAAATTTCGGATTATTTATCATTGTATCTATCATTTCAGGGCTTGCTAATCGCTGTTGAGCAAGAGATGCCGATGATAGAACATCGAATGTGTGCACGCCATATCTACAGTAACTTGAAGTCTAAATTTCCTAACAAGCCGCTCATGAAGCCATTATTTTGGGCAGTCGCATAGAGTTATAACTCAGCTGATTACAATAAAGCTATTGAGGCAGTTAAGGCGTATGATTCAGAAGTTTATGAATTGATGATTACGAAGAATCCGAGGAATTGTAGTCGAGCTTTCTTCACAAACACAGCTTGCTGCGAGGATGTTCACAACAACTTCTCTGAATCATATAATAGTGCAATTAATAGTGCAAGAGAACTACCATTAGTGGAGATGTTGGAGACGATAAGTAGGCAAGCTATGGTTAGGATTGGACAACGAAACAAGAAATCAATGGAGCATACAGGTACATTTACTCCTAAAGTCGCAAAAGTTATTGAGGAAGAAACAAGATATAGAAAATATTGTAAAACGTTTGCTGGACCAAATGGGTGGTTCGAAGTCACGGAGAATGGTTCACCTTTTAAAGTGCACATGAGGAGGATGACATGTACTTGTCGGCTGTGGGATGTTTCAGGGATTCCTTGCCGCCATGCCTTACGGGTTATCTTAGACAAAAAACTACAGCTTGATGATTACGTGTCAAAGTGGTATTTGACTTCTACATGGTGCAACCAGTACAGCGATTCAATTTTGCCGCTTAATGGCACGAAATTTTGGAGAAACTCGGATGAATCAACAATTGAAGCACCGCCTCATGATCAATCAAAGGGTCGGAAAAAGAAACAAAAGAGGAAGAAGAGCAGGCACGAATCTCCTACAAAGAAAGTGAAGATGAGCAAAGAGGGACGGACAATGCATTGTGGACATTGTGGCTTAGCTGGACACAACTCAAGGCGATGCACTAATGTGGGAGTGAAGATCGTAAGGTCGGGAAAAAATGATACACAAACTGCATCAGAATCTATCAATGTTGAGTACGGAGAGGGACCGAGTCAGCCAACGCAAAATTCGAACAATGTTGATTAAGGTGTTTTTGGGTTAATATAAACTTATTTTTTTTACGCTTTCGAGTATGCTCGGGTTGTTTTTTGAGATCTTGGTGTAACATATCTGTGTAAACTATTTTGGTTTTTATTAGAATGTTATGTCTGTGGATTGATCTTCTCTGTGGATTTTATCTCTGTGTTATGTCTACTTTGGTTTTCGGTCAGTTCTTGTATTTAGCTATGGAATCGCTGCATCATGTAGAAATTTCTCAGGTTGATTAGATAGTATGTGTTCCTAATTAAATTCCAATTACACTCTTGTTTGTGATATCAGCTCAGGTTTTAGATTTTGCACCAGATTTGTTAATCGTTTTATGTATTTTTTTCTTCCAAAAATTACAGCGAGACAATACAGTGAGAAAGAGATTGATGAGATATTTGGTGGGAGAAAGAAGAAGAAGCCAGAGTTGGATAAACCTGAGGCCGAACATTCAAAACATTAGTAGCATAATTTTCATTTTCAAACCTGAACATTCAAAACAATAATAGCATAATTAATAGCATAGAATATAACAGAACACAAATATATTTTTCAATTTTCAAACTAAAATAACATAATAGAAGACAAATATTAGCAAACTACATACAATTATCTTTCGCATTTTCCGAATTTTACCATTACATTCTTCAAGCTTTTTCTCCCAGCCACGCACAACCGCTTTAATGTCGTCAATATCGTTTTTATAACGATGAACAATAGCTTCACAAGTCCGTGTCTCACACTCAAGAATCTCCATTTCATTTTCATAATTTCGTAAACCATCCTGAAGACTTCCCATATGTTCTTTAACCTCATCAACAACAATTTCGAGCTTCTCAATCTCTTCAATTAATGATTCATCTGCCCATTTAAACAAATGAGATTTATGATTTTCGGATCTATTAGGACAACAATAGAAAATTCTTCCTGGGTTTTGCTCAGTCTTTGATGTTCGAATTGTAGCAGATTCTCCACAGCGACAAACTTTTGGAATGCCTTTTCCTCGAACAGCTCTATCGATTTCAGATTCAACAGTTATTCCTTCACAAAATTTCACTAATTTTAGTTAACTTCAGAAAATTACAAACCCTAATTCGATACTATATAAACGAGAAGACACAAAACCATATCGAAATACATACCTGAACCACTTTCTGCCATTCTCGTTGGCGTTGGGGAAGAAAGGAAGGGGAAGATAAAATTTTCTGGTTTTTCCTCCCAAAAATCCTAATTTCAGAGACATATACGATGGAAGAAGAAGAAAATGAGTTGGAAAAATGAAAATTATGAAAACGACGCCGTTTCAGTCGTTTAAGTGATTTAATGAAACGATGTCGTCGCTGACGTGTCATAGTCAGCGACGATTAACGGTGAGATAAACGTCGTTACACATTAATGTATGTTTTATACTAATTATTGAAATTAATGTATGTTACGGACTAAACAAAAAGTTAATGTATGAAAAAACACAGCAACAAAATTCGTTATCGAATCGTAACGACAGGGCAAAGTTCCTGCATTTCTTATATTCGATTTGCCTTAGTAAGTACGCAAATATATTAGATCAAGGATACATGATAGAGCATAAAGATTATTCATTTTATTACCCATTGGACAATGTCTAGAAAAGGGAGCCTCACAAATCAAAAGACAATCCAAGGAGGCTTTTATGTTGAATGATAGAGACATACAAGCAACCTATCCTTTGGCTATGCAGCTTCTTCCTCTTGCTTCTACCAAAAGTAAAAAGCTGCTTTGCGCAATTCAAACTCCAAACAAAAAAGATTACATCCACAGATTTAACTTATACATTTGCCAGATGACTACTTAACATTAGGCAACAGTACATGTGATTAGATAGGAGGCTAGAGAGAGACTCAATATGTGCGATGTGATTAGAAGGGAGCTTAGGCTTTCACCTCCTCTCCACCACCAGACCCTCCTGCTTTCTCCTTCTCTGCAACCTCTTTTTTCTCCTCTTCGTCCTCTTCGTCCTCTTCCTCAGCCTCTTCTGCCAATTTGGCGAGCTCATCTTGGATCATCAGCTTTATATCAGTCTTTCTTGGGGTGAGATCTTCTTTGAACTCCTTATCTGAAAGATAGGTGAAACAATGTGTTTTACATATATAACCAGAAATCACTAAAAGAAACGACTGAAACCGATCTGTTCATACCAAGTTCTTTGAGGATGTCCGTGAATGTAGCCTGCAGAAGACAAACGCTCTTAGTAGGTTATCTAGATATAGAAGAAGATTTACAATTTGAATAGATATTTCAAAACTTCTAATCAGCTTCTGAAAACGCAGGCTCTTTCATGTAATCAACGATTTTGAGCAGCATAATCCGAGTTTGTTTTCTTCCACACTCATGTAGTATGTCGAATATTGAAAATTCAGAAATTACTCAATACTCACCGTATTAAAGTCCACCCTTTTCAAGATCTCAACGATTGTATTTTTCAGCACTTTATCGCTAGGCTCTTTGGTTTTGTCTTTCCCTTTTCCCGATTTTACTTTTAGCAAAGGCACAAACACCAGATAAACATAGTGTCAGAAAACATAAGTGGCTGGCTGCCTGCAATATTGATTAACTTCTGCAAACCAATGCTTCTAACAAACCCTACAGTCCTACACTTACTCACATGTTCTCTATTCTACCTAAGCAATCATCTTAGTGGAAGATAAAAACAGGATAATGACCAAACCTGACTTCTCTCTTGATGCAGACTTCAAAGGGGCCGAGGAGGCCTTGGTAAGTTTTTCAGACTTCTTCCTCTTAGACGAGGCCTTTGGACTTCTATCATTGTCCTCGTCAGACTTCTTTCTTTTTGTTGATGACCGCTTTTGTGTAACTTTTTCTGGTGGACTGGACTTTGCAGAGACCACCGCTTTCTTGTTTCTGGCTCTCCCTGCTGAATTTTTTTTCCCAGCTGACAATCTAGAACCATGTTTCTTCTTTGTAGTTTCTTCTTCAGAATGCTCCTCCGATTCCTCTTTCTCCTCGCTTTCAGAAGGCTGAGGCGCCTCATCCTCAGACTTTTCAGGAATGCCATTTTCATTTTCGTCCCTTTTCTTCTCTTCTAGCTCTTCTGCGTTCTGCTCTTTCTCTTGTTTGTCTTCCCCTTTTTCCTCTTCAGACTCATCCTCTGATTGAGGTAAACTCTTTTTGACACTCTTTGTTCCTTCTTCAGATTTTCTTTGGCTCTGAAAGGAAGTGCAAATAATATAATCAGATTTAGGTACTTGGACCGCATTTATGGACCAATGATGGGCAGTTGTGGACAAGCAACATTGAAAGATACATTTTCGACAAACTTAATAACATGAGTTGAACACTAAGCTATGCATTGTTACCTTAGCTGATCGTTTGGAGGATGAAGTCCCAGATGCAGGTGAACTTTGCTTGGGAGTTCTCTTGCGTTTCGCTCCCTTACTTGACTGCTTCAACAGAATATAATAAAACAATTTATGATGCACAACTAAAACAAACAATGATATCAATATACCTTCTCTTTCTCATAAACTGGAATATCGCTTGTCACATGAGGTTTCTCCAAAAACTCAATCAATTTTGTAATAATATCTTCCTGTGTTGGAAAAAACATTCAACAATAAGTTGCCATAGTTGATTAAATGGGGAAATCAATTAGCATAAACCTGGCATCAACCACAAATGGCTGATCAATCTGCTCAACAAGAAACTAAGTCATTAAGATATCTATTCCCACAGGGAAAAAGAATCTCAGAACAAGAATTTAAATATTAATAGCCATAATGACCTTCTTTGTTGTATTCTTGGTGATATGTATGTCAAACAAATCGCAAAACTCCCACAATTTTTCTTTATTGCATTTATCAAACTTTTCTTTCACTTTCTCTTTTGCCTTTTCCTGCAAATACCAAAGACACAATTATATACAAATCAAAGGGATGTGTAAAGCAATTTGAAATGTTTTGCACACCTGATTTCCATGCCAAACAAACCCAGAGAAGCCCAATATATTTGTCTTTATCTGAGCAGCCTGTCAAAGCAAGAAAAATGAGTCACATATATACATGATTAGCAGACTTGCTGCTAACATAAGAGCCGCACCACCCAAGTCCAAGCCACTGGTCTAAAACCATAAGAGTATGCCCGTGATTGTCAATTTTAAAATATGACTATTGGAACGGCAGATTGCAAAAAGGGTCCAAAAAGACACTGACCTTCCCTCTCCTCCCACCGACGAGAATTGTGTGCAGCAGCTTAAAAGTTTCATCAGATTTCTTCCTCGTTACCTTGTAAGCAACTACAAGGAAAATCAAGTTATCTATTTCATTTCAACTGCAAATTAGATGAACAAAATGGAGCCAATTAAGGTATTTTAAGTGTTGGTTGAACTGGTTAGCAGGAAATCTTGCTTCCAGCTGGAATTGCCAACTTCAAAGACAGATTTTAAATAAAACTTCACATAGAATGAACATACCATTGGGAATATCTTTGAGATATGCACCTTTCCCCTGCAATATCCAAAGATAATTACGAACACATCTAGAAATGAAGTTCTACTCAACTCAGGAATGTATTTGCAAACCTTTTCAATGTGGAATTCTTTCGAAGAGTCTCTATCAATCACCGCAACAAGTCTCTCCACAGATTTCCGCTCACGCACAGGGCGATCAGAGAAAGGAGTCCTAGGCTCTACGTCCTTTTCTTCCTCACTTTTTTCCTTCTCAAGAACCTTTTCCCCAGAACCCCTTCCTTTCCCACGCTTTTTAGAACCTTTGCTCTCTTCTTTTTCATCTTCCTTATCATCACCACTCTCTGCTTTTTCATCTTCCTTATCATCATCACTCTCTGTTTTTTCATCTTCCTTATTATCATTTCTCTCTTCTTTCTCTTCTTTCTCTTCTTTCTCATCTTCCTTTCCATGTTTGCTCTCCAATTTTCCATTGTCATTCTCATCCTCAGTTCTTGCTTTTTCATCATCCACATTTGCCTCGTCCACTTCCGCCTTTGCCACCTCAACTTCCGCCTTTGCCACCTCAACTTCCTCTGTTTTATTTCCATCCTTAATTTCCGCCTTACTTTCTTCAAACAAATCTTCATTCTGCTCCCTCAAATTCTCCCCTTTTTTTTCATCCACATTCTCCACTTTTTCAACCCTTTCTGTCCCTATGTCTCCATGTACCAGTTTCTGTTCTTCGTTGATGTCTACTGTATTCTCATCTTTTGTTCCAATTGCTTTTTCACCTTCATGTCTTACATCCTCTTCTGATTCATTCTCAGCTTTCTTTTGGTCTGCTTCAGTAAAATTTGCCTCTTGGGTCTCTTGCTTTTTATCATCTTTCGCATTTTTATTGTCCGTAGATTCCATGTTTTCCTTTATTACACTATCTTCCACTGTCCCACCTCCAGAAACATCATCATCTCTGTGCTCTTTCTTTTCAAATGCACCTTCATCCATGATGGTAGCCTCAGCTTGTCCCTCATCTTTACTGACCTTAAACTCTTCTTCCATTTTTCCAGCCTCAGCATGGTCATCATTTCTCTTAACCTCTAACTCTTCATCTTCCGTAGCAACTTTTTGTTCATTTTTCTTTATCTCAGCATCTATCCCCATTTTCTCCGGTTCAGCTTTATCCTCATCTTTCATTTGTTCTTGTGTTTCCTTACCTCCAGCATTCTCCTCCTCCTTTTTCCCAGCCATAGCCTCTGATGGCTTTTCAAGAGAACTAGGCTTATTTGCTATTGGCTCAACGGTTGCTCTTGTGTCTTCTTCCCCCATTGTTAAAACAGTTCAGCAGATATTTTAAACACTTCTCGTTATTATCAAAGGCTGCATCAGAAATCAGTTCATAGGATCAAAATCGTTGCGATAGCAGAACTTAATGTGACTTATTAACAAATTCCACATCTGCTGAACTGAAGACACACTCAGAGAGTAGCAAAAAGAAGGAATTCAATCTCACAAGGAGCATTTAAAACGAATCACACTGGTGTGTAGGCAAATAATGATCTCCATGAAAGAAAGAAAAAAAAAGAAATTCTAACCAAGCCGGAGACTGTCAACAAAGGCCAACCAAGAAACCTGAAGAGGAATCCAATTTAGAGATATGCTATTCCTACTTAGATCTGATCAAAAAGAAAATGGAAAACTTGAGTGGAAAATTCCATATAATACAAGAGTTTGAAATTTCAAGGAAGGCATTAAAAATAAGAGATCAATCTCAAATCTCCAGGGTTCATCATTTATCCTTGAATCCTATGCATTCTGAGAAACAAAGATCTAGATGGATATCTGAAACCAAAAACGACACTGCAACTCAGAGAAATCTCCTAAGCTTACAGCAGATGAATTCAGAGAAAACCATCTTTTTCACAATAATCTCTCTGAATTAGTCAATTAACGTCAAATCCATGCACTTTTCCGCTAATTCAATAGCACAAGATAGGAAAAAGACGAAAAATTCTCAAAACATCGAAATTCGCAAATCAAAGAAGCGCCTGAGAAACCCTAACTTCTCATCGCAGCTTCAACAACACACAAGAACACCCAACCAACAGAGCATGCGAATTCAAACCAAACTCGAAACATAATACACCTCACAAATATTTTTGCAACATCCACAGGTTCTAAAGCAGAAAACTTTGGAATCTCACCTCACTATCTCAAGACTTGGCACTGAGTTTTTTTTTCTGTTTACTTTTTTGCCTTTCTTTCATTTAACAGAACAAATAGCTTTTTTTATTTTTGTTTTTCTTTAGTTGCGTTTTTGGGAGAGAAACTGAAGGTTTCGGACGCAAAACCGAATTTTAAATATAATTAAATGCCATGTCAAATACCGAGGAAGCATCGCGGTCCAATTTCAATGCCGAAGAGAGTAATCAACGGTCCAGATTTCATATTTGATGCATCTCGTGGATTGATGACGATAGAACCATATAATACACCTTCGCGATTATAAATCATATAATTTGTTTAATGTATGGGTGTTTAATCTAAACTTCATTTAAGTTTATTAATGGATATTTAAGTACATAAAAGTTTCGATAACAAAAAAGAAGTGAAGTTGATATAAATGATTAAAACATAATTCATTCTAAGTTTCAGTTGATATTAAATTTACTAATAATTGGTTTATAAACAAAGGATGAATTAGGTAAATGAACCATAGAGGAAAATAAGTAAATGAAGTTGACTAATAATTTTTGGTTATATTTAGGAAGGCTTGAACATTATGGGTTAAGGATTGGGTAATCATTCATGTATGGGTATTTTGGATATATAAGAATCGAATCGGATACTTAAAATTAGTGCCGAATGGCATCTAAGACTAGTGGTCACGGCCACTCGATACGAGCCAATTGGCTAGAACAAAAAATAAACGAGCTTGATGACATATAATGATCTAAACATTGTAACAAATATAAAAACCGAAAATGCAACGCTATCAATGACATGAGTTTTTTGTTTTCTATATAAATTAGGGGATATAGAAGAACCTTTGGTAGAATTTAGTTTAAAGTGTCCTCGCAGGTGGTTGCGCTATGGCTATGGTCAATTTTGCGGCTGCGGCTGTGGCTGTGGTCAATTTTGCTGTTGCGGCTGTGGCATATGTTATTTGTTTGTCTGTCGTCGGCGGTTGTGGTTGCGATTGATCACAAATTTTTAGTCGTACCGCTGTTTTAATCAATGGTCAAAAAAATTGCGACGCAAGACGCTGCGTCTACCGCAAATACTTGCGACAGCTAAAAGAACAATAATCTGTTGTAGCCACAGCAACATGATTCTTGTGGCTGCCAAACGAAAATGAGTTATATATTGTACTTTAATGACATTTGTGTCCTTAACGAGGACACGTGAATCTCTTTGTTTTTTCTCTATTCTTAAACTTTTTATCCCAACAACTACATTGTTTGTTTTAATATTTATTTTTTAATATTTCAAGTTGAGGTTATAGAATAACATAAAATTTTGCACATAATAGTTTGAATATATTTAAAACGAGAATATAGTTTTCAAAATATTGAATAGGTATTATAAATAAATTTCTTCATTCAAAATTATTATTTATGTTTGTATAAAAATCACAGAACATATTAACTCTCTCAAGATTAATAGAACAATGCATAATTTCTGCATTTTAAATTTATTTATAAAGTTTGAAATGGATTTTTGGGTTTAAAATTTAGTATTTATAAATTTAAAATCAACTTATATAAATGTCATGGAAAACAGTATAGTATATTTTAGTATGTGTTCTATATAGTACATTTATTGTCTGCACCTATAGGGAGTGTTGTCCATAGGAATATGTTTTTGTCTGCACCTTGGTTCCTTCCATGGAATTTATAGAACTAAGAAGACGACGAAATAATTTGTAATTATATATTGCTGTTTCTTGTTTAATTAAAAACCACTAACATCTTGTGTATTTTTACAGCACAATTCTGGAAGTCAAAAACAGGCGATACAAATATATATGGTAGAAGAATCCCATACTGTTGTGTGGTTTTTCTCCTACGGACCCGACTGTATTCTCCCTATGTTGTGTGGATTGGGGTGAGATGAATGGTTCAAGGACGAGATGTCACCATTTTGAGTCTCGTTCTGAGTTTGTCCCTGGCCATACTGATTCATACCAGCATAGTATGACAACATGGGAGTTGAATGAACATACCTGAAACCGACTCCACTTGGGTGAATTTGGTTGATGAGTTGTTGATTTTGATGTTCGTTGGAAGTGTGGTCAGGTCCATCGGATGAGGTTTCAACACCAAGATTGAGGCAGATGGTGTCTGTTTCATCTGGTGTGGATCGACGCTGGATGCCATGATTGCTGTTAGACTTCGAAGTCGGAACTTCGTGATTGTGTTTGCCTTCATATGTTGTTATTACAGCTTTTGGATCATGTGATGCCCTCTCCACGAGTTTCCTCACTGGGCATCCAACAGCTGTGCATTTGTAATAGCTCCTATAATAGGCCGAGGAACATGATGAAACATAATATCTCCATTACACACATGTTGAGTCTGTCAAAATCAATATCCAATTCTAATTCAACAATTCCCAAGAGAACCAAGACTTATGCAAAAAGTAAATAATTAGCCCCCGAGGTTAAATACTCAACTGTTCTAGCTACCATCTTGAACTGCATGCTTGTGTATGTTCATTCAAGCAGAAGAGAGAAAGTTCTTGCAAGGTATTTACTTAAAAAATTTTGTTGTTGTACAAACCTGGGATTTGGGTTTCCTCTTACGACTTTCTGCCCATATTTACGCCACCTATAGCCATCATCCAGTATGTCAACCTCACTCAGAGTTTGAACAACAACACGAGGTTCCCGGATGGGTTTCACAAGTGGAGTTATTTCCATCGCCCCATCCATCTTCCTGCAAAAAGTTCCAAGAAATTTTCAATCATGTCAAATCACAGTTTCAAACCAACCACCTCTCATCCTTGGGGAAATTCTAGTACCTCCGCTTTGAGAATGGATCATCGTTATCCGGGTCATCCTTATTCCGATTTGAAACTGCAACTTCTCCACCATCATCAGTTGCTGTAATAGGAGGTACTTCAGGGTTACCAGTTTGCTCAATGGGGTGAGACAAGTTGTAGACGCTAGAAGATCCCTTCTCTGTATGCATGCATAAAGAGTTGAATGAACAAGTGAAGCTATTATTGTCAATGCAATTTTGTCTCAACTTTTAGATATGGTTACCATCTTGGCAAGTTGAAGATGGATACTTGTCTAGCCTTTCTTCTTGTGCAGTCATACCAAGACCACCAGAGTTTCGGCGACCAGGTTGAGGTTTAGGATGGTCATGAGTACCCTTGTATATAATATCGGTGATCTGCCCATCATAGGACCTTTCAAATAATTTTTTCATTTCACAATTAGGATGTGTACATTTATAATAGCTCCGAGGAAATTCACTCCCTTTGACATGCTTTTGACCATATTTTCTCCAGTTATAACCATCATCAGCCAATATCGATGGCGTACTTCCTTTGGAGTCATTTTGAGAAATCTGGATTGATTCATCTTTATCAGATGCAGCCGGAATATCTGAGCTCGTTGGTGTCGTATGAAGATGAGTCAGCCGGCTTAGCTCACTTGAAGAAGCTGCAGCCTCGCTAATCGAAGAAGGTGAGTGTGAAGATTCATGGCCCTGGCCTTGAAATGGTACTGGTTGCTCATTTCTACGAGTGTCAAGCTCTGCATAAACCTTAAAATCAATAAAGATATTTAGAAAATGTCATCCACCAACAATATACATGGAACTTAAGTACTGTGAGCTTTTGAATACTAACTTAAGACTGGCATGCCATGCAAAGGGAAAAGAATTGAGATTTTTGAAGCAATTGGAAACTTGGAAAATAATATACATATACACCCGAGTGCTGAATAAACATAATTTGTGTAGAAAAGTTAGGTCGGCCACAGATCGGAGTTTAGATGTTGCCAAATGTCCATTCCCTGAAGAGTACATTATATGCTAAGCATTAGAAACAGCATTTCTTTGGACAATACCATATTGGATACATGAGGTCTGAACTCAAATTCACTGGACTTCTGCTCAGTGAAGGTGTTCTGATGGAATGCCTTGCCTGTATAAGAACTTGAGCTAACAGAAATGTGCACTGGTCGGAGATTGAACAAAGAACCAGTAGTAGGAGAAGGTTCTGGCTGAAAGTCAAAGAATTTTTGCATGTCAAAATTTCATCAATGGCATGAATAAAACAGCATACACATACAAAAGACGACATTAACAAATCCTGAAAGATTGTATGAAAAAAAATGGGATTTTGTGAAACCTGATTCTTTATCAATAAACATGATAATTCTGTACATTGAATGAAATGGTCAGTCTTCTAAAAAAAGTTATTGGTGGTCAATCAAGAGATACGAAGATGTAACTAATAGATGCAAATTATAACTGAGCATGCAAATTATAACTGAGCATGCAAATTATAACATAACTTAAGCTAAAGCCATGAAACGATTACTCTATAGCTTTAAATGATGAACATGAGAAAACAATTTATCTCACCAATAGAATCATTCATTATCTGATAGAATCCAATTTCACGAAGAAAACAAATATCCATTAGGTCTTGAAAATGCCATCAGAAAACCTAATTTCTCAACTGACACCACAAAATAAGGTGAGACTCTGATAACTCCACAAGAGAAGAAGAGATATTGGCTGCTGCTTTAACCTTAATGTTGGAGATGAAAACAGGAGATTCCAAAAACGACGTCGGACTCAACCCATGAGGAATCGTGATGCCAGTCGACCTCGAGATTGGAAGCTTCGCCGGTGACATCAGTTTGTACCTCGCACCTCCGCCGCAAACAGAATCGTGCCTTGACGTGGGCTTTTCCGTCGCTGAGCAATCGACGTGAAACTCCTCCCGGCCATTAACTTGAGGATGGTTCATAAGAAACTTTAGAGGGGGTTTCTAAGGGTAGAAAAAAGAAGGAAGGGGAATAAGAAGCTATGGCGGATTGAGATCTCTTTTATTTGCTCTGTGTTTGTGTTAGTGAAGATTGTCAGTGAATGAAGACAGAAATTGACTTCCTTGTCTCAAAGGAACGCTCTTTCTCTTTTCTTAATTCATTGTTTTCCCTTTTCCATCTTTAATTTATAAAAAAAAAACATATTTTAAGTTTTATTAGTACGTAACGTATCAATCCTTCTTTAATTTTTTGAGAAATTAAGACAGATAACAAAACTATATAATAATTAGTCATTCACAATATATTCTCTTTTACTTTTTACGTGTATTTTCTCATTTTTAAAATTTTTCTTCATCTTTTTATTTTCTTTATATCTCTTTTAATATAATAATTCAAATTTGAAATATAACAAAAACATAGATTTCTCCATCCATAACATATTTTGAATTTTAAAAAATAAATATATGTTCATAAAAATACAGATGTATATTGCGATATATTAACATTAAACTTCTCTATCTGTAAAATCGAAAAAATATTAGTGTAGTATTTTCTCTGGATAGTTAAATTACAAGTGTCTGTATTTTGGGATCGTATCCATCAAAAAGGACATATAAAAAGGCTTAGAGATTTGAGAGATCTTGTAAAGTAGATTTAGTTACGTACTTACGTGTTTCTGCCCGTTGGAAGAGTTGTCGGAACCACGAATATGATAATTTGTACAATAAATACAATCGGAGAATAATGGGTTTGATAATTTGTAAACATCTACTACACACGAGTGTAGGTGTGTGGGTCCGTCTATATTTCCGATATTTGAAGCTTGAGTTGAATCGTTTTAGATGGACTTGGGCCGTGAGATTACATAGGCATTCCTTTCTGAAGCGAAACTTCGTGTTTGGTGTTATGCTGACGTGTTAGGTTTTTAAAAGTCGTCTAAACTTAATTCAAGTATTTAAAAAACTTTTGCTTAATTCACAATATAGACAAAGTTTTACAATTAAATACTGACATTGTGCTAAAGCACTGAAGACTTTTTAAGATGTTATTAGTTAATTCTTTCAAAATAAATCTTGGAGATATTTGTTTACCTTTTTATCACAAAATAACATCTTATGTATATTTTTCTCCATTGCTACAGTGTGTAGTATCTTATATATATATACATTCTTTATTATATATATATATCTAGTAGCTTTATATTAGTTTTGGATTCGTCATACGATCAATTAGTTGTTGAGAAAAGGTGGTGTACTAATTATGAACCCAAAGGACTTATCTCGAATGTCAAATATATTATGATATTTTGGCCGTCTATATATTAATATTTGATATAATTTAACCCTTTGATACTCGTAACCAAAAGGTACATTTGGGTAGACTTTTGTTCCACAGAGGACAAGCTCTCTATATACTACAATCCACCAATCCAATAACTTAATATTTTTATACAAAAATATAAAAATAATATAACCACTAACTTATTTACTTTTTATCCGTATTAGATAATATTTGAGAAAATAATTTTGCTATTTATTTTAGGTATCATAAATAACTACAACACAAAATTGAGAAGATAAAAACGTACACAAATTAGAGAGAATATAAAACATGGTAATCGGATTAAAATCTAGATTTGCCCCAACAAATGTTTTTAAATTATAAGACTCAAATTGACATAAATTTTGCTAGAAAATAATATATATATAAGAAAATATTTCTCTTAGAGAAATAAATAAAATAGAACAATAGAATATTATAAGAATAACTGAGTAATATTTGCTGTAAATCTAATATTTTAGGGTATGCGATTCTCTTTCTATATTAAAAAAAATATTAGATGCCAAAAAAAGATACCATTAGCCTTTTCCATCTCTTTCAACAAACATAGTATTTTACTACAACGGTAAATAGTATACCGTTTTGATGGTTAATATTGTTTATAAAAAATCTTTTAAAATAATATTATGATACTAAGAATGGTATAATTACTTTTAGAGAAAAGTTTCTAATATTTTTTACGACTATGTGTCAGCAATTAGAGACTCAATATTTTTCTTCAAAAAAGAATAACCTAATAATTTATATATTCATGTGACTTTTATAATATATAGACTTGATATGTTAACATGGACAGATTAAAATATTTTGATACTTTAATTAGATAGCTATAAATATTAGTATTAATAAAAACGTAGATGTTCTATTTTAGATAGTATATGTAGTGATGTTGTTAATAAAAAAACGTATAATGTGTTGGCTACCTTTCTAATATTTCATGATATGCTAATGGAATACATCTAAAATTTAATGATGCCAGCACTTTGGTAGTTACTAAGAACAATCGGCACTAGTTTTGGTAGACATGCTAATTTTAGGTATACATAGGAGTAATGTTGAGCTGGTTAATGAAAGACAAGAAGTTTGGGATATAAGTTAATCATAGAGTCTCGTAAATGCATTTCCAGAGGTTCGCATCATTTGTGGTTATGGTTTGGTTTAGTTTGAATTGGTTCGGTTTCAATGTCCGGCCAAAACTTTTAAAATATAAGAAGTTACAAATAAATTATTAGCTAGAAAGTAATATATTTGTGGGAAATAATTATTTTTTTATCATCTTCCATCATCTGTCGTTAGGGCATCCTCTAACAACCCTAAAATAAGATTTTTTACACCAAAAGATAGATGCAAATCTCAAATCTTCCCTCCTATTATTGTATGCGACTGTCGTTCTTTTCTCTTTTACCATCTTTCGCCTGAGGGAAAAAGGAATTCTTCTTAATTGATTTAGTAAATGAATTAAGAAAGCATTACAGAAAATAAAAGGAAAGGTTTTTAATATGCCAGAGAGAGAGAGAGAGAGAGAGAGAGGTTATTTGTGATAAGAGAAGAACCCTAGAGAGTGAGAGAGAGAGAGAGGATGTCTTATAGAATGAACAAAACATCCTCTGTTTCTCTTGTTGTCCTTGTCCCTTTTTCCAGATCTTAAGAATTTCCCACATTTTATCATCTGGGTCCTTTTCAATATGGTGAATTTCCTTCTCCTCAAGTTTGATTTTCCTTGGTTCAAAATCTATCCCTTTTTTGTTTTTTGCCCATTTGCTGCTTTCCACTCCATTGATTTCCTGTTTCTTCGTTTTTCTTTCTGGGTTTTATACTTTTTGATTGGATGTTTTGATGATCCAATGTCAGATTTGAAAACACCCAGGTCCTATTTAATCGGAATTAGGATTGGATTCTGTTTCAGACAATAGTAGATTTGCAACGTTTCTTTTTCGTTTGATTTCCAAGTTAATCATACAAGTATATTTTTCTTAAGATTCTCTACGATGTGAAGTTTACGATTTCCGATTAAATGAATCTGGATATAAAATTTGAACAACTCATCATAAATCTCAGAGCTTGAGCTCTTTTAATCGTAGACACGAAACGTAGAAGAAAAGCGTCATCGATTCGACTCTATCGTTAGATGAAATGTGCAATCTTCAACTGATCCGTGTTTTTAAGATCGGATTCATGGATTACGTTTGGTTTTGTAGGAGCAAAAGATGGAATCGGATATGGGCAAGCTCTTCATTGGCGGAATTTCATGGGACACAGACGAAGAACGACTGCGAGAGTATTTTAGCAATTACGGAGATTTGGTTGAAGCTGTGATCATGAGAGACCGTACCACAGGACGTGCCCGTGGCTTTGGGTTCATCGTTTTTGCAGATCCTTCTGTTGCAGAGAGAGTGATCATGGAGAAACACATAATCGATGGCCGCACGGTTAGTAAACTTGGATCCATAGCTTGAAAATTCATCAAACTATCCTTCATTTATGAGTCTTGAGCAATGGGTTGTTCTAAACCTTCGATCATTCTGTATTGATTCTCTCTAAAGAGATCGTATGGTCTCACTACTCGTGAAATTATCCTCCATTTATGTCTTGAGCAGAGGATTGCTCTAAAGTTTAGATGTCTGTGTGACCATATGCTCTCTTAGGAGGAATCTTCTCGTGTCATTAGCTTCTTGAAATGTTATATCTTGGGAGAAAATGTTGTTGCTTTTGTGTTGAAGTGGCAATCTTAATGTTTGATCAACGAGAAAAAAATGAAGAATACTTTTTTTAATTGCAGGTCGAGGCGAAGAAAGCTGTCCCCCGGGATGATCAGCAAGTTCTGAAACGACACGCTAGTCCAATGCACCTTATCTCACCTAGCCATGGTGGCAGCGTGCGGACAAAGAAAATCTTCGTTGGAGGTTTACCGTCTAGCATCACTGAGGCTGAGTTTAAGAACTACTTCGATCAGTTTGGTACAATTGCTGATGTTGTGGTAATGTATGATCATAATACACAGAGGCCAAGAGGCTTTGGCTTCATCACTTATGATTCCGAAGAATCTGTTGATCTGGTTCTTCACAAGACCTTCCACGAGCTAAATGGGAAAATGGTCGAGGTTAAAAGAGCAGTGCCCAAGGAGATCTCCACAGCTCCTTCTAACCGAAGCCCGCTTCTTGGATATGGTAATAACTATGGAGTAGTCTCTAATAGGTCATCTGATAATAGCTATTTCAATAGTTTTGCTCCTGTTTATAATAACAGTCTAGGCTCTGCTAGTCGGTTTAGTCCTATCGGTAGTGGTAGAAATGCTTTCTCTAGCTTTGGGCTCAATTTGAATCAAGAATTGAATTTGAATCCGAGCTATGATGGAAACACTCTTGGGTATAGCCGGATTCAGGGAAACCAATACTTCAACAATGCTTCACCAAACCGTTACAACTCTCCGATCGGGTACAATAGGGGCGACTCTGCTTACAACCCGGGAAATAGAGACTTGTGGGGAAACAGAACTGATTCTTCTGGTCCTGGTTGGAATTTGGGTGTCTCAGTGGGTAACAACCGAGGAAATTGGGGACTTTCTTCTGTGACGAGCGATACCAATGGCTATGGAAGAAACTTTGGGACAGGTTCTGGACTTTCTGCATTGTCAAATGGTTTTGATAGCTCTATAGGGGAATTGTACCGAGGTAGTTTGGTTTATAGCGACTCAGCGTGGCAGCAGCCGATGCCTCAGCAGTCTTCTAATGAGTTAGACGGCTTGTCTCACTCTTATGGCTTTGGTATTGACAATATAGGCTCAGACCCATCAGCTAATGCCTCTGGAAGTTACCCTGGAAGCTACATTGTCGGAAATAGACAAACAAATAGAGGTACACTCATCGGTATCTTAAAGGCTTTAGCTTTGTTTGTCTCTTCTAATACATTTGGTTACAGTCGAAATTGATTGATTAACGTTTTCAGGTATTGAAGCATAGAAAAATTCAACGAAGAAAAGTGAGATTTGTAGATCAAAAACAGCCATTTCCGTTGCAGAGTTGGAAGAGCTTGTTAGTTGATATCATCAAAAGTAGAGAAAGAAACCAACTATCTTCCTCACAGTGAGTTTCTGTTTTCTTTTTCTTCCTTAGCATTACAAACACAGAAAAAGTTTCTTCCTGTTAATTCTACATAAGATCAATTTGGTAGCTGCAAAGATATACCATGGATGATAAAGATTTGGCTTCAACGTCGTCTCCATAGCAATAACCAGAGATCGTTGATTCTCGATCACTATTCTTTAGGTTTCTCTTCTTCCTCAGAGGTTCTTGATGTTGTGTGCTCTGTTTGTAATTCTAATTCTCATTTGTTTTTTCTTATAGATATTTTTTTGAGGTTTAAATTTTCATTCGAATTGTTCATGAAAACTTTTGATGTTTCTATAGTGTGAGAAGAAACACTCTCCAAAAGGCTTCTAAAATTATTATATTGTTGCATTTGATAATTACTTTTGGGTTTGTGCCTATTTGTTGAGTTTATGTGATTCCATTCATGATTCTTAAGTTTTTAAAAAAGTAAAATTGTCTAAAATAAGACTATCTTAATTTTTTTGTTTTAAATATATCAATTTCTAAAACTACTACAAATTTAATATTAAAATATTTTAAAATTCTTTTTAAATAAAAAAGTTTAAATTTTAAATTAGAAAAAAAATCCAAACACAATACTCTAATTTTATATATTATTTATTTTTGATAAATAAATATTTTTTACAAAATAATTGTGTTATTTTTGAAATTATAAATTTAACGTGGTAAATTTAAAACAAAAATTTAAAAAGATGTTATTTTAAAATATGTATTGATTTACAAAGTATTAATTTTGGATCCATTTTACAAAGTATCTTATCTTATATATTTAAGGAGAAACACTTGAATTTTAATTTGATGATGTGTCATCGTCATATTCACTTTTATCATTTTTTTTAATTAAATTAATAAAAAAATCATTAATTACACCTAATGACCAAACAACCTATATTCATTAATTCAAATTAATGAATTTAGTTTTCTTTTTGTTTATAAACAAAATTAATATATAAAGGGAATAAAAAAGGATTATTCCCCGGACATACTCTTTCTAGTGGAAACTAAGAATAAAAATGATGTAATACATGACTTAGCAGCTGTGTTAGACTATAATGGTGTTTTCTGTATCCCTCCTAAAGGCTTAGGAGGCGGATTAGCTTTATTGTGGAAAACTACAGTTTCTGTTTCTATTGTAAGTTCGGATGATCGTCTTATGGATTGTAAGGTTATGCATAATGGATTTGATTTCTTTTTGTCTTGTATTTATGGTCACCCAATCCGTAAATTTAGACATAATCTTTGGAAAAGATTACAAAGAATCAATCTATTAAGGACAGGTCCATGGATAATGTGCGGGGATTTTAACGAAATCCTTCACCCTAGTGATAAACAAGGGGGTTCTATTCGACAACCATGGACACTATTAGACTTTCAACAGATGGTCTCGGCATGCGATATGTCTGATCTGAAGTACATTAGCAATAATATGACATGGGTTGGTAAACGTCATAATCATTTTGTGCAATGCTGGCTAGATAGGGTTTTAGTTAACAAAGAATGGAAAGGTGCTTACCCATCTTCTATGGTACACTACTTGGATTTATTGGACTCGGATCATCGACCGGGAATAATAAAAGTTAGACGTACCTCAGAATATGGGAAAAAACATTCCGATATGATCCAAGATGGGCGAAACACACAGGCTTTGCAGACATTATTTCAGAATCGTGGAATGATACTCCCAATTCAGAGATCTCGTTGTCGTATCGGTTAAAAAATTATCGACGGAAAATGTCCAATTGGAGGAAAGACGCTTTCCAAAACTCAAATCAGAGAATCAGACACCTATCTACCATTTTAGACTCAGAAAAAATAAACCCTCGTTCGGATTCGCAGAGGATTGCTTATTTGAAAAATCAGTTGGTCGAAGCCTATGCAGATGAAGAAATGTATTGGAAACTGAAAAGCAGAAATCAATGGCTTCAGGAGGGGGATAAGAATACTAAATTTTTTCATGCAACAACAAAGAACAGAAGAGCAAAGAATAGCATTAAGTCTATTAAGAATCCATCTGGGATGGATATTTTTGGAAATGAAGCAATTGCTATGGAAGCAAAAGCGTACTTTATGGATCTCTTTCGAACTACCTGTCCAAGACATATGGAGCATGCACTGAATCTGGTGCCTAAAGTTATTTCTGATGATATGAACTCAGAATTAACTAAAAATATTTCGAAAGAGGAAGTTTATCAGGCTATTTTCTCAATTGGAGCTAATAAAGCACCAGGACCTGATGGATATTCTGTTGCATTCTATCAACAACATTGGAATATAGTTGGAGATGCAGTCTATAAGGAAGTGCTGGTTTTTTTTCAAACTGGGGTTATGAAATCAGAGTACAATCATACAAATATATGTCTGATTCCAAAATCAAACAATACAACATTTATAAAGGATTTCAGACCTATTGCCCTCTGTAATGTATTTTACAAAGTGATTTCAAAAATCCTGGTCTTTCGATTACAGAAGATATTGGATAATATCATCTCTGAAAATCAAGCAGCATTTATTCCTGGCAGATTAATTACGGATAATGTTCTCATTGCACACGAAGCGTTACATTCCCTCCGTGTTCAAGAACACTGTGCAAAAGCATTTATGGCGGTCAAAACAGATATCAGTAAGGCTTATGATCGAGTGGAATGGAAATTTCTTGAGGCTGTTTTGATTAAGAAAGGCTTTTCTAAAATCTGGATTCAGTGGGTAATGGAATGTATTACAACAGTTTCATATTCAGTACTCATCAATGGTAGCCCATATGGAAAATTCAAACCGGAGAGGGGATTACGTCAAGGTGATCCGTTATCACCATATTTATTTATAATATGCGCGGATGTTTTGAGCACTCTTCTCTCTGATGCGGAAAGAAATGGAAGGATACAACCCTTACGAATTTCTAGGAATGGGCCCACGATTTCACATCTACTATTTGCCGATGATTCGTTGTTTTTCATTAAGGCAGATGTGACCAACGCCTTACAATTGAAAGAAGTGTTTCAGGAGTATGAGCGTATCTCTGGGCAGATCATTAATCCGGATAAATCTTCAATCATCTTTGGGCAGAAAGTGTTCCATCATTCTCGAGTAAGTATTCAGAATATGTTGGGAATTCATAAAATCGGAGGCGGAGGAAAATATCTAGGCTTACCAGAACAATTCAGTCGTAATAAAAGACATCAAATGCAGTATATTGTTGACAAGGTCCAATCTCGTATTTCTGGGTGGCAATCTAAATTTTTGTCGCCAGCTGGAAAAGAAATTCTCATCAAAGCAGTGGGGTCGGCTTTGCCAGTATATTCTATGAATGTGTTTAAACTGCCAGCCCATATTTCTAATAAGATTAACCAAATATTAAATCGGTTTTGGCGGGGAGCAACTACAGATAAACAGAAAGTGGCATTCGTTTCCTGGAAAAAAATGGCTACACCAAAATTGATTGGTGGATTGGGATTTCGGGACTTACAGATGTTCAATCAGGCTCTGCTTGCGAATTTATGTTGGAAGCTTCTACACCAACCACATTGTCTGTTGTCAAGGATACTGAAAAGTCGATACTACAAAAATAGGGATCTTCTCTCTACTGTATCAGGAAGAAGACCTTCGTATGGTTGGCAATCTCTCCTTTTTGGCCGACAACTACTAATTTCGGGACTTTTTCGTACAATTGGTTCGGGTAATTCGATTTCTTTGGGGGATACAAATTGGCTACCATCTACTCAATCTCGGGCCCCAAGATTACTTCCATATACGAATCCTACCCTTCAAGTGGCTTGCCTTATTGATGAACAAACAAGACAATGGAATCAAGATCAGGTCAAGGATCTCATCGAAAAGGATGATCACCATCTAATATATAAATTATTTATCCCCAATAAATCATCTCCTCATGGATGGTTTTGGAAGTTCTCGGTCAATGGTGAATATAACGTTAAGTCTGGATATCGGCAGGCGATACACAATTATCATACGGAGACACAATGTCAACCTTTTTTGGCTAATCATCTTGATTTGGCAAAAAAGATTTGGAAATTACAACTTCCCTCAAAGATAGTTCATTTCCTATGGAAGCTGTTATCTAAAGCGCTTCCCCTGAAAACGCATTTATTTACCCGAAATATATGCTCCGATAATAAATGTCTTCGGTGTCCTAACTCCGAAGAGAATGAAGTGCACACCTTCTTCACATGTCCCTATGCTCAAATGGTTTGGCGTAAATTAGGAATATCAACAACAGTAATTTGTAGTAATACTACAAATTTGCATGATAATATCCACTATTTGATTGCGAGTTATGATCTATTCGATCACACCTGCACACAAAAATATATTCCTTTTTATATTTTGTGACGAATATGGAAGGTAAGAAATGATATCGCCTTTAACAATAAAGATATGGCATTTCAATATATTTTGGATAAATGATTCCAAAATGTATCAGAATGGATTGAGAGTTTGAGAACAAAGGAAACTACTACACAGAATGCGGTTGCTACCTCTACTAATCCAAGTTGGAGTCCTCCTCCACAAGGTTGGATCAAATGTAATTATGATGTTTCACACAGAGAAGGATCCCTGCCATCAGGCCTAGGTTGGATAATCCGAGATCATAATGGTATATTCAAATTTGCTGGAATGGGAAAATTTCATGGGCGCCATTCAGTGGTGGAATCTGAATTATCAGCATTAATATGGGCAATACAACCTACTTGGGCGCTGGGATTCAGAGACGTTATTTTGAAGGTGATAATTTATGTTTAAATAATATCCTTAATCATAAAGCCAGAAATTATCATCTTCAACAATATACTCAGACGATTCAACAATGGTCTTCGCAATTTCATGGGATCAAATTTAAATATCAGTCAAGACTCGGAAATCAAGCGGCTGACGCTCTTGCTTCCTCTTCTATTTTATCACATGTTGACTGGAAACTTTTTAATGTTTGTCCTAATTTCTTACAAACTATTGTAAATGATGATATTGGTTCTTAATAAAAATTAAAGTTTGGCAAAAAAAAAACAAACAAAATTAATATATTTTCAAATAAAATTTTATATTATATCAATTGGTTTAAAAAATAAATTCAAATTACTAATAATTATTCTATTATGACTATTATATATATAAAATTATTCTATAATATAAAAAATTAGTTAAGACTACTAATTTCATTAATTTAATTAAAACATGTTATAAAATTTTTTACTTAATGTAATGTAATATATTTATACAAAACTAGCAAATATGTTAAATTTTATTAACTATCTCTATTGTAATCAACAATTTTATAGAACCATTAATAGTTTATATATACAAATTTTTAAAAAATTTATACTATTCTTGTATATAGTAGATTTAGTATACTTTTTTATACTATTCTAAACTATTTTTTTCTACTAATATGTGAATGATTTAAAATTTGTTTTGAAAGATTTGAATTTATTTTTGTGGATGAACAAATATGTTATTTATACATTAATCTCTACATCATTTATAAAAATTTTCTGAGATTCTAACAATTATCTATTGTTGTTTATTTAAAAAAAAAGAAATTTGAAGTATTTGTTTATCATCTACTAATAATTTTAAAAATAAACTGAGATCTTCAATAGAGTTAATAGATCTTTATAAAAAAATTTATAGTTATGAATAACACAAAAAAATATGATAAATTTTTTTTATATTTTATTAAAAAATTTATTTTAATATAAAACGTAAAATATTAAATTTTTCTTATGCTATCCTAGTTGAATTTTATTTCTCCAACCAACTCAATCTTTTCGTCACTTCCGTTACTTCCGTTATGCTGAAATCAAGACGCCGTCGTTTAGCGTACAAACTAGGCCAATAGCAAGTGCCGTCGTCGTCGTCGTCTTCTGTGCAAAATATCTGTTTTTTTTGTCTCTCTATCAGCTGAGAAAATATATGTCCATATTAGGTAGAGGGACTGAAAAGTACCTTCAGGCTTGAACTTTTTCTATGGCAGCCGAAGATTCTTCAAATTCTGTAGACATTAATGGAACCTCGACTCCGATTCGAACCTTAACCCTGACGGTGACTATTTGACCAATAATGATTCCTCCAAGGCATTGGGTATTCCTGTTCCAGCTGTTTGTCTTGTCCCCTTCGTCGGAGATACGGCTGGTGGCGCCTTGATGGGCTCTATATTCGGATTTGGTGCTCTTCTATGCCTGGTTATCTAATGTTGCTATTTCTCTCTGTGATGTTTTCTCTGATAGTGAACTGAGATTTATTAGGAAAAGATTTGAATTTTTCCTCTTCCTTCACTTATTTGATCGCAAAACATGTTTCCTGGATTAGGATTTGAGCAATTACAGGTGTTTCTTGGAGACTAACCCTGAATAACCCTGAGGCGAAACACGTCACCATCATTGCCAGTTTTCGTGGTGACGATGGATAGTAAAAACGACATTGTCGATGCTTGTAAAACAGATGGAAGCAACTCATCTTTTGCTACAACATTCAATCAAAGAATTTAGATAGTATCAAATAAGATGGAATGACACTGAAATGAAGCAAGTTGAAAGAGAAAAAAACTAGGTAGACACACGAGTGAAGGAGGATAAACCTTTTAAGAAACATTTCATCGAACAGTTTACGTGCACTCTTGTCTACTCTTATTATATATATTAAAAATCACATTTTACTATAAAGGGACGCGGCATCCTCCATGGCACAAGTTGGTAAGAATGAAGGAAAAACGTAATCACGTAGTAACGATCGATGAGCAGGGTTTTACATAAATTGGCAGCAAATCTGTGTTATGTAAATTCCATAAACGAAAGGGAACCTCTTTCTGGTTTTAACCATAAGAAGGGATGAAACCTCGAGCTTTCGGCGGCAAAAGACGACGATTCTTTTAGTTTTATGAATTGATTAAACAACAATCATTGTTGTCATGATGGGGATGTAGCTCAGATGGTAGAGCGCTCGCTTAGCATGCGAGAGGTACGGGGATCGATACCCCGCATCTCCATTTTTGTATTTATATATTTTTAAATTTATTAATGTTTAATTACTTCAACCGATTCCTCGCAGAAGGCTAAGATCTTGATATCGTCAATGTCGCTCATAGCTACCTGATGCAATCTCATTACAATAAGCTATCTGTCCACTTGGAATCGTTTAGGGTCATGAGTAAGCTACTGGAGATTCAGAAAGATTATGTTTTTCTTTTTCTTACATTCTTCAATTGCGAAGCCCAGGTTCCCACTCTATCGGAACCATGCTGTAGTTCTTCAAATCCGGAGAGTCCATTTCGAGAGGTATCCTCGTAACTGGTGGGGTGGATTTTCGTGCCACACTGTTTGATGCCTTGTTGTATTCGTACCGGCAATGTTGACTCTAAAATGCCACAGATATGAAGAAACTCAGAAATGCCACAGATACCTTTATGCCGATGAAGCCTTACGGGTTTCTTACAATCTTGAATCTTGCAATGCTTACATGAGTTCAGTGCTTGGACAAGGGAGGGTGGATTTTGCTCTGAGGTTTTTACCGAGAGATGCGACGCTGTATGATATCTACACTCTCAGCATGGTTATCTTGTAGATATGGAAAACTTGACAAGCACATTGAGTTGCTACAAGACATGGAAATACTGGTGTTCAGGCCACGACTGTGTCATTACAACATGTTGATTTCTGCCTTCTGTAAGAAAGATGATTTTGATGGAGCAGCTCAAGTGTTAAAGGAAATGGTTAGAAGATTTCAAGGACTGTTCATTAGGTCTGCAATGGACTTTGCGTCAAGGGAAAGGCCACTTGTAAAAGAGTTGTTACAGGTGATGTAAGTAAAAGAGTATCTACAAGAACCTTTAGGTAACTGAGAATCAAAAGGCATTAAACCAACAAAAATCAATTTTTTTTTGTTCAGTGGCAGAAGAAATTGATTGTGTTTGGAAAAGATACAATCTCATTTTTTCCCCCTTTTTAACGTAATCACATACATATTACAAGACACAAGGCAAGAGTATAGGAGTATATGTTACAACAACAAATGAATATCTCAAATGGATCCGAGAGAAAGTTACATTTCAAGAATTTCCTGTTTCTTGACAGAACTAGAATATAAACAGACAAGAAGGCTGCATAGAGAAGCCGTTGCTGCAGAATGGCTGTCACGAAGTCTAGCCAGGGAAAAAACATTGTAGTTCACCTGTTAAGATTTGACTGAGTCACACAGGGAAATCTTCACGAGGGCGGAACACATTATCAACAGAGGAGATGAGATCAAGGGTTGATCACAGAAGTAGAAGAGAGGCAAGAACTGTAGCAAAAACAGAGAGAAGAAGAGATAGAGTGAGTCGGGTTTGCCCGCTAGGTGCTTGTGCATTCGTTGATGGGGTTCCAGGGGTTGAGGTTGGGGCTTTGGCTGTAACTGGAGGTAGTGGTGGCTCAGTGACATCAGCATCTGTGAATACTGGGTTTGGAGCTTCAGCTGGAGGCATGGACGTGGGACTCACAATGGTTAAGAGGCCACCAGGTTGGATAGGGGCCATGTATGGTGGTGTTACTTTGCTGGCTAAACATCGATTCTCTGCAGAATACAAACAAAGTTACGCATTGATGTTAACAGCTTTGTGTTGTGAGACCTTTGGAGCAAATTTTGGGTCACTTACTTTTGTATCTCGCAGCTGTGAGCGGGAACTCGGTGATGGTTCCATTGATACCGGCTCCAGAGATATACGAGTTTATCTCAACAGTTGCATCAGAGAAGAAGTCATATGGTTGAGATAAAAACTCATTCTGAAATAGTTCCACATAAACCGGGAGCCCAGACTTCTGCAGCTTCTCCACAACATTGGTTTGCCCAGTGATAAACGCATCAGCGACAGGAAAGACTGATGATTTTCTGATGACAACAGCGTTAGCGAATTTCTTTATGTCTTCGATAGCAGAGTCGAGAATATCACGAATGCTTTCTTCAACTTTGTAGACAGTCTCGTACTGGCTCTGCTTCTTAAAGTCAACTAGAACCGAGCTGTTTGTTGACTGAATCACGACCTTTGTGGTTGTACTATTTGTGTAGCCAGTCTCTGTCAGTGTATCGAGAATTGCTTTAACCACGTCGAGCCCTTGCTTCTCTCTCAAGTATGCAGCATTCTGAAGGACACAAAAACAACACAGTGACGTGCATTATTAGAAGACGTCACGGTCCGATTGATAATTTCTTAAGACTTAAGAGGTACACGAGAACTCACCTCTACACTGATCAAAACACCGGAGAGAGAGGTGGAGTTCTTTGCCAAGTTTAGGAATTCAGAAAGTGAAAGAAGCTTCCCAGAAGTTCCTTCCTTCGGGTTCCGTACTATACTGTATAATGGTTTGAAGGGGTTTGAAATAGCAGCTGCACGCACAAAACGATCCAGAATAATTACTGTAATAATTACCCTTTCATATCAAGCTAGAGGAATTTAGAACGGTGAAGCAAAAAGAAATTTGCGTCTAAATGCAACAAAATCTCTCAGGCTAGTTCCTATAAATAATGGGAACAAGAGTGTGCAAATTAGACTAGTTGCTATGCAACGCATTTTTTGAAGTAGTAAGTTTGAAGGGAAACTTACGAGTCAAGTTCTTTATCTCAGGCCATGTGAGACGAAAAGTGTATATTCCACCAACTGAGCTAATCTCAGGAACACTTAAAGAACGGTTTCTGAAAGGAGATGTGGCGACCGTTGTGCTGCTCCCGAGATCGATCGAACTTAAGCAAAAGGGTTTACCGTCACTGGACATTTGGACCGAGCAATCAATAACATCAGCACCATCTCGGATTGCTTTTTCATATGCCAAGTTTGTGCATCCTGGATAGTCCCCACTTGCACCATCTTTGGATATAACAAGAAAATCCACTGATACATGAACCATTTAGTAGATGGTAAGTCAATTACAATATACATGTTTATTTGTCTATTAGAAATAAAAGAAAAGAAAGCTAGTTACTCTCGTTACCTTGATTTGTAGCCTTTCTGCCAATGTGGGAGAAACAATCTGAGGGAAAAACAAGTATATATATGATTTGATTTTGAGTATTTCAGGCAATGCTTCAAGAACAAAATGCTTGTCTATAGAACAGTTTTTGCTTACCGATGGATGCAGATGCAGTTATGGGAAAATCAGAGAGCACACCATCGACAGAGAAATTGCCGTTGTCCACAAAAGATAGATACTCAGACACTGGATCGAAGCTGTAGTCATATGCAATTATATCATCATTTGCAAAACCTGACACAAAAACTTCTAATCCTGCTTTGTGAGCGTCTTGAACTAAGGATGTATGAGGAAGCAAGTACTTCTTATCATCGAGTGGCAATATGTAAGACTTGGGAACAAGAATCCCTGAAGCAAACGTCTTGACAAAAGTTAGGTTACTCAAAATAGAACCGTATGTTTGGTTTGTTGTTGGCTCGAAATCATCTTGACCAAGAAACCTGAACACGAAACTAGGTCCGTTACGCCCAAAACGACCAGCTATTTTCCTAAAGAAATTAACTTCAGGGGAAGAGATGAAATCAATGGTAACAGTTTTTGAAGCTGATAGAAGAAAACTGCTCATGCTCAGATTCTGTTGCGCATAGAACGCTTCGTGCTGAACATTTAACCAAAAAAAATCTGGTTTGAGCTGCGTGGCTACTCCTTCGACTGTCTGAATAGCGTAACCGTTTCCATCGAATTTTTCTGACCGTGATAGTATTCCTCGGATTACTGCAACAGGTGCGAAAAACGAAGACACATTTGTGAGAAGTTGCAAGAAAAGTCCAAATTCTTTTCCAAATGCAGTAATTGAGTCATGAACACTTACAGAAAACATTCTTCAAATCTCTCAAGGAGAAATCAATGGTGAACCAACCCTGAGTAGGGACTCCATTAACGGTGTAAGTGTTTTGGCGATTTATGTAAACAACATCAATGTTTGAAGAATTGCTCATTGTTAAATCAGGGAAGCAAATTCCAATTCCATCTTTGGTAAGCTGAACATCACACCATAGAGCAGCACCGGCTACACTTGTCTGCATTGCAAAATTGTAAGCATCGAGACTCGAATCTGGAAACAATCCAGAAAACCCTCCACGAGCAATCACAAGAGGAGCATCACCTGGCACAGGAAAAAAAACCGAAGATTTTAGTAAAAGAGATCGAAAGTGATTCTATATTTGGAAACTGTCCTATGAATGGGTTTTCATAATTGTTCTTCTGAAGATAGGAACTCCAAAATTGGGAGAACATAGTGAAATTATTATCCCAATTTCACATATGGATAAACAAAGCACGAACGAATCGGAGTACTACTTTCACTCGTTAGGTTCTGTGAAAACCATGCGCAAACAAAGGGATAAAGTGAGAACAATCACCACGGAGCGTCTGCCATGGACTTCTAGATCTTTGAGCATCGATTTGAGCAGCAAGCAGCTGAATCAGAACAAAACCGCAGAGTAAAAGCGACGAAACTCCTAACCGTCGCATTGTCGGATTGCCTCGCCGGGAATTCGTCATAAGCTGTCGTTCTCCTACTGCCGGCGACTTCACCAACTTCTCTTCTTCTCGGAGACCGAACTAGATTTGAGAGCGAGAGAGAGAGAGAAGAGAGTTTGTCGTTGTTGCTAATTGATATTTCGCTTGTGGAAATGATGGATGATTAAACTAAATAAGTTGAGGGAAATTGGGTGAATAATTGAGATTAAGCAAATGATCGTACAAATGTAATGGCTAAAACTATTTTATTTATTACAACCATTTTGCTTTCATATATTACAACAAATAATTTAGTTTCTTACATTGTTTTTGTTTTATTACTGATTGTTTGTACAGTAATAATCTTCCACATGCTAAATGGTCATTTACCATATTTCAATTGGCCATATGATTAATTGAATTACCAAAAAGGTCTGATGATTATGTAGAAAACTCTGGTGATTATTTATTAATATTGTTATTGAATGATATTCTACTAGATAACTCGAGTCAGCCACAATTACACTAATTAATCATTTATTTTTCTGAACCGTCAAAGAGCTAAGATTTTTTTGGTCGTTGAATTATTAAAAATATTTAACATTATATTTTTCAAAAAATATTACAAACGTTAATAATATTTTTAACAATTAATCATTTAAAATAAACAATATACTTAAATCCAATACAAAACTGAAAACTATAGCCAAGAAAACTTTAGTATAGGCAATTAACAAATCCCTAAACGATACTTATTTAAACAATCAATAATAAGTATTCTTAAATCTGCATTTACAAATCCCTAAATGATATTTTAAAGGTTCTTAAATATAATAGTAACATACTCCTATTTATTAATGATGTTTTGTGTTTTAGTATTGGAAACAATTAACAAATAAAAAATGTTTTGTATGCGTTAAAAATTATGGCTCGGCCTAACCATTAAACTAGCATGAGTATAATCATATATCACTTTGTTTGTATTTTTTATGTACTTAAAGTTCAAATATATAACTTTCGAGTAACTGTAAAGATAATTAATATGGCCACCAATTGGGTCTACTCACTGGCATAGTGGCATTTTTATGTTTGATTTTGTCCAAACAATTAGCCAATATTCAAAAGCCTTTTAAAAATATGAACTTATATAAATAATAAATTAAATATTAAATATACTTTAACTGATTTTTTTACAATATAATCACGAGTCCATGCGTTGCTTATGTTCAAATAAACAATCCAAATTAAGCTCTAATAATCAGAAAAAACTTAATTTCTATGTAATCTGAAAAAATCCCACAATTCTGTGTATTTTAAGGTAAAAATTAGATTTATATCTATAATATTATTTATTTTATAAATATAAATTAAATATTTATTTAATTTAACTTTTATTTTAATAATTTTTAATATTAATTGTTTTTTAAAATTAATAATAATTTTTGATTAGTTTAATAAAATATATTGATTTTATAATCAAATTAATAACATTAATATATATCGTAATTATTTTAATAATTTAATAATATTTATATATTTAATTGAAATTTATGGATATATTATCATGATATTTGTGTTAATATTATGTTAAAATAATATTATTATTTTGAAATTTTTTTTTTAATTATTATATAAAAAATTAGATTGAATAAAAGGATAATAATTGTAGTATCAAACAAACAGAAACAAAGAGAAGAAGCTTTGGTCGGCGGCTCGGCGCGAACCAAACTGAAAAAAAATGGTGAATGAATAATCAACAGCTAAGACAGGTCCCACAACATGGACCATCTTTAAATCACACACGTGGCGAATAACGATTTGTTGTCACTCATGAGATGAGAAGAGACGCGCAAACAAGTCACGTTATGCGTGGGGCCGTTATTTCCTGTGATCACTCAAAATAAAACGACAGCTTTCGAGTAATCTTCTAACAATTTTAGAGTATTTTAATATTTTCTTTTTGTCGCAGATAAAATTTCGTAGAAGGAAATTTCCTCATTGAGAATCCGTGATGTTGATTTTGATGTTTTATACGAGTGGAATAGATGTTGTAATTGACTTTTTAATTATTTAATTTTCTGAGTCAACGTTCATCAATTTAATTAATTTAGACTCCAATCAATGATGATGATATTGACCTCAATCTAGGGGTAACTTAAATGCATGTTATTATATATGGGTAATTTGGTAGATGTAGAGTATATAATAAACACACGAGGAGGGTAGATATACTCCATTAAATCTTAGCTAATTTCATTTTACAAACTAATTAATGACTTATCTCTATTTTTAGTGACTATACCGGAAAACAAGTATACATTTTGAAAATTGTTAACACAAGTTGGAAAATAGAAAAATACTACGCAAGTTGGAGAGGTCCATGTGGTGGCAGATGTGAAAGGTATTAATGTATACGCTTTAGGTTTTTCACCCTTTTGTCGTTATTATATTTTTGACATTTTTCTATAATTTTTATTCACCAACGTAAAGATTTTTTAAAAGATATTCAAAACAATTTTGGTAAAATATATCTGATTTTACATCAATGTTAATAAAATATTCCGTGGTCATTGCGGCGACTGTCTGCTGTTGGATGATGTAAGTTTATGTTTGATGCAGGAGAGAAAGATCCTTACTTTATTGTAAATAGAAAACAAAGTGATCTATAAACACTTTATATGCAGTTAGTGGAATTATAGCATTCATGTAATACAAAAGGTTCCACAACGTGAACACTATAAGGAGTCATTTTGAAAATGTCTTTCAATGTGATTGATATATCAACTTATATCATTGCGCATCGTCCCTTTGGAAGGTCTTAACATACTTAAAGATTATACCAGAGAGTGTATTTTTGATGATCTAAGTCTTTGGAATAATACTGGCCATTATTATGGGAATTTGGGGTTTTCTTGACAAATTACTATCAAACAGCAATAATCCAAGCATGAGCCTTATTAGATCTAATAGTGACTGCCATAAGGTCGTAACGGCTCTTGTATTGAAATAATTGTGAGCTCCAACAATGTTTTGAGGTCTCGTCTCCTAAGAAAGTACAAACTTGAATTACGAAAAGAACACTCACTTAGCTACCAATCACACAAAAACAGTAAAACATCAATATTCTTTTTAGACAACCTCAGTTCGAGTAAATGTATTGTCTAGATTTCTTCTGCACTGCGACCTAAACACTGAACAAATTGGGATTATATTTCTCTTCAACGAAGTTGAATCACTTGCTAGCTTCATTTTGGGAGTACGTTTCGAAGTTTTGCCTGTTATAGGAAGTAATCAGGGGCAGGTTTTCTGGCGGGAGGCCCTCTCGAGTCCTGCATTGAGAGTAAATCAGTCCTGCTAATCGGGAATCAGAAAGAGAAGTAACATATCATTAAAAGGTCATACCTGCTGGGCTGCATCGAACACACGGAACTCCTTATTTAGATTCTCATCAAGCTCTAGAATCGAAGCCACATTACCGCATCTGAAGCATAACCGAAATAGGTGTTGCTGTAAATGCAAAAGCCAGCTAAAAGGCGAAACGATATACAGACTAATATAGACGGTTCTGGGTATCTTAGTTACCTATAACAGTAATTTGGGGCTGACCACACTGTCACAATCTGGTCATCGAACATCCACTTATAACCCTCCAAAACTAGTTGATGGGCTCGGCCTATGTAGTCTATATTGTTTGAGTGGTTAAAAGACGTAACAACACTGCTGCCAAAAAGGAATCCGGCACCACGGGGACTCAATCCCCAGCCATCAACAATATCTTCAGGATCAGACCATAGGAGGTCACACATGGCACCATCATGTGGTACTTCTTGCTTCCGGTCAATCGTCCTGATCTGCCATAAATGTATGGGATTGTCAGTTTACTGATTACAGGTGAAACTTACTACTTATATCTGTAGATGGAGCTCTTTCTATGAACCTGATCAAGAGTCATAATGGCTGGAGAGAGACCGCCATGAACACAGAATATCTTGTTCTCAACAACAGCTGAAAGACTTTTTGTACATATAAAAGATCATTTAAAGAGTCGTGTTATTCCAAAGTAGAGAACCCAAAATCTGAACACAAAGAAAGTGGAATGCGTGCATCAGTACCTCATGTAGTCAAAAATATCGGTGCAGTATCTCCAGACATTTACAGAGCCATATTTACGCACACACTCATCATAAAATCCATAAACCTACTAAAAGCAGATTGTAAATAATCTGAATATATATTCACAAAAACCAAAATTTTCAACGAGACTGCATTCACCTGTGTGATTTGCCTGCTTTCATGGTTCCCTCGGATGAGAGTAATACGGTCTGGATATCTGACCTGAGGATAATAAACCAACCCACTGAAGTGATTCTAGAACCCATTTAGCAGAAGAGACTATGAAAAGAAGCATCATTCTCAAAATGTTACCTTGAGTGCGAGTAGTAGTAGAAATGTTTCGACGGAATAATATCCACGATCAACAAAATCTCCAAGAAACAAATAGTTGGTCTTAGGGCAATCACCCCCAACTTTGAAAAGCTCCATCATGTCATAGAACTGCCCATGGATGTCACCACATAACTGTTCCAGTGGAAAGAAAGACAAAATTCCAAAGATTAGCAATTCTTGCAAAATTATAAGAGCAGAAATGGTATCTTCGGTCACTTAACACGCTGCAAATTCAATGCCATTGAAATATTTGGACTTGTAATACTGGGAACCAACAAAAAAGAAGTTCACTGGATCCTACAAATTACCACCATTTGATAAACATTTCGAATAAGATTAGCTGAATCATCCAAATTAAGATGCCCGAAATCCCCGCGCTCAATATCTTAACGTTTCTTTGATTATAAGCACCTAATATTACTTTCTATATAAAAGATAACTGGAGATGAATTCCGAATCCCAGATCGGGAAGTAGGGTAAGCAAGAACTTACAGTGACAGGAGCATCGACTCTTTGAACATTACTCTCTTCTACGAGGATTTCCATGGCTTTGAGGCAAAGAGACTTCACCTCCGATTCGCTCAATGGTTCGCAACGCTTCAGCTGCTCTATCTGCCGGTCTAGGTCTGACATTTTAACCCCCTCCTTCTCTTTCTCTTTCTTGTCTACTTCAACTACCGACTCCTGAACGATTCTTGATCAACCAATCCCTCGCCAAAAAGCTGCAAAATTCGCTACTCGAAATGTTGTTAGCTCGTCTGCTCCCCCCAGGAGAGACTTAGCTCCTCTCCTCACCACCTTCCCTATGTTTCTATGTTTTTGATTATATAAAACCGCCCCACTATTTTTCTAAAACTTTACATTCGTCTTGAATGTTCTGAAACAACCTTCAAAACCAACTCCCGTAGTTATAACACATGGGCCTAGACTATGATTTGATCCATTCATTTTAACGTTTATATTTAAAAGGCTCGGCCCGAATGAAGGCACTTTCAGGACTATCCACGCGCATTTCGAGCGAATACGTTTCACGCGTGACACTTCGGTGATCGACAATGGAGGAGCGAATGACAAACTCCAACTCGGCGACGATGGAGAGAAACGTCGAGAAGAGACTGAACAGAGTTTCTGTGGCGTTCTTAAGCTTCGGGTCAGCGATCATAGTTTTTATGATTCTTCAGACGCCGAAAAACATGTATATCCGTCGAAATCCCACACGCATGTCCCGATATCCACGTGCGATTCATCGCCTCGCAAGCATCTTCCTTTTCCCAAAAAGAACGCTCGAATTTGGTCTTCTAGGGCTTGGAATTCGTGCCTATCGTCCTTCTAATCCTATTTCCTCCGCTTTCGCGATATCGGTTTCCCCCACAATCACTCCAAAGCTCTCTGCCAGTCTGCCTTTCCGTAGGCGCGGGCCACGCTGGCACGCTCCGATGGCTCTTTCCCAGATCGAATTAACTGACATTACCGGCGTAGAATTGGTCGATTCGCTTCCTCTTGTCAGAAGAGGTGATCCTCATAATCTTCTCTTTTTCGACGGTGTCTTCGATTTCGCCTTCACCGCACATCTCGTTGAAGCTCTGTTTCCGTGGCGGTTCGTGGAAGAGATGGAGAGGACGGTACGTCGCGGAGGGTTTTAGGAACCTTGTAAGAGTTTAGTGGGATGAATCTGAGTTTGATAATCTATACTTAACTTAATTAAAGGTGAGGGTCTTGCTTCGATTATTCAGAGCACACATGTTCTATTGGTGTTAAGCAAAACGAAAATATAATTTACAAGCAGATTTTTTTTTACTATAGATTATGTAAACTTATGTTTCGTTATTATTATTCTAATAAAATCTAAAAGTAACTCAGTAATAGATTTGGCAAAAAGTAATAACTTTAGTAGTAGGCTGTCTTGTCTTCATTGATACCGGCATAGATCTTGGCGCAGTACTCGAACAGGCTGCCATCGAAACACCGCCTAATAGCTTCTTTAGACAAAAACCCTTCTTCATCCCTCGCTAGCAAATATAACAACCCCCACTCCCCTTTCGCTGCGATCCTAATACATCAAACATGTACAGAGATATTAACAATGTCAGCCACCTTTTGTCTACCACAATCCTTCAATAAAAGAAATGTACCATCCGAAAATGTCCCAAGCGTCACGGTTTCCTTCTGTCATATCCCATAGTTCTCCAAGACTCAACTTGTCTGGCAAGGTTTTGGCATATTTGCTAAATATCAACTCAAGATTCACCGGCATAAACCTGCAAAGCACATATACGTACGTTAAACCAAATGCATCATATTTGTTTTGATTGATTAACATATTTTCAATAGTGGTCATGCATGCACCTCCCTTCATTGTCATATGTTTTTGAGTCGCTTCCATGCTTTGACTTGTGTATGTTGTGTATGTATATAGGGAAGAAAGGTGAAGGTAACCACCCCTGCGTTAGAAAAAACATTGATCTCAATGATATTTTTTGGTCTAGCTAGCGTCTAACCAATCAAAATTTACTCTATATATGGGAGGATGAAAGGTGTTACCGGTAGAGTAGCATAGCTAAGAGCCACGTTGATCATAGTGGCTATGATAAGTGACCCAACTATATTGAATCCGAGCATTCGCAGTCCTAATCACAAGTAGTTGGCATCATTTTTTTCATCTATCTACTAACGAGGGGATGAAACTGATATATATATACATATATACCAGAGTAGGTCTCCCAAGGGTAGATGATACCATTGTCATCAATATCGAAAAAGGCGACATGTTGCTGAAGAACACTAAGTCCGTAGTTCTTATGGCCTGGGGTTCCGTATGGATGCTCTCTGTCCGGTGCTTGCAGTGCTCTTGGCATATCTATGCATATGGTATTATCATATCCATCATATGTATATTAGTATATATATCATACATTTAGACTATGATATGATGTTTGGTTTGATATTAAAATTTTAAATTAATGGTATTATATTTAATATAATAACTTTAAAACTATTATTTTAGAAAATTGTCTAGTATATATTTACATGTACTGTTTTACAATAACAAATCTACAAGAGCATGAGCATCATAACATGTATATCGAGAGACACGTACGAATGTCGGAATGTGTATATATATGCATGCATTCGATGTGAAACGGTGGTCTCTCCTCAAAAGTTTGAGGGGTTGTTGATAAGTATGTAGAACCAAATTGGTCTATTTGCATATATATTTATGTCTAACAGAATCAACAATATATCGGAAAGAGAGAAAGATAAAAAAAAATTAGAAAGAGAAAAATATTACAAGGTTTAGGAAGCCTATCATCCAAGTCAACGCGAGCGCGGCGATGGAAAGTGACCGGTGCATAGGGAGCCACCGTAGCCATTGAGTCTCTCTCCATCATCTCCGTTTTCGAACCCATCTCTCTTCTCTCCCTCTCTCTCTCTAGAATGAGGGCAATCTGTGTGTTGTTTTACAGTGAAGAATAATAATAAGCTAATTAATAATAATAACAGTTAATTTATTGTTGTGCGTGGCGGGCATGCACGTGCCGACAAATGCAGCTATTGACATCATCACATCACTTTGCTTGTCTTTTGATGCGCCTCCCTCTTTCTTACACTTGAAATGACTCTAGTAGACACGTTTGCTTCCATGCTTCACTCTCCGTCTGCTTTTAAAATCAGTTCAACTTCACAAAAAGTTTCGGTATTGGGATATTCAATTTGTTTTCGATGGATTATTTTAGTTTTAGTTTTTTCAATTTATAAAATTAAAATTTATTTAATTATTTTTATATTTTAGTTTGGTTTTAATTTGATTATATTGGTTTGGTTATTAAATTTTAAAATTAAAAATAACTAAAAACAATTGAAAAATAACAAAAAATAACAAAATAACTAAAAATAACAAAAAAACCAAAAATAATTGAAAATAATAAAAATAACTAAAATATTTTCGAATAAACAAAAATAACTGAAAATAACCAATAATTATAAATTTTTAAAATAATATGTATTCGATTATTATATATAACTAAAAATCAAATAAAATCTATTTTTTATTTGATTTAAATTCGATGAATTCAGTTAGGATTATTTATCCACGTTTTAAGCAATGAGTCGAGCATCTACTATGGGCTTCTATTTAATCCAATTTTGAGTTCTAATAATTTGTAGGCTTGTAGCGCGTATTCGACACCCGTTCGCCAGAAAATATATAATAATCAAATGGAGTCTGATCTTGGGACCTCCCTCCAGAAAATATATAATAATCAAATGGAGCCTGATCTTGGGACCTCCCTCCAGAAAATATATATCAACTTAGTCATTTTACATTTAACTTTTTGTTTTCTTATAGTTATGATATATATTGTTTTATAAACCCTTTCTGGAACTTACAAAACATTTATTTTGAAATCAGTTGAAAAATTCACACGATATTTGTACACAAAGTCTAACTCCAGAAAGTTAAATAATTAATTTCATGATGTGACACATACATGCACATAACACCCAAATTTCATAGATCAAATGAAATTTCAGTGTAGAATTGTTAGCAACTCGAGTGGCTGCTTGAGATGTTCTACAACAGCCGAGACTTTTTTTTTAGAATTGCCATTAATTAATTACAAAATTTTGATAGTATAACCATAAGTACTTACATATAAAAATATATTATTATATGTTTGCTAACACTGTATATTTATATTCATAATTTAGATAAGTTTTATTTATATTAGAATAATACTAAATGGTAATAAACAAAAACATATAAGTGAAACTATGGTTTAAAAATAAGGATTTCTACAAAACAAAGAATACATAAACTAAAACATAAAGTCACTTTATGGCCATTGGCCAATGTCAAATTTGAAGTATGAGAAACATTTATCTTGCGTAACTTGTTATTGTCGTTGCACCAACCAAACTATGGTTTAACTAAAAAAAAGCCCCAAAACGTGCGACATAAGACTACAAACCATCCAAAATTTAATCTTTAGACTGAAGATGACTACCACAGAGGGTTAAGCTTTGTGCGTGAATCCAGTAACATGAAGGTGCGTTACAATTTACAAATCTGAAGCTTGCAAGTATATGAATCCTTCTACTTCAAGTAATTCTGACATATGTCTCTGTTTTTTCATTAACTACAAATACTGTTCTTTGCATTATTCCAACTTGTTATCATTTTCGGCTCATTAACACACCTCAACTAACTCCATTCCTATCTCACAGTATAACGAATATTTAATAAGCATCATCTAACAAAGTTCCAATCTATTGAATTACTACAAGTGGCGAATTCTGTTTGTGTCAGTTTCGGTAGAAAACGCTTCTCTGCTTGTGTCGGTTGTTCTTTCAATCATTTCGTGAGAATTCTGTTTGCAGAAGCAAACACAACAAAAAAGTTGTCAGCATGCTGCGAAACAGAAGTCTTGCGTTCTTGTTGCTCGTATCACAGCTCCTGGTGGAGATACCTGAAACGGGTGCGAAAGTTCCTGCACTTATCGTATTTGGGGACTCAACTGCGGATTCAGGCAACAACAACCAGATATCTACGGTCCTTAAGAGTAATTTCCAACCATATGGTCGGGATTACTTTGACGGCAAAGCAACTGGGAGATTCTCAAATGGTCGGATTCCACCAGATTTCATTTCTGAAGGATTTGGACTCAAGAACACAGTCCCAGCATACTTAGATCCAGCTTACAACATCTCAGACTTTGCCACTGGTGTCTGTTTCGCTTCAGCTGGAACCGGTTTAGACAATGTAACCTCTGATGTGTTAGTAAGTAAAATTATCATATATTGTAATAATATTTACTCTCTAGAAAAGACTAAATCTGACATGGTTTCTTTAAAATGTCATCAATGTCTAAAGTCTGTAATGCCGCTTTGGAAGGAAGTAGAGTACTACAAAGAGTACCAGACCAGACTAAGAAGTTACTTGGGAGAAGAGAAAGCTAATGAGGTTATTAAGGAAGCACTTTACCTGATTAGTATCGGAACCAACGATTTCTTGGAGAATTACTATCTGCTTCCCGGAAGATCCATGCAGTACTCTGTGGATGAATACCAGAATTTCCTGGCGGGAATCGCAGGAGATTTAGTGACAGATATTTACAGACTAGGAGCTCGTAAGATAGCTCTGTTTGGACTCTCTCCTATTGGATGCTTGCCCCTCGAAAGAACAACTCAAATCTTCCACGGAAGCAAATGTATCGAAGAATACAACATCGTGGCTAGAGATTTCAACACCAAGTTGGCTGAAAAAGTCTCCAAGTTGAACAACGAGCTGAACGGAATACAGCTGGTATTTTCAAATCCGTACGACCTGTTGTCAGAAATCATAAACCACCCTGAAGCATTCGGTTAGTTATAACTTCTATATATCAAGAATCCTCCTTGAACAACTCTTTGTACTGATATTAGATATTACTAATTGCATTGCAGGTTTCGAAAATGTCAGGAGTGCATGCTGCGGAACAGGATACTATGAGATGGGCTACTTGTGTGATAAACTGAACCCTTTCACATGTTCTGATGCAAGCAAATATGTATTTTGGGACTCATTTCACCCAACTGAGAAGACAAATGCCATCATAGCAAGCCATGTTCTGAAGCACGACTTATTTCCGTTTCAGTGATAAATTACAAGTACTGTCACACCACAAGCATTATATTTTACGACCTATCTCTGTTTCAGTGATATGATGTGTCACGCCATAAAAATTTACGTACTACATTCTTGTTCTGTATATAGTTACAATGTCATTGTAACCACTGTTCAGTCAAGTTTCATGTTGTTGTAAAAGAACCGTTTTTTTTACTTTATGATCAACTACTGTGATGTTACGAAGATGGATCAGATCAAAATCTTTTTAAAAATAACGCAGAAGTGGAATTGAATCCTTAATACCAGGAGTGTGTTGGGTTACTCTTGTGACTGTTGGTCCGACATATACGTAATACAACCATTTAGATAAGTGGACCAATGGTAGTCTAGTCGTCTACATCCATCCCATGACATCTTCGATATCTCAATTCTTGAAATTTGATTTTCAAAATCTATGAAAAAAACCATTTATAAATTTTAAAACCAGGTTACAGTTGCTTCCAATATAGGAAGTACAAAATCAAAATTGATTTTGTAACCAATTTCGCTAAAGTATAGATTCTTAAACTTAAGGATATATAGGAAGATGTACACGACAATCTCGTCGACCATCAAACGACAAAACCGATCTCTTTGTCCCATGGATATATTTATCATCATCATCAATAGACAACTTAGCTCTCACATTCTCACAAACAGCAGTCATGTTTTGTTCTCCCCATAAATAAGATGTTCCTGGATAAAACCCTACTCTCCCTAGAAACACCATATCAAGATCCACCACACTTCCCATCACCGCCACCTCCTTCTCCATTTCCCGAGCCGCCGCTTCGTCGACAACTCCGGTTTCATCTCCCTTCACGACAATCTCGTTCTCCTCCCCGTTTTTCTGCCCGAACGACCCAATTTTAACCGTCCACACCAGCTTTTTCCTGTGAAACACCCACACCGAGGGATTCTCGTACGTGACATAGAGTTTTTCGTTAGGATTTTTGATAGAGAACGTTGCAGACCAGACCGGGAGGTTGTGGTCGCTGAATGATATATGCATTGAGTGTACGTGAACGGTAGGTGGGGTTGGTGTAATCCATATGATTAAAGAGATACATGCTGTGAAAGCAATGATGATCGTGATGGCGAAAAAGAGTTTGTATACTAATGAACACCGTGAGATGTCAGCTGATTCTGATCCTTGCTGGTCGTACGATGATATGGACTGGAGCTCTGGAACTTCTTCGGTATCAATGACGGTTATTAGAAGTGGTTGATTCACCTCTCCATCGATGCGTTGTTCGCCCATGTTGTTGTTAGGAGCGCTAATGATGTTTGCATCGGTAGTTAGTATATGATTAATCAATTTTACGATATAAAGTAGATAAATAGGATAAAATATTATGCTCCGCTAATTTCGATAATGATAAAGATATTATTCCATATATACATTGTTATATACCCAAAATATAATGGTTAAAGGATAAACATAAATGATAATTATTAAAAATATTTATATTATTCATGCCGTAAATTCGTTTGGAATTTTAATTTTAGAGTATTTTATTTTAATTTAATTATTATGCGATAAGATCGTTTAGATTTTGGATTTCTTCAAAGAGTCATTAATAAATAATGATTTCCAAATTTGTTAAAAAAATTCTGATTTTCCAATAAGAAATTATCAATGGATAACAACGAATTCTTGTTTGTTGTCACACACTGTTTTTGAGATTTCTTTTTAGGATGTAAAATTTACATTTAAAATTAAAGTTAATACGGATCAGATATAAACTTTAAAGATAAAAGAAAATATCACTTAATATGTACTCTATGTTTCTAAAAGAACGATTTTTTCATTGTTATCAAACAACTAATATCCCAGTAATGAATGTACAATAATTATCCTATAAATTAAATAGAATTCAAATATTTAACTATTTTATATTAATGTTTTTTTTGAAACTTCTAATTAATTATCAAAATGCATTGAAAACCTATAAAATAAATATTTATGGAACAATAAAAATACATAACAATATCAATTTATTAAGAACAAAGGGATTATTAAAGCCCACAATGATATACAATATAAAATATATTTCAGCTGAACAAATAAAATTAATATTTTATCTTTAACTTTAGGAAAAATAAAATCCAATTACATTAATGATGAATCCAAACTAATAGATTCGAATCTGATAGATTTGGCCCAATAAAAAAATACAAAGCCCTTTAACGATATCGTCCAGACGAAGATTTCAAAGCACTCTCAGCCGTTAGATAAAAAGACAACATAGCGAATATCAACCGTTGGATAGATGCCCTACGATGCCCACTTTATGATAAAAGAGGAATCCGATGCGTTCACGGCGAAGTATTTTCTGCGGAATTTCATCAGTCTTTTTATTGTTTTATATTTATTTACTTCTTCTCTCAGCTATTATTCGTTGATCGTTCGAATCTCTCACTTCGGTGTCACCGGAGCGGATCATTTCTGAACGGAGCTATGTCTGCAAACCAGGAAGAAGACAAGAAGCCTGGAGATGGAGGAGTTCACATCAATCTGAAGGTCAAGGGACAGGTATTGTAACTCTTTGAATTTTCAATCAAGTTTTAGGTTTCCGATTTCAAGGTCTCGTATACGTTTATAGAGTTGTTGCCTCTTTTGCTGTTTCTGTTTGAAAGAATGTTCTGAGGATTGTTAACCATGGTGTAAAATAAGCTAAATCCGTTTTTGGGTTTATGGAAACTTTCTTAGCCAACATGAGTAGCAATCGAATCCATCTATAGTAAGTTTTGGTGATATGTGTTTTTTTAGACTACTACCAAAAAAGAGAGACACTTGGTTGTCTTTTACCTTTTATTGACAATCAATCACTTGATCGTGAGGAGCAGAATTCATGTTGTCTTAAATCAGGATATTTTTTTATAGGATGGAAATGAGGTGTTCTTTAGGATTAAAAGAAGCACTCAGCTGAAGAAGCTGATGAATGCTTACTGTGACAGGCAGTCTGTGGACTTCAACGCCATAGCTTTCTTGTTTGATGGGCGTCGTCTGCGTGCAGAGCAAACTCCTGACGAGGTAAACATTCAATCAACATTCTTTCTTTTTTGTTTACCCCATGGAAGTTTCGGCTTTTTGCTGCTGAAAATCCTTGTTACTTACTACAGCTTGAAATGGAGAATGGTGATGAGATTGATGCGATGCTCCATCAGACTGGTGGCGGTGGCGGTGCTATGGCCTAACACTTTTGGGTTCATGATAAGAGTTTGTGTGATAATTACTGGTTAAGGAGTATTCGGCATTAGGATTTGCGGACTTGTTTTTATGATGACCATTGTATTTAGAAACTATTAAGTTATGGTCATGAAGGTTTTAAAAAAAAACCTCTGGTTGAATTTCGTCTCGTTCGTTTGATATTGGCTCCTATGATACTATTTGAGCTTAATGGTGTTATTAAACCGATTGTCTAATATTTGTTTGGGTTTATAGATATTAACTCGTTTATCTATGTTGTAGAACACAATAACATGCACTTGCAGGTAAAACTTTTAATGTTTGCAGTTATTCTCTTGTTACTTTCTGTACGCTTGAACCAAGATTTTTTCCGACTTTTGGCTGCTTTACTGATTATTCACAATGAAGCATTTATTGGTCAGTAAAGTGACTTCTACTGCATCATTGTCTGAAGCTGGATCCATCTGTACCATCCAATTTACCTTTCCCATTCAACATCCACTGATCAGGCACAGTGTTTGTACATGACATGAGAGAGAGGCTGATGATCCTACTGTACAGTATGTGATGGACTATTGAGGACACCTCACACACTTTCCCTGACTGTTACTCTTTTCTCTAGTCTCGGTGACCATATTGTATCTGTTCCCGCAACAGCCTTTCATATCTTACCTGTGTTCGGCTTCACAACAGGGTCCAGTAAATCTGCTTCCTATATAAATTTAAGAATCAGCTTTCTTGTATGGCAAGTATTTAGCTCAAACAGAGCTCTGCTTCGACATATTAACCACGGCCACAAGTTATTAAAGTAAAATCAACACCATGAAGAGCGTATATACAAACACATATTTATAACAAAAAAGGAATCAGCAAGTCTAAGGACATAATACCCACGAGCATAATAAAAAGAACATCAACAAGCTTCAAATGCAACTAACGAAAGTATTTGCTTATTTAGGCATCATAGAATCTAGTTTGACATACAACCACAACGCTGCGATTGTTCACTGAAGGACAAGGCACTTAGAGGCAGTCCCGTTCGTGATTGAACCTCCATGGGTTTGGTTACTTTTCTGATTAACGCCCCCATGAGTGTTTTGCTGGTGAACTATGGCTCTTTCAAGCTCCTCCTCTTGATTAATACAGCCTATGGCTTCAAAGATGAGAGCATTAACCTCCTTAAACCTTTCCTCCGATAGAGAAGCTTCTGCAAGGAGCCTCCATGCGTTCTCCTCTGAAGCTGCTTCGTAATCCTCTTTCCTCTTCAGCACCATGTGACCACTTATCTCCCACACGGCTGGGTTCACTTGTGTTTCCAGCACCTCGGGGCTTACTTCACCTAGAGCCTGTTTCTCTGCGTAACACTGCAATTTATACACTCAAACAGTTATTTCGTTTTAACTCGATGGATTCAAAACCCACAGTGATCCAATGGTTTGCTAGTCAAAGTTGTACCTGTGGCATCAGGAAGATCTGTCTTCCGCAATCAGAGATGAGAATGTTAAAAGGAATGTTGTTGTTCTGAAGGCAGACGCAGGCATCTGCTACACTATCAGATAGGTCTTGCATAGATTTTCCATCTTCAAAGAGAAGACTTCTCACAGGGTAACTCAGAATCTCTGAGATTTTCACACCATTAGCAGTGGTAATCATCTTCTTGGAAAGAGCTTTCTCTAGTGGGAAAGGTATGGCCAAGTAATATGCCTGTTTCCAATAAAATCACCACCAAAACAATCATAACAAAGTCATCTTAGATAAGCCGGGGAAAAAAAGTAATGCTCGGGTCAGTATCAGCCTATCAGATATACCTGAAAGTGAAGATGGTTGATAGTGGCAAAAGCACCCAAGCTGTTGTACCCGAGTCTGAAATAAGGATTAGCAGCTTCAGCAGCCATGTGAAGTGCAAGAAATAGGCTTTTGTGATCGATCCTCTGAGGCAAGCAGTCAAGAACACGAGGAATCAGCAGCACATGCCCATACTCGATGGGACTAACCTGTCAAAAACAATAAAGAATTATTCTTTTGCTAGATAACAAACACTACAGAAACCAATAAAAAAAAACAAGTCAAGCTCTTTGCACAGATTGATTTACATTGATAGCAACAACACTGGGAGAGTTCTCAGCGTCTAGAGGCATGCATGGGAAGAACTGAACTTCGGAATCTTCGCCAGCTTCAAACTGGAAGAGCAACTCTTCTTGTCCAACTTTAGTGAAGTTGAATTTGCTGCCATCAAAAGACTGCAAAACTTTATCTACACGGAACTCGGTCGGCCTCTTCTTTAGGTGACGACCCTCGTTTAGCTGAGCAACAAAACCATACTTCCCCGGGATTATCTAAAAAACCAACAAGAGAGACAATCTTAGGAGCAATGTGAAACAGATATTGGATTCCGCAGCAACAAACAAACATCACCAAATTCACTACATTGGCTTTAGAGATTAAACATGGTAAGAAAAATAATTACTTTCGTTTCGCATGCGGTGACATCGTAGCGAAAAAGTCCTCTTTGGAACCTATCCTCCCACTAAAACAAAAGAATTATTAATTATAATCAATTGGACTTCTTTAAGCAACATAATCCAAAATCATAATAATAACAGATCAGTCCTCTAGGTATATATAGCTTACCTCTCCAAGAACAAGGGACTCAAGAAAAGCCACCGGAGGCTCTTTAGCTTCATGGCTGATTACTAGCTTCTCGCCGGCGTCAGATTTTTCCAGATTCTTGCAGGCGTACAACGGAAGTCTTGCTCCTGAACAAACACAGCGACGGAAATTTTCAGAAGATTGAAACAAACAGGTAAAATTTAAGAAGAAAAAAGTCTCAGCTTCTTCAACACGCACCGTTTATGCAACAAGCACCGAGGCAGTTCCGTCCACAGCCGACAGATTCATCTGCTGCATCGTCTTTCTGGTAGTTCGACACGACGGTCGGAACCCTCTTGATTTTCAACATTCTCAAAGAGAAAAATTCGAATAGCAAATAAAAATTTCCCCTCTGAGAAAACGCGATTTGACAGCAATAAGAGAAAACTCTACAACCCTAAATCCTGAAACCTAATGGAAAAGAAAAGAGGACGCGACGTTGATGGTCGAACCGCCTCCGGCTAGAAAGAGGAGATCGGAAGGGCTGCCGCCTTCAGACGGCAGAGCACCACGTCCTCCGTGCGGCAAAGGATTAGTCTCGATTAAACAACCCTTGCGTCGAACAGTATGGACATGAAAGCTAACACCCCGAGATATCCCGTGTATAGCCGTGATGCCGACTACCTGTTTCCCGATTCTTTTGGAAATCGGACGCCGGAGAAAATAGCAGAAACAGGACCGACACTCAAAACAGCAGAATCAATAACAGAGGACTCGAGATGAAAGTTTGAGAATTTAAGGAAAAGGAGATATCTTTAGATGTGGGTGTCAATTAGAGGTTCCTAAAAAGATTTGTGGTATTGGATTGATGCTGTGTTTTAGGATATCGAATGGCTTTAAATAGTCAGGAGATGAGTGAACCAGAGAAGAGAAACGACCAAAGAAAAAAAACAATACCACTATAGATTTTCCTTTTCCTTTTCTGTGTGGTTGTGATTCGGATTTCTCTTAGAAAATTCTTTGGGATTTTTTCTGCTCAATTTTTTTCTTCGATATTATTTTCTGTAATTAGTTACAGAAGTTTTTAGTTCAGTCGGCTAAAAAACGTTGGTGATTAATGAAGGAAAGGTTAAGAAACCATCGAATATTTTTTGAAACTGATTTATATTAAAGTAACCCAAATCGGAGATTCGATTTTGATACAATTGCAATAACCGGAATAAAATAAACCATTTCCGGTTCACGCACAGCCGAAAAAGAAATAAAACGACAGAAGAAAAGAAACAGCCGACGAGACCCTCGGCAAGAAGCACCCTACTCCAATGGTTGCGAGACAAGAGCGGTGAATTCCGCCTCCATAACCGCTGAATCTGGTGATGTTTCCCGGACAATCTCGAACCACCGAGCCATCCTGAACGATGCTTCCTACCACGCCTTGAAAGTGTAGGTATTAGTGAGTTTTACACCTAACAGAATTGTTCGAAATGTTTTTCTATCACTCGATAACTAGTACATCAATTAGGACTGAAAATAAAATGTATATAAACGTTTCGTGATATATTGAAATGAAGTAAGAAGTTCAAGTGTTTCACAAGCGACATACACGACCTAAACAATTGTAGATGACCGTTAATATAAACTAGATTGGAAAAATATTCGTAAATTATATTTTATTAGTAAATATAAATTAAATATTTATATAATTTTAATTTTTATTTAAAATTACTTTTAACATTATTTTTTGTATATATAAATTAAGAAAGAAAAAAACATTTTTTTAATTTAATAATATTTTTGGTTAGTTTAATAAAATATATTAATACTCTAACCAAATTAATGACAATAACTTGTAATTATTCGAATAACTTAAGCCTATTTATATATTTATTTAAAATTTACTATAATGATGAAACGTAAGCATAGTATTTCTGTTAATAACACATGAGAGTAAAATTATTTTCTTAAATTGTTTCTCAAATAATATATTAGGAATTAGGTAATAACTTAAATCTATTTATATTTATTTGAAATTATTTATATATTAACGTATTAAAAATTTAAAGAAATAAAAATTATTGTTTTTGTAAATGTAAGATTAGTTTTTGGTTAGTTGAATAAAATATATTGATTCTCTAACCAAATTAATATCAGTGGCATGTATTGTAATTATTCTAGTAATTTAAACTTTTTTATATATTTAATCTGAAATTCGTTGTGGTGTTGATACGTCAACATGACATTTTTGTTATTAACACGTCAAGATAAAGTTATTTTGTTAAAAAAAATTTCAAATAATATATTAGAGATGTGTTAAAGAATTTTTATTATAAGTAAAAAAAAATTATTGTGTTGTAGACTTGTAGTCTTGTTATAAGTCAAGGAGTGTCTCTTAAGTTTATTAAAAATTGTTTAAATTTATTAAAAATCATATTAAAAATCGTTTTAAGTTTATTAAAAATCGTTTAAATTTATTAAACATCGTTTTAAGTTTATTAAAAATCGTTTTAAGTTTATTAAAAATTGTTTTAGGTGAAACTTATAAATATATCTAAAATGTTGTCTAATAATATATAAGGACCATCGTTCGTTCGATGTTTCTATGATTTAAAATTTTTAATATAAATGAAGGGAATAGTTTTAGTGAGGGCCATGTGCCTCTTGTTTTCATTTGTTACAATCGAGCAAAGAAATAGTTCTTGAACCACATATTTGTGGTCCATTATTATTTGTTTGGCACTCTATACGATTGTACGCCTGCCTTACATTGCTCTTTGTTTCATATTTTTTTTTTATGAACAACCATTTATCCTGTTTTTAAGACCTCAAGATTTATTTCGAATTTATATAGCAATAAAGATATTAAAAATATCACTTTTTCGTATCTGTATTTAAGATTCTGAATAGTAACGGCAGTGGTAGTCAGTGGAAGTCAAATATCACAATTTAAACCGAAAAGATTCCTCAATGAAAATGAAGTAAAAACTAAAAAGCAATGGACAATGACAATGTTACTTTCCAATGAAAAGGAAAAAGGAGGCCGAGGCCCAATTTAAGGCTCAGTTTAAGGCCCATTTTATACTGCACGAGGGAAAATGACGTCATTAGTGAGTACGTTGAGTATAATGGTTTAATCTGACTGACCTTTTGAATCAGCGATCGAAGTTTAGTTGGTAGCAATGGAGGCTTCGGCGGCGTCATTTTCGTCAATTGTCTCTTCCAGACAAAACCTTTCTTCTTCTTCGATTCCTGCTTCTTCCCCAACGTCTCTGTTCCTCTCCCGGAAGAATCTTGTCAATGTTAATCTCAAATTCAAGACTCCGATAAGAAGCCTTTCTGTTCGAGCATCTTCTACCCCCGATTCTGGTCTTTCCTGTTTTTCTTAATTCAATTATGTGTTTTTTTTCTCTGCAGTTTTTATATTTTTCTCTGTTTCTCTGGCTTGTTAGTTGTGACTTTGCTTGACTACGGAGCTGGGAATGTCCGGAGCATCCGCAACGCTCTTCGTCATCTCGGGTTCAGCATCAAAGACGTAAGTTTATTTCGAATTTTGATTCCTGGGAAATGTAGTGCATCAAAATGCTGATGTGAAATTGATGTCATTAAATGTCAGGTTCAAACGCCGGTTGACATCCTGAATGCTGATCGCCTCATCTTTCCCGGCGTTGGAGCTTTTGCACCTGCCATGGATGTACTTAACAAAACTGGGTACGTATCTCTGTGGGTTTTTCCTTTGATTGTTTGTCTATCAATTAGCACGAATCGAGATGACGAAATGTAGCAAATTGGGAAAAAATCTTCATTTTGAGGTGTTCAAAAACTTACAGCGAACATGTCTTGTTTAGTTCTTCATATACTATTTTTCGTTTTTTTTATGTTTGTAGGATGGCTGAAGCCTTGTGCACATATATTGAGAATGACCGCCCATTTCTAGGCATATGTCTTGGGCTACAACTACTTTTCGAGTCTAGTGAGGAGAATGGACCAGGTTTAGCTTGATTCCCCCTCTTCATATTATGTTTTCTAGAATCTTTCCCTCCATACATTCAACGTGATGTACACCCTGATATCATTTATATCCTGGTTGTGTTTCCTTCTTATTCAACTGTATATTTGTCAATTGTCAGTCAAAGGTCTTGGCGTGATACCGGGAATAGTTGGACGCTTTAATTCTTCAGCTGGTATACGAGTACCCCACATTGGATGGAATGCTTTGCAAGTGGAGAAGGATTCGGAAATTTTGGATGATGTTAGAAATCGTCATGTATATTTTGTTCACTCGTACCGAGCCATTCCAGTATGGATCTGAATCATCTCTTTTTTTGTCATTTTTGTTATTGTGCCATTTTCTTTCTCTTATTTTTCGCGCATTTGATAGCTATATTTCTATAATTTCCGTAGTCAAATGAAAACAAGGACTGGATTTCGTCTACCTGCAACTATGGTGAATCTTTTATATCTTCCATAAGAAGGGGCAATGTGCATGCAGTCCAATTCCATCCTGAGAAGAGCGGGGGTATATATTTTAGACAAATATTTTTTTTTTGTAGATATCTACATCATTATTCAGAGTCTATTCATATTTAGTATCATACTAATTCAGAATCTGGACATATTCAGAGGTGGGGCTTTCTGTCTTGAGAAGGTTCTTGGATCCAAAATTACCCGGCACACAGGTAGCCTTCACTCTAGCCTTACATGTACAATGTAAGCTTCCTGAATTTTTCGTGTCTAATGGAAACCACATTTCACTTGAAGACAGAAGCCAAAGGAAGGGAAGGCTATAAAACTTGCAAAGAGGGTAATAAGTTTGTCTTGTTATTATTGGAAGTCTGTCTCCTCCACATTATTGTTGTCTTTGCTCTTAACTATTCTGGTAGACAGTTTTCTAATGATTTTTTTCTTCAGGTGATTGCTTGTCTTGATGTGAGGACTAATGATAAAGGAGATCTTGTAGTAACTAAAGGGGACCAATATGATGTGAGAGAGCAGTCTAATGAAAACGAGGTCTGTTGAAAGTGTTGCTTCAGTATTGTATCCTGTGCAGTGTTATTTGTGAAAAGCGTAACTAATTATTATTGTCTGACATAACGCTCTGTGAACTTATTAACCTTTCCTGAGCAGGTTCGAAACCTTGGCAAACCTGTGGATTTGGCTGGGCAGTATTATAAAGATGGTGCAGATGAGGTATGCTTTTTTTTTTAACAAGACATATTTATTTAGCTTTGTTTTGGCACTTAACCCCTGTGGTTTTTCAGATTAGCTTTTTAAACATAACTGGATTTCGTGATTTTCCTCTAGGAGATTTGCCGATGATACAGGTAACCGAGATTTGTTACTTTATAATCTAAGTATTACTTCTGTAATTCTTGAAATTTTCGATTTACATTGCTTTACATGATCTATAGGTGTTGAGGTACACCTCGGAGAATGTCTTTGTACCACTTACTGTCGGTGGTGGTATTAGAGACTTTACAGATGCTAGCGGCAGGTACTTGTTAAGAGTCTTCTTTTCAGCTTGTCTCTGTGAACATATCTGTGCGGATATGATCTTCTTTCTTTCGGCGGGGACATTGCAAATTTTTTCCATAACAACTTAATATCGTATAACTTTGGCTCAGGTACTATTCTAGCTTGGAAGTTGCTGCTGAGTATTTCAGATCCGGTGCTGATAAAATCTCCATTGGAAGTGATGCTGTTTATGCTGCAGAGGAGTTTATAAAATCAGGGGTAAGCTTTTTACTTGCTGTCTAATTTAACGGAATTGTTTTTCATGCTAGTATCTAATAAAGAACGAATCATTTTATCCCCTGTTCTTGGTTTTTTGTAGGTGAAGACAGGAAAGAGTAGTTTAGAACAGATATCCAGAGTTTATGGAAATCAGGTAAATGTTAACCCAGTCCAGAATAATGGCCTTCCTATTACTGAAACCTCGGCTTGCAGAAATATAGGATGCTAGTCGCTTTACCCAAGGATATTAATACTTTAGTTGCAGATGGAGTAAACAGTGATTCAGTGAAAATGTTTGACTGCTTTTAGATAGTTGTTTCTTATATTCTCTAATTTATGTGTGAATTCAAAAGCAGCTTTTTACTTGATTGATAAAATGTTTTCTTTTCGCAGGCAGTGGTTGTAAGCATTGATCCTCGTAGAGTTTATGTGAACCATCCTGATGATGTGCCGTACAAGGTCATCCGATTAACTAACCCAGGTACATCGGTGTTTTCACCTCTCTTATACAATATATGCTTTAATCATGGTCTATATGAACATTACAGAGGCTTCATACATTTAAATGGCAAAATTTTCCACTCTCATAGTCCAAGGAAATTTTCTTAATGTTATGATAATCAGAACTCTAGTTTCTTAAAGGGGAGAGAAAAAAAAAGTTTCCTAAAGGGGATGTTATGGTCCATCTTGCGTTTGCTTTAAAAAGAACACAATCTCATTGAATTGAATTTCTCCATAATTTGGAAATGTAATAACCCAGACTCAATCTGCTGTTTAGGTCCAAATGGGGAAGAATATGCATGGTATCAGTGCACGGTAAATTCCAGCAACCCTTTGCAGTTTTTTATTGATTTGCCTTTTTTTTCTTAACTACTGGTTTCTCAACTAAAAGGTCAGTGGAGGACGAGAAGGTCGGCCTATTGGAGCCTACGAACTTGCGAAAGCGGTTGAGGAATTAGGAGCTGGGGAAATCCTATTGAACTGCATAGACTGTGATGGTGTGTTGCACTCAAAAAGTTCCTTGAAGTCTTTAATTGGTTTCATATATGAACTTTTGGAGCACTCCTTTTGGATATAAACAACGGAAACAAAGCTGCTTTGTGTTAACTCCTAGTATGCTATAGTTGTCTCTCCTTGTGATGCCTTCCTTCTCTGCGAGTTTCAGGTCAAGGGAAAGGGTTTGACATAGACTTGGTAAAGCTCATTTCTGATTCAGTAGGCATACCAGTAATCGCAAGCAGTGGAGCAGGCACTCCCCAGCACTTTTCTGAGGTATTTGAGACCACTAATGCATCTGCTGCCCTTGCTGCTGGCATTTTCCACCGGAAAGAGGTAACCTTATTTATTGTCTTCAAAACCTTTTGGCAAAATCTTATACCTCTTTAGTTAACTATTCTAATACCGTTTTGTATGAAGGTACCAATCCAATCTGTGAAAAAACACTTACTAGAGAAAGGCATAGAAGTCAGGATCTGAGAAATTCCGGTTTACTGATAATCGTCTTGGTTCAAGGAGTTACCACAATTCATGTCACTTTCAACAAGAAGATCGATTCTGAATCTTTAATAAGTTATTATAAGTCGGAACCATCACTATCAGAAATCTGGGTGATTCCTCTTATGATAGATATTTTTTGCAAGAAAGTAGATATTTTATAAAGCAAGACAGTTTTTTTTACTCCTAAATCCGATTGTTTTATATGTTAAGAATAAGCCTTTGTGTATCCTCTGAAGTACAAATCCTCTGTCCCATCAGTGAGGCTGTGATCATAAGAGAGTGTGACGTACACCATTGGGCGTGGCACTAATCTTCCTCCGGTGAGAGAGGAATTGAATTTAAACGTGAGGATTGTTTATGTAGACAAACGCCACTTTGAAATGATATGGTTCCTTCTTGGCAAGCACTGTTTATTCCCTCCCTTGGGAAGGCGTTTTCTCGGTTTTGATCGGAATTACAGCTTTATGGTCAGACAATTTTGTTATTTCGTAACTTTTTTGGAGATTCCTGTCCTAAACATCGTTTGGCGTTGGAAGTTTGACGTAGACGACCAAGTTACAATATATAAATATGCATGATCTTACCCAAATTAAGAAGTGCACAAAATGTCCCTAGGTGCTTAGAATAGAAAGGATAACATGAGTTGGCTTTATACGAAAGTAAGCCAAAAATGGAGAAACAAAACCCCCTCTCTCTCTTCTTTATTTATATCATATCCTCTCTCTTATTTTTTTCCGTTTGTAAATTACCAGAGTTAACCTTGCTTCCTCTCTCTCTCTGTGTTTTTGCCTTATGTCCTCTTTGTCATTTGTCAGAGAGGAAGGCAGAAACCAAACAAACAAATCAGAGATTTACTATGGGAAGAAGGGCTGAATATCGTTTTGTAGGCCATACATTTTCTTAAGTCCCCCGACGTTCAACATTCACGAAACTTGATGGGAAAAAAAATATAAATCTGTCTTTTTCTCTTTCCCCTCAAGTTTCGAATTAAGGGGTCACAGAGGTGGCAATGATCCTGTACGGCGGGGGAGCACCCAAGGACGGTGGATTAGACGGTGGGGTGTTTCTGAAGAAAGGTCCATGGACGGCAGCGGAGGACGAGACATTGTCCGCTTACGTGAGGGAACACGGAGAAGGAAACTGGAACGCGGTGCAAAAGAAGACTTGGCTAGCTAGGTGCGGCAAGAGCTGCCGTCTACGCTGGGCTAACCATCTCCGACCTAATCTCAGAAAAGGCTCCTTCACCGCAGACGAGGAACGTCTCATCATCCAACTCCATTCTCAACTCGGCAACAAATGGGCTCGCATGGCTGCTCAGGTTCTCTTATTCTTTATGATCAACAAAGCTTTTCCCCTTTATTTATAGGCAAACAACAAACAATCCTAGTCAAACTGTCTATCTCTCTGTTTTCATCGAATCTCAACAAACCTAATCTCTTTTCTTCCTACTGCTTGTTTTTATTAGTTACCAGGAAGAACAGATAACGAGATCAAAAACTACTGGAACACGAGGTTGAAACGCTTCCAACGCCATGGCCTCCCTCTCTATCCTCCAGATATCTTCCCAAACAACCAATATCTTCAACAACAGCCCAACGCACCAGCTTCTTCCTTCACCTCTCAAACCCCTTCCCCTCCAGCCCATAACTCGACCTTTCCTCTCATCCATCCGTCTTCTCTGCGTCCCAAACGTTGTTACAACACTGCCTTCTCTACCATGGCCTCTTATACTTCTTCTCCAACCACTTTCCTTGCCTCTTCTCACACCCATTCCCCTCCTTCCTCCTATAAGTTAACCGATTCGGTTTACTCCATCAAACATGAGCTCTCTTCAAACCAAATTCCATACTCTGCTTCTTTAGGAGTCTATGAATTAAACAACTTCTCAGAAAATGGCAATTCTAACGAAAACCTTAACACCGATTTGCATACAAATACCTGCCAGTTGTTAGAGGATCTGCTGGAGGAGGCCCAGGCTTTAGCCGATAACTGTCGGGCTACGAAGCGGAGACATATCATGGCTGCACCTGAGGAGGACAACAACAAAACCTTCTTCTCAAGTAGTTTCAGACAGTGTGGTTCTTCCAACAATCCATGTTCTTTGCAAGGTAATAGTCAGACAGCTCAAAAAGCTTCAATCTTTAACTCTACTATAAATCTAAGAGGAAAGTGTTTTTGAATGTTCTGTTTTGATTAATACAGGTGTAAAACCAAAGGAAGAAGAGACTCTTCAGATGAACACGATGCAAGTTGAGGACATAGCAAAGTTTCTTGACTGGGGAAGTGAAAGCGAAGAGATCTCAATTGGGCAATTCCCTGCATTAACAACAGAGGACAGCCTCGTCCTTGACGATCATCAGCTTGCTGTGCTTTTTCCAGTCAATGATGACGACAGCAATACCAACAAGAACCCCAGCTTGTCTTCGTGCTCATGGGACAATTTGCCAGGGCTCTGCTAGAGAAGGCTGAAGACCAATGAACTAATGAGAAGCATGTACTTGATTATACAATTAAAGTGCTGAATTATAATTAATATCTGCCAAATACGTTGTTACCAAAGCTATCTGATCCTCATGTTTGTTGCAAAATAAATGTTAGAGATTTCGCCTTGTTCATTAATGGATGTCCCATAAGATTCACCCGTCTCTTTGATACCTTTCATTTGCTGAAGTAATCATCTCCTGTCAGTGGAATGTACCCGCATCCTGTAAGAAATCATTCCTCTTAACCAAGGAAAAATTTCTTGTATGCATCTTGTTTGATCTTATTGGATACTTTTTGTGTTCTTAGCACACACACACAAGTTATTAATTGCTTCATTACAATCATGGCAAAAGAGAGAAAAAAAGCAAAATCCGAAAAAGCTATAAACTTCGATATTTAAAGTACAAAGGCAGGGAAAAGGCCTCAATGCACGCAGTGAGCGTTCATGGATTCTGCCTTTTACAGCTAAAACCTCAGCTTTCTGTTTGCAAAGAACTCCAGACATCCACGGAAATGAAAGAATTATAAAGAAACAAGAAAGCAGGGAAAAGTACCCTTCTCTATAGTTCAAAAGATACATACATAAATAGAGAGCGTTGAGCAGTTTCGAACGTATGTCTATACTAAGTGTCCAGCGGGCCTGTCTCTGTACTCTTTCTTTCTATGTGTTTCTTCTGCTCTTTGTTCAGAAAGATGCAGTCAAGAGAGCATTTTGGCCTTCTCCACACCTCCGATGAACATCCTTCATCCGATCCGCTGATCTACAAATCCCACTGCAACTCCAATCGAACGAGGCAACACAGATGTTGCCTGCCTGCGCCTTCCACTCACAATCTGCAGTTTCTCATTGGTCAACATTCAACCGATCGAACTTCCGTAATTGGAAACTGATAAAGGGAACTTGAAATATTTTTTACCTGTTGTACCACAGCATAGCCTACGGTCATCGACATGCTCCACATCCAATCCAAGAAACCATGATCCTAAAGAGACATCTTCATTCACGTACCTGTGAAGAATGTTTCTGTATATGTCCGTGGTTAACACACAATTGACGTATGAATGAGCGTATAAGCATAAATCAGATTAGTGTTTGGATTTGTCAAGGCTGTGGGTAAGAACTCACTGGTTTATCGATATGTAAGATGCCAAGTCCCTGGAAATTGCGTAGAGCTGTCCCGTGGCATGGCGGAAGTACTTGTTACCCTCTTCTCCAAATTTCCAGTACTCAGGTTCATGATATCTCACTCCTCTAACAATGGAATTTCAGAAAGAAATGAAAAGAGAGACAAACATTGAAAATGAAAAGTGGTCTCTTGAAGGTAAAAAGCTTACTTCTGAGCAAGAACGGGTCCAGATTTCATGCAACCAATGTAGACTCGAGGCTTCATCCGGTATCTTGCTAATTCTGTTCCAAGCGTGGCTGCAGAAATATCCGTAACAGAAGTGAGCAAAGATGCAAACTTAAGACGACAAAAAACTGATAGACACCCATCTATTTGGATCAGAAACATAAATCGAGATAAAGCACGAGGGTTTATTTTCACCTATATTTACATGCACATCATCATCTACTTTCACATAGAATTCTGCGTCCCACAATGCAAAAGCTGTTGTAAAGTAAGCTTTAGTCTTTGCTGATAGCTCGAGATAACCTTCAATGTGTTCCTGCTCAAATTAAATATGACTTCCATTAATCTGTCCACAACTAATATAATTCCATGAGAAACATGGCCAGCAAAAGCCTTACCAGCCTCAAGAAGTCTCCATGTTTTCTTTCTTCAGCCTCAATAGCTCTATCAAGAATTCCACCTGTAGTGGCACTGTTCATGGAAACAATCAATCAGACAAAAAAAATACATGCGTCAACCTTGTAAATAATGATTTGTGCCACACCAAGGTTGTTCTTTTACCTATGGCCTATCACAAACCGCATCACGATCCCCTTTTCTTCCTCGAGCTTCTTTCTCTCCTCACCTAAGGAAGATCCATTCAGTCCCAAACAATATACTTAAGGCTGAAACCACTGCTTGGACAAACATACCGGGTGGCATCCAAGTCGCACGTACTGAATCCCTGCGTTTTCTGCTGCTAAATGCCGTATTTATCCCAACAACCATTAGATACTTTCTTTTGGTGACAGTTTCAGGGAGTTTAAAATCATCAGAAACAGGTGAACCATTCATGATGGATTCTTGTGCGGATCTTGCAGCCTTTAATTCCATTTCCAGACTTGAAATTGTTTTATCGATCGTTCTACACAACACCATTCAAGCAAAACCCAAAAACTTAACGTGAAACCGCGATTAAAAACAAATGAAGTTTCACATCATATCTTTTTCACTTACTGGATTGCATCTGGAGTCTTGTAAACTTCTCCAAGAATGTCTTTTGATTCACGCTTCAAACCCTTCTGATAAACATGAAGAATTGCTATAAACAACCAGGGATCATGTCGATCGATTCACCTAAATTAGAAACTTACTTTCGATGAATCACAGTCCTCTGACTGTAATCGCAGCCGTTCATCTGGCGCTTCCCTTGATACAACATTGACTTCAGGCTCTGGCCACATTCTATTAACACACAGTTTGATTAGGGAACAATTAGGGGATCACTTGATTGCGGTTCCAGAAAGAAATGTTGCACTATGATTGGCTTTGGTTCTTCCTTGAACTACAAAGGCATCTTCAAACATTCTTGTCTATTGAGAATATTCTTTCTGTCTATAAATGCAACTCAGGCTATGTATTTCTGTCTTCCCCAACATATCCACAACTTTCAAATTATAAACTTTCGTTGGATTCATAGATCTGGTTTTCAGAAAGTAATGGAATTTTATCCACCGACAGTCTAAAAAAATCCCTTCTTTTAAAAAATAGAGTTGCACAATTTTCCCGGAAAAGTCGTAAACAGAAGAAATACAGGAATTCGTGAGTTAATTACAGAGCATTATTTTGTTTACCTGTCGGAGAAGAGAACTCCTGCGCAGAAGAACCCAATGCAGAGAAGGAAAGTCCATTTCTTGGAGACAAAACTCTTCGAAGCCGAGAGCTCTAATCCTCTATGATGCTTCAACGACATCTTTGTGTTCTTACAAGCAAAAGCATAAGAATCGATCCAACCCCCCAAAAAAAGACGCCAGACAGAATCTCAAAGAACTACTAACATGAGACATACATCTCACAACACGACACGACTCGCCACAAGTCAACCCCAAATCTCAAGTTTTTAGATCCAATAAGTGGAGCCTTTTTCTCCTCGGAAAGAGAAGTATAAACGGAGAAAGATTAGATTGTGATATTGATTGATCCTATGAAAAGATGTCGTTGGGAGACGAATGTAGGAGAAGAGAAGTAAGAGAAGCCGTGGCTTTGTTCTTAGAAGCTGGAGGAAGATGAATGGAATCTTATTAGTGCTGATTTTGTGTTAGAATATTTAAATTCTATTATTTCCTTTATTAGTTACTACTTAGCTTTCACTTTACTGAAATAATTTCATTAAAAATTGCTAAAAACATAATTTCATTAAAAATGTTAATAATTAATGAAGCTGCCGACACGACCATCACCACTCAACGAAATTGAACAACGAACCTAGTTTAAAATTCAGACAAATAAACATCTATACTCTAAATTCTGGTCGGAATACATGGTTAGTCAATAACATTCATAGTTCAAAACCTAAACCCTTTCAATCTCTCATTCTTCTTGTTATAATACAAAACAATCTCAACACTAATGAATAAGTTGGATTCTAAAGTTTAACTAAAATTTCATTCACATGTTCCCAACCTGTCCAAGAATGACGACAAAAGGAATCAGCATTTGGCCACGTGCGAAGCACATGATCCCCATCAAGGATTTCCCCTTACAACTCATCCCTATGATTAATGATACCAAAAAATTGTTTACTTAACCAAGAAATGCGAAAGTGTTTTTAATAATATTGCGAGTGTCAAATTAAAGCACTTTGAATCAGTCTCAAATTAAAGCACTTTGAATCAGTCTTTTTATGGTCATCGACGGTTCGAATCGTCTGGTTCAATGCTTTGAAAGTCTTTTGTGTTTACTTAACTTTTTACGTAAATTTGTATTAATTATGCAAAATGAAATCAACTATATATTTAGAGTTTCTTAAGTTTTTTTAATAATTCTATACAAACAAATTTTTTTTACTTACAATGAAAATATCAGAGATTCAGCTTATGCATCTAAATATATACACAATCTTGGTTTATTCAAGAAATCCAGTTTTTTTCAATATTGCATTCCTAACTTTGCTCAAATCTCGTCCTTTCAGTTTCCTTCCAACTCCTTCCATAACCGAGGAAGACGATGATCTACTGCGCCGCTGAAAATACTCCTCCGGTGACACATTCTCATCATCATCATCACCACCATCATTATCATCATCATCGTCGTCATCATCAACAACTTTCTTTGCCATATTTCTATGAATCATTGACCAGTCAGAGACGTTGACTGGAGCCGAGTGTTGTCTCAGATGTACCATTCCTTCTCTGTTATTTCCCTCAGGAACCATTCTAGGTTCGCTTGGAAGTAAACGTTGGGTTGAGAAAGAGGGTTTAGTACTATAGTTGCTAGTCATGAGCGATGATTGATATCCATCAAGAATATCCCACACATCATCTTCTTGAAAATCTCCATCTCGGAAAGATCTCCATACCTCATGTCTCATGTTGTTCTTCTCCATTGATACTCACCTGCAGATTGTATAACATAAGAGACGACCGTAAGAAAGATCATTAATTAGCTAGTCGCAAAATTCTTTAAAGAATGCAAGAATCAACGTACCTTTTGTCTAATTACTTGAAGCTTATAGAGAGAATTGTTAATACGATTTATATAGAGTGGAATCTGGGAAGAGAAAGGAAGAAAGTGACACAAGAGGTGTAAGATTGAAGAACAACACAGATTGGTTCTGATTTTGTCTTTATAGATATAATCCAACCAATAGACATTAATAATCACGTCCGGACACTATCATCATCAATATTGGTTCGGTCTGTGATGATGAAAAGGAGTTTAACGGTCAAACAAAGTACACTACACTACTACACTAAAGCATATATATCTGTGGCCAATTTTACTTTTAGTTTCTTTCACCATGACAAGTACGTAACTTAATCCTGATTTGAGTTTAATTACTTTATATTATATATGGACACCGTATGGTATTATGTTAAAAATCACACATTCATCCCCTTAAAAGATCGAAAATTTGAAGCCTTTGACTTATTGACAAAAAGGTCAATTCAGACGGCTGACCTGGTAAAAATGCTCTTTTTTGTTAAACTAAAAGAGTTTTTTTCTTGACAAGAGGTTAGGTTTCTGATACCGACCATGCATGCATGTTCAGACCAGAAGGCTTGTAGTTCAGTGGTCACCATTGTTGGTCAACCTAATTAAGCCAGACCTTCGAGATGTATGTGATAGTTTATAGCAGATCTCAAAACAAATCCAGATTTCGTAATTCCAACAAAAAAACATCAAAATTAACTGATTTTCTGGTAACATTTCCCAAAATGTTACACAATAAAATGGTTGCCGAGTATAGTTTTGTTATATTAATTGGAATATATATATACACATATATATGATTAGTTTTTCTAAGATGTAAAGTTGATTATTGTAGAATTCACACAAAATGCATAATTAATAAGACTAATTATATGCGATCTCTATCTAAAAAAAAGATTTATATCTTCAAACACATTTATTTTTCATCGAACTACATGAATTATTTTTTTACTTCTTTAGTTTTTTTTTCCAACATTTTTTTTACTTCTTTAGTTGAAACCACATGAAGTTTCTTAGATAATTAGAACGAATGTTATCCAAGGCGGCTAGTTAATATCTTTACATTTGCATTAAATTAATCTTGGCGTGAAAGAGTTGAAAAGGTTAACTACTTACTTTGGTTCTAATGAATTAATATTTTCATTTTTCCAAAAAACCAATATTAAATTTTAATGCAATTTTAATAATTAATATTAATTACCTGTAAATTTCAAAAAAGAATATTTAAATAATTATTGGTTTAAATTTTCTAGAAAATGTATAAAATGGAATTCTTATATATTATTACCAAATATTAGTTATTTTGTAATGTGTGAAAATTCTAAAAAACTATGTTTTTAAGAACATAAAGAATAGTAGTTTTGTGATTTGCTATCTAGAAATAAGAAGAGCTAAAAAGGATTATTTTTCGAACAAAAAGAAGAAAGATTCTTCAATGGATGGTGAGTTCTTGGGACCCGTTGAGTGGCCGTCATTCATCGAACTTTGATGCTCTCTTATGCACATAAAACAATTTCAGTCACTTTCAATATTTTAACTTATCTAAGCTTACCTCATCAATTTGAGCCATGATTTTGTTAGAGTGACGGTTTGAATATTATGTGTTTTAATCAACAAAACATTTTGGTGGTCTAAAATCAAAATCAACATGTGATACGCCACTCATGTATAAGAACTAAGAATAGTTGTTATGTTTGAGAGGGGTCTAATCATTATATTGATAGAAGCAGAGTTTAAACTTGATGATTTCTATTGTAGATTACATTATCTTAGTTTATTATCCGGTTCAACAAACATGTTGTACTAAAGTATTATCTTTTCAAAGAAAATTTTAGAGTAGCTTTTAAGTTTTAACAAACAATAGAAAGATTCATTCTTTACTCAAAACTAATAAGTTTATACCAATTTCATTACAATATAGTTAGTAACATATCAAAAAGGGACTTGTTTAAAAGCAAAATTACAAAAAAACTGATGTTTTGAAAGACATAAAGATATAAAAAATGAACGTTTTATAAACTGTTCAAGATATATCCGATATCTGCTACAAAAACTCGTTGGAACTCCATATCTAGGACTCTGTAAATGCTACTTGATCAAGTCTTTGTCGAAAGAAGTTGTGAAGATTATATATCGAGAGAAGAAGAGAGTGTATACGGATATTAAAAGCTCCTGAAGTCGCTGCTGCATTTGATTCGTCGTGTCTTTATCAGTAATGGATTCATATCAAAAGATGGTTGTCCATAACACACAAGTGCAAATGAATCATCTAGTGCAATTCAATAATCTTGTCCAACTTGGACAGGTGATCAACATTTTGTAATTTGGTTGCAGTAAGAACTCATAATAGCAAAGTCTGATCGATGGGTACAAACCAGTAAGCATGGTGCACGTTTTAGCGCAAGACAATTTGAGTCAACTGAGAGTCAGTTTCAACAAATCTTTACTCAAGTCGTGTCCAAAAAGTTGAATCTAAGAAGCAAAAGATGAATGTGGAATGTGGATCATTTTCATTTTAGATGGCCACTCTGTTACTAGCTAATCCCACTGCACTTCCTTGAGAAATCCAGTATCTCACAAGAAATTAAGAAGTAGATTTTGCAAGTAACTGAGTATCCTAACAACTTTCACAGATCCATAGACACAGAGCTTAATCAGCATAAAAGAGATGCAGCTGAGTTTTAGTTCAACCCAATGCATCAAATGAACATTGGGCTTAGAACAATAGTAACAACAGGCAAACAGTAAACAAACCAATTTTCATCATTTAGATGGTTAAAGCCATAAAGAGAGCAAAACCAGTGATAAGATATGCTTTCAATACTTGAAACTAAATACCAAATGAGAAACATATAACAAATTTGCAGACAGAAGAATGATAGATAGAAAATTTGAGGTGGATGTTGCAATCTCCTTATTCCATTACCAAACCCAGATAATTTGGGTTAAAGACAAAATCTTTCAAATGACCCATACATAATAGATAAGCTATCAGAAAATTAAATGAAGAACATCACATAGAGATCAACCATGAACTAAGCCAAATTGGAAATTTTGAATCAACATATTCAATTAACAACAAAAGTGAAATCTTAAATTAGATGGATAAAATATATGGGGGTTTTGTATTTATTAAAGTCTGACGAGTATTGAAGATCTTCCCCCCAAGTGTATCACTTACAAAGGTAAATTATAAAGAAACAATATACAGAAGAGGGAAATCAACTAAGCTTAATTCAATGAGCAATTACAACATCGTTACTCAATACGTTGCTATTACCATTAACGGATGAGTTTGAAGAAGGGTTCAAATTTCGCAAGACAGACCTAGCAGGGCCTAGTTTCTTCCTACCGATGCGATACGGACCATAGATTTTGCTCAAGAGATCGGGCATCTGGTCCATCGTCAGGGTCTGCGGCGGCGCCGGTGCAACAGAGATATCGGAAGAAGGCGAGGGCGGATCGATTAGGTCCGGGATGGAAAGAGTTACAGGCGAGTTGGATCTAGCGTTGATTCTAGAGTTACGGATCTGAGCGAGTGCACCTGGTTTCAAGTAGCGATGGAAACCATCGTTTCTTCTCACCGGAGATCTGGATAATACCTTCATGGTACCGAATTGGAGAAGAGAGTGAGAGACCTGAGAAGGAAGATAAGCGGTGAAGAGGGTTTTTGTAAAGGAAGTAGCAGGTGTGATGAGAAGCGGGAAAATTGGAGAAGGTGGGAAATGAAAATGAGGCTTATGAGTCCCTTAGGGTTTTGAAAAGGTACGACGCGGGAGTTTCTGCGTTTTGTCATGTCATCCTGACGCGAATCGCCGCCTCATGGTCACGTACTCACGTGATTTATTTTTTGGGAAGTCTTCTTTAAATATCCGGAAACGGGTCGGATCTTTTTATTCCAACCCGATATAACGAAACAGGACTGGATCCGGAACCCGAACCAGGCATTTTTGATCCAGACGGAGCAGACCCGATTCTGGGCGCCTAATGTTGGTCATACGAAGAAGAAATCGGCGGGAGAAGCTTTGTGGAGGCTATGGGCGAGATTTTCGTGATTGTTCAGTAGCAAGAGTTTCACAGGGGAGTAGACAAGACTAAAGTATCACTCTTTTAGGTTACACTGAACCTTTTCCGGCAAGGGTTGGTAATAAGAAAATTCAAAACAACAGTTCATTTCATTATATATATAAACCATTCTTTTTGTACCGCTTTGATTGTAGTATCAAGATCAAACATTTAGCAACACTTTTCTGTAAGCAGCCATTGGTCTTTCTCTATTCTTTTTCCTTGCCAGAAAGGCGCAGTGAAATGATTTCACACAATCACAGTAGAGAAGAGGCATGCTTATAATATCCATTCATCTTCCTCTTAAATTTTCTTTTTAACACTATATTAAGTTTAACTCTTGTGTAAAGATCTGGTGGCCTTTGATGCCAAAACCATTGCTTTGGCTTTGTCACTTGACATTATCCAATCCCTCTCAGCACGACGTTGATGTTGCCTTGCATTTTTTGCACGTTTAGGGGCTAATCTTGCATCTCTCTCTGCAAAAGCTAGTCTGAACTTCTCTGCTATTGGCAGCTCATTGGAGGATAACGAAGAGGATGTGGGCTTCTGTACAACTCCACTAACAACCCACGTCTTAGGATTAATATCTTTGACATATGGTTCATCCAATGCAACATCTGGTAGTGCCTCTCGAGGAACCTCGTTTCCTCTGTACGCAAGAAGCGATGGCTTGGGATTCACCACTATTCTTGGACACTCCGAGAAAAGCATCTCCATTGAATCCTTATCAATTCGTGGCTGCAAAAAAAAGTAAATCAAATCTGCAAAGTTTGAAACTCACCAAGAAAACAAACACTCCGTGGTAATAGGCACACGTAGAGAAAGTCTGGAAACTGAATTTTCTCCTTATTTACTAGTTGCTTATTAGTCAGAGGGACAATACGTACCCAAACAAGCCAACGCAATGATTGACCACCATGACCAATCTCTGCAGCGTCTATTTCTTCCCATGTTTCTCCTTCAACATTACTCAAGTTTGGCTTAAATATACTCAAAGATCTGCGTGCAGTAGACTCACTGCTCGGGCATCCTCTGCAATATTAATTTTTGTCTCATTGCCTGTTTTATAGAGTAAGTTAGACGGCCCTAGTCAAAACCCACACACCATGGGTTCAATTATATCTGACTATACACATAAAACACTTTATTCTTGAAGAAAAGGTCAGTTTATTGTATTTATCAGGAGCAAGAAAAATTTACCCGCATCTTAGAGTCTCCAATGATCGGCAGTGTTGTACAAGCTCTGAGACGCCGGTAGATGTGATTTTGTTGCACCGGCTACATAACAAAAAGAAAATTATGTAATACTAGCGAGCCAACAAACACCATTTATTATTAACGTACAGAAGCTCCAAGCTTAAGAAGCAACAAGATCAGAACCACAAAATAAATTCACTATTTCAGCCTGCGAGAATCTCACAAAACCCAACACAGTCAGACATATATTTTGGTATATCCATCTCAATGGAAGTAGATGGCACAGCACCACATAGAGAAAGCATCATGCTATCCAGCTAAGTCGGAACTACCAATTAAAGTAACACAAACAATGAGGTACACGCACAGAGATACAGATTTTCCAGGACCAAGACTCATAGGTAAAAGCAACTATAATACCTAATGTCCACAGTTCTGAGAGATTTGCAAACTTCGGCTGCTTTAGCTAAGCCAGAATCCGTGACATCTGAACCACTAATGTCTAGAATTTCCCAGGAACTGTCAGCCAAAGAGATAATCACATCATCATCCAGTAGCTTTCTTCTTTTGGCAATGGCTACAATCGACATCTGGTGCACACCAATAATACATTCGATTATCAAGTACTACATGAATCAATGACTTTTATAAGGGCATTGTCATGTCAATATAGCTTGAAGAAGAAAACACAGAGACATGATAACCTTGATGTTGGCAGGAAATATTAGAGAGATATCAGCTAAACAAGGAATAATATCTTCCAAATGCCTCCCCACAACCCCAAGACATAAGCTGACAAGAGATGGAGGTCCTGATTTCAATGGAAAATTTCCTGTGATCGAAGCAAACCAGCAGAAACATGTCAGAATCAAACTCTCACAAAAAATCACCGACCATACTTACACCAAATTTAATACCCTACTCCGATTTCAGAACAAAATTTAACCCAGCTCGAGGAAAGAACATCTTCACACTCCTTCCAACAAAGACCAATAAAGAGGAACAAATTAACAGTTGATAACCCACCTTTCATAATTTGAATTAGATTATGTGAACTACACAACCTATAAATAATTTCACCTGTAAAACCGAGCATACAAGACTACACAAACAAAAGGCGAGGCTTACGTGAGGAAGATAGATAATCTAAAGCAAGAATCTTATTCTTTGGTACAGGATTCGTAATCAAGTCAAGCTTCTTGGGGGAAATTGCCAGTTTTCCTTGGGAGATTTGAATTTCCATCAATATTCGCCGCTAGATTTCTGAACGCCGGAGATTCAAGTCGAGCAATATTTGCGGACGTCGGATAATATTTACAAGACTTATGGGCCTTTGATTTTATAAAAACCCATAAATCATTTGTCTTTTGAATAAAAATAAAAATTTGGCTTCACACACTATTAGTTTGTAATAAGACATTCTGAATTTGTAATATGTTACCCAATTCAGCTCCATAAACCAATGGAAAAAAAACTATAAACCTGAACCTGAGGATTTGGATTTACAGACATTAGTGACGTTTGAAGAGGTTGGTACTGAGGTGAATCTCTGAAGCTGTGTCCTGTTAACACTAGGCCCAATCATCTACAAAAAAAAAAAGTGGGATGCAAGTGGAAGCATGAATTTTTTGATGGATAAAAAGTAAAGAGAAGCATTTTCAAAGTTACAAAACTAATGTCAAAGTAACTCTTATTCCGGTCTTCTATACAAACATTTGTTAACCATTTACAGGTGCTTAGTGGTGAAAAGAGTAATTCTACTCTCAACTATTAGTTGATAAGGAGACTTTGACATAATATACTCAAAGAGAGTCGCATAGACAATACTGGAAAGATAATACTTAGGTGCTAAGAAAGTGAAATGTATGGCAAGAACTTGGGGCATATCAGAGTTGTTTCCAACTTCTGGGTAAACAGCTACGCCTCTGGATTTAGCTAAAACTCCTGTTTGTGCTCAAATATTTTAAAATCAAACTTGGTAACTAAGTAGCAGAGAAAGCAAAACGAATCTCAGACCCTAATTTTGTAACATACCAGCCACGCCAATGAACACATTAGTATTGATTCATTAGTTTTTAAATCTTTACCAAAATTTCTGACTTTTAAATTATAATAAAATATTTTTCAATGCTATATATTTAGATTTGATTTTACGGTGGATTGTAATAATTTTGAACTGAATTTAAAATATTATATATATATATATTATATAGATTATATTCTATATAGATTTTCAAATATCAACTAAAATATACAAACTAATAATACTATATGATTATATGGTTTAGATAATCTCTAATATAAGAATAAGAAGTTAGCCAATTATTACATCATCTGATTCCATCTTATAAGTATGAAATTTCGATTCCATCTCTGCTTGCTCGTATGGGTGTCTCTGTTAGGTTATTGGACTGATATTTTGGCTTATCATAACCAAAGATGAATAATAATATATCCACATAACCATATGGGTCTGTTTGTAATATTTTAATTTTATATAAACGCTAACTATAAACTCCGCCGATCATCAGCTGTATGACAGTTGTGGTGCTGAGTTTTGTGGCCTTGTTCAAATAATCATTAGACGATGCAAGAAATAATACATCAACACAACAGAAATAAACATAGAGGTCGAATGACAAAAAAGCACTTTTGTTAAAGCCTTTTGTTACGACTTCTAAGAACAACTATCACTCCAAAGAAAAATAATCCAAATCAAAGAGTTGAAGAGAAATATCTGAGACAAGTGCTAATACACATCCACTTCAATAAATTCATTCACCATTTTCAAACTGTTGTTGATTCCATACAGCTTTCTGGAACTTCAGCTTGATCACGACCTGCAAACCATAATCATGCTTCACTGCAGTTCGGAAACAAACAGGAAAGAAAAATCAGTAAGCTCGCAAAAAAGATTTAAGAATGTTGAAAATTGCATAAATCTCAAAAGCGTTTTAAGGTGAAACCCGAGGAATTACCTGTTGTTGCTGCTGGTAGCCGCCAGGCTGCTGGTAGTTTCCATAGCCGGCCCTGGGGTACCCACCATAGTAGGCGTTGGGGTCTTGAGGAGGAGGCGCGTATCCATATGCTTCATATCCCTGAGGAGGATACCCATAGTATCCACCACCATACTGGGCTTGATCAGATTGAGCCTGAAATTCATGGAACAGGTCATCAGATCACATAAAATAGATAGCATGGTAACTTAGTGCATTGTGTAACCGATACAAACCTGCTTGTTGGAAGGACTGCGACCCCATGAGAGACGAATGCTTTGTCCACCAAGTTGTGTTCCATTCAACACGGAGAGTGCTTGCTCTGCACATGCCCTGAAGCACACAAACAAAGAAACGATGTGAAATACTTTCTCTCAGAATAAGATGATGTTCGCCTTCACAGTCACACTACCTATTGGCGTATTGAACAAATCCACAACGCTTTCCTGCTGGTATTTTCACATGAACTAATTCACCAAATTGACCAAAAACTGACTTCAAATCATCTTCCGTTACACTTTGTTCCAGAGCTCCAACAAAAATCTGGAATAGCAAACATAATACTTTAGTTCAACAATATACCGCCACATAGAAGGTCTAACGAAACAAAAACAAAATGCGCACTGTTGTGTTATTTGGATCACTTTCTCCAGGATTTCCTTGAGGGTTTTGATATGCAGCTGCATATAACAAAAGAGAATTTAAGGGAGAAAATTCAAACTTCTAACTTAATTCAGTTGACAGTAGAAGGAAACAGACACTAAAGCAATCACGTACAGACAACAATAGCACTTCCAAATATATCCAGATAAAGATCCAAAATATCAGTAGATAAAGCAGATGGCACATAATATAATATATATATGATAAATGAGATTCTGAAGAGATTCTGAAGTTATTTGATAAATGATACACAAATCATTAAGGATGTTCTACGGGAAAATGCTTGAAGGATCCAACTTTGCGAAATCGGAACATGGGACAAAATTCTTCAGGGTATTACAAGTAACCTAAATTACTTTAAAGGTTTGACATCCTTACCATCGTAATAACCTTGAGGAAAAAAAGTAACACTAAAAAGAGTTTATACGACAAATTTAGAGAAAAGTTTCTGAAAGAAAAAAATTGCAACATTAATTACTGAAAGAAGATGAACTGAATTTAGAGGTATGCAGAAGACTACAAAACACTCTTTAAAGATTTCAGACTAGAAAAGAACCGAAATGTAACACAGTATGTAATATGAATAGAATTGACGTAAAGGTAGGGCTTAAAATTAATAGAAAAGGCTTATGCTTGAGAAGTAAGGAACTAAAAATAATTTGCAATTGTAGCTAAAAAGGCTATTTGTAATAAACTTCTTCTGAAACATAATTAACTGACCTAAATGAGGCCACGCAATAAGGTGGAATCATTTTCAGCTGAAATCAGTTCCAGGCCCCCCAAAGAGAGCCTCTTGTTCTCCTGCTTTAAGACAACATGAGTTTTTTCTTATAAGTTTTAGGATGTTTTGCCACATTTAAATTTTTAGACGTGATGAAAGGCAAGAAGCGGAAGGAAAAGGGCAGACAAATTCACTTTTCTTTGAGCACAAACTAACAGAACAAGCTCCACAAATCAATACCACACGGAAAAGACAATCAATTAAAGCCAATATCACCACTCAACATACTCACAAGAAATCAGATTCTGACTCCACAGTGTTAAAACATACCTGCTTGCATTGTCATAGGCTTCTTGTTGGCAGCTGGACCAGTACGCATAGGCCGGGATGAGCAGTATTGACCATTCATTTCAGTCATGGCACGTATCTGCTCACTTTCATCCCCAAATCTGACAAATCCGTAACCCTTGGACCGTCCAGTGTTCCTATCAGTCACAACCTTTGCCCCCTTGACAGAGGTATATACATTCTTAAACGTTTCAGTGAGCATGTAGTCGGTAACATCAGGTGAAAGGTCTCCTACAAAAACTGTGTGCTCAGGCCCTTCAGCCTGGCGTCTCTCTCCAGCTCCAAGCTGAGCCCAGTTCAGCCTGAAGGTCTGTTCACTGCTCGGCATTTGAGCACCATTGTAAGTCTGCAAAATTCTCTCAGCTGCAGCATGACTCACAAACTCAATAAATCCATAACCTTCAGAGTATCCGCTCTGCTTATTGCGAATGACTTTAGCTGATTGAGCCTGCGGCCGCAAATAAAAACACTGAGACTTCATTTTCCGTAAGAAACAAGGGTGCAAACAGAAAAAAAAAGCGTACTGAAAATTCATAGAATCAAGCAGAGTAAAAAACCCAAAATAAATCTCAATTTATACAGAACAAAACTTTCTTCCTTCAAAGGAGGCAAAATTTGATTTTTGAAATGAAAACGAATGCTTAAATAGAGAAGTCGATGTGATGAAATAGTTTTCCACGAACATTTTACAGGTTTTCATATTACCTCGCCAGTAAGAGCGAAGATGTTCATAAGATAGCTCTCGTCCATCCACGGTTGCAAGTCTCCGATCCACAATGACCGAATCTCGCCAGAGGACCCTGGATTCTGAGATCCACCGCCATACTGGTGTTGTTGCGGTTGTCCCGGAGACGGTTCCGACTGCGGATTCCAACCTGCCGGTGGTTGACCATGTTGTTGCTGCTGTTGCTGCTGCTGCTGCTGCATCATCATCCACGACTGCTGCTGATGGTAAGCTTGATGGTCCGAAGGAAACTGTCCTGACCCTGCTGCAGCGCCGTTAGCGGCTGGAGGTGGCTGCTGCATCATGACGACGAAAACCTAATAAAAGGACGACGTCACAGATGAGATTACAGGGCTATCACGGACAAGAGGGCAAAAGAGGGAGACTGAATGCCGTCACGGTTACACTTTATAGAAGAAAACAAACAAGTCAAAAATGGCTTGTGATATGAACCAGACTTGGCCCAATTACAAAGGTTTAAGCTCGGCCCATTATAATCCAGTTTAAACGGTTAGAAGACGCAGAGTAATTTCGAATCTCAGTACAACCACGAAATCGGTTGGGACCGGTTTGGGATGACATGCCTGATTCCTCTTCTAGCAAGTAACCGAACTTGATTAATCCTTAGCATGAAGAATTGTTTCTCTTGTAATTGCGCTGTAAAGTTTTAGGCTTTGGGTGGCCTTAATTCTCTTGACAACGTGACGTGATGGAGAAGTAGTTGACTCTCGGATTGATTAAACTTGTTTGCTATTTCAGAAAAATAAATATAATTTGAATTAAATCGAGCCAGAAAAATGGAACCAAAATTTATCTAATTTTAAAAATAATATAAATGTAGAGTAATCATCCCTTTTATATAAATATTATCATGTTTTATTGAAGAAGTTAGAGCTAAAACCAAAATAGGTCGGGCTGCAAAGGCAAAACGACGTTGGGGGCTAATAGCACATTTTAAAATATTAGGTGTAAATTTAATATATTAAGTGTAAATTTAATAAAGCGCTAGCGATCACAATATCCCCACGCATCTCTAACTTACACCACAACAGAACATAGCATAATCTCTTGCTCTATTCGTTGGTTCTTAGCTTCGAAAAAACTAGAAAGTAGATATCTTTCAATGGCTGTATCACTTCAAACCAAGTATCCTCTAAGACCCATCACCAACATCCCAACAAGCCACCGTCAGTCACTTCTCCATGTTCGTGTCACCTGCTCTCTTTCCACCACCAAGCCTCAGCCTAACCGTGAGAAGCTTGTGGTTGAGCAACGCCGTGTCGATCCTCCTTTGTTCAATGATCCAAATCTGCAGTCTACATGGACTCACCGCCTATGGGTTGCAGCTGGCTGCACCACCCTGTTTGCTTCTTTAGCCAAATCTATCATTGGAGGATTTGGTTCTCATCTCTGGCTCGAACCAGCTTGTGCCGGTTACGCAGGGTATATATTAGCTGATCTAGGCTCTGGTGTGTACCATTGGGCCATCGATAACTACGGTGATGAGTCGACGCCTATTGTAGGAACCCAAATCGAAGCGTTTCAGGGTCATCACAAGTGGCCTTGGACAATCACTAGGCGGCAATTTTCTAACAATTTACACAGTCTAGCTCGGGTCATAACTTTCACGGTTCTCCCACTAGACCTTTCATTTAATGACCCTGTGGTTCATGGTTTTGTGAGCACATTTGCATTTTGCATAATGTTTAGCCAGCAATTCCATGCTTGGGCTCATGGAACCAAGAGCAAGCTTCCACCTCTCGTGGTGGCAATGCAGGACATAGGACTGCTTGTTTCACGGAGACAGCACGCAGAACATCACCGAGCACCGTATAACAACAATTACTGCATAGTGAGTGGGGCGTGGAACAAGCTTTTGGATGAAAGTAAGGTCTTTGAGGCATTAGAGATGGTGTTGTATTTCCAGCTGGGGGTGAGACCGAGGTCATGGAGCGAGCCAAACTCTGACTGGACAGAAGAAACTGAAATATCCAGAAACCAAGCATAAATCAATCTTGCACAAGGTGGATCTATGCGGTATTAAAAAAATAACAATTATTGATACGTGTACAAGAAAGGTGGAAGCTTGCTTTCAAATGTCACAAAAGGCATGTCTGATTCCATGTAAGCAAAAGAAGTACATATAAGTACATATAACTTATTGATTAAGCAAAAGGAAGTTCTTCTTCTTCGACACCAGACAAGAACTTATCAGAAAAGAGATCAAACATACCAACTTCAAAGTAAAAGTCACCAACCTAGAAACCCTTGCTTGAAGTCAGAGGGTCCACAGCAATTTTACATTTCACAGAATTGAGCTCTGGAGGCAGGAATATTACGAATTTCATTATGCAATCAAATCCTAGAGATCATAATATTTGTTCACAAGTTCTTAATAGGACATGAAGACAATGATGAAAGAGCGAAGCCCACAAAACCAATAATATATAAATTTCAACAACTTCGACCGAGTGTGTGTGTGTTTACGAGCAAATTCTTCAAGCTGTTCTTTCATCATATCATTTACATGTTCTCCTAATAACCGGTACTTATCCTGATTTTAATGGATAGAGTTAAAGCGAAAAATCTACAAATATGTGACGAAGGCACAGAAGAGTAAAAGGCACAGAAGAGACACTCATCGATCAATGATCCTTGTAGAGTTCGTAGGTAATGCTAAAAAAATAACAACAAAAAACTTTGGTTTTATAGTTTTACTTAAATATAATCATTTACATTTATAATTATCTAAAGCGAAGAAGGTTGCAATTTGTAAACATGAATATGTTAGTTACTTATGATCATTATACTCCAAGCTTGTGTATTGCTTGGAACATTTATTTATATCCTACACCGAATATGGTAATTGGATTTAATTGTAATATATGAGACTATAAGGTATAAATTCATTTTTGGTAAACTAATAGGGTCAAATGGGAAAGTGATGAAAAAGCAGAGAGAGGGGACTTGTGTTATCATTTTGTAGATTTGGGGCGAGGTTTTAAATCTGAACGCTGAAGATAGGTCGCACGGTGGGTTCTTCGTCCTGAAGCTTTTTAGAACTTGCCAAGCAGGTGTTGTTGACTCCTTATCCGACGAAGATGGTCTCCACGAGCAAGATCAAATCTGTTGATTTCTATAGGTTTGCTTCTGTATAGTTTGTTTGTTTATTCGTTTTGCAGTTTTCTCCAGTTTGCTTGCTTCGGATTTCTTCGATCTAGGCAGTGACAGAATTTGTAATGTTATTTATTGCGAATATTTTATTGGAGGAGTATCTACGTTCTGGACATTTTATTGCTGATTAGTGGTGGGTTTAGTCTGAACATGTGTTCCTGAAGTCGTAGGTTTTGCCTCTCTGTGTAAGGGCATTGTCGAATTTTCATTTGATCATAGTAACTTTGGGTTTTTTAAGTAATTTTTTCTGGGGTTTAAGATGAGCATTAGTCTCTTCTATTTCGGTTTGTTTTCTGCAAAGTGTAGATTATGGGCAGACTCAAAATCCGATAGTATCTGAGATTTGTGATTCTGGGCAGTAATGCTACAAATTTCATGTTTATTCTTTGGAATTTCGCTCCTGCAGGAAAATCCCGAGGGATTTGACAGAGGCGACTCTGTCTGGTGCTGGATTGTCTATTATAGCAGCCCTCTCTATGTTATTTTTGTTTGGAATGGTAAGCTTCAAGCTCACTAGACTTGCTGATTGTGACATTGTGTGGAGATCGTTCAAGTAATATGTCAAAGACTAGCGCCATTGCTGTTTAGAAGCTTCATTTCGTTACTAATTTTGGTTTTTCCGTAAATGCTCATTTCATGTTACAGGAATTGAATAATTATTTGGCTGTCAGCACTTCCACATCCATCATTGTTGACAGGAGCTCTGATGGAGACTTCTTGCGCATAGATTTTAACATAAGGTACATTATACTCAATTTTTTTTTGAAACACAAATGTCTTCTACTGTCAATATTTAACAGGTTAAGGTGTGTGTAAGCTACTCTACTATATGTTAGAACGTTAATTTATCTTGCCCCTCCCATTATTTCTTGAGTTGAATGCATACCTTACTCGTCAAAAAGTCATGCAAAATCCAGCATCTATCTGATTGCTAACTAGATACAGATTCTATATTTTGACAGCTTTCCGTCACTTTCATGTGAATTCGCATCTGTGGATGTCAGTGACGTATTAGGAACTGTAAGTGTGGTTTCATCATAAGCTCATTTGAAGTGTCTACTTTTTTTGCTCTTGACAGTTTGTTTTAAAAAGGTATTGAGATATCTGCTATGTGTGTCCAAAATTTTTGGACTGCACAATATGTTCTAGGAGTGATATCCGAAATTGCACCATATCTGTCCATTTGGTTACTCTTTCCCCTGATATTGCTATCTTTTGTTTTCAGAACAGGCTAAATGTAACAAAGACGATTCGGAAGTTTTCTATTGATTCGAATTTAAGACCGACCGGTTCTGAGTTTCACTCCGGAGAAGTCTTAAAACTCATTAACCATGGAGATGAAGCGGGTGAAGAATTAGTTGAAGATTCTGTATCGCTTACTGGCCGCAACTTTGATACATTTTCACATCAGTAAGGAGCTTAAGTCTGTGTAACGTATTTCGTTCAGAGATGCAAGAATACTAGAAATATTTTCCTAGTACATACTTGTTTGTTGCCTCTAGTGACAGCATATGAAGCATTCATTTTGCAGATTTCCAATCTTGGTTGTTAATTTCTATGCTCCTTGGTGTTATTGGTGCAATCTCCTGGTAAATCCCTTATCTTGTGTCCTCGTCTCTTATGTATTCTAGATCTCACAGCATAATTTTTATCCAGAACCACATTTTGTTGCCGGTTGGCAAGGGTCGTATTAGCATTTTTACTAGAGTAGATCCTACATGTTTACAGTAACCAAGTCAATCTTTCCTGAGAATGCTTTTTGGCTGTAGTTGTAATAACTTCTTCATGGAAAGACTAGACTTATCTAAGGATCAACTTGATGTCGAATATTAAACTTGTAAAGTAAATTACTTTTTTGGTGGTACTTTATGCACCGTAAAGTAAGGTGATAATTTTACTGATGCTTAGTCAAAGACTATAACCTTAGTCTCCATTCTCAGAAACCATCATGGGAGAAAGCAGCAAAACAAATAAAAGAGAGGTATGCCATATTGCCATTATACTCTCTTTAGATAAATCAGCTGGGATACTACGTTTCCTTGTAACTTTCCTGTTTTTGTAGATATGATCCAGAAATGGACGGACGTGTTATTTTAGCAAAAGTTGACTGCACCCAAGAAGGTGATCTCTGTCGGAGGTATATCTGACCTGTTTTTCATCTTGATTTCTTAAGCTATGAAACTTAACTAATTTACCCTACTGTAACGCAATATCCATAGCTTCTTCAGTGTGCATTATATTACCAAGATCCAAGAGAAACTATTAGTTCCTTTCCACCGATACATCATTTGAGTTTATAACGGAATTGAAACTGAAGGGTCTTAATGAGCATGCTAGTATGAGACAGTAGTGCATTGACGACTCATGTGAGATATCCGAGATGTCGTTAACTCATTTCTTTGTAAATAATATTCATTTTCTATTCGTAACTAGAGGGAGGGATAGTCAATTACTTATAAGTTTTTATTGGCGTCTTATAAATGATTTGGTTTTATGTACAATATTACATACACATCTTCAAAAATGTTATGGTCATTTGGTCAAACCAAAGAAAGGCATACTATACATAGGTTAACGAGTTCTTTAGGATTTTATTTGCTATAGCATAATGCATTCTCTATAGTCACATCCCAGCTTTATATAATAATGCTCATAATTTTCCTCTGCAAATAATCTCCAGGAATCACATACAAGGATATCCATCCATTCGCATTTTCCGCAAAGGCAGTGATCTGAGGTAAGAGACCATGACTTCTAGTTTACTTGTTTATAGAATGCATGAACATCATTTGTTCGATTCTCCGAAACTCTATTTTCTTTACTGATTTTCTTGCTTAATAGGGATGACAATGCACACCACGACCATGAATCCTATTATGGAGACCGTGATACAGAAAGCTTAGTAAAGGTAGTTGTTGGTCTAGATTTCTTGTCAGCTTCTTTTTTGTGGCCGTTAGAAAAGTTAGACAATAGTCAATGTTTGCGTTTCATTTGTAGCTTGTTACTGAATACTTTGTCTTCTCTTATAGATGGTGGTGAGTCTGGTTGAACCAATCCATCAAGAGCCCCAGAGACTAGCATTGGAGGACAAATCAGACAATGCATCAAAAACTTTAAAAAAGGCACCTACCACAGGAGGATGCCGAATTGAAGGATATGTGCGTGTAAAGAAGGTAAGGATTTGATTGGGAGAAATTACTCTTGCTTTGTCGGCTCGCCTTTCAAACTTGCTTAAGATTTTAGTGCTTACTTGACCTGTGATCTTTGCAGGTTCCAGGCAACCTAATGATTTCAGCTCAATCGGGATCTCATTCTTTTGATATTTCTCAGATGAATATGTCCCATGTTGTTAACCATCTTTCATTTGGGCGGAGGATTTTGCCTCAGACATTTGCTGATTTAAAGCGCTTGTCACCGTATCTCGGCCGAAACCACGACCGTCTGGACGGCCGCCCCTTCATAAACCAACGTGATCTTGGCCCTAATGTTACCGTAAGTTTGTATATCAGAAAAAAAACTATTTTAATCGTGTAATCATGCTGTTTAGCTTGCTTCAAGGTGTTCTTTTCCATGGACAGATCGAGCATTATCTTCAAATAGTAAAGACAGAGGTAGTAAAAAGCAATGGACAAGCATTACTTGAGGAGTATGAGTACACAGCACATAGCAGTGTCGCTCATAGTTACTACTTACCGGTTGCCAAGTTTCACTTTGAGCTCTCACCAATGCAGGTAGGTTTCGACTTTCAACAGTCCTTTTGCTACCTCCTACTCATATAATCTGGTTGGTCGAAAACCCGCAGGCTGGCACAGGCCAGCCTGTTTAGCTGCCTGACAGGGCAAAGAACAGAACAGACGGTGGAAAACTCGCCATTCTTATTTGTATTTTCTTAGGTTAACCGTGGCGGACCCGTGACAACAACGTTTGTTACACTCTGCTCATCTTATTCTTCGTCTTTTGGTTGCAGGTTCTCATAATGGAAAACTCCAAGTCTTTCTCACATTTCATCACCAACGTATGCGCCATTATCGGAGGTGTCTTCACGGTTAGTAAAGAAGTTAGCAGCCTCTTCTACTCATTCTATAATCCATTAATGCATCCCATATGACTCGGTGTTTCCTTCTTTTCAGGTGGCTGGAATCTTGGATTCTATTCTCCACCAGACAATGACACTGATGAAAAAGATTGAACTTGGCAAAAACTTTTAAAACTTTCGTGAAGGTTTCATTTCGTTTTCTGTGTAACGAGTCAGAAATTTTTGTTATACAATTTACAGAAGCAGATGAGACGAAATAATAATCCAGTTATAAATTAGAAAAAAATGTTTTTTCTTTAGAATATTGTCAAGTATTATTGACATATCTCTTCAAGTCTTTAGGTATTATTGGCCTTTATTATCGTGGGTCAAAAAAAGCGAGTGATTTTGGAAATTGGTAACAAAAGAAAACTTGTTACACCTTGTTTTTGTGTAACAACTTTAGAGCCTTGTTTTAATCAATTAAAATAGTCTAGAACTACATGCTCATGATCTACCGTTGGTGTTAGCCATGGTGGAGAACAAAAGCATGATGAGTAGGGAAAATGGCTGGCTTCTTTGCGGGCACAAGTTTTGGATGTTCTTGTGAATCAGAATGAGGGTTTAATGTTTCTTCTTTGGGTTAGGATTTCATTCGAAAAGCATCTTAGTGCATGGCTTGGAATTACTCTCGAAGTTGAAAGCTTGCTACACATAACTTACACATTACATTAATCTCAGTCGGGGATTTTACCAGTATGCCTACTAGGAATAATTTTCTACGCTGGTTGCTACAATAAAACAACATAAGTAACAAAATAAAAGGTATTGTAAAGATTTCAAACAAAGTCTCACAGGAAACTAAATCGGATAATTGAGCACATAATGCTGTTCAGACTTGCAAAAAACACTAATTACCGACAAAATCAAAACACAAATTTTGCATATAACATTCAATTGGATCAGGCACTGCTTTCCTTCTTCAGTTTCGCAAGCTCTTGCCTTACAACACCAGCTCTCTGCAAGCAACCAACAATCCATCAACATTTCAATTTACCACACGATTGTAGAATTTTTAATGTCTGACAAAGACTGACCTTGATTTTGGCCAACATGATCTTGAACCTATCAAAATCATTGAGGTTAGCCCTACGTTTCTGCACAATTAGCTTCCTGCCCCATGAGCTTTTCTCCCATCTGTTCTTCACATCTGCAAGACTTTCCGGTTTAGTTGACAACACCTAGAAATTCCAACATTACATTGGTCGAACACCACTCACCAGCCTTTTCCATTGCCTCAACTAAAGCCTTCTTTTTTGGCACTCGGTTGATTTCAATTACAATATCAGTAAGAGACAACCTCTTGAAATTCATCTGGCTTCTCTCCATATCAGGGGCATCCACTAAAGCCTAAATTGATCATAACAAAATTAGGATCCTAGATAAATATAATTTAAATGTAAACCAGAACTTAAAATTCAACTAAATCCTACACAAGTTTATGTGACGAACTCCAAGCCCCTGTTTAAAATCTAGCATACTAAAGAATCAGCAAGGAAATGAAATGGGTTTACCATATATGTATCTGCAAACTATTTGGTTCTACTTACAGAGTGATCAAAATTATGTCAGAAACACACAATTCATCAACTGATAAGCAATAAAATAACTGTAAAACCAAATTTGCAGCTAGTCTCCATTCTAAATCCAAAAAGATACATTACGTATTCGGATGTTCATTCATCAAGAAATAGACGAAACTTGCTTAACATGTAAATAAAATCAACTAACTCTGTTCTGGTCAACGACGTCGACAATTACGACAAGCTTTCCATAATCTTTTCCGTAGTTCACAAGTGCCACTCTTCCTATCTCCACGTATCTCTTGAAAACCTGAACAATCAGTCAATCACCATAAAACATGAAATCTCAAAAAACATGCTTTGTGTTGAAATCACAAACGCCACATGACCTAAGGTATTTACATCCTAGTCTCCAGAATAATAGCTAGAAGAAAGAAATCAGAAATGGAATGTGCTATGAGAAATCACACGACAACTACGAATGTCACAGATGAACAAAATGAGATAACAGTTCAAGTAGAAAGTACATCTCACCATTTTCGCCGCCGGTAGCTGGGAAGGTCGAAGCTCCAAGTGAAGAAAAAAACAGCTGAGCAAGACGAATCTAGGGTTTACTAAGAGACTATATATACTACCATTTTACGGTTATCTATATTGGGCCTTTACTTTCCAAATTAATACCCAAAAGGCCCAAAATTGTAAGAACCATAGACTTTAACATAAAACTAAAAAGCTCAGTATGATAAAGCAATGACACGGCGTCGTATGCAGACAGATATAATCAACTATATCAAAAATGCTTTGATTTGTTGTATAATATATGAATTATATTACATCTTTAATATATTATAAAAATTTGTGATTCATCATATTAGAATTTTTTTATATTGATGTATTATAAAGTGGTTTACATACACCCAATTAGAGAGTGATTTATATAAAACTTAAACACATCTAATTTTTATAATTTTTTAACCTACTCAATTCTACCAAAAATTATAACGAACAATTTATAATAAATAACTTTTATGTATCAAATATATTAGCTAAATTAAAATTTTAGACTTGTTACTTGTTAGTCTATTAATCAATTAAATAATTCGGGGAAAGAAATAGAAAACCTAAAAAATTTATATGTTTTAACTGCATATAAAATACTTTATAATATGATTTTAAGAATAAGATTCAAAGATTAGGAATTTAGGTTCATTTAAATTATTATCTAGTAGAATTTACATTTTGTATTTTTGTGGTTTCTATAGAGTAGTTTACAAAACAAGATACTTTACATATTAGAGAGTGGTATATTGAACCCTAAATTTAAGTTTTGTTATCTATATGATTTTTGACATATGTACATATATAAATCTACACACATAATTTTTTTTGGTACTTTTAGACCTGGGCAAATAATCCGAAACGAATAAACCGAATCGAAATCGAAACGAAAAAATAATTTTCGCTGATATTCGGTTATAAAAAAATAACTGAACGGATATTATTTTAGAAAACCATGGTTATTGGTTAGTAACCGAAATCTAACCAAGAACCAAAATAATATCCGAAAAAACCGAATTTAATAACCGAACCAACCGAAACCGAGATATAACCGAACCAAAACCTAACCAAAATATAAAATTAACCGAATGGATATTTAATTCTATCTACCAAAAAAAACCAAAACAAAAAATAACCGAGCAAAACCGAATCGAATATCCAAATGCATAGATCTAGTCCGATACATACTCCTTATCCGCAAAATAAGATTAACATTGAATGAACAGTAGGATACTTACCTCCAAATTGCAACTCGTCTATCTTTGTTATTCTTCTGGTGAAAGTGTTTTTGTTAGTGTGTTGGTATAACTCACTCTTTTCTTACATCATGTTCGACGGAAATCGACTGGTTTTCTTACATCAACTTCGACGGAAATCGGCTGATTTTTGCGTAGTTCTTTTACAGGTTATTGTTTACATTTTTGGGATGAAAGCAAAAGTGGAGAGTTTTAGGAAAGCAAGAAGGCGAAAAAAAAACGCTACGAAACCCTCAGCAACGTTTCCTAAAAACGTGAAAGAAGATCCAAGAAGTCCGTTGTTTGTGGCCAACTACTATTCTATTGAACGAGACCCACTCGTCGTCAAACTGTAAGGAATCCCAAATGCGAAAGTTTCTGTCTTTCGACTCCAATCCACTAACCTCCAAGTTGGGTCTTCCTTAAATCCTCTTTTTTTCCTCTAAATATCGACAAATTAAATGGAATTTCTTCATTGATAGTCGATCGGTCTTTTGATTTTTAAGGGGATCCGGATCCAGTTTTTTATTCTTCATCTTCCTCTTCTGGTTTCTGGTTTTTCGTTTTTTTTTCCCGGGAAATTTCCGTGTATATTTGGTTGAAGTTTTATAGATGTGGGGAGCTACAGCTGAGCCAGCAGATTCTTATTACCAAGTTCGTCCCGAGTGCACCGATGTGCCCAAGACCAGATTCAAAATCAAGGTTACGTCTTCCGTTATATTCTTCTTAACTATTTCGGGTTTTGCTTATCTTAGATTTTCCTAATTCAGTAGGTCGTCTCTGTTGGTGCTAACGAATACGATATGTGATCTTTTTTTAAGCGAAGAATGTGATTGCAGATTCGATTCCAGTTGAAAGCCATATTCGGTTGCCCAAATGCATTGTTTCTTGTGGACTTGTTGGTTCTGTAGATTCTTCGTGTTCGATGACATGCTTCTTAAGCTCGATAGCCTCGCAGGCTTTTTAGCTAGAATTTTGGTTTCTTATTGAATTCCAACTTTCTTGCCATTAATGTTCATATATCTGTTTCATTATGAGATCACGTGGGTCAGCTCTATGCTTTGTCTCATTTGATATTTTCTCAGTAGCTTGTCTCTGATGAATATTTTCAACTCTCGTAGTAGTAACTAAAAGTCATGGCATACAGCAGTATTTGAGAAGATACAAGTGGACATGTCTTTCTCATGCGCTTGATTCACACTGAATTGGAATTCATATTGAATAAGTTTCTTTGGATGAACCTTATTGTTAGAGGTCAGAAATGCATGTATCATTGTATTTCTAGCGGTCATAGGGTAATTGTATCATGTTAAGGCCAGGAAGTTTTTGGTACATTGCTGACAACACTGGTCAATTTTATGATGTTTGTACAGCCTGGTAGAACTCTAAGTGTAAGAAAATGGCAGGCTGCATTTGTCCAAGAAGGCTCTCTCGATATTGGCAAGACTCTAAGACGAATCCGAAGAGGGGTAGCTTAGTTTGGAAAGCTGATTTACCATTTGATTTGTGTTGATTCTGTGAAGTCCATGTTACTTTAATTTCACAGTCGATCTGTAGGGAGTCCATCCATCAATTAGAGGCGAAGTATGGGAATTTCTTCTTGGCTGTTATGACCCAATGAGCACCTTCGAAGAAAGAGAGCAAATCCGACAAAGCCGAAGGTAAATGGCATAACTACATGGTTTTCTCTATTCTTTCAATCGTATAAACCATAAGTCCTGTTTTGTCAACTCTATTTTTCGTGCATTCAGTTTTATTTATCAGTCTTATGTCTACTTCTCTTCATTTATGTATTGATATCTCCTTCAGATTGCAGTATGCTTCTTGGAAGGAGGAGTGTAAGCAAATGTTTCCTGTGATTGGAAGTGGAAGATTTATTACTGCCCCTGTCATTACTGAAAATGGTCAACCCAACTATGACCCTCTTGTACTTCAGGAAATCAATTTAGGTAAAATCTTGCCTTTCCAGAATTGATTTTTATGATATCGAACTCTACAAAAATTTGTAATGGGGTATTCATCTGGTCTCTTAGGTACAAGCTCAAATGGTTCAGATTTCTTTAAAGAGCTCACAAGGCATGGGTCTCTCGATAAGCAAGTTATTCAGTGGCTGCTAACACTTCATCAGATAGGTTAGTGACTGATCATAGTTTCTTCTATCTCTGGCTAGAATAAACAGAAAATCCGGCGGTTCACGCAGTTTATAAATTTCAGGTCTTGATGTTAACCGCACAGACAGGACTTTGGTATTCTACGAGAAAAAGGAGAATTTGTCTAAGCTCTGGGATATTCTGGCTGTTTACGCCTGGATAGACAAAGATGTTGGGTATTGCCAAGGTAAATAAAATGATATATATATATATATATTGTTGTATGCTTTGTTCAAAATCCAATTTTACTTGAAAAATTCGTATCTGTGTAATCTTGCACTGATCAGGAATGAGTGATTTATGCTCCCCTATGATTATTCTTCTTGACGACGAAGCTGATTCATTTTGGTGTTTTGAGCGGCTTATGCGCCGATTGGTAATTACCTTACATATATATGTATTTGTGTATGGATTGTTTCCATCTGTTTCTCTGCAACCAGGTTGTATTAAACATGTTTTTTGTCTTTCTGAATTGAAAAGCGAGGAAATTTTCGCAGCACGGGGAGATCTGTTGGAGTTGAAGCTCAACTTACTCATTTGGCTACAATCACTCAGGTTATTGACCCCAAACTTCACCAACATCTAGGTACTACTGCTGCTACAATTTTCTTGGCATTTATGAATTTTCATCAAGAAATCAAGATTTGACTCTTGAAATGCAGATAAACTGGGCGGAGGCAACTACCTCTTTGCGATTCGGATGCTAATGGTTCAATTTCGAAGAGAGTTCTCGTTCTGCGACTCATTGTACCTCTGGGAGGTAATGATTCTTCTCTCTCTCTTTCTCCCTTATATAGTCTTCTTCTTCCTTGGATTGATCTCAATACCAAATCCTATTCTTGTAGATGATGTGGGCCCTAGAGTACGACCCCGACCTTTTTCATGTATATGAGAGGCATCAATGCGGGAGTGAGAAAATTGATGTGTCCAAAGGTAAACCGAAGTCAATTAACCAATGTGGAAAATATGAGAGGCAAAACCTGAGGAATAGAGGAAAAAATGCAGAAGGTCCTTTGCCAATATCTGTTTTCCTTGTGGCTAGTGTCTTGAAGGACAAGAGTTCTAAGCTAATGACTGAAGCTCGTGGACTGGACGATGTTGTTAAGGTTAAACATACTTATTGTTTTAGCTTTTCATTCTGCTGAATCATTCTTCATCTCCTTTCCTTAATGCTCCTAGATACTTAACGACATGACTGGAAACTTGGATGCCAAAAAAACATGTTCTGGAGCTATCAAAATTCACAAGAAATATCTAAGAAAGGTTTTTTCAATGTTTCTTTCATCTGTGTGAGTTTTGGTCTCTTTCAGAGGTAGGAAAGTTGCCTGAAAAGTCCATCTTCTGTTTTCTTCTCTCTGTTTGCAGGCTAAGAAATAGCATTGGCCAACATTCATGATTCTGCGGCTAAAACCAGTGGAATCATGAGAAGCTTTTCCTTTCTTTTTGATTTGCCAGTTCCACAGTTTGATACAAAAAGTTCTGGAAAGAAACCGAGGGTCAGAAGATGTTGACGATCTTCTTCAATCGTTTTTTGTCTAACGATTCCTTGGGTGGAAAGTAAGCTGGAAGAATCTTGGAGCCGTGAAAATACTCAGTTAACACAACTCAAAAACATGATCTGTGATCTGTTCATAAAAGTTGATGTTGCAATTATATATGAACCAACATGATGTGCTTTACCAAAAGAGAGATAAGAAGGAAGAGAGACTGTTCTCAAGTTTTACAATGCTCATTTTCTGTTCTACAAAGACGAAAGTATTCCAAATTTGGAGTGACAAAATATCAGGTTCGTCTCTCCCATATATATTACCATCATCCAATGAACCATACGTGATTGTATGTATTTCAGAAAAAAAGACCAGAATTATATTTCCAAATTGCAACTACACACTACAACATCTCTTTCAATATTGACTCTCGTCACGTTGAAATTGAATTAATAAATGGGTTTGGTTTAATTCGAAAATAAGGTTTTGAACCTTCATTTTAAATATAATACAGACGTCAGATAATGAGTTACAAATCTACATGCAAGCATGGTTGCTTTGTATGTAGACGCGGAAACTTGTCACTCCTCCACCTAATTAATCCCGACAACAACATAAGAGCTTCTCTCTCTTACACAGACGGCATCACATTTATGCAATGTTACACGTGATCTCCATGCAAAACTTCTTTCTCACCTATAAATACCAATTAACCTTTCACTTCACTCCTCACTCCAACCAAAAACAAAATCAATAAAAACATAACAATGGCGAACAAGCTCTTCCTCGTCTGCGCAACTCTGGCCTTGTGCGTTCTCCTCACCAACGCTTCCATCTACCGCACCGTCGTCGAGTTTGATGAAGATGATGTCACCAACCCAAGAGGCCCAATGGGTCCAAGGAAATGTCAGAGGGAGTTTCAGCAAGAACAACACCTAAGAGCTTGCCAACAATGGATCCGCAGGCAAGTGAGACGACCAGGTGGTGGTCCCTCCCTCGACGATGAGTTTGATTTCGAAGACAACATCGACAACGATATCGACAACCCGCGTGGCTCTCAGCAGAGACATCCTCTACTCCAGCAGTGCTGCCAGGAGCTTCGTCAGGAAGACCCAGAATGTGTTTGCCCAACTTTGAAACAAGCGGCTAAAGCAGTTAGGTTCCAGGGTCAGCAGCAACACGGACCTTCCCATGCTAGACGTATCTTCCAGACCGCTAAGCGCTTGCCTAACGTTTGCAATATCCCGCAGGTTGACGTTTGCCCCTTCAGAGCCACCCCTTACGTCCCTCTTTACGACTAGATTCCAAACCAAACCCTCGAGTGTATGAGTGTGGCTATTGATACATGTTAATACCACACCTCAATCGTGTGTCTCATAAAATGTAAACTTAATTAGAATGTGTTTATCAGGCTAATGTAATTAGCAGTACTACGTAATAAAAGAGTGGTTTGTTTAATGTTTTCACGGCACACTTGCTCTCTAGATGATCCGAGATATTAATTAATTTTAAAAAAACAAAAAATCTTTCAATCAAATTTGCGGCTTACTTTTAAATAATCGTTATTGTGTTGTTTTATTGTCAAGGTCGAAATGTGATTCTCCTATTCCAATCATTACTTGATAGGTTTTTAGTGAAAGCAACATTAAGAAATAAAGTAGTCACCAACCGTTATATGGTCACGAGTGATAGCCATTGTGGTCAATAATATAATAATCAAATAAACTAATTTTAAAAGCCAATTCTTCATATAAATCACGTAAAAGAAAGTAGATGGTTAAGTTTGATTCATCCCTCTTAACTTTTAATATTTTTTTAAAAATTTATCAATATTAAAAAGGCTATTTTTAAAAATTTTGCTCTTGTTGGTCAATAATCAAGAATGAAAATGCGAAGAATTAATAAAATACGAAGAAGAACACTGAGAAATTTGTGTAAAAGCACATACAAATATATTAAAAATCATTTAATTACTCAAAATATTAAAAACTCCATTTTAACCGACTTTTAATCTATCATATTGTTGCACAAGTTTTTGTTTATTCACTGAATTTTACAATTTACGTTCTCTTTTTTTTTTTTTGAAGAAGCTTAATCTAATTAAAAAATTTCATCATATTTTATTTATATGAATAGATATTCTCACTTTCTTTGACGAATCTTCAATATTCGTTACATATTATTCTCCATATTGTACATATTATTATTTTGCAAAATAATTTTAATTGTTCAATTCACTTAGTATCACGTCACATTTCACGAGTTCTATTCTGTTTGAATAATGTGTGCAGCATCCACTTTGGCATCTATGGGCTAACAACTACTAATCTGGTTTGCTCATGAACCATTAAGATTATATCTCCATCAATTAATATATATATATATATATATATATATATGTTTTACGAAACTAAAATGGATTTGTTGAAAATCCTTTCAAGGTCTTATCACTATTCCACTTTCAAAGGCCTAATATCACTACACCACAAAATAAATCGTTTTGTCAAATTAAGAGCCAAGCCAATTTTTATTGGTTGCTCCCAAAACCAACTCTGTTTAACATTTCAATCAAATGAAAAATGCTGCAACGTAGTTTTAGTGAGTTTATGTTTGATTCACATAGCAAACACAAATTGAGTGGTGTTGTCGGCTAACACTCGTTCGGTATTGATAAAACTATGCTAACATATATATGTGTGCATTTGTATTCTTTTTTTTGGCATATATTTTCATAAATACGTCTGTGTTATATTTCAAGTGGTGATCTTCAATTACAACTTTTCTATATTAATTAATGTCACAGATTGAAAAATGTCATGTCAAATATGAGCTACGTAGCATGCAGGTGCAGACGCGGAGGACTAGCGCTGCCAATCTCCTCTCTCACCTATAAATTATCTCCTTACTTCCCTCTTACATTACTCAAATCAAACCTCGTCCTCACAAACAAGACGAACAAAAAAAATACAATACCAAATGGCGAACAAGCTTTTCCTCGTCTGCGCAACTCTGGCCTTGTGCGTTCTCCTCACCAACGCTTCCATCTACCGCACCGTCGTCGAGTTTGATAGTTTGATGAAGATGACATCACCAACCCAAGAGGCCCAATGGGTCCAAGGAAATGTCAGAGGGAGTTTCAGCAAGAACAACACCTAAGAGCTTGCCAACAATGGATCCGCAGGCAAGTGAGACGACCAGGTGGTGGTCCCTCCCTCGACGATGAGTTTGATTTCGAAGACAACATCGACAACGACATCGACAACCCGCGTGGCTCTCAACAGAGACATCCTCTACTCCAGTAGTGCTGCCAGGAGCTTCGCCAAGAAGACCCAGAATGTGTTTGCCCAACTTTGAAACAAGCGGCTAAAGCAGTTAGGTTCCAGGGTCAGCAGCAACACGGACCTTCCCATGCTAGACGTATCTTCCAGACCGCTAAGCGCTTGCCTAACGTTTGCAATATCCCGCAGGTTGATGTTTGCCCCTTCAGAGCCACCCCTTACGTCCCTCTTTACGACTAGATTCCAAACCAAACCCTCGAGTGTATGAGTGTGGCTATTGATACATGTTAATACCACACCTCAATCGTGTCTCATAAAATGTAAGCTTAATTAGAATGTGTTTACCAGGCTAATGTAATTAGCAGTACTACGTAATAAAAGAGTGGTTTGTTTAGTGTTTTCATCGGCACACTTGCTCTCTAGATGATCCGAGATATTAATTAGTTTTAAAAAAACAAAAAATCTTTCAATCAAATTTGTGGCTTACTTAAATAATTGTTATTGTTTTTATTAGAAATAAATATATAAAAATATATTTATAGATGTTATCGAAGATTTAGATAATATTTTATGAGATTTTAATATATTTTGGTATAGATAAACATCAATAAAATTTTGTATAAATATAAGATTTTATATCTTAGAACAACAGAAAACATTCTGCCTTTCTAGAGTTATTTTTGTTTTCCTTTTGAGAAAAAAAAACCTTGACGTTCTATACGTTTCTCTTCCGGTGAACATATTTTGGCAAAAATTCAAATTTGCGGCGTTAGAATATTACTGGAAGTAACTGATCTGATTTCAGTGTGGAGAGGGTGATTTCAACGTGGAAAGAATATTTGAGGAGGAGGATTCAACCAATATTTTTGCGATTGCCACCTGGGTTTCGTACCCTTGACAGAACCAAGGTTTGTCAGCTTCGTAAATCATTGTATGGTCTTTGACAAGCCCCGAGATGTTGGTTTGCTAAACTAGCTCATGCTATGACGGAATATGGTTTTACTCAAACCATTCCAGATTACTCATTGTTCACATTTGATAAGAATGGAGTTCAATTGCACGTGTTGGTGTACGTTGATGACTTGATCATTACAGGTAGCTCGCCTCTAGTGATCTCCAAATTCAAATTATATTTAAGTTCATGTTTTCACATGAAAGATCTGGATATTCTCAAATATTTTCTGGGAATTAAAGTTGCTCGTAATGGATCTGGTATATATCTCTGCCAACGCAAATATGCCCTTGATATCATTTCTGAGGCGGGTCTTATGGGTGCCAAACCAACTACTTTTCCATTGGATCAAAATCATAAGCTCGCATTAGCCAAGGGGGATGTTATTTCAGATCCAGCTCGTTATCGCCGTCTCGTTGGCAAGTTGATCTATCTTGGAGTGAGACAACCAGAATTATCATATGCCATTCATGTTTTATCCCAGTTTATGCATGCCCCAAAGCAGGATCACTGGGATGCGGCTATTAGAGTGGTTCGGTACCTTAAGTGGAATCCGGGACAAGGAATTCTTCTTCGATCTAGTGCACCGCTAGTACTTTCAGCATGGTGTGATGCAGATTGGGCCGCATGTCCTCTTACTAGGCGTTCTTTGACAGCTTGGTTTATCCAACTTGTAGACTCACCAATAAAATGGAAAACACATAAACAACCAACTGTCTCTTGTTCGTCGGCTGAAGCTGAGTACAAAGCTATATCGGATACCGTGAGCGAAATACGCTGGTTGAAAAGTTTGCTTCTTTCACTCGGGGTTCAATTCACAGCCCCGGTGGTCGTTCATTGTGATAGTCTTTCGGCTATTCATCTTGCTGCTAATCCGGTATTTCATGAGAGAACCAAACATGTGGAAGTCGATTACCATTTTATACACGATGAGATCGTACGAGGTTTGATCATAACCAAACATGTTTCGACCCACCTACAACTGGCAGATATCTTCACCAAGGCACTAGGAAAGAAGGAGTTTACAAACTTTCTTCTCAAGTTGGGAGTTCGAAACTTACATTCTCCAACTTGAGGGGAGATATTAGAGATAAACATCAATAAATATCTTATATAAATATAAGATTTTACACCTTAGATTGAACAACAGAAGGTCGAAATGTGATTCTCCTATTCCAATCATTACTTGATAGGTTTTTAGTGAAAGCAACATTAAGAAATAAAGTAGTCACCAACCGTTATATGGTCACGAGTGATAGCCATTGTGGTCAATAGTATAATAATCAAATAAACTAATTTTAAAAGCCAATTCTTCATATAAATCACGTAAAAGAAGGTAGATGGTTAAGTTTGATTCAACCCTCTTAACTTTAAATATTTTTTTAAAAAATATCAATATTAAAAGGGCTATTTTTAAAAATTTTGCTCTTGTTGGTCAATAATCAAGAATTAAAATGCGAAACACATATAAATATATACCAATATTAATTTGGTTAGACAATCAATATATTTTATTCAATTAACCAAAAAATAGTATTACATTTGCAAAAACAATAATTTTTATTTTTTTAAATTTTTAATACGTTAATTTATAAATAATTTCAAATAAATATAAATAAATTTAAATTATTACTTAATCCTTATTATATTATTTGAGAAATAATTTAAGAAAATAACTTTACTCTCACGTGTTATTAACAGAAATAACATATTTACATTTCATTATTAGAGTAAATTTAAAATAAATATATAAATATGCTTAATTTATTCGAATAATTACAATATATGTTATTATATTTTATTAAACTAACTAAAAAATATTATTAAATTCATAAAAATAATTATTTTCTTTTTTTAATTTATATATTCAAAAATTAATGTTAAAAGTAATTTTAAATAAAATTTAAAATTATATAAATATTTTGATTCATATTTAATAATAAAATAAAATTTACGAATAAAATTAATATTTTTTTGGCATATATTTTCATAAATACGTCTGTGTTATATTTCAAGTGGTGATCTTCAATTACAACTTTTCTATATTAATTAATGTCACAGATTGAAAAATGTCATGTCAAATATGAGCTACGTAGCATGCAGGTGCAGACGCGGAGGACTAGCGCTGTTCATCACTTGTCAGTCTCTTCCAGCACGTAATCCCGACAACAACAATATCCTTGATGAGCTTCTCTCTGTCCACACACACACGCAGGCAAGGATGCATGCATTCTTACACGTGATCGCCATGCCAATCTCCTCTCTCACCTATAAATTATCTCCTTACTTCCCTCTCACAATACTCAAATCAAAACTCGTCCTCACAAACAAGACGAACAAAAAAAATACAATACCAAATGGCGAACAAGCTTTTCCTCGTCTGCGCAACTCTGGCCTTGTGCATTCTCCTCACCAACGCTTCCATCTACCGTACCGTCGTCGAGTTTGATGAAGATGACGTCACCAACCCAAGAGGCCCAATGGGTCCAAGGAAATGTCAGAGGGAGTTTCAGCAAGAACAACACCTAAGAGCTTGCCAACAATGGATCCGCAGGCAAGTGAGACGACCAGGTGGTGGTCCCTCCCTCGACGATGAGTTTGATTTCGAAGACAACATCGACAACGACATCGACAACCCGCGTGGCTCTCAACAGAGACATCCTCTACTCCAGCAGTGCTGCCAGGAGCTTCGCCAGGAAGACCCAGAATGTGTTTGCCCAACGTTGAAACAAGCGGCTAAAGCAGTTAGGTTCCAGGGTCAGCAGCAACACGGACCTTCCCATGCTAGACGTATCTTCAAGACCGCTAGGCGCTTACCTAACGTTTGCAATATCCCTCAGGTTGGTGTTTGCCCCTTCAGAGCCACCCCTTTCCTCCCTTACTAAAATCCCAAATCCCACGATGATCATCTATGTGGTTGTCTATGTATGTTAACACCACATGGTAATATATCGTGTGTTTTATCAAAGAAATGTAAGTTTAGTGTATGTTTGAGGCTAATGTAATTAGCACTACTCCGTAATAAAAGAGAAGTTTTTTAATTTTAGTTTATGCATTGTCTTGCTCTCAAGATAGATTTTTTTTAAAAACAGTACTAATCGATCATTTTATATATATGCATAAAATATAACAATTGGTTTGATGAAGATTCCATTACTGGTCTGCTTTTGGAGAAGGTTTACTTTTTCTATTTGTGAAAATACTATCTCTCCAACTCGGAAGAGCCTTTTTCTATACGAAGACATGTCCAAAAAGATACACGCACACAATTATGCAGATACAAGCTTTAGATTTAGAGGAAGATATTCACACCCAATATATATATATATATAGATGGAGTAGACAACGTAAAGCCAGAACTCTATATCGATGAAAAAGACGCAATAGGTGTGTTGGAAGGGTTGAGATCTGTCCAAAGAGGCGAGCTTGTTCCGGAGTAACTTGCAGGGTTGATATGAAGACGTAATTAAATCCCTTTGCAGCCATATAATTCATAAATTATATTTGATTTTCAGATAAATTTAGTAGTAATACATGGGATTTGAGTCAAGATGTATGTAAAATACATCTATAATCATATATAGTTAGAAAATTTTCTAACAATTATTGTCGTATATCAAACAAAAGTATAATAATCAAAACACACATAAATATAATAATATTAATAAAAATATAAAAATATGCGAAAATTTAATTTATTAGATTAATGACAAACAATAGAACATCGAAACTAAAAGTTATATATAATTATGTATAATTATAAATTTATATTTTAACTGAGTGTAGTAATTTCAATTAAAATTCTTAAACAATAAGTTTTCTCAATCTAGAATGTCTACATAAAAAGGAGAAGCTGCACTATTGTCGTATAAACTTATAAAAAAATATCTCTTTAATTTAAAGATTATTCATACAGTTGGTTTCCATGTTTTTAGTAATGTATTGTGAAGAATTTCTCATCTACACTATTCACAACTTCATAGTATAAACATTATGCATGTTTGGTAGAGATAGAGTTTATATCTTATTTCATAAAATTAAAATTAATAAATATAACAAATACAAATAAAAATATACAACTTTATGAGATAATCTGAGAATAAAAAGTATTTAGGAATGGTAATTGAAAATTTGAGGGAGGGATATTAGAGATAAATATATGAAAATATATTTATAGATCTTATTGAAAATTTAGATAATATCTTATGGGATTTTAGTATATTTTGGTAGAGATAAACATCAATAAAGTCTTTATGTAGATAAACATTATGCATGTTTGGTAGATGTTAGACGATCCTCACCAGCTCATGGGCAAAACGACATCACTGCACCAAATGGGCAAGACAACAAGCAAATGAATTCCCAGAAGCCCACAACTCAAGCCCAACCAAGTACGATGTCGTTGTCTTCTCAACGGCTATTGCAAAAGGACAGCAGACAGAACAGAGCTCCAAGGACATCGCCTGAATCTGCACCTGCACCAACCAGTACGAGCCTACTACAATTGTCCAATCGATTCTCAACCCTTGATCCAACGTTAACAATGTGATGCTGCCATGTGTATAGAACTAGGGTTTTTGCCTTCTATATAAATATGCCATTGTAAAACGCTGTAAGTAACAGTGAGTTTTTGAAATGGAAAGAATCAGTTTTTTTCTTCTTCTTTCATGGTATCAGAGCCATGGACAACAGATCCATGGAACTCTATATTGTGCCTTCTTTAAACATAACAAATTGTGTCACCGTCACCTTAACCGAGCGAAACTATATCCTATGGAAATCCCAATTCGAAACGTTTCTTTCCGGACAGGGCCTTCTTGGCTTTGTTACCGGAGCAACGTCACAACCACCAGTCTCTATCTCTATACCTGGCATCAATGGAACATCAAGTCAAACAACAAATCCAGACTACCAAACTTGGTTTAAAATAGACCAAGTAGTCAAATCTTGGCTTCTTGGATCCTTTTCTGAGGATATCCTCAGTGTAGTGGTCGACTGCGTTACTTCTCAGGATGTGTGGCTCTCCCTGGCTAAGCACTTCAACCGAGTCTCTTCCTCAAGATTATTCGAGCTCCAGCGAAGGTTACAGACGGTAGCAAAGAACGACAAGCCAATGGCAGAATATTTAAAGGAAGTCAAGGCCTTGTGTGATCAACTAGCCTCCATTGGAAATCCTGTTGTAGAAAAAATGAAGATTTTTGCAGCTCTCCATGGCCTGGGCAGAGAATACGAGCCGATCAAAACAAGCATTGAAGGGTTAATGGACACATTCCCGAGCCCCGTCTTTGATGATGTTATTCCAAGGTTGACGAGCTATGATGATAGGCTTCTGAGTTATGCCACTATGACTGAAGTAAGTCCAAATTTGGCCTTTAACACCATACGAACAACTCAGCAGCCTTCAAACTATTTTAGCCGTGGCAGAGGACAATATTATCGACGATCTGGAAGAGGACGTGGCTATTTTTCCACTCGAGGGCGTGGCTTTCATCAGCAAATTTCTCCATACCAAAGCTCCACAAGAAGTTCAGAAGCTGAGTCTCGACCAACCTGTCAGATTTGTGGAAAAGTTGGTCATCCTGCCATTCTCTGCTGGCACATATTCAATAACAGTTACCAATATGAAGGTCTTCCAACAGCTCTGACTGCTCTGCATATCACAGACAGCAACTCTGAAATCTCAGGACAGGAATGGTTTCCTGACACGGGAGCAACTGCGCATGTCACCAACTCGCCTCAAAAGTTGCAACAAGCTCATGCTTATACAGGATCCGATTCAGTAATGGTAGGAGATGGAAATTTTCCACCAATAACTCATACTGGTTCCTCTAGCATTGCTTCTACTTCAGGTAATATCCCTCTTACAGATGTTTTGGTATGTCCGAACATAGCTAAGTCTCTTTTGTCAGTTTCAAAGATCACAAAAGACTACCCTTGTGTATTTGAATTCGATTGTGATGAAGTTCGTGTTCTTGATAAGGAAACCAAGAAACTCCTGCTCCTGGGAAGAAATAGTAAGGGGTTATATGCATTGAAGGATGTTAAGGATCAAGTGTTCTATTCAAACAGACAAACAACTGCAAGTCAGGATGTTTGGCACAAGAGATTGGGGCACCCAAATCCTAGCATTCTTCAACAACTTGCAGTCAACAAGTCTATCTTTGTCAATAAAAGCTCCAAGACTGTATGTGAAGCCTGTCAGCTTGGGAAAAGCTCTAGATTGCCATTTTATGCGTCTTCGTTTGTTGCTAAAAGACCTCTTGAAAGGATCCACTGTGATCTTTGGGGTCCTTCTCCCATAGTGTCAGTCCAAGGATTCAGATTTTATGTTGTTTTTATCGACAATTACTCCCGTTTCTGTTGGTTTTATCTTATGAAGTTGAAATCAGATTTCTTCGCAACCTTTATCAAATTTCAATCCTTGGTTCAAAATTAGTTTCAAAGCACAATTGGCACTTTTCAATGCGATGGGGGCAGTGAGTTTACAAGCAAAAAGTTTGTCAATCATTTACAACAGTGTATGAAGAAAGAGTATTTGTTTCTAACTATTTTGAATTCGGGGCCAAATCATTCGCGTGCTAGTCTGGACATATTCCCACGACCTTTGATTGATGAGTTGAAAAAATTATGGTCTATCGGAGTTGATGCATACGATCTTTTGGATCGTCTTCCGGCCTCCTCGAACCCTTCACCATCCGCTAATAGAGCGGCATCGCGCCTCCCTCCCCAATACAATTTTATCCCTCACTCCGTTCCTGAAACCCAAACACCTCCACGGTTTCAGGAATCGGATGAACATGAGGAGAAACAAATTCCTGATTGTGAAACGGGAACGGATGATTAAACTATCACTCTTGATAGTTTATTACAAACTCCGGGCTGCGAGCAGTATTTGACTGTGCTTTCTCCAGAAGCAGCTCCTAATACAATGTGGTAAGAATTTTTATAAATAATAATTTTTTTTAACAAATATTTATTAAAATTGTAATTATATTAATATAAATTTAAATATTCTCTGTATAATTGAAATATTAGGTTTGACCGCGATAACAGGGCTATTACTCGTCAAATCGCAAAAATTTTAAAAAATAAATTTGACGGTCCGTACTACAGTTGGACCGTCGTACCTCCTGAGAGGCAGGAAAAATATTTCATAGAGTTTGCGGTAAGTTTTGTTTTTTAAATTGTGTACATATTTTATAAAATATAAATAATATATATTAATATTTTCTAATTTAATTTCAAGCAATCGTACACCTGGGATCCTCTGATCACCCCGGTGGTACGAAAAGAGTTCGAGGCCGTCTGCGTAAGGCGGATGAAAGGGATGGTGAGTACGGTTCATACAACCGGAAAACATCCCAGATGGATTTCCCCAAGTTTGTACAAAATTATGACAGACTATTGGGGAACAGAAACATCTACCGAGAGGAGTACGAAATCCTCTCATAACCGCAACTTCTCTCGGGATGGTCTTGGCCCGCATAAATATTTATTGGGCCAAAAATCCTATATTCAGGTCCAGCAGGAAATGGTAAGTCAAAATTTTTTTATTTAATTAACATTTTTTCTTGTAATTAAATAATATTTTAATATCTGTGAAGGAACATAATTTGGGACGACCAGTCTCAATAGGTGAGATCTTTATAAAGATTCACACAAGACCGGATGGTTCGTATGTAGATTTGAAAGCAAAATAAATCTGTGAAGCATACGAACAAAACATCCAAGAGAAGATGGCGATCGTGGAGGTCGATCCAACAGAAACATCCGATGGAACCTCCCGTCCAATTGAGCTGACTCAAGCACAGAAGAATGAGATATTCCTTCAGGTAAAAAAAAAATTTCAAACTTTTTTCTTTTAACATATTTTTGTAATTAATTAAATAATTAATTTTATTATTTAAATTACGTTTTTGTAATTTTCTAGTCATCTGTTCCTGATGAACGAGGTCGTCTTTATGGACTCGGTAGCCTCAGCCGCGTACAGTCTACGGGTAGAAGTACTGGGGTACAAACCCCATTCACCCGAGTACGTTATGCTTCAAAAACAAAACGCGTTGATTAAAGCACAAAACACACAGATTATGAAAAGAAATGAGAAGATTGAAGAGCTCAACAGAGAAAACCAGAAGAAGATCTCGAGTTTGGAGATGCTCCTCGGATATATCCAACGGACGGATCCCGCATTCACCTCCTATATTTGGGATAACGATTGCACAGTGGAACCATCGACGGCTCCACCCACCACCCCATTTTCGCCATCATATTTCCAATTTCCGTCACAAAAAATTGCGACTGATTTGTGACTACGGTTCTCCTGTAGTCGCAAATCAGTCGCAATGTTTTGTGATTGTTTTGCGACTGCGAGATTTGTGCAGTCGCAAAACAGTCATAAAAAATTACGACTGATTTGCGACTGCAGTTCTCCTGTAGTCGCACATCAGTCGCAAATTTTTGTGATTGATTTGCGACTACGGTTCTCCTGCAGTCGCAAAACAGTCACAAAAAACTATGACTGATTTGCAACTACGATTCTACCGTAGTCGCAAATCAGTCACAAAATTTTGTGACTGTTTTGGGACTACATATTTAGCAACCACAAACGTAGTCGCAAAACAGTAGCAAAATTTGTTACGGAAATTCAGTGGCAAATTAGTCGCAAAAATAGTCACCACCTTGTGGTCGCAAATTAGTCGCAAATTAGTCACTACTTTTTTTGCGACTAGTATTTTGAAGTGGTCGCAAAGTAGTCACAAAATACAGTTTTGCGATTACTTTGCGATCACAACCGTGGTCGCAAATCGCATGTTTTCTTGTAGTGTTATTTGGATATTTGAATAAGCTTTGGACCACACTGACAGATTATAGAAGACCAAAGCGATGTAATTGTGGTTCATGTGTTTGCAATTTGAACATTGAGCTTGAAAGAGAACATGATGAAGATAGAGTTCATGAGTTTCTCCGTGGTCTTGAAGAGGTATACATTACGACACGATCATCACTTCTATCAAGAGTACCATTTCCGTCTTTAGATGATTTATACAATATGCTCAGTCAAGAGGAAGATTCGCGTGCTGGGGCTCATGTCTATACCGAACAACATGATGGTGTGAGTTTTGCGATACAAGCACAAACTAAGTCTCGGACTACAGACCGAGATAAAAATGTCATGTGCTCGACTTGTGGGCGTTCGGGTCATGTTACTGAGCAATGTTTTCAAAACATTGGATATCCTTCATGGTGGGTGGATAAGTCTCGCACTCGTAATCGTGGTCTTGCATCCACAATACCAAAGAGTCTGGGGAAAGAAATAGCCTCGGCAAATGTTGCTTTAGGTAGCAGCACTTCTACAGCTGGTTTTTATGTGTCCTCACATGATAAATTAGGATTTAGTGGTCTGAATGAACAACAATGGAAGACGTTAGTCCAAATGTTGGATGAACGTAAGGGTTCTTCTACCGACCGCCTCTCGGGTAAGTTTTATTCTGAATCTTGGATTATTGATACAGGAGCTACCAATCACATGACGGGATCTTTGGGCTTTCTTATTGATTCTTGTGATATGCCTCTAGTGCACATTAAGTTTTCTGATGGTAGATTTACATCATCGGTAAAACGAGGATGTGTTCGAATGGGGCCTCATATTTCTTTACAGAATGTATTCTTTGTAGAGGGACTCCATTGTCATTTGATTTCAGTTCACAACTAACACGTGAGAATCGTTGCGCACCACGAGGATTCCAAATTACTGATGAGTTGTGTACTATTCAAGACCGCACCACGAGGACCCTGATTGGCGCGGGTGAACAAATTAATGGCCTATATTTTTTTCATGAATATAGATACGGTCGGAGCAATGATTGGATGCGAGAACCGGTTCTCTCGGGCAGTATGGCATATGAGATTGGGTCATCCATCCTCTAAAGCTCTTGATTTGTTACCAATTTCTGGATTTTCTAATTCTTTTGTTGTAAACAATAAGATGTGTGACATTTGTCTTCGAACTAAACAAACACGTGATGTTTTTCCTACAAACTTGAATAAAACTCTTACAGCATTTGAATTAATTCACTGATTTATGGGGACCATATCGAACACCAGCTTTGTGTGGAGCACGTTATTTCTTGACAATCTTGGATGATTACACTCGATCAATATGGTTATATTTGTTGCCAACCAAAGAATCTGCTCTTGTAAAAAATTGACAATTTTTTGCTTTAATTGAACGACAGTTTGATGCAAAAATTAAGAGGTTTCGTAGTGACAATGGTAGTGAGTTTTTATCTCTCACTGATTTTTTTCGCGACAATGGAATTATCCATGAGACATCTTGTGTAGGGACTCCACAAAAAATGGTAGAGTGGAGCGTAAACATCGTCATATTTTGAATATAGCAAGAGCACTACGATTTCAAGCTCATTTCCCGATTGCCTTTTGGGGAGAATGTGTTTTGGCAGCTGGATATTTGATTAATCGAACACCAACAATGATTTTAAATAGCAAAACACCCTTTCAAATGCTATATTCTCGACCTCCACCACTTCAACATCTACAGATTTTGGGATGTCTCTGCTATTTCTTGGATATCCGTTTGGGAGAAAGGGATGGCGCGTATATGATCTTGAATCAAGAAAGATTATCACGTCCCGCGATGTGGTCTTCTGTGAAGATCAATTCCCATTCATGGCTGCACAACTTAGCAGACCGACCACAGTTGAAGAGATTGATGTTCTCAGCCCAGTCTCGCCGAATGATGCTGATGAGAGGGATATGATACATCTCCGGACAAGTAGGCAGAATGATACATGTCTTGATACGTCTCGTAATTTGACTACTTCCGACGCATTGGATAATTTATCCCCTGTCCAAATGGAACAAACTAAGTCATCGACATGTGTAGCAAATAGCTCAGATACGCCAATTGTTGAAGAACTTCTTGGTCATGGTCATCGGCAGAAAACAAAGTCTACACGCTTGAAAGACTTTGTCACTAACACAAATCATGCGACCTCTTGTTACCCAATCACTGATTTCTTGTCTGTTGACCGGTTTTCGGACAAACATAGACAATTCTTAGCAGCCATTAATTAACATATGGTTCCTCAACACTATTCTCAAGCAATGGAAGATCCCAATTATCAGCAAGCTATGCGTAAAGAGATTGAGGCTCTTGAGGATAATCATACATGGACTATAGAGACTTTCCCTCCTGGCAAAAAAGCTCTTGGGTGTAAGTGGGTTTATTGCATCAAATACAAATCTGATGGATCTATAGAACGTTATAAGCCCGTCTGGTTATTTTTGGCAATCATCAGATTAAGGGGGAAGATTTTACTGAAACATTTGCGCCTGTTGCGAAAATGACTACAGTACGTTGTTTTTTGGCCGTGGCTGCTTCTCGTGATTAGGAAGTTCATCAGATGGATGTACATAATGCATTCCTCCATGGTGATTTGCATGAGGAGGTTTTCATGCGATTGCCACCTGGGTTTCGTACCCCTCACAAAACCAAGGTTTGTCGGCTTCGTAAATCATTGTATGGTCTTCGACAAGCCCCGAGATGCTGGTTTGCTAAACTAGTTCATGCTATGATGGAATATGGTTTTACTCAAACCATTCCAGATTACTCATTATTCACATTTGATAAGAATGGAGTTCAATTGCAGGTGTTGGTGTACGTTGATGACTTGATCATTACAGGTAACGCCTCTAGTGATCTCCAAATTCAAGTTATATTTAAGTTCATGTTTTCACATGAAAGATCTGGGTATTCTCAAATATTTCTTGGGAATTGAAGTTGCTCGCAATGGATCTGGTAGATATCTTTGCCAACGCAAATATGCCTTTGATATCATTTCTGAGGCGGGTCTTATGGGTGCCAAACCAACTACTTTTCTATTGGATCAAAATCATAAGCTCGCATTAGCCAAGGGGGATGTCATTTCAGATCCGGCTCGTTATCGCTGTCTCGTTGGTAGGTTGATCTATCTTGGAGTGACACGACCGGAATTATCATATGCCATTCATGTCTTATCCCAGTTTATGCATGCCCCAAAGCAGGATCACTGGGATGCGGCTATTAGAGTGGTTCGATACCTTAAGTAGAATCCGGGACAAGGCATTCTTCTTCGATCTAGTGCACCGCTAGTACTTTCAGCATGGAGTGATGCAGATTGGGCCACATGTCCTCTTACTAGGCATTTTTTGACAGCTTGGTTTATCCAACTTGGAGACTCACCAATAACATGGAAAACACATAAACAACCAACTGTCTCTCGTTCGTCGGCTGAAGCTGAGTACAAAGCTATGTTGGATACCGTGAGCGAAATATGCTGGTTGAAAAGTTTGCTTCTTTCACTCGGGGTTCAATTCACAGCCCCGGTGGTCGTTCATTGTGATACTCTTTCGGCTATTCATCTTGCTGCTAATCCGGTATTTCATGAGAGAACCAAATATGTGGAAGTCGATTACCATTTTATACGAGATGAGATCGTACGAGGTTTGATCATAACCAAACATGTTCCGACCCACCTACAAATGGTAGATATCGTCACCAAAGCACTAGGAAAGAAGGAGTTTACAAACTTTCTTCTCAAGTTGGGAGTTCGAAACTTACATTCTCCAACTTGAGGGAGGGATATTAGAGATAAATATATGAAAATATATTTATAGATCTTATTGAAAATTTAGATAATATCTTATGGGATTTTAGTATATTTTGGTAGAGATAAACATTAATAAACTCTTGTATAAATATAAGATTTTATACCTTAGATTGAACAACAAAAAACATTCTCAATACAAATCAATTTTCTTGTCAAAGGTCGAAATGTGATTCTCCTATTCCCATAATTACTTGATAGGTTTTTAGTGAAAGCAACATTAAGAAATAAGGTTTTGAACCTTCATTTTAAATATAATACAGACGTCAGATAATGAGTTACAAATCTACATGCAAGCATGGTTGCTTTGTATGTAGACGCGGAAACTTGTCACTCCTCCACCTAATTAATCCCGACAACAACATAAGAGCTTCTCTCTCTTACACAGACGGCATCACATTTATGCAATGTTACACGTGATCTCCATGCAAAACTTCTTTCTCACCTATAAATACCAATTAACCTTTCACTTCACTCCTCACTCCAACCAAAAACAAAATCAATAAAAACATAACAATGGCGAACAAGCTCTTCCTCGTCTGCGCAACTCTGGCCTTGTGCGTTCTCCTCACCAACGCTTCCATCTACCGCACCGTCGTCGAGTTTGATGAAGATGATGTCACCAACCCAAGAGGCCCAATGGGTCCAAGGAAATGTCAGAGGGAGTTTCAGCAAGAACAACACCTAAGAGCTTGCCAACAATGGATCCGCAGGCAAGTTAGACGACCAGGTGGTGGTCCCTCCCTAGACGATGAGTTTGATTTCGAAGACGACATCGACAACCCGCGTGGCTCTCAGCAGAGGCATCCTCTACTCCAGCAGTGCTGCCAGGAGCTTCGTCAGGAAGACCCAGAATGTGTTTGCCCAACTTTGAAACAAGCGGCTAAAGCAGTTAGGTTCCAGGGTCAGCAGCAACACGGACCTTCCCATGCTAGACGTATCTTCCAGACCGCTAAGCGCTTGCCTAACGTTTGCAATATCCCGCAGGTTGACGTTTGCCCCTTCAGAGCCACCCCTTACGTCCCTCTTTACGACTAGATTCCAAACCAAACCCTCGAGTGTATGAGTGTGGCTATTGATACATGTTAATACCACACCTCAATCGTGTGTCTCATAAAATGTAAGCTTAATTAGAATGTGTTTATCAGGCTAATGTAATTAGCAGTACTACGTAATAAAAGAGTGGTTTGTTTAATGTTTTCACGGCACACTTGCTCTCTAGATGATCCGAGATATTAATTAGTTTTAAAAAAACAAAAATCTTTCAATCAAATTTGCGGCTTACTTAAATAATGGTTATTGTGTTGTTTTATTGTCAAGGTCGAAATGTGATTCTCCTATTCCAATAATTACTTGATAGGTTTTTAGTGAAAGCAACATTAAGAAATAAAGTAGTCACCAACCGTTATATGGTCACGAGTGATAGCCAATTCTTCATATAAATCACGTAAAAGAAAGTAGATGGTTAAGTTTGATTCATCCCTCTTAACTTTTAATATTTTTTAAAAAAATTATCAATATTAAAAAGGCTATTTTTAAAATTTTGCTCTTGTTGGTCCATAATCAAGAATGAAAATGCGAAAAATTAATAAAATACGAAGAAGAACACTGAGAAATTTGTGTAAAAGCACATACAAATATATTAAAAATCATTTAATTACTCAAAATATTAAAAACTCCATTTTAACCGACTTTTAATCTATCATATTGTTGCACAAGTTTTTGTTTATTCACTGAATTTTACAATTTACGTTCTCTTTTTTTTTTTTTTGAAGAAGCTTAATCTAATTAAAAAATTTCATCATATTTTATTTATATGAATAGATATTCTCACTTTCTTTGACGAATCTTCAATATTCGTTACATATTATTCTCCATATTGTACATATTATTATTTTGCAAAATAATTTTAATTGTTCAATTCACTTAGTATCACGTCACATTTCACGAGTTCTATTCTGTTTGAATAATGTGTGCAGCATCCACTTTGGCATCTATGGGCTAACAACTACTAATCTCGTTTGCTCATGAACCATTAAGATTATATCTCCATCAATTAATATATATATATATATATTTTACGAAACTAAAATGGATTTGTTGAAAATCCTTTCAAGGTCTTATCTCTATTCCACTTTCAAAGGCCTAATATCACTACACCACAAAATAAATCGTTTTGTCAAATTAAGAGCCAAGCCAATTTTATTGGTTGCTCCCAAAACCAACTCTGTTTAACATTTCAATCAAATGAAAAATGCTGCAACGTTTGTTTTAGTGAGTTTATGTTTGATTCACATAGCAAACACAAATTGGGTGGTGTTGTCGGCTAACACTCGTTCGGTATTGATAAAACTATGCTAACATATATATGTGTGCATTTGTATTCTTTTTTTTGGCATATATTTTCATAAATACGTCTGTGTTATATTTCAAGTGGTGATCTTCAATTACAACTTTTCTATATTAATTAATGTCACAGATTGAAAAATGTCATGTCAAATATGAGCTACGTAGCATGCAGGTGCAGACGCGGAGGACTAGCGCTGCCAATCTCCTCTCTCACCTATAAATTATCTCCTTACTTCCCTCTTACATTACTCAAATCAAACCTCGTCCTCACAAACAAGACGAACAAAAAAAATACAATACCAAATGGCGAACAAGCTTTTCCTCGTCTGCGCAACTCTGGCCTTGTGCGTTCTCCTCACCAACGCTTCCATCTACCGCACCGTCGTCGAGTTTGATAGTTTGATGAAGATGACATCACCAACCCAAGAGGCCCAATGGGTCCAAGGAAATGTCAGAGGGAGTTTCAGCAAGAACAACACCTAAGAGCTTGCCAACAATGGATCCGCAGGCAAGTGAGACGACCAGGTGGTGGTCCCTCCCTCGACGATGAGTTTGATTTCGAAGACAACATCGACAACGACATCGACAACCCGCGTGGCTCTCAACAGAGACATCCTCTACTCCAGTAGTGCTGCCAGGAGCTTCGCCAAGAAGACCCAGAATGTGTTTGCCCAACTTTGAAACAAGCGGCTAAAGCAGTTAGGTTCCAGGGTCAGCAGCAACACGGACCTTCCCATGCTAGACGTATCTTCCAGACCGCTAAGCGCTTGCCTAACGTTTGCAATATCCCGCAGGTTGATGTTTGCCCCTTCAGAGCCACCCCTTACGTCCCTCTTTACGACTAGATTCCAAACCAAACCCTCGAGTGTATGAGTGTGGCTATTGATACATGTTAATACCACACCTCAATCGTGTCTCATAAAATGTAAGCTTAATTAGAATGTGTTTACCAGGCTAATGTAATTAGCAGTACTACGTAATAAAAGAGTGGTTTGTTTAGTGTTTTCATCGGCACACTTGCTCTCTAGATGATCCGAGATATTAATTAGTTTTAAAAAAACAAAAAATCTTTCAATCAAATTTGTGGCTTACTTAAATAATTGTTATTGTTTTTATTAGAAATAAATATATAAAAATATATTTATAGATGTTATCGAAGATTTAGATAATATTTTATGAGATTTTAATATATTTTGGTATAGATAAACATCAATAAAATTTTGTATAAATATAAGATTTTATATCTTAGAACAACAGAAAACATTCTGCCTTTCTAGAGTTATTTTTGTTTTCCTTTTGAGAAAAAAAAACCTTGACGTTCTATACGTTTCTCTTCCGGTGAACATATTTTGGCAAAAATTCAAATTTGCAGCGTTAGAATATTACTGGAAGTAACTGATCTGATTTCAGTGTGGAGAGGGTGATTTCAACGTGGAAAGAATATTTGAGGAGGAGGATTCAACCAATATTTTTGCGATTGCCACCTGGGTTTCGTACCCTTGACAGAACCAAGGTTTGTCAGCTTCGTAAATCATTGTATGGTCTTCGACAAGCCCCGAGATGTTGGTTTGCTAAACTAGCTCATGCTATGACGGAATATGGTTTTACTCAAACCATTCTAAACAGATTATGACGGAATATGGTTTTACTCATTCCAGTTACTCACATTTGATAAGAATGGAGTTCAATTGCACGTGTTGGTGTACGTTGATGACTTGATCATTACAGGTAGCTCGCCTCTAGTGATCTCCAAATTCAAATTATATTTAAGTTCATGTTTTCACATGAAAGATCTGGATATTCTCAAATATTTTCTGGGAATTAAAGTTGCTCGTAATGGATCTGGTATATATCTCTGCCAACGCAAATATGCCCTTGATATCATTTCTGAGGCGGGTCTTATGGGTGCCAAACCAACTACTTTTCCATTGGATCAAAATCATAAGCTCGCATTAGCCAAGGGGGATGTTATTTCAGATCCAGCTCGTTATCGCCGTCTCGTTGGCAAGTTGATCTATCTTGGAGTGAGACAACCAGAATTATCATATGCCATTCATGTTTTATCCCAGTTTATGCATGCCCCAAAGCAGGATCACTGGGATGCGGCTATTAGAGTGGTTCGGTACCTTAAGTGGAATCCGGGACAAGGAATTCTTCTTCGATCTAGTGCACCGCTAGTACTTTCAGCATGGTGTGATGCAGATTGGGCCGCATGTCCTCTTAAAAGCTTGGTTGCTCTAAAATGTAAACAACCAACTGTCTCTTGTCAATAATCAAGAATTGCTGGTTGAAAATTTGCGGGGTTCAAACACCCCGGTGGTCGTTCATATAATTCATATCCGGTATATGAGAGAACCAATATTACCATTTGGTCGTATATCAATCAACCCACCTATATTCTTATTCAAACTTTCTTCTCAACCAATTCTCCAAAAGATAGATATCAATACTTATTTGATTTTACAAAAACAATAATTGAGTTTTCTGATTTTTTTAAATTTTTAATACGTTAGTGATTTAAAGTAAAACCGTAATTTCAAATAAATATAAATAAACTTTAAATTATTACTTAATCCTTATTATATTATTTGAGAAACAATTTAAGAAAATAATATATTTTATTCAATTTACTCTCACGTGTTATTAACAGAAATAACATATTTACATTTCATTATTAGAGTAAATTTAAAATAAATATATAAATATGCTTAATTTATTCGAATAATTACAATATATGTTATTATATTTTATTAAACTAACTAAAAAATATTATTAAATTCATAAAAATAATTATTTTCTTTTTTTAATTTATATATTCAAAAATTAATGTTAAAAGTAATTTTAAATAAAATTTAAAATTATATAAATATTTTGATTCATATTTAATAATAAAATAAAATTTACGAATAAAATTAATATTTTTTTGGCATATATTTTCATAAATACGTCTGTGTTATATTTCAAGTGGTGATCTTCAATTACAACTTTTCTATATTAATTAATGTCACAGATTGAAAAATGTCATGTCAAATATGAGCTACGTAGCATGCAGGTGCAGACGCGGAGGACTAGCGCTGTTCATCACTTGTCAGTCTCTTCCAGCACGTAATCCCGACAACAACAATATCCTTGATGAGCTTCTCTCTGTCCACACACACACGCAGGCAAGGATGCATGCATTCTTACACGTGATCGCCATGCCAATCTCCTCTCTCACCTATAAATTATCTCCTTACTTCCCTCTCACAATACTCAAATCAAAACTCGTCCTCACAAACAAGACGAACAAAAAAAATACAATACCAAATGGCGAACAAGCTTTTCCTCGTCTGCGCAACTCTGGCCTTGTGCATTCTCCTCACCAACGCTTCCATCTACCGTACCGTCGTCGAGTTTGATGAAGATGACGTCACCAACCCAAGAGGCCCAATGGGTCCAAGGAAATGTCAGAGGGAGTTTCAGCAAGAACAACACCTAAGAGCTTGCCAACAATGGATCCGCAGGCAAGTGAGACGACCAGGTGGTGGTCCCTCCCTCGACGATGAGTTTGATTTCGAAGACAACATCGACAACGACATCGACAACCCGCGTGGCTCTCAACAGAGACATCCTCTACTCCAGCAGTGCTGCCAGGAGCTTCGCCAGGAAGACCCAGAATGTGTTTGCCCAACGTTGAAACAAGCGGCTAAAGCAGTTAGGTTCCAGGGTCAGCAGCAACACGGACCTTCCCATGCTAGACGTATCTTCAAGACCGCTAGGCGCTTACCTAACGTTTGCAATATCCCTCAGGTTGGTGTTTGCCCCTTCAGAGCCACCCCTTTCCTCCCTTACTAAAATCCCAAATCCCACGTAATATATCGTGTGTTTTATCAAAGAAATGTAAGTTTAGTGTATGTTTGAGGCTAATGTAATTAGCACTACTCCGTAATAAAAGAGAAGTTTTTTAATTTTAGTTTATGCATTGTCTTGCTCTCAAGATAGATTTTTTTTAAAAACAGTACTAATCGATCATTTTATATATATGCATAAAATATAACAATTGGTTTGATGAAGATTCCATTACTGGTCTGCTTTTGGAGAAGGTTTACTTTTTCTATTTGTGAAAATACTATCTCTCCAACTCGGAAGAGCCTTTTTCTATACGAAGACATGTCCAAAAAGATACACGCACACAATTATGCAGATACAAGCTTTAGATTTAGAGGAAGATATTCACACCCAATATATATATATATATAGATGGAGTAGACAACGTAAAGCCAGAACTCTATATCGATGAAAAAGACGCAATAGGTGTGTTGGAAGGGTTGAGATCTGTCCAAAGAGGCGAGCTTGTTCCGGAGTAACTTGCAGGGTTGATATGAAGACGTAATTAAATCCCTTTGCAGCCATATAATTCATAAATTATATTTGATTTTCAGATAAATTTAGTAGTAATACATGGGATTTGAGTCAAGATGTATGTAAAATACATCTATAATCATATATAGTTAGAAAATTTTCTAACAATTATTGTCGTATATCAAACAAAAGTATAATAATCAAAACACACATAAATATAATAATATTAATAAAAATATAAAAATATGCGAAAATTTAATTTATTAGATTAATGACAAACAATAGAACATCGAAACTAAAAGTTATATATAATTATGTATAATTATAAATTTATATTTTAACTGAGTGTAGTAATTTCAATTAAAATTCTTAAACAATAAGTTTTCTCAATCTAGAATGTCTACATAAAAAGGAGAAGCTGCACTATTGTCGTATAAACTTATAAAAAAATATCTCTTTAATTTAAAGATTATTCATACAGTTGGTTTCCATGTTTTTAGTAATGTATTGTGAAGAATTTCTCATCTACACTATTCACAACTTCATAGTATAAACATTATGCATGTTTGGTAGAGATAGAGTTTATATCTTATTTCATAAAATTAAAATTAATAAATATAACAAATACAAATAAAAATATACAACTTTATGAGATAATCTGAGAATAAAAAGTATTTAGGAATGGTAATTGAAAATTTGAGGGAGGGATATTAGAGATAAATATATGAAAATATATTTATAGATCTTATTGAAAATTTAGATAATATCTTATGGGATTTTAGTATATTTTGGTAGAGATAAACATCAATAAAGTCTTTATGTAGATAAACATTATGCATGTTTGGTAGATGTTAGACGATCCTCACCAGCTCATGGGCAAAACGACATCACTGCACCAAATGGGCAAGACAACAAGCAAATGAATTCCCAGAAGCCCACAACTCAAGCCCAACCAAGTACGATGTCGTTGTCTTCTCAACGGCTATTGCAAAAGGACAGCAGACAGAACAGAGCTCCAAGGACATCGCCTGAATCTGCACCTGCACCAACCAGTACGAGCCTACTACAATTGTCCAATCGATTCTCAACCCTTGATCCAACGTTAACAATGTGATGCTGCCATGTGTATAGAACTAGGGTTTTTGCCTTCTATATAAATATGCCATTGTAAAACGCTGTAAGTAACAGTGAGTTTTTGAAATGGAAAGAATCAGTTTTTTTCTTCTTCTTTCATGGTATCAGAGCCATGGACAACAGATCCATGGAACTCTATATTGTGCCTTCTTTAAACATAACAAATTGTGTCACCGTCACCTTAACCGAGCGAAACTATATCCTATGGAAATTCCAATTCGAAACGTTTCTTTCCGGACAGGGCCTTCTTGGCTTTGTTACCGGAGCAACGTCACAACCACCAGTCTCTATCTCTATACCTGGCATCAATGGAACATCAAGTCAAACAACAAATCCAGACTACCAAACTTGGTTTAAAATAGACCAAGTAGTCAAATCTTGGCTTCTTGGATCCTTTTCTGAGGATATCCTCAGTGTAGTGGTCGACTGCGTTACTTCTCAGGATGTGTGGCTCTCCCTGGCTAAGCACTTCAACCGAGTCTCTTCCTCAAGATTATTCGAGCTCCAGCGAAGGTTACAGACGGTAGCAAAGAACGACAAGCCAATGGCAGAATATTTAAAGGAAGTCAAGGCCTTGTGAGATCAACTAGCCTCCATTGGAAATCCTGTTGTAGAAAAAATGAAGATTTTTGCAGCTCTCCATGGCCTGGGCAGAGAATACGAGCCGATCAAAACAAGCATTGAAGGGGATCCCTTTTAGGAAAAACCAAGAAGGAATAGTGTATTATCAAAAACTTTCATTTTATCCGAAAGAACTTTATCTTCATCAAAGATTCTAGTGTGGATTTTACCATCCACAGAGACTTACTGGTGTTATTCATCACTTGTCACTCCTCCACATTTGAGCTTCCAACACCTAATCCTGTCAACAACCTCATAGTTTCTCTCTCTCTCTTTCTCTCAAATATGCATGCAGTCTTACACGTGATCTCCATGCAAAACACCTCTCCAGTCCATAAATACCCATCAGCCCTTCACTTCATTCCTCACTCGAACCAAAAACAAGAAAAGTAAACATACCAAATGGCTAACAAGCTTTTCCTCGTCTGCGCGACTCTGGCCTTCTGCGTCCTCCTCACCAACGCTTCCATCTACCGCACCGTCGTTGAGTTTGATGAAGATGACGTCACCAACCCAAGAGGCCCAATGGGTCCAAGGAAATGTCAGAGGGAGTTTCAGCAAGAACAACACCTAAGAGCTTGCCAACAATGGATCCGCAGGCAAGTGAGACGACCAGGTGGTGGTCCCTCCCTCGACGATGAGTTTGATTTCGAAGACAACATCGACAACGACATCGACAACCCGCGTGGCTCTCAGCAGAGACATCCTCTACTCCAGCAGTGCTGCCAGGAGCTTCGCCAGGAAGACCCAGAATGTGTTTGCCCAACTTTGAAACAAGCGGCCAAAGCAGTTAGGTTCCAGGGTCAGCAGCAACACGGACCTTCCCAAGCGAGACGTATCTTCCAGACCGCTAAGCGCTTGCCTAACGTTTGCAATATCCCGCAGGTTGATGTTTGCCCCTTCAGAGCCACCCCTTTCCTCCCTTACTAAACTCACAAATCCCACGATGATCATCAATGTGGTTGTCTATGTATGTTAATTAACACCACACAGCCATCGTGTGTTTTTATCAAAAAGTAATGTAAGTTTAGTGGAAGTTTGCGGCTAATGTAATTAGCACTACTACGTAATAAAAGAGTTCTTTTGCTTTGACAAAAAAATACCTGCAAATTTAACATAACAGATTAAAAGAATATAGCTCATATGAGCTAACACTGTCGAAATATAATCTCTTTTCCATGGATTCTGTCTCAGACGTTCGCAATGTGTCACAACGTGTGAATTTATTGAAAGGTTTAATCTTTTTGATTCAGATTCCTTCGACAGACCTTTACAGGTGTGAGACCTTTACGTGTGAATTTATTGAAAGGTTTAATCTTTTTTATTCAGATTCCTTCGACAGACCTTTACAGGTTCTCTACAATTTTCTTACAACTTTCATTTGAATTTTTGCATAAAAAGGCTGTAATCTTTTTGCCATTATGAAAGCGCTTTAGTCTCTCTTTACAGTTATACCATGGTGAGTGGTTTAATTGAACTTTTAAATGAAATAGAATGTAGTAGGTCTGTTTGCAATGATGATAACTGATAGTGGATAATCAAAACAGGAATTTGTTTAGTTCCCAGGGTTTGCTTTCTTTGCAATAACATTGAAGGAGAGCTTGGATAAAGATGAGACTTTCCTTAACACACAATTTCATGAAGCCAGGCTACAGAGGAGTGACAAAGTTTCAATGTTTCAGAGGCATTCTTTAGGTTATTTACTAGCTAATACAACCTCCCTAGTGATGAACCATTGCTGTAATCTCAATGAGATGCTGCAGAACTTGGTAATTGATAGCAGGCGTAGCTTAAACGTTTTAAGGTCTCTAGCGATAGAAGGCTTTAGTGGAAGTATAAGGAATCAATGACTCGTATACCCCTCAAAGTTAAAAGAAATGCTCAAATGTTCCCATTTATTTTCAACATTTATTTTTAATTGAAAAATATAAACAAAAGACAAAAAAACTTGAGAGTTGATCATAATTACCGATCCAATCACAGAAAACCCACCCAAACCCATTGATATCGGGTCGACCCGGTTTCATAAAAAAAAAATTAAACAATTAAAAATCAAAAATTAGGGTAAAATTTTTTTACCTTCTTCTTCTTCACTCGGGAATTTCGGCGCCCTCTCTCCCACGATCGGCCATCTTCAACTTCTTCAACTTCTTCAACTTCTTCAACTTCTTCTCCTACATTTTCTTCTTCAACTCTTCTTTGCATTCAACTTCTTCGCATTCACATATCCTCTCTCCCGATCGATTTCAACATCTTCATCTTCAAGGTGATTCTCAACTTAATTTTCCTCTTCTTCTCCCCCATTTTCCCGGATTTGTGTTGAAACCGAAGTAAAACTCCGTAGAACTAAGTTATTAATTTTGAAATTTCATAACAGAACTTTGTTTGTGTCGATTTGGATTTGGTTTTATGAATTCCAGGTGTGCTAATGCGGTTGTTTTTTTGCAAGATGGCTCGAACGAAAAATGCTAATTACGGATGTGGAGAAAGTCCGAATGACGGAGGAGAAAATCTGGAAAGAAGGATTGTCGTAGTTGGATCTAAAATCGTTTACGAAGATCCAACCGATTCTGAGCAGGAAGAAAATAGTTCGCGCAGTGTTTCCGACAGAGATTCAACGGTACGTATCGATTTTTAGTGGTAGAACTAAGTAGAATTGAGTAAAACTGATATTCTTGGCAGTGATACTAGAAGAACTCGGTAAAACTGTGTTGGAGATTGATGTTTTCTAGGTTAATAACACTAAGTGGAACTAGTAACACTAAGGAGAACTAGTAACACTAAGTGGAACTAGTTACACTAAAGAGAACTAGTAACACTAAGATAAAATTATGTATTAAAATTGATAACTTTTGGATTAGTAACACTGAGTAAAACTAGTAACACTAAAGGAAAATAGTAATACTGGTAGTGCTAAGTAGAACTATGTTTCAAAAGTAGAATTAGTAACACTGCAATGACTCGGTAAAACTATGTATTAAAATTGATAATTTGTGTTTAGTAACACTGAGCAAAACTAGTAAGAATGAATAAAAATAATAGTACTTGTAATACTCGGCAAAACTGTGTAGTAAATATATGTTTTTGAGGATAGTAACACTGGGTAAAACTAGGTAAAACTATGTAGCGAAAATTATGAATCTAAATTGTAACACTTGGTAACACTGGGTAAAACTGTATTTGTTTTGCAGGATTCTGGTGAGGAAACAGAGGCTTTACAGCCGATGCAAATGTATTTCCAACCATCAGAGTACACAAAGAAAATTAAGATCCCCACGAGGTGTTACATCACTGAAACGGTGGAGACGTTAGATAACTTGAAGTACCCCCTTCGAGTGGACGAAAAGAGGTGGTTTCACCGTCATCCACAATTCAAGCATTTTTTCCATATATCGAAAGATAAGAACCACAAAGTGATGGGATTGTGGATGCTCCTGGTTCGCACTTTGCGAACGGAAAGAAAAAGAGAAGCTTGGTTCCTCGTAAACAGTACTCCCATCCAGTATGGGATAAGAGAACATGCATTAATCTCTAGGCTGGACTGCCGGAATTATCCCGTGAACTACCAAAGTATAGGTAGTATGGACTGTATTGAAAAGCATTTTGGAAGGGGTGTAAAGGTCAGATACGCAGATGTAAAGGAGAAGCTGAAGGGTATGAGACCTTCGCAAGATAGGTTGAAGATGGCTATCTTATATTTTCTATCAAGCATTATTATAGGATAGACAAAGACGGGAGAAGATGCACCTGCCGTTGAGCCATTCTTCCAACGAGCTGTGAGCGATCTCGATCTCTGCAAGACATTTCCATGGGGGAGATTGTCTTTTGATCACATTATGCGAGAGATCTCGCATACAATGGATCATTTCCGAAGTGTGGTGAAGGGTACCCAGTGGACTATGCCCATATTTTGTACACCGTTGGAGGTAAATATCATTTTAATTATTACTGAATTATACTTGTTTTATATTTGAAACTAATAATATTTGTTTGTGTAGCTTCTAGCATTTGAGGCTATTCCCGAGCTAAGGAAGAAATTTCGGGAAGATGTTTCTGGTGCTGATAGCACGTGTCCTTGGATGTGCAAGACGAAGTTCAAGCGCAGTGCTATGAAGGGCTTCACGCTGGATGAGATCAACGAAGCACTTGGTAGCACTAAGGTTAGTTTTCCGTAGTGTTACTATTTTATATTTTTAATATGTTAAACTAATGTTAAAAATTTTTTTTTTAGGATATTGAGAGTATCTTGGTGGCATATGTTGATGAAGAAGGACTACTTTCTGAAATCTATGAAGTAGAAGACGTTGAGGATAATGACGATGTCATTATCCGAAGTTGGACGACACGTCTACTTCATGACAAGAAACTGGTATTCTTCGAGGAAATATTCAATGAAGACGTGGCTTCGCGAGCAGAACCCGTGAATGCACCCGATGCACCTCATGCACCCCTTGCACCCCATACACCCCTTGCTGAACAAATGGAGAATGCAGCTAGTGATAATGCGCCCATTACCGCATTAGTAGAGCTCATGAAGAAGATAGAGGAGGGATTCAAAAAAGTCCATGAGAAAATAGAGAAATTGGAAGAGAAAATAGAAAAATTGGATGAGAAAAATGCTGGGATATACACAAAGGTCGTATTCGTGGAAGAATACGTAAAAGACAAGTTAGAAATAACTAGGTTGTATGAAGAGATGTATCGCGGTGGTGTTGGAGAACACGAAACGGTAATATTAGGTGTTACTTATTATTACAAATATTTAATAATACTTAATTTAATTGCTTTTGAATTGTAGGATTTGCAGAGAAGTCCAAGGCAGGAGGATAGGCAGGATGATGTGGACGAAGATAGGGCCGATGATAGGAACATTGATGCGGAGATGGTAAATGTGTTTGTATGAAAAAGTAATACTGAGTAATACTGCGTAACACTAATTGTTTTTATTATAGTGTGAGAAGGATGGGGATGTGGAGAAAAGCATTGAGAAAGGCGTGGAGAGAAGTCCAACAACGGATGATGATACAACCGTTGATATCAAAATGGTAAATATGTTTGCATTAGTTAGATTCGAGTAATAATTAATAATTTATACGGATATTAAGTAAAACTATTTGTTTTGATTATAGGGTTCAAAGGACGGAGATGAAGCCATATGCGGTGGAGAAGGTGATTTGGAGGCGGAAAGCGCTAAAATTCCAGAACTGACGGAGATACCAACCGAGGTTCCAACTGAGGTTGCAACCGAGGATGCAACCGAGGATGCAACCGAGCGTACTATACAACGTACGTTCACTAGAAAGAGGAAAAGAAACCCTTCCGGTGCTGTGAAGACTCCATACATAAGGTGGCCAACGCAGAGAAGGAATGCTGATTGAGAAGATCATGGTTGATTGATTTCGTAACTCTCTTGTTGTTATTCCGTAAAACTCGTATCATTTGGCAGAACTACGTAAAACTAATGTTGTTTTTTTCAGACTTATTTGAAATTTAAAATTTAAAAATTATGGTTGATTGATTTTCATTATATTAAAATGTTATAGATTAATATAAGTTCTACAAACTTTAAAATTTTCGAAAATTTTAAAAATTAAATTTTTCTTAAAAAAATTATATAAATCTTAAAATTAATAAATTCATACAAATATTCCAAATTTTTGAAATTTTAAAAAATAATTTTTTTTGGCACTTTCTATTTTTGGCAACCGTCATTTTTTTTTGTAGCCACCATTTCCTTTTTTGGGAGCCGCCGATTTCAACTAGTTTTATAGAAGTTTTTAGTAATATGGATTTTGTACATAGTGTTATTTTAGGGTGTTTTCGATTTAAATTAGTTTTACCAACTAAAAATTGAAGCTTTTTAGTTTTACATTAGTTTATAATCAGTTAAATTATGATTGTTATCACTTTGTATATTAATATTTATTGAAAGTCCTGTTATGTGTGTTTTCGTTTTGAAATGAGTGATTATGAGAAAGCGGTTATAAAAGTATAAAGTATTTAGTGGAATATATTCTTCGAATACATTATTATGGCTTGATTTTTAATTGTTATATTGAATACATGTTTTTGAGATTTTATAGTTTTTTATATAACAAAAATTGGTTTATGTTAACTTTTATGTTTGTTTTGTGATAAATTTGTGAAATCAAATTGAATTCATTATTTACAAGTTTTGAATAACAGTAATACGAGTGTTACGTAGTTTTACTTCATAAGTTCAGTAATACCAATGTTACATAGTGTTCTGATATGATAGTAGTACAACCTAGTGTTACGTAGTTATCCAAAACAGAAAGTTGTCTTTTACAAATGTTTACAAATGTTCACAAATAAGCATTAGTACAAATAACGTAATGAAAAATACAAATATTCATACACTATTAGCGTTACCAAATAACCAATATGACAAATTCTGTCTTGGTAGCCTTCTATTATTAGTCCGTTTGCGGCGTTCTCCGGTAGATGGAAATCTCTTTAATCTCTTTCTTCCTTTATTATTGTTATAGTTCGGAGGCATGATTTGCAATTCTTTGATGTAATCCGGGATATTCCACTCAAACTTATCCGGCACTACATAAATTGTCCTGCTATATGCTAGTGCCCACAACTCCACGGAATAATACTTTGAGCACAAATCATGAAAAAAGATATCCCATGCTCTATCTTCATGCTTCATGTATTCCATGACAGCGGCTGTTGCATGTACGCAAGGGTACTTGTCGATATCAAAACGTTTACAACTGCAAGTTTTCCTTATCAAATTCACCAAGTACGTCTTTCCATCACTTCCGTTCACAACGTACTCTAACTCGAAACTGTTTAGCTCCGTCAAAGTTAAGACAGCTGCCTCTTTACATGTAGTGTGAACTAAATTCTCCACAAAAGGCACTAGTTTGTGGTAGTCCGATCCAGAAACCGCATCTTTCCTATGCTTGTTAAACCATTCAGAGATTTTTGAGATAATCACATCAATCATGGGTAGTAAGGGATACTTCCTACAGTTCGAAAATGCACTGTTCAATGACTCCGCACAGTTACTTGTGTATATGTCGTATCTTTCGCCTGGGAAATAACACCTCGCCCAATGTTTAACATCAGCTGTTTCATCCAAATACTTGGCTGCAGAAGGATATCTAGACCTAAATTCACCATAAACCCGCATGAACTCAGCCTCTGTATATATCTTACAACACTCCATGAATTTCCAAGCAACTACGTCTTTGTTTACGTTAGAAACGTGCCCTTTCACATTTTGAGACAAATGCCATATGCAATATCCATGATGCGCGTTCGGGTAAACTTCAGTAATTGTCTTGATGAGACTTGCATTTCTGTCACTGATAAATACCAAATCTGAAGAGTCGGGAACAACGATTTTCAGGCTTTCAAAAAACCATGTCCAACTTGCGTAGTTCTCGCCATCAAGTACCCCAAAGGCGATGGGATAGTGGTGACAATTAGGGTCTTGAGCTGTCGCAAAAATTAGGACACCACCATATCCATTCTTAAGAAAAGTTGCATCCACCGTTATCACTTTCCTCATGCATTGAAACCCTTCGATGCAAGCTCCCAATGCGATAAATAGATATTTGAATTTTGTTGTTTCGTCCAATTTCACTCTTGTTACTGTACCATGATTAACCTTTTCCAACATATACAAATACTGGTACAAAACCTCATAACTTTCTGCTGGAGTACCACGAACATCAGTAAGAGCTTTTTTTATCCCTCTCCACGCTGTTGAATATGATACTTTCACACCAAATTTACCTTGAACGAGAGATACAAGACTTTTAGCAGTAGGGGTGTGCAATTGTCCTGGAAAATCTGCATGCAAAACATCTGCAACTAATCTTCGTGTGCCTTTTCTTTTACTGTTGCTTGTACTCGAACTAGCCCGAGAGTATGTATGCATGTTGTTGTAAGTTCTAATCGAGAAATAATCTGACCTTCCAATCTTCGCAGCTCGTAAATGTCATTTACAGCTTTCTTGACGACATTGTAAAACTAATCTTGTTTTGTCAGATTTTTTTATCGTAAAACTAAAACAATTCTGAAATGCGGCTCTATCCACCAAATCTTGCAATGCATGCTTCGTTGTAAACTCTTGTCCGACCACAATACCCATACCGTCTTCCCATGCATCTATAAACTCACTATCCTGTGGAATCTCAACATAGTTATCATGCATAGCTGAGCTATCAAACTCGTTACCCATATATGCACCATGTCGTACATTCTCTCCATCTCTAGTACCATCCTCATCATTTTTGCCATCACGTTGTTCTGCTCCACCTACGTAAGGTACAATGGCACTTGCATTAATTTCCTCATCTATTGAATGCAAGACGTCATAGTTCACACCACACGAACTATCTCGGCCCACTTTTGAAAATTGCTCCAAGTAATGATCTGTTGTGATGACCTCCACGTATAAAATACATTTACGCTTCTCATTATCCATGGTATCTAGATAAACATACACATCCTCATCATCGGTAATAACTGATGGTATGTGAGCTCCCACTAACAATGGAATGTAACTCAATTTTAACTTCGTCCTACTTTCATCTATCGCAATCTTCTTGCATATGCTAGCTTCTAACATCGCCAACGTTATATCCTCCACACTTGTATTCTTAAACATTATAGCGTAGATACGACCTTACGAATTCCATATATAATCATTTGAAACAAATTCCCCGTAGTCAAAATGTATGGTTATGTTCTTGCTCATTGTCTCCTATAGAAGAATATAAAAAAGAGTTAGCAAGTTCATTCAGTAATACTAGTTCTCCTAGTAATACATTTTTATGTACCAAATATTCATTACCATATTCCCTTTAGTAATACCAGTTCTACTAGTTTTACTTTTTTTTGTAATACTTGTTTAATACTGTCATCAGTAATACCAGTTTTACTAGTTTTACTTTCCTCATCAGTAATACCAGTGTTACTAGTTTTATTTTTCTTTTTAGTAATACTAGTTCTACTAGTTTTACTTTCTTCATCAGTAATACTAGTGTTAGTAGTTTTACTTGTTCTAGTAGTTTTACTATCTTCATCCCGTAAGTTCTAGTAATACCCAGTTCTACTTAGTTATCCTACGACTGTACAATGATTTTGGCCTCAAATCTTTCTTAATTTCAAACGATTCGCTACAATTCAACATCCACAATACATCCCATAATAATGCGTTCGAGATCAACCCATACAACATAATTATAACTTCAATGTGGATCAAAGTAGTGGTTTTTATCCTAAAATTACAAATAAATCATTTTTTCACAAATCTTTCTTAATGTAAACCTTAATTTGGTTGAGGATTTGTTCAAGATCGTGGCGGCGTCTATGGCGAGCTGGAGGATCGAATTCAATGGCGACAGAGAAGAAGAGGAGAAGAAAATGGCGATTGGAGAAGATGATGTCGTCGGCCACCCACTGTTCTTCGCGTGAGAGGGGAGAGAGAGCAGGAGGGAGGATCGCGTGAGAGAGGAGAGAGAGGAGGATCGCCTGAGAGGAGAGAGAATGGGAGAGAATTTTTGAATTTTTGAATTTTTGTTTTTTTTTAATTATAAGTTAAATAAATTAAAGAAAAAGTGTTTGTTTCATTATAAAAAGTGAGGAGTATGAGTGTTTGTTTTTTATAAATTAAGGGCATTTGAGATGTTGCCTCAAGTATAAGGCCAACTGGTGGATGTGTCGCGCAGCTGGATCTTCTACCTAACCTCGAAGAACTTCATCTGCATCGTGTAAATATGGAAACCATTAGAGAGCTTGTGGGTCATCTGAGGTTGAGATTTGAGAGACTGAAACATCTAGAAGTCAGTAGATGTAGCCGGCAGAAATGCCTTGTCTTGTTAGGGAACATCTTCTGTTTCTTGCCGAACTTGCAAGAGATACATGTTGCTTTTGTAATAGGCTTCAGCAGCTGTTAACTACTTTGCAATCTTCTAAAAAAACTACCAATGGGCTCAATTACCTCCATAGAGTCGAAGAAGTTAAGAGGAGAAACACACTGGTGGAACAACTCAACTTAGGATGATAACACAACAAGAGAAACCCTTCAACCTCATTTCCTACCAGGCTTACAAGCTGACAGAAATATACTAATTGGCTAACTTGGAACATCTTGTTATCAGAGCTCTAGTAAATATTAAGAGAGAAGTTAAAAGCTTCTCCAGTTTCTAATATATTAGGATCTCATGGGTAAGGCGTTTGTAACAGTAGACTGGCAGAAAGTTTTCAGGTTCAAGCAGAGACCTTGAAATTGTGAAAACGTTTCACGTTTCACTAGATGTCATTACTTACGTATTTTTAGTTAGTATACTTTCCTTTATCAATTGAAATTACTATTTTCTGATTTAGGAAACGATCGAGGTTCCTTTTCTAGAATGGTTCAAAGGTTAATCTGAGGAAAAACATGACTGCCTTTAGTGTTTTTCTATAAAACATCTGTTGTTGATTCAATTGTAATGTGACTAACGTCTCTCAAGAGCAAAAACTGGAATCATCTCAACAGCCACTCAATCTGTGATTCAAGGGAGAAAGGCAAAGTGCTTACACAGAATCAAGACTGAAATATAACAAATATTTTTCACAAATTCAAAAAAGTGAAACAAGGTATCCTATAACGAGTGCAGCCACAACTTTCATTGCTACACAAAACAAATAAACAAAAAAACCAAAGAAATCAACAGTCCTAAGAATCTTATACTATTATCGCCTGGTTGTTGCTTTCACATCAACCGTTTTTACAGATCTCCTAATCTTCATCAGTAGGCTTAGAGGGACCACTCTTCTTGGGGAGAAGGAGATTGTGGATGTTGGGCATCACTCCTCCATTAGCAATGGTTACGTCTCCAAGTAGTTTACTTAATTCCTCGTCGTTTCTCACAGCAAGCTGAATATGCCGAGGTACTATACGACTCTTCTTGTTGTCTCTTGCTGCGTTCCCAGCGAGTTCAAGTACCTAGAAAATGAAAAAGTAATCGAACACATGATTACGGATCCGATCGAGAAATTTAGTAAACAACTTCTGCTAACAAAATTCTGTAAAAAGCTAAGAAGAAGGGATGAAGAACGTTTTCATTAACTTTCAGAAACTTACAACTTAATATTTTTGGATACTTTCAACACTTAACTTCTACACTCTAATATACTACTTCAATTCTAACGGCTAGTTTCCTCGAGACTCAGCAACTCCAAAGCTTGGTACCGATTGCTCTGTGGCTGCAGAGAAGTCTTCATACCTGTAGTGTTTTGGACAGAGGAGACATGTTTGGCATGGGGCAAAGCACTGTCTTTTGTACGATGACAGAGTTGTTCAGAAACAACTCTTTTGTTGTGTCCTTCTCTTGACTGAGTCTTGGGCTTCATTTCTTGATTGGGCTTTCGACCACATCCTTCCTGACCCATTGCACTTGACGGAAATGTGCTCTGTTTTGTGAATAACAGAGCATATTCTTGTTTATTGCTCACAAATTCAGCGAGCGTTTTATGCGAATTTATTTGAGGGATAAATAAAACCATAGTGCAATTGAAACAACTCAATAAAGGAATCAAAAGTTTACGAATTTGCATCAGCTCGCAGAATCAAACAGCACAAGGGTGAAGATTGGGACCCAAGAGACATAAAATGGACATTTTCCCTTAAATGGGAAACGTATTTTCAGAAATGTCAATTTCGCTTGAAATCAAAGAAAACGGTAGGAAAAATCAATCCAGAACACCATAGACGCTGACGATGCAAATTGAAACTATAAATTTCGACAACAAGAAGCAAAATAGACAGGCTATGATTACCTCTGCGGCGAGGTATTCAAGAACGGCGGTGATATAAACCAGAGCTCCTGCTCCGACACGCTCGGCATACTTTCCGGCCTTAAAAGCCCAACCTGACTATCTCAGGCGACTGCAAACCTTCCAGAAGACTCACTACGACATCATCCGAGAACCCGTAAGTTCGGCGAAGGTTAACAAAATCTTCTGGGTCGAGAACCGACGACGGGTGGAAACCAAAAATTTCCTGGCCGGAAGTACCGGGAATTTGAGAGTCAACCATGGTTCACGACGGGAAAAGAAAAGCAATTTGAAAAAGTTCCCGGTAGGGGGCGTAGTAGAGCAAGGGATTTTAAAAAAAAAAGAGAAGGTGGAAAAATTCAGTAAGAATAATTGAAGGAAGTCGAGAAATGAACGAAAGAAAATTCCCGAAGAGAGTAAAAGAGAAAAACTGACTGTAAGTGGAGGAGAGAAGAGAGGAAGACGAGAGTTCTTACCTGTAATTATGGAGACGCGCAGTTGAAAGAGGAAGGGCAACCGTCGGGGTGTTTAAAGTACCTTCTGTTAAACCAAAGAAAGAACCTTTGTCTAAAACAGAGGCTTTGCTCACAAAATCGAAAATGTGGGCAACTAAAATCAGACCGCCCAAACCGATTGCTGAACCAAAAGTAACTAAAATTGGACCGGCTAAACCGGCTGTTGAATCGAAATAAGCAAACCGGACAGAAAACACAAAACGACATCTCCTTCTACCTCACGACAGGTCGGCGCCATTGACATCGGTGTTGCAGGCTCTGCAACCGTACTCTGCTTCTGCTGCATAAATCAGATGCACAGGCGGTACGAAGGAGATAGAAAAGATCGACGGCCTAAAACTATTCAATCAATTCGACGCCTTGGATTGCAGTTGAGAGGAGAACATTAGGGTTTCGAAATCAAGTATAAAAACCGAGTTTATTCATTGAGTTTGTAAGAGAGAAAATTCGTGTAACAACATTTATGAAAGGAATTATTCAGTTTCGCAAATCTCTCTTCTCCATTTCTCTCAATTTTTAAACTTGTTTACATTGTATCAGAGCAACCATGGAAAATCGATCCGTGGAAGCTTTTTCTCCTCCATCTTTGAATATTTCAAACTGTGTAACCCTTAAACTCACTGATGGCAACTACATCTTGTGGAAAAGACAGTTCGAATCCTTTTTGTCTGGACAGGGCTTGCTCGGGTTCGTGAATGGCTCCATCCCTCAACCAGTTCCGACAATACCTGTTCCCCACATTGAAGGCTTCACAAACGACGTCGCCAACCCAGATTTCATCGCCTGGACGAAAGCAGACCAGGTAGTTCAATCTTGGCTACTTGGCTCGTTGTTTGAAGAAATTTTAAGTGTTGTGGTTGGTGCAAACACGGCTCAACAGGTGCGGATTTCTCTAGCTCATCATTTCAACTGAGTTTCCTCATCTCGGTTGTTTGAGCTTCAACGGAAGTTGCAGACCATCGCCAAAGCCGATAAACCAATGGCTGTCTATTTGCGTGAGATCAAAAATCTCTGCGATCAACTAAGTTCCATCGGTAACCCGATAAGTGAGAAGATGAAGATCTTCTCAGCACTGCAAGGACTAGGCAAAGATTATGAACCCATCAAAAAAAGTGTGGAAGGATCGATGGACGGACATCCAGCTCCAACCTTTGATTCTATATCTCCACGTCTCATCAGTTTTGATGATCGGCTTCAAGGGTATAACAATGAAAATGTTATAACCCCAAACTTGGCGTTCAACACTTCTCAAGTAAGCAATCCAACACCCTATTACAACAATAGAGGAAGAGCCGGCCCTTATAATAGATTTGGCAGAGGTTAGGAATGCTTTTCCCCCGAGGTAGAGGTTTTCACCAGCAAATATCCTCAGGACCAGTAAGCTCAGTTATTGACAATGCTCCAGTCACTTGTCAAACTTGCGGTAAAACCGGGCATCAAGCCCTAAAATGCTAGCATAGGTTCAACAACAATTATCAATCTGAGGACTTGCCAAATGCACTTACCATGATGCGTATAACTGATGTTTCTGACCGAGGAGGTCAAGAATGGTACCCCGATACTGGTGCAATGGCTCACGTCACCAACAATCATTTGCACTTCAACAGGCAAAACCCTACAATGGCTCTGACAAGGTTATGATAGTTGATGGAAATTTCCTCCCCATCACTCACACAGGCTCGTCTAGCATTGCTTCCTCCTCATGTAATCTCCCTTTGAAAGAAGTTTTGGTTTGTCCCGATATTTCAAAATCACTTCTGTCCATATCAAAACTTACCAAGGATTATCCGTGTATTTTTGAATTTGATGGTGACGGTGTTCGAATAACTGATAAGGACACAAGGAAGCTGCTAGCAACGGGAAGTCTACGTAAAGGTTTATACTGCCTGGAGGAACCATCACCAAAAGTCTATATTTCAAATCGTCAAAACTCAACCAGTGAAGACATTTGGCATAATAGACTTGGACATCCCAACGCCCAAGTCCTCCAGCAGCTTGTTAAAATCGGAGCTATCTCAATAAATAAGTGCGTCAAGAGGATATGTGAGGCATGTCAACTTGGAAAAAGCACACATTTATCTTTTTCTGATTCAGTTTATGTCGCCTCTAGGCCTTTAGAACGGGTTCATAGTGATCTTTGGGGACCGGCTCCTATAAACTCCGGACAAGGGTTTCGTTTCTATGTTATTTTCATCGATAATTATTCAAGATATTGCTGGTTTTATCCGTTAAAGGCTAAGTCTGATTTCTTCAGTGCAATTCAATGCAAAGATCGGATCTTTCCAGTGCGACGGCGGAGGAGAATACACCAGCACACGATTTCTCACACTCCTGCAACAATCAGGTATCCGTCAACTCATCTCATGCCCATATACTCCCCAACAAAATGGATTAGCAGAAAGGAAGCACAGACACATTATAGAACTTGGTCTTTCCATGCTATATCAAAGTAAGCTCCCACAAAGATTTTGGGTAGAGGCTTTCTACACAGCCAATTTTTTGAGCAATTTGCTTCCAACAAAGTCGCTACAACAGTTCATTTCGCCTTTTGAAAAATTGTCTAGTAAGCCTCCTATATACACTGCACTACGCACTTTTGGTTGTGCATGCTATCCAACACTTCGAGATTATGCTCAAAATAAGCTCGATCCTAGGTCACTCAAATGCGTTTTCTTGGGCTACAACAAAAAAATATAAAGGATATTGGTGTCTTTATCCTCCAACGGGCCGCGTTTACTTAAGTCGACATGTGATATTTGATGAAGCTGTTTTTCCCTTTCAAGAATGGACAACCGTGTCATACAACTCCACCACGCCCTTATATAATGCATGGTACAAAGGCATTCAGACCAAACAGTCAACACCGTCTTCATCTCCAAAATTAAGCGGGTCATCGTATATATCACCCTCTTTTCACTTAGGCGAAGATCACGCTCCTCCGTCTCAAGCTCCTCTCATCACTCCGGGTAGTTCACCATCGTCTACACCAGCCGAGTCACCTCACTCTCACACCGAACAAGAACGGACTTCTTTTGATGGGAATGAGTTTTTTGGGCGTACGGCGAGCCTTGATCTCCATCCTATAGGCGACAGCGCTCAACCTCCTATCAATGAACCACCTTATGTTCGTGATGAGCCTACACTTGTCTCTCCACCGACACCACGATCTACAACCCGACATCACATGGGAACTCGTTCCAAAGCTGGCATTACAAAGCCAAATCCTCGTTATGCCTTGCTCACTCACAAAGTAGCTTATCATGAGCCTACAACGGTCAAAGCCACCTTAAAAGATGATGGCTGGGCAGCGGCTATGACTGAGGAGATCACCAATTGCCATGAGACAAACACTTGGAGTTTAGTGCCTTACAACTCCAACATGAATGTTTTAGGTTCAAAATGGGTGTTCCGCACTAAACTCAACTCCGATGGCTCCTTAAATAAGTTAAAAGCTCGCATTGTCGCCAAAGGCTTTCATCAAGAAGAAGGCATAGATTACTTAGAAACGTACAGTCTGGTTGTCCGCACATCCACAGTTCGAGCCGTTCTTCATCTTGCTACAATAAAGCAATGGAATTTGCGTCAAATGGACGTCAAAAATGTGTTCTTGCATGGGGATCTTGTAGAAACAGTCTATATGACACAACCCGCTGGCGTTGTAGATCCAAATAAGCCAAATCACATGCGCTTGCTGCATAAATCGATCTACGGCTTAAAACAATCACCAAGGGCATGGTTTGATAAGTTTAGTACTTATCTCATGGAATATGGCTTTACGTGCAGCAAGCCAGACCAGTCAGTTTTTGTGTTTACAACTGGTACGGATATCATTCTTCTTCTTCTCTATGTCGATGACATGATCATTACCGGCAGCAGCACGGTCTTGCTCCAAGAGTTTATGGAAACACTACAAAAACAGTTTCGTATGAAAGATTTGGGTCTTCTTCATTATTTTTTGGGCATTCAGGTTCACCATAACCAGGATGGTCTTTTTCTCTCACAACAACAATATGCCAAGGATCTTTTGGATGTGGCGTCCATGAGTTCTTGCTGCCCTGTCTCAACGCCACTTCCATTGCAACCAAACCGTTTGCAAACCGATGATGAGCTTTTCGACAATCCTACCTAGTTCCACAGTCTTGCTGGAAAATTGCAATATTTGACGTTAACAAGGCCAGACATTCAATATTCCGTAAATCTTGAATGTCAAAGGATGCATGCTCCCAAACAAATGGCTTATTTGTTGCTTAAACGAATACTACGTTACGTCAAAGGCACGCTAACGATGGTTTTAAACTTCACAAAGCATTCGGATTGCACACTACGGGCTTATAGCGATAGTGATTGGGCTAGGTGCAAAGAAACACGAAGATCCACCGGAGGCTTCTGCACTTTCCTAGGAGGAAATCTCATTTCGTGGTTCTCAAAGAAACAACCGACAGTTTCTCGAAGCTCTACCGAGGCCGAGTATCAAGCCCTCTCCGAAGCTGCATCTGAAATCACATGGTTAAGTTCTCTTCTTAAAGAGCTCCACATACCTCTTCTCCGCACACCGGAGCTCTATTGTGACAATCTTTCGGCCGTGTATCTAATAGCCAACCCGGTCTTTCACTCCCGCACCAAACATTTCGATCTTGATCATCATTATGTGCGTGAGCGTGTCGCACTAGGCACTCTCCTCGTCAAACATATTCCCGGACATCAATGATTGGCGGATCTCTTTACCAAGTCACTACCCACGAAAACGTTCTCTAAGCTTCAGACTAACCTCGGTGTTGTGTTGCCCCCCACACCGAGTTTGAGGGGGGTGTTAAACCAAAGGAAGAACCTCTGCCTAAAACAGAGGCTTTGCTCACAAAATCGAAAATGTGGGCAACTAAAATCAGACCGCCCAAACCGATTGCTGAACCAAAAGTAACTAACATTAGACCGGCTAAACCGGCTGCTAAATCGAAATCAGCAAACCGGACAGAAAACGCAAAATGACATCTCCTTCTACCTCACGACAGGTCGGCGCCATTGACGCCGGTGCTGCAGGCTCTGCAACCGTACTCTGCTTCAGCTGCACAAATCAGATGCGCATGCGGTACGAAGGAGACAGAAGATCGACGGCCTAAAACTATTCAATCGATTCGATGCCTTGGATTACAGTTGAGAGGAGAACGTTAGGGTTTCGAAATCGAGTATAAAAACCGAATTTATTCATTGAGTTTGTAAGAGAGAAAATTTGTGTAACAACATTTATGAAAGGAATTATTCAGTTTCGCAAATCTCTCTTCTCCATTTCTCTCAAGTTTTAAACTTGTTTACACCTTCGAGATACGTGAAGACGCTTCGGCTCCCAAAAATCTCGGCCGTTAGATTCAAAATAAGCAATCTCAAATCAAAAACCTCGGGATACGATCAAATCGAGCATCCTCATCCAGAAATAACCGCCGTATACCTCGTCTAGCTCGGCAAAACGGTTGGGGGCAACTATTGGAGCTCGATTTAAACAATTAAAATCGGGCCCATGAGATTGAGTCAGCCCATCACGAGCAGCACGAGGGGATCGATAAGCCTGGCTGAACGACCAGGGCGAGATTCGCCGGTAGATACGAGGAACGTGAGTGTTAGATTGTAGGCAAGGAACCGAGTTTCATAGTGGTATAAAAAGGGAAAACCCTAAATGTAAAAGGGGATCCCTTTTAGGAAAAACCAAGAACGAATAGTGTATTATCAAAAACTTTCATTTTATCCGAAAGAACTTTATCTTCATCAAAGATTCTAGTGTGGATTTTACCATCCACAGAGACTTACTGGTGTTATTCATCACTTGTCACTCCTCCACATTTGAGCTTCCAACACCTAATCCTGTCAACAACCTCATAGTTTCTCTCTCTCTCTTTCTCTGAAATATGCATGCAATCTTACACGTGATCTCCATGCAAAACACCTCTCCAGTCCATAAATACCCATCAGCCCTTCACTTCACTCCTCACTCGAACCAAAAACAAGAAAAGTAAACATACCAAATGGCTAACAAGCTTTTCCTCGTCTGCGCGACTCTGGCCTTCTGCGTCCTCCTCACCAACGCTTCCATCTACCGCACCGTCGTTGAGTTTGATGAAGATGACGTCACCAACCCAAGAGGCCCAATGGGTCCAAGGAAATGTCAGAGAGAGTTTCAGCAAGAACAACACCTAAGAGCTTGCCAACAATGGATCCGCAGGCAAGTGAGACGACCAGGTGGTGGTCCCTCCCTCGACGATGAGTTTGATTTCGAAGACAACATCGACAACGACATCGACAACCCGCGTGGCTCTCAGCAGAGACATCCTCTACTCCAGCAGTGCTGCCAGGAGCTTCACCAGGAAGACCCAGAATGTGTTTGCCCAACTTTGAAACAAGCGGCCAAAGCAGTTAGGTTCCAGAGTCAGCAGCAACACGGACCTTCCCATGCTAGACGTATCTTCCAGACCGCTAAGCGCTTGCCTAACGTTTGCAATATCCCGCAGGTTGATGTTTGCCCCTTCAGAGCCACCCCTTTCCTCCCTTACTAAACTCACAAATCCCACGATGATCATCAATGTGGTTGTCTATGTATGTTAATTAACTCCACATAGCCATCGTGTGTTTTTATCAAAAAGTAATGTAAGTTTAGTGTATGTTTGCGGCTAATGTAATTAGCACTACTACGTAATAAAAGAGTTCTTTTGCTTTGACAAAAAAATACCTGTAAATTTAACATAACAGATTAAAAAAATATAGCGCATATGAGCTAACACTGTCGAAATATAATCTCTTTTCCATGGATTCTGTCTCAGACGTTCGCAATGTGTCACAACGTGTGAATTTATTGAAAGGTTTAATCTTTTTGATTCAGATTCCTTCGACAGACCTTTACAGGTGTGAGACCTTTACGTGTGAATTTATTGAAAGGTTTAATCTTTTTTATTCAGATTCCTTCGACAGACCTTTACAGGTTCTCTACAATTTGCTTACAACTTTCATTTGAATTTTTGCATAAAAAAAGCTGTAATCTTTTTGCCATTATGAAAGCGCTTTTGTCTCTCTTTACAGTTAAACCATAGTGTGTGGTTTCTTTTATCTCTATTTCTTTTTCCCAGAATGGTTCAAAGGTTAATCCGAGGAAAAGAAAAGAACATGGCTGCCTTTAGTGTTTTTCTATAAAACATTTGTTGTTGATTCAGTTGTAACTTCTCTCAAGAGCAAGAAACTGGAATCATCTCAACAGCCACTCAATCTGTGATTCATGGGAGAAAGTCAATGTGCTTACACAACGAGTCAAGACTGAAATATAACAAATATTTTTCATAAATTCAAAAAAGTGACACAAGGCATCCTATAACGAGTGCAGCCACAGCTTTCATTGCTGCACAAAACAATTAAACAAAAATACACAAAGAAATCAACAGTCCTAAGAATCTTATACTATCATGGCCTGGTTGTTGCTTTTACATCAACCGTTTTTACAGATCTCCTAATCTTCATCAGTAGGCTTAGAGGGACCACTCTTCTTGGGAAGAAGGAGATTGTGGATGTTGGGCATCACTCCTCCATTAGCAATGGTTACGTCTCCAAGTAGTTTACTTAATTCCTCGTCGTTTCTCACAGCAAGCTGAATATGCCGAGGTACTATACGAGTCTTCTTGTTGTCTCTTGCTGCGTTCCCAGCGAGTTCAAGTACCTAGAAAATGCAAAAGTAATCGAATCCATGATTACGGATCCGATCGAGAAATTTAGTAAACAACTTCTGCTAACAAAATTCAGCGAGCGTTTTATGCGAATTTATTTGAGGGATAAATAAAACCATAGTGCAATTGAAACAACTCAATAAAGGAATCAAAAGTTTACGAATTTGCATCAGCTCGCAGAATCAAACAGCACAAGGGTGAAGATTGGGACCCAAGAGACATAAAATGGACATTTTCCCTTAAATGGGAAACGTATTTTCAGAAATGTCAATTTCGCTTGAAATCAAAGAAAACGGTAGGAAAAATCAATCCAGAACACCATAGACGCTGACGATGCAAATTGAAACTATAAATTTCGACAACAAGAAGCAAAATAGACAGGCTATGATTACCTCTGCGGCGAGGTATTCAAGAACGGCGGCGAGATAAACCGGAGCTCCTGCTCCGACACGCTCGGCATACTTTCCCGCCTTAAAAGCCCGACCTGACTATCTCAGGCGACTGCGAACCTTCCAGAAGATTCACTACGATATCTTCCGAGAACCCGTAAGTTCGGCGAAGGTTAACTAAATCTTCCGGGTCGAGAACCGACGACGGGTGGGGACCAAAAATTTCCGGCCGGAAGTACCGGGAATTTGAGAGTCAACCATGGTTCACGACGGGAAAAGAAAAGCAATTTGAAAAAGTTCCCGGTAGGGGGCGAAGCAGAGCAAGGGATTTTAAAAAATAAAAAAGAGAAGGGGGAAAAATTCAGTAAGAAGAATTGAAGGAAGTCGAGAAATGAACGAAAGAAAATTCCCGGAGAGAGTAAAAGAGAAAAACTAACTGTAAGTGGAGGAGAGAAGAGAGGAAGACGAGAGCTCTTACCTGTAATTATGGAGACGCGCAGTTGAAAGAGGAAGGGCAACCGTCGTGGTATTTAAAGTACCTTCTCTTAAACCAAAGGAAGAACCTCGGTCTAAACAGAGGCTTTGCTCACAAAATCGAAAATGTGGGCAACTAAAATCAGACCGCCCAAACCGATTGCTGAACCAAAAGTAACTAAAATTGGACCGGCTAAACCGGCTGCTGAATCGAAATCAGCAAACCGGACAGAAAATGCAAAACGACATCTCCTTCTACCTCGCAACACGTCGGCGCCATTGACGCCGGTGCTGCAGGCTCTGCAACCGTACTCTGCTTCAGCTGCACAAATCAGATGCGCAGGCGGTACGAAGGAGACAGAGAAGATCGATGGCCTAAAACTATTCAATCGATTCGACGCCTTGGATTGCAGCTAAGAGGAGAACGTTAGGATTTCGAAATCGAGTATAAAAACCGAGTTTATTCATTGAGTTTGTAAGAGAGAAAATTCGTGTAACATTTATGAAAGGAATTATTCAGTTTCGCAAATCTCTCTTCTCCATTTCTCTCAAGTTTTAAACTTGTTTACATGGTATCAGAGCAACTATGGAAAATCGATCCGTGGAAGCTTTTTCTCCTCCAGCTTTCAATATTTCAAACTGTGTAACCCTTAAACTCATTGATGGCAACTACATCTTGTGGAAGAGACAGTTCGAATCCTTCTTGTCTGGATAGGGCTTGCTCGGGTTCGTGAATGGCTCAATCCCTCAACCAGTTCCGACAATACCTGTTCTCCGCACATTGAAGGCTTCACAAACGACGTCGCCAACCCAGATTTCATCGCCTGGACGAAAGCAGGCCAGGTAGTTCAATCTTGGCTACTTGGCTCGTTGTCTGAAGAAATTTTAAGTGTTGTGGTTGGTGCAAACACGGCTCAACACGTGTGGATTTCTCTAGCTCATCATTTCAACCGAGTTTCCTCATCTCGGTTGTTTGAGCTTCAACGGAAGCTGCAGACCATCGCCAAAGCCGATAAACCAATGGCTGTCTATTTGCGTGAGATCAAAAATCTCTGCGATCAACTAAGTTCCATCGGTAACCCGATAAGTGAGAAGATAAAGATCTTCTCAGCATTGCAAGGACTAGGCAAAGATTATGAACCCATCAAAACAAGTGTGGAAGGATCGATGGACGGACATCCAGCTCCAACCTTTGATTCTATATCTCCACGTCTCATCAGCTTTGATTCTATAACAATGAAAATGTTATAACCCCAAACTTGGCGTTCAACACTTCTCAAGTAAGCAATCCAACACCCTATTACAACAATAGAGGAAGACCCGGCCCTTACAATAGATTTGGCAGAGGCCGGGGAAGCTTTTCCACCCGAGGTAGAGGATTTCACCAGCAAATATCCTCGGGACCAGTAAGCTCAGTTATCGACAATGCTCCAGTCACTTGTCAAATTTGCGGTAAAACCGGACATCAAGCCCTAAAGTGCTGGCATAGGTTAAACAACAATTATCAATCCGAGGACTTGCCAAATGCACTTACCATGATGCGTATAACTGATGTTTCTGACCAAGGAGGTCAAGAATGGTACCCCGATACTGGTGCAACGGCTCACGTCACCAATAATCATCTTGCACTTCAACAGACAAAACCCTACAATGGCTTTGAAACGGTTATGATAGCTGATGGAAATTTCCTCCCCATCACTCACACACGCTCGTCTAGCATTGCTTCCTCTTCAGGTAATCTCCCTTTGAAAGAAGTTTTGGTTTGTCCCGATATTGCAAAATCACTTCTGTCCGTATCAAAACTTACCAAGGATTATCCGTGTATTTTTGAATTTGATGGTGAGGGTGTTCGAACAACTGATAAGGACACAAGGAAGCTGCTAGCAACGGGAAGTCTACGTAAAGGTTTATACTGCCTGGAGGAACCATCACCAGAAGTCTATTTTCAAATCGTCAAAACTCAACCACTGAAGACATTTGGCATAATAGACTTGGACATCCCAACGCCCAAGTCCTCCAGCAGCTTGTTAAAACCGGAGCTATCTCAATAAATAAGTGCGTCAAGAAGATATGTGAGGCATGTCAACTTGGAAAAAACACACATTTATCTTTTTCTGATTCAGTTTATGTCACCTCTAGGCCTTAAGAACGGGTTCATAGTGATCTTTGGGGACCGGCTCCTATAAACTCCGGACAAAGGTTTCGTTTCTATGTTATTTTCATCGATAATTATTCAAGATATTGCTGGTTTTATCCGCTAAAGGCTACGTCCGATTTCTTCAGCATTTTCTCCACTTTTAAACTCATGGTAGAAACGCAATTCAATGCAAAGATCGGATCTTTCCAGTGCGACGGCGGAGGAGAATACACCAGCACACGGTTTCTCACACTCTTGCAACAATCAGGTATCCGTCAACTCATCTCATGCCCATATACTCCCCAACATAATGGGTTAGCAGAAAGGAAGCACATACACATTATAGAACTTGGTATTTCCATGTATATCAAAGTAAGCTCCCACAAAGATTTTGGGTAGAGGCTTTCTACACAGCCAATTTTTTGAGCAATTTGCTTACAACAAACTCGCTACAACAGTTCATTTCGCCTTTTGAAAAATTTTCTGGTAAGCCTCCTACATACACTGCACTACGCACTTTTGGTTGTGCCTGCTATCCAACACTTCGAGATTATGCTCAAAATAAGCTCGATCCTAGGTCACTCAAATGCGTTTTCTTGGGCTACAACGAAAAATATAAAGGATATTGGTGTCTTTATCCTCCAACGGGCCGCGTTTACTTAAGTCGACATATGATATTTGATGAAGTTGTTTTTCCCTTTCAAGAATGGACAACCGTGTCATACAGCTCCACCACGCCCTTGTTTAATGCATGGTACAAAGGCATTTAGACCAAACAGTCAACGCCGTCTTCATCTCCAAAATTAAGCGGGTCATCGTATATATCACCCTCTTTTCACTTAGGCGATGATCACGCTCCTCCGTCTCAAGCTCCTCTCATCACTACGGGTAGTTCACCATCGTCTACACCAGCCGAGTAACCTCACTCTCACACCAAACAAGAACGGACTTCTTTTGATGGGAATGAGTGTTCTGGGCGTACGGCGAGCCTTGATCTCGATCCTATAGGCGATAGCGCTCAACCTCCCATCAATGAATCACCTTCTGTTCGTGATGAGCCTACACCTGTCTCTCCACCGACACCACGATCTACAACCCGACATCACATGGTAACTCGTTCCAAAGCCGGCATTACAAAGCCAAATCCTCGTTATGCCTTGCTCACTCACAAAGTAGCTTATCCTGAGCCTATAGCGGCCAAAACCACCTTAAAAGATGATGGCTGGGCAGCGGCTATGACTGAGGAGATCACCAATTGCCATGAGACAAACCCAACATGAATGTTTTAGGTTCAAAATGGGTGTTCCGCACTAAACTCAACTCCGATGGCTCCTTAAATAAGTTCAAAGCTCGCATTGTCGCCAAAGGCTTTCATCAAGAAGAAGGCATCGATTACTTAGAAACGTACAGTCCGGTTGTCCGCACATCCACAGTTCGAGCCGTTCTTCATCTTGCTACAATAAAGCAATGGAATTTGCATCAAATGGACGTCAAAAATGTGTTCTTGCATGGGGATCTTGCAGAAACAGTCTATATGACACAACCCGTTGGCTTTGTAGATCCAAATAAGCCAAATCACGTGTGCTTGCTGCATAAATCGATCTACGGCTTAAAACAATCACCAAGGGCATGGTTTGATAAGTTTATCACTTATCTCATGGAATATGGCTTTACGTGCAGCAAGCCAGACCCATCACTTATTGTGTTTACAACTGGTACGGATATCATTCTTCTTCTTCTCTATGCCGATGACATGATCATTACCGGCAACAACACGGTCTTGCTTCAAGAGTTTATGGAAACACTACAAAAACAGTTTTGTATGAAAGATTTGGGTCTTCTTCATTATTTTTTGGGCATTCAGGTTCACCATCACCAGGATGGTCTTTTTCTCTCACAACAACAATATGCCGAGGATCTTTTGGTTGTGGCGTTCATGAGTTCTTGTTGCCCTGTCTCAACGCCACTTCCATTGCAACCGAACTGTTTGCAAACCGATGATGAGCTTTTCGAAAATCCTACCTACTTCTGCAGCCTTGCTGGAAAATTGCAATATTTGACGTTAACAAGGCTCGACATTCAATATTCCGTAAATCTTGTATGTCATAGGATGCATGCTCCAAAACAAATGGATTATTTGTTGCTTAAACAAATACTACGTTACGTCAAAGGCACGCTAACGATGGGTTTAAACTTCACAAAGCATTCGGATTGCACACTACGAGCTTATAGCGATAGTGATTGGGCCGGGTGCAAAGAAACACGAAGATCCACCGGAGGCATATGCACTTTCCTAGGAGGAAATCTCATTTCGTGGTCCTCAAAGAAACAACCGACAGTTTCTCGAAGCTCTACCGAGGTCGAGTATCGAGCCCTCTCCGAAACTGCGTCTGAAATCACATGGTTAAGTTCTCTTCTTAAAGAGATCCACATACCTCTTCTCCGCACACCGGAGCTCTATTATGACAACCTTTCGGCCGTGTATCTAACAGCCAACCCGGTCTTTCACTCCCGCACCAAACATTTCGATCTTGATCATCATTATGAGCGTGAGCGTGTCGCACTAGGCACTCTCCTCGTCAAACATATTCTCGCACTAGGCACTCTCTTCGAACCAACCTCGGTGTTGTGTTGCCCCCCACACCGAGTTTGAGGGGGGTGTTAAACCAAAGGAAGAACCTCTGTCTAAAACAGAGGCTTTGTTCACAAAATCGAAAATGTGAGCAACTAAAATTAGACCACCCAAACCGATTGCTGAACCAAAAGTAACTAAAATTGGACCGGCTAAACCGGCTGCTGAATCGAAATCAGCAAACCGAACAAAAAAGGCAAAAGGACATCTCCTTCTACCTCGCGACAGGTCGGCGCCATTGACGCCGGTGCTACAGGCTCTGCAATCGTACTCTGCTTCAGCTGCACAAATCAGATGTGCAGGCGGTACGAAGGAGACAGAGAAGATCGACGACCTAAAACTATTCAATCGATTCGACGCCTTGGATTGCAGCTGAGAGGAGAACGTTAGGGTTTCGAAATCGAGTATAAAAACCGAGTTTATTCATTGAGTTTGTAAGAGAGAAAATTCCTGTAACAACATTTATGAAAGGAATTATTGAGTTTCGCAAATCTCTCTTCTCCATTTCTCTTAAGTTTTAAACTTGTTTACACCTTCGAGATACGTGAAGACGCTTCGGCTCCCAAAAATCTCGGCCGTTAGATTCAAAATAAGCGATCTCAAATCAAAAACTTCAGGATACGATCAAATCGAGCATCCTCGTCCAGAAATAACCGCCGTATACCTCGTCTAGCTCGGCAAAACGGTTGGGGGCAACTGTTGGAGCTCGATTTAAACAATTAAAATCGGGCCCATGAGATTGAATCAGCCCATCACGAGCATCACGAGGGGATCGATAAGCCTAGCTGAACGACCAGGGCGAGATTCGCCGGTAGATACGAGGAACGTGAGTGTTAGATTGTAGGCAACGAACTGAGTTTCATAGTGGTATAAAAAGGGAAAAAACCCTAAATGTAAAGGGGATCCCTTTTAGGAAAAACCAAGAAGGAATAGTGTATTATCAAAAACTTTCATTTTATCCGAAAGAACTTTATCTTCATCAAAGATTCTAGTGTGGATTTTACCATCCACAGAGACTTACTGGTGTTATTCATCACTTGTCACTCCTCCACATTTGAGCTTCCAACACCTAATCCTGTCAACAACCTCATAGTTTCTCTCTCTCTCTTTCTCTCAAATATGCATGCAGTCTTACACGTGATCTCCATGCAAAACACCTCTCCAGTCCATAAATACCCATCAGCCCTTCACTTCACTCCTCACTCGAACCAAAAACAAGAAAAGTAAACATACCAAATGGCTAACAAGCTTTTCCTCGTCTGCGCGACTCTGGCCTTCTGCGTCCTCCTCACCAACGCTTCCATCTACCGCACCGTCGTTGAGTTTGATGAAGATGACGTCACCAACCCAAGAGGCCCAATGGGTCCAAGGAAATGTCAGAGGGAGTTTCAGCAAGAACAACACCTAAGAGCTTGCCAACAATGGATCCGCAGGCAAGTGAGACGACCAGGTGGTGGTCCCTCCCTCGACGATGAGTTTGATTTCGAAGACAACATCGACAACGACATCGACAACCCGCGTGGCTCTCAGCAGAGACATCCTCTACTCCAGCAGTGCTGCCAGGAGCTTCACCAGGAAGACCCAGAATGTGTTTGCCCAACTTTGAAACAAGCGGCCAAAGCAGTTAGGTTCCAGAGTCAGCAGCAACACGGACCTTCCCATGCTAGACGTATCTTCCAGACCGCTAAGCGCTTGCCTAACGTTTGCAATATCCCGCAGGTTGATGTTTGCCCCTTCAGAGCCACCCCTTTCCTCCCTTACTAAACTCACAAATCCCACGATGATCATCAATGTGGTTGTCTATGTATGTTAATTAACTCCACATAGCCATCGTGTGTTTTTATCAAAAAGTAATGTAAGTTTAGTGTATGTTTGCGGCTAATGTAATTAGCACTACTACGTAATAAAAGAGTTCTTTTGCTTTGACAAAAAAATACCTGTAAATTTAACATAACAGATTAAAAAAATATAGCGCATATGAGCTAACACTGTCGAAATATAATCTCTTTTCCATGGATTCTGTCTCAGACGTTCGCAATGTGTCACAACGTGTGAATTTATTGAAAGGTTTAATCTTTTTGATTCAGATTCCTTCGACAGACCTTTACAGGTGTGAGACCTTTACGTGTGAATTTATTGAAAGGTTTAATCTTTTTTATTCAGATTCCTTCGACAGACCTTTACAGGTTCTCTACAATTTGCTTACAACTTTCATTTGAATTTTTGCATAAAAAAAGCTGTAATCTTTTTGCCATTATGAAAGCGCTTTTGTCTCTCTTTACAGTTAAACCATAGTGTGTGGTTTCTTTTATCTCTATTTCTTTTTCCCAGAATGGTTCAAAGGTTAATCCGAGGAAAAGAAAAGAACATGGCTGCCTTTAGTGTTTTTCTATAAAACATTTGTTGTTGATTCAGTTGTAACTTCTCTCAAGAGCAAGAAACTGGAATCATCTCAACAGCCACTCAATCTGTGATTCATGGGAGAAAGTCAATGTGCTTACACAACGAGTCAAGACTGAAATATAACAAATATTTTTCATAAATTCAAAAAAGTGAAACAAGGTATCCTATAACGAGTGCAGCCACAGCTTTCATTGCTGCACAAAACAATTAAACAAAAAAACCAAAGAAATCAACAGTCCTAAGAATCTTATACTATCATGGCCTGGTTGTTGCTTTTACATCAACCGTTTTTACAGATCTCCTAATCTTCATCAGTAGGCTTAGAGGGACCACTCTTCTTGGGAAGAAGGAGATTGTGGATGTTGGGCATCACTCCTCCATTAGCAATGGTTACGTCTCCAAGTAGTTTACTTAGTTCCTCGTCATTTCTCACAGCAAGCTGAATATGCCGAGGTACTATACGAGTCTTCTTGTTGTCTCTGGCTGCGTTCCCAGCGAGTTCAAGTACCTAGAAGATGAAAAAGTAATCGAACCCATGATTACGGATCCGATCCAGAAATTTAGTAAATAACAACATCTGCTAACAAAATTCAGCGAGGGTTTTATGCGAATTTATTTGAGAGATATACAAAACCCCAGTGCAATTGAAACAACTCACTAAAAGGAATCAAAAGTTTACGAGTTTGCAATCAACTCGCAGAATCAAACAGTAAATTTTGGTAAAAACAACAAAGCTAGCCCTAACTTCATCATCATCAGCACAAGAGTGAAGATTGAGACCCAAGAGACATAAAATGGACATTTCCCTTAAATGGGAAACGTATTTTCGGAAATGTCAATTTCACTTGAAATCAAAGAAAACGGTAGGAAAAATCAGTCCAGAACCATATATTGAAACTATAAATTTCGACAACGTGAAGCAAAATAGACAGGCTATGATTACCTCTGCGGCGAGGTATTCAAGAACGGCGGCGAGATAAACCGGAGCTCCTGCTCCGACACGCTCGGCATACTTTCCGGCCTTGAGGAATCGAGCAATACGACCCACAGGAAATTGCAGCCCCGCCTTGCTACTACGAGAAGTAGACTTCTTTACCGCTCCAGATCCAAGTGTTTTTCCCCGACCCGCCATTTCCACAACCAAGAAAATTACTCTAGAAATTAGAAAAAAGAGTTTGAAAATTTCGAAATTAGAGAAACACTTTCTACAAAATTGACAATTATGCGTTACAACGAAACCCGACATAGATTACTATTAATATAGTGGAGAAAAAATATATCAGTCACCAATGATATGACAGCACACAGATCGGCAATTAGGACCGTTAGATCGTGTTTAGTTAAACGGACAAGATTTGAGCTTTGGAGCTCGCCATTTGGACATTGTGGTTCTTTTGAACAAACATGTCAGACATGTTTCGGTCCAATCGTGAAAATTAATGGGCTCAGGTTTTAAATTATAATCCCAAAAATTATCAAATTTTTGGACTAACTCTGTTTGGACTAGAAGGCTTTTCTGGGTAAGTTAAGGGCAGACTCGGGCAGTTCCAAAAACTCTAAATACATATTTTTCGTTTAGTAATGAAACTTATTTAATAATTTATACGTAGATTAATATAACATCAAAAAATTCAAACTTTTACATTTGGTTTAGTATGAATTTTATATGATTTGAAATTGAATTTCTGTTTTTAATACATTAATTTCAAATCAACTATATAAAATTAATTTTATCAAAAATGGAATTTGTACTATTATTGAAAATTTATATTAATGATGTTATTTTTATAATAAAAGTTTTAAAAAAAAATATTCAATTGCGTTTTTATTTATCATTTGTTAAAATACTTTTAATTTTTTATTTAAATATAGAGGATACGAATTCAAAAATCAGAAAACAAAAGTATTTTGGGTACATGGTTTTAACTTTTATTTTTTTGTCAAACATAGTTTTAACTTTTATGGGAGCAATTTGTTGTTGTTGTTATATATATGTTGTGTATCGTATCTTGAGACGACAAAAACTCATATTCAGTTCCACTTTCTCCTTGCTTTACTATCTCTTCCTTAGAAAATGGAAAACTAAATTGCCAGAAGAAGGTTCTCCAATCCAAAATATATATAAACTCTCCAACATTCATTTCATTTTCTTTTCCGGTAACGATCTCTTTCTGCTTCTTTCATTCTCATATTCTTTAGAAGACAAAATTCAGAGAAGAGGATAAAAAAAATGGAAGCTTCAAGCACAAGAAGTGGAAAGAAGAAGAAGCCACTGGATAAAATCGATGCTCAAAAGAGTAAGAAACTGCCCAATGTTTGGTTTTCACTGAAGAAATCTCTCCACTGCAAATCTGATCCTTCCGATGTGGACGACCCGAAATCCAAAAAAGAGCTCGCTTCCATATCCACCAAGAGAACAACCTCCTTCGGCGTCGGTGGCCGGTCTGGTTGTTCGAGATCTATAGCCAATCTCAAAGACGTAATCCATGGAAGCAAACTGCATTTGGAGAAGCCGACTTGCTCTAGCCCTCGTTCTATCGGAAGCAGCGAGTTTCTCAACCCCATTACGCACGAGGTAATCTTTAGCAACTCCACGTGCGAGCTCAAGATCACTGGAGCCGGAGACATGCCCTCGCCCGCCGGAGCAACGGAATCCGTTGGGACTCTGAGGCCAGGGACGCCGGTGAATTACTTGGCTTCTTACCGGAGCCAAGCCTCGAGGATGGCTTCCTTGGCTCTGTCGGAGAGACATAGAGAGGGATTAGGCTTTGACATGAGACGGAAACCTTCTCTGCAGAGAGATTCCGACATCAATGGAGGCAATTGCTCTGTTTCTTGCCATAAATGCGGCGAGAAATTTAGCAAACCCGAAGCTGCAGAAGCTCATCATCTCACCAAACACGCCGGTAATAATCACATCGAAACCCCCTAAAATTACGTAACTTTATCCTCAAATTTCACAATGAGTTTACAAAGTTACCTACTTTTCAGCAAATTACCCCAAATTTCGTAATTTCATCTTCACATTTTGCTATTAGGCTACAGAGTTTCTTTACCTGAGAATTTACCCAAATTTCAGTGACTGAGCTCGTGGAAGGCGACTCCTCAAGGAAAATCGTGGAGATAATCTGCAGAACAAGCGGATTAAAGTCAGAGAATCAATGCGGCAAAATCGACCGGATCCTGAAAGTGCATACCATGCATAAAACCTTAGCCAGATTCGAGGAATACAGAGATATGGTGAAGATGAAAGCGAGCAAGCTACAAAAGAAACACCCGAGATGTATCGCCGACGGAAACGAGCTGCTCAGGTTCCATGGTACCACCGTCGCGTGCGTTCTGGGTATAAACGGGTCGACTAGTCTATGTTCATCGGACAAGTGCTGCGTTTGCCGGGTAATACGGAACGGGTTCTCGGAGAAACGGGAAATGAACAACGGAATCGGAGTTTTCACGGCGTCGACGAGCGGGAGGGCGTATGAGTCAATCTCAATCGCCGATGGTGATCGGAAGATGGAGAGAAAGGCGTTGATCGTGTGTCGAGTAATCGCCGGGAGAGTTCATCGGCCGGTGGAGAATTTAGAGGCGATCGGAGGGCTGGATGGGTTTGATTCTTTAGCCGGTAAAGTTGGGTTGTACACAAATGTTGAGGAGCTTTATTTGCTCAATTCTCGAGCTCTGCTCCCTTGTTTTGTGATAATCTGCAAATCCTAAATCCAATCTTTTGAATGAAAAGTTTTGGTTTATCGTCTCGTGAGAATTGTGGTATGAATCAATTGAATTTCAAAAACGCAATTCTCAAGATTTTGAGCTTCAGGAATTTACAATTGTAAATGATTAAAGCAAAACCAAAAAATTATTTAAAGCTTTTGTTATTATTTACACTCGTGTATAGTTGATTAAGATTGAGTTTAAGGTTTTCTTGTTACTTGGGTTCAAATAAGCTCTTTGGATACACACAGAAAAAGTTGGATAACTCGAGTAAAATGTCTAGATTTTTGTTCATGGTGTGTTTTATGTTAATTGACATGATTGAATATTATACTCATGTGAACTAGGGAATGGGGTTATTGACACAAAATAAAAAAGTAACTGAAGAGCGTCAGAAAAAGCTTTTGTTTTCACCTTTCACGGGTGGAGGATATTGGTAAATGCCAAACTACAGACAAAATTAGAAAAACAAGTTAAAAAAACTCTCGGGCACAGATATTCTTACCGCTTGAGTTTATGGTTGAAGCTGGTAGAAAACTTATAACTGATGGAAGCATCAATTGTTTGATGAACAATTTCTTCAATTCCATATTTGTACTCAAACCCCAATTCTCTTAACTTCTTTGAAGAAATTTTAGGTTTCATCAAACATTGTTTCTCTTCCACAACATCATCAACCCTACAAGATCAAGAATAATCATTTTATAAACAATTTAGTGTAAAAAAATGGAGTGGAAGATCGTAAAATTTTGAGAGCTTACTCTTGAACTTTGCAAAGAAACTCCTTAGAGAAGTGATGAAGCATCAACTCATTCATATCAATGCTGTCAACACAACATATGTATTGACCTTCAGCTTTTGATTGTTCCATCAGAAACAAATGCGCCCTGCAAATATCTTCGATGTGTACCAAACCAATCGAACCCATTCTTTTGTTCACAGCTGATAATATCGCAAACAACTTGGAGTCACCTGTTTTTGTTATAACGTAACAAAAAATCAAAGTGGTTAATTAATTATATCAACATTTTAACTTACATATATAATAAACTGAAAAAGTTTCGTACATACCTGTAACTGGGGACAAGAGAACTTGAACGCTTGATGGGACATGAGGAGTGAAGAATGGACCTGAAACAGTAGTTGTAATGACTGAAACAAGATCCATTCCTCTCTCTTTTGCATATCTAAATGCTTCTTCCTCTGTTACGAGCTTCGATATCACATAAATCTGTAGTCCACGCTAAGCTTAAATTGTTAATGACGCTGATTAGGCAATTAAAGAATTATTCTGTGGTGATAGTAATTACCCATCCACTTGCTTGTGTTTTAAGGACATGATCAAGAGGAGTCTTGCAAGTCTCATCCACGACAGAGCTCCATCGTTCATTCTCATCTTTGGCAGTGAGAGTACTGATGGATGATGTGAAGACAACTCTTTTGACTGATTTTGACTTTAGACAAGAACCAAGTACATTCCGTACGCCTTTTATCGCCGGGTCTATCACTTTGCTCTGGACACAACTCTCTGCGATTCAATCCAGCAAAACCAGGTTATTCGGTTAAACTGCAATGCTAACGGTTTATTCCGGTTGAGAGCGGTTAACTCAATGTCGAAAAAACGGTGCACCGTACCGAGATGGACGTGATTTGATGAGATATCAAACTCCATGGAGGCTGCGACATGGAATACGCCGTCACAGCCCTGAACAGCGTCATCGAAGCTGCCGTCATCTTGAAGATCCGCTCGGAATAATCTAAGCCGTTCATTTTCCTTCCATTTGGATTGAAAATGTTGAGATTTTGCTGTCACAGGAAGAATCTTTTGGTTTTAACTATAAAGACTTCAAACCAATTAATCAGCTCGGTTAAGATGACACTTCAAATTCTATAGATTTCACAAAAGAAGTTTGAACGTTAAATTGAATTAGGATTAACACATAATTAATCTCGTGCAAGGAACTTGTTATTGACAATCATATTACCCGAATATTTTCATAAACAAAACAAAAATCATTAAATTAGATTCAAAATAAAACAGAGAATACCAAGATCTCTGAGAGTGGCATGAACAAAGTAGCCTCTTTCGAGAAGAGACTTAACCAACCAAGAACCGATGTATCCACTTGCACCAGTCACGCAATATGTCGTCGTTTTGGTTTCCTCTCCGTTCACTTCCATAGTCTCTCTCTCTCTTCTTCCTCTCCAAATGCCTAAATGGGTTTACAGTGCAAATTATTACTTTTGGCTTGTAAAGAAAAATTATTAATTTGTGTTCCTTTTTTGTGAGTGCTATTTTAATACTATGCTTTGTTTGTGTCCTTTGGTTTAGTGTAAAGTTTTTTTATATTCTTGACAAATGGGAAACTACTAGACAGATAACTTTCATCTTTTTGGGCACATTATTATATTTGGCAAGAATAGATTTTTGCTACATTGGCGTTATATACAATCACGTTACATTTGATATATGGTGATGAGATATTTACACTCATACTCTTGATTTTTCTTCAACCTCGTTACGTTTTTCGTTTGTGACGTGAGTTTGTTTTTTTGTTTTTAAAATTTACTATTCATTACCACAACTTGCTTTGTTACTTATTTCTAAAAAACATAATTCTTTTTTTGTACTAAACATTATAAAAAAAATTCAAAATATTTTTGGACAAATTACATAACCAATTATATATAGTTTTATGCATAATATTTATTTTTCTACCGACCCTGCAACATTGTAATGGAAACTTCGTTTAGTGAACGTAAGCTTAGAGATGAGGAAATAGCTGGAACGTTCCGGTTGCTAAAGTAACCAGGCTGTTTCGGGTGAGGGAGAGAACCATCACTCCCAAACATCAAGACAACAGAAGCCATGTTTGGTCTGTCTTCTGGTTTCTGTTGAACACAAAGCAAAGCCACATTGATACATCTTAGAACCTCTGAGACAACACATCTCTCTTCCAACAACTCTTCTTCAAGTACTTCCATTGCTCTGTCTTCAACCCACAGTTTCCACACCTAATGTAGAGAAAGAGTCAACTTTTTAAGGTTTGGTCCATCGGTTTTGTTAGGAATCCCACACCGAAAAATGTTAACAAAAGTAGTTTAGTATGCAAGAGGCATGAGTCACTTACGTGACCAAGAAGGTTAAGATCATGATCTACATGATGAAACCCTCGATTCGTCTTTCCAGATATGATCTCAAGTACTAATACACCGAAGCTGAACACATCGGATTTCACCGAGAAATGTCCATCAATTACATACTCCGGAGGCATATAACCACTACAAGTAGTTTATGGTAAAAACAGAGCATTATAAATCAATACAGAGACATGTAGATATAAGGAACGAGAAGGTGATAAAGTGTCCTTACTAAGTACCCACGACTCTGTTTGTGCTTGATTCACTTTGATCTCCACCAAAAGATTTAGCCAATCCAAAATCTGAGATCTTAGGGTTCATATCAGCGTCTAGTAATACATTTCCAGCCTTTAGATCTCTATGTATGATCCTCAATCTCGAATCTTGATGAAGATAGAGAAGCCCTCGAGCAATCCCATTGATAATGTTCATTCTCTTCTCCCAATCAAGTTCTTTACTTCGGGTTTCGTCTTTATTAGCAATCATATAGTAATAATAAAAAAGAGTTAACAATATGGTCATTATCTTAAACGCTACGACAAGATCATGAGATTGAGTTTGTAAAGTAAATGAACATACTGAAGATAAAGAAGTCTAAGCTTTTGTTAGGCATATACTCATAGATCAACATACGTTCGTCGCCTTGAATGCAACATCCTAAAAGCCTCACGAGGTTACGATGCTGAAGTTTCGCGATTAGTTTCACTTCATTCTTGAATTCTTCCGCTCCTTGTCCTGAGTTAGCACACAGTCTTTTCACTGCGATCTCTTGTCCTTCCACTAACCTACCCTGCAACAACATACATTGCAAAGAAACCGTTCGTTCACAATTCAAGACTCTAATCAAGAATGTAAAATAAAAATGTGAAGAATATGTTATATAAAAACCTTGTAAACTGGTCCAAACCCTCCTCTTCCTAAAAAGTTTTTGTGTGAGAAATCATCAGTGGCTATGGAAATCGTTTTGGTGTCAAGAATAGGCAAGTCCATGTCGTCTTCCCAATTTTCTCCTGTATTATAATAACCACCATGTTTCATAACGTACTTGAGAGAAAATCTCATAATTACCAAAGAGATTTGATAGTTCAAAAATAGAATCACCTTGATATCTCTTCATCATCTTCTTTCTGCAGCAAGCAAGCACTGCAAACAAAACAACTGCAATGCCCATCACCGATCCAACGACCATTCCCACCACTTCTCTTCCTTTAAAATCTTTTTTTGAAAAACCCATTCTTATATAAACATCTTGTCCAAAGCTAGAGTACTCTCTCATATCGAGCAAATCACCGAACCAAAGCAAACAACCTTTTCCTCCATCGCGAATATCAGTATTCGCGTAAGCCGTGCAAGAGCAGTTACTTGAACACTTGGCCTTACAATCTTCAAGTGTCATTACATTTCTTGAATCATACCAAGACCATGAAGTGTCTGGTAATTTCATACCTGGAAATTTCACAAATATATCTTTCTTTCCGCAATTGGTCGGAATCTCATGGACACACCCGTCTGCTCCTCTTGAAATATTCCATTGTCGACCTGACTTTGGCTTGAATCCTTGTAGACAAGAACAAGAAGCTGCGTTTTTGCTGTTAATCACACAAACTGCGTAAGCTCCACATATGGAGTAGTAGTCACATTCATCTTCTGGTGCAGTGTTTGCTAAGATCCATTGGTGTTGCTTAGACTGGATAAACCTCTGGAGTTTCCCTGTGTTGTTTAAAACCAATCTTGAGACAATTTCGCGTCGAGGAGTCCACGAGTAGTTTATTTCTTGCTCACTAGACGTGAATTTGTAGTCGAATAAGCTGTTCTCTCGTCCCATAGCTGGAGCTCCTGTAAAGGATAAACCGTTCCAAGATCCTAAGCGATAAGAATAACTCGAATCCCCTTTCTTCGTCAAGATCAATTGTGGTAGACCTCGAGTATCTAATGACAAAGTGAATTCACCTGTGGATGGATCTTTTAGGGTTTTCCAAGACGATAGAGACCATTCTTTTTGTGTCTTGAAATTCTTTCCAAGCTTCATACCAGCGAGTATTGTATTCATGGGATAATCAAAACTCTGCCACAACACAGCTTCTTCTCCGTCACTCAAGACAAGATTCCCTGTACACAATATCTTCAAGTAGGGATTTTTCGCAGTTTTAGAAGCTTTCGATGATGATGACGACCACAAGGCTCTGTGCTCCCCGTCGAATAGCTGAAGATCGCCACGAGAACTCAAGTTCAAGAATCCAGAAATCCCGTAGAGAGGATTGTTTCGGTTGGCTACCCAAATGATTGCAAATGGTTGCTTGTACCACAAACCAAGAAACCGATGTTGAGGCAGCTCTTCTTGATCAAAACTAAAAAACCCTAATTGGAATACTTGGTCTGGAGAACTAAGAGTATCTCCATCCTTAAGGGATTCTCTTGGAGTGATGACACTATAATCCAAAGCAACAGAGAAAGAAGATGATAATAAGAACAGAGCTACCCAAGGCATCATTCTCGTTGAATAAACCCTTACTTTTTTAGACAAGAAATTATTCATGGAAACAACAAATCCTTCTCTTTCTACTTATGTGTTTGTTACTCAAGAAAGTGAATCATAATACTATATACATAATTTATTGATCAAGTTCGTACAACCCAACTTGGCATACAAGTCAAAGAAATACTACGCAGATGTTGAAATTCATTGATAAAACTTTCCTTCAGCATTTAAGTAGATGTATTATTGAACTGTTTTTTTGTTTGAATACAGAGACAAAATATGATCCACCATTAAATTGAGGGTCAATGTCTCAGATTAAAAAATTGTATAAGCAATAGCAATTAGCTAACTTTCCTTGACTTAGTCTATATGAAGGAGTGAAGGGGTCAAAGTAAGATCATCAACAGTCTGCTACGATACAAAGCGACGATTTAGCAGAACTAATGTATAAATTGCATTATTATATTACTATTGATATATTTCTTTTTTGCAATATTTTAACAGTTTCAAAGGATCATTTATTAGATAATAATTTTTTTAATAAGGAGAAACATGTCTTTTCACTTAAAAAGAGTTAGTTTTCCAAAAAAAAATCTAAACAGAGGTTATTTTCAAATTCATAAATCAAGTGTTTTTCAAAAGAAAATCCCAAAAGAAAAACCCTAAATATACGACACATGCATGGCGTGGGCAACTTGTCTAACTGAAATCTCGAGATTTTTGATAGAAAGTGAAAGAAACGGCTAATCTCGGCGACCTGATCTCTGACCTGCGCTGGGGGAATCTATGGGGAAGGGGTCTTTATCGTTTCAAGGTCTTTCGAGCATCCGCCAAAGGAAGACGGGTGCGGCGGCGCAGACATCGACGCCTTCATTTCATCCGCCGAGTAATAGGGGAGGTACGGGGAAGGTGAAGAAGAAAAGCGGAGGAGGCTCGTCCAGGCTGTGGATGAGGTTTGATCGGAGTGGGGCGATGGTAGTGGTGGAATGCGACAAGAGCACCATCATCAAACGTGCTTCAATTCCGGCTAGGGATTTGAGGATTCTTGGCCCTCTTTTCTCTCAATCTGCAAACATTCTCGGTAAAAAGTTTTGAACTTTTTCTTTCTATTAAAGAACATATAGTAATCACTATTTTCCTCTTCAGGAAGAGAGAAAGCAATTGTTGTCAATTTAGAGGTAATAAAGGCAATAATCACCGCAGAAGAAGTGACATTGTTAGATCCTCTCTGCCCCGAAGTTCTTCTACTCATTGACAGGCTAAAGCAACAATTCCCACAAGAAAATACAGAGTCTTATCTTGATCAAGAGGATTTGCAGAGTGAGCTTCCTTTTGAATTTCAGGTCTTGGAGATTGCACTTGAGGTCCTCTGCTTGTTTGTTAATAGCAGTTTAGCTTCTCTTGAGAGAGAAGCTTGGCCTATTCTTGATGAGCTAACCAAGAATGCAAGCAATGAAAACCTTGAATACGTACGAAGTTTAAAAACCAATCTCACCCACTTGCTAGCCCGTGTACAAAAGGTAAACTTAAGTTACCATTTTTAAAGTGCAAGATGAACGGAAACATAAGCATGTTAAGTGTTTTACATTATTCAGGTGAGAAATGAACTAGAACATTTGTTAGATGACGAGGAAGACATGGCGGATTTATACTTAACAAGAAAGCAGGAAACCGAGGCATCAAATAGCATTGTCGCCATGACATCAACTCTTCACCAAAGCACCAGTGTAGTGACGAGCAATACAAACGTTGAAGATCTGGAGATGTTGCTGGAGACTTACTTCATGCAACTCAAGGGAATGCGGAACAAGATTCTTATGGTACGTAACTAGTAATGGGTCGAGTTTTTCAGTAGTTTTTAATGACAAAAGCAATGAAACAAAAATTGATGAAGGTGAGGAAGTACATTGACGACACAGAAGACTACGTGAAGATACAACACAATAATCGAAGAAACGGACTGATACAATTTAAGCAGATTCTGAACATAATATCGCTTGCGGTAGCTGCAGGCACTGCGGTGGTCAGCTTGTTCGGAATGAACATACCGATTCGATTGTATAACACAAGTGGCATTTTTGGTTACATTGTGTGGAGTGTTGCTGCGCTTACCATTACGATTTTCATGCTCATCTTTGGTTACGCCAGCTTCAAAAATCTTCTTCACTAGCTAATTTTTTATAACAAAACTACATTTTCTTTCTAACCATGATTATCATGCTAACTATATATTCTCTCTCTCTCATCAATATGTATATATATATATATATTTATATATATTATGATGAATCCAATCTTTGTAAAGCCTAATGCCGAAATAAATAAGCATTTATGTAAATGTTTAATAGATAAGCTATGATATTGTTCTTTTCATCATCATTACTTACGATATTGTCATAGTTTCTATGACCCTAATCAGTTGTCGGTGCCCTCCACAATAGATAGTTTAAATTTGAGGCGTAACGATTTCAATGAAATGTTTTTCATAGTCCATTGTTGTCTATTGATTTTAACTTGCACGAATAGTAGTTGAAGCCATGACTCGAATTTTCCTATTGATTTTAAGTGTTCAGTTTACTGTAATTCCGATAATTTTTTGGAGTAAAATTTTTGTTTGGCAAGCACGAAGCTATGCACCATACGTCTGTCTAGTGATTAGACGGCCGAAACTGATATGTACAAATAGAAAACCAAGACCTAATTTTGGCACATGAAAACGTAACAGATAGATAGGATCATTGTTGTCTCTAGTGAAAGAGCTCTCTAATGCTTACACTTCAACGTGGAGAAAGTAAGAGATGCCAAAAAACGTGAATGCAAAGAAGGAAAAGAAAAGAGAAAGGCCCATGTTAGTACATCCCTTAGGCCTTAGCTTATTATTGCATCTTAAGGGTTTTAAACGTTTGGTCTTTTTCTATATGGAGTATTGGTACGTTGAATTTTCTAAATTCTGTATTTTTATTTGTTCGTTAAAACAGATACATAGAACATACCAAAACCTTAATTTACGTATTATAATATGTTTAAACAAATATTAGAAAACAGTTTCGTATGTGTAAAAGTTTCTTTATATAAAAGCTAAAAAAGTGAGTCAGCAGTTAATAATTATCCTGTAACACTCCATACATGCCACATCTCTTAAGAGAGAAGAGATCTAAGATCGAAGGGATGTATTCAACTATTCTGACAAATGATTGTGTATACTATATTATATCTCTAATATACTATTTAAGAAATTTTTTAACAAAATAATTTTATTCTCACGTGTCAACAACACATAGAATTTAATATTAAATATATAAAAGGGTTTTTAACTTATTAGAATAATCACAATATATACCATTAATATTAATTTAGTTAGAAAATAAATATAAATATATTTAAGTTACTACCGTAATCTCTAATACATTATTTGAAAAACATTTTAATAAAATAACTTTACCAGAAATAACATGCTGACGTGACATCACTAAAATAAATATATAAATGAGTTTAACATATTAAAATAATTACAAGTATATCAATGTTATTAATTTGGTTATATAATTAATATATTTTATTAAACTAACAAAAAAATACTATTAAATTCGTAAAAAATAATTATTTTTCTTTTTTTAATTTGTATATACAAAAATTAATATTAAAAATAATTTTAAATAAATTTTAAAATTATATAAATATTTAATTTATATTTACTAATAAAATATAATTTACGAATACTTTTTTTTTTCTATAGATGGCGTGGATATAAATCTAGTATATACTTATTCTTAAAATCAACGTGACCCTTCTTCAAAGTTCTGAGTTGTTCAAAAATTCTTATCCACACAAAGAACCGAACAATAAAAATCACAATGATAATAATAATAATAAATACGTACCACAAACTTTACCTTTTGACATCTCATCTTCTTTGCTTCTTCAAACAACCGTCTCTCGCCACCTACGATTTCCTTCTAACGAAGCATGCCACATTGGCACGATTATATTACACCATGTGGTTATAATTTATTACCAAAAAATCAAAAAAAAATTATCTACAATTGGGCTCGCGCAGAGCCACACAAATTGGTAATTATATTTGAGAAAAATAATATTCGCCGATGTACCATATGCTAAAAGATGTTCTTCCCTCCCATACCTATGTATACAATGTATCCAATGCATTTTGGGTATTTTAAAACTCATTACTATCTACACAAAACAAGTGGTCATAAAAGAAAAGACTTGAGTTGAGGTTCAGACAAATCCCAGGTGAACTCACGTGGGTTATAAGCCTATTGAGAACCCTATTCGTCCACGTAGGACGAAGCAGAATCTCGCTCTCCTTCTACCCGGCCGAAATCTCGCCACGTCAGCAAACCACATAACCTCTTCAAACTTCCACCATGTGTTTGTCGCCACGTAAATCGGCGTTTGCCCCATACGCATTTAATTAAATCTATAGTGTCCAAAATAATTTATGTATTTTGCAGAGAAATACTTATCACAAAGAAATTCTTTCAAAATTATTACAATATTTTTGGTTTTTTAAACTATCATTAATTTTTTTTGGTAAATATCATAAACACTGAAAATGATTTTTAAGAAATTATAGTTCACTTTAATTAATTTTGTATCGAAAGCATATTTATAAAAAAAAAAATTAAAGTTTGAACGTTGATCGTTGGATCATAAGTTAGGTGTATCATCAAGATTGAAAGTAGTATAGTTAATAATTTAATTAATCACACAAAAAAAAGATGGGTGCTATATAAAAAGCCATTCTGAAACCAAAGAAGAGAAATAGATTCTTTTTGCTAGAAACAGAAAAAAAGAAGAAAGTAGCCTCAAAGAATTGAATCACAGAAAACTCGCCACGAAAATTATCCTCTTGCAGTTACCTCTTCTTCCTTTATTTCTCTCTCCCAGAAGGAACCAATAAAGAGATACTTAGAGAAAGAGATCAACACCAAACCCAGAAATACTTAAAAGAGATAGCTTGATGGGTAAGAAGTGTGATTTATGCGGCGGTGTGTCAAGAATGTATTGCGAGTCAGATCAGGCGAATCTATGCTGGGATTGTGACGGTAAGGTTCACGGCGCTAATTTCCTCGTTGCTAAGCATACGAGATGTCTTCTCTGTAGCGCCTGCCAGTCCCTTACGCCGTGGAAAGCTACTGGGCTTCGTCTCGGCCCGACTTTCTCTGTCTGCGATTCATGCGTCTCTCTTAAAAAAGCCGCCAGCGGCGGCGGTGGTTTAAGCACGAATCGAATTTTGACGGTGAATCGGGATCAGGGGATCTATGGTCTGGATCACGAAGAGGATCGACCCAGAGAGGATGACGGTTACGGCGCTGAATCATACGATGACGATGAGGAGGAAGAAGATGAGAGTGATGAGTACAGTGATGAAGATGAGAATGAGGGTGAGGATGAGGATGAGGATGAGGATGAAGATGATGTTGACGACGAGGAAGCGGAGAATCAAGTGGTACCGTGGGCTGAGGCGGCGCAACCGCCTCCAGTGATGAGTTCTTCATATTCTGACGGTGGAGGTGAAAGTCTGGTAACGAAGAGGACAAGGGACTTCTCCGATGTACAGATCTATCTTTTCTCCTTCAATTTTTCTTTTTCAGAATTCAGAAACAATCTCGAATTTCTCCATGAAAATTAACAGAACATAATTGGGAGAGAAATTTTTTGGTTTTTAAAGTTATTCAATTGAAAATGCAGGAGGAGATTGGATGCTCTTCAGCTCAAGAGTCAACTTATTATCGGCCGTTAAAGCGACAGTCAAGAGACGAAGCGGCGTTTAAATCAACGGCTGTGGTTAACTCTATCATCAGATTAGAAGGCGAGAAAACATTTAACGGCGCCGTTGAATCATCTCTCCTTCATTGATCTTCGCGATCGCCAAAACGAGGAGAGATCTCAGCCGTTGAGATTCCTCTTTTCACTTTTATGCATCACCACCGTCCAATTCTTAACAATACTTGTTTTAGTGATGAGGTAGTTTCTGTGTTCGTACACAAAATCAATTCTAAACATTGTATTTAACCTATTAATATAATTATTTATGTTGATTTTGTTCTAAGTTAATAAAATTGGATTTCGTACGTATTGTCTATTGAGAAGATTGTTAACTGAATTTCATATTTCAGTTATAAGTTTACGACTTTATTATAATATATGATTCTATGGATCAATAGAATGTTTACACCGTAAAGAAAATATAGTTGTGGTTGGTTTTATGATTTCGACCACTAAAAAAAACTTGTGGGGGCTACAGAATTGTTTAAAAAAATTCAAGATATACTTTTATATATTGATGGGTCCTGAAAGTTTCTTTCATTCGCCAACAACATTGAACCTGTTATGTCAAAAAAAAGAAAGAACATTGAACCTGTCATATATGTCGAGTCTGCAAACTGTTCTTGATGGTCCATCAGAATAATGACATCCCCATGTCTTTACCTTAAGCTTATCTCACCATATTCTTGATTCACATTATTTCATTTTTGTATACATGGGTTTTAATTTTAGTAATTTACTGTTTTTCTTAAGAATTTCCTTATATATTAAAAAGGAATTTCCTCATCTATCTATATTTTGATTATATACGTTTTCCTATGACACTTGCCCCCATTATAAATGGATATCAGAAAGTACAAAATTGTTGGGAAATTTGGTGGCTTTCACAATCAAAGCATGACTATTGTCAAAGACTTCATATTTTAGTCCAGAAATCCACAAGTCAAACCAAAACCTCACAGATGAGTCTTTAGCCCTTACGTTGAGTTTGACAATTAGCTTAAACTACACAGATTCAACATCCAATAACGTATTTACATTCACACGAGAGAAAAAACGTGTCTTTTGAATCACTAGAACTGGATCAATAAATCAGACTGTAGATTCTAGATGTGGGAAGATCATAATGTTCATACCAACTCTTTCATTGTTTTAATGTGAAAATCATACATGGAGAATGATAATAAAAAAGGGGACTTCGAACAATCCAAAGGAAATTTCAGAGACTTCATGATAACAAAAGATAACACACACAAACAATCCCTTGCATAAATCCGCTTAAACCCTTTTGTTTCACCCATCATTGTACCTACGAATTTCAAAAGAATAAGGAAAACAAGAAAGAATGATCGACAGAGACCACTCTTCAGATAGTGGTTTCAAAGTCAAAAAGGTACTTTATATTTACCTGTCTGTGAAGAGGGTGAATCCAATGAGATACTGTGGCGGATTATTCATCTGTAAAAGGAAAAGGCTCAATTTGTTATACGCTTTGGATAATCAATTCACATGCAGTGATGTTTATTTAGTTTGTCATGACAGACAGATAAACAACTTGTGACCGATTCAGTAGTTTAAGCTAAATGTCAAACTATATTCACAAGGATGCACAATTAGAAACATTGAATCAATCAAACAAAGACTGAATCAGTTTATGTTTTAGCCCTTGGCTTTGACAATCTCATATAGCTATTTTGGCATCCCCCTGCACACTGATTTCATATGTCTACATGTGTATAACCAGTGAAAAAGATTTGTCTTTGGTTCAAAGCAAAAGACTAACTATCTTCACGCAAAGAGACGTGTTAATGATTTCTACATCACTCCTTTTTTCTCCTACACATGTTTGCATCAGAGAGTTTGATTTCGGCAACTAAAAGTAAGAAGATAACTAAGATTACGGGTACCAGTGTTTACAACATTCCACCAGATGCACGTGTTCACTAATTTACGGAAGGAGTGAGACTGAGGAGCTCAAGAGTTTCAATTCTTCTCTCTAACTCTTATCAAGTCAAGAATCGTGATATTTTGCTTACTTCCAACCAGAGAAAATACAGAAACAGTCATGAGAACACCAAAAAAAAACATTCTTAGTGATTCAAAAGCATTTATGTTCTGGGCTAAGACGTGCAAATAGCAAAGAGAGCAACAGGGAAAAAAAGGCAGCGTAGGAAAGTCAAGAAGTGACGAAAATGTTAAAGCGCATTTCATCATTTGCATCATTTGCACTGGAATTCTGCCTAAACTTCTAGGTAAACATCATAAAGGTAAGAACACTCTACAAACAACAGATAAAAATGACAAGAAGATGAAGAAAAAATGGAACCGAGAAGAGAAACGTATCACAGAATGAGGCATCATTGCTACTTTCGATACTAAAGCAGAAAGTTAAGTAACCGGAGCCAAGCTTGCCGTCGTTGGTAAAACAACTTTTACAAGCGGAAGCAGAGTGGACCGTTATCAAATAACAATAGCAATGTGGTTGAACAGGATTAAACATCACAATACTCTAATTTCTAGAAAGATTTAAGTTTTCAAGTTCCCATCTATGGCAATCTCTGTGGAGGACTAAGCTAACACATTCAAAACGATTCCAGAAACTATATAACTAGACATATGCCAACACCATCAACCTCGTATAGCAAGTCAACGGTAGGAGAATAAGAAATTTTAATGATTCTGACCTTTGATGTGTTCATGATGAGCAGACGCAGCAACAATCTTATCTTGAACTTCTTCTTCATCGTCATCATCATCGTCCCTACGTGATTTGACGGTCACAATAGCTTCCCGAGTACCTCCACCGTTCCCAGGAGCAGGACCGTCGCGATCATCAGGGTATCTAACCACAACGACAGGACAAACGCAGTGGTGAACGCAATAGTCGCTGACGGAGCCAAGCTTGCCGTCACTTCCCCTTTTCTCGGCGCCGAATCCTCGGCTTCCCATAATAACGGCGCTGAGGTTGAGCCGTTCAATCTCGAGACAGAGCCTCTCTCTCATATCGTGATCCTTCACTATGTGAATCTTGTGAGGGAATCCAGCCTCCTTCAATGGCTTCGCGAGATCCGCTACCTTGGATGAGGTAAAGGCATCGAAATCCTCCTGACTAGGCTGCGGTTGCTGACCTGGAGCGACGGGATTGACGAGGGAAGGAGGCTGAGTTTGGAGAGGGAGAGGTCCCCAATCGGCGCCGAATAAAACGGAAGTAGGAGAGACGTGAAGAATGACAACAGCGTCTCCGGGACGGATGTAGTGATCGACAGCCCAACGAACAGCGAAGGCGCTTTCTTCAGAGAGGTCAACAGCAACTCCAATCTTACGGCGAGCACCGGCAGTTGGGGTTGGGGTAGCGGCGGAAGGAGTGGATGAGGAGTGATGGAGGGAGTGACGAGGGGATGAAGGATGGTGGATCTTAATGTTAGGTAGATGAGGATGATCGAAATCTGGATTCATGACTATTCTCGCTTCTTCTTCTTCTTCGTCTAGCTTTCAACAATAAATAGAAACTATTTGAGACGAAGAAGAAGAAGAAGAAGAAAGCCGTGTTTGTCGATTTCTTTAATGTTATTTTAATTCGTCAGTTATTTAATGGTAATGGATATAATGTAGGGCAATTGACTAAAATAACATCATTTTAAGTTTTTGTTCCAAATATAGCACTAGTCATTTAAATTTCTAAAAATAGCACAAATTTAATACTAAAATAATTGAAAACTTATTCCTAATGAAAAAAATTTAAACCCTAAATTGGAAAAAGTGAACCCAAACATTATATTTTAATTTTATATATATTTTATTTAAGGTAAATAATTATTTTTACATAATAATTTATGCTATTTTGGGAATTTTAATTTTATTGTGCTAAATTTGGAAGATAAACTTAAAATTGTGCTATTTTAGAGTATTATATTTATATAATCATTTTGTTTGGTCAACAATCATATTATTCAATTTTCAAGAGGTTGAAAAATATGAGATAACGTGCTGAGCAGCCGAAGTGAGGAATCAGGAATCAGTGGAAATTGTTTATCTTTTTAAGTTTCTTAAAGGTAATGGGCCATTCTACATGTATTTAGGTTCGAGTTTTTCTATAAATTTTGCATTTCTAATCTTTAAAATTGCATTTTCGGAAAATTTGATATAGATATAGTGTAAAAACATTATAAATTCTTGATTAATCGTTATGTCCAAACAGGTTTTATTTTTATATGTAATTTGCTGGTAAAAACATTCAAAGTACTAAGAAATAAATCATTGACATTACTATTTAAGAGAAAGTTCAACTATTAACTTGGAATAAGCTATTCTGGGCCAGCAAGCCCATAAAACTATCTCGTCTTTTTATTAGTTTGTCTCATATTGGTTAAGATGTTTATAAAATAGTTTTCTTAGGTAATACATAAAATAACATATTTAAAATTTTTATTTTAAATTTTAAATTTCAAAAATAATACAAATTATTTTTTAATAATATATATTTACCGTAAATAAATTATAAATATAATTAAAATATTATATTAGTTATTTTTTTAATTTAAGGTTTAATTTTTTCTTATTAAAAAGAACTTTTAAAGTATTTTAATATTAAATAATTAAAATAATTATAATATATTTGAAACATAAATTTAAAATAGTGTTATTTTTGTCCATTGTGCTAGTTTTTATGGCAATCGGTGTGTTAATAAAAAGTTTCTTTATAATTTTCTACTTTTAGTTTAATAGCCTATACTCACCATTTTAAAAAAAATTATTGGCAACGACTAAAATTCAAAGAATAAAATTTAATAGTCCAAAATTCCAATGAGAGAAATAAGAAGAACCACCAATTCCCATAATGTTGCAACGAAGAAGTCTCGTGGAAAGTTTGTATGCTTAGCAATCGCAGAGGTAAGTTTGTTTGTGTCCTCTTCAATACATAAACAATGAAGAAGTTTTTATGTCGCCATTGAAAATTGAATCTTGAAGAGTTTCCATAATTAAGAGAATTATTTGAATCCCTAGTGAATTCAGATATTTGGTGTTTGAATTTTTGATCTGTAATGGTATAATAGACAAGATAGATGAAATTCATGCATTCAAAACATCTTACTAATTCTTTCTCAGTTTCTTTTTAAAAAAAGACTTAGATTAGTTGAGTAATACATAACCAATAAAAGAAATCAAATCACTAATATATTATTTGAGAAACTTTTTAATAAAATAATTTTATCATGACGTGTTAATAACAAATATATCATGCTGACGTGTCAACACCACAACGAGTTTAAACTTAAATATATAAAAGAGTTTAAGTTACTAGAATAATTACAATACATGTCATTGATATTAATTTGGTTAGAGAATCAACATATTTTAGCATTTGCAAAATTGACCTAAAATTTGTCTTCAATTGCAAGTTTGACAATTTAAAATTTTTTTTGCAAAACTATCTTTCTATCTCTATTTTATCCTTCAACAATAACTTTATTTACAACTTTGCCATTAACTTAAAAAAAAACAAAAACAACACAAAGACCATTATGAACAAATTTTTTAAAAATATTACGAAAATGCCATCTTTTTCAATGCATACAACAATCATTATCGTGGTTATTGGGAGAAAAACATTTTATTCCTATCAAAGCAGACTTCTCGGAAAAGTCTACGACGTTTATTCCTATCAAAGCAGACTTCTCAGAGAAGTCTGTTTTGATAGGAATAAAAATTGCTTTGGCGAGAAAAACAGTTTATTCCTATAAAAGCAGACTTCTCAGAGAAGTTTGCTTTTATAGGAATAAAAATTGCTTTGGTGAGAAAAAAAGTTTATTCCGATCAAAGCAGACTTCTAAGAGAAGTCTACTTTGGCGAGAAAAACATTTTATTCCTATCAAAGCAGACTTCTCGGAGAAGTTTGCGACGTTTATTCCGATCAAAGCAGACTTTTCGGAGAAGTCTGCTTTGATAGGAATAAAAATTGCTTTGTTTATTCCTATCAAAGCAGACTTCTCAGAGAGTCTGCTTTGGCGAGAAAAAATTTTATTCCTATCAAAGCAGACTTCTCGGAGAAGTCTGCGACGTTTATTCCGATCAAAGCAGACTTCTCCGAGAAGTCTGCTTTGATAGGAATAAAAATTGCTTTGGCGAGAAAAACAATTTATTCCTATCAAAGCAGACTTCTCGGAGAAGTCTGCGGCGTTTATTCGATCATTGAGAAGTGCTTTCAATCTGGGTGACAAAACATTTTATTCTATCAAAGCAGACTTCTCGAGAAGTTTGCGACGTTTATTCCGATCAAAGCAGACTTAGAAGTCTGCTTTGATAGGAATAAAAATTGCTTTGGCGAGAAAAACAGTTTATTCCTATCAAAGCAGACTTCTCCTGAGAAGTTCTCCGCTTTTGGTAGGAATAAACGTGGCAGACTGCGAGAAGTCTGCTTTGGTGACAAAAACATTTTATTCCTATCAAAGCAGACTTCTCGGAGAAGTCTGCTTTGATCGGAATAAACCTCGCAGACTTCTTGGAGAAGTCTGCTTTGACAGGAATAAACTGTTTTTCTCGTCAAAGCAATTTTTATTCCTATCAAATCAGACTTCTCCGAGAAGTCTGCTTTGATAGGAATAAACGTCGCAGACTGCGAGAAGTCTGCTTTGGTGACAAAAACATTTTATTCCTATCAAAGCAGACTTCTCGGAGAAGTCTGCTTTGATCGGAATAAACCTCGCAGACTTCTTGGAGAAGTCTGCTTTGACAGGAATAAACTGTTTTTCTCGCCAAAGCAATTTTTATTCCTATCAAAGCAGACTTCTCCGAGAAGTCTGCTTTGATAGGAATAAACGTCGCAGACTGCGAGAAGTCTGCTTTGGCGAGAAAAATATTTTATTCCTATCAAAGCAGACTTCTCCAAGAAGTCTGCTTTGATCGGAATAAACGTCGCAGACTTCTCGGAGAAGTCTGCTTTGATAGGAATAAACTGTTTTTCTCGTCAAAGCAATTTTTATTCCCATCAAAGCAGACTTCTCCGAGAAGTCTGCTTTGATAGGAATAAACGTCGCAGACTGCGAGAAGTCTGCTTTGATCGGAATAAACGTCGCAGACTTCTCGGAGAAGTCTGCTTTGGTGAGAAAAACAGTTTATTCCGATCAAAGCAGACTTCTCCGAGAAGTCTACTTCAGTGAGAAAATTTAGTATGTGTACAATGATCTAATCAAATTCATTAATTTTTTACCACAAATAATGGTCCAAATCGTTGTTGTTTGTGGGGAGTGGACTATTACAGAGACTTGAAATTTTTCTGTGGATAATATAGGAGGAGGAAAAATGTTTGTAATTGAGGATGATGATTACTTTGTTGATGAAGATGAGAATAAAGTTTACTCGAATGCTGAGGATTACATTCTTTAAGGTAAAGTAAAAGATGAATAAATTCAGTTTTAGTGTTGAGTATCTCAGAAAATTAAGTTACGAGTAAGGACAAAATATAAAGTCTCCTGAGAAGTCTGCAAAGAAGCCTGCCGAGAAGTCTGCAAAGAAGTCTGCGAGATTTATACAACAAAGTTTGCCGATATAAGTGTGTAGTTTCTGAAACATGTAACCAATCAATTCAATTAATTTGAAGACACAATGTTATCGATGTTGTTTTACAAAAACATCCAACACTATCCTGTTAACTTAGTATTTTGATGGAATTGTTTATACATATATTTAAGTTCTTGTTCTTTCTTGTTATTAGGAAGTATGCATTAAGTATCTTAAATATGCACTAAGTCCTTAACTATGTATAAAAATTTATACTAATATTTGTGTTTTTAATGGTTGTCATTTTGTAATTTTATAAGTATGATTTGACTTGAGTTGATTGAAAGGTGATTGACATACAACTAATAGTTTATTATAATTCTGAAAAAGTTGATTGAAAACTGACTGATAAGGTGGAGTGATGGGAGCTAGTGATAGGTATAATAAAGTTGACAAAAATTCATTTAAAATATGACCAAAAATACAAACGAAGTCTGCAATTATTAATGAAGTCTGCAAGTGAAGTCTGCATTTGTAATGAGAACGTGTTGTGAAGTCTGCAACTGAAGTGTGTAACTGAAGTCTGCAACCTGTAATGAAGTCTGCAACACGAAAATCTATTGATTCAAAAACCAAAGTCAAATTCAAAACGTAAGAAAAAAAACTCAAAAACATCTACAAAAACTGTAAAACCACCATAAATTTCAAGGAGAATTTCAAACATCTATTGAAAATCTTTAAAAAACCATCTAAAATTTTAAAAACCATTAAAAATCACTTTAAAAGCAACTAAAACAACAATATTACTTTTTGTGAATATTTTTCCAGATCTACAACAAAAAAAAGAAGAGAAATAAGATAAGAATATAAGAACTCCGCAACTGAAGTCTGCAACTGAAGTCTGCAACTGAAATCTGCAAACCTGTAATGAAGTCTGCAACACGAAAATCCATTAATTCAAAAATGAGTGTCAAATTCAAAACGTAAGAAGAAAACTCAAAACAACAACAAAAAACTCTAAAACCACCATAAATCTCAAACATCTATTGAAAATCTTAAAAAAACCATATAAAAATTTAAAAACTATTAAAAATCACTTTAAAAATCTAGTAAAACAACAAAATTAGTTTTTGTAAATCTTTTTTCTAGATCTACAACAATAGAAAATGAAAAATAAGATAAGAATATAAGAAAAAATTAAGAAAACAAAAAAAAAACAAAATCTCCAAAACAATGAAAAACATAACAACTAGTAAAAATAACAAACTTACATCTTTAGATCTCGTGACTTCCTTTTTTAGATCTACAAAAATACAAGATGAGAAATGAGATAAGAATATAGGAAAAAACTTAAGAAAATAACAAACACAACAAAAATCACAAAAACTACGAAAAATTTAAAACTAATAAAAGCAACAAGCTTACGTTTTTAGATCTCTTCACTTCTTTTTCCAGATCTACAACACTATAAGACGAGAAAGAGTGTTATAAAAATAACAAAAGATCTAAACAATAAAAATATTCTAAAATCACAAACCCAAAACCATATAAACAAAAAAAACTTACCTTTTTCACATCTCATGATTTTTTTCCAGATCTACAAAATAACAAGATGACAAAGAACATGAGAAGAGAAGAAGAAAAGAAAAGAGGGGAGGTAAAACGAGAAGAAGAGAAAATTTACCTTGTAGTCATTTTTGGAGGATGGAGGCTCCCACGTTTTTTTTTTGAAATGAAATTATGATAAAATTTTAGGGTTACCTTCTTTATATATGGAGAGTTAAATTTGGTTAGGTTAAAAACTGTCAATTTCCGGTTTGCGCAGACTTCTCGAAGTCTTCGAAGTTTATTCCCGCTAAAGCAGACTTCTCGGAGAAGTCTGCTTTAATAGGAATAAATCTCGAAGACTTCTCGAGAAGTCTGCTTTAGTGAAAAAAATAGTTTATTCCGGCTGAAGCAGACTTCTGCTTCGTATTTTTACATTACCCTAAACTCTAAATTGAAAAAAACCGGTTTAGTTACATTTAATTTCCGGTTTATGCAGACTTCTCGAGAAATCTGCTTTGTTAAATCTACGACAACATCTCGAGAAGTCTGCGCAACCCTAAACCCTAAATAATAAGATTCACTAAATGTGCAAAAGTTTTGTTAAAATTGGATGAATATGTTGAAGATAGTTAAGTAAATGCAAAACTCAAACAATTTTCTTTTAAAAATTTGTAAATCTAAATTTTCAAATTTATCACATGATATTTCAAATTTATCACATGATATTTCAAATTCTAGCATGAATTCTCTACACAAACATCAACTATTAACCCACAACACATAACAACAAAAACTAGCAAATATTTTATATCATTAGATCGAATCTAATCTACTTATTTTTGAATTCATTATAACTTTTACGTGCTTTTGATATGTATATAAACTATGTTAATAACAATTTTAATTTTTTTTAAATATTTCAAAAATTTTATTTGATTTAGGTAATTTATTTACAAAGCAGACTTCATGAAGTCTGCTTCAGCCGGAATAAACTGTTTTTCTCACCAAAGCAGACTTCTCGGAGAAGTCTGCTTTGGTCGGAATAAACCTCGCAGACTTCGTGAAGTCTGCTTCAGCCGGAATAACCTGTTTTTCCTACCAAAGCAGACTTCTCCGAGAAGTCTGCTTTGATAACAAAAAACATGCAGGGACTGAAACGTAATTGACATTTCAACATTATTTTTTAGACCAAAGGAGTGTTCAGTAATTTCTCCACCCTCACAGGTTAGTTTTGCAAAAAAAAATATAAATTGTCAAACTTGCATTTGAAGTCAAGTTTTAGGTCATTTTTAGCAATTCCCCCATTTAACTTACCAAAAAATAGTATTATCTTTTCAAAAACAATAATTTTTATTTCCATAAATCGTTAATACATTAATTTATAAATAATTTAAAATAAATATAAATAGATTTAAGTTATTACATAATCACTAATATATTATTTGAGAAAAAAATTAAGAAAATAATATTACTCTCAAGTGTTATTAACAGAAATATCATGCTTACATTTCATCATTACCGTAAATTTTAAATAAATATATAAATAAGGTTAACTTATTCGAATAATTACAATATATGTCATTGTTATTAATTTGGTTAGAGCATTAATATATTTTATTAAACTAACCAAAAATACTATTAAATTTATAAAAAATAATTATTTTTTCTTTCTTAATTTATATATACAAAAATTAATGTTAAAAGTAATTTTAGAAAAAATTAAAATTATATAAATGTTTAATTTATATTCACTAATAAAATATAATTTACGAATATAGTTATAAATTATTTGATGAGATTTCATCTTTTTAAAGCATAGTAAAATCGTCTAATAAAAGTTGACTATATATATAATATATTAGACAATGTAAAGCAGTTTTATATTCATCATAAAATTAACAAGAATCATCAGATGATACAATTTCGTTAACCAAAGATTAAGTGATAGATAACATGGATACAGCATCAATGCCTAACTAAAGAACCACAAAATGGAACCAAGCCCCAAGATCTGACACAACTTTTAAAGAGAGATAGAGAGAGAGGTTTCATGATACAATTAAGGAAGAGAACAGAACAATTGTCTGAGTGTTTAGCATAGAATCTCATAATAATCAACCAAAAGGGCAATCCAAAAGCTGAATCTTTCTTTCGATTCAGCTTTCAAATGCATACACCAAAAAAGGACTTTTTTGTTCTCTTTGACACTTTCTTCTACTTAATTACTTATAAAATGTAAAAAACGAATTTCTTGTTTAAATTTATAGAAAGAGATTAGGCGTAAAATCACTCAGATAGTTTTAGAAAAATAAGAACATTTAAAGCTTCAAGGACAAATCAATGGTGGATGTATTAGGACTGCTATCACCTACTGCTGTAGCAACATATTTTCCTGGGAAATTATCATATTTCCTCGGGAAAAACTCATACTCCTTCACTCCTTCTAATCCATTTCTAGGGTTTCCTTCCATGTACCTCCCAAATTCCTCCATTGATCCCTAACCCACCATTTATGAATTAATAAACCAAATAATATCAACAATTATATATTTGTTGTGTATAAAATGACCAAATACCGTATGATTTGTCTTTTCAGGAAAATACGGAATAGTGGAAGCAGAAGCAGAAGCAGCTGCAGCTGATCTGGAGATTCTATGATCATAAGAGAAACCACCTTGACTCATCTGTTCTGGTTGAAGAACATGATCGTAACCGTTAATCAGAGGAGGAATCAATGAGTATTTCGAAAATCCACCACCGTTGGATCGCATTACATTTTGATCTCCATCCATGCGTTTCTTCTGCAATATTAACAAAAATCACAACCGTTAAAATGTCTAAACATTATATATGTCAGTCTTTGATGAAAACAATAAAAAAAAAATTAAACCTTGAAGCAAGTGTCACAACGATTATTACAAGCGTTATATATTTGAGGATTTGGAATTGAAGAGAGCTCATGAGTAGAGGTCTCAACAAAACACCATGGAGAACAAACCGGTTCGATCATAATCTGACCAGACCCGACACCACCACAATAGATCCTGCTTCGGCATCCTCCGAGGGATGTGGTGGGACCACCACCGTAGCTTGGAAAGCCTTGTAACACAACAACCGGGTCGGGTGCTGGCAAACGGATAGCACTAGGGCTCGGCGCTGACGTGTCTCCAGCAGCGACCATTTGTTTCTTCTCTTCTTCGGCTATGACCCGCTCGAGCTGTGCGACACCCATCCCTCTCAGTCTCTGTTTCTTTTGGTTTTGCTGACCTTTCTTCGATCCAGGTTTCCGACCACGAATCTTTTGTGGCTCTGTTCGGATCTCGCTGGAACTGTTGGCAAGATGGGTGTTTCTTAGAAACTCGTTTGGGTTTCTAACGGAGTTTTGGTCTGTTGGCATGAAGAAGAGAGAAGTCGCCATTGATGATGTTCACTGAGCTTCTTAAGAGAGAGAGAGAGAGAGGAAGGCAAATAGCTTGAAGTATGTGTCTTGTGTCTTCTCTCTTTGTATGTGTGTATATCTCTTTTTTGTTCATATATGCAGGCAAAGTACTTACCTGTTGTTTTTTTCTGTTATTTCCAGGTACTATATGAGGATAACGTATTTTTTTTTCTTACATTTTTACTGTTTACCCACATATACAAGTTCTACAATAAATCAATTTAATTAAGATATATAACTAGGATGTTAGGGTTTAACAAATGGGTCTTATGGAAATCACTTACTATCTTTGTTGTTTTAACTAAATAACTAGATATAGAATATAGTGTGCATATATATAAAAAATTTGCAAATTAATGGTAACAATTTTCCGCTGGATTATAATTCGTGTATATACACATTCCACCATTTTGCAATGAATATGATTTATTTATGAATTATGATAAGTAGCTTTTGTGTTGTTAACTAGATAGATAATCATAACTAATCTTAAGAATTCTAATGATTAACTAAATTTTTAACAAAAGAGAAACAAAAAATGAAATATTTTTATTTTTTGCAGCCTCCATTTCATAATAAATGTAGATGTAACACTTTAAGAATACTATTTTTTGTTTTTCATGAAGATTTCAAATGAAAATTCTACATTATTAAATAAAAATATTGAATTAAAATTCTAATTAAATTTAATTTTTTTTATGCGAGTGAAGAGATGTTGTATTATACCCTTTTGGGGCGAAGAGTTTAAAAAAAAAAGTTATAGCTTCTAATTATTTAGTTAACTATGTATCCAAAAAAGGTTAATGTTTCTTGTGGAAACAGAAAATGATAGATTGGTGCTAGGCTTAGTAGTGACGTGTCACCAGCCAATTAAAACAGCGCGTGTAATACATATAAAGAATTTAAAAGAAGACAGGTGTCGGGAGGTGAGACCATTCGCCGATTATAGCGAGCAAGCTCTGAAACAACGTGATTTTACTCAGCTCGTATCAACTAAAATAAGCAAGTTGAGTTACAGTCGCAGTTATATTTATTCTTCTTTTTTTTTCCTTTCAAAAACTTTATTTTTTCATTTATTTTGTTGATATGTATAAAATAATTATGAGTATGATAAGCAAGATATTATATCTAACTAAACCGAATATTACTACTACATGTTCATTTATGTGTTAGAAATGGTTTAAACAAATTTACATTGCGTAATGTTAACAATACGTTAATGTAAATGACTATATACGTATCTTTGTATCAAATACAATTTCATAATGTCTTATTCTATAATATTTAATCAGGTTTTAGGTTTTTTTTGTTTTAAAATTGACATAGTTATTGCTTCCACATTAGATAAGAAGGATCAAAGCAAAAAGAATTGCATGAGACGTGAATTACGAGAAGGACTGGGAGCTAAAGAGTAGAGTAGAAATGATGGCTGCATCATTTATGGAAACATTTTAAAGCTGCCTCCATGTTAATTTTCGATTCCGCCCAACACCTACAATTAGAAATTTTTAAATCACCATCAAGTTATTTTATATACTACTTGTCAAAGCCTCTCTCAAATCATCTCTTACATTGTGATGAGATTCGTTATTGTTTTGTAATTACATTCGTAGCTTAATGCTTTGCCAATTATCTAAATGAAAGTAATACTAATATACTCATACGAGTGGCATGCAAACATATTTGCGGTTTGCGTGATGTTTGTTATAATTATTAGATACTATGTATAATAAAATCTGAAATTTATCACATGAAAAGAAATCCAAACCGCATGACCAACCCAACATACCTATATTGGTGCTAGAGCCTAGAATGACAGGCGAGATAATAAACAAGTTACAATAAAAAATAATATAAAATTATTTATATATACTTCCAGCGTAGTTAATTAGTGAAAGAAGACCCCAACAAATGTGATTTGCATCAACGACTAATCCTTGATTAGAAGATAATTGAATAATTAGTTTTTATCAACGAAAATTAAAAAAAAAATATGCCACGTAAAATAAAGTTTTTTTCAGTGCATAAAGTAATTAAGATGTTATGTATATTTAACTTTAACAAAATAAAAAAAATATTCGTAGGAAGATAAATAGATAATTTAATATAGACACCGCGTAGATTGAATTGTGGGCTAGGACAAGGAAGTGTGGTAGGGCAAAGGACGAATGAGGACCCCACAAGTGGTTTCATGTTAAGTTACGGAGTGGTCCAGTTGACAAGTGTCAAGACGGGGACCATTAAAGGGTCATTGGGCGGCTACTACTAGGGTTTTTGGCACGTGTGAGAGAGGAGAAGTGTGTGAAGTGTTTAATTTATATTGCTGGGTTTAGGCAGGCATGGAAAGATTCTTGGGATCCGTAAAGCATATTGTGTCCTTTCTAGAATGATTGGATCCTTTCTCTCTTCTTTACAAATTTGATTTTTATTTTGTTTTACCAGTCGATTTTTTATATACTTTTACTAGATAGAGCCATGGAAGTAAACTAGATCAATCCATTTATTATCTTTTTGAATTCTCTAATGTATCTTCATGTATATATAATGATAATATATGCACATTGTGGAGTAAATTTACACAAGACAAGAGTGTACAGAGTAGGTGAATAAATGAGTGAGTTTCTGGGTAGTGATACTTGTAAATTTTTTAAAAAAAAAAAGACATAAAAAAGGATCGAAAAGAAAGCAACTGTTAGTTTTGGCTTTATACATCATCTTCCTTATCTATCTATTTTCATACAAACTTGCAAACCCTTCCTTAAACCTACTTTTGGACCACTTTTCTCTCTCTCTCATCTTCTTTTTATTTCTTCTTTTCTATGAAATTAATTTTCCAGATTTCTATTATCATTACTTTAGATCTCAATCTCCAACTGAGATTCTCTCCCTCCCTCTCACTAGTACAGTTGTAGACCTTATTCAACTAAATTACAATATCATCCTTGTTAGATTCCTCAACATACAAGTAAACGTAGAAGTATAAAAAGTTATGGGCCACAACAAGGAGCAAGGCAAAAGTAGAAGGGTTATTATGTTAAAACTTAAAAAGTAAGATTTGAAATCTGGACCGTCGAATAGACAGAGACAAATCTGAGCACCAGATATTCTGTGTCCAAGAGTAGAAAGCTTTTAAATAGGGTTTGTGAGTTTGTGTTGTGAGAGATGTTTTTTTAAATATAAAATAATGTAACAAAGCTATTGTCCCTCTCACTTGTTACTTGTCTTCTTCTTCTTCAACAATGACACTGCAAGTATTACTAGCTGCAGTACAATAAACAAAACAAAAAAAAATTCGTATTTGCAAATGTGCCCTTATATTCTGTCATAATATTGAATATTCTATTTAACCTACATAACTATTTATGCTTCTTGAGAAAGCTACACTCTTGGGAAGTATGAAGGAAGCACATAGCATCCATTTTCCGGGAGCAACAAGGCGTACCCTTCGCATATTGACATCCACGGCCACCTCCGATAGAGCAATTCGTATCCGCTGCAAATTAAAAAAAAAAAACAATGTGTGGACTAAACATTAATGGATTGTTGATTAGTTGGGAGAGTTTGATGGGTTTTTCCTCATCGGTTTAGACCTCGTGGAAGTCGAATTCTGGATCAGGAGCCTTGGAGAATCCATAGACATGGATAGTTGGGAAAGATAAGCCTTCATCTCTCTGCCTTTCCTTGTAAACTCCGCGAAATGCATCTGGTTCAGTAAATGATTAATGGTGGTTAAAGATAGGATTGTGAGCCATAAAAAAAGAGAAAGCTTTCATAGGAGTATGTCGAAACCTAGAGATTCAGCGGCATCTTTTGGTAGATTCATGACTACTTGGGTGACTTTTCGACCCTTTTCGCTTGAAAACATAGCCTTTATGAATCTTCGTCCGTCCATGTTAAAGATCTAGACACAGAGATTAAAGATTCAGAATTGTACAAATGGTTTAAAATATTGAACAAGTGTTTGGATTTTGTACCACATACCTCAACTCTCTTCTCAAGCTTATTAACAACACTATTTTGCTCCATGAATTCTACTGCATGAGGGTTCAGGTCATTGGCATATACACGCTTTACAATTCTTGCTGCAGCAAGTGCAATTGGACCCACTCCAGCAAAAACATCACCTGTCAGTGACAACAGGGTAATTTGAAATCAAACACAGCAAAACATAGGATAATTCTATACCAAGAACTTCAAACTAGCACCAACAGGAAGACTGATGCATTATATATCCACACACTACAATATGCTTCTCCTGCAACAGAGAGCAGCAAGATTCAACCCCAGCATAGTGGAGCTAAATCATAGACGGAGAGTTCTACAGAGAGCATAGCAGTATTTTTATATGGTGTACCCACGAAGTTAGTTCTAAGTAGCAAACATACAGACAACATCATTGTGGCTGAACCCAAGCAGCAGCCTCTGTCTCTCAGTCCCTAGTTTCGAATTCCAATATCTTGCATACGGAAAAAAATTACAAAAAGAGGTCAACATTCTGAAAAAAAAAATACAAGTTTATATCACATGATAAGCGATTTAACAAGAACACATATCAACTGAAAGATAAACATATTTAAGGGTATCAGCATTTTTAAGCAGGGGCTGATTAGATCATCAACATGAAAAAAAAGCAAGGACCAAGTCCAAATGGTATTAAGAGATTCGGTACTGAGAAAGAAGAGGCATACACTCTAGCTAAATCCACATGAAAGCGCAGTCCATTCTCAACAACCTGAGTCACCAGGGAATGGTTTCCGGCTAAAACTTCTAGCTGCATAGTCCTGAAGTCATTGTGTATAGGATCAATCTTATTCACAACGGTTTGTATCTTTGGCTGATTCTTGTCTAGAACTACCTGACAAGAAACAGAAAGTAAAAATACAGCTCTCAAGATTTCAATTTCTGAAGTAATACACAATGTCACCTTAGCTATGAGCCTCTTGTATGGTAGATGCTCGTCTCTTAGGTTCAGATGAGCAATATGTCCCACCATCTCAAATGCAGAAGGGATAATCATACCCTTCGGTAGTACAGCTTCCAAAACCTACAACAACACTTACTTTGAAGCAAACGAACTCGATCTTCGTAAGAACTAAAGTCATCTTGAAAGTATCATTATTTACCTCATTCATTGGCCAGTAATCATAGAACAACGTCAGTCTGCATTTTACAAGCTCGAAACTGAAGCTTGCATCATTCCTTGTAGCTTCCGCAAACAGAACCTATCAAACAGAAATCATATGATTCTCCAAGATTTCATATTCCCGAGAACAAACAACACAACAGAAACAGCTCGATCAAATTATAGAAATGGATTTAAAAAAGATTTATCACCTTGATCGCCTCGGGCAAGTCTTGAATTTCCTCACCAGAATAATTCTCATCCAAAAGCAACAATCTTGTTGAACCTCTCCATCTTCCTCTACTACCATAGCCTTCTCCGAGTAACCCCTCAAAATCCTCGGCTCCTCCTCGATATTCCACCACTTCCACCACAGCGACTTCGTTGCGTCTGCTTCCTTTTTCCTTTTCCTCCACTTTCTCTGTCCTACGCTTCCTCTTTGGCCGGGAAATTTTGGCCAAGTTTCTGAATTTGACATACCCAGTTGAATTAAATGTCCTGGCGAGTTTATCTCTGTGCAACACTGGACTCAGTGTCTCCCCGTCCCCTTCCGCTTTTCCTGTTATTCTCCGGTTAACCGAATCCACAACACTATTTTCTTCTTCAGTTGAACCCAACAGCTTCAACACGTCTTCTTCGATTTCATCTCCGGGAACCCTAGCGATATTCCGAATTCTAGGCCAATTGAGAAGATGTCCACGGAGACGGTTCTCGAGCGTGAAACAGTCCTTCGCCGGGACCCGAAGAGCCGAAATCTCGAAAATCCTAGTGAAATCGTCTTCGTCGAGAAGAACAGCTTTCTCGATTGATTCTTCAGAATCTCCAAATTTGCCTTGATGGGCATCCCTATCTCGAACGATTGAAGCCAATCTAAGGTCATCTAGCAAAGGCTTCTTTCCTTTCAAAAGAGACGGGCCGTAAGGAAGTGTGGTCGAGGGGAGATTACTGGAGAAGACACAGTATATTAGGGTTTTAGGGGCGGGATAAGGTTTATGGATGAAACGAGCTGGGTAGGAAGAGAAGACCGGGAAGGGAAGACAATTGGCTCGGAAAAGAGACAACTTTGACACCATTTCCTGGTTATTCTCGATTCGCTCAGCTTCCTGGTGGTTAAGGATTCTGGTCTTGGAACACAAAAGCTCATTTCCCGCGTTTGTGCATCGTAAGATTTTAGGGAGAAGAGGTTTATCGGTAAGCAAGAAGATATCATTTGCCTTGAGATAGACTAGCTTCTTACCTTTTTACTAATAAAACGCCGCCGTTTCAACGATACTTCTAAAGTTACTCAAGCGAATAACAAATATAGAAAGAAAAAAAATGAATAAGATAGAGAAGGTTAGAATAATATAGTGAAAATTAAAACAAATTGGAAGAAACCCTATAAGTAATCACACATAACTGTACAAAGAGTACTTACACGGTTCACAATGGAACTCGAAAGATTGATTCACAAGCAAATATGGCCGACACAAATAATCGTATGTTTAATGATAAGAGTCCTTTTTACTTTCTCAGATCTCATCAGGCAACTTAAAACTCTGCGTTCCAAAAATCTGAAGCGATGCGTTCTGAAGAAAAACAGCGATTCCACATTTGCTGCTGTTGAATCCATCCCAAAGCGTGAAATGAGCAGTCCCCGACACTGATTTCTTGGATGTTACGTCTTTCACAGTGCAAATCTTCTCCATCTTTCTTACAACGTAGTCATTCGACAACATTTTTCCTTCGTTCTCTCCTCTCACACAGTCATTCACTAGCCCGGTTTCATATATCGCCACCATTATGTCCATTCCGCTTCCGTCTACTTTCATTCTTAAAGCTCCGGTCAGTGATACTTGCAGTGTCTCTGATGTTGGTCTCTGGAAGGTCGCCTGGTAAAGAGATAAATAAATGACAAAGTTTAACACAAATGCTGATCAAAATTACATGTAAACAAGCACCACCAGGCTTCATGCTTAATGTAGATTATAGACAAAGCTAATCAAGGAAAATTGATCAACATTGTTCTCTTATCTATCAAGAACGCATACATTTCAATAAACCTAACCTTCCCTATTATATACCTATAACTATCTCCAAGCATCCATATTGACCACTTTGATTTTCTAAAAGAAACTTCATGACTTCGGGTATGGCCAGTATATTACATCGAATCACATAAATAAGAGTTGAAACCTAACATCGCCCTAATTCCTCCTAATCATCAGGATCAACACATATGCAGCAACAGAAGAGTTTTCCACATCCAATTGTCATAAAACCAACATGTGAAGTGTTAAGAATAGTCACCCGGAACGCAGGAGAAGGAAACCTAGGGGCTTCGTAGATAGATTTTAGCAGCGTCTCTTCATCGTTTCCGAGCAATTGAGAGCGGCCTTGAACTACAAGCTGCGGCGTGAACATCGTGTCCAGATTCAACGCCTCAACGTACGCCTTCTGCCTCACCGTCCATTGGCTCGATCCGTAAGGATCCTTCCACCCCTTGTAGTCCCAATAATCTACATGGAAGACCAGAACCATCGCCGGAGATCCAGATCCACTATCCCCGCCAGCGTCGCCACGGATCTGGGCGTCGAAATCACCTCGACCAAGACGGGACATCAGAATCTCCGCTGCAGGCGACGTATTGCATCCCTGCGACGAGAAGAGCTGAACGAGAACGGGTCCGTCGCCGACAGGAACATCTGCAGCGACAACAGCGGAATTGATTCCAGAGACAGCTTTGCTCGTAGACGTTGAGGATTTCTTGATGCCGAAACAGGCGAAAAGACGGCGCGCCATTCGAGAAATTGCCCGTCCCTTCGCCTCCGGAAGAAATCGGATATAGAAGAAAGAAAGGCGGAGAAAACGAATCAATCAGAACATCAAAAGATGTTTCCAAGAGAAAAATTGAGAATTGACAGAAAAGTTGAGATTTTCAGGTACGACGAAAACTACACGCCGAGAGGCAACGAGAGAAAGGCGGTAAAGTGTCTTTACCCTCTCTGTTTTTTTTTCTAGTTTTAAAAAAATAAATTAAATTGTTGTCAAAGGCTGTAGTTGTCTAACTAATAATACAAAATTATTTGCCTTCAAAATAATAATATAAAAATATTGGCCTTTGTTGTTTGTTTCAGACTTTGGTACGACGTTAAGAGTCGGTGACACGATGGGAAAGGCAGGTTTATGGACAGGTTACGTCAGCTTCTTCATAAACCTAATGATATAATAAAAACCAATACAAATAATAACACAAAGCGGGGATAGCTCAGTTGGGAGAGCGTCAGACTGAAGATCTGAAGGTCGCGTGTTCGATCCACGCTCACCGCATGTTTATTTTTTTTTCTTTTGGTTACACGCGTCGTTTTTCCAGCTTTTGATTTTTTTGTTACCTGTGAAACGCGTCGTTTCAGGCATGTAAGGAAAATAAAGGCTTATCGTCGTTTCTGGTTAATATAGGAAATGTATAGTTCTTTAGTGTAACTTAGACTTTACATAATGTCACTGAACTACGAGACATCTAAACACTAAAATGTTTAAGTTTTCTAAAAATTACTGATCTCTTTCTCCAAAAACTTTCTAAGAAATTAATGTTATTTAACATTTTCACCCCCAAATCAATTATCATGTTAATTTATAAAGAACAATGTTTTTTAAACTTTTTTTTTTATTTTCATGGAAATATAGTAATATATATATACTACATGAAATACATTTAGTGATAATAATTTTTGTCACATATTTATAGACACATATTCAAAGGATAACTGATCATATAATGTACAATATCATTGCAAATATTAATATAAATTTTACGGGAGAAAATAATATGCAATAAAGAGTTTATTGGTGTTATACATTCGTTCTCACTCAAAAAGTACTAAAATCCAAAAGAAATAAAAAAGTGGAAATAACTAAAAATATTAATTAGGCAGATTTGGTCTTACCAATCCTCATCAAAGCGATGTAAGCAATAACTCTATAACCAACAAGCATCACAGCCAAAGCGATGGCAGGAACAAGTCCACTATCATCAAATCCTATATGCTTAATACCTTCAAAGTCACCAACATAACACTTCGATTTCTCATTTTCACCACAAGGATACCACTCCTCATTCGTATACTGAGCCAATATCAGTAGTTTATAGGTATAATAACTTATTGATACGTATTTAATCCAAGAGATAAACACTGGGACGTTTCGAACGAAGTATCCTCCTGCTAACAAAAACGCAAGCATCAAGACTGACCCGAGTGTAGTGGCTGACTTCTGGTTCATAACTAGAGCGCCTAGAGCTAGTCCAAGGCCACCAGAGACAAGGACGTGTACGAGGAGGACCAAAAGGGTTAGAAGAAAGTTTCCTGGTTTAGGGTTTAAACCGGCCATCCAATATGCGATGATGAGAAAAATTGTTGGTAGAATAAGTTCCATTGGTAGATCTCCCACAACTCGGGACATGAAGTAAGGCGAGAGCCTGTACATGCCTGAGGAACGTTCTTTCTCGAGCATTTTTCGTTCTTGAGGAAATGTGAAAATTTGTTGGAAAAGAGGAAAGAATGCCCAGAACGATGATATGAAAAACAATAGCCCTATCTGCAACAATAAACCACATTTCATCGTAATATACAAATGACCTACATATACACAAAAGTACATAGTTGTAAAAGTTAAAATACCTGATCTTGTAGGTGTGAAAGGCTCTTTTTCCACCAAAGGAGACCACAAAGGAAAGACACAATAAATATCTGAGCAACCTTTAGGCCAGAGAAAGAATCGTGTCGCCTCTCCTTGAGACCTCTTTTCAAGAGAACACAAAACTGCTGCCACCATGTCGTTGGCCAGTCTCCAAAATGCTTGGTCTCTCCACAAGGACTCTCTATTGATTTGTTAAAAAGGTCATCTTGTTCTTTAACCTCATTCATTACATTGTCCAACAGGTTTTCCTTGTAACCCACAACTAGACTTGCCTTCAAAGCTTCTGGTCTTTGGGATTCATCTGATCCAATACCTATAGGTATAATATTTGTATCCATATTTTGATATGAGATTCAACAAAGAAACAAACTATAATATGGACTTACTTTTCCGACAAGAAATCTCAATAAAAGACTTACCATTTGCAATGTCCAAAAGAAAATCCGAAGGATTAATCCTTTCAACCAGTGGGGAGTAACCAATGCTAGTGAAATAATCCATAGCGTTGGATCCAAGCCCGAAGTAGATAGGATTACCTTCTGAAAGGAGCAAAAGCTTATCAAACATGTAGAACAACCTACTAGAAGGTTGATGAATTGTGGTCACGACTGTTCTTCCACCACGAGCCAGTTCCCACAAAATCGATACGATCCTCTGAGCCGTGGTCGAATCAAGACCAGAAGTAGGCTCGTCAAGAAAGAGCAAACTAGGGTTGATAAGAATCTCTTGCCCAATACTAACCCTTTTCCTCTCACCACCCGAAACACCTCTCAAGAAATGTCCTCCAATGATAGTATTTTTACATCTATCCAAACCAAGTTCCGTCACGACAGCCTCGGCTTGTTTGATCTTCTCTTGTCGGCTTACAGAATTCGGAAGCCGAAGAAGGGCGGTGAAGACAAGAGTTTCCGTAACAGTCAAGTGAGGGTAAAGAGCATCGTCTTGAGTCACAAAACCTGTGGTTCGCTTCACAGCTTTGGAGAATGGCTTGTCGTTGTAAGATATGTTCCCAGTGAGCTTCCCTTTCCCTTCTCCAACACGTCCTCCTAGAGCTGTCAACAAGCTCGTCTTGCCGCTCCCTGAAGGACCAAGCATAGCCAGGATCTCTCCCGGTTTGACGATCCCGGTTAACCCCTTCAAGATGGTTCGCTCCTCGGTTTTGTCCTTGTTTTGGTAAAGCCAGCCTTTTCGTTGCTTCAGCTTCACCGTGTACACAACATTCTCAAACTGCACCAAAAAGAACAAGAACAAAGATTGAATAAGCTAGCAGATCTGTCTGTCTTATCAACATGTGAACTCCACATATATATACTGGTAGATAGACATACAAATCAACACTATATATACATTAGCCTAATGAACCACTGTGTGCTCTCTCTATATATGTATCGTAAGTAGAATAAATGGATAAATTTATATGTATACAAAACACACCTTCAAAGTAACAGGAAGATTCGCCTTTTTAAATATGGAAAAAGGAAGAGTTCGATCATCGTCGGACTTCACAATCTGGGCTTCAACATCCATAGAAGCGACTTGAAAATCTCCGAAACAGTGACCGATGTATAAACCCCCTCAGTCGTCACAGATAACTAGGGGATTAACTAAAGCTGAATTAATAGAAACGAAACAAAATTGAAAATATTGTTTGACTGCTAAAGAAATGATATGAATGGAGATTGAGGAAGGAAATTGATTTTGATGGTTTTGGGAGTTGTAGCGAGAGAAGGAAAGAGTAATAAGACTTTGAAATGTTGGGTATAAATAAAGAGAAATTAGGGTTCACGTAAGGGAAGTGAGAGAGAGTTTTAAGGGTAGATAGAAGGAAGAATCTTATAAAATTTCATCTGTTACAAAGCATGCTTTTAGAGTGGGATGTGTTTGTTTCGATCCCTTGAAAAAAGGATTTAATTTCGATAACAAATCACTCAGAGATTTCCCACTCCTTTCTTTTGTTACATCAAATATAATCACAACAGTTTGCATTACTTGTTTATTAATAATAATTTAGAAAAAAAAAAGAGAAAGAATAAATTTTTTGGATTTCTTACTTTCAAACTTAGTAAAATATTTTTAGTCAACTTTCGTATAATTTTGTGATATTATTGGAAAAAAACTTTAAATATGGTATTTTTAGAATCTTCCATAAATTTATTATTGGTAAAAAGTTTAAAAATGCAATAATAATAATAGTAGTGATGCTATATATCTTAAATATATGTTATTTTAACTTCTAATAATAAAAATACTTGAAATCCGCAATTGAAAAAATTCGAATTTGCTTTTATTTCTAAAATAAAAAAATAAAAGAGATTAATCACATACTAAATGTGGTGATGACTAACAAGATTTTTTATAGTCAACAAATTAAAATATATTCCTTCAATACAAACTACGTCGTATTTTCAATGGAAGTAAAAAAATGCTCCTTTTCTTGTTGGAAACGGGTAAAAAAGATCTCAAGTTTACCAATTTAGCCAGTAAAACTCTGAATATTATATTGATTGGTTATTTATATATTTAATTAAAAACATTTGTTCATGGTTAGATTTAGTTATATTCGGTTTTATATTTAATTTTAGTTATATTTTAGTTAAATTCAGTTTTATTTATTGGTTAAATGTGGATGATTTATTTGATTTTGGTTTAGTTTGTGATTTATGTTAGACTTTGTTTACGTAGTTAAATTTGTATTGGTTTGATTATGGTTGATTATGTCACATCCAAGCTTAACCAAACTAGTATTGAACAAATTGATTTCAAATTACATCAAATTAAATTCTGATGATTCAGTTTCTTTCTTATATTCATCTAATAGAGACTAGAAATGTCATATTCAATTTTGAAAAATAATTAATTTCTTTTCGTAATATAAAAGAACTTAATCCAATCTAAAATCAAAACTAAAAAATCAGATTTGAAGTAAAATTAATACATTAAAAAAAACTAAACCAGAATTAATTCACCTAACAGTGCATTCTAAAACCAAACTCTTTTCCAACCTTCTTTTCTTCAACTAACGTGTAATTGATTTTATTTGACTCTGTGAGTGAAATGTTACAAAGTCTCAGTAACAAATTAGAAATAAGTTTTTTCGATATACTTTGATCAATCACGTTATTATTAACAATCACAATACTTATAATTTCTTATAATTATTACAAACAAGTGGTTATATCATATGAACGATTCATCATACATAATATGGCTGAATTTTTTAAAATTCGTTAGATTAGGTTCGGCATATCTCAAGATTAAAGCAACGTAGACATGCATTATGCATTGGAATTGGAATAATTAACTCTCTTTTGTGAGTTACAATCAGTTTGATTTGAAAGTTTCACATGGATTATATGATTGAAATGTGATTGCAAAGAACTTCATAATATGATTACAGTCTATGAACATAGAAATGATAGGCAATAGACATCTATGGACAAATCGTCTTTCTAAAACACAGATTAATTAATAGATTTATCGTCGTAAATGTAATTATCAAGTTCTAGAAAAGCTTTCCAAAGTAGGAGATGGCTCAATTTTTACATCAATCACCTAATTCTATCCCCAAGATGTATTAATCTTCCATAAGTTCACAAATGTTTGGCCAAGATTAATGAAATTGTCACCATAGTAAAGGTTAAAACATATAATAATAGTTCTAGTGTAAGTAGTAACTGTCAATGTTTGCAATGTGCCGGGTATGTCGGCCACCCACATAGATATGTTTGAAGCTTCAATTCATGTGTTCCCTATCTACAGCTGTTGGTTTTGACCGTCACGATTACCGCAAAACAAATAACACAGAAAGCTTAATAACACAGTTATTAAAAGAGTTTCCTCAAAACCTAGGTATTCTCTTCTCTAAAATTCAATCACAAATAACTCACGACATACATCATTAGGAGTTTTTCACATCCTTATATACATCTGATTATTAGGTTAAAAACCTAATAATGATAAGGATGAATATGATAGAGATAAACATAAACATTAATCTAGCATTATCACATTAATAATGCTGGATTATTTTATTTTGGGGTCAGATCTATTTTTAAGATGGGTCAAACCCAAACCCATCTCACAAATCTCCTCCTTTTGACCCACTTATAAAAATAAAAACCCTAATTTCATTTTCATTTCTTTGGCCGTTTTTTTTTCTCTATCTCTCCATTTTCTCTCTCGAGAATCTTCTTATCCCTGGGCGATTTTGCCTCCTCCATTTTCGGTGTATTTTTCCTTTTTTCCTTTTTTTTTTCTCTTCCGACGAGTTTCCTCCTTTCTCGGCGGCTCCTCCTTTTCCCGGTGTGTCTCCTCCTTTTCCGGTGACTCACCTTTCCGGTATTCCTTCTCCCGTGAGTTTCTTCTTTGATTTCTTCCTCGGTGACTTCTCTCCTCGCGTTCCTCCGGCGTCGTTTTCTTTTCGCGAGCAGATCTGCTCCTCCGGCGTTGCTTTGTCGCCAGCAATCGCCTCGATCTAGAATGACTACATCATTTTGCATGATTATTAGGTTAAAAACCTAATAATGATAAGGATGAATATGATAGAGATAAACATAAACATTAATCTAGCATTATCACATTAATAATGCTGGATTATTTTATTTTGGGGTCAGATCTATTTTTAAGATGGGTCAAACCCAAACTCATCTCACAAATCTCCTCCTTTTGACTTATAAAAATAAAAACCCTAATTTCATTTTCATTTCTTTGGCCGTTTTTTTTTCTCTATCTCTCCATTTTCTCTCTCGAGAATCTTCTTATCCCTGGGCGATTTTGCCTCCTCCACGGTTTTTTTCCTTTTTTCCTTTTTTTTTTCTCTTCCGACGAGTTTCCTCCTTTCTCGAACCTTTCCGGTAAAATTTCCCTCGGCGACTTCTCTCCTCGTGTTCCTCCGGCGTCGTTTTCTTTTCGCGAGCAGATGCTCCTCCGGCGTTTTTGTCAGCAATTCTTTCCGGTTCACCTTGGCGATTTCACCTCCGTTTCCAGCAGCTCTCCGATTTTGCATGACTTTCTTCGTCTTCCATGAACGAACTCTTTTCTGTGGCTTTTCCAGGTGCATTTTTCTTGGCGGTTTTCTGATGCTCCTCCTCCTGACGGCGGCAAGGTAACTATTTTTTTTTTTTTTCAGATTGGTTAGATCTAACCAGATTTGGTTTTGGTCTGACCAGGTCCGGTTTAACTCAAACCGGATTTGGTTTAAATCCGATTTACAACCCGGTTTAAATCTGGTTTACAACCCGGTTTAGAATCCGGTTAAAAACCCAGTTTAGAACCCGGTTTAGAACCGGTTAAAAAACCTGTTTTAGAACCTGTTTAGAACCGGTTTAAGATCAACCCGAACGGGTTTGGTTCTTGACCCGAACCGATTCATAGTTTCTTTCTTGCATTTTCTTTCTAAATCTGATCTCGATCTAGAATGCTTACTGGAACTTATTAACTCCACTTGTTGAAGTGTGCTTGAAAGCTGACTTTGAGTCATTAGGTCTGCAGGATTTAGCTTAGTATTGATCTTTAGGATTGTAACCCCGTCTTTGTCAATTATGTCTCGGATAAAATGTAGCTTGACTTCTATATGTTTTGTCCTTTCATGATAGACACTGTTTTTAGATAAACATATAGCGCTTTGAGAATCATAATAGACTTTTGCAATACTATTTTATGGAACTAGACCCAATTCACTGCATATCCCTTTTAACCAAATAGCTTCTTTGGTAGCTTCTGTTAAAGCAATGTATTCTGATTCTGTAGTGGATAAGGCTACAACGTGTTGTAGACCTGATTTCCAACTAACAGAATTTCCTCCCACCTGAAATAGATAACCAGTAATAGACCTTCGTCTAACTAAATCTGTAGCAAAGTCTGCATCACAGAATCCTTGAATGTCAAATTCTGGATTTCTTATGAATGTCAATGCCATGTCTTTAGTACCCTACAGATACCTCATAATCCACTTTACTGCATTCTAGTGTGCTCTTCCTGGATTGCTCATGAACCTACTCACTAACCCTACTGAGTATGCTAAATCTGGTCTAGATCCAACCATACCATACATTAGGGAACCCACAACACTAGAGTAGGGAGTCTAGTGCATTAGTGCAGCTTCCATAGTTGTTTCAGTCTCATTCAAACCTTTAAATTTGAATTGAGATCCTATGGGAGTTGTTACTGGCTTTGAGTCTGATATGTTGAAAGTGTTGAGGACTTGATCTAGATAATTTGTCTGGGACAGTTTGAGAACACCTTTCTTTCTGTCTCTGATGATTTCCATACCAAGAATCTTACTGGCTGGTCCTAAATCTTTCATTTCGAATTCTGACATCAAACTTTCTTTTAGCTTCTCAATTGCTTTTTGGTCTCTAGAAGCCACTAGCATGTCATCCACATAGATAAGCAAATATACTTTGTCTTTCTGGTCAATTGATTTAACATAAACACAAGGGTCATGTTTGCTTCTATGAAAGCCTTGATTGATCATGAATTCATCAAACCGTTTATTCCACTGTCTTGGGCTCTGTTTGAGTCCATATAGGGATTTTGACAGTAAACAAACCTTTTTCTCTTCCCTCCTTTTTATATAACCCTCAGGTTGTTCCATAAAAATTTCTTCATCCAAGACTCCATGTAGAAAAGCTGTCTTCACATCTAGCTGTTCTAGGTTCAGATCTTGGTTTACCACAACAGACAGCAGTATCCTTATTGATACATGCTTAACAAGTGGTGCAAAGATTTCATTGTAGTCTATACCTTCCACTTGTGAAAAACCTTTAGCAATCAATCTAGCTTTGTACCTAGGTTTTTCAACTCCAGGAATTCCTGTTTTCCTTTTGAAAATCCATCTGCATCCAATGATTCTTTTGTTATCCAGTCGATCCACCAGTTTCCACGTTTTGTTTTTAACCAAAGAGTTCATTTCATCTTCCATGGCACCTTTCCAAAGATCCCATTATGTGCTCCTACGAGCTTCTTTGTATGAATTAGGTTCCTCCATATCCACGGCTGCCGCACCAGAGAGTGCATATGCTACGAAATCAGTGTCTAGAAATCTAGAAGGTGCTCTAGCATTTCTTCTCGTTCTATCTCTGGTTAACACATAGTTTTCAAGATTTTGAGAACTTTCTTGTTCCTGATTTTGGTCTAGCTCCTCCATCTCAACTTGCTCCATTTGAGAGTTGCTTGTTGAATCATTCTCTGATTCTTCTGATTCAGAAGATTCAGAAATTTCTCCTCCTTGAGAATTGTTTGACTGGTTTGTGTCTTGGTTTGAGGGTCCCTCGATCAGATTAACTTTGAAGGTGACCTTCTTTGTCTTCTTCTTATTTTTCTCCTTCTGATCTGGTTTTTCTGAAGTTTTGGGTGTGTCCTTGTAGATTTGTTCTTCATGAAACACCACATTTCTACTAATTTCACACTTGAGTTCTTCAGGAATCCATACCCTGTAACTTTTGATTCCTTTTGGATATCCCATGAACACCCCTTTCACAGCTCTAGGTTCTGTTTTACCTTGGACAGTATGCACATATGCTGTGCAACCAAACCTCCTTAGGTTTGTCAAATCTATTTTTACTCCTGTCCAGATTTCTTTGGGCAGCTTAAATTCAATGGATGAATTTGGTGCCCTATTATTAAATAAACAGCTGTTGATGCGGCTTCTGCCCAAAACTGTTGTTCCAAACCAGTTTCTGTTAGCATGCATCTCACCTTTTCCATGATTGACCTGTTCATTCGTTCGGATACTCCATTTTGTTGTGGAGTATACGAGGAAGTCTTGTGCCTTTTAATTCCACTCAGCCTGCACAACTCGTCGAACTGATTGTTCCAGAACTCCAACCCATTATCAGTTCTGAGACATTTGATTTTCTTTCCTGTTTGATTTTCTATTTCCGTTTTCCAATCTTTGAATTTAGAAAATGCTTCCCCTTTTGATCTTAGGAAATAAATCCATATCTTTCTTGAGTAGTCATCAATGAAAGTTATGAAATATTGACATCCAGCAAGACTTTGTGGTGTTGAAGGAGAACCCCATAAGTCTGAATGAATATAGTCCAGTATGCCTCCTGAATTGTGTGTTCCCTTCTTAAAGCTTTGCCTGTGTGATTTTTCTAAAACACAGTTTTCGCAAAACTCCAATTCTTTGATCTCTTTTCCTGGAATGTATCCATTTTTGGCTAGAATCTCCAATCCTTTTGCACTCATGTGACCCAATCTTGAGTGCCAAAGTTTAGTCATATCTGGAATTGCTTTTGTCACATTGATTTCATACTTTGTGATTATTCCTTGCAAATAATACAATCCATCTTTGTATTTTCCAGAAATCACTTTCTTGCCATCTTTATAGAAAGTGATGTTGAAATCCTTTCCTTCATATGTGCATCCAGCCTTTTCTAGGAGTCCATAGGATATCAGATTCCTTCCTACAGTCGGCATGTATCGAACTTGGGATAGAATTACTTTTGTCCCATCAGGATTAATAATCTTAACTTTTTCCATTCCTTTCACCTTGCTCACTGTATTGTTTGCCATGAGGACGTTACTGCCCTCAAATTCTTCGAGATCAAACAGAAGTTACACCCTGAATCAAGAACCCACTCGTCACTGGTTACTTGTGTGCTGGCGGTGAGAATGAGCGGTTCTTCTGCTGCTACATTTGCTGATTCACTTTTAGAGCTTTCTCCTCTAGTTGGACAGTCACGTTTCCAGTGACCTTCCTTTCCGCAAATCCAGCAACCTTTAGAGTTTTTAGGCCTAGACTTAGACCTTCCCTTAGACTTAGATCTTCCCTGTTTTGAATTTTTGTTTTGTGTCCTACCTCTAGGTGCCACAAGCAGTCCTTCAGAACCAGCCTTAGATTGAGTCAAGAGCCCTCTCTCCTTTAATTCCACCTCCTTGGAATATGCAGCAGTTGTAACATCTCTTACAGTTAGGGAATCTTTGCCACTCCCATACTTAAGAGTGTCCACCAATGATTCGTATTGTTTGGGCAGACTGGTGAGAATCCGGATGGTTTGATCTTCATCCGAGATTTTCACGTTCAGGCTGGCCAAACCTTGCACCATCTTTAGGAATTGATCCAAATTTTCTTCAATAGACTTGTTCTCGTCCATTCTGAAGCTGTTAAACCTATGTTTCATGTAGATCCTGTTTGGTAGTGTTTTGGTTTGATATTCATTCTCAAGTGCTTTCCATATTCCTAAAGGTGTTGGCTCATCCATCACCTTTCAGAGAATTATATCTATTAGGCTTGCACTTATCAGGTTCTTAACCCGTTTTTCTTTGGCTGCCTTAAGTGGATCTTCAGATGTTTGAACAGATTTAACATCATCATCTGATATTCCAGCTTCTGGTTCGACTAGAACATGTTCTAGTCCCATAAGTTCTAATGCTCCCAAGAACTTATATTTCCATAGACCGAAGTCTATCTTGCAATCAAACTTTTCGATGTCGAATCTAGCACTCACTGGATCCATTTAGCTTACGTCGATTTTAAAACAGAAAAGTGTTTCTGTTTTTTAAACTTTGTTGTTTGGATAACTTGTGATTGAATCTCTCTTGAATTTCTTTGGTATTTGTTTTGCAGGTACTTTCGTGTAACCAAGGCTCTGATACCACTTGTTAGTTTTGACCGTCACGATTACCGCAAAACAAATAACACAGAAAGCTTAATAACACAGTTATTAAAAGAGTTCCCTCAAAACCTAGGTATTCTCTTCTCTAAAATTCAATCACAAATAACTCACGACATACATCATTAGGAGTTTTTCACATCTTTATATACATTTGATTATTAGGTTAAAAACCTAATAATGATAAGGATGAATATGATAGAGATAAACCTAAACATTAATCTAAGGATGAATATGATAGAGATAAACCTAAACATTAATCTAGCATTATCACATTAATAATGCTGGATTATTTTATTTTTGGCTCAAATCTATTTTTAAGATGGGTCAAACCCAAACCCATCTCACAACAGCTTCTCCTCTTTCTGTATTCTCTATCTCTTACCTATCACGACATGGAGATGAATATAGTTTATTGTCTGGATTATATTTATTCGTATAAAAATGTGAAAATACTTTTTTTGTTAATAATAGGAAAACGTTTTATCATGAAATCATTCGGATTTAAGTATTTTGGTTATGTTAGATTGATGAAATCTCCGACAGAACCATCCAACTGCAATCTCTATAAGTAAGCACTTCTTCTCTTCTCACTGATCTCACATGTTTTACGAGATTTCTCAACATTGATTGCTTTTTGGTATAAATAGCTTTCGAAAGATTCCAAAGCCTAAATTTTTAATAAACTTAGCCTAATAAACTTGGAATCTCGTGGACTTCTCTCTCACACATTTCGTTGCTAAAGGAGAGTAAGAAAAAAAAACGATATCCGAACTTCTCTCTCAGGCATTCCGTCGACCATGTTCTGTGAGACCTTATTCGAGAAACAGAACAGTTGTCCTCTGCAACACCAGAAGCTTAAAGAGCATCAATCATACTTGTTATTTCTAAGTGTGACAATCAACAATCCGGTTTAGCATAGAAGGAGCTGGTTATTGAGACTTCTTATGCGTTTGGTTTAACATCTGAAATTGAAGACTGGTTTGGTTTAAACAGGTTGGTTCAATCTCGGTTTGTTGCCGGTTTACTCTATATATAAGAGTAAAAAGGGGATCTAGGGTTTTACATATTTTTTTTCATCGAGGTTGAGAGGCTGAGAGGGGAGGTGCGATCTTTCCTTCTTTGAGCTGTGGTTTATGCCGTATCTTTCTGGTGTGAGCCGTGTATGTTTTTCGGTGAGAGGTGTGAGGTTTCTCCGGTGAGTGGTGTGAGAAATCCGGGTGAGAGTTTTCTTTCTTTGAACGATATCGGTTGTGATATTGTTTCATGTATTCGGAACTCATTCTCATGATAGTGAATTGCTTGTACCGTCAAGCCCAGATGTAGGGTTCTCTTTCGAGACCTGAACTCGTTAAAATCCGTGTGTGTGTTTGAATCGTTTTTCGTATTCGCATTTTACTGTTTTGCAAACTGAAAATCGGAAAGTTAGTTGAGTAAATCTCAACAAAGTGGTATCAGAGCCACGGAGGGGAAAAACGGAATCATGACAAACGCAAGAATCGAAGTCGATCGATTCGACGGGAAGGGAGATTTCTCGTTGTGGAAGAGGCGCATGCTTGCACATCTCAGTGTTCTGGGATTAAAAGATACTTTGGTGGAGATAGTCAAAGAATCGCCCAGAGAAGGTGAAGAAACAGATGCCAAAAAACAAAAGAGGCTTGATGAAGAGATCGCAAGATCTGAAAGAAGTGAAAAAGCTATGAATCTGATTTTCTTGAATGTTGGAGATCACGTTCTGAGGAAGCTTGATGCATGTACAACAGCAGCATCAACATGGTCTACGCTTGAAAGGTTGTATCTATCCAAAACTTTACCGAATAAAATTTTTCTTCAACATAAATTTTACACGTTTAAAATGGTAGAAACACAGTCAATAGATGAAAATATTGATGACTTTCTAAAGATTGTCTCGGATTTAAACAGTGTAAGTGTTTCTGTGACAGGTGAAGTGCAGGCGATCCTTCTGCTGAGTTCTCTACCATCTCAATACAATCACTTAAAGGAAACACTTAAGTATGGAAGAGAAACTCTATCCTTAGAGGAAGTTGCGAGTGCTGCAAGGTCCAAAGAAATGGAATTGAAGGAGTCCGGTAGCTCACAGAAAGGTGGTGAAGCGTATGTGGCTCGAGGTAGACCTGAAAAGAAAGAAGTCAACGCCAGAGGTAACAGAAGTATATCTAGGTCAAAATCAAGATCTAAGGTTACATGTTGGTATTGTAAAAAGGAAGGTCATATGAAGAAAGACTGTTTTGCTCGGAAAAAGAAATTCGAAAACGAAGATAGAGGTGAAGCGGCTGTAATGGTAGATAAGATTCGAGAGATTGATGCATTAACAATCTCAGATCAAAATCCACAAGAAAGATGGATTATTGACTCGGGATGTTCTTATCATATGACCTCGAGGAGAGAGTGGTTCAGTGAGTTTAAGGATGTAACCGGTGGACAAGTGCTTTTGGCAGACAATAGATCAGTTCAGGTTCAAGGAATTGGATCAATCAGAATAAATGCCAAAGGAGGAACCATCAAGCAGTTGGTTAATGTCAGGTATGTTCCCTTACTAAAAAGGAATTTGATTTCTGTGAGTACTCTTGATCTACAGGGTTTCAGAAATGAAGGAGAAAATGGAAGGACTAAGTTCTACAAGAATGGTAGGTTGGGTCTTCAAGGTACACTCTGTGGAAGTTTATATCTCTTAGATGGTGAAACTGAGATTTCTATGTTGAATGCAGCTGTATCAAAAGATGATACAGCCTTGTGGCATAGTAGATTAGGTCATATGAGTATGAAAAATCTTAGGATATTGGTTGAAAAGGGTTTTCTAGATAAGAAAAATATTAGTGATATGGAGTTCTGTGAGAGTTGCATCATGGGTAAGTCTAAGAGACTAAGTTTTAGTATAGGAAAGCACAATACGGATGAACTACTTAAGTATGTTCATGCTGACCTGTGGGGCTCTCCAAATGTTCATATGTCTTTGTCTAGGAAACAATATTTTCTGTCAATAATAGATGACTATTCAAGAAAGGTTTGGGTATATTTTTTAGCATCTAAATCTGAAGCCTTTTCTAGATTCTGTGAATGGAAATTGTTGGTTGAAAATCAGGTGAATAAGAAAGTTAGGTGTCTTAGGACTAATAACGGGTTAGAATTCTGTAATGCTGAATTTGACAGTTTCTGTAAGAGTCATGGGATAGAAAGACATAGGACATGTGCGTATACACCTCAACAAAATGGGGTAGCTGAACGCATGAATAGGACTATAATGGAAAAGGTAAGGTGCCTTTTAGATGAGTGAGGTCTAGAAGAAAAATTTTGGGCTGAGGCTGTAGCTACATCTGTCTATATCATAAATAGGACACCATCATCTGCGAATGATGGGAATATACCAAAACAGATCTGGTTGGGAAAGGAACCCGGTTATTCACACCTTAGGAAGTTTGGGTCAATTGTTTATGTTCATGTTGACCAAGGAAAACTAAAACCTAGAGCTCTAAAAGGAGTGTTTATAGGTTATCCTCAAGGTATAAAAGGTTACAAGGTGTGGTTATTAGAGGATAAGAAATGTGTGGTCAGTCGAAATGCAGTTTTCACTGAAGATAAAATGTATAAGAATTATCTTGCAGATGTGAAAGGTAATGCAGGTAAACAGAATGGTGAAGGACCTGATGTACGTACTGAGGTGATGATAGAGAATCAGTCTGATCAATCAGATAAGGAAGAGGAGCAAGAAAATGTAGAAGATACCCAAACAGGTGGAGTTTCTGGGGAAGAAGAAGGGTAGACCAGTGAGGATGAAACAGAGGATGGAAACAATAATCTGGACAATTATCTTCTGGCCAGAGATCGTGTTCGAAGAACAATACATCAGCCCACCAGGTATGCAAATGATAATATGTTAGCATTTGCCTTATCAATTGCAGAAGAGTTGGATGCAGATGAACCAAGAGATTACATGGAGGCTCGTGCAAGTAAGAATTGGATTAAGTGGAAGGAGGCAATGGACGATGAGATGAAGTCACTTAGTCAGAATCATACCTGGAATTTGGTAAGAAAACCAGAGAACCAAAAGGTAATTGGGTGTAAATGGGTACTTACAAGGAAACCAGGAATACCGGGGGTAGAGAAACCTAGATTTAAGGCTAGGTTAGTAGCCAAAGGATATTCACAGAGGGAAGGTATCGATTATCAGGAAATATTCTCTCCGGTAGTAAAACATGTTTCTATCAGAGTGTTGATGTCTCTAACAGTGAATTTGGATTTAGAGGTTGAGCAGCTTGATGTAAAAACAGCATTTTTACATGGTAGTATAGAAGAAACAATCTATATGAGTCAGCCAAAGGGTTATGAAGAAAAGGGTAGAGAAGAGTATGTTTGCAAACTGAATAAGTCTCTATATGGTTTAAAACAAGCTCCAAGAAAGTGGAACAAATGTTTTGATCAGTTTATGACAAAACATGGTTTTGTAAGGAGTAGTTTTGATCACTGTGTATATATCAAGGAATATATGAAGGATCAATATATCTATCTACTGTTGTATGTAGATGATATGCTCATTGCATCTAAGAGTAGAAATGAGATCAGGATGATAAAAACTATGCTGGGAAATGAATTCAATATGAAAGATCTAGGGCCAGCTAAGAGAATCTTAGGAATTGATATAGAAAGAGATCGAGAAGGTAGAGTTCTCTCTCTGTCACAGACAAGGTATATCAATAGGATTCTACAGTTGTTTAATATGGATGAGGCTAGGACAGTTTCAACACCAATAGGAGCTCATTTTAAGCTAGCGGCTGTAAAAGATGATGAAGAAAGTATAAAGGATGTACCATATTGCAATGCGGTTGGTAGTATCATGTACTTAATGATAAGTACTAGGCCTGATATTGCATATGCAATAGGATTGGTAAGTCGGTTTATGAGTAATCCAGGGATTATTCATTGGAAAACAGTTCAATGGATATTGCGTTATCTGAAAGGAACACAAGAAAAGAAGTTAGTGTTCACGAAGTCATCAGATATCAGAGTAGAGGGTTTCTCAGACTCAGATTATGCAGCTGACATAGACCGGAGGAGATCGATAACTGGTTATGTTTTTACTGTGGGGGGAAACACGGTAAGCTGGAAATCAAATTTACAGCATGTGGTAGCATTATCCACTACAGAAGCTGAATACATGGCTTTAGGAGAAGCAGTAAAAGAAGGTATTTGGCTTAGTGGTCTAGTTGATGAGCTAGGTTTCAAACAGTCAGGAGTAACTGTTTGGTGTGACTCACAGAGTGCTATTTGTCTTGCGAAAAACAACACTTTTCATGAGAGGACAAAGCATATTGCAGTCAGGTATCATTTTATAAGAGATGTTATCGAACATGGGGTTGTAAAGGTTCAGAAAATTCCTACTGCTAGGAATCCAGCTGACATTTTTACTAAGGTTATTCCTGTGCAGAAATTCGAGCATGCTTTAAACCTGCTCAAAGTGACCAGGTGAGAGATAGGGTCACGCTTGGCGGTACAGAAAGCAAGTAGATCCAAAAGGAAAAGAAATGGGAATGTTAATTGTCAAGGTGGAGATTGTTATTTCTAAGTGTGACAATCAACAATCCGGTTTAGCATAGAAGGAGCTGGTTATTGAGACTTCTTATGCGTTTGGTTTAACATCTGAAATTGAAGACTGGTTTGGTTTAAACAGGTTGGTTCAATCTCGGTTTGTTGCCGGTTTACTTTATATATAAGAGTAAAAAGAGGATCTAGGGTTTTACATATTTTTTTCATCGAGGTTGAGAGGGGAGGTGCGATCTTTCCTTCTTTGAGCTGTGGTTTATGCCGTATCTTTCTGGTGTGAGCCGTGTATGTTTTTCGATGAGAGGTGTGAGGTTTCTCCGGTGAGTGGTGTGAGAAATCCGGGTGAGAGTTTTCTTTCTTTGAACGATATCGGTTGTGATATTGTTTCATGTATTCGGAACTCATTCTCATGATAGTGAATTGCTTGTACCGTCAAGCCCAGATGTAGGGTTCTCTTTCGAGACCTAAACTGGTTAAAATCCGTGTGTGTGCTTGAATCATTTTTCGTATTCGCATTTTACTGTTTTGCAAACTGAAAATCGGAAAGTTAGTTGAGTAAATCTCAACAATACTTTTATCGCACGCCAGCCCAACGGTTCATGCATCAACCAGATAACGAGCGTTGAGGATTTTTTTTCTAAAGGTAGAACAGAACCTGGAAAGCTAATTACAGTTTTATTCATGGCATACTTGATACGTAAGAACAGTCCATTAACTAAGATAAAAGTGGAGAGAGAAGAACATGAAAGTGCAAAAAGAAACTATCTTTCGAAAGTCCCTCGAATGTAGTATTCAGAGAGACCAATTGGCTTCACTTCCCCGACGAGGGATACTGTTAACACGTGAGTACACATCCACCTTGAAGTTGGCACCACATAGAACTCCTTCACTATCCACTCTCGGCATCGCCTTGATCTTGTTCATCGGATGCTCAAAGCTCATTAACCCTGCTTCACTGTGGAACATACATCCTGCAACATTCATCAAACATTTCATTCTATATTACGATTCACTAATTACCTACACTAATTACATCCTGCTGATGGATCTGTTGTTGTTGTTGTAAAAATTAACTAACTTAGTATTACCTGTAGGAAATGGAGCAAAAGATTTAGCACAACCCTCTTTGATAACATCCAAATCATCTGATATGACCACAGATCCATCAGCAGCTATTCCCCAGAATAGCTTGACCCCTCCATCAGATCCCTACAAGAATTACATCAAATTGATTCCTCAAATCGAAAGTGATGAAAGGGAAGTTTTTGGAAGTACCAGAGCCGTGAAGACAGAACCAGCTTTGCTATCATAAACGACAAAGGCAAAGCTACCGTCTAAATCCTTGACGACCTGATCAGCTGGATACGGACCTCTGTCTCTAAGAGTCCTATAAGCTTCGATCACAAACATGGCCTCGTTTGTTGTCTTAGTGAGACCATATTGTCTGTTTAGCTGACACAGATTGTTCAAACTCCCCAAGAACAGACAGTATATGTCATCGAAACCACAAAACAACCTAACAAAAGTTCAACAAAATGAAACTTATTGAAGCAGAGCCTTAAAACAGATCAGTAAAGCTGGAGTTTTGCATTACCTCTGGTGGATGGAGAAGGAAGCAGAGGGAACAACGTAAGCGAGAACAGCTGCTTGTCCGAAAGACATGGAGAAAGCGTTGGAAGAGTAACGAGATAAGAAATCGTTTAGGGTTTCAGCTGGAAGTTTCGGTCGTTTAGAGCATTTTTCAGACGCCGGACTGTGGAGTTCCTCCGGCGGATGAGCAAACGCCTGGTGAAATATAGCCAACATTTTCGAGAGATCAAGAAAACCCAAAAATTAAAAATTCAAAAGAAGAGTTTTATTTCTCTACAAACAAAAATCTTCGAATGAAAAAAAAGCAAAAGTAGAGAGAATAAGAAAGTGACGATGCTTCTCGAGTATAAATATAAAGTGAAGCGGTGGCTATTTGTTTTCCTACGTTGCCTGTTTTTCTTGTTTTCCTATGGGAAAGAAAAATAAAACGTCTTTGGATGAGATCATCACAAGAACATCAGATTAATTAGTTAATAATGCTTTGTAGTGAATTTGGAAAATAACACAAAAATAATAATTTAATGCTTGTGTTTTAGATATTTATTTCAAATTCAATGTTTTTTGTTTTCAGTGCCACGTTTTTTGAGTTAAAAAAATACAATAGTGTTGATTTTAATGGAGAGGTTTTGGATTGGGAATCTCTGGGCAAATTTAGCGTGGGAAAAGTGGTGTTGGTGGGCCATGAACAGAAAGATGTCAGTGTCACGGGATAAGCATTCTCGTACTTTTATGTCTTCTTATCTTCTTCACTTCTGTTTTTGTTCATTTTTTTTTCTAATAATTCAAATGGAATTTGGGAAAATAGCCAGAAAAAAACACAAAACACAAAATTTTTACTAACCATAATTCATAATCAGTTACTAATTTAAAAAAAAGGCGAATGTGTTATGGATATAACCTTTATGTAGAGATTGAAACCACAAAAGAGATTAAAAGGAAACATTTTTCCTGGACAGCATGATATAATGAACAATTATTAGTTTAGTTCTGTCGTTTATGTGTGCTGTCCTAAACTCGAGCCAGCAACAGTTAGTGGAATGGACATATTGTCCTTTTAGCGTATAGGCTTCATATTTGTTTAGTTAGATTCTAGAGTTTACCATAATTCAGTTTCCTTTTTAAATGTTGAAAGAAATTATTAGAATGTTTCTGAAAAAAAACAATGAAGTGATATTAGAGAGAAAATACGTATAGAGGATGATTGGTTTAGAAAGCTTTAATTGGCAAAGAAAAACTAGTTAGAATCGGTGAAAGACTTTCAATTATAGTGTTGAAGTGAATATTGCATCATCCTCATCAGTCAGTGTCACTGGCACACGTATTTAAGGCTAATTTTGAATCTCTTATGGGTAATACAATTGTCGGCCCAATTATGGTATATTTATATACCCAAAATTATTAGCTCATTTCATTTTTGGGCCTAATGCTTTTTTTGATTCTTTTGTCTTGAGATTTTTTTTTTCTTTCTTATTTTCTGTTATGTTTTTAGTTTGTTAACTTTTGATTGATAGTGAAATTGTGGGAGAAAAAGACACCTTAATTAGAAAATTTCTATAGAAATTTAGATTACAAGTTATCGAGAACTATTGAAGAGATAAAAACGAGGATTTTAACCGTTCTTTATCTCAGCTTATTTGATTTATATGACAACAGGAAATGACACACGTTTCAATAGACAAGAGCATTCTTATTTTCTTCTCTAATATTCTCTACACTTCCAAATTCATTCATACTCTTAATCTCTCATATATATTCATACTCTCAAATCTCTTTCTCTGCAGAATAAAATTTCTGCTGTATAGAGTTTGCACCACATTGGTGTTGTCACAAGTTTCTACAAAAGAACTTTATAGCATTTCTTGTTAAATTGTACATACCAAAAATTGTATTTTTATATATTAGTATTGTGCTGGTTAGATTTTAATTTTTTTATCATAGTTATGAGTCACAAATACTAATCCAATCCCTAATATATTATTTGAGAAACTTTTTAATAAAGTAACATTACCCTCACGTGTTAATAACAAAAATATCATGCTTACGTGTCAACACCACAACGAGTTTCAGCTTAAATATATAAAAAGATTTAACTTACTAGAATAATTACAATACATGTCACTGATATTAATTTGGTTAGAGAATAAATATAATTTATTCAACTAACCAAAAAATATTATTACATGTCACTGATATTAATTTGGTTAGAGAATAAATATAATCTATTCAACTAACCAAAAAATACTATTATATTTGCAAAAACAATAATTTTTATTTCTTTAAATTTTTTATACAGTTAATTTATAAATAATTTTAAATAAATATAAATAGATTTAAGTTACTACAGTAATCCCTAATATATTATTTGAGAAACATTTTAATAAAATAATTTTACTCTGACGTGTTATTAACAGAAATATCATGCTCACGTGTCATCATTAAAGAAAATTTCAAATAAATATATAAATGAGTTGAACTTATTAAAGTAATTACAAGTATATCATTGTTATTAATTTGGTTATATAATTATTATATTTTATTAAACTAACAAAAAATACTATTAAATTCATAAAAATTAATTAATTTTCTTTTCTTAATTTGTATATACAAAAATTAATGTTAAATGTAATTTTAAATAAGAGTTAAAATTATATAAATATTTAATTTATATTCAATAATAAAATATAATTTACGAATATTTTTCTTCATGCATGACGTGGGTATGAATCTAGTAGTTAATTATTGTAGAAGAGGAAATTCGATTTTGGACGTATATATTACATTACTAATTAATGTGAACTTATAAATGTCACTAAACCTTTTGACACATATGGTTAGACTATCAGACAACAATGTTTTAGTTAAAATTTCTAAGTAGAATTGAAATCAATCTTTGACATACAAAACTCAGTTAGTACGACGTCGCAGAGCTTGAAATCAATTTTGACATACCAAACTAGTATGCATCCAAAACTCAAATCAATTGATACATTGCATAACTTATTTGATATCTTGTTTCTAACTAGTATGCATCCAAAACTCATATTGCATTGTTTTAGCATCAACGAACATGCAATATTATATAATGGAACAACTACTAACCCATTAAATAATGAGGAAAGATAAGCAAACACACGTTTCATTCATCCCATTGAAAGTTTCTGAACCACCTTATATAATTAAAGGTCTCTTTTCGGTTTTATGGAGTTAATTAATTATTTTGGAAAATAAATAAAAAAAAAAAAAATCGAGGTCTGCTTATCTGTTGAACGTGCCATATAAGGACAACCACAGATCACGTTGCTTTGTCAGCTACTGAACTAAAAGCTGGAGAGCCGTCACGTTCGTTCGCCTACTTTCGTTGAATCTATTATTGTTCAATGTTCAAGTCAATGCTTATTCATAAACATGCATCTTCACTTTTCTCACATTTTTTTCCATTCTAACACTCTAAATTTATGGAGTTTTTGTTCACTTATGTACTTCATAAAAACTCAAACCATAATTAGCTATGCGCAACTATATGTATATTTAGAAATTCAAACAATAATTAAAATAGAAAAATTAAATAGATCTGTGGTTCTGTATTTATGTTCATCTTAGAGGAATGAAATTCTATTTTACTTTCTGGCATAATAGTGTTAAATTTTCGTTTTGCATGAAAATATTAAGTTATTAGATTAATGTGTTGTGATTTAAATGATAAAAAGAATTTATTAAAATAGTATCATTTTTATAAGATGAATGTCTAATAACTAAATGCAATATTTGCATTTAAAATAATCAATCTTGTGATTGAATAGGAGAACATGAGAAAAATATTAATAAATATTTCTTATAATATAGAAGATATATTTTATATATATGAAGGACAAGATAATTATACTAAAAGATATATATATATATATATATATAGGAAAAATATAGATGAAGACTAATAAATGTAATCGAAATAATGAATAGAAATAAACTAATTAAAATAGATGATAAAGTGACAAGTCAATCCTATGTACAGAACATGAAAAAGAAAGTTGATAGATACCATGTGCGTTGATTGAACGAAACGATTAGTTGGTCTGAAGTTCTTAAATAAATCATCATACAAAAAAGGATGGGAAACATAAAGCCAACATGCAAGGTCACTGGTTTTGTATGTTTATTTGAATAAAAATGTTAACATGATACCAAAGTTCAATAATTAATATGAGTAAATTAAATAACATTTTAAAAGGATGGACCATTTGGTATTTAGTGAAAACGTACAATTATCAGAGAATAATAGTTCTTATATACGTATAGTACGGATCCGAGTGTCTTAGATCTTTGGTCTTTTCGAAAACAAAAGCTCTCTCTCCAAACCACTGACGTCACTGTATAAGTCATTACAGTTTCTTTACAATTTGATTAAATCTCTATCTCTATCTATACATAAAGTATAATTTGATTATTATACATATACACGAACTATCACAATGTTTACTAATGTTTTAGTACGTTTCCGAAAATAAATTAGCACATTTGTACAAATAGTTATCATATAATTTGGGATCAACGAATCTAAAATATTTTAAGTTTAGGATCATAGTTCTTCTACTCCAATATTTGTTGTGGGATGAGACCCCACAAGCTAAAGTTGAAGAAACCTAAATACTAAAATTGGATATCTGAAACCGAAAATGTTCCACAAATTTTCTCTTAAAACATATAAACATTGGAGGATCACCAAAACAAATATTGAGAAGGGTCACCAGATCATGCATACAGGCACTCACATTTCAACCTTTGCCAACTATAGGGTTTTTTTGTCTTTGTTTCAGACATCTAGTTATGGAACTGTGTATTTCCATCTATGGGGTTTTGTATCCCGATTGAGTGGTCTTGTGAGCATCATGTTTCAAAACTATATTCCACTTTTGTATTCCATTTTAAATTTAATAATAAAATTTAGATGACATATAATTTTTCTATATATATATATATTAAAATTTTGGGTTAAATCGGGTTCACATGATCAGTTACGTTCATAAAATCAATTAATTCACAGAGAATACACAACACATTGCAAAACAAGACGAGAGAGAGATAGTTTCGTATTGAAGGAAGTAGTTAGAACGTGCAACTACGACTTGTTATATGTAATATTAGAAAGCCATTTAACAAACTAAAAGAATTAGAAAGCCTGTTTTCAATATGGTGATGAGTTAGGGTCAAATATATGAGAGGTTCCAAACTATCCATATAGAAGGTCATATATATATAATTGTAAGAAAATTATACGAAAGAGAATACAAAAAGAAAGAGAAGATTGCAAGCTGGAATATACACATAACAGACTAGGTATTGAGAAAGTTATTTACTTACTATATACTTTTATCTACTCATATTACTTTTATTTATTTATTTATTTATTTAGTATTATATATATATAAGTTTTCTCGATACAATTTTTTAACAAATTGTCGATACATTCAAGAGATACAAATAGGAGCAAGTCTTGTGACAAGAATTATCTTTTACAAAATCCACTATCAATAAACTATTGTGCCTGATTTCAAATGACTTAATGGAAGATGGTTCAGACCAGGTGCCACTGCCAGCTTTGTTGTACAGTTGTAGGAACCCGATAACTAGAAATTTGAAACGTGTCGTGTTATTTTTTTTATATATTAAAGGAAACTCTTAAAGTCTAAATGATTCATATTTTTGTAACATTTTTTTACTTGTTATTTTTAATTTAACTATTATCATTTTATTAATCTAATTTAAAATTAAAATTAAAATTATTATAATTGTCAAACATATTTTATATATATATTTTAATTATTTAAATTTACATATGTATACAAAACTAGTAAAAACTCTATATGATAGATTAAGAACACTAATGAATGCTTAAAAACCATATAGTCCATAAGTTGTTCAATTATCCCAACTTTATGATATATTGATTTTTTTTCTACTGAATATATACTATAGACTTTAAAATAGCCGACGATTATTATAATTTTAATAATTAAAAAAGTATTATATGTACAATCGGAGGATTCTAAACTTTATAAGATATGATGCGGTGTGGTCTCTAATTTTCTCGCGGTTGCTTACATCGTCCTTTCTATCTCTCTCCATCATCACACTTTCAAGACTCTTCTTTTCATTCCTTAAATTTGATGGCACTGTCCCTTCTCACCTACGATGTCACCGACCTCTGTCTCGGCAAGCCTCCTCTCCGTTGTCTCTCCGCCGCTTCTTCCTCCGTAGCCGATGCTATTGCTGCCCTCAAATCCTCTGAAGATCCATTTCTTTCCGTTTGGAACTGCAATCACAACGATGATGACGATGAAGATGTCGCAGTGTGCGAGTGCGAGTGCGAGTGCTTGGGGAAGGTATCAATGGCTGACGTCATCTGCTACTTGTCCAAAGACCACGACCCCATTCTCTCTGCCCTGAACGCACCTGTCTCTGTTCTACTCACGGAAACTCGTTCCATCGTACTCCATGTTCAACCTTCTTGCAGGTTTGTATTTCCTCAGTCTCTCTATTTTGATTTCTCCAATCAAGACATGGCTTTATGTATGTATTTTTTATATTTTTCCTGTTCTTCCTCTGTTTATATGCTCTGTTTGTTTCCCCATTAACTTTGATTTGAATGATCAGCTTAATCGAAGCCATTGATATGATAATCCAAGGAGCACAGAACCTCGTGATCCCGATTGATAAAAAGTTCGTCACTAAGAAAATACAGCAAAACGACAACGGTTTGGTCACCACCGCCCATTCGAACGGACAACGATTCTGCTGGATCACACAAGAAGATATCATCCAGTTTCTTCTTGGATCGATCGCCGCATTCTCTCCTTTTCCAGCCATGTCAATCTCTGATCTCGGTATCATCAACAGCAGCCACGGAATCCCCGTTGTCGATTACTACTCCTCCGCCTCCTCCGTCATCTCTGCCATCTCACGCGCTATTGTCGATCAAACTTGCGTCGCTGTGGTTGACGGAAAAACAGATGACTCCTTGATCGGAGAGATCTCTCCGATGACACTGAGTTGCTGCGACGAAACAGCTGCTGCGGCGGTGGCGACGCTCTCTGCCGGAGATCTTATAACGTATATGGAGGGTGGAAATCCGCCGGAGAGCCTCGTCCAGGTCGTTAGGAGCCGTCTGGAGGATAACGGACTGATGGGTTTGCTCTCGCTTTTCGATTCTCTCACACCTTTGACACCTTCGTCGGATTATTCATCGGAGGAAGAATCCCCAGCGAAGACGACGTCGTATGGAAGGACAATGAGCAGCTCGGCAAGAATGGCGAGGAAGTCAGAGGCTATAGTGTGTAATCCGAAGAGCTCTTTAATGGCGGTGATGATCCAAGCAGTTGCTCATCGAGTGAATTACGCGTGGGTGATTGAGAAAGATGGTTGTTTTGTTGGCATGGTTACTTTTGTCGATATCCTAAAAGTTTTTAGAAAATTTTGGAGAATGTGATCTGAATTTTTTTTTGGTTTTCTTTGTCAATTACAAAAATCCAACAAACAAAAATATAAAAAAGTTTTGCTAAGGTTTTTGTTTTGCTGTTTTTTTTGTGTGTGTAGACGAGTCTGGCAGTGGGTGCAGATACCACGATGATAGTTTGTGAAAACGGGTTGTTGCGGTTTTGAATATTATTAAACAATTTATATTGTTGGTTTAACATTTAGAAATATACTCCCTTTAATAATAGCAAACATTTTGAGAAGTATACTTTTTTAAATCCAAATTGAGAAGTCTAATAAATGTCTTTCATATCTACATTGATGGAACAATGCACAAAATAGAAATTTTACTAGCTTGAAGTTTCATTTACACTAGGAGCACAGAAATTTTTTTTTTTAATATTTTAAATTTTTATATTTAAATGAACTTTTAAATAAAATACAAAAAAGCTTTATAATATTTCTCTTTTTTATGTTATACATAACTATAAATCTTTTTATAAAGATCTATTAATTTTATTTAAGATTTTGGTATATTTTTAAAATAATTAGTATATGATAAACAAATACATCAATTTTTTATAAAATAAACAGCAATAAATAATTGTTATACTCTAAAAAATGCATAAATACGGTAGAAAATAATGTATAAATAACTTACTTCATCACCAAAAATAAATTCAAACCTTTCAAAACAGATTTCAAACCATTCACATATTAGTAGAAAAATCATCAATGATTCTCCATTTAACTTTATTCCGCGAAATTTGTTTAGAATAGTAGAAAAAAATACATTAAATCTAATATATATAAAAACAATATAAAATCTTTTAAATTTATATATATAAACTATTAATGCTTGTATTATGTATTAAAATGTTGATTAAAATATAGATATTTAATAAAATTTTACATATTTGCTGGTTTGGTATAAATATATTATATTGAATTAAGTAAAAATTTTGTAATATATTTTAATTAAATTAATGAAATTAGCAATATATAAAATACTCATACTAAAAAATAATTATTAATAATTCGAATTTAATGTTTAAAACAAATGATATACTATAAAATTTTATTTTAGAAATATTGGTTGTTTTTGTTTCCTAAAACAAAACAAAATTCATTAATTTAAATTAAGTAATGTTGGTTGTTTGGTAATTAGAATGTGTAATTAATGAATTTTTATTAATTTAATTATAAAAATTTTCAGAGTGAATATGACACAGCTCATCAAATTTGAACTTTAATTTTTCTACTTTAATATATACTACGTGATAGCCCGCGCTACCGTGCGGTATTTTTTTATTATTGTATTTTTAACTATTTAGTTCTAAAATATCTATATTTTTTAGTAATTGAAATCTTATCTTTTATCCGAATGATTTATTTTCAACCACATATTTTAGTTCATTCGTTATAGAAAAATAGATTAAAAAATTTATTTTTTAATATTTAGAAAAATTGACATATAAAAATTCTATTATTTTTAACTATTTCAAACTAATTTTTTAAATCTACGTATTTCTAAAATAGAATATTCCACACTTAAAATATGTTGTGATTGTTGTATTTTTTGATGCATCTCGTAAAAAGTTTTTTTGAAATATTTTAACAATGCTAAGCAAAAGATATATTATTTTTACCACAAACACATATTATAAAGAAGGAATCGAGGTGAGAAGAAAATATTTCGAATTTTTGTAAACATACATATTTGTCGAAGAGAACCATTTCCAAACCAATAAGAGTGTTGCATTTGTTAAAATTCCAAATTTTCCAAGAGATGAAAAAGTTTGACCAATATTTATTTTTTACCAAAATCTCTATCAAAATCGTCGAAAAAAGCAAAATTATAAGGATGACAAAAAGTTTTTGATGTCATGATTAATTTTTAGAGAATGTGTGTAAGGTTTGTGATTGATATTTGGTGTTTTATAATGTTAGTAATTGAAAGTTATTATTAAGATGGTATGGCTAATAAAAAGTGAGATGATTGTGGAGGTGAGTTAGTGATTATAAGTTTTAATTTGTTGTAAAAGTTTAATCATCAAATTTTTTTTAAAGATTTAATAATTTAGAAAGTTAATTTTATATAAATTATAAATAAATAATTTTGATTTAAAATGATGTTATAAATTTGATGAGTTATCATTTTTTAGAACCATCAATTAGCTAATTTTATTTATTAAGATAAGATTTGATGACTATGCTTTTCATTTTCGTTTTGTTTTTGCAAACCAAAACAAAGGCTCCAAAGTAAAGAATCGATTCTAGTGATAGAGCTAAATAATTTATTCTTTAGATAAATAATTAATCTAATTTTAGTTGATAAGATTTACCATTATCCATTTTAACCCCGACTTTAGTGGACGGTAATAAAGTTTACATACAACATTATCTAATTTTTCATTTCCTTTTCAAAGCTTTCCAAAATATCTTTCCCTTATTTAGCGTAATTTATATTTATATGTTGAAATTGATAAACGACGATGAAGAAGCCATCGCCGTCGCTTTTTTAAAACCTTCTCTTCGTCATCGTACGTTTAGACTTCGTCGACTCGTATAGCGTCCCTGAGTTTGATCATCATCGTAAATTTCTCGCTTTCCTCGTCTCCGTCTCGGTAAGTTCTTCTTCATCTGTCTTGGTGTGAATGATCTTGAGTTGTTGTCCTTAATCCGTTGATTTTTCTGGATCACGTATGTAAGGGTTCCCAAGTATGGCTCATCTGTTATCCTCTCTTTTTGGATTTTATGGAAAAAGGGATTCTTTTTGGATTTTATGGAAAAAGGGAAATTTGGTGGGACTTAAGCATAGTGGATTGAATTCTGAATCATAGTTTCACCCGTATTGATTTGCTTGGATTTGAGATAATAATGTCTAAATTATTCTAGTCTAGAATGTTTTCTTATAGCAGGATTGTGACTTTGCAAATGAGATTCTGGCAGTCTCTTTGAATTGCTTAGGATTTGACTTTTATAGGCACAAGTCTAATCAGATTAATCAAAGGGATTTTTGGGGTAGAAAGATCTTGAGAATAGTCTCACTTTTTCCGTTTTTTCCTTCTACTGGTTCTTGAACTAGGTTAGATTATAAACCCAACTTTCCACAGAATCCATGAGTAGCATGAAACCTAAGCCAGTACATCTAATGCGCAATACATGTGGTGAAATTGTGGGTTATAGGTATGTCTTGCAACATCTGTAGAACCTAATGATTTTTCATTAATTTTTTGTATCTGTTAATGAGCTCTTCGCTCTTCAGTAAATTGAATGTGTCTTTTGTTTGAAACCTTTTCCCATGCCAAAGACGTCTTTTTTCCTGGATTATGCTATTTCCATCTCTGATGGATATTTGGTTCTTGTAAGGATGGATATTTGGTTCTTGTAAGGCTCTGTGATTCGTTCAACTTGTGAGAATTCTTCAGATTTCCTTGTAATTTCCAATCTTTTTATGACTCTGCAGACGACATTTGTTATACCCATATCCGACAGTGTTATGTCTTCCTTCAACAGGAATATACCTCCCATGGAAGGGAACTTCTTCAGGTCTGATGCTCAACGAGCACCACATGACGATGGCTTCTTAAATAAAAAAAAGCCTACACTCATCACAGGTCCGACAAGGGGTCAAACTAATGAAAGTGGCTGTTTTGATTGCAACATCTGCCTAGACACAGCCCATGATCCAATTGTCACTCTTTGTGGACACCTCTTCTGCTGGCCCTGCATTTACAAGTGGTTACATGTTCAGTTATCTTCCGTCTCTATTGATCAGCACCAAAACAACTGTCCTGTCTGTAAATCTAACATTACTATCACCTCATTGGTTCCACTCTATGGAAGAGGCATGCCTTCGTCTTCTTCCACGTTTGGCCCCAAGAAACAAGACCCGGAGTCCACAAAAATACCCCACAGACCCACTCCATCAACCTTAAACAATCGAATCACTTCAGAACCATATCTGAATCCAAGCTTGCAACATCAAACTCTATCTCCAACTTCTCATAACCACCAATATTCCCCTCGTGGCTTCCCCAGAACAGAATCAACCGACCTTGCCAATGCAGTAATGATGAGTTTTCTTTACCCTGTGATTGGAATGTTTGGGGACATGGTATACGCTAGGACCTTCGCAAACACAATAGTCCAACCTTACCAAAGCCAGAGGATGTTGCAGTGTGAGAAGTCTCTTAATCGAGTATCGATATTCTTCCTTTGTTGCATCATCATTTGCCTCCTTCTCTTCTAGCCCTCTCTCTGTTTTGTATAGTTTGTGATGTAAATAGGCTGTAAAAGTCGAACCCACTGTGGGTGTAACAGCTACAGACACCATTGTTCCAAGTTAGGTCTGAAATTGCAGGCCAATTGTTGGCTGTGTATTTGCATATATATAAGACATATGTGCTTGTTTACAATCTTCATGAGCCATATATATGTTGGAGAAGCATATGAACACTTCATTATACCCGTTGTTGAGTTGCGTGTCTTATATCAGATAACCTTGGTCCTTATACAATATTAGGCCAATTAGTGAATTTGCCATGTATCAATGATTTTAAAACTATTTACGATCATCTTGAGCCTAAAATATGTAGTGAATTTGGCAAGAAAGAAAATCACTATGTGAATTGGGTTATTATCTATAATATAATGTGAGAAAATCTCCACATTGTTTGTAAATTCGCAGGAAGATTTCGATATCAAACGTCTAAAACAGAAATCCCCTCTACGTCCTCTGCGTGAACCGCATTACAAGCCTATCTACATTGCCTATGAGTCAATTTAGATGTCAAAACAAGTCTGTTAACAAGCGCGCCTAGCCGGTTAGCTCCAGGACCCGGTGTGATTTTGTACGGATCACCAACTCTAGAGCATTTCGGTTCGCCTGCACACCAACCACCAGGCGTAAAATTCCCATTACCTATACCGAGCAGATCTTTATCGATCATGTCCAAAGCAGGGTCATTGTGTCTGAACTTGCGAGCAAACGCAGCTCCACTTGCAATCATCTTATCTGTGTCACTGATATTGAGTGTCCTAGGATGCTGTTTGGGAGGACGGTCCCACGAGATGTAATGCATGTCGTGGTTCACCACTGTGGTCGAGTATTCTGGTGCGTTGCAGATCACAGTGTGGAAATATCCTTCTGGTGTGGACAGGAAATTTGTGTAATACATTAGAAGAGTCCTTGGAAGATTGTCATATCCCCAAATGCAATACTCTACGAAGGATCGAGATAAGACCATCCAAGCGGAACCTATATATAGTTTCATACAGATTATAAGTCTCTAAATTTTCATTATCATCATTCACTAATTACTGATCAGTGAACACTAATTACCGGTGAATAATTTGAATGCAGTTGGCATGGTTCTGCGAGGTGTAACCCAGAAGACATCTGACTTCTTTGTCGAATACAGCCCCGGGTCTATGATCAGAGGCTTTGCTCGTTTTTCTCTGCGTAAAAAGACACGAAAACCACGGTAATCTCATTTGGATTAAACACATTATTAATCTACACAAAATTTGTTTTTAATTATATGAATCATTACTCTTTCCAGCTTAGTTTGCTAGTGTGGTCGATAAAGTTGAGGTTCCGGTCCAATCTCGAGAATGTATGAATCAGATCTGCAAGCGAACAACAGGCAATGGTGATCCAAGCAAAGCGATTGTATACGAACGAGGCGCTAGTCATTTATATATATACCATCTTGAGTCACTAGAGGATAATCCGAGGCGCTGAGATTGATGAACCAATCCCAATCTTTACCCTGCTTCAAAAGAATGGCACAAGCGTGGAGCGTATTAGCAACCATTGTGGGTCCTCGATATGTCACAAGGTTAGCCTTTGTGATCATGTAAACATTTCCAACGTCGCTATAAACAGGATCTTCATTCACACGTTTAGCCAACTCAAGCCTTTCTTTAGCAGGAGACTCAAGATCGAGATGAACAATGTAGTGATTCCTTGGATGGTACAATACTCTTAGCACTCTCCACAGACTCTCCAAGTCACCTTTTGACCCTGAAACTAGATAACCAAAGCGAGAAGTAGACTGTACTGGAAGAGGATGCGAGGAGGAGCGGTTGATCTTTGACTCTGCGAATTTGACAATTGTCTCGTTCTTGGTCGATAGATTGGAGGAGAAGATGAGTGAGTTAATGGTACGTACAGAAGAGAGGAGACCCATGTTGAAGGATACAACCGTAAGGAATATGAACATGAGAGTGGCCATTGCTAATGGGAAAATCCATCTCTTTTCTGAGTTTAAGGACGCCATTGAAGATCCTTCTCATAGGATCTGAAAACCAGTTAATGGTTATGTAAAGAATATATGTCAACGAAAGAAGCGAAAGCTATCATCTTGTAGGCGCATGACAAAAGCAAAGGCTTCATAAAATGGAGATTGATTGCCCCTAACCTACACCAAACATATTAAAAATTAAATTAAACACAATCAGAGATCTATTAATGAATTCTCAAAACGACTAAACAATGATATTCAACAACTGGAATATGGATTGATGAATCGTAACGACGTGATCACAAGTATGCGCTGATTTCGTATATATAATAATAAACCAGATCGAAAAGACAAACCTGAGCTGTCTGAATACAATATTCGTACGAATCGAAAACATGTTTTGAGAGAAGTAAAATGTGATTATCATGAGGAAAAACAAAAAAAAACCTGGTTGCTAATTTTGATGGATTTGACGCGAGAATTTTTGAAGCTCCTGGCTGTTCCTCCACTATCCACGAAGAGCCGAAGATTGATTGCAGTTTGTGTAATAATTAAAATGTAAATAAAATATTATCTATAAAGAGAGAAATGTGAGAGTTATGGCTTTATCCGACTTCGGTTTTCCAGACAGATGTTTTCGTTTCAAACTCTCTTCCCAGAAACGCTGCCTTCTCTTTGACTTTTTATTGGGAGTCTTTCATTTTGATTTGTTCTAAATGAATTAGCAAATAATATTAATTTTTGTATCTATTGTAATTATATAAAATAAATCTTATTAATGACAATGAGCTATTTTTGGCTTCTGCTCTTATTACATTCCATTCTATATTTAAGCAGACAAAATATTTTATACGAAAATAGGACTATGAGTAATACAGAAAAAGTGAAGCTTTCTTGTTCACATCATCAATTTATGTTGTGGTGATGAAATAAGGGTATTTAGGTAATTTTGCTCTTCCGAATTTTTGTACATTCTTAGTTCTTCTGATTATTTTGTGTAGAAACTTAATAAAAATATCAATTATTCAAAATCAACAAAAGTGAAATTACTAGATTATTAACACTTTAGTAGATGGGGCAATCAGTAGATGATAGTTACCACTTTAGTAAAAGATAATTTGATTTTAGAGTGTGTGTTTGAGAGAGACAGACACAATTCCTAAAAGGTAAAAAGTCGGAAGATATATTTAGATTGAGAGCTGACCAAAAGGTGTTCTTGTTAACAAAATCATTGGGCAGGGAAATTTCTAGCGACCCTTTTTCTCTAAAAGGGTCTTTGTGTTGATTATCTTCCTCAGATCTCTATTCCTCTCTCTCTTCCTTTCACGGTATCTCCTCATTTCACATATGAATTTGATTATTGCTGAGTTCAATGGTTTTTAATATATACCTTCCGCTTGTCCTTTGGTGATTTTGCTGAATCATTGATCATCTCTGATTCTGAGAAATGAGTTTCGTCTGATTCGATTTGACTTTGTGGTAAAGGTTTGATCTTTCGCAGGTATATATATGTATGTATTGCGGTTCTACTGTTTTCGTGGGATTGATGCATTTGATGTTGAGAATGATCTGTCTTAGCAATGAACAATTGAACACTCTTCTATTTGCAGATCTTTGCGCAATTAAGTTGAATAATTGCTTTCGTCTTTTTTAGCTTGATTTTGGATACGATTCATCCCGATAATTTCACTGATGTTTTGATGTATTAGGGCATTAGGATCCTCTATTTTTGCTTGAGTCAATGGGCGTTGAGGTTGTCAAGTCTGGTGGATTTGAAGTTGCTCCAGTTCCTTTTGAGGTTGTCAAGAACGGGAAGATGGACCAGGGAAAAGGAGATAAAGTCTCCATCAAGTTTGGTTCACACGGTGAGCCGCCAAAGAAAGCCGAAGAGAATAACAATGTGTTGATCTCTGATATACCCAAAGATGCAGCAGAAGAGTGGCCTGCGGCAAAGCAGATACACTCTTTCTACTTTGTTAAATACCGTCCTTATGATGACCCGAAAATCAAAGCTAAGCTTGACTTGGCTGATAAAGAGCTACAGAAGTTGAACCGCGTTCGGGCTGCAGTTTTGGACAAATTGAAAGCTAAAAGGGTAAGTTTTGGAACTCAGCAGAATGGTGTGTCGGGTTGACTTTAGGGATTTCCATTCTTTGTTTCTAATGATGTATAAACTTCTGTGGTGCATAGGCGGAGAGATCAGAATTATTCGATTTGCTGGACCCATTGAAGTCAGAGCGTAAGGGGTTCAACGCGATGTTTGATGAGAAAAAGAAGGAAATGGAACCATTACAGCAAGCACTGGGAAAGCTTAGGAGCAATGATGGTGGGAGCGCTCGTGGGCCCGCTATCTGTTCCTCCGAGGAGGAGCTGAATAATATGGTAACAATCTACATCGTCAGGCGATACTCAAGAGAGCTTCTTTTACCTTCTCAATATCTTTAATTGGCTTTGTGCTTGGGTTTGTGGAAATGAAGATATACAGCTTTCAATATCGGATACAACACGAAAGCATTTCGTTAAACGAGGAGAAGCAGCTTCTCAAAGAGATCAGGCAGCTTGAAGGGACAAGAGATAAAGTCATTGCTAATGCTGCTGTGAGAGCAAAAATCAAAGAATCTATGGGTCATAAAGATGATATCCAAGGTCAAGTTAAGGTAAGAGAGTCACCGGATACTCTGGCTTCTTGCAGTTTTCGTCTGTAGAACTGTTTTATATGCATTTTTTGTGATGTTTTTGCAGTTAATGGGTGCTGGTTTGGATGGAGTGAAGAAGGAGCGGCAAGCAATTTCAGCAAGGATTAATCAGCTAAGTGAGAAGTTGAAAGCAACGAAAGATGAGATTCAGGTGCTAGAGAATGAGCTAAAGACTGTGAGTGAAAAGAGAGACAAAGCCTATTCAAACATTCATGAGCTCAGGAAGCAACGCGATGAGACGGTACAAACACATATACTTTTGGGTATTTTCTTGTGATGGAAAATGATTTGTGCAAATTGAAATGCGCTTCAATTTTTGTATTCGTTCCTCATGCAGAATTCTGGTTTTTACCAAGGCCGTACTGTGTTGAATAAAGCTAGAGACTTGGCTGCACAAAAGAACATAAGCGAGCTTCAGGCGCTTTCTAATACCGAGATTGAGAAATTTGTTGCCCTCTGGTGCAGTAAGAAGAATTTTAGAGAAGATTATGAGAAAAGAATCTTGGCATCACTTGATGCTAGGCAGCTGAGTCGAGATGGACGGATGAGGAACCCTGAAGAAAAGCCTCTGCTTGCTCCAGAGGCACCACCAACAAAGGCAACGCTTGAAACCGAACTTGTCCATAAAGCTAAGGCAAAGCAACAGCCGAAGGAGGAACCAGTTTCTGCACCTAAACCAGATGCTAATGTTGCTCAGAAGATTGAGAAAGCTAAAGATGCAGTGAAAGTAAAGAATGTTGTGGATGATGATGAAGTATATGGTCTTGGAAAGCCGCAAAAAGAAGAGGAAAAAAAGGTAGATGAAGCTACGGAGAAAGAAATGAAAAAACAAGAGGAGATTGTTAAAGCCAAGCAAGCCATGGAAAGGAAAAAGAAGCAGGCAGAGAAAGCTGCTGCTAAAGCTGCTATAAGAGCTCAGAAGGAAGCTGAGAAGAAAGAAAAGGAAAATTACATTCTCTATAGTGCTCTTGGCGTTCTCTCCTTTTCCATTCTGATAATTCTCCATCCTTTTATTTGTTGCAGGAGCGAGAGAAGAAAGCCAAAAAGAAGACCGGAATTACAGAAGTGGAAGTCGTTTCTGAGGAAGTTCCAGAAGCTTCTGAGGCAGAGAAAGAGGAGATTGAGGCTCCGATGCAGGAGGAGAAACTGCAGAAGGAAAAAGTCGTCAAGGAGAAACCATTAAGGAACAGGATCCGCAGAAGAGGACCAGAAACGCTCCCGAGAACGATCCTCAGGCGTAAGAAGTCGGCTAATTACTGGATTTGGGCTGTTCCAGCTGCTCTTGTAGTATTGATGCTTCTTGTTTTGGGGTACTACTATGTTCTCTAGATCAAACGGAGTGATCAAGCAAAAACCCGTTGTCGTAGTTTGGAATCTCTTAAAACTCGGATTTTGAAATACTTTTGAGGATTGGATTCTTAAAAAAGCTGATCAAGTTTCATTTACATACCAGTAAAGACTCTTTCCTTTCAAGTAACATCATCACCACTTTGTTCTTTCCTCTTCTTTTTTTGAGGCTTTTGCTTTGAACAAAGAAAACAGTTTGTTATATTTTAAAGCAGTCATAGTGTTTTTCTCGAGTATTGACATTTTTTTACTTTCTACTACGCTTACAGGATGCTACTTCAACATAATTATCATGACTAATAAGTTTAAACGATAACTTATGATCATGATTATATTCACCTTTTTAGCTATTAAACAATCTTCCTTTTGTTCTCTCTCCAAGCTTTTTGCTTTTTGTTCCACCTTCGGAGAGCAATCTTCTCCGACTTCCACCGTTGTTTCCGAAACCGTTCTCTCCCTTTTAGCCAATCGGAATAATCTTTACCAGGCTCACACACTATGAAATCTGCCAACTCCTCCACGTCCCTGCTTCTCAGCTTGCTTGTTCCGGCCATACACCACATAAATCTCTCCCCATTGCAGCTTTCCTCTTCACCACCAACTCCTGAATCCGAACCATTCTCTGGATCTTTAGATTCAGACACTTTCCTGCACAATCATGAGGTTACACTGATTAGCGATCTCTTACATGTGGCTATCATCCCCATGGAAGCGAAAAGAGGAGAAGATCAATAGGATGTTTGCTTGTCTAAAGGCTTTGAACTTACCCCAGGTACAAAGTTCGGGTTTTGTGAAACTTCAAAGCAATCGCCCCACTCAGTTTCCTATCAGTCTGTACCATATAACCATTGATCAATTTAGAAATAGCAAGGAATTTAGAGCTTTGTGCAAAAAGTTATTGGTTGTTACCTCCTCAGCTTTACCAGAAGCAGCCAAGTCTTTGGAACCACTAGATGGTATGGACGATGACAAATTTTCTGAGTGAGAAATTGAATCTCCAAGTGCTTCCAAGTCACCCCCTTCTAGGATAAATAAATACAGAGATACCACCATTCCAAAAATGGAATTCTTCACTAGAAAGTCAAGCTTAAGTGCAAAGCTTACGGACAGTAAGCCTGAAAAATGCATAAGCATCCACTTAGATTTTAAATGTCTGTGATGAGATTCCATACTATCCCGCAGTAGACTTTGACCGGGCAAATGAACACTGAACTTTTCAAAACGTTGAACAACATCCATCATGGATTTGTATTCTCTGCCAGCTCGAATATCTCTTTCGGCTTCAGATCGATGCCAGTTCCTGAGAACCCGGATAGCTTGCAACATCGAACAACTCATCAACTTTATTGTGGCTGCAAGCAGATATAGATCTTCGACACTGGATGAGGTGTATTGTTGCAACACAGTGTCCCTGACATCATCAGAACTAGCTCTAAGTATCACGCAACCAAGAATTGATAAGGTCTGTGACAACATATTTTCCAAGCATGAGCTATCAAAGACAAATAAGCTTTCCTTAGCGTATGCAACAGAATACGCTACCAGCTCATCGTTTTCTCTCTTGGCATTATTACTTTGATATGAATCCCATGAATCCTTTAGCTTCAGTGTAACATCATTAACTTTCGCCAGTGTTGAGGGCAAAAGGATATGTTCAAAAGCCACCCGAGAGTTACTCGTCGAAACACCAAAATTCCCAGATGAGGCATTTTCACTTTTGCACATGTGCCTTGTATACAGAACAACAGACTTTTCAAATGCATCAATATAGCGGCCAATAAGCTGAAGGTCTAATCCCTCAATACATGGAGGTGAACAAATACCAATGGCGTCAGAAACCCATAAAACCACATAGGCATGAATCATTTTTGGTGCAGAGAACATCAGAGGGTTTAGCAGCAAGGACGCAGCAGCGCACAAGCTTATCTGAGGAATTCTAAACGCATTAACATGCTTCCAGTATGATCTCTCAATACACATTTTATTCACTTTGTCATCAGTAGTTGAGATGATAAAGTGAGCGGAAACCATTTCCACCACACCAGCCCTATCATGCTTACTGAACAGTTTACACGAGGAGAATCCAGCATCGACTAGGAAAAGTAGATCTCTCAATGACTTATTCACCAAAATTTCATCTATGAACACCTGGACATATAGAGTTAGGGACATTGATAAAAAGACCATTGAACATTTCTTCAAATTAAGATCCCTTGTCAAATATTTGCTCAAGAGCCACAATTTTCACGGCCGTATAAGAAATAAAATGATGCACAAATTTGTCAAGATTTACCTCAAGCCATGTACAAAGAGCTGTATGGCGGGGCTCTAAAGGATCACTGTGCATGATTATAAGAGAGCAATCCCCATTCCTTGCACGAATCAATTCACTGAGGATTGAGAGAAGAGTTTTGGCTTTCTCCAGAACCAGCTCTTGCTTCAAAAATAGTAAAGTTATGACCTTCATACAACATCTTAAGAAGAGAGTGGCTAACTCAATACTTTCTTCTTCACGCGCAGATGTGGGACAAGTTTCAGCGTTCTGTTTTGGGAATAGGTTTTCGGAAATCCTATTGAGCTCTGTAAACAAAACATCAGAGAGGTAACAGACATCCTCGAAATTGATCAATTCGACTTGCTCTCCACTGAAGTTGATACTCCAATAATGTGAGGCTACGTCACAAGTCTCCCAATTTATTGGTCGAGTTAATGATAAATGACCCAGAAGGTATAACAAACGTTTCAAAATTGGCTTCTGAGAAACCTGGCAATTAAAAAAAGGACTCGGATGATTATTCGAAAACCCCAAACCCTAAAGTGCAGAGATTTTTCTCAAAACATTTTTAGGAAACTAGTAAAAATCGAAGCAGTGCTCAGTAAATACCGAGACCACCTAATTGAACAGAAATCCAATATACCAATTACGAGAAAAGGTTTCGGATCACCGAACAGATGTATAAGTTCGAATTTCGTATTGAGCAAATTGCAGAAACAGTGTACCTGAGCGGACGCAATATCTGAAGCAAGGGATCGGAATAAGTTGCGGGAATCCGAGACCTTCGACGCACGGCGCTTCTTGCAGTTTCGCTTGGCCGTCATCGCCGCGAAAGAGAAGAATATGAGAGGTTCTCGATTTGAGGGGCTTGCTGTGTGGCGGGAAAGAGCAAAGCACGCGTCGGTTTTCTGCAATTAGAACGACAAGCAGTTTATTAGAAAAAGGGCGGCTCTTGACCAGGATATCTATCTATCACAAATTTCGCAGTAATATTTGGTCTTCTCGCATTGTACCAAATCAACACTTGTGTTCACTGACTACAGAAATCCTGGATTTGTGAATCCATAACAATCTTGAATCTTTCGTGTATGCATTAATTTTCCATGGGATTTGTAGGTAACATAATTTGAATTCCACGTTTTTATACTCCATCAAACAAATATTTACGAAGAATTCTTTTTATCATTTGCCATTTGAAATTTTTCCGGAACATTTCATAAACCTTATATTTTTGGTACTTTTAAACGTTTGAGAGTTAGGTGGTCATTTCATGAACCATTACCCATAAGATTTATGGTCAGGATCCTAATAGATTTTGTTTTTGTGAACAAGTCTTAATAGATTTATTAATCCCTTCTAATAGATACATTTCTCTTCTGTGGACAACTTAAGATGAGCTTTTCAAGTTAAAAATTTCTATTGAAATCAGTTTTCTTTGCAATCTTTGCAAAAATCTTCTAAAATCCCTAATAAGAAAACTTTATATTGAATATATGTTCTAAGAGAATCCATGTTCAGATATCTGCGACTAAAACGGTTACTCTCTCATATCTCATCCATTGGTTTTGGCTGGATTACAGCGGCTCCTTGTTGCGATTCTGAAGAGTAAATCGTGGTTCACCGGTGTGACCTGATCTCTCTGTATCAAACATTATTGAGCCTGACCGGTTTTCAGATCCTTGTGATGTGTGTGTGTCTACCATGTCTTCCCAGTCTGCCTCTCCTGTTGCTGTTTCTTGCTGATTGCTGCTTGGACCATTGTTGACAAGGCTTTTGTACATTGTTAAAGCTTGAGCAATCATGCTAGCAGGATGCGCAGCAGCACTTGGAAGCAACATTGTCGTACCCTAAATAACAATACAAACATTGATCATCATTAAATAAGCCTGAGAGATTACAAGGGATATATTTATTTACCTCCTTGGCGATGTTACCAAAGGCTTGAATGTATTGCTCTGCAACTCTCAAACTTGCAGCCTGCAAATTGCATAGTGAATTAGTGATGAAGTATGAAAATAAAATCAACCCTACGGCCAGTAAGATCACTGCTATGGCTTATAATCTGCACAAGGTCCAAGGAGAAATAAATGATTTTACAATTTGTGGAAATACTATGAAGAATGAAGTAATCCAGCTAGTTCGTTGCATGCAAAACTATGAATATCATTACCCTCCTTGATCTTGATTGCTCACCTCTACTCCCCCAGTTTCCTTGAGGGACTGGGATAACAAGACAAGACCTCTGGCAGTTGCTTGTGCTCTAGCTAGTATTGCTTCGGCTTCACCTGAAGAACATCATTACAAAATAATATGAGAAAAAATACAGTAAGAGATCGTAACCATCATCTCGTACATTAAGCAGTGTATAGTGAAAGAAAAAGCAAATGGAATTAAAATCTCTTCATGAAACTAACTAACAATGATCACCACATATTATTCCGCTTCAGATAGTTTACTAACCTTGTGCTCGATTCACCTGGTCCATCTTTGCTGCTTCGGATGCCAAGATTACAGAACTTTTCTTACCATCAGCAATGTTGATATGGGATTGCCGTTCTCCTGTTAAAGTATAATAGACAAATGATCAGAAAAATGTAAGCAGGCCTCTATTCTGCCAAATGCGGAAAAAAATAAACCCAAAAGGAAGGATAGGCAGCTTTTAGCCAAGAATAATAACATTAAGGGGGCGCAGGAAGCATTGTTCAGTATCAGAAGATAAGTTTTGGAGGACATGTCAGGCAAGTTTACCTTCAGATTCAAGAATCTGGGCTCTCTTTTTACGTTCAGCTTCAGCTTGCATTTCCATAGCAGCCCTCACTCCATGAGGGGGCATAATATCCCCTGGAGACTCATGAATTAGAAATAAATAGAAAGATCCACTCATGAATTAGAAATAGAGTCTCCACTCATGAATTAGAAATAGGCAGAAAAAGATATGCAGCTATCACTGGACAAAAACAAACACAAAACAACTCACTTATCTCATAACGAAGACACTGAAGACCCCAATCTTTTGCAGCAACATTGATGGCTTCCTGCAACAATGCATATCCATCTCCAAAGTCCATTACATGTTCTCTTCTTCAAGGATTACGTTTCATCTAACCATCAGGTTTTCTTATGATTTGGAAAAGAGACACAGCAAAACTAGGAAAATCCAACAAATACATTATGACTGCAGCCCTCAGCTGAATCTAAGATCTTTCTATCTATCTCAAGTAGAATCCAAACACGTCGGCAGAAGTAATTAAATGTTACAGCTGAACAGCCGGAAGCTGCAATGTGGACAACCCCAACAAAAAAAAATCATCACGCTAACATGACTTGACTTTGGAATTGAACACTTGGCGGATTTCAAATATTTTTGAAATGCAATGGAGCTTAAGTACAGTGTGTGAGAGCCCTAAAACTCTAAACAGAGATAAATAAGCATAGAGAACGAACCACTATCTTTTCGTTGAGAGTATCTCGTTCCTCAAAGGTCTTATCAAGCGTAATCTTACCAAGCTCACTGCGCATTGTGGTCTGAGCCAGCTGTACAACAGCATAGATTGGACTCTCAACGCCATATGAAGCCAACTTAGGATCCACTATCTGAAAAAAGAAGAGATCGATAAAAGAAATCATGCAACGAATCAAAAAATAGGAAAACAATAAAAAAAAAATATGGTGAAAGAAAAGAAGAAAACCTTAACGTAGAGAACGCCATCGATGTGTATACTAACGTTGTCTTTGGTAATCGCAGTCTGATTCGGAACCGGGATTGCTTCTTCCTTGAGGGAATGAACATAAGCAATGCGATCCACCCCAGGAATGAGGAAGTGAATCCCAGACGGTAATGTCTTGGAGTATTTACCGAATCGCTCAATCACAAACGCTTTCCTCTCCGGAACTATCCGGACTCCCCAGTTAAACGGCGGCGTGGTCTGGAAGCTACACGACATTCACCGAACATCCATAAAGTCAAACGAAGAATAAATCAAATCCTAAGGTTCCAACTCAAATCTGAAGAAGTAAAAGAGTCAAATGCCGCAACATCGTTCGAAATTTCACAGAGCGTAAACGAAATCCTAAGCTGAAAAACCTGTTAGACGGATAGCCAGCAGAGGTGAACTGACGGACGGTTGCTGCGGCGGCGGAAGATTGCCGGAGGTAACTAACGGACCTCAGTCCGGTGTAACCAAGTGAACATTTACGGACGAGGTGGTTCATCTTTGTGGAAAATGATGGAGAAGAAACCTCAAACAAAACCTCTCAAGGCGTTATTTTGTTGAAGAAGAGGCGTCTTCACTCTTCAGGCAAGAGAGACTTCAGGCGATAGACGTGGAGAGGAGGCAAGAAAATATGTATGGGCTTCAATGAGCTATTGTTTTGGGAATATAGGCCCACTAGTACGACGATAGAAATATATAGCTACCAATGGATTGCTGTGTAATCTTTCAAATGTTTATCATTTCAAAAAGGAAAAAAACTATCAAACTTATAGAATGAAGCTAGTTTTTTTAAAAGATTCAAAATGCTTCAAGATGTGCACGATGAACATCCCAAGAAACCACATCTTGTCTAGAATTTATTTTCTAGGATTTTAGATGTGAAGAGACAAGGAATCTTTAAACTTAAATAAGCACAAAGTTGATGGAAAAAAAACTAGTAGCACAAGATTTAGGCCGAAGCTAAGATTTTGATTTTCTTTTAAACATAATAAATTGGGCCCATGAAAACTCTATAAGATAGTGTAGGAAAATATGGTGATATAATATATGGGCCCTAAACAGTTAAAACGAGAGGCCCATTTCAGGTGAAACAATAAGATGAGTCCCATATCGATTATATAGTTTAAAGCAGTCGTGTTTATATGTCGAAAGAGTCGAAGATATGTTTGTCCCTTCGGGGACATCTGATAAAATTGGAACGATACAGAGAAGATTAGCATGGCCCCTGCGCAAGGATGACACGCACAAATCGAGAAATGGTCCAAATTTTTTTTTTTTCCAAAATTTTTCATAACAGTGTTTCTTCTTACCCTCTGCTCTACTGGGTTTCGATAGACTCCATACTTTTCATGGAAAGCTCGATTTATTTGTTTCAGAGGTTTTGTGTTAGTTAATTAATCTAATTTCGATGAAATATCTACTAAAAGCACACTAATTTGTTCTCTGTTGCCGTTATGATGGTGGTGATGCTGCTTTTAGCCTCTTCTTGTTTCGAGATCCCGGCGACCTTTGTGCATAATGTTAATCAAATTCACTGTAGGAATCATATTGAAATTACGCAAATTTCCGGTTAGGTTATCGGTTTGTGTAAGTAAGCCGGTCGATCGGAATCATGATGTTAGCTTCTAGATCATGACAGAGAGGGTTTGCTATTATGAGTATATTGGTAATGATTGTCACTGTTTTAAGTCTAAAAGATCTTGTGATGGGAGCATTTCACAATTCTGCAAGAAAATATTATCAGACTCATCAAATCAGAAAATCAGAAAAAGGTCTCAAGCTTTGTGGCAACATATAATTTTTAGTGCGACGAGGCTATATACTAAAATGTTAGCACTAAGACAAGAAATCAAAGAATGAGTTAAAAAGCTTAAAAAAATCACAAGCGAGAGAGACTTGATCAAGACCCAACATCGGTTCGAACATTAGAATTGTTGAGACGGTAGTCATGTGACCTAGCGAGCTCAACCGCATTCTGAACCCGGAGCCTGGTTCCTTGTTGACCCACCACAGTAGCTGCAATCCTAGCAGCCAAATCTCCAATTCCTTTCAAGTCATAGACACCTCTCAAGACATCTGAAACGTGTCAACTGGCACGCATGGAGACGGAGGAATGTATATGGCTTCTCCTTTTACTCCAATGTATGACCCGTTGATTCCATCGGTCACCGAAACAAACGGAATAAAGTGGATCATGTATCTTGTCGCTGAAATTGGGCTTTCATCTAAAGAGAAGTGGCAAAAGGCTCTTGCTTCTACTTTTACTGTATATTACTTCTACTATACTGTATACTGCTTCTACTATTTCTTCCAATCCAACGTTAAATGTTCTGCAACCTGAGAGACGTGGATAAAATGGCTTCTACTCTTTTTATTCTATATTGTAAAAAGAAAACTACTACTGTTGTTTATCAAACCTGGTGCCATATGTTGTTTACCATTTGACATTGACAATTTAATCTTAATCCTTTCAAAAGCAAATTCTTCTCGATCTTCAAAATTCCAATTTTTATTCTATCGTTTGGTACCACTCATTTTGCATGTCTGGTTAGTTACCATTTATAGAGAGAACAAACAAGGAAAAGAAACAGGAAATTATTCCCGCGACAGACTATTTGATAACTACTTTCCTTTACACCAAACATCAAAAAGAGAGAAGAGAGACACAAACAAAATCAAGATATTCCAAAAGCTTCAGCCACATAAGACGCTTTTAAAAACGGAACAGAACCTGAAAATTTCCATCTCCAGAGTGAGACACCGAGGATGTAAGAAATAATATTAAAAAAAAAGCAAGAATGCACAATGTCCTAACTCTTATGGTCTTACCCTACAATATGTTTGGGAGCTGCGAATCCAATCTCTGCTGCAATTCTTTGACCTTCTGCGAAAGCTCCATCTTCTGCTCCTTATAGCTCCTAAGTAGATACTCTTTCCCATCTATCACCTCTCTAAGGTCACCCACTTCCTTTCTTAACATCTCTATTCTTTCTCCATCCCTTAATCCCTTTTCCTGTGACTCGTAGTTCCTTTCGCTGTCCATAAACCCGTTCATGTGGCCACTCCAAGGTGCAACAGGAGATGTCTTGCCATTGCTACCTGCACATCCCACACTGTGATCAGCAATCGCCTTTCTCAGTCTCTGAACTTCTCTTTCTGACTCAAACAATTCTCTGTTCATTATGTCTAGCTGTGCCTGGAGTTGGTTAGAGTGTGCCAACTGCGCATTAAGGGAGCTTTGCAGCTCTAGAATCTGTTCCTGCATTTCAAGTATCATGTCGTCGCGTCTCTTTAGCTGTTGCCTCAGTTTCTGTATTACTTCTCGCTTGTTGAAAATGTCTGAGCTAGTTTCAGATACGCAAGGAGAATCTGAGCAGGTAGAATGGTGATTGTATGGTTTTGGAGGCAGTTCCAGGCGATCAGGAGAAGATGCCCATATGACTCCGTTTTCTTTGTCAAATGATTGAGGAACTGTCACAAGAGGCAATGAAGGGTCAGATGCAGATACCATTTGCTCGTTTGTCACCCCTCTGCCCTCCATATTCTCAGCACCTACATAAAAGAAAAAGGCAAAGTCTGATAAGACTCACAAGACTGACTACTCTAAACTACATAGATAGACGAACAGGGTTTAGAGATATTTCAAATTAAAAGCAGAACTCAGATCCGTATATCATTCTACAAACCTTGTAACTACGCATCAACCAGGTATTGGAAGCCTAAATTTTTGTAACTATTTTAAGCATTCAGACACAAGACACAACCATCATTGGCATCCCTGGTTGCCAACCTCATTGATGCAAATTCAATATATGTTCTCTAACTAGCCTTCAACGACATCATTAGGCAACAACATAGAGGCTAGAACTCTGTAGTACCATCTACACACTCTTCTAACGAGATACCAAATCCCAGAGATGATGCGAGGCCAAGACACTAGCATATACTGGTTGTTTGGTTCGAACATATATGCATGAGAAAATTCATCTGAAATATTTTTAAACGAAAGTTACAAAGTCCCACCTGGAATGGAGCGGAAGCAACAATACTCATTGTTATGTGCACAAGAAGATGTATTAGAGTGCAAGCAACATTCTATAGACTTTTTCCTCTCAGATGCTCCATTGGCTGCACAACAAAACTTTCATTAAGTGAAAAAAACTGTAACCATATTATAAAACATGTAAAGCAACACAACGATAAAACACCTGTTGATACAGCAGGGCCATTCGAAGGTTTCCAATCAAGCGACTGCTTTAGCTTGTACCCAAAGCGAATGGATAATGTGCTCAACAAAGCCCCCCCTGCAATTAGGATCCAGTTTGGCCCTTCAGTACAAATTTTCTCAGCTCGCTGATGCTTAGAAATGCCATTTCTTCGTGTACTCATTGTCAGAGAAAGTCAAAACGTCTCTATCATCCAAACATAACCTGCATTGAACAGAAGTAAGAATATATAATCATCAATGACCAGAATGAAATGGGCATAGTTCATCAACAAAAAAAAGCAAAAATCCTGATGTCCAATCAACAAAAACCACCGGTATACACACAGTTCTAAAATCACCAAATGATTGATACCCACAGAAGCTTCCAGAGACTATAGTAGATTTACAAGATATTGATCCAAGAGAATCACGTGTTTAGCATTACCTCAAACACAATCAACCAGAGAAAAAAATCTGAAATCGTAGAAACATTGAAAAGAGAAAAAACAGGGTTGGAGTCATGTGGTATCGGTTCCGGTCAGTGGGAATGCATTATCAATAAGCATCTAAGAAGAAATATTATACTTCTGAACTGAATCAAGATCAATTTCTCTAAAAACATACTGGTAGCAGCACTCAGATGCAATAAAGATTAGCTCCCTGAAGAGTAAACCAAATGTTGCCGCCATGGGATTTGATTAGACATTAAAGCACGTCTATCCTCTAGCCCGAAACAGCTTATAGACAAGAGACAGTTAGGACACTTGAACATGAAGCAAATAAACTTAATTTTTTATAAGATGCCATTGAATTACTACCCAACACGGCAACACTCAAATCGCAATCAGAATGACATAAACGAATGAAGGGGCAGCAAATAAATCGGAACAATTCAGAAAAAAATCAGAAACAGATTTTTCGCCGAAATTCAATGGATGAAGCGAAGCCGAAAAGGGAAAGCAAAGAGGAGAATAAGTGCAATACAAACCTCATAAAAACAAAAGGAAAAGGGCACTAGAGCTCCATAATCTCCTTTAATAAACAGAAAAGTTTCCTCCCGCTTGACTTTCAATGTCCGCTGTATCTCCTTACAGTTTCCAGAATCGAAAATCGCTATAAGAGATATCGTATAGATAAGGCTCCGGGAGAATCAGGTCGCCTGTGGTGAAATTTGACGGTAAAACCAAAAGAGATAGAGAGAAGCGAAATGGATGAAGAGGTTGAAAAAAACGGCGCCTCACAGGCTCCCTTCATTTCCTTCCTCTCCCACTGTTAATTAGTATATAATAAAAAGCAAAATCAAAAATTAAAACGAAAAACTCCGCACGCGTACACCACGTCCCATGGATGACGCTCACGGTGGTTGACAATTCAGCTCAAAATGTGTTTTTTTGGGACAGCTCAATGTTTTTTTGTTGGATTCCAATTTTTAATAACGAAATTTAGATATATGCATTTGACATCTTGTTTTAACTGTGTAATTGGTTGATTGCATCTTCTGTCGATTATTAATTAATTTATATAAAGTCTTAGTGGAATACAACGAACAATAACTGCTAGTTGACTCTATATATATTGTATACTACATTTTTGTAAGAGTATATATGTATATGGAATGGAAATATGTATTCGAAAATGTATTAGACATATGTATAATCAATACTCATTCTGTTTCATTTTATAAGATTTTGTAGTTGAAAGCGCGTAGATTAAAAAAATCATTATTTTATATTTTAATATAAATTAATTCAACAAAGCATACAAATAATCACAAAATACTAACTGCATTTAAATTTTTCATAAAACTTGTATAACATTTTAAACAAAGAAAAGATCATAAAACTAAATCAAGATCGAGTTCTTGTCTTTTATATTAATTATACTTGTCCATTACTATTGAGGTTTCAATTGGGAAAAATGTGTAGTTTTTTCAAAGTTGAGAAAATAGTGTAGATATTAAATTGGGATATCTCAATTTACTAAATAGAGTCGGGTCGGTGGTTATAACGTAAGAGTGTGATAAAGTGATGTATGGGGACGAGAGACGACATTGCAATACGTTTCTATCAGCACACTCTTTTTCTTCATTTAAATTTAGTCTAAGTTTACCTGAATACTGTATTCAGTCCATTATGGTTAGCACCGTATGGTCACCATTACTTGGTAGTTTCACATCGGTTATTAATGTATGTAAAATATTAAAGTATTTGGAAAAATTGATGTTATGAAGTGTTGATGACTTGGAGCTTTGATTATTTGTAGTGAACTTCTGGAAGACAACAAGTATAGTTTTGTTGACAACGAGTCAATGACGTATTTGCTGACATATGAGGAGTACGAGTAACTAGCAGAGGAGAAACGCCTCCTCTGTCTCATATATAAAGAGATAAAGAGGTCTTTCTTTCTCAAAATTCACTAAATTTCTAAAAGATCAGAGACTTCTCGATCCTTCTTCCCTCACTTGATTCTCCTGCAAATCATCCAGTTTCTATTGATCATGATCTCCGTCGTAATCATCGCTGAGATATTGGTGGAGTACACGGCGGCTCTCGCAAAACTCACAGCTGGGATTCTTCCGAGGCGGCAAGGCGAAAGTAACGTTTTACGGATCGGCAGTTTCTCCTTGCCTATTCCTTCTACGTCACCGATCCCAGATTTCTCTTCTCATCTCGTCGATTTCTGATCTGTTGACGACTTTTTAAAAAAGATTTTGATTCGAATTTTCTTCTCATTTATTAGTCTAATCGAACCGGTGTGTCTCTCTTCCTCTGGATTTTGAATCACTTAGAGCTTTGTAAATCTGTATCGAAATAGATATAATGATTTCGATGAACCCTTCATCTTTCCTGCGTTTCTCAATTTCTGAGGCTGTTCGTTATTGGCGCTTATTTACTTTTATGAATATAAATAATCGTAAAAAGTAGGCCTGTCAATATGATTCTTTACCCGCGGGTCCCGCGCCGTTTGACCCGCTGCGGGGTGGATGCGGGTCGAGTGAAATTTTTTTTTTCATATGCGGGGCGGGTGCGGATCGAGCATTATTTAGAGCGGGGCGGGTGCGGATCGCAATTTTTTAACTTGCGGGTTAGCGGGTACCCGCAAATTTTGGGCTCAATCAACTTAATCAAATTCAGGCCCAACTAATTTAAACCCAAACTAATTTAAACCCAAACAAATGAAATTATTAAATATTTTAATTAAATTATTTAAATATTTTTAGAAACTTTAATTAAATTTATTAAATATTTTAATTTAAATAAATTTATTAAATATTTTAGTTTAATTAAATTTATTAAATATTTTTAAAATTTTTAATTAAATATATTAAATATTTTATTTTAATTAAATTTATTAAATATTTTAGTTTAATTAAATTTTTTAAATTTGTTTAAAATTTTTTGAAAAATGAAGCGGGTCACCCGCAGGTCACCTGCGGGACCCGCTTGATTAATGCGGGGCGGATATGAGTCTAAAAAAATTGATTTGCGGGTTTTGCGGATAAAAAAATTTTGTGTAAAAAAATCTGTAACCTACCGCAGGGCGCGTCAGACGGGGCGGATCTGACCCGTTTGACATGCCTAGTAAAAAGGTGAGGGAAAAGGATGTCTACATATGTATCACACAGTATGTCCGCATTTGACTAATTAAATTTAATACTTATCTTCCCATTTTGAATGTTCAACTGTTTTTTCGCCTATATCAATATCTCTGGTAACGTTCTCTGTTGCAATCATCACCGAGCTATTGGTTGAGTACACGGCGGCCCGGATACGAATGCGAGAGTAAAGCACGAACGAAATCGAAGGTGTATGTATCATTCAGACTAGTTGTTTTCAGGTGAAGAAACAATGGAACAAGGAACATAAGAAGATGCTTCCTGTGATGTTACGAAACTCGATATGTAGTTTTACGAAATATATAAGGGTTCTTCAGTAAACAAAACATTCAGCTGAAGATGGCCATTATTACATACATTAGTCATGTTTATCAATATCAATCTCCATGATAAGTCTTTACTTCTTGGTTGTTCCATGGTGAGCACGCAAATTCCGGTAGAAGTCTCGTAAAGACTTCCAACTACTGTTATTATCTGATGCATCACAATGCGACTTCCATTTCGCACAAGGCGCAATCAAATCGCACACATAACAATAACACTACATGAAACCATCAAAACGAATATTAGACATTTGTGTTGCAATAAGCATTGTATTAAATCGATTCACATCTCAATTCTTTTACCAACCAAAACAACAACTATAAAAAGGGTAGACGGAAGTTTTGAACAAAGAAAATTTACAGATCTACATTTACCTGATTACAATGTGTTGCGTGATGAGTTGACTCAAAGGGATTTTTCGAACAGTGATGCCTTGGATGTGGAAAATCTCTACAAGCCACCTGAAGAACAAGACTCCATCACATTTCAAAAATCATCAGAGACATAAATCCGAAATTGGAAATCGTGCGAAAGGGATACGGAAAGCCACAAAAATTACAGAAAAAACAAAGAAGAACCCTTATGAGCAAACCTGGCCTTTCTCATGGATGATATCCACCTCGTTGTCATCTTCAGGGTTATCTGGGAAGGAGATCTTCCGTGCTGAGTCGTCGGGATCAAAATCGAGGATAAAGCAATCCTCTTTTTCCTCAAAAATCCTCATATCCTGTCTTTTTTTAATACATAATATACCTCTGAGAGGTGTCCCCTCATCATCTTCTTCTTCTTCTTCCTTAGTAAGTCTCTTTCTTTTCTTGCCCTTGCTCTTCTTCTTTTTTGTCTCCCATAGATCTGGTGCTATGTCCACAGTTTCTGTTCGCTTAATCACCATTATTTCCTTCGCTGGACTGGAAATTTTCGATCTTTTATGGAGATAGTTCTTCGAAATAGCCAAGTGACCGTTGCGCATCCAAGGCACTCGAGAAGCGGCGATGGATGGTGAATTGATTTCAGTTTCGAATTTTATATTTTGAATAAAGTCGCAAGAGAAAGAGGAAGCAAATTGCAATAGGTAAGACTACATGGGCTGATGTTAAGCCCAAATATTGTCCCAAAAGCCTAACAAAAATTGAGCCATCAATCATACAAAACCTATTCATTGTTGGATCGGGTTTCGCATTCACAATATTGGGCACAGTCCAAACAAAAATCAGCCCAAATATAGACTTCCAATTTTTCGTGGTATGTATGATTTTTCTGCGTATATTGTAACGACGCCAAATTTTTTGCGATACGTATGACTTCCGTATATTCTAGAACGCCGTTGAGTATCATCCTACGATCCGATTATTGAGAAATTCTGGCAAAAAAAATGTATAAGAAACGGATCATTAGTATTTAATAATCAATCTAAAAATTAGAAAAACCCCTTAATAACTCTCAACCTTTTAGCGTGAAGCTTACCTTGAGTCATAATGGGATCTTTGCTGAAACACAGATCATTCCGTGCTTCCGTTGTTCCTGACATCGGCTTTAGAGCTTGACATGCATGAGATCATATCCAAGACGAACATCGATTTTGCTGGCGCAAAAAAGGTTTGAAGGATTGTGTTCATTAATTAGTTGAGTTGGTGGTGGCATTAGATTGCATCTCCCTTACGATTGTCTCCAAGTACCGACGCATTAAAAGCATCCTTTATGATCCCTCTCATCATGTAATTGAAGAAGTTGCTGACGAACTTCTCATTACAATCCTGGCTTGAAGTTCCTCACATTACAAAAGATATGTCACAATTTGAGCGACCAATGAGGAACTACTATGAAGCGTTCACCGACAACGGCAAAGTGATAGTTACGGAATCTATAGTTTCCGTGGTGTCAGACTCGAGCCTTCTGTCAAAAGAAGTTAACATGGACTGCTTTACGTTGGTCCACAACCCCCGCTGTGAAAAACGGACAGTGAAAGAGTTCGAGACATTGGCCAAAAAATATTCTGGCATCCATGGTATCAGTGTTGTCTGATAGCTTTCAGTTAAAGTTATTTAACATTTATTTTACTACTATACAAAATTACATTACATGTTATCATCTTTTCACGATATCTTACTTCATGACATTGAGAAAACACCAGCAGAAAACGAGGATAGATTGGTTCCTACTGAATCTGGATATCAACGACTTTACGTTCGACTTTTGTTTTAGGAATGGAGATAAACAAGACGCCGTTCTTGAGCTCAGCTTTGATCTTGTCTTTCTGACAGTTGTCTGGGAGCTGAAGTCGTGTGCCATAAGAGCTATAGCTACTTCCAGACCAAGAATCATTATCATCTTCCTTCTTCTGTTCTCCTTTGATTACAAGAACATTATCCTCAACAGAGACTTTGACGTCTTCTTTTGAGAGACCAGGCATATCGAAACGCATCCTGATCTCGTGTTCTTCCTCTTTGATGTCCCATGGCGCACGGATTTCTGAAACTCCATTTCCTCCTCTGTTCTTTACTGGAGCAATCATGGTGTCCTCGAATATCCTGTCCATGGTGTCAAGCATCTGTCGCATTGTCCTCATAGGTGAGAGAGGATCCAACAGTCCTGTCGTCAGGATGAGAAAACAGAGCATTGTTCAAGTGCAAAACAGAAGAGAAAAAAACAGACTTATATAGAAACTAAAATCGGTTTTATTAAACGTACCGAAAGGAGAAACGTCCATGGCCAACCGTTGAGGTATTTTCTGAACGCTAGATCCTGGATTCCCTTTTTGTTCTTGGTGAACAACATCAGTAGAGTTTTCTCTCTGGTCTTGAGCTCTGATACGGCAGGGAATCCTCCGAGGAAACGCGACGGAGAACGGCGAAGTGGTTTTGGATGAAACAAAGGGAGAAGGAGCTAAAGGCGTACGTGGAGTGGATAAAAGTGAGAGTGTTGAAGCCATTTGTTCAAGTATGAAGATAATAAAATGAGCCAAAAATTTCGATGTTACTGAGTTTATGAGTTTTGGAGAGTGTGTGGGTACATATATATATAGGTGAGGAGAGGAAGAGAAGACGCAAAGTGACATAGAAGGAGAGATCTTGAAGGTTGGAGATTTGATACGAAGTTTCTCGAGTCGTTTCCTATCTTTTTGTTTTTTTGTTTTTTTGTCCTCTCGCGTTTCTCATATTCTCCCGAAAGATCGTTTCTCAGATATTCTGCTTTAGAAATCATTGATTCTGAGGTGTGGTTAAATGGGTTTTAGAAGATTATAATACTAAGGCCCATTAAAGGCCTTGTTCACCGATCTGGACTGACACCACAATCACACGTGCGAAAGGGTTTAGGACATACGACGGTGCACCTGAGGCTATTCCGGTAATTTCAATTCTCCTTTCCTCGATCCTCAAGCATTCAAAGAACCCACAAGACAAACTCTGTCGTCGTCCACAAGAACAACAAACATTTCCGTCTTCTGCATCATATTGTAGGTTTCATCTGGGAACCCTAATTTTTGAGCTATTTGCTTTTTATAAATTCTTCTGGAATTGAAAGGTTGTATTTGTGGAAGAGAAATGGGTGGTTCGTCTGAGACAAAAATCTTACAAGAACTTATACTTTACGCGGCCAGCGCTGCTCTAAGTTGCTTGGTTCTATTTGCGGGACTCCGACATCTCGATCCTAATCGTGAAGCGTCTAAAAAAGCTCTCGAGCATAAGAAGGAAATCTCCAAGCGATTGGGTCGTCCTCTTATTCATACCAATCCATACGAGGTAATTTTTTTTAGTTGCTGTTGTAATCTTGTATGAATTTAGTAACTTGAATTCCAAATGGTTCGTAATTATCAGAAATGGGGTTATATGACTCGTTGATAGTTAATTTATTGTCTCTCTTCAACATTGTAAACCATAAAATTTGGGTATTGTGAGATCCAAATTGCTTCTAAATTTGTGAACAGGATGTAATAGCATGTGATGTGATAAATCCGGACCACATTGATGTGGAGTTTGGTTCTATCGGAGGGTTGGAGACCATCAAGCAGGCTTTGTACGAGCTTGTGATTTTGCCATTGAAGAGGCCTGAGCTTTTTGCGTATGGAAAACTGCTTGGACCTCAAAAGGGTGTCTTGCTCTATGGGCCTCCTGGGACTGGAAAGACAATGCTTGCTAAGGCTATTGCAAAAGAATCAGGAGCTGTTTTCATTAATGTTAGGGTTTCAAATCTAATGAGCAAGTGGTTTGGAGATGCTCAGAAGCTTGGTAAGTCCAGATTTTTTTTGTGGCAAAATAACTCACTTTGAGTAGGCCTCTCTTCGTGCTCTTTGTGTTCCAGTTCTGACAACGAAATTGTTCAACTTTATTGGCATTATTGTGAGCTATTCTGTGTGTTCCGTTTTTTTTTTTCCAGTTGCTGCTGTATTTAGCTTGGCGAACAAACTCCAACCTGCTATCATTTTTATTGATGAGGTTGATAGCTTTCTTGGTCAGCGCCGTTCAACAGATCATGAGGCAATGGCGAATATGAAAACAGAGTTTATGGCTTTATGGGATGGATTTTCTACTGATCGTAAGTTGAATTTTGTATGTGCTTAGTTTAACATGCACTCTAGTGTAATATGGAGTATGTTCTGCGTGGATTGGTTTTTTGATGAATATAATGATTGCTTTGTAGCGAATGCAAGGGTTATGGTTCTTGCTGCAACTAACAGACCGTCAGAGCTCGATGAAGCAATATTGAGGCGTCTTCCTCAGGCCTTTGAGATTGGAATGCCTGATTGTCGGGAGAGAGCTGAGATATTGAAAGTGACTCTGAAAGGAGAGAGGGTAGAACCCGATATTGACTTTGATCATGTAGCTCGTTTATGCAAAGGCTATACCGGATCAGATATTTTTGAGCTTTGCAAGAAAGCGGCTTACTTCCCTATAAGAGAAATCCTAGAGGAAGAGAGAAAGGGGAGACCATGTCCGGTAAGTTTAAAAGGAAAATGTGTTCCAAGGAATGTTTCTTATATCAAATATCAGTGCGCTCTGATTTTGTAAGTTGTTCACATTTGCAGATCCCTAGGCCATTATCACAGTTGGATTTGGAGAAGGCTCTTGCTACATCAAAGAAGACACAAATAGCAGCAGGCGAGTACTCAGGATTGAGCTCGCAGTCCTCAGCTTGGGGAGGGTTAAGGGAACCAGATGAGGTCCAAGCAGCAATAAGTGGAATCTCAAAGCTTCTAGTTTCTCAGTTCATCAATCTTCAGTCGGATTCTCAGGATTCAGGGCAGCGGGATCCCCAAGATGATTCTCGATGAAATTCTGACACTTTTATGGATGTTCTGGTGTTTGTCAGTGGAACTCTGGAATTTGTGACATTTCACCTTGCTCTGTAATATTTGTTTTTTGTTCTTCTTCTGGTTATAGGGTCATATGATTACTTTTGGCTTGTTCAAATGGCTTTGATCAATGATCTTGCTTTATGGGTTATATTAGTTTTTAATTCTTTCTTCATTTCCCATGATCGTTATTGGAATCTTGATAAATCCTGAGCTGTTTGAAAATTTGTTTCATACATCAATATACAAATTTGATCTTAATCAGCCAAACCATATAACCCTAAAAATCTCAGCTTCGAAATTATTCGAGTTCAACATCCTAATGGTGACATCTGGGCTTTGATTGACTGGGCTTGTATTGTCTGCTAGCCATAAAAGTGACTTCTTTTTCGTTATTTTGCCTTTGTTCTCTCGATCTTCTCCTACCCAACAATCAGACTCGATCATTTCACTTGCGCTCTTAATTTCTTCTGCTTCGAAGGTAACTAGTTTGTGCAATTGTGTTTAGTTTTGGGTCTCAGTTGATCTAATCGACTTACTTTCCCTCTTGATTTCTGTCAAATCGAGTCCGGTTCTAATCAGCTGACACTACATCCGATTCAGGAGTTTCTTGGCTTTCATTTGATCTTGGTTCCATGAATTGGGAACTAGGGTCTGCTTCTATTTTCGCCTTTTCATATTTGGAGTCGTTAACTTGATTTATTGTCTTTTCGTATCATACCAAAATCTGAATCAGCTATAGCTTTTAACCGTACGCATTCAGTGTATCACAATTGAGAATGCCGCTAATTTCGTTCCTTTATCGAATTGAACAGCTTATTGTGATTGAGATCTAGTCTTCTGATCATGGTAAGTGCTCTTAATTACTATGATTTTTCCTTCTTTGCTCGGCGTTGCTGCGTCTGAAACACAGCCTTGCATAGTAAATGCTTATTGCTTTTTTTGGGTTCCATGTCACAGAATTATCTTCTTGGAGCTTTCAAGCCTGCGTGTAATGTTTCAATCACTTTTTCTGATGGAAAAAATCGTAAACAGGTATCTATTTTGCTTCTCTTTTTCTGGTTGTAATGAAAACAATTGTTCATACCAAATTTAATGGCTTAAATAATGCGCACCTATTACTTATGCTTAAGTAACGTTTCAGACTTTATTTTTTCTCCTCTTTAATCTCCATTGTTTCCTTAGGTTGCCATGAAGAAAGAAAATGGTCAAACGGCTCTGGTGCCGCTTTTCCATAGTCAAGAAACTATTTCTGGGAAGGTACTTTGTTTCTTGACCTAGATGTATTTCTGTTGTTCTATTTATGAAATCTTGTTGTGTTTAAAGTAATTTGTACGTAACATCTTTATTAGGTTTGCATCGAACCATATCAAGGGAAGAAGGTGGAGCATAATGGAGTAAAAGTCGAGCTTCTTGGTCAAATAGGTGTGCAATTGCCATGACCTGTATATCTACCGCCATATGACTCTTAATGGCTGAGTGATCCTGTTTCTAACTTATTCCGATATATGCTTATTGATGGCATTTATGTTCTCGACAGAAATGTACTTTGACAGAGGAAACTTTTATGACTTCACTTCCTTGGGTGAGTATATCTCAGGATTTCGATTCCTTCTAAATAGCTAAGATGTGACTGATAATCGATTACCTTAAGTTTACTTTTGTGTTCTACCGTATTAGTATATCTTGACTGATCCAATTTATTTTTTGTGTGATTTCCAGTTCGTGAATTGGATGTTCCTGGAGAAATATATGAAAGAAAGACATACCCTTTTGAATTTCCTACTGTCGAGATGCCATATGAGACATACAATGGTGTGAATGTGCGACTAAGGTATAACATAAAATTTCTGTTCTATGAGGTTGATGCACTTGTGTTCCTCAACACACTTTCCAATACAATTTAATGCTTTCTATTTTTCTTCAGATATGTCCTCAAAGTAACCGTAACTCGTGGCTATGCTGGAAGCATCTTGGAATTCCAGGAGTTTGTGGTATGTTTCTTCCTTTTTGCAGCGTTTCATTGTTCCAAAACAGTTAATTGTGTTATGACTGAGAATTTTCCATTTAGCATAATCAGAAATATGTTTATCATGATTTGAAATAGGTCCGGAACTATGCCCCACCTCCTGCAATTAATAACAGCATTAAGGTGAGTTCTGATAGTTGTAGGCCCATATTCGAGACGTTAAAAGAAAAATAGCACAGTTTGAAAAGACCTAAAAACTCAACCAATTTCCTTTTTAATTTCTATGCTCTTACTACAATCACTTATGAGTTATGATCCTCCTTCTCTTGAAGCTCACATATGTTGAGTACATGAGATCCTTTTTCCTTAATTATTCAAAAAGATGCTAATAGGCTTCACTTTGCCGCTTAGAGCGTTCATAGGCTCATACAAGATTAAGTCTTAAATCATTAGCACCATTTAAGGCATAACTCCATTGGATCTCACTGATGGTACAGATGGAAGTTGGAATTGAGGATTGCCTGCACATCGAGTTTGAGTACAATAAAAGCAAGTAAGACAAAATTAGGTTCATAATCTAAGGTTTTTCCTGACTGATGAGGAAATAACGACAGATTCCCTATGCCGCTGGATACAGGTATCACCTTAAAGATGTTATACTTGGGAAAATATATTTTCTTCTTGTGAGAATCAAGATGAAGAATATGGATCTTGAGATCAGACGACGGGAATCAACAGGTGCTGGTGCTAATACTCATGTGGAGACAGAAACGCTTGCGAAATTTGAGTTGATGGATGGAACTCCCGTTAGAGGTACAGGCCCAAAGATTTGAAAATCTGATTGCTTTTAAGAGATTGAATAACTGAGTCAAGGTTTTGCAGGTGAGTCAATACCTGTAAGACTGTTTCTGGCCCCATACGATCTTACACCAACTCATCGCAACATTAACAACAAATTCAGTGTCAAGTATTATCTGAATCTTGTACTGGTAGATGAAGAGGATCGTCGATACTTCAAACAGCAAGAAATCACGTTGTACAGGCTGAAAGAAGATACATCATCCTGATTACAATAACAACAGTAAGGATATTCCATATCCTTTTGAAACCTTTTGTAAAGCCTTAGACTTTGTGTACTCAGATTTAGCAGAAAATTGTTGTTTGCGTTGGAACTTAGAGTGAAGTTTTTACTTATTTGTTTAGTTTGGTCACTGATCAAATTCCTTTCCTCTGGATTCCGGTAGAGTTTGCTGGATTTCATGGTAAATTCTGAAATTTTACAAACCTTAAGACACTCAACCAAATATCTAAATGCAACTACCTGAAATCAGAAATATACAAAACTGAATAAATTCCAAGAAGTTTGTTAGTCTTCAGTTTCAACAGGAAGACCTTCCTTGCCCCAAGTGTAGATTCCACCTTCAAGGTGAAATACGTTCTTATAACCGTTCAAGACCAGAACATAAGCCGCTATGAGAGACCTGCAAGAACCCTTGTCATATGAGCAAATGGTTTCTTCACACAAAGTGGAATTTTGATATTACCTCGATTGTTGGCCTTCGGGGAGATTCTGGGTCGGCTTAATTGTGCCTGCGGATGAACACGCTACTATTATCTTTGCCTCTTTGTCAAGTTTAGTTTGTACACCTGCAACAATGTTAATATAACATTCAGCTGATGGATCCAAAAAGCCATTATGGAAACGGTCCAATGCTTTGATCTTATTCCAGTCCATACTTTGAATAAACTCAGGATTCTCTTCTGTTCCCGAGAAGATACCAAAAAAAGCAAATCCAAGACGGCGAGCTATGTCCCATGGAGTCCATTCCCTTATCAGTCTGTACATCTCTACATTGATAGCTCCAGGAGGATGACCCTTGAGAAGCAAACAACAAATCACATCTCACTCAAATGAATTTACCATTAATCTACAAGTGGTCACATATTATATCACTCACCGCCTTGTACTCTGCCTCTGGTCTTACATCAAGAATTACAAAGTTGTTCTCTTTCTGTAACCGTAGAGCTTCCTTCACGTCCACACTTCTCACCTAACAACAACAGGTCAATAGCATGACGCATCCAGGGTGGTTTATACAGTGAAGACCATTTATGTAGAAGTTCTTACTCTTTTCTCCAGTAGAAGTTCTCTCTTCTGTTTCCAGTCGACTTCAGCTAATCCCTCCAAGAGACACAACCAGAAGAAGAAGAGCAAATCAAGGGGTTAATCTAACCGACTTTTCACATTCAAAATTGATACACGAAGCTCTCGCTCTACGAGTTGTATACCTGCTGGTTTCGCAGGTTTCGTTGAAGCGCATCGAATCTTCAGAAGCGATGAAGTCGTATGGGAAAACTTAATAGAATCCATAGCTGCCGATCTAGCTCCGGCATATAAAAGAGTGTTTCCGATGAATTTCACTCGCAAAGCCTGTGATGAAGAAGGATAATGCGTGGAGATTGAAGTAAGTGAAGCCATCTCTGAATCGAAGCTTCTTCTGGTAAGTTTCTGTTTTGAAAATGAGAGAATTTAATCGCACGATAATGGACAAAAGAAAGAGACAAGAGATGAATATTGTGGCTTCTTTAAGAAAAGAAATCTAAACATGTGGTTCTTGTTCTCCTTTCTCGATTTTCTTCGTCGATTCTATCTTTCGGTCAAAATCTCACAAACGTAATCTTCTCTTATCTTCTTTAGCTTTCAATGTGACATTCTTGAGATTTTATTGGTTCCGTTAGATTCGATTTAGTAAACATGCTTTTTTATTTATTCGGTTTAGAGATTCTATCAAACGTGCATCAACTATGTTCATTACGATTTTTTCCGATCAGGCTTAACCGGATTCGGAGATATTTTTTAAATTATATTATATGGTTTTAAATATTTTTCTATATAATTAATAGTTTGATATCAATAAAAATTAATAGTATATAACAATAATTAAAATTCTGAAAACATAATCATAATTACTAAAAGAGTAATATTTCAAAGTAGCATTTTTCTGTTTTTGTTTCAGATTTAGTATTTTAAATTTAAAATTATAAAAACAGCACAAATTAGTTTTTAAAAATATAAATAAATTATTTTTCCTCAATAAACAACAATTTACGTATAAAAAACCGTTTTTTCTCTCTAAACGGTTTGTGCGATCCTTTAGGCGAATTCGCCGGCTTTGTCTTCGCCGACGGTTATTACCGGCGGCAAGTGTTTTCTCTTCTTTCAAGAGTGTTTGTCGTTGCTTTTGTGACGGTTTTTTTCTCTCCTAACCTCCTCTCCTTCGTCGTCTTCTCCCTCTATTAAACCGAACAAATTTCTTCCCCACATCGTACAAGGTTTCGAACAAATATCACCATGTCTGATTTTCTCTCAAAAAAACTCCAGGAGATAGATCTGGGAATTAATGAACCCCCTATCTCACTGCCTCCTGAATTATGCTCTCAAGCCGCCTCTGAAACAAGATTTTCCTTGATTGGGAAAGCTGTTAATCCCAAAAAACAAAATCTTAGAGCGATGATGACAACTCTCCCTCGCCTGTGGTGCGCCGGTGAAACACTTGTCTCCCGCATCATTGAAGGAAATCGAACCCAATTTTTATTCCAATCCGAGGAAGCGCTCATCTCTGTTTTGCGACGTGGCCCATGGTCCTTCAATGAATGGATGTGTGTTCTTCAAAAGTGGTCTCCGAATGTCTTCGATGATGATCTGAAATTCATCCCGTTCTGGGTACAGATACGAGGCATCCCTATCCAATTCTTAACATACCATATGGTAATGCATATTGGGAGTACTCTCGGTGATCTCCTTGAATCGGATTTCAACTCAGATAATTCCCACCGAGTGGAATTTGTGCGGGTTAGGGTCCTGATGAATATCGAGAAACCTTTCCTGTTTCAGCGGTTTTTTCGATTCAATGAACTTGAAGTTGCCCTAAAATTCCGATACGAAAAGCTTCGGAATTTCTGTTGCAACTGCGGTTTAATCTCCCATGATAGGGTTGAGTGTCCTCTCCTCATCTCTGATAACCCAGATAATCCACCGGCGGATGACGACTCTGAAGATGACGATGCTCCTCCTCCCGGATTTCCATCGCCACCCCTCTTATCGTCCCTTCCGACATCATCGTCTAGTATTGTGGTCAATACACCGCTTAATACATCGCCGGATTTAAATCGACATAAAAGAATTGATAAACGAAACAGACCCGATTCGAAAACTACTGAAGACGGATCCCCAAAACGGCGCAAATCGAACCTTCCGATCGTCGGCTCCGATGAAAAAGGTCAGACGGAATATAGTTGCACCTTTAGGGTGTTAACCGGAAATGGTCAAACTCGGTTAGTGACTTATTGGGCATCGGTTAGTCAATTATCAAAATTCGAGCAAACCAAACTAAACCACATGGCTTTTAATTTGGTTTTCAAAACCGATTTTGGGTTGGACATAGTTGGTTTTCATTTGATATTCGGGTATTTAATCTCTATGATTTGGTTAAATAATTACCTTAAACAAAAACTCACAATTTCCAATTTTGCTAACCGAATTAATGGGTTTGCTCATATTGGTATATTTATGAGTTCTTTAGGTGACGGTTTGGTGGGCCATACTCCACCAGATACAGAATGAATGTGGCGTTTTGGAACTATCGGGGTTTAGGAGGGTCCCTGACAGTTCGACGCCTAAGGGGAATAAAGAAGATTTATTCTCCGGACGTACTCTTCTTGGTGGAGACGAAGAATAAGAATGAAGTAATTCATGATGTAGCCAGTCTTTTAAATTACGAGTGTGTGTTATGCATCCCCCCAAAAGGAATTGGCGGTGGATTAGCTCTAATGTGGAAAAAATCAGTTGGCTTAACAGTTATCAGTGCTGATGAAAGACTTATTGATTGTAATATTATCAATAAAGGTTATGATTTCTACTTGTCCTGTGTTTATGGGCATCCTATTAGAAAATTTCGTGCAAATCTTTGGGAAAGATTTCAATGAATTGCTAGTCAACGAAATAGTCCTTGGATTATGTGCGGTGATTTTAACGAAATTCTCAGCCCACATGACAAAATTGGAGGAATTAATAGAGCACCGTGGAGTTATTTTGATTTCCAACAAATGGTATCTACATGCTCTGTTTCCGATCTGAAATATCGTGGAAATAACATGACTTGGTCTGGCAAAAGGAAAAACCACATTGTCCAATGTTGGTTAGATAGAGCTATGGCTAATGACGAATGGAAAGCCATATACCCGGGTTCGATTGTAGAATACCTAGACATGATTGATTCAGATCATAGACCAAGGATTATAAAAATACGAAGACACTCTGAATCAGGAACCCGGCTATTCCGTTATGATTCAAGATGGTCCAATCATAAAGGCTTCAAGGATATGATTTCTAATACCTGGAAAGGTTCCCCAGATTCAATATACCCATCTCTCGTTCAAAGACTAGAAGTGTGCCGCAAACGTATCTCCTATTGGAAAAGGAATAATTGCATTAATGCTGCTATTCGAATCCGTGAACTCAGTTCGATTATTGACTGTGCTCAGATACGACAAGATTATGATACTTCTACTCTGCTGAATCTGAAAAAAGAATTAGCTACTGCATATGCAGATGAAGAGAAATATTGGAAACTAAAGAGTAGAAATCAGTGGTTAAGTGAAGGTGATCGGAATACAAAATTTTTCCATGCTGTAACGAAGAATAGGCGATCTCGGAATAAAATAATCTCGCTCAAAAACGATGACGGAGAAGATATTTATGGAAATGATGCTATTGCCCAGCATGCCCTGGATTTTTTCTCAAGACTGTTTCGTTCAACGCCTAATAGAAATATGGATGCGGCTCTTTCTAACGTTTCCACAGTGGTCTCTTCTGATATGAATGCTGCACTAACAAAAGAAATTACTCATGATGAAATCCGTGAAGCAGTTTTTTCAATTGGTTCTGACAAAGCTCCAGGTCCAGATGGCTTCTCTGCTTCTTTCTACCACCAACATTGGGATATTGTTGGTGTACATGTTTGTGAGGAAATTATACAATTTTTCAATACCGGTTGCATGAATCCCCAGATAAACCATACGAAAATCTATCTTATTCCCAAATCAGATTGCCCCACAACGATTCAAGAGTTCAGACCAATCTCACTCTGTAATGTCATCTATAAAGCGATTGCTAAAATCCTAGTTCTACGACTAAAAAGTATTCTTGGTGAGATTATTTCTGAAAATCAGGCGGCCTTTATCCCAGGCAGATTCATCACTGATAATGTCCTCATAGCTCATGAAGCCTTGCATGCCTTAAAAGTCAAACCGATGTGTGCTACATCATTTATGGCGGTTAAAACAGATATCAGTAAGGCATATGATCGCATTGAGTGGAATTTCTTGGAAAATGTTCTTATAAAGAAAGGTTTCGCTCCTAAATGGATAGCCTGGATTATGCAATGTATATCTACACCCACCTTCTCTGTACTTATCAACGGGAATCCACATGGATTCATTCGCCCTTCTAGAGGTCTCAGACAAGGAGATCCATTATCTCCATATTTGTTCATCCTCTGTGCTGACGTCTTAAGTTTGATGCTACAACACGCAGAACGAGGACAAAGTATTCAACCATTACGAATCTCTCGTAATGGTCCGTCAATTTCACATCTATTGTTTGCAGATGACTCTCTATTCTTCATTCGAGCTGACCGCAAAAATGTCATGTCTCTGAAAGAAATCTTTGACATCTATGGCACAGCTTCGGGTCAACTTATTAATTTTGACAAATCTTCCATTATCTTTGGACAAAAGGTTTATCAGCATACAAGGACCTTTATACATAACATGCTGGGGATTCACAAATTGGGTGGTGGAGGAAAATATCTGGGACTACCCGAACAGTTTCATCGTAATCGGCGTCACATGTTTAAAAATGTATTGGATAAACTCAAATCTCGAACCTCGGCCTAGGAATCCAAGTTTCTATCTCCAGCAAGTAAAGAGATATTAATCAAAGCGGTTGGTTTTGCTATGCCCGTCTATTCCATGAATGTATTTAAGCTCCCCAAAGATATATGTAGCAACCTTGACAAGATTCTATCCCAATTCTGGTGGGGATCCTCTGAATATAAACGAAAGACAGCATGGATTTCTTGGAAAAAGATTACCCGACCTAAACAATTAGGCGGGTTGGGATTTAGAGATTTTCAGAATTTCAATCAGGCCTTACTAGCAAATTTATGCTGGAAAATTTTACAAAGACCAGACTCTCTTATCTACAAAATATTGAAGGGTCGCTATTTTAAGAACGGGGATCTTCTGACAGCTCCTCCTGGATGTCGCTCATCATATGGGTGGCAATCACTCATGCATGAACGTCTATTATTAAAATCAGGTCTTAAACGCACTATTGGAAATGGAAAACATACTCAGATAGGAGACTCCGACTGGTTACCTGTTCAGCCACCACGATGTCCAAAGATCTTACCATATACAAATCCTCTCCTAACCGTGGATATGCTTATCAATCAATACTCAGGGCAATGGGATGAGGATATGATACATGACTTAATTGAACGAGAAGATCACCATCTTATTTATAAGATATTCCTACCAACTTCCACAACTGAAGATAATTGGATTTGGCGTCATACCAGTAACGGTATCTACTCCGTCAGGTTAGGGTATCGCCAAGCAGTAGAAACGCTGAACACGCAATCACTTTTATCAGCGCCTCCTCTTGCACACCATGAAGATTTGGCTAAAGATATCTGGTCAATCAAACTTCCACCTAAGATAAAACACTTTCTTTGGCGGTTAATGTCTAAAGGATTGCCTCTGAATTCCCAATTATACCATCGGAACATCATTCTACAAAGTTCATGTACGCGATGTTATGATGCATCAGAGGATGAATTACATGCCTTTTTCAGTTGTCCTTTTTCTCAGATGATCTGGAGAAAAATCGGGGTCTCAACGTCAAACTTCTGTAATCCTCTTTCAAATATATGGGATAATATACGTGCTTTCATCCAAAGCTATCGGAATATTGATGATGACTCCATCAACAAATATCTACCTTTCTTCACTTTATGGCGAATTTGGAAAGCTCGAAATGAATTATTTTTTAATTCAAAAGACACGAGGGATGACTTAGTGATTATGCGAAGCCGAGATGACGCTATGGAATGGCTAATTCATTTGTCTAACAGTTCAAATGAAAACCTCTCTTCTAATAACAACCTACCATGTTATATACGATGGAAGGTTCCACCACAAGACTGGGTCAAGTGTAATTATGATGCGGCACATCGAAATGGTATTGTTCCCTCAGGAATGGGATGGATTATTAGGAAAGACGATGGTACTTTCCTCAATGCTGGAAGTGGAAAATTTCAGGGACGTTTTACAGTTATAGAAGCTGAACTGACTGCACTCATTTGGGCTCTACAATGTTCTTGGTCTCTCGGATACCGGTATGTCATATTTGAAGGAGATAATTTATCACTCAACAACATCATCAATCATAATGGCATCAACCAACATCTAGTTCATTACATCGATACAATTAAGCTTTGGGTAACTTATTTCAGTGGTATCAAATTCTGTTACCAACCCAGATCCGGGAATAAAGCAGCTGATATATTAGCTTCATTCTCTCTCAACTCTCCTAATAGTTGGAATTTATATTCACATTGTCCTTTATTTCTATTTTCTTTTGTAAACGATGACATTCCAGTCTAATAATATATTGATGACAAAAAAAAATATATATATATAAATAAATTATAAATATAATTAAAATATTATATTTGACTTTTTTCAAATTTACGATTTAATTATTTTATATTCAAATTTTTTTAAAAATTTATTTTATTTTTGAAAATTTAAATTAAGAATGTTATAAAAAAATTTAAAAAATATTATTTTTGTCGGTTATTTGATCGATGACAAAAGACGAATCGAACACAAAATCTAATGGATTAAAACCAAAACACTCGTTGAAATTTTCGACTCTTGTGCTGTCCCACTGCCACTCATGACTAAATTTAATCAAAATCCAATAGCATTCAACAAAATATATGGATCAACTAAACTTTATCATCGGACGGTTTAAGATGCATCGGATTCGGAGGCTACATTCCTTCATCGTATGGGCTCCAATCCACTCTCCTCTGTCTGTCTTTCCACCGACACTTTGCTTACCGTTGATCACTCCCAATCACAGTCGGGATCACGCCACGTGCTTTTCCTTATCCTCTGCATTTAAGACACACTGGACTACGTACTCTCACGCTGCTACTTAGAATGTTGTCTTGTTTTAACGCGTCACTGTAGTGTTCTTATAAGTAGAGTATAAAACTATCTAATCTCAAGAAGCAGTGGGAGTCTGGGAGTGGGAGATATCTATTCTTTCTCTTCATCAAATTTTGTTTCATCTTTGTTTGGACGTACGACAATGGAGGTGTTCTACTACTTGGTGTTTGGGATCCTGGGCATCTTTGTCGCGGCATTGGAGCTTAGCAAGAACAACAAGGATAGGATCAACACTTCTTTAGCTTTCAATTCTTTCAAGAACAATTATCTCGTCGTTTATTCACTCATGATGGGTACCCTTCCTCTTCCCTTCCTTTTTACTGTTCTTCCATCTCTTCTTTTGCCTGATTATGTTGAAAAAAGTATATACAATGCCTGTTTCGATCTACATCTGTTCGTTGTTTTCTTGCAAAATATTGTCTTCTAGAGAGAGTTCGGAAGTGATGATGGAGGTCCAAGGATTCTGAATTGCTACATCTAGTAGAGAGAAATTAAGAAGTAGGATCTGGTGACACTTATGTTAAAAACTAAAGTTTTAAACTTCATGGCATAAAAGGAAGTTTAGAGTTTGGTATTTTCCTAGCATCAATGATCCGACCGGAGTTTCTGACTGTTTTTTTGTGTGGTGGCAGCGGGTGACTGGTTGCAGGGTCCATATGTGTACTATCTTTATAGTACTTATGGATTTGGTAAAGGGGAGATTGGACAGCTTTTCATTGCTGGTTTTGGTTCCTCTATGTTGTTTGGTACAATCGTTGGATCTCTAGCCGACAAACAGTGAATTTTCTCTCTTATGCTTTTTATGTTTAAGTAAATGGAAATCTCAACTCTCTTAGCAATTTGCATAATGGTGTGTTCTGTTTCAGGGGTCGTAAGAGGGCGTGTGTTACGTACTGTGTTACGTATATATTGAGCTGCATCACCAAGCATTCTCCTCAATATAAGGTCTTGATGGTGGGCCGTGTGTTAGGAGGCATCGCTACTTCCCTTTTGTTTTCATCGTTCGAATCATGGCTAGTCGCCGAGCACAATAAGGTAAAGCAATGTTTATGCTGTATTAGGCCGTTAGCTGAAAAGACCAATACGTTTTATAGATAAACTGAATGTTCTTTGTGATGTATGCAGAGGGGCTTTGAGCAGCAATGGCTGTCTCTAACATTTTCAAAGGCGGTATTTTTTGGCAATGGTCTTGTTGCAATTATCGCTGGATTGTTTGGGAACTTGCTAGTGGATTCCTTCTCTCTTGGGCCTGTTGCACCATTTGACGCTGCTGCTTGCTTTCTTGCTGTTGGAATGGCTGTCATTCTATCAACATGGACAGAAAACTATGGGGATCCTTCGGACAACAAGGACTTGCTTACCCAGTTCAGAGGTGCTGCAGTGGCCATTGCCTCTGGTGAGTTGAAAATCCTGTTGCCCCTTTTGTATTTTTCTTCTCTGCCTATTGTGATGGTTCCATGTCTTGTTTCATCTTTCTCATTGTACTCATTCCCTCTTGAGTCTTGAATACTGTTTGATGATTAGGAAAGTAGGATAAGTTTCTTTTTGTCTTTCATCAGATGAAAAGATTGCATTGTTGGGTGCCATCCAATCTCTATTTGAAGGATCTATGTATACTTTTGTATTCCTCTGGACTCCTGCTCTAAGCCCAAATGATGAGGAAATTCCCCATGGTTTCATTTTTGCAACATTTATGCTGGCTTCGATGCTCGGCAGTTCCCTTGCATCTCGTCTGCTGGCTCGCTCATCTCCCAAAGTAGAGAGCTACATGCAAATCGTCTTTCTAGTTTCTTCTGCCTCACTATTGCTTCCAATATTAATGACTGTAAGTGGGAAAAAAGAAGTTTCATGTGATTCTTTCTTTGCATGCTTTGTTGCTGTCTTTAGACTTTTACTTTTCTTCTGTGACAAATTAATCGTTTTCAATCGGATGTGTGCCTCAGTTGCTCATAGCACCTTCCAAGGTAAAAGGTGGAGGAATCTCTTTCTCGGGTTGCTTTCAGCTCCTTGGGTTCTGTATATTTGAGTCATGTGTAGGACTGTTTTGGCCATCCATTATGAAGATGAGATCCCAGTACATCCCTGAAGAAGCCAGAAGCACAATCATGAACTTTTTTCGCATTCCTCTGAATATCTTTGTCTGTGTTGTCTTGTACAATGTAAGTCCATTACTCTGCATTATATAGTAGTTGGGATATCATGAATATGTGTGTCGGTATCTAACTAGTTCTACCTTTTCTGAAGGTGAATGCATTCCCTATCACGGTCATGTTTGGAATGTGCTCCATCTTCCTCTTTATTGCAAGTCTCCTTCAAAGGCGGCTCATGATGATTGTTGACAAGCCAAGTATGTCGTCTCTAAGTCCAAATGGCTCCGGGCTAATCTGTTTGCTTTAGCATGCTTTACAATGACAGTATAAATCCTTATGTTTTTGCAGAGACAAATGAATGGGAACCAAATAAAGAAAGAAACACAGAAGAAGATCCCCTCAACATTTGATGAATACACTATACATACGCACATTCTGGATTCAGTCATGGAGACAGATAGAAGAAGACAATAGCACGCAACAATGCGGACAAAAATATCATAGCGGTAGTTCCATTGTTCAATTTTCTTGGCGATTAATGTTGATGTTAGTTCCAAAGACAAGTTTAGTTTTATGCAATCATTGTGTTATTGTTTCTTTCTATGCAAGACCCTATTGATGAAAATAACAGATGTTGGTAGAAAAAGAAAAATATTTTATCTTTTAAAATTAAAAAAAAAAGAATAAATAAAGAAATATTTATGGAGACATAAAAAACCGAAGTGACGATGTAAAAAACTATGAGACTAAGTTTGTTTCAAGTTCCAAATTTTCATCACGGCTGCTATTTTCTCAATTCCCAGTCATAAAGCAAAACCCAGAAAGAAATCACAAGAAAGAAAGTTCGTCGCTGCACGGACCAAATAAAGATCAACACTTTCATCTAAATCTATTTAATTCTCCACTGAATTTCTCTTCATTTTTTCAAGCTTCCTTGTTCGCTCTGTTAAACCCTGGTAAGATCTCTCTAAACTTTCCTTAGAAGTTGCACATCAAGGTCAAAATCGAAACTTCCGTTGAATTTTCTCCATTTCGTCGTAGAAAGCTGAATTGTAACTACTGCGTAAATTTGCCTCCGGGAATTTCTCGTCTCGCGTTTCCTTTACCCTACCAATATATTATTGTGTCTCTTGACCTCTCTTATTTATTTATTGAAATTGTGTGGAATCTCTAATCTTGCACGCTAACATCTGCCCACTGTTCTTATCCTATATTTTCAGGCATTGGAGTTTGGAGCTCGGTGAACTTAAGATTCTATAAAGGTTTTTCTCGATCTTATCTCTTCTTTTGAAACCCTAATTTCTGATTTCCATGTAGGATCTGAATATATTTATGTAGTTTTTTTCTTACTCTGGTGAAAAGGTAAGAACTTGCTTGATTTGTTTGATAAAATGGCTCACTCGGTTGGTCCAAGACTATATAGTTGCTTCAACTGCAGGAACCATGTAGGACTTCACGATGACATCATCTCCAAGGCTTTTCAGGTGAATCAGCTTCATCATCTCATTTGTTTTGCTTGTGTCCCATATAGTAGTTGTAGAGAATTAAGTGGAGGATCGCACAAAGACTTGCTGGAGCTGAGAATTGGCCTTGTCTTTCAGATTTTAGGAAAACCTTTGACTTATTGTTCTTCCTACTCGAATTTGGTACGATCAATGCTACTGATCAAGAATCAATTTTCCTACCAATTTACCTGTTTGCTTGTGTGAGAGTCCAACCAAAGTTTGGAATTTTGATTGTAAACAAAACACAAGTCTCAAAACCTTATTTTATACAGAGACTCGTGTCATTTGTGTTTCTTGATTGAGAATATCATTTACAATCGAATTTCTAATTCACGGTTCTCAATTATTAGGGAAGAACTGGACGAGCCTTCCTCTTCTCCCACGCGATGAACATTGTTGTAGGGCCTAAAGAAGACCGACATCTTCTAACAGGTCTCCACACTGTGGCCGATATATCTTGTACTGACTGTAATGAACCATTGGGTTGGAAGTACGAGCGAGCCTATGAGACCTCACAAAAGTACAAGGAGGGCAAGTTCATATTCGAAAAGGCTAAGATTGTCAAGGAGGATTGGTAGGGAAGAACAAGTTAAATTCATTATTGGATTGGCTAAAAACACTGTACATAGATAATTTGTCAATTTCAATCTTCAGGGATTTCACAAGTCGTCTTCATCCATTACCCTCTTAATTATGTCGTCTCTTGTAGTCAGTTATGGATTTATTTTGTACAATCTTTCTCTGTTAATAAAGATGTTAATGTTTTAGCTCTGTCTGTGTATGATTCTCCAAATTTGACTTTGAGCTGGTTGGAAAATTGCGTACCGTTTTTTCATGAGGCACCGAACATCTATTTAGACAACTTGGTGGTTTATGTTTACTAGAGCCAAGTGGTTGCCGTTTTTGGCAGTCAATTAGTGTTAAGAAAAGTGATTACCAGAGAGGAAGAAGACAGAGAGAAAAGAGGGAGGGAGGGAGATGCATCCCAAGAGGCCGATATGGAGCGGTGGAGCGTCAGTGACGCTGGAGAATCCGTCGGAATCAGAGAACGGTGAAGATTCAGACGCAGCGGCGATGGTAGTTGAAGAGCTGGTGACTTCTCTCAATACACAGAGACTTTACAGGGAGCTGACACTATCCCTCCGGACCGGATTACGCGATGCTTGCGCTGAATTCTCCTTCCTCCGCATCCGTGGCCTTCGATCTCTTCTCAAAACTCTCCGATCTATCGCGGATTCGGATTCCATCATTCGCCTCTTCTCTCACACCCAAACCATCTCCGATCTCCAACGTCTGATATCTTTATTTTGTTGCTGTCCTTCATTTATCACCGATGCCGGGTAATGTGTTCTCTGATGATGGAAGCTTGGTGATTTCGCAGTGGTTCCGGTGCTTTTCCGACATTCATTGAAAGAAGCGGAGGATGATAGAGTGATGAGCTTGGATCACATATTCAGCGTGGAGCCGATGAAGATAACGAGTCCTTCTACGGATGCTGAGGTCGCGGTTGCACTAAGGGTTCTCGAAGGATGCTGCCTTCTCCATCCTCAGAGCACTTTACTGGCTCATAAGCACGGTGCAGTCCGTGTAAGACCCTCGTTTGTTACTTTTTAGGAGTCTAATGTGAAATATCTAATTCATTGGTGCTAGGTCATTGCCTGACCAGAACTGCAGCAGAACTCTAGAAACTAGAATCCTGATTTATGTTGTAAAAATAGTATTTTTCTCACACCGATTCGGTAGTTTGTTTGCGAAAAGGGAGACATCTATCATTTTCCTTAGTATCTCTCATGTTGGGTTTTTACTGTTTTAGAATTTAGATCAGTCGCGATTAGATTGATGCAGTGGGAAGGTTCTGGTTGTGTGGGCCGTTGATGTGATTCAGATGCTCATAAATGTTTCAGGTAATGATGAATATATTATCAACACGAGGAGTACTTGAGCAAGGGGCCTGCTTGGATGCTTTAATCTCAATTTTGTTGGATTCATCAGCAAATCAAGTGGTAAGTCTTCAGTTTCTCTCTTTGGGTACAAAATTGGATGCATGTTGTTTACGATTTTCTTCTGTCAGTAGCAGAACTCAGGCCTTTCTCTAGTTACTTTTAAACCTGCAATTAAGGCTTTGAACAAATTGGCTTATTATCCCCTCACTTGCCTTTTTTTTATTTTATCTTTTCATATTTTTTGGTAATAGGATTTTGGTGTGTGCAATGGAATTGAGGAGGTTGCAATGCTCATGCGAGACAAACAAGCTGATGAAAACCTCAGGTAACGTGTAAATTAACTGATATTGGTGTTTTCTGTAAACTCACTTTCTTGTCAAGTTCGTAAGATAGCCTTTGCAGCATTGTCCAGTAAAACCTTTATTTAATCTTATGCATCCTCAAGAGTCCCAACTTTAAGGTCATTTATCATGCATGAACATAATCTTTCACAATGTGTCCAAAAAACGTTCGATGGTCATGGTTTAGGCTTTTGGTCATGTTTAGTTCTGACTGATTCACAGGTTAAGATGTGGAGAGTTTTTACTACTGTTAGTTGGGCATGTGAATGGGAAAGATCGTTCTCCAATAGCGAGTGTAAATGAAGACATCAGGCGCCTTCTGGGTGAAAAATCTGCTTCCTTAATTTGGGCGGCAAGTCAATTTGATTCAACTCAAGATCCTGAAAAAAGAATCACTGCTCTTCATATCCAGGCTGGTAGAGTGCTCGAGTCCCTTGACTTGTACTAATTGTCAAACCACTTTTGTGTATTTTTTATTCCATAATACAAATACGACTGTCCAAAATGAAACCAGAGTTCTTTAATGATGTCCCACACCACGAATAGGCAGATCGGTCTTTAGGGCTATCCATAAATCGATATCTAGTTTATCTGTTCGAACAATACAAAGAAGACTCGGAGACAAAAATAGTTGCTAGAAAACGACAAAGTTGTCTTGACAAAATTCTCCATTTGAATTCTTGAATGCAGTTAAATGATTCAACATCGTATCCTAAATGTAGAGCGACTCTACAAGTCAGTCACTCTTAATTCTCTCAACACATGCATCAATCAAATCTCTCTTTTACACTGTTCTGAGTATGCTAATAGCATCACTTCTCTCAGTTTAACAATGCGTAGTCGTTGACCCACACTGAAAAATGTTGTCTATTACAAAAAACAACCAAACCCTTCTTTGTGGATCAGAAATCCCACCGGCCCATATTCCCTTCCATGAGTAGAGAGGTTGCATTTAATGAAGCCTAGATTTTCACTAAATATACCTTGTCTTTTCTCGCTGTGTAACGTAATAGATCTAAAAGATGAGTGATGATACGGCGTCATCTTCGTCTCCGACGAAGAAGAAGGAGAGTTTGGGGTGGATGGAATGGATGAGAGGGTGGATCAGTGTTTTCCAGGAGATTCTATTCCAGAGGATCACGGCGTCTCATTTGGAGAACCCTCTCCCTCTTCCTCCCGTCAACGACCTCACTTGCGTTGTCACTGGCTCCACCAGCGGCATTGGCCGCGAGACCGCTAGGTTTTTCTCTTCCTCGTTACTTCCGTCCGATTCACAACCAATTTCGAGTTTGAGTTAGTTTACAGTGGGGCTTGCTTTTTAGCTCTTTTGCTTCTTTGTTCGCAGGCAGCTTGCGGAGGCTGGTGCTCACGTTGTGATGGCTGTGAGAAACACAAAGGCGGCTCAGGAGCTGATACAGCAATGGCAGAACGAGTGGTATGGTAGAGGTCTCCCACTTAATATCGAGGTAACCTTATTAGGATTCTCTGCTCTTATATTGATGATAAAAATTTTACATTTACAGTTTACTTGGCTAATAATAAGTGTTGCTGCTACTAAAAATAGTAAAGATTTGTGTATTGCCATATGTAGAGTGTTTTGTATAATAGAAACTCTAAACAATGTGTTATCTAGTTAGGCTTTGGCCAAGCCAATTTCTTGTATATTAGATAGAGTATCAATTTTCACTTCTAGATCGCTGATTATTATATTCATTTGCTTTTATTAAGGCAATGGAACTTGATCTTCTTTCACTGGATTCTGTCGCGAGATTTGCTGATGCTTGGAACGCTCGGTTAGGACCTTTGCATGTTCTGATTAACAATGCTGGCATATTTGCCATGGGAGGTTGGTTTTATTCCGTTTTAGCTATAAATCAATGAGTTCTTTTCTCCCCTTTTGTTTCCTGCTTCGATTTTATCATCTGTTTGTTATGTTACGATGATCTCAAAGTCATACTTGTGCATCATTCATCATCATCAATATTCCAACTTGATCAACCCATTGGTGAGAACTGGCATATCTAGAAACCTAGAATCTTACGAATTAAAAGTAAGATAAGTATACTATTTATTATTGCCAGTTCATAGGTTTCTGTCCGATGAGTTTCTTTCTTGCAACGATTGGTTGTCACTATTTGATGCAGTTTATGTTGAGTAAGAAACACGGCTAAAATGCTACTCTGTCTAATTTGTGCAGAGTCGCAAAAATTCTCAGAGGACGGGTACGAGCAGCACATGCAAGTGAATCATTTAGCTCCAGCGCTGCTTTCAGTACTCCTTTTGCCTTCTCTTCTCCGAGGCTCTCCTAGCCGAATCATTAATGTGAATTCCGTTGTAAGTTCTATGATCACTGCACTGCAGGATCCAAGTCTGTATTATCTGGTCAAAAAGTTTGATTTGATTGTATATTCTGTAACTTAAACGCTCTGCCTTTTTAATTGATTGCAGAGTAATATAGTTCTCTCTCAATCACTGAACTACATATGCATATTATTGATATTTTATCAGCAGAGATTTGGCATAGATAAATGAAACAAACCCTAGCTTGTTGAATGTTTTGACCCAAAATACTACTAGGACCGGATTCTACCACATGCATTATGTCATTACTCATTTCAGTGAAACTCTGTGGCATGGCTGGTTGTATGAAAACTGAAACAGTTTATATTTGCTTTCTTTTGGTTCTTTTTTTCATGCAAGATAATGGCTTATGGGATTCACTTTTGTAGATGCATTGTGTCGGTTTCGTTGACCCAGATGACATGAATGTTGTTTCTGGTAGACGTAAGTACTCGAGCCTTTTAGGATACTCAAGCAGCAAGCTAGCCCAGGTGAGCTTACAATAATGTTAACTAATTTTTTCATGTGCAGCAGTTTTTTGTTTGTTCTGGGAAGCTTATTTTCAGAAACTGGTGAGTTAAGTCTCAGGGTTCCCTTCATCTTCCAGATTATGTTCAGTAGCATTCTTTTCAAAAAGCTGCCTCTGGAAACAGGAGTTACTGTCGTATGTTTATCCCCCGGTGTTGTCCTGACAAATGTTGTGAGTATTAGCTTCACTCGTTAGTTATAAATGCAGGATTATTCTGTTTTCTTAGAACTTCATTGCAATAAAATCTGTTTCCCGGATTTTATAGGCCAGAGATCTTCCCAGGATTCTTCAAGCTCTTTATGCTGTGATACCTTATTTCATATTTTCACCCCAAGAAGGTTGTAGAAGTTCTCTATTCTCGGCCACAGACCCTCAGATTCCAGAGTACTGGGAAACACTAAAAACCGAGGTTTGGGCTGTTTGTCCATTCATCTCTCAAGATTGCCGCCCTGCAAATCCTTCCGAAGAAGCACACAACCTAGAAACTGCACACAGAGTGTGGGAAAAGACTTTAGAGCTGGTGGGTCTTCCTCTCGATGCAGTTGAGAAGCTCATAGAAGGCGAAAATATCCAATGCCGTTATGGAGCTCAACACAAAAGTCTTTCAGAAAAATTCACAGGTTGAATGAGCCCGTACAAATCAAAGGGTAATTATATATGTGGTTTGGCTGAGAGAAGAACGAGGAGGTTTTTGAAGAGTATGAGAATGTTTTATTGTTGGCTAGAAGAGCATGCTTGAGTTCCATGGCTTACTTACCAAGTCGTCTTCAAGTGTGTTTCCTCTTTGATAAGGGGATGTTTCCGTGAATGTTTCCACAGTATGTGCAGTCACGTTGCTTAGATATTTTTGTATCAATTTAGGCATCTCTCTTACTCTCATCGTCAAATTTCCTTCCCCTTAGTATATTCCATGGAAGTGATTCATTCACATATATATATTGATGGGTTTCTCTCTTCATGTGATGCTCATTTGAGCAAGCAATGTTTTGCGAGTGGAACTATTTAATACCCGAATAAACATTATGTATTGAGTTTTTTTTGTTATAAGCATAGAAAAGGGAAAAAACATACAATATTTGGATTTCATTGTCATGCCCACTTCACATGAATCTAATGTGTTCAAATTTATGGACTACCTTTTTCCCATATGGAAACATTTCCTTTTACGTGTCGTATGTTTCAAGCCCTTAATCATACACACCATGCACGTCTTCTCGACCATTTTCTACCAGTATTATCTTTTTTGTTGGTTGAGGAGAAAAAGTTAAGGCATAACACGTCCACTTCTTCCCCAATTAGACCCTTATGTCGTCACGCGTCGCCAAGTTTTTCTCTTCCGTCTGTAACTTCAATTCAACGGCCCCAAAAATAGTCTTAACGCCAACAAGGAAAAAGGAGATTGTCTTTTTGTTGTCCAAAAACAACAAAATTTGTTCCTTTATGTCTCTTCAGTTCTTGAGGGTTCCTTTCTCTTTCTTCTTCCTCGTGACTCTGTTTTGATGATCTAAAGGGTGTTAATAGTTGGCGTTGGTTTTTTTTTGTAATCCCTGTCACTGCGAGAATTCAATTTCGGTTTTTTGGAAGATGGGTGATTGGGCTCAACTTGCTCAGTCTGTGATCTTGGGTTTGATCTTTTCTTACCTTCTGGCTAAGCTGATCTCGATCGTCGTCACGTTTAAAGAAGACAATATTTCCCTTCCTCGCCACCCCGAACCCCAAGTGGATATAAAACCGGAGCTGGAAGTGGTTGACTCGCGATGTCTTGACTCCTCTTGCGGAGGTTTCAGCGGCGGTGAGGCGGGTTCGCTCGTTGCGCAGCAGGGTAGCTCTAGAAGTGATAGTGTCGCCAGTGACAGCGAGGAAGACGATGATTGGGAAGGCGTTGAGAGCACGGGACTCGACAAGGCTTTCAGCGCCGCCACTGCCTTCGTGGCCACCGCCGCCGCAGATCGACTCTCGCAGAAGGTACCTAGTGATGTGCAGCTGCAGCTTTACGGATTGTACAAAATTGCTACGGAAGGGCCTTGTACTGCTCCTCAGCCATCACCTCTCAAAATGACTGCTCGTACCAATTGGTCTCTTTCTCTCTCTCTCTCTCTCTCGTTTGATCTGCTGTGCCTGTGCCATTAGTCTATATATATATTCTGGGGTTTTTGTTCAACTGTTTGAGATTGATTTGAGGCAGAAATTTGATGTTTAGCTGATGGTTTTAATGTTCTTCATACATGTATAATGTATTGTGTGTAGATTGATATCTCCTACTCAGCTTCTTGTCTTATGAAAATAATGGAGATGATGTGGTCTCGTTCTTACTATTATGGTTTCTGGCTTGTTGTTTTGTTGTAAGACTGAAATTCCACTCGGCATCATGAACTTCTTCTATTTCAGGCAAGCATGGCAGAAACTGGGTGCTATGTCCCCTGAAGAAGCGATGGAGAAGTATATTGAGATTATTACTCAGCTATACCCAACTTGGTTAGACAGTGGCGTGGTAGAAAGCCTTTTTTTCCCTCTTCTTTGTTTTCATTATATTGCTTCTATTTTCCTTCTGGGCTGTTCATGATTTTCCCTATCAGGAAAGCGGAAGTCGTGGTGGGGGTGATGCAGCCTCCAACTCAAGAGGAACCATGGGACCAGGTTTTAGCTCATTGGTTAATAAAGAGGAGTCCGATAATGAGTTGTAAGGTTCTCTTTTTGTGTTCTGATGTGTTTTACTACCTTTCCTTCAGTTCTCTATTTGATTGCTGAATATCTAAATCATTATATATATATAGAGAGAGGGAGAGCTTTTCTTGCCATTGGATTCTCCATAGATGAATAACCGACTTTGGCGGTAAAAAACGGTTGATAGAACATATAAATTAATTATTTTTGGATAATCCCAATAAAGCAAAAACGAAAACAAAATCAGCAACCTTCGTCTCTCCCCTTTCATCTTCTCTCCATAGAACCCCACTTTGGGCTATCCTAATATGGCCAAGGTGGTGGTTTACATGCTACTAGCTGCGGGCTTCATCCTCCTCTTCCTCATCCCTCCTAAGAAGCAGAACCAGACCCAATCCATTGAAGGTATCATAAGCCGTCGTCTCGGACGCAAGCTTGAAATGCCTGTGTTTGACCCTCTGGTCACTCGGTTCGAGAGATTGTCTCATGAGAAAGAAGTCAATACAAAGACCTTAGAGGAGGAAGATGATATTTTTGAAGAGTATTTTGCACAAGAGAGGAGGCTTAACACGACGATGAGGATCAAGTTCTTGTTTCCTCTACTCGACGCGGCACCGAGAGATGGGTTCGTCCACTTGAAGGAGCTTCAGACATGGATGATGCAGCAGACAGAAGACAACATGGGTTACAGAACAGCCAAAGAGTTTGAGCTACAAGATAAGGACAAGGATGGTGTCGTAACCTATGAAGAGTACTTGCCTCGATTCTCTAAGCAAGACATTGGTAAATTAATGATTGGATTCATTGTAAACCTCTCGAAATCATTTCTCTTCTTAATTATGCAAATAAAAATGGAAACAGAGAAAAACGACAAGAGTCACGGTGAAGCTGGTTGGTGGATGGAGCAATTCAAGAATTCCGATTTTGATCACAATGGCTCTCTCGACATTGAAGAATTCAACAAGTAATTAATGTTCTTAATTAATTTCGTTACACATGTGCACAGAAAACAAACTCATGCATTCAAAAAATCTGCAGTTTCTTACACCCAGAAGACAGCAGAAACGGAGACATTCAAAGATGGATTCTAAGGGAGCGAATGACGTAAGCATTTCGTGATTATGTCTTTGAAAACGATGAAAGCTTGAAACGACGTCGTTTTATATTTATAAATAGGGGCATGGATACGAACGGTGATGGGAAGCTACAGTACAATGAGTTTGTAGAGAATGCATACGAAATGTATAAAGAGTTTGCAAAATTCGAGACCGAGGAGGATGAGGATGTTGCCACGGCTCAGCTTCTCTTCGCGGAGCTCGACAGAGACAAAGACAGGTTCCTCGTCGCCGATGAGCTTCGACCCATTTTTCATTATCTTCAACCTGGTGAGATGAGTTACGCCAAATACTACTCTACTTTCCTTTGCCACAAGGTCAGTCTTTTTTTCCCATTGTTACCCTCTTCTTATTTTTCATAAATTCTATAATTTTTCAAAACCGATTTTTAAGAACAGTGTACTAATATGAAATCAACTATATATGTCAAATTAAATTCTAATGTATTTTGTGGTTGCAGGCAGATGATGATAATGATGGTAAACTATCACTTGAAGAAATGTTGCACCACGAAGATGTGTTTTACAAGGCAGTTCATCACGAATACTTGGAAAACGATGACGACGACGACTATATTGATCATGATGAACTCTAACTTCTTTTTGTTTGTTCTCCTTTAAAATCTTAACCACAAGTTCCTTTTGTTTAAATTGATTTCTTCGTCTCGCCTAACTTGGTTTTGATGATAATTTTTTCTTCAGTTGTATCCCTTACTGTAGTTATAACATCTGTTGCGAATTTTGTTGTTATCTTACTGAAACATAGAATTAATCAAAATCGTTCGTTTGATTTTCATTTTTACGTTCTCCTCTGTATTACTCAAGATTTACATATTCTAAGAAATTGATTTTGCTAGTAGAAAGAAGAAAATCATAGAATTGTGGTCTGGGGTGCTTTCATATCCAACTTTCAGAAGCCCCGTAGGCTTCGTGATGGTGGCGTGGAGCGTCTGTACGGACTGTGACCAGTCTGCATCTATCTGACTCGTTGCACTTTGTCATTTGAACAGAGAAAGGGTCTTCATGGAAAGTTGGTAAGATGTTGTCATATTCGGTAAACTAGTTCAATTTTTCTTTAATTTATATTATCAGATATCATACCAATGTTTTAATCAATTAAAATTCCATATAGCACAGTTTTACACTAGTGTATTTGCAAAACTTATGTCCACATGCTTATCTCCAAAGATATACAAGTAGTATGGTGTGTTGAGGTATCATCATATCTCCATTTCTATAAGAAGACTAAAGCGTTAGACATAGTTACACATCTTATATACACTACGGAAGGAGAGATGTTCACTTTACTCAAAACAGAACCGAAGACATCCATATGCCAACACTAACTAGACCGACAGTCGTTGCAGCCTGAACCAGTTCAACCACCACGTTTTGTCGCTGCACTGGGAGATTCTTCCACTCTGTTCTTCTGTTTTTTTAATATCCAAAACAAGTCACGTCAAGAGTCTATGAATTGGATACTATATAAGTTGAATTGGAAGAGCTTTTTAGACGAATCTTATATCTAAGACATACCCTAGATCAGCAATGATGATGCTGATGTTGTCCTCTGATCTCCGATCCTGAAATGTAAAATTAGTCAGTTTTGGGTTCCTGATTAAAGAAAGCTTGATGAGGGTTCTTTGTTATTTTTACCAAAGCTACTTGCGCAAGAGCTTCACAAGCAAGCTGTTAAAGAGGAATATATAAAAGTCTAGTTTAGATGTTGTCCAAAAAAAGGAAAAAGACTAGTTCAGACTGGAAACTATTGGTCAGAACTTGAAAGAAAAGAAACAAAGCTTGCCTGGACATTTCCATGTTTCCGGAGCTGTTCTCTTACGAAATTAACCACATCTGAGCTGCATCGGTAATACATTGATCACTGTGTAAATTTTCCTTGATAAAAGCGTAAAGTTGAATGGGAAAAGTGGGACAAAAAGAGAACCTCTTCATGTAGTCCCATAATCCATCAGAAGCTAAAATAATGAATTCTGCATCCGATGTAAGAGATACTTGGTAGATATCTGGAGTTGCGACAACCATGTCCCCTTTAAACTCGATTCTGATGATTTATTCATAAGAACCCAACCATCATCAGACAAATCATGACAGAGAAATCCCTGAAAGAATAATACAGAAAACAAGACAGCTTTCAACTAGTTATTACCTCGAAACAAACTTCTCAGACCATCTTCCTTCACTGACACCCTTTTTTAACATCCTGTGTATGAACTTTTATGAGAAAACAATGAGACAGCATGGTCAAAAGTTGTAAGAAGGGAAAGAACCCAACTCATTCTTCTTTGTCTTGAACCGGATGTCGCCAAAAGCACGAGATACAGCTATGTCTCCACAAATCCTTCCATTGACAATCTGATTGAATGAAGAGCAAGACATCCGTTTTAAGCCAAATCCGCGGAGATACAAGCAAATTCAGTGATATTTGAGAAATTCTAAAAAAGAATAAAGAAATAGGAAGACACACCCATCCACCTGCTTCTCTAATTCTTTTCATTTCCTGAATAGATGCCTTACTGCTTCCATATGGACGATGAGAATCAGTCAATTCCACGCTTTTCCCAGATCTAGATAGGACCTAATTTATTGCATTAACAGACTGCCTTCATACAGGACCGATTCAGGATAGAATTTCGACAACTACTTATTTTATGAAGGCTTACTGCGCAAGAATCACCGATATGTGCAATCAAAGAAATATCATTTCTGATGAGCATTACAGTGGCTGTTGAACCTGATTCTTCTTCTTCACCGTTTGTTTCTAGCCTGGATCCAAACCGTATTACAGAAAAATATGGTGATTTACTTTGCCATTCAGACCCCAAAAAAGAAAAGAAAAATATAAGCTACTTTCACCATTTGAGCAAATTTTGATCCACGTTTTCAAAGGCCTTAATCAATGCTTCTTTGATCGCCGTGAAGTCACCTCCTCTCAACAACGATCCAACTTGCAATGCCCCAACACACTCCTTGTACAGCTCTTCCCTGTCATCATAAATTAGAATCATCATCATCGCCAACGAAACGATAAAAAACAGAGCTTGCATGAGAATCAACAAAAGTACCTGAGGAATCTAACAGATGATGATCCAGCATGGCCATCGAAAACCGCGGCGTAGGAGAAGCTATCAAGGGCTTCCGAACGGATGACGATGTCGTCTTCCATCTCATCTCGGAATCCTTGAACGCTCGTGTATCCCCACTGAATCGGTGCTACGCCTGTCAGAGAAGACGGCGCGTCGATCGCAATCGCGGAGCAACGGTGACGACCATACGTGGGATAGACAACAAGGCTACCACCAGAGTCGGCGTTTAATTTAGAAGGAGAGCCAGATTGGCGGAGACTGTTCGAGTGAAAGCGATGAAGATGCGGGCTCAGAAGCGCCATGACTCCGTGAGGGAGACGAGCAACGCGAGTGAAGCAGGAGAAAAGAAAAACGAAGCAAAGAATCTTACAGACCTTACGGTTAGTGGCAATGGATTTTCCAAAACAAAATATCTGAAGATAAGGAAATCAACGAGGGCCACTTAACGGACTTCAACGGTCCATTATTCAAATATGGGCTTGACCCTGGACCGGGATTAATCAACTTAATCTGTTGTAACTTTACAATAGTTTCGTTTGAAAATTACGATGTTGGGTAACTTTGTGGATCAATTGCTTGACAAGTACGGATGGTCTGATGGATCTGAAACTCCGACTGGACATATGATGATTACACTTATCAGGAGAAAAGTCGGTTGCTTCGGATACTAATCATCATACCGAAACTGAAAGTTGTCTGGAGAAAGATTCAACCACGTGCTACTTTTCTCAATCACTCTGTTTGTGAGCCCTCGTTAGACTTTTTGTATGTTTTTTTTAGGCTAAATCTTAGTTGTTTATGTAGATGTCGCTTACAAATAATAAACGTAGACATTTGAACTCGGGTTACTCGTTTCAGAGTCCATGGTAGAACCAGTCCATTTGAAATACATGGCTCGTCATAATACTCCGGTTCCAACTACTCCACCACGTTTCGAAGAACATTAGCAGACATTTGTTACGTCCGCATTGGGCAATTTCCGATGGCTGATTGGTTATTGGCTGAATTATAGTGATAACCGTCAGATTCGAATTTAGAGTTAAGGGGGAGTCTTTGCATCTGGACGGTTCATATGTGATCGCTTCTCTTTCTCTCTCAGTTTCAGAGATTACCCAGGGCAACGCACAAAAGCACTGCCTTCGCAGAAACGGCGACGATATGGGGGGGAAAAGAGAGAGAGGGGGACTGAGTTAGGGCCAAATTGGTTTCCTGAAATTTTCAGTTTTTTTCTCTTTCATCTTTTTTCCTTTTTCTCTCTTTCTCGTGTGTCCTGATTTGTCTTACGAATCCATTCTCAAATATTCCCAAAAGTGGTAGGGAAGCAAAGTACTATTTCGCTTTTCTTTTTGTTCCTGTTAATCGGCGTGAAAGAAAGGAATTTCCTTTTCCGAGAAGAGAGAAGAAAGAGACTAGGAATAGGAATAGACCCCTTTTCTGACTTTAGGGCTATTTTTTATTGTTGTAATGGAAACGAATAGTATGGAATGCGTCTCGTCGACGGGAGTTGAGATCCATCGTAACGGAAATGGTCACCAAACTTACCATTTCTCTTCGACGAAGAATCACAGTGGAACTGCTGCTGCTGCCGTCGTTACCAATATAGTCGGTCCGACGGCAACCGCTCCGGCCACTAGCGTCTACGAGCTTTTCGAATGCCCTGTTTGTACCTTTTCTATGTATCCTCCTATCCATCAGGTGAATCTCCGATGCTCTTTCTGTGTGGGATTTTGCTGTTTGATTCATGATGTTTGGGTTCTTGATTAGATAGTGATTTTGGTTGATTATTGATTCCCGTTCGAGTGTTTTGGTCTCGTACATTCCAGGAATTGCGGCTGGTGTAACTCTACTCTGGAGCTGTATATTCGATTTAGCTTTATGGGTTCTATAATTGATGATTAAAACTGCAATTGTGTCATACATTGTGTCATACATTGTGTCATACACTTGTGTTCTATAATTGGTAACTAAAACTGCAACTGTGTCAGACACTTGTGTCCTTCTCTGCCTATCGACTTCACTGTGATTAGTTGTTTTCATGGTCAATGACGATGATACATATTGTGTAGCATTTTGTGAAAAAAAAAAACATGATCCAGAGCATTTATTGGGCTACAATGGAGCCAGGGGTAATTTTTAGTTATTCTTAATCTCAAATGTGTCTCTTTTATGTTGTTGATGCAGTGCCATAATGGACACACGTTGTGCTCGACCTGTAAAGTGAGGGTACATAACAGGTGCCCCACATGTAGACAAGAACTTGGAGATATTAGATGTTTAGCTCTTGAGAAAGTAGCTGAGTCGCTTGAGCTGCCTTGCAAGTATTACAATCTGGGATGCCCTGAGATATTTCCTTATTACAGCAAACTAAAGCACGAGTCTCTCTGTAACTTGAGACCTTACAGTTGTCCTTACGCTGGTTCAGAGTGTGGAATCGTAGGAGACGTCCCTTTCCTTGTAGCCCATCTCAGGGATGATCACAAAGTTGACATGCACGCTGGTTCCACTTTTAACCATCGTTATGTCAAATCAAACCCGCGAGAAGTAGAGAACGCCACTTGGATGCTAACCGTGAGCATCATACTTTGTTCAGGAAACATGAGATTCTCTTTCAATGTTTTCGACATCAAAGTTTCTTCTTTAATTTCTTGTCTGGGTTCAGGTATTCAATTGCTTTGGGCAGTACTTTTGCCTGCATTTCGAGGCGTTCCAGCTCGCGATGGGTCCAGTATACATGGCATTCTTGAGATTCATGGGGGATGAGAAAGACGCACGGAGCTACAGCTATAGCTTAGAAGTGGGAGGCAGTGGGAGGAAGCTAGCATGGGAAGGAACACCAAGAAGCATCAGAGATAGCCACAGAAAAGTGAGAGATAGCAACGACGGTCTCATCATCCAGAGAAACATGGCTCTCTTCTTTTCCGGTGGAGACAGAAAAGAGCTTAAACTTAGAGTCACTGGTAAAATCTGGAAAGAGCAACACAATCCAGATTCTGGGCTTTGCATGCCAAACCTTTCTTCATGATCCTTGATTCTAATTTCCTTCTTCTTTTTGCTCTCACTTTGAGATGAAAAGTCATATGATGATTCTTTTGTAGTGTTCTTCTTTGTCTGTAATTGAAACATTTCATGATTGAAAAATGTTTATCTTATCAGAACTGTTAGTCTCATTTATTTTCTTGCATAAATTTGGATCGGAATGCTTAAATCCTAATATTCATTACATACACATGGAGATATATGCTCATGTTTAAAACATGTATCATTTTTAACCTTTTAGAAATTATTCAAATGTGGGCAAAAATTAGTTGATGGAAAAAATTGGAGGTGCGGGGAATAAGCGAGCGCTCTACCATATGAGCTACACCCCCAATTGATGTAAACCTATATTAAATATTATTTCTCTCTGTAACTTATGCAATTGTCTAAAAATCTTTCAAAATTATAAAAAATTAAACTGAAATCACATGCTATCAACATTGTTTGTTTTTGTCAAGAAATATGCTATCAGATTAATAACTATAAATATAAGGTAAATTTGATTTTATTAAATTCATATGAATTTTGAATGATCTTCTACTGATCATATTTAGATTTCAAGAGATCTTGAAAATGTCATTATACAACCAAAAAACTGAAAACAAATTTTAAGCTTTTTCTACAAACAAATCTGAAGTTGTTTTTTGTTTTCTACAAAAAATTCTTAAGCTTGAAATCAATTTTAATGGCCTAAATTGTGTAATATAATTGGACTTGGAGGATCTTAACCTCTTTTACTTTTCAAACTTTTCTTTGATTCGCAATAAACGATAGAATCTCCCGTGAGATTTGCAGGTGGTTGGAATATTCTTTTGGCGGAATTATCGTTGTCTTTATTTAGTGTAAGTTAGATTTTATGAAAACTCGTCACGTGTTTCTTGTCACATAGTTCTCAATGATTCAAAAGAGACAACAACAACAGTCACAACACATTTTCTTCTTTATACGTTATTAATTTTACACTATATTATATAATCTAAACTTAGATCTTCATTGTGTTATCCTTTAGTTAATTGTTGTGAATCATGAATCTTTTAATATACAAAAGTTTAGTATTGTTTAAATAATTTTCGAATCTGCACACGTTCAAGAAAATGTACGTACGAGAGATTCCCTTACAGAAAATGATCAAAATTGCGATGTTACACATTGTCCAACTTTATATATTAACACCAAAGTTTTCACTTTGCTTTTGATTCTTGGTTTTCGTTATTGAGTTCCTGTCTCTAAGATCTTTCCATTGAAAAATCTTTAGTAACATAGTGAAGACTACACTTTATATTTTTCAACTTTCCTTCTAAACATATATTCTATGTATTTTTCGCTAAAATATTGTAGTAATAAATCTATTTATAGAATTCGGTGTATACAGTGCATCAATAATTACACTTACTAAAAACAGAACTTGGCCTCTCTTTCTTCTCTTTAGTAAAAATTTAGGGGGTTTATGGACACTCTCCTCTGCTCAGCACTCATTTCTACTTCCAGGAAATAAATTTCTTACAAGAACAAGAACAAGAACAAAAGAATAAATGTATGCAGAAACTGGTTTAACTTCCCGATTTATGCAGAGTTATTCTCCAGAAATTCAGCTATTCGAAGACATCTTCAAATGCTACAAGCTCTCTGATGAAATGGTTTGTCTTTTAATTCGATTTGATACTAACCTTTCCTTTTTCTTAGTTTCTGGGTTCAGTTCTGCATTTTTTATGCTACAATTGGTTTTCTGTTTTTGGGGTTATTGTCTCTGATGTGCGTTTTCTTTGCTATGATCAAACTAATTTTCTTCCCATTTTTTGTTGATAAAAAATTGGAATGTGAAGTGAAGGAGATGGAAAGCATTAACTTTCCCGAGAACTCGAAAACTTAAAACTTGATCCGATCTTGTTGCTGCTCTTACATCTGTTTTTTTTTTCCTTCTAAAAAGAAGTCTTTTTGGGCAGATGAAAAGACAGAATCTTCTTCTGCTGATGCTTGATCGAAAAATAAATAAATTAAACTCTGTTTTCATTTAAGAAAAAGGAAATTTCTAGGAGCTGAAAACAAGAACTCTTATGGGGATTGTGATAATGGGAATTACACTTTTCTGTATCTTACACGACTGACAACAATATTTTTGTGTTTTTTCGACCATCAGATTTCGTGTTCTTTAGTACTTCTGTTTTTTTTGTGTTTTTTTTCATTTATTTTCTTGTTCTGATTGGGTTTGTGATCTTGTACTTAGTGGTTTTGGTTATTGTCTTGTTGTGTTGATCTTCTTCATACGATTGTGAAGCATAACAATCTTGCTGAGCCATGTGAGTATGATTTTGGAGAAGAGAGCGACCTATTCAAACCCCCTGAGCCGATTATTGAAGAACCAATGCTAGCCGTTGATCCCCTCTCTCAAGAGCTCGTTGAATTCAGCCATCTCGGGTCGTTGCAGAATGACCAACAGCTTATAGACAAGGCTTTATACAAGTGTGAGCAGGACCTCCTGGTGAAATCAGCCATGGACTCTCCGCTCTCCGAGGTACTAGACATGAAGGACATCTCTTTAGTGACAAAAATGTGTGATGTTACAAAGAGTAGTAGTGTAGTCATATCTGATGCCCCAATTCCGAAGAGCGTAAGCTCGGAGAATTTGAGCTCAATAGGTATAGCACAACACGATGATGCGGTGATTCAAAGCTTCTCAAATATCCATCCAGCGGATTATGGGATGAGAAGAGCCTTTAGTGAAAATGATATACAGGTTTGAACTGAAATGAAAGCTTTTGAACAACTTAGTATGTGTACAACTGTTTGCAATATTTTGGGCTGCGCTCTTTCTTGTCGAATCATCGACATTTGAGATAAAGTTATGACCTTTCGCAGACCCAGATGAATATACAGAGATATGATCTCATGTAAAATTTCATCACTTGTGGATCTTTTGCTTTGTGACAGACAATGGGGGCTAGAAACACAGGTCTTGTTCAGTCTCAATTGGATCGAATAATTGTAAGTTGCACATCCGAGGACCGCCAGGAGAAACTTTCTCGATACAGGAACAAGAAGAGCAGGCGGAATTTCAGGCGTAAAATCAAGGTAAAAACCCGAACAAAATTGTTTATGATCTAGTGTTCAGCTTTATGTTCTTAATCTCGGTTTGTCGGAAACTGAGCTCTGGGTTGTTTGGTGTATGATTACAGTACGCTTGCAGGAAGTCTCTTGCAGACAGTCAACTGAGGATTCGAGGAAGGTTTGCAAAAAACAGAGGAGATGCAGAACTGAAAATTTAGTTAGGTCCTAGAGATGAGCAAGAGGAGTAGTTTGATTCAAAATATAAGCCCACACCTATCTCTTGTGTATAAGGGTTTGTATGAATAAGACTAAGGAGTACGGATTAGGAAGAAGAAAAAGTTGTAGTAGTTACTCAAGTGATGCCTATTTGTTACGAATCTATAAACCAATAGCAATGTTCGAATCTATGAACATATGATTTGGATTGTTTGATATTCTTCAGCAACAGTTCTTGACGGGATTTGGAATCCGATTATACCAATTAAAAAAAATATATATTATTGAAAGGTTTCTATAGCCGCATAAAACGGCACAAATTCACATTTCTTTTTGAAGTAGATTGAATGGAACTCTGGATTAGAGCGAAAACTTGCTGGTAAATAAATCAACTCCTAAGGAACATTATTGAGTTCGTTCACCTTCGTTAAAATTAAAAAAATACAGAGCTTCTCGGTTAGTTCTAAACCGGAAAACGCAAAGAGGTATTGTATTATTACGTAAATAACCTTACAAAAGTTCTGAAAAAATTTGGTGGGAAACTTTTCAATCTATTTTTTGTATCCATTTTGTAGTTGCTTCTTCCATCAGCCTCACCGGTGTATAACAGAGAACAAATATTTTACAATGAATACATATAAAGACAGGACATTTTCTGTGTCGGAATTGCTAGACAGGCGAGTTTCACAGACTGTGCAGACTGCAGAGCGTAGTGGTTTTCTAACCTTTGATCATAAGAAGTACACTACTACACTGTCGTTATGTAAGTTTCATTCCAGCTCCAAAGATCTTGGAAACTCATAAAATCATCTTTATTGCATTTTGATTTATTTTTAATATCAATCTAAACAATGACGAGACACGATCTTTGAATTGGGTACGAGAATAGAAAAAAACCGAGGGAGGAGGAAGAAGAAGAAGAAAAAGCGTGGGAGCTGCTTATCCTCCACAGGCGTAGGTTAGCTTAAACACAGTAATGTGCACCTTCGCTCACGCTATTCAGATGGCGACGCCGATCCAACGACCCACTTTCTTTTATTTTTTTTTTGCGTCTTCTCTCTCTCTCTTCATCTCTGTCACGCTTTCTCTCTCAAAATTTTCTTACCCAGCAACAAAAAAACCTGCGGGAATTCCGTCTTTCGATTAAACAATTTCTTCAGCATTCATTTTTTTATCCAAATTATATGAAAGGATTCATCTTTTTATTTGGGGTTTCTGGAAATTTAAGAGAGATATAGAGCGACAGAAGTTAGGAACAGATCTCTCTCACTCTTCTACTTTCTGTTCATTCGTGCTAAACGTCTCTTCTTCTCTCCTTTTATTAAAAACTTCTGCAATTCTGTGGCCTTCCTTGTTTGATACGACGGGTATGCGATTTTCACTTGTTGGTCAGAGAAGACGAAGGACTGTTCTCGGGTTTCTCTAACATCGGAAAATTTTCCGAATTGGGGGATAGATTAGGGTTACCGAGCGAGTCCAGAATTTGGAGGGTTTTCAGTTGCTGATTCTTGATTGGAACAGTAGATATACGCTATGGTCTGATTGGTTCTGAAATTTTTTCAGAAAAAAATGATAATCAAACGGAAACTTAAAACCCGGATACCGAATTTGGACCGGTGCAAAAAAAGGAACTCTACGAGTGAGTGCGGTGGCCTCGCGGCGGCAAGGAAGAAAAGAAAGGCGAACTTGGGAGGTTACTACCCTCTCAGCCTTCTCGGAGAACTCGCTGCCGGGATTGTTCCAGGCGGCGGACAGAATGGCTTCTCTGCTTCGTGGTGCACTGAAGTTTCGTGTTCTCCCGTTAAGGTAGAGTCAATGACCAAGGGGAGGTTCGATTCCGGCACTGTGAGGGATCCGCCGGCTGGTGTCTCTCGCCCACCGCTTGTCCGGACATCTAGGGGACGAATTCAGGTGCTCCCTTCTCGATTCAACGACTCGGTGCTCGACAATTGGAGGAAAGATAACAAAAGTAGCAGCGAACGCGATTGTGATTTCGAGGAAGAAATAGAATGCAGAAATGAGAAAGTTAGTTTTCGGGTTCCTAAGGCCAGTAACCTGAAAAGCAAGGAACACGATAGGAACCGTAGGTATAGTGCATTGTATAAAGCAGCATCGTTTCACGAGCAACTTGGTGAGCCGCATGCTCGTGTTGACAGAGTGAGGGAAGATGAAAATTTCGAGAAGAAAGAAGGTTCGTATGGGCCAGAGAACTTCTATTCAGGCGACTTGGTTTGGGCTAAATCTGGGAGAAACGAGCCGTTTTGGCCGGCTATTGTTATCGATCCGATGACACAAGCACCCGAGCTTGTTTTGCGTTCGTGTATACCCGATGCAGCATGCATTGTGTTCTTTGGCCACTCTGGGAACGAGAATGAAAGGGTACGAAGAGACAAAAGTCTTTCCAAATACGGATATTGCCCTCTTTTAAGTTTCCTAAAAGCTGCTTTATTCTGACTCTTGTTTAATGTAAGCAGGATTATGCATGGGTGAGGAGAGGGATGATCTTCCCTTTTGTGGATTATGTTGCCAGGTGGGCCGGTTGAACTATCAAACGAAAAAATATTAAATGTTGAGTAGTGCTTAATAGGTACTTATTCAGGTTCCAAGACCAATCTGAATTGCAAGGGTGCAACCATGGGGATTTTCAGATGGCACTAGAGGAAGCCTTTTTGGCAGATCAGGGCTTCACAGAGAAGTTGATGCATGATATTCACATGGCTGCTGGTGACACGAATTTTGACGATTCTTTCTGCAGATGGATTCAAGCAACTGTGACCTCAAAGCAGGATCTCAATAACAATGCTCCATGCCAGGCAAGTGCCTCTGTCTGTGAGTTCGTTGTGTAGGCAGTGCCTTTTCAAGCATTTTTTGTAGCATGTTCCATGCCCCTTGTCCCATTTTTATATGGCTTTCTTTCATATTTTTGCTTGTTTGCAAATCTCCTCCTATTTGGGAAATGTATCAAATTAACTTTCGGCTTTGCAGGAGTTAAAGAAATACAGAAATTCACTAGCCTGTGTAGGATGTGGAACAGTCATTTCTTTTGAGATGGCAAAAAATATGAGAGCTCTGATTCCTGGAGGTCAACTGCTGTGTAAACCATGTTCAAGGGTATGTAAGGTCCCTTGTTCTGTGATTATACTTAATGCAGAAAATGTTGCATAAGATTAAGCCTGGTTGTTGTTACAGTTGACAAGGTCAAAACACAATTGTGGTATATGCAAGAATTTAAGGAATCATTTTGACAATCAAACCTGGGTACGGAAACAAAAATATTAGGTTCTATAGTGGTGTATCCTGATGGTTTGGTTGTTTTCTATATTGAGTGTTTGATATCCACGTTGTAATTTAGGTGCGTTGTGATGGTTGTAAAGTGAGGGTACATGCAGAGTGTGACCAAATATCAGATAAGCATTTGAAGGTATGTTAATTTTGGACTTCATCAAGGTCATCCTATTCCCATCTGCTTGCGTGTGTTGAGATCAAGCTCATTTGATGATCTGAAGGGTTTGCGGGGAACAGATTACTACTGTCCTGCTTGTAGAGCTCAATTTGACTTTGAACTATCAGATTCAGAAAAACAAGACTCAAAGTCAAAGTAGGCCTCTTTTTGTTAACCTTTATTGTTGGTTCTCACAGAAATTTCCTTTGGATTGCCAAATGACTAAACTTGAGAGTTATCAGGTTCAGACTTGCCAAAGGTAACGGTCAGATGGTTCTTCCTGACAAGGTTGTTGTTGTATGCTCTGGAGTAGAAGGAATATATTTTCCAAGACTCCATTTGTAAGGAGATACCATTTTTACCTTTATCTTACATCTTCAAACTTCTCGCCTTGGGTTTACTTATATAACTAATTAAAAGCAAGGCTCTTTGGAGATTTACCTTCCCCAGGATTTCAATTATTGCTGAATAATTTGCAGGTTTTTCTTACTCCATGTTGTTTATTTACAGGGTCGTATGTAAATGTGGCTCCTGTGGACCTCAAAAGAAAGCACTTAGTGAATGGGAAAGGCATACCGGGTCAAAGGCAAAAAATTGGAAGACAAGTGTGAAAGTCAAAAGCTCGAAGCTGGCACTAGAAGAATGGGTTTGTACAGTTACTCTTCTGTTTTCTTTCAGAGATATTGGCCTCTTTCTTCTGAGTTTCTCTGACTTAATCAAAAGTAAACTGACATATATATATATATATCTGCCGGACCATTCCCTTACTCGGCAGATGCTGAAATTAGCAGAGTTACATGCAAATGCTACAGCAGTTAAAATTCCTAAACGACCTTCCATAAAACAGAGAAAGCAGAGATTGCTTGCTTTTCTATCAGGTATAAAAAGAAATGTAATCCCGTAGGCTGCAAAACAGTTGGCAAAGTTTCAAGTGCTTGTGTGATGGTTTTGTTGCCTTTTCCTCTAATTGTTGGCAGAGATGTATGAGTCAGTCAATGCAAAGTGGACAACAGAACGATGTGCAGTTTGCAGATGGGTTGAAGATTGGGACTACAACAAAATTATTATCTGCAACAGGTAATCGTTTTTTTCTCAAGTCTTAGCTGAGAATAATTATTTCACCTACCTAAATAAGCCATGTAATTGCGGATCTTGTTTCTAGTTTCTGTGGATATGATATTTGAGCCAGGGCTTTCTTATAACTTTCATGACATGCCCTTCGGCAAACAGAAGATGGTTGTTTTCCGTTGATTTTCAATGGTGACTTGTGAAGCATTATCCAGTACACTTGTTTCTTCAGCAACTTAAGATGTTTGTTTGTTTCTTTCTTTCTTTCCTTGTCAGATGCCAAATAGCAGTGCATCAGGAATGCTATGGGGCTAGACATGTTCGTGATTTCACGTCATGGGTCTGTAAAGCATGTGAGACGCCAGATATTAAGCGGGAGTGCTGCCTCTGCCCTGTAAAAGGTACGCCTTTTCATTTTGTGGGGATAAGATTTTTCTTTCTTTCTTGTGAACTTATATTGACATGGTCCTAGCTTCTTTCTCTGAGTTAAAAATGCTACAACTAGTTAAAAAAAAATCTTTTATAAAAGTGATTGCTTTTCCTGGTCGGACTTTTGCATATTTCCATCAAGGATGCCTTAACAAAGCCTATTCAGCTATCTATTTCCCTTAAAAGATAGGCTTTATCGTACATATGGCATCGCTGCTCATTAACTAAATTCAAGTCTCGGTGATGCTTTCACTGATGATAGGAGGTGCATTGAAGCCAACTGATGTGGAAACGTTGTGGGTTCATGTGACATGTGCTTGGTTTCAGCCTGAAGTATGTTTTGCAAATGATGAAAAAATGGAACCAGCTGTTGGGATTTTGAGTATTCCATCAAGTAACTTTGTGAAGGTAAATTTTTATGTTACATATTGTGTTTCATTAGGATAGCACTCGAAAGTACTCTTTTCACATCTGCCTGTGAGAAAAAATAAAATGCAAGAAACCCACTTTGTTTTGATGGATTTCAGATATGTGTAATATGCAAACAAATACACGGCTCGTGCACCCAGTGTTGCAGGTGTTCTACGTATTATCACGCCATGTGCGCCTCCCGAGCTGGTTATAGAATGGAGGTATGCTTACTATTTCTGATCTTTCTTCACTATATCAGATTACACTGATTTTTTTTCTATCCCTGCATTTGAACTATCTGGAACCATCTTTTCTGTAGTCGTTTGTAGTGGAACTGGTTTCCGATAGTCGATGTGTTTTGCCTACTCTATAGGAACTTGAGCATTCTCTTTTTCTTTGCAAGCTATTAATATACTCCTTTTAAATAGGCATATATATTTTCATGAATTATGTATGTAGCTGCACTGCTTGGACAAAAATGGTCGGCAGATAACAAAGATGGTGTCCTATTGTGCTTATCACAGGTGAAATTGCTCAATACTCTGCTTAAAAAAAGCTTTGGTATTACGTTGCTGGGTTCTGAATTTCTCTAATGTTTTTGGTGTGTAGAGCTCCAAACCCAGATACTGTGTTAATTATACAAACTCCTTCTGGGGTCTTCTCTGCAAAAAGTCTTGTCCAAAACAAGAAAGGAGGGGGTTCCCGTCTTATTTCATCAATCAGAGAAGACAATGAAGAGTCACCCGTAGAGGATACTGTTACATGCGATCCATTTTCTGCTGCTCGTTGTCGAATATTTAGAAGAAAAATCAATAGCAAGAAGGTATGATGTTGGGTCTATTACACGAATACTTTTGCACATCCCATTTGTCCACTTGGCTGATCTTGGTTTTGTAGAGGAGTGAAGAGGAAGCCATCCCTCACCACACACGAGGACCACACCATCATCCATCAGCAGCAATCCAATCTCTAAACGCATTCAGGGTAAGAACATCTTTGTTCAGTGCTTCTAGTTGGTTTCTAACTATTATTTGCATCTGACAGTTTTGGCTGTATTACGTGTAGCATGTGCTAGAAGAACCCAAATCATTTTCTTCATTCAAGGAACGACTTCACCACCTGCAGGCATGCATTCTCAGATGTTTTAAAGAGATTGATTGCAGTGTCCTGGTTTTCTTTTCTTTTTTGGTATAAAATGTGATGAGTGTGTGTTTCATGCGACAGAGGACAGAAATGGACCGGGTCTGCTTTGGACGATCTGGAATACATGGATGGGGTCTTTTTGCGAGAAGAAATATCCTGGAAGGAGAAATGGTATGTCGGAGACTCATTTGTAAATGTGGGTTTGGTGTATTCGTGATGAGAGGAGTGTTGAGAGTTGCTATGTGGATTCAGGTTCTTGAATACAGAGGGGAACAGGTGAGAGGTAGCATTGCAGACCTGAGAGAAGCACGATATCGCAAAGAAGGGAAGGATTGCTATGTGAGTTGAAATTGTTTCCCCTATTTATCTGCACATTTGTCTCTTTCTCTCTCTATCTATCTATTCGTCTTGACCAAGGGAGGGATTTGTGTTGCAGCTGTTCAAGATAAGTGAGGAAGTAGTGGTTGATGCTACAGATAAAGGGAATATAGCTCGGCTCATCAACCATTCGGTAAGCCGCTTGGAATAGAGTTATTATATATTCATAGACTTGAAAGCCTAAATCGAGATGCGTGGTGCAGTGTACGCCAAATTGCTATGCAAGGATTATGAGCGTTGGGGATGAAGAAAGCAGGATTGTCCTCATTGCCAAGAGCAGTGTAGCTGTGGGAGAGGAGTTAACGTACGGACATTACAAATTTCTATATCCAAGTCTTCAATCTTAAGCCTGATGTTGTCTTAGTTTAAGAAATGTTTGTTGTTTTGGCAGGTATGATTATTTATTTGACCCAGATGAACCAGAGGAATTCAAGGTACCATGCCTATGTAAAGCCCCCAATTGCAGGAAGTTCATGAATTAGATTGGAAAAAAAGCTTATGGTTGTTTCTTCTTTACTTCACACGCTATATTAAGCCGAGCAAGATCATCTCCTTTTTATATATATTTTTGCTCCAGATTTTTAGTTAGAGATATAGAGAGAGAGAGATAAGTGATCTAACTCTTTTATCTATTATGTGCTTTTCTAACTGTTGGAACAATTTTTTGAACAATATTTGTATGTTCAATTTGGATATATGATCTAAATATTGATTGCAAAAATTTGTTGTAATGTCAATAAGAAATGGGTCATTGGATTCATTAATAAGCCATAAGTTTGTTGGATAAAATAATGACCAGTGACAAAAGTTACACATTGGAAATTTGAAGAAAAATTCTCTAATATATAAATGGGAGAGTTCATGTAATAGTTTAAAAGAATTGGAGAGAAAAGAGATCAAGTCACGCGCACGCTGCCGCCGCCGGGCCGGACCTAGGCTCGGGCTCGGGTCTTGGATATAGCGTACATACTTGTTTGTAGATTATATAATCAGTGTTGCGATTATAGTGTTATCGCAGTTGTATCTTGGGATTCAAAATCTCATCAAACCGCTACACTACGGGAGATTTATTGAATTAAAGAAAGAGATCATCTCGCCTTCGCGAATTCGTCTTTCTCTTAATTTATTTTTTCAATCGTTTTGATCCATGAATCGTTTTGATCCATGAATCGTTTTTTCAATCGTGATTTTTATATCCGGTTTTTCGCGTTCTAACATAGACAACTCATTCGTTTCACATATGCTGGAAGATTCCAATTTCCTTCGTTCTTCGTTGAAAACTAGAGATAACAACTTTTTCTTCCTTATTAATAAAAGCGATAAAATAATAAAGTAATAAACAATTTGAAAATTTTATATGAATATATAGCTCCAATAATATTAAATTAACAAGTTTATATATTTATGTCTATATGTATACGAAGAGAGAAAGAGTGAGAGGACATAAGCTTGAAACGACATGACTATAGCCAAAATAGGATGTCTCGCGGTTAAAACTGAACAACGTACTTGCGATGAATAAAGATTACCAAACTTCTATTTGTTACTTCCAACATCTGCCACAATTCAGAGAAAGAGAGAGAGAAAAAAACAGTACATATGTACATGCATATGTTTGAATTGTCTTTACATTGACAGTGATGGTCTCCGTACGGACTGATTTATACATGCATGTTAATACTGTCTCACATTAATTAGCACGTATGTTTTGCACTTGTTTAACATTGTTATAGATCTTTAAAGATTTTCATCAAAATTCCATCAAACAAAGGAAGATCTCACCGATTTTAATTACCATGAAATTTAGTGATGCTTAAAAGTCTTCGTTTGTAATGTCACCGATTTTTCTCCGACATGATTAGATGTTTAAGAGTCCAAAAAGTTATAGCACATTGTTGAGACAAGAGAAGTAGTGAAAACAATAGTAACACATCTCAATCAGTAACATTTAAGTTCATTAATCATGATGCTCTATATTTTTGAAACTTTTGTAGCATATTAAAGCTGCAAACCATTGAGGACTGCTACCATTACACACTACCATAGTGATTAGTGAACACGTTTTCGAATTTGATTTTATTTATATTGACGTGTAAACAAAACAAAAACTATGTCAAACCTTTTGATGTGGCCTCTTGATAATGAAGATTAGATGTTTTTATAAAAAAAGACAAATACTTAGCCAATCTAATGAACTAATATATTTTAGAAAGTTAAAGGACTTAGTACATTTGCATATCTACGATTCATATTGTATCACATTTTCTCCTGTGAACAAAGGGTTTTGTTGGAGATGTTTGATTTTAACAATTTCTTTCCTGAGTACTCATATATCAATGTATGAATAACTCTTATATGATTTTATTAATTGCTAGAAATATTATCAGTATATTTTATTATTAATTGCTAGAAATACATTTTTTATAAAATTTATAAATTGATCTCATTGATTTTATCTTTTGCAAATCTTCCGTAAGTTATGGTATTATTTAAAATAAACATAAAATCTTTGTTGTTAATAGCATGTAATTCGATTAAGAAAAATTAATGTTCAAAATTTTATGAAATAATATATTTGTCAATTTTCTCATTTCTAATATAATTTTATATTTAACATGATATTAGAATGATCCGATTTGTATTTAATATCAAATCAGAATTATCCGATTGTTAGGTTACTTCATACATGTAGTTCATACAAAGATCTATAATTCAGATGTTTATGATCAAATTTGAGGAAAAATGTTAGTAAAAATCACATAGTTAATTGGAGAAATTGTCAATTAATATATCATTGGCCAATATAGTTACTAAGAAAACTCATGATAAATACATATTTAGTAATCCTAAATTTTTTTAAAAAAAATTATTAGTTTTAATCCATTCGGAAAACAATCATATTAGCTACAGTCTGTAAAAAAAGAAAGACGTTTCCATGTTTTTCAGATTTTTACGTTTAAGTAATAATCATTTGCATTCATAGATATATACAATGGAATTAGAAAAATCAACTCTACAAATATGTCTACTTTTTTCCCACTCTTTAATCTATACAATGCTTCACAAAATGTGTATCAAGTATGAGTTTAAACATTATAATGATAACTGTATGTAAATTTGCAAGTCAAAATGTGGAGAGGCTTGATATATATTATATATATAATATATATGCTAGATTTTGACTCACGCCGTGCGTGGGAAAAATATTTACAAATAATAATTATTTATTTATTTTATTAATTTAAATTAGATATATATATATATATATAATTTATCTCATATTTAAAATAAATTTTTAAATTTTTTTAATATTAATTACGAAAATGAAATAGATAATAAAATTGGATTATACAAATACATTTAAATTGTATCTATTTTGGATAAAAGTATACATATGATAAATATTCAATTAAACTAAACTTTTGTTTTATATTTTGTTTGACTAATTTTTTAAAATTTATATTTTATTTTATATTTTATTTATATTTTATGACATAATACATTGTATGTCGAAATATTAGGAATTTATGTATAATATACTGTATAATGGCAATTTTTGTAAATACTGTAGTAAATTATGTCATAAATAATATACTTCTTAATTGCTCTAATAGTGTGACACATCAGCGTGACACACTTATAAATCAGACGTCAACATAAGATTACTTTGTTAAAATGATTCTCAATTAATATATATATATATATATATATATAAATATTTTCTAGTGCAACATTTCATCAATCATACCCATTCAACTGCATAGTCTGCATACGTTGTAGTTTGTAATATATTTATATCATATGGTTACGGACATAATTATTTGCATTTTTTGCTTCTCACTTCTAATGTTCGGCATCATAGTTTAAAGATTATATTTTTAGCCAGTGGTCCATTATACTGTTTTATGATTATACGGTATGGTCCGACTCTTGTGAACATTGACAAAATACTATAATATAATTATATTATTAACATGAATATCAAATTAAGTAACAAGAATCCATATTATAGGATCTGAATGAAACTTTTCAAAGGTTAATACAAATTTCGATTATTGGGTGAAAAAACGGAAATTTGTAATATCGGGGCAAATATTTGGTATCTATAATTGGAAGCGATTCTAGTTGAGTTTGAACATATTTTGTTCCATTTAAGGAAATGTTACTCATTTTGTCAATACGAAATTGGCATATGAAGTAATTGGCATAGGAAAACTGGAAACTGATATTCAAAATCTAATCGTTTGAAGCAGTCAACGATAATTTAAAAGCAAATCTTATTAAGTAAAATAGTATTTTAGTCAAAGTTGTATTCCTAGAAATTTTATATCTGAAAAAGGTTTATTTCCAAATTCCGAATTGATTATGGCCAGCGTCAGAACACAAAACACACTTATTTGAATATTAGAAAGGCAAAAAGGAGCACCGACTGAGACTGACCCAAAAGGCACCTGCTCCATCGGTCACGACCGTGATTTGCGCTTCCTCGTGTGCCATCGTCAGAAAAGAATTTTAGTTTCGTTCTAACTTAAACACGTTCGTGCAATTCCAAGAAATTGACAAGAACAAACAAAATTAATTAAGTAATTAGCTTTTCTCTCCCAAAATTTCTCCAAAACTGTTTTGCAAGCCGACGACAACATTAAATTACCTCTTAACAAAATCATAAAACATTAGAAATAAAAAACATATCAAAATTCCAGACAAAATTTGATTCACTTTGGCACAATATTTGCAACCAATGTTTGGTTTTGGGTAAAATATCACACAAGTAACATATCAGATATCAAGGAATCATCGAGATCGTTGAACATTGACCCAATCTCTTCGATATCGGAAGAGTAGCTTTCTCCTATATTGTTGTCGAACAACATTAAATCGTTGAAGAAATCATTCTCTGATGATTGAACTGGAGAAATGGGTTGATCGAAGATGGAGATGTCTGGTAATGATTCATTGAAATATTTGTCGAGGAATGGAATGTCCAATGGAAATGAGTCGTCATCGATAATACCTTCTCCAAGATGACAGCTTATTGGTTCTGGTTCTGGTTCAGGAAATTCTTGTTCAACCGATTTGACCGGATTTTCGATTGGTTTCTCGGAATCATGTGTTTGGTAGTTGAGAACCGATGTAGGAGATGATACATGGTGAGATTGAGAGTCGTCCATAGATTCTGATGTCGAAATCGATATGTTGCTCTCCGGTTCCGGTTCTGGTTTTGGTTCTGATGGTACAGTGAAGTTGGTGAGAGCATCTGGTCCACGAAGCCTAATCGCTGCGTTGTCGTAGACGACGGCAGCTTCCTCCGCCGTCGAGAAAGTACCGAGCCAGATTCTCCGGCGTTGCTCCGGATCACGAATCTCCGCGGCCCATTTCCCCCATGGTCGCTGTCTTACACCGCGGAACTTTCTCTGTTTTTGGCCGCCGCCGGAAACAGAGACCTTTTGAAGCGGAGAATCAACGGTAAGCCTTTTCTTGTCCTTCGTCAGAGGAGACAATACGACGTCGCCGAAAGAGGCCGGCTCGACTCTGATCTCGTTAATCAATCTCTTGACACGTCTTCGAGGGAACAAAAACTCCTCGTCATCGCTTGATGAATCAGTGGCGTCAAGATCCGTGACGCACACTCGAACCAACCTAGCAGAGTCCCGACCACTGATCTTCTTCTCCGCAGACAACTTCTCAATGTGTGTTCTGGTAACTGTCTTGTGCTCAGTGAACTTCACTGGTCTTAAATCCATATATTCATCCATCATCATCAGATTCACCTCTAATTTTTCTGCCTTTTAGTTTTTCACCTGTTTGGAGAAAATAACAGAGATTCTGGGCTTATTGGTGCAGAATGAGAAGTGTAAAGAATTTTAGTGAATGGGAGACATTTGTAGAGAGAGAGAGAGAGAGATTGCAAAAGAAAAAAAAGTCTAATTTAACTTTTTAGTTAAAAGTAAAGATTCAGAATTTACTCTTAAAATCCTGTTTAATAGGATCTTTCGTGCTAAAGCCATAATTGGTAAATGTAATAACTAATAAATAAGAAAAAATAGGAAAAAAGTATTTCAGCTTTTATTTACTTATTTCCATTTTTGCTGAAACACATTCATTCCGTTTTTGCCCACTAAATAATACAGTGTGTTTAGCACACGAGACGCCGCATCTAAATTAGCATATTACATAATGACACGTGTATATTAAAGATATTTTTCATCCTACATATGCTGAGTCAGCGCGTGGTTTCCGCGATGCAGATCACGTGACCCCAAGATACCTGGCTTCGGTCTTCTTTTAGATTTTTTTATATTTGATTGTTACAAACACTCTTAAATTATATGTAATAATAATTATTGATGAATACAACTAAGCTTTGACAGACATCTGCAGCGAGACTTACTTGTTTTTACTTGTTTCGTACATGCATTCATTTCTTATGAACAATCTGTCACGTTCTGTGTTTTTCCTTTAACTGATATTCAACAGTAAAAATACTATTTGAGTAAATGCTTGTTTTATTTTCCAAATGAGTCTCGGCAAAAAGGGAATCAGTCAGATTTCCTGGTGAAGAAATATATTTCTTTCTGTTTATAAATCATTTAACTTCCTCTATTGTCAAAGTATTTTAAGGAAAACAACTATTTATAGATTATTTAGTAAAATCTTGTCATTTACAGTGGGATTTAATCTGGCGGGACAACTTAGGATTTGGTGCTATTTCTAATTCCATTTTAAGGCTGTTTTTTTTTCTTATTATTTATTTCTTATTTTTAGCACAATTCCTAATTTTTCATGTTTAAATTTTATTTAGCATAACCTAGAAGTTAACCATTTGACATTAAGACACATAATATAAGATAGTTCAATGTTTTGTGAAAGGGAAAAAATGCAGCATGCCACGTAGGACCCAAAATCTAAGAGGTGCGAGTTCTGACAAATGACCACATGACAGTATAATAAACGTGACTTATATACTTTTTTCTTCCAAAGCTTATGGCCATTGTTAGTAGGCATTACTCCACATATTAATATTGTGTCCCTTGTAATTTAGCACTGGTTTGTATAGCATTGCAAATGTACTTTAAAACATTTTCAGAATATTGTTGTTGTGGCTAAACGAGAAGACCGAAGAGAGAGAAGCCAAGGATGATTTGATTCTGAAGATCCAAAGTGGGAAGATCGAGAGAGAGAGAGAGAGAGAACTTTGGATTGACGAAGACAAACCCCGAGGCTTACTGCAGTGTTCTTGGCCACTGTCCTCCATTGAGCCAAGTGTCCTATCTACATATATATTATATACCGTCTATATATATTATAATGTCATAATTTAGATATGTGTAATGTATATATAGTTAGGTGTATTACTAAAAGACAATTCAGTGACTACGTTAAAATTTAGAGAAATTGAATCTTGTTTCGACTTAGCCTGATCAACTTTATCTTTATTTTAATATTTAAAGTTATAGTAATGTTTTTTTTATAAACTTTAGTTTCATATCGTGGACCGTACCAAACGTGTATATGGTCTTAATTAATGATATTTAGACTACGCATCTAACTAAAAGAAATTGATGAGAGTTTCACGAAATGTACAAATGATATATATTTCTTACAGTAGAAAGATTGTTGATATTTTGAATATTTTAAAATGGTTCTTGATTAGAAATTATTTCTATTTGTATTATCTTAGTTTAGGAACTTGAGTTTACTTATATCTTTATATAATTTATGTATTTATAAGTTTATGTTCATGTTCGTTTGTCAGCCGCAAGTTCTTGCAACTGCGGTTGCGGTAGATTGTTGTTCGTTTATCTGTCGGAGGTATATGCGGTATAGACGCAGCGGTTAGACGTTATATCCTGCGTTGCAATTTTTTTGACCGTTGATTAAAACAGCGGTACGACTAAAAATCTGTGATTAATCGTAACTGCAACTACCGGCGATAGACAAACGAATAACATCTACCGCAACCGCAGTTGCAATCGCAACCGTTTACGCCGACCAAATGAACAAAACTTATATATATTGAGTTTACATTTTGACTTGTCATGTTAAAGCATGTAATGATAATGTGTTATAAAATGGTTATATGCTCTCGGAGTTCATTAACGGTTTAAGTTATCTTGGAATAGGATTGTGTGTATTTCAAGTCTAATTCTTGGTTAATTAGTATGTTATATAGATCGTGCTGATAAAAGTAATCGTCTTTATTAAATAATTTAGTTGCTTATATCTTCTTCTTTTTATCGAGTTGTTATAAAGATTAAGAACATCTCCAATAAAATAGTTCTTATGTGAGTATCTGAATAAATATTTCAAATATCCACTCAATTTTTTAAACTATTACTTTTTTTTGATAAGATATATTCCATATAACTGGCGCCAAGACTAAGTAAAAAATACGAAAGATTCCGAACAAATCGTTTGTAATTAGAAACAGATCGAACAACTTAAATATTTTCTAAATGTATTGATAATAACAAAGATTACAACAGAAAGATAGGTAGAAAAAAGAGAAATTCAGCAAAAAAAAAACAAGTAAATGCGAGTTATTTAATTTTTCGGATGATCATTAAAAACTAATGATTCTTTTTTTATATATATATCTATGGTGTACTAAATCTCTTCAAGTCAATGTTCCACCGAAATATCTGGCGACGTATTTAAAATCTGATGAGATCAAACGTTTTTCAAAATCTTCGACGACACTAAAATTTACGGAAATCATCCATACCACATGGATTCGAAATCGAATTTTTGGGTCAATCTATCCTTGGGGCAGAGTAGTTATTAAATCCACTTCCAACACTATCGTAGATATTTAAATGAAAAATATCTATTAAAAATGTTATAACATTTAAAATGATAGCTTCTGCGAAAAAGTTGGTATGACATCTTTTAGTGGAACAGATGATGGAGCATATAGAGCAATTACGCCTAATGATATTCGTTTAGATGCTAATTTATAACATCTCTTTAACATAAATTGCATATTTCATTAAAATTTGAAACTCGTTCGCGTATATGATTATTGTAGATTTGTATAGAAATATTTTATTATCTATTACAATTTTTATATCTATGTCAATTTTACCATACCGTTAAGCGGTCTGTCGCAAATTGTATCAAATTCGGATTGCATAATTTGCTAATACCTTTCATGTGTTACTGCTAATATTTATTACGAATGTTTTATCGACAATTTGTCTTGTCACCTAAATTTGAATTATTGAACTTTAGACAAACTTTACATATATATTTTACAAAGGGCTGATTTGAAAATCCATCGCTGACGACAAAAACACAAAGAAAGCAATTCCACTCACTGTTGCAAATCCGTAGTATGAGGTGATGGTTGAAGTCTCTGTAATGTCTTTTGGAATGTAAAACCAATTTTCATTTATAATAATTCATATTCTTTATATAGTATTTCATAATTTTCTAATTATCATTGATTTTAGAATCGGCAATAAAAATTAAATAGACTTTTTTATATTTGTCAACAAATTATACGAGACTTTCGCAAAACGATCCATTCTAGAAAGAATAGCAAAACGTTGAAAGCTGTATCACCATTTGTTATTTATAAATATTTGATCTACGTTGGTTTTGGTGCAAAGCTTTAAACTAAGAATGGGCTCGCACTTTAATGGACGAATAAAGACTAGAGAAGGTCATCGCTTGAGTAATTATTTATAAGAACCAAGCTTATGATAATGTAAAAAATTATACATAACGTGTGAGTTTTGAGTTTTCCCAAGTTAATGTCTGTCTTGGAGGAGAAGCTATATGGTCGCGACTCGTGAATACTATTCAAGTCATACACTTGTGGACAGCCTTAGTTTACAAGCAAGAAATGTTGGTCTTGTGTGTAAAACAATAAAATTATAAATACCTTATATATTTACTAGATCTTTATTTCCATTTATACACGAACTTAAGACTCATCTATTTTTGTTTAAATATATATAATATATATTGAATACATTGTACGAAAATGTATTTACTTTTGAAAATAAAAACAATTTGTCATAATATATAAAACATTATATGCAAAATTGTAAATTTTTTAATACATATAATAGATATTGAATACATTGTACGAAAAATTGTTTCTTTTTGAAAATACAAACAATTTATCATAATATGGGTTAATCTATTCATTATTACTTGGTTTTGAGTTAGAAATTCATAATTTGACATTAACCATTATCATTTGAGAATGTGGGGATGCATTAGTTTTGCTAAATTGTACTTCACACATTTTTAGAAACAATCAATGCATTAGTTTTGCTAAATTGTATTTCACACATTTATAGAAACAATCAATCAATAGTCTATAAAAATAACAACATAAAGAATAATATTCAATTAAAAATAATAGCATAAAGGTAATAATATTTCACTGATGCTGGTCCACAACATGTATTTGAACAAAGTGAAAAGTTCAATAGTTAGACAAAATGGTACAAAAGCTATTTGAGGGAGACAGTCTGAATTTCAGAATCCACAGCTTGATTAAAGAGAGATTAAGCGATAGAGAAGAAAATTTGATAACTTGGAGATCAAATGGACTTATCAAAACCATAACAAGGTGGCAGTCTGGCAGATCATCTAGCAATTAGACAAAAATATTGAAATTTTGTTTTGTTTGTTGAAAAATATTGAGATTTTTGCATATGAAATGGTAGATGAAAACAGCAGATGGGGATGATTTAAGTTTATATTCCATACTTCCATGGAATGGATTGAAATGCAGATCATATGATTTCTTACTTGTATATAATAAGACAGACAAGTCTATAAAGATCATTACATAGAAGAAATGAGAAGAGTTTAATTATTAGGTTTCTTCCTTAATGACAATAACTGTTTCAGCCCATGCCGTACTTTTGGGTCCAGGTCCGAGCAGTGGACTCGTACTTGTTCTTGTCTGTCTTATACATGTGAGCTATCTCGGGAACCAAAGGATCATCCGGGTTTGGATCCGTTAACAACGAACAGATTGATAGAAGCACCTGTTGCATCACAAACATCATACAAATAAATAACTGGTTTCACTTGGAGCAAAAGTATGTCTCTTTCATTTGGAGACTAGCTGTTTTATTGGTCTCATATAATAAAAAAACGAGGAAGAACGAAAGCAAACCTTGGAAATTGTGAGCGCAGGACTCCACTGCTCCTTCAAGATGTCAAGACAGATGCTCCCATTGCTGTTAATGTTTGGATGGAACACCTTTGTCCTAAAAGCCACCTACATTTTCACACCATACATATAGAGCAAAGATAATCAAGCAATCACAGAGAATAATCAAGCAATCACATAGAAGAACAAGCTTGAACTTGATGATTGTAGCAACAGAACAAATGATGACTGCAACAAAGTCCAAACTTTTTTCGAATAAGAAGATGCCATAGACTATAGAGAACTCAATTACCTTAGGAGGTTTAAATGGGTAATCTGGAGGAAAATGGATCGTAACAAGAAAAACTCCTCCAGCATAAGGGCTGTCCGTTGGACCCATTATCGTGGCCTGCCAATGAAACATGTCTTCTGCAACAGGCCCTGTTCAAAAGAAGCAAGCGAAACCGAAAAGTTCAACATCAAACCACAAGAGCAACAAACGCAGGTAAGAAGCTGGTGAAGGGGCAACATATAAAATAGCATCAGAGTTTTAGTTTAAGATCTCATCCCAGATATTCACAAATGAAACAACTTTGAACTTTGAGTCTTGCTCTTTGTGCTTCATTCCCACAAAAACACACAAATTGATTACCAGGAACCTAGAATTTCATCTCACGATAATCACGCAAATCTTTGTCATTTGCAGCTGAATTACCCTAAATCAGGATTAAAACAAGTCAAGCACGACGAGCAGAAAATTAGATCTTAGCTAACGAGAGATCAATACCAAAACCAAAGCAAAAGAACATCAAAAGTGAAATTAAAAGCTAGGGGGTTCCGATCGATCATCATCATCATCATCAGCTAGACCAAGACAATTATTGTTGAATATTAAAGTTAACAATTAACTCGAAATGGGCACCTGCGCTACATGAAGTAGGAGGATCCTTCTGCAGATCTTTCAATTCCTTCAAAATCCGCTTTGATGCCATATCCAAACCAATCGAAGGTTCTACTACACATCCAAAAACAAATCAAACGGTAATCATCACATACAAACAGATGAAAACAAAAACATAGAAAAATGGTACAACGGGAAGATTAAAAATGTATACCTCCGGTATCGTATCGGCGTTAAGACTTAGAAATAGGAAATTAGAAGAAGAAATGGTGGTGAAACGGAAGAGAAGAGGCTCTAATGGTGTGTGGTGGCGACCAAAATATATAGGGTGGAAGAAATTGTGCTTCGTTGATTAGTGGAGTCTACTTTATTCTTTGAGATTCGTTTATTATAAAAACAATATAACTTTTTCGGGTGGGCCTAACTTTGCGTTGTATCTACGGCATTAAAAAAACGCGGTTGTTCGTGATGTGGCGTCGATTGATCTCCATTCGCGTTGATACGACGTCGTTTGTATTAGTATTAAGTCGTATGATTGAACGGCTCATAGTCATAGTTCGAGATTAATTTGGTGTTAACATTTCATTCATGATTTTTAATAAAAAAACATCTTAATAAATAGAACTCAAATGTAATTGATTTTCCGGATGATGTTATAAAGCGAAGTAATTAGGATTTCTTGTGGCACAAGCAACTTAGCGCTGGCTCACTGAAACAATACTATTAAAAAAACAAATTACCAAAGAGAAGTACAAGAACAAGGAAATGAAGTCAGCAATGCGAGATCCAAAGATGTAGAGATCTTGTTCCAGGTCATCGAAGCGACTGCGGGTGCTGCCACAAAGAGGAAGAAAACATGGTGAAGCTCTTTAGGCAAGGTTTCGTTTGTGGGAAGCATATCCGACAGAGAGTCACAAATAATACTTAATAAGCCAATCCCACGGAAAAGAAGAACTTCGGTCCTGCTTTTAACCCCAATGATGCTATGCTCCGGCGAAGTTACCGACGATGGGAAGGTGATTTTATAGAGTTGGCGACTTTGGAGAGGTGTCGTTGCCCACCGGACACTACTAGACACATTCAGTTATTACTAATAACTTATTAGCATTTGACTAGATGCTTTGCACTTTCGTTTAGCCGTGTATGGTTTAGTCTAATGGAAATAGATATTAAAAATAGATTGAAACTGGATATGTGTAAATTATGTTGGATATGTAAAGCTAACGGTTGAAGATCAAGATGGGTCTACGAAAGATCTGGCCATTATAAGCTCTAACGGTTAAATATCTTGTGCACTTTTGTTATCTATGTAAATACACATTAAGTACGTAGAGTGCCATTGGTGATGGCTTTTGAGGTTGCAAGAAGTAGTGAAACTGTAATCTTTTGGTGAGTTCACTTATACCTATTCTGTTTTCTCTCTGCCTCTATAAGAAAATGTCTCCATTGTGAATTGCAAAACTTGTATATTATTCAGGTTTAGGTTAAGTGTAGATTAGGGACTAAGTAAAAACTAAAAACTACTTTCTTAAAGACTAAAAACTAACGTAATGTTAGGAAAAAAAGAGTGAAATATCGGTTTGTTTCCTTCCAAATTGAATATAAATTTGTACTATTTTATAATTTGTCATTGTAGAATTTATTTTTTAATGATGTTAAAAAAAGATTAATAGATTTTTTTAGAAACTTCCTAAATGATCCATTTTTCCCGGCAAAGAGTTAACGACTATAATTAGAGGACAATCGTCCCACACCCATCAAACCTATTTCTCTTCTCCGTCGTCCACCAAAATCTTATTTAGCCCAAAAAGAATTCCTCCAACTACAAATTGAGAACAAAACCTTAATATTTGAAACTTTCCTCTTTCCGGGGGAATGCTTTTGGGTTGGATACGAGGATTTGTTTGTCAGAAATGGAGCAAAAGAGTGTATTGTTTTCAGCGTTAGGGGTTGGTGTTGGGTTAGGGATTGGGCTAGCGTCGGGTCAGAGTTTGGGTAAATGGGCAAACGGGTCAGTTTGTACAGAGGATGGGCTCACCGGAGAAAAGATTGAACAAGAGTTGGTGAGGCAGATTGTAGATGGAAGAGAGAGTGGTGTCACTTTCGACGAATTTCCTTATTTCTTAAGGTAAACGAAGACACTGCACATTGCTTGTCTTTAAAAACCAAATTTTTTGTTCTTGTGTTAAGAAAGGTGCATTTTTGTTTTGTTTTTGAAAACGTTGCATATTCAAATGGGAGAATATTGTTTATAGACAATGTTTCTTTTCGATGTGTGCAGCGAGAAAACTCGACTTTTATTGACGAGTGCAGCTTATGTTCACCTAAAGCAGTTTGATATCTCGAAGCACACTCGTAATCTTGCACCTGCAAGTAAGGCCATTCTGCTGTCTGGACCGGCTGGTAAAACATCTCTCTCATCCTTTTGTGTTCAAACCTCAATCTCCAATTCTTGGTGTAATTTTGTTGTGTTGCTTTCTCTGCAGAATCTTATCAGCAAATGCTTGCAAAAGCATTGGCTCATTACTTTGAATCGAAACTATTGCTACTTGATATAACCGACTTCTCTATTAAGGTGATAATTTAATGCCTATATGAAAGGATAAACTTTGTTCAGCTTGGTAACCTTTTTCTTTATTACTATTCATAACAGGTACAGAGCAAGTACGGCTGCATCAAGAAGACACCTGTACGTTACTTTGTGATCTTATTATGCTCTGTAGTTTAATTTTATGTTTTGTACAACAGATGATAATTGTGTTTGCTTTCTTCTCTATTTTGTGATAGTGTCACAAGAGGTCTATTTCTGAGTTAACATTGGACAAAATGTCGAATTTGATGGGTTCCATCTCTCTGCTCTCTCAAAGGGAAGAAACAAGAGGTAGAGTAGCAAATCCCTCGGCCTTTTAATCTCTTTTTTCCCTCGAAAAAGCTCAGGTGTTATTTGTGTAAATTTTAGGGACCTTGCGTAGAAACACAAGTAGCACCGATCTCCAAGCAAGGTACACTGTGTTTGTTCTTTTTCATATCTGGTTTGATTTTTGTTTGGCGTTGCTTGAAATCAAGATGGAAAATAGCTTTATATGTTTTATATAAGCTCACTAGTTCCCGTTTAAGTAACTCACCAGGAGCTTTGAGGGTTCAAGTCATCCTCGGCTACTCAAGCGAAATGCTTCTGTTGCTTCTGATATCAGTAGCTTATCTTCCCGTTCTGCAAATTCTGCTTCAGGTGTGGAACTGTCGTCTGTCTTCTACAAGTGTTATTATTAGTTGCATTCAACTTCAGATTCTTAGATCTTTCTTGTCCATACCTTTCCAGGTTCAAGCAAACGCAGTACAAACTTGTGCTTCGATGAGAGAATTTTCCTTCAATCACTTTACAAGGTAAACCACCTATTACGAAATTAGCAGGGCACGGTTCTCGTGAAATTCTTAAACTAAACGATTCTTATCTTTACAGGTCTTGGTTTCGGTTTCGGAAACCAATCCTATAATAATGTACCTGAGGGACGTTGAGAAGCTTCTTCAGTCAGAAAGGTTCTACAAGTTGTTCCAGAGGCTTTTGACTAAACTTTCTGGCCCTGTTTTGATTCTCGGGTCAAGACTATTAGAGCCCCAAGATGACTTTCAAGAAGTAGGAGAGGGAATTTCTGCTTTGTTCCCCTACAACATCGAGATCAGACCGCCAGAGGATGCATCTCAACTCCTGAGCTGGAAAACTCGATTTGAAGATGACATGAAACTGATACAGTTCCAGGACAACAAGAACCACATAGCTGAGGTTCTTGCAGCTAATGATCTCGAATGTGATGACTTAGGTTCCATTTGTCATGCAGATACGATGTTCCTAAGCAGTCACATTGAGGAAATTGTGGTTTCTGCAATCTCCTACCATCTGATGCACAACAAAGAACCTGAATACAAAAACGGGAGGCTTGTAATATCTTCCAAGAGGTGTAACAAGAAACATTTATCTCTTCCACACAACAAGTTTTCACCTTGCTTTAAGCTAAATGGATTAAATGGTTCTGCAACAGCTTGTCCCATGGACTGAGTATATTACAGGAAGGTGGCAAATGCACTGAGGACTCCTTGAAGCTAGATGCAAACACCGACTCCAAGGTATTTGCAGTTCTGACCATATGTTTTTGAATTTTATAGTGACTGATATGTGAATGGCTCAGGTGCAGGGAGAAGAAGGTGAAGGGACAGTAAAGGGTGAGTCGAAGTCTGAGACAGCTGTTCCAGAAAACAAAAATGAGTTGGAAAAGTCGATTCCTTCAACCAAGAGTGAATGTCCCCTGCCTCCAAAAGCACCTGTAAATGTAAACTAAACATATTCAATATTCAAATGTCAATTTACCATGAGGTTTGATTCTTTTTAATCTCATCAATGTAGGAGGTGCCTCCTGATAATGAGTTCGAGAAGCGCATAAGACCAGAGGTTATCCCAGCAAATGAGATTGGTGTAACATTTGCTGATATAGGTTCATTGGATGAAACCAAAGAATCGCTTCAAGAGCTTGTCATGCTTCCTCTGCGTAGACCAGACCTGTTCAAAGGTGGCCTTCTAAAGCCCTGCAGAGGAATCCTCCTCTTTGGACCACCTGGTACTGGGAAAACTATGATGGCAAAAGCCATTGCGAACGAAGCTGGAGCTAGTTTCATAAACGTGTCTATGTCCACAATCACTTCAAAATGGTTTGGAGAAGACGAGAAGAACGTGAGAGCTTTGTTCACTCTCGCTGCCAAAGTATCTCCGACTATTATATTTGTAGATGAAGTGGACAGCATGCTGGGACAGAGGACCAAAGTTGGAGAGCATGAAGCTATGAGAAAGATAAAAAACGAGTTCATGACACATTGGGATGGGCTTATGTCAAATACAGGTGATCGCATTCTCGTTCTTGCTGCAACAAATAGGCCGTTTGATCTCGATGAAGCTATCATCAGGAGATTTGAGCGGAGGTAAGCAGGCCCGCTACTCTTTTCACTTGAAACCCTGAGCTTGAGCTTTACTAACTCTAGCTTCTGCTTTTGTTTTGTTGGGGGCCTAGAATCATGGTAAGTCTTCCATCGGTCGAGAGCAGAGAGAAGATCTTGAGAACCTTATTGTCAAAAGAAAAAACAGGGAATCTCGATTTCCGTGAGCTTGCGCAGATGACAGAAGGCTACAGTGGAAGTGATCTCAAGGTTTGTCAGAATTCTCATCTTGCTTTACAGACACCCGAATCTTCTCATTTTGGACTAATTATTTTAAACAATATACAAACAGAACTTTTGCACGACAGCTGCGTATCGACCTGTGAGGGAGCTGATAAAGCAGGAATGCTTGAAAGACCAGGTGAAAACTTCTTAAGCCCTTTCCTTTATTTCCCTCACTCTTGAGCTTGAATGAAATATTTCAATGGTGGGTTTTCTCATAAAACTCAGGAGAGGAAAAAGAAAGAGGAAGCAGAGAAAAGTAGTGGAGTGGCATCTGAAGCAAAAGAAGAAGTCTCCGAGGAGAGAGTCATAAAGTTAAGAGCATTGAACATGGAAGACATGAGAATAGCTAAAAACCAAGTAAGTTAAGGAAACTTAGTTGTGTGTGTTGGTAATCTTTGTTGTGCAAAGAAGCTAATTTGTGTTGCGTTTGCAGGTTGCTGCTAGTTTTGCAGCAGAAGGAGCAGGAATGAACGAATTGAAGCAATGGAATGATTTGTATGGAGAAGGAGGCTCCAGGAAGAAGGAACAACTATCCTACTTCCTTTAATACTCCCCCACATGCACTCCTACTCAACATCTTCTACAAAGTTTTCATCTTTAAGTATGATATTTCATTTATTAATTAGTATTATAACATTGAACATTAAATCTGGTGATTTTGTAAATAAACCATGTAAAGTTGAATTATCTCTTGTATTTTCAACTGTTTATCTGTTGCTTGGCGGTAAACATAAAGTTATTATACAGTATGCATACTTTATTTACTATGCATGACAAAAAGCTAAGAACAGTATCCTTATACCCTGTGTAAGACAAACCTAGCCGGCGCCACAATTGGTGACTGCAAAGGCGAAGATGGTACAGCAGAAGCCAAGAAGTATGATGATGAAAAGCTTTTGCAGGTCACAGCACTAACCATTGTTTACACCCTCAAATTGTTGGAAGTGACAAAACTGCCTCGAGAATTAATACTATGACATGAATCCAAAGAATGTCTTCCAATTTATTTATTTGATCGTCCAACAAAAAAGATAAAGAGTTAGATTTCAATCATCATTCACACGATCTTTTGGCCTCGAAAAAATAAAATGATAAAGATATAGCTTATTTGCTCCAATCAGAGAGGTCCCGGGAAAGTTCCAGTCTCCCTCTGCTCATTCCATTTGTCAACCTGCAAAAAGATAATCATGTCAAAATATTTAGTAGAGAAAGATGTTGATACAAATATAATCCAAAAAATGATAAATAAGAAGCCAAGTAGAAACATAAAAGTACAAACCCATTCTCCGGGGCAGAGAGCACGGTAGTATTTGGCAAACCTCTCGCATTCGTTGGAGTCTTCACCCTTTGCAGTTGTGCACCTGAGGAGACAGTTTTACAATTGAAGTTAGATTGAATTGAAGAGGCAGTAATACAATCAAACAAGAGTATCTGTGAAACTCAATGTAACATTGAACAAAAGTACCTGTGGAACTCAATGTAACGAGTAAAGCAGTGCCTCGTTTGGTTTGTTGTAGGAAACCGGAAATCAGCAGGAGCAGTTTTCAGTTCAATCTGATTCAATAAAAACACACACAAAAACAGGTTAGAAATCGAGATACACAAACCTAGTCAGTAACAAAGATGAAACCGATTTGAGGAAAGAAACAAACTATAACAACAATGTCAAAGCTTCATCCTTTCTTCACTCCCAAATCCTAATCTACTCAACCATCTTGAAACAACAAAAAAACACAATCACACGTTTGATAAAATGGGTTGACAGAAAAATCTATTATAAAAATTCCAATGCGGTCAGATGTGTCTTTTCTAATGCAAAGCTTCATCTTCCGTTTCCTTTGAAATTCCTAAACTAAAACACACCAATCATTTGAAAACAGGTTTTTGACAGAAAATCATCATCTCTGTTACTGTGTTGCACAGTTAAAATGCAATCAGATGACAAAAGAAAGCTCAAGATTGTCCTCTAATCAGGTCATCATCAAAAGAAGAAACGGGGGAGAGGATGAGTGAAAAAAGCAATATTCACGGAGCAGCTAAATATCATCGAATCGAATTTCCATGCAAGGAATCTACTGGATATCGAAGTAAACGTAAGCATGAGTGGTGATGAATCAGATCTCGAACGGAGTTGAATTTCAACACAAACATTCCGATTCTTCTAAGTCCTTGGTTTACAACCTCCGGCGGAAACAGATGTAAATCAGATTTCTTTATGAAATATAAACAGAAAATGAAAGATTACCTCGTCCTCCATGGCCGATCCGAAAGACGAACGATGAGAAGGTTTGTTTGGGGGTAAAAGAGAGAGGCGACGCAGTCAATTGAAAATGAAAGTTTGCAAAATAGCAAACATTTTCTCCGGTGATGGGACGACTAAAAGACGCCAATGAGGCCAGGCCTCTTTCAATAATGGGCTCTTATTAATTAATGGGCCTGAGATGGTTTCGTTTTAGTAAGTCGCTTATATCATCCGCAAATGGCTTTTCGCCTATTCGATTCGGTTGATGAGAACTCGGATCTTATCCGCAATATTAATTAACGACTATAAAAAATTGACAAAAAATAGTCGCATCATAAATAGATAAAAAATGATAATTAAGTATTTAATAAAATTATTGCAGAAGAAAAGTGTTTGTAAAAAAACACAGTGTTTGTAAAAAAAAAAACACAAGTGTTTGTAAAAAAAAAACACAAGTGTTTGTGAAAAACACAGTGTTTGTGTCAGCATCAAATGTTTTTATTTATGAAAAAGGAGTTTGTGTTGATCGGGGTTGATTCTATGGGTTAAAATTCGGTTTAGTGGAATGATTTGGTTTAGTCGGTTTGGTATGACTTGTTGAATCATTGTTTACCGAACAGAAGGTATCAGAATAGATTCTGTGTTCTATCAAAAACCCATATTTGTCTTGTAATCAGTAAAAGAGATGCGTTGCAATGAACCGAGAAACGTATAATCTTAAAAAAAAAAGCTACAGAAACGAGTCTTCAAACTCTTGAATGCTAGGGACGTTAACAGTTTCCTCATATGGGGAGGCTCATGATTGTGCTCTTTCTGAAGACAGAAATAGTGATGGCCTAACACTATTGTTTTACAATCGAGGTCTATACTCCATAGAAAATCGAAGGAAATAACAAACACAAATGGACAAATGTTTCAGGAGTTGAATATTTCTAGACTTTCTAGTTTTTTGCCATGGGAACCAAAAACTGCAAGCAGGAGTGACGAGTCTATGCCCTGCGCTGCGACACAAAACATTCAAATGCTTTCGTCGACTTTCTTGGAAACTATATGATAATTGTGTAACTCAACCTCATTCATGGAGCCAAAATCTCTTTCTCTCTCTCAATGTTAACATTGAGCCTTAAAGGAATGGAGAGAGATGTTATCACTGAAGTATTAACAGATGCATATTCATCTTCAAATTCAATCACAATCGAAGTTACACTTGTTGGTGTTTGGAAGATTTTTACGGTTATGAAAAAAGAGAATATATATTGAATAGTAATGAACTTTTTATTTAACTTGATTGTATTACACTCAAAAAACTTGATTGTGAAGACTACACTCGATCTCTATTTATACATAACGAAAAGACACAATTTGAAACAACGCGACTTTTTACTTGAAAAGACGCGACTCTACACTTGAAAGGACACGACTCTTTACTTGAAAGGACACGACTCTTTACTTGAAAGGACACGACTCTTTACTTGAAAGGTCACAACTATTTGTGTTGAACCAACACGACTGTATAAGTGAAAAGACACAACTTTACGAATTGATAATTCGTGACTCTTAATTATTAACTAACTTATATAAATGTGACTTTATATTATACGAGATTTGATTATACTTTAACACTCCCCCTTAATCATATCTCGGCTTCACTCCAAGCTTTCTTCTAAGATCTTCAAATCTTGAAACGTTTAATGCCTTTGTGAAGATATCTGCGAGTTGATCTTCGCCTTTGCAATACTCTAGTTGAATGAGTCCTTTGTGCTCGGCTTCACGTACAAAATGATACTTGATCTCTATGTGTTTTGTTCTTCTATGTTGTACCGGATTCCTTCCAATTGCTATTGCCGACTTGTTGTCACATAAGATGGGGATGCCTTCTTTAAACTTTAATCCAAAATCCTCCAAAAGTCTTTGTAACCATATGGCCTGGTTTGTCGCTGCACATACGGCGATATACTCTGCCTCTGCCGTTGATTGAGCCATTGTTTGTTGTTTACTTGACTGCCAACAAAACATAGTCGATCCAAGACTAAAAGCATAACCTGATGTGCTTTTCTTGTCTTCGGTAGAACCACCCCAATCGCTGTCCGAGTAGCCTATTAATCTTGGTGTCTCCACGCTTGTAAAAAATACTCCAAAATTTGACGTTCCTTTGACGTATCTTAACACCCTTTTGGCTTCTTGATAGTGCTTCACATGGGGTGATGACATGTATCTTGAGAGATAGGAGCTTGCGTACATTAGATCAGGTCTTGATGCACATAAATATAAGAGCCCTCCAACAATGCTTCTATACTTAGTCGGATCTCCAAATTCCTTGTCATCTTCTACTCCTTTTCCTTGTTGTGTAAGTGGAGTGCTTACACTCTTGCTTTCTTTCATTCCAAACTTATTAATAAGTTTGTTTGCATATTTTTCTTGTGAAAGAAAAATACCGTGATCATCTTGAATTATTTCCATCCCAAGAAAATAATTCAACAATCCAAGATCCGTCATCTCGAATTCATTCTTCATATTTTCCTTGAATGTGTTGATGAGATGAACATTGCTCCCTGTGATGATGATATCATCAACGTATAAGCTAACGATCAACACATCTTTTCCTTGCTTCATAATATACAAAGCCGCATCATTCATACTTCTTTCAAAACCGTTTTGAATGAAGTATGAGTCTATTCTTCCATACCATGCCCGTGGGGCTTGCTTCAAACCATATAAGGCTTTGTATAGCCTTAACACCTTTTCTTCCTTTCCTTCAATCACAAAACCAGGTGGTTGTGTGACATAAACCTCTTCTTTTAGTTCTCCATTTAAAAAGGCTGATTTGACGTCCATTTGATACAATCTCCACTTCATTTGAGCCGCATATGCAAGTATGGCTCGTATTGTATCATGTCTTGATACTGGGGCAAATGTCTCAAGATAGTCAACTCCATATTCTTGAGAAAAACCTCTTGCAACTAGTCTCGCCTTGTGTTTAATAGGATTGCCACTTGCATCCGTTTTGATCTTATAGATCCACTTCACGCTTATTACATTTTTCTTCTCCGGCTTGTCTACTAGTTTCCATGTCTTGTTCTTCTCAATCATTTCTATTTCTTCATTCATGGCTTTTCTCCACTCTTTACTGACACAAGCTTCATTGTAAGTTTGTGGTTCTTCATTTGCGAGAAGGCAAGCTTCTATTATTTGAGCCACTTCTTCAACCTCCACTCTTGGTGCTATTCGCATGATTTCACTTATTGACTTGTATTTCTTTGGTGGTTCAGAAGTTTCTCCTTCTTCATTGTTATCATGGTCACCATCTTGAAAAGAAACAGGGCTGGAGATTTTTTCGGTTTGATCTCTTGATTCTTGTAGGTCATTCATAGATAAAACAATAGTCTTCTTGACTTCTTCTTTTCTATCCCAATCCCACTTCTTATTTTCTTCAAACTCAACATCTCTTGATACTTCAATCTTCTCATTCTCCAAGATGAGAACTCTATAACCTTTGGATTGATTGCTATAGCCGATAAGGATTCCACGCTTTGACTTAGCGTCTAATTTTCTCCTTTTTTGATCGGCAATATGCACGTAGCATATGCTCCCAAATATTTTCAAGTGTGATACATTTGGCTTGTGTCCACCCCACTTCTCTATAGGTGTCACATCATCTTCAATTGCCTTTGATGGTAGACGGTTTTGTAAGTAAGCCGCGGTGTATACCGCTTCTGCCCATAACTTGAGCGGTAAGCCTTGCTCAACAAGCATTGTTCTCGCCATCTCCACCAAGGATCTATTCTTGCGTTCTGCTGCACCATTTTGTTGTGGTGAATAAGGCAATGTAACTTGCCTATTGATTCCTTCTTCTTCACAAAAATAGTTGAATTCTTGTGAAGTGAACTCACCACCTCCATCAGATCTTAACGTCTTGATGGTACAATCTGATTGTTTTTCGATCATCGCTTTGAACTTCTTGAACATTAAGAAGGTCTCAGATTTTTGTTTTAGGAAGTATACCCAACACATGTGAGTATAGTCATCCAAAAACAACAGAAAGTAATGGCTTCCATCAAGCGATTTGTGTTGCATCGGTCCACATATATCCGTATGCACAATCTCAAGCTTTTCTCTTGTCTTAGTTTGAGATTCTTTTGGAAAACTTTTGCGTGATTGCTTTCCAAGATTACATGCCTCACATACTTCCTTGTTGACTTTAAACTTTGGTAACCCATTTACCAAATTTTTGTCTTGCATTTGTTGCAACCGTGTGTTGCCTACATGACCAAGTCTCTTGTGCCATGTTTCCATTTCCTCTTGCTCACTTGTATTCATGGCTTCTTCTTGTACTGAACTTAACTTGATTCTGAAGCTCTTTTGAGTCATTGGAATATCCATAATCTTCTTGCCATTTGCATCTACAATGATGCATTTCTTGTCTTTAAAACATACTTGATAGCCGTTTGAAATAATTTGAGGAACACTCAACAAATTTTTCTCCAAACTAGGCACCAAGAAAACGTTTTTGATGACTTTCTTGCCGTAATTTGTCATGACGGTAATATCTCCTTTACCGGCTGTCATTACTATTTCTCCGTTTCCGACTTTGATCGGAACCTTGATACTTTTATCGATCTTAGAAAAGTATCTCTCGTCTTTCGTCATATGATTAGTGCATCCACTGTCTACTAACCAAATATCTTCTCTTAATGTTGTTATTGCTTCTTCACTTGCATTAAACAACATGTGGTCTTCACCCAAGTCTTCCTCTTCGAGACTTACATGCGCTCTTTCCTTTTTCTTTGAGCGACACACATTTGAGTAGTGGCCAATTTTACCACAATTGTAACACTCCTTGTTACTTCTTTTATTCTTTTCATGATTGTTTTCTTTCGGTTTCTTCCAACACTCGTTTTCGGTGTGATTGCTTTTCTGGCAAAACTCACACCACTTCTTGCCTTGAATAACACGTCTCTTGGTGTTATCTCGTTTGAAACCGGATTTGGTTCCTTTTGAGCGAGCATTAAATGCTCCTTCATTAGTGTTTTCTTCTCTTGCAGCCATTCTTGCTTCATGTGCTTTCAAAATGCCGATTAGCTCTGTCATTGTTAGTGAAGTCAAATCGCGAGTTTGCTCCAAAACGCTAACAATGCTATCAAACTTGGCTGGGAGAGAGATGAGTATCTTCTGTATGAGTTGATAGTTGGTTTTCTTCTCGCCATGATAAGTTAATTGATTCTCCAAAACAATTAACTTATCGGTGAATGTCTTAATATCTTCGTTATAATACATCTTCAGATTTTCGTACTCCCTACGCAACGATTGAAGTTTAACCAATCGTACTTGAGGAGAACCTTGATACTCATCCTTCAATACGTCCCATGCCTCTTTTGATGTTGATGATGCCGCAATGCGTGAGAATATTTGATCAGTCACGGCAGTTTGCAAAATTTGCAATGCCATCGTATCATTTGACATCGCTTCTTCTCTAAGCGATTTTGCCCTTGCTGTTTCAGGGGTTTCTTGTTCTTGTACCGGTTCGACCGGCACGCCTTCTTCAACCACGGACCATAATTTTCTAGTCCTTAGAATGGTTGCCATCTTAATGCTCCAGAAGTCGTACTTCTCCCCATCGAATATAGGGATCACTTGATGTGAAGAGCCTTGCATAGTCTCGGCTTATTTTGCGATTAACTTATGCGATATCTTCTTGTTGGTTTTGTTCTTGTGATGAGTTGTAAACTAGTGCTTTCTCTTTTGTCCTCTTCAATCGTAAAGCTCTGATACCATGTTGGTGTTTGGAAGATTTTTACGGTTATGAAAAAAGAGAATATATATTGAAAGTAATGAACTTTTTATTTAACTTGATTGTATTACACTCAAAAAACTTGATTGTGAAGACTACACTCGATCTCTATTTATACATAACGAAAAGACACAATTTGAAACAACGCGACTTTTTACTTGAAAAGACGCGACTCTACACTTGAAAGGACACGACTCTTTACTTGAAAGGACACGACTCTTTACTTGAAAGGACACGACTCTTTACTTGAAAGGTCACAACTATTTGTGTTGAACCAACACGACTGTATAAGTGAAAAGACACAACTTTACGAATTGATAATTCGTGACTCTTAATTATTAACTAACTTATATAAATGTGACTTTATATTATACGAGATTTGATTATACTTTAACAACACTTAGGCTTCAATATCTTCGAAAAACACTATTATTGTTGACATTTTACATACATATATACTAGCCACTTGCGGATTGTCAATCATTTTGTTGTACTCATAGGGAACAAATGGTAGTCAATCAAATCATTTGTTAAAAGTTGGAGATCATAGTGATATATACACTGTAACAGCCATGTCTCAGACCACATGCACATTAATTTATTTTAATTATTATTTACATATGTAGAGGAAAGGGTGAGTGCCTTTTGGTTTTGATTTTGGGGAAATGCATTCGCGTTAGTAGAGACGACCAACATCCTCAGTTAGTCCTTGGGATTCCACTACTCATGCATTTGAAAAAAAAAACTAATTAGTGCACATGGTGAATCTTGGAGCATCTTTACTATTATATAGTTTAATTATTTAATTAACTTTTAAATTATAAAACAAATTAAGCCAATCTTATAAGTGTTATAGTTTCTATCTCTTTCTTTTGTATTATTAATTTTTCTTAGTAGTGAAATAACAATGGAAAGATTTCCATTTAACAACTGAAACCTAATCCGATAATAAGCAAAATTTTCATGAAAAAAAAATTCCCATTCCTCTAATATGACAACTTTCTAGTGATTATTTTTAAAATTCGAGGCCTCGGACGAAGGATTTATTTGGACAAAACGAAGTTAAAAAAAAATAGAGTTAGAGTTGCAAAACCAAAAAGAGAGCACAACATTTACATACACATCTGTCTTGTAGCTTCACGTGACTGTCTTTACCCCGACCAAAAACTAAGCTTTGAATGAAATATCACAGAAAGAGAAAGATACAGAGGATTAGGGGTAAAAGCGGAAACACAGAAAAAAGGGAAGAAGAGAGACTCATCTGAAACTGAAGAGAGTCAACGGCTAAGGGCATGTTCTCTTGATCAGGGCTGCACTTAGAGAGGTGAGGAGGATGTGGACTATACATAATGGCTCTTAAAACAGCCGAAACGGTGGTAATGTATGCCGTTTTGTTACGAGCCAGTAGCCATGTGAGTCCCATGAGTTGGCAATCTTTGCTCATCATCTTACTCGCTCTCTCTGTTGTTGTCTTCTTGTTTCCTCCTCTTCCCTTGAGCTGTAATCGTATCAAAATTTTGAATCAAATTTATGATTTTTTTTCTTTCCAATATTATAGGAAAAAGGTTGCGTGAGAAAGGACAATGTTTCAGAGTGCTTACTGCTTTGGGTTATACAAAACAGGAAAGTTTCTGAAAAAAGCATATCTGTTATTGTATGCAATCTAAAAGGATAGCCAAAGAAAACAATGTGCTTGTGTGTCTCTCTCTCTTTCACCTAAAGCCAGAAACATAAACCCTAGTAAAAGAAATAGATGGAGTTCCTAATTAACAGTTAAAGCTTTGTAACTCTGAGTTTGGAGAACAAAAGTCTCATGGATAGAGAAATTCGAGTCACGGAAATGAAAGCAAAATGCTTATTAGGCTTTTTAGGGATAAAAGAGAGTCATTAAATGCTATGATTCTTAATAAGGGAACATAAAGCATGAAAATTTAATGAAGGGAATGCAAAAAATGGACCTTTTGAAGAGCGCCGAGGCATCTAGTACAGCCAGAGTAAGAGGAATTCCGACACTCCTTTTCCAGATTCTTCACGGCGGCGGTTGGAGTTGCGTTTCGGAAGCCGGAGGAGACGTTGAAAGCGGCGGGGCAAGAGAGTGAGCTTATCTGGTGGAGACGAATGCCGCAGAAGCACAAAATTGCATCGCAGCTCGAATTGGGCTGCGGGATCTTGATGTGTTTGGTCAAAAGCGCACTCTGCAATGTGTTGACGCATTTCTGAGAGTCGTCGGGCTTCATGGGTTGGTCGGGATCAGAGGATTCCGGAGACGGAGTAGGAGCTGGTAGCTGAAGAGCAGAACGAGAATGAGCTGCGAAGAGCCAGGCGGCTAAAACAGGGCAACACCGGCTCCGGTCAAGGTTTCTACCACACGCCTCATTAACGCCGCCAAAGAGCTCATCGGAGAGGTCAAGACGGCAGCTTTGAGCTTGGACCTCGACAGGAAATGCCGGTACGGTGTTGGGTTGCACTGGTTCGACGAGTAGATTGCTCAAGGCGGTGGAAAAGAGAAGAAAACAGAGGAGGACAAGTAAAGTGTGAATTCCCATCATTCTGAAAGGCTAGAGAGAGAGAGAAAAGATGATCTACAAATTAAAATGTCCTCAAAGTCTTTTAGATTTCTTAGATTCACGAAGAAAAGCAGCCTTCCATTATTCACCATCTTCTCTCTCTTGAGAGAGAGAGATGTGATGGAAAAAACAAGAGATTCTTTACTTTGGCAGTTACTGGTTTGTTTTAGACTATATAATCCCTCTGTAAACGTGATAGTTCCGGAAATTACAACGCTTCTGTCTTTTGGCTTCACTAAGATCCTTAACGACGTTATTACTACTCTAGTTCATACTTGTATACATGCATAGTTATGTATTCTGCATATATAACATATATGTGTAACACGTTGCACGGATTACCTAGTGAAAAGGGCTAGATCATGCGGTTCTTCATGGTGGAGAAACAGATTGAGCCCCATTCAAAATGAGATGCCAATGGAGGATACTGACATGAAGAAAAGGGTCAAATTCTATAGGAAACAAATAAAGAGAGACAAAACTCCCTCTCTCAATCATTTATTATATCATTGATTCGCTTTTTAAGCATCCACAAATCAAATCCAAACCACCTTTTTCAAATGGGTAGGAAGAGGAACTGGAACCCGCCTAGGGAAACGAGTGAAATTTCCAAAAGGCGAGAAAAAGGAGTCATGATTTCTTAATCTTCCTTCTAAGTTCCAAATTCCACTAATAAAAGCTTTTTTCACACGTTGTTGGTACTTGTTGTTGTATGTGAACATATGGAACAAAGTTAAGATAGCTTGCCTAATTTTTCAATACGTTACACATTCATGAAAAATCATATGTATAGAAATATAGAACAAAAACAATAGATTTATACACCAAACAATAGAACGAATGCAACAAAGAATCATAGGCGAAAGAAAAAAATATTTGTAGTAGGGATATAAGATATATATGCCTATGGTGTAATTTAAATTAACTCAAAGTCATCAAAGATGAAACTTTCAGGAAACCCAAAGTCAAAGAAATTGTTGGAGCTGGCTTCTGCTTCAATACTCTTTTGTTGCGGAGAAGAATTTGGCGTTGACATGAATGAGTCCAAGTCCAAACTCTCTGATAAAGGTACGCCGAGTATTACGTTCATAGGCTCATAAGACGAAGTTTCATTGTTTGTAATCGGGGTTGTACACTCGGCTTGTGGTTGAGACGAAACTGATAATGTAACCGGAGAAGTTTGAAGATGTTGGTCGAGGTGGTTCGATGCGTAAACTGGATTAGGGTTTTGAAGTTGGTGTTGATGGGACAAGAGAAGAGAAGCTAATCTCAAGGAATCAAGATTAAGCAGAGACGATGCATTTGGTTGAGTGAAAAGTAACCCTAAAAGTGATGACAAACCAAGAAGATCAAGGCGTGGAGAGTGAGTAACAGGATCGATACCATTCCTTACAAGTCGCTTGCGGATATGAGTATTCCAATAGTTTTTTATTTCGTTGTCGGTTCTTCCTGGTAATCGAGCTGCTATTGTTGACCACCTAAAATTTATCAAATTCATTACTATATGTATGATATTAACATATAAATCCTCTTATATATTTTTACTGTAGATGAATATATATTATCTTTCTTATTATAATAATGTTGAATATGTTTATGTTTAATGTGCGTGTGTGATACATATTCGACACATGTTATTACTATTTTTACTTATAACATATGTCATAATCTAAATATAAATTTAAGATCAAATAAATAACCTAGGAACAAGACAAATTATTAAAAAACATAAAGATGAATATTTTTAATGTGAACCTGAATGTCAGATGTAAATTTGCACAAATTTGACATGTCTATCATGTGTCAAAAATTTTAAATTAAAAAATAAACTAATAGAACCTATAAAATAAGGAAAAATAGATGAAGGATAAAAAATCATTCTAAAACATGATAGTAGAAAAACCATTATTTTCACTAAGATTTATGTGAAATCAGAATAATATTTATATATATATATAAATTATGAAATGTTAAATATTATTATTTGCGTCATTTAACGTAATAATGTGTATAGTGGTTATTATGTTGATGGTATTCATTGTTAATGATTGTGTGTTAGAATTATGTCTAATATGGATTTTATTTAGAATCTCACTAAACATATCATATTATACTTGCTATCAATTTTAAAACTAAATATGTACATCACCATGTTTTTTACTTTTATGAATATACTAAATATGATATGTCGATGTTAAATTTTACGATAGTTAAGATAGTAATGATGTGTATTTATGGTAATTAATTATTAGGAAAAATTAATTAAATCTCACTAAAACAACTCATTGTATATATGTTATAGTATTAGAAATTTAGAACTAAACATTTATATATATATATATATATATATTATTGTTTTTTATGTGGATGAGTTGATGACCTAAATATTGCTATGTACGCTCCGCATGCATACGCACGCCCCTTGCAATTTTTCATTAATTAACACATAAAAGTTGATTAGTCGATCTTAGATAAAAGAAATGATGATATCAGTGGTGGCTTACTTGTTTCCCATAACACTGTGTAGCTGTATGATAGTTTCTTCTTCCTCAAAAGAGAATCTTCCTCTCTTGATGTCCGGTCTTAGATAATTGGTCCATCGAAGACGGCAGCTTTTTCCACATCTTTGGAGCCCTATAATAAATGTGTCATTCAATATATATATAGCGAGAGAATATATTCTATCAGAGCAAGAATATATAATAAATGTAGATTTACGGCTAATTACCGGCGTTTTTAGGAAGGAGACGCCAATTGCGAGAACCATGAAATCGAATATAATCGATGAGTTTCTGATCCTCCTCAGATGTCCATGGTCCCTTCTTCACTTTGTTCTTGTCACAACAAGGTGATCTTCCCATCTTTATTTATTTAGCAATAGTTTAGTTTTGTGTAGATTAAAGGATCGTTTCTTAAATTTCCAAAAGAGAGGAGTTGAGTTTTAGAAATGTCAATGTGTGGGTGTACTCATACCTTCTCCATTTATTTGTTTATATAGGGGATGTGAATGGGAAGAACTTAAATTAATGTGAAAGAGAGCAAGGTCAATTCCATTTGGCGTGGGCTTTATATGCCACGTGTCTTTTTGACCATAATATTGTATACAAAAGCAAAATATAAACCTGGCCTGTACATATCGATGTATATTCTAGAAACAATCCACGTGATAATATGTAATTTGGAGATTCTGTCAGTATGATAATCTACTATTGTATAGAGAAATAGTAATGGAACTAATAAGAGACTAAGATAGACCACGTGGAGGGTAACTATTCGATGGTGTGATCGGACTGTAAAAAAAAAAGAAATATCACCTTATGATAATGGTGAGGGTTAAAGTGAAGCACATTTGTTGACTTTGTTTGTTAATAGTTTAGTTGACTTTACAAGAATAGTTAAATAGAGTATATATGTTGCGTTGAATTTTGTAGCCGAGAGTTTCAAAGGTTAAGAGAGAGTGAGGACGGTAAAGTAGTTGGATAATCTGATCAAATACGCATAAAATCTTTCAATAACGTGTTAATGTTATGTGCAAGTTCAAACTAGCAGAGATTGCATGTGGAAGGGTTTCTCCAAACAGCCATCCACGTCGGCACTAGTAAGACATTTCAAAATGCAAATTAAACAACAGCAACAAAAATGTATAAGTGAAGGTTTTTTCTTTTAAAATTTGTTAAATTGTTGGTAACCAACTTTGAATTCCATATCCCTTTTGCCCCCGAAGAACCAAAGGCTTCTTTCGGAGTTCACACCGAAGTTATTGTCTAAAAAACAATGTGTGGGTTCATGCAGAAGACGACACGTCGAGAGAGAGAGAGAGAGGTGATGTAGGGTTGTCTTTTCATTCTTTTGCATCATTCCATCTACTCTTTAGGTTAGGTTTCTGGATAGAAATAGTGATGACGTCAAAACAAAGATTGTGTCAAGTCATCACCTTGGGAGCTTCTCGAACAAACAAGGCCCAATTCGAGTTTATCTTACTTGATGGGCCACTAATCGCCTCGTAACATCGTACTGTGAATGATGTTTTTAAGATAAAAAAGTACTTTAAACAAAATGGTAGACTTCAATTTAAAATTGGAACCTTGTCGAGGTGTAGTTTCTGGAATCAACTAGAAACAGTGTCTTAAATCAATCTATTTCTTTATCTCGTCTATAACAACTAATAATCAACCAAGCCCCCAAACTCATCTATCCTTCTCTGTTTCTTATCCCCTGTTCTTTGTCTTTATGTTCGAAAATACAATGCAAATTGAAGAAACGACACTGTACTACATTAGTGTAGTGTGTCACATGACGTCAGCGTGTTTTTTCTTAAGATTATTGTTGGGCTTGAGACTTTTGGGCCTTGCTTCTTTCGAATAAAACTGCACCCTCTCGCTCTGACGGAGGTTTCACTTGCCTTGGGTTGACAGGAGTGCTCTTCTAGGAGAGACTCTAAGACACATTTACTAGTGCAAAAAGATCTTGCATGAGAGGCAAAGTTTGATATAACCTCTGGATAATATGTGATGGTGCGAATTTGTCAAAATACTTATAACAAACTTGCTCAATGCCAGGAAACAAACTCGATAAACAAAGATGTATTTGGCAATAATAGATCCCTATACAATATCCCAAAAGTTTTACTGTAAAAACTAAAAAGCAAGATAAACAATATCTCTTAGATTGCAATCATTGTTGGCATACCAACACACACATATATACATATATATAATACGATGAAATTATAGACCGATGTATGGAGTGGGAGATCACAAAAACTGTCTCTATCCAAATGTCTATGAGTGTAAGGCTAAACTACAGCCTACAACGTGGGCTTATAACCTTTTTCAAAAGAAAGGTCTCATGGGATAAGAAAGAGATGAAGAAGATGAGCAATCTGAAAAATGAGAACTGTCCAAATCATCCCAAAGAGGACTTTCAGGACCCCATCCCGATGTAACCGCATTGTACCACGCTTCAGCCATACCTTCCTCTCTTCCACCATCACTAACCTCTACTTCCTTGCTCTCCAAGTTAACCTCGCTTGGCTGTTGCGTTTCAGATTGTTTCTGTTCCGACGAGCTTGACGCACCAGTTGAATCACACACCTCGATTTCCTTATTCACAAAAAGCAGTGGAAAATTAAGTGTTGCGTCGTGGCCTCTCAACTTGAAGGCTTGGCGATCGTAGGCCATGGCAGCTTCCTCAGCTGTATCGAAGGTACCAAGCCAGAGACGTGCTCTGCTCCGTGGCATACGTATCTCTGCAACCCATTTTCCCCATTGACGCTGTCTCACTCCTCTGTAAAGCTTTGTTGTGCTGTACGGCTGAACAACTTCGTGGCTCATGATCGTCTTTCTTCCTCGTGGGCTCAAATTCAATGTGTCGGTCCAGTACTTGACCATATACTGCTGCTGCTGTTGCGGTCTCATCTGGTTCTGGCCTTGTATTGTCGGGTCGTATTGTTGGTTAACCGGAACGTGTCCGAACTGTTGTTGATTCTTAGCTGTTGGATCGAAGGAAAAAGGGAAGGCCGCCAAAGAATAAGGCGAAAATGAGGGTAGGAGATAAGGTTTAGGTCGATGATCAAGAGTATTCCTCATCTTCTTGGTAGATTTTGGAGACGTGGACGAAGCTTCTCCAAAATAAGGATCGACTTTTTTACCTTTAGTAATACAAAGATTGAGCTCATCGTCAAAGTCCATCTCTGCCTTACAAAAATATGTTCAAAACAGAGAGAAATGGATGGAAAAAACCGTAAGAGGAGAAAGCTAGAAAAGAAAAAAGAGAAAGTACTATGTATGTTTTTTTAAAAGGTTTTTGGGGCAAAAGAAACGCGACTCCATTGGGGTTTTATATATGAGATGAAGATTAGATTTGGGAACCATTTTTAATTGGTTTCTGGGTTATTAGATATTATTCCTTGGCTTCCACTCTTTATTTGGTCTAATTGGAGAAGAGAGATGTTTGACACATAAGCAAGAAATCAATAAGCACAGAAGATACAACCATTCACGTCCGTACAACTACGTGGCATTCTCTGTTGTTTTGGACGGTGTAACACTTCCTTTTATGTCATTATTATTTTCTCACCTTTAGTTTTCGAAATACAGTTAAATAATAAATATAAACGAAGATTTTATTACTCAGAATTTAAATTAAAAAAAAACGATATTTTTTAAAATAAAAATAAAATCTACAAATGATATTTTTTGCAACAAAAATAATATCGTAAAGATATAAATAATTAATTAAGAGTTTGCTGAATAAAATAGTTTGATAATGGTCGGCTAGCCGCGGCTAAGGATAATAGTAAATGACATCCCATGAGAGTTACAAATTGATGACATATATATTAATCAGGGCTTTATATATTTATACTTTGATTATATATTCTGGGTCGGCAATTGGTCAGACTCAGCTTTCACTTTTATGATTATTTTTTTGTTTTGTTTAACCTCACCACTCTATAAAAGATATACTCACAAAACCGACCAAGTTTGACCAAAAATATATATAGATTTTCTTTTCTAAGACAAAATCATTATTTTCTTGTAACTAATTTCAAACATGAAAGATGCAATGACTTTCTTATATAGCTCATAAGAGAGCTTCAAATTCCAAGTCATCATTTAGTTTTCCTATTCAATTAAGCCCTGTTTTCATGATTATCACCATTTGAAGTCTGTATTGATTAGTTTTTATGTTATGAACAAAACTATAGTAAGCTGTTCAAGAAAAAATCAAGAGAACCGGTCCTTATCACAAGTAGAAAGCCACAAACTTCAGAAGAGAATAAATGTATTGGGACAATCATCAGTCACACCTCAAACCAAATATATGTTAAAAAGAACACACATGTTGAAGAAAATCCAACGTTATTACTATGTACTACTCTTCAAAACACAAAACGAAAGAGACTGTTAACAATGAATGAATTTAAAAACCTATGTATCATAGATAATGAGAAGTAGTGGTGAAGTAGGTGAAGTCATGGTGGTGGAACCTTACTTGCTTTAGCCGAGAATCTACGATGCTCAAACGAACAAAGCAATCTATCATTGTCCCATAGCCTCCCTTGCATTTTGTAAATGGCATCCCAAATGCATCCTCTCCCTCTCTTCTTTCCTCGCATCTGTTTTAATGCCAGCACAAATGAAGGGGGCTTTAGAAATTAATGTAGCATACACCATACAATACACACCCAAGAGGAAAGTCAAAATGCACCTTGGAAAGATGAGGATAACGTATGGTAAGAAAGAAAAAAGGCAGACAAGGCAACAGCCATCCAAACGCAGGAGACAGATCAACACTCCTCAACGACCTCTCAAGCCTGCGCGTCTTTCTCCAAAATCTTTGATCTGGATGTGATCATGGCATCTCTAAAATGACAAAGAAAATGTTTCAAGAATTAACACCATCTCACGCTGTCAGTAGCATAGAAGAAGAATGGGAAAGTGTAACGCCTCCGACCGCTCTCGTGTGTGGACCTCAACACCCTCTCTAGTCCAGTGGCTTAATTAATTCTCGTCTGACGGCCGGGGTACTGAAGGTCGAAAGATTTTTTTACTAACCTAATGCATCACCACATAATCTTTCTTCCTGAGATTTACCCTCACTCACACAGCATCGAAATCACTTATTTGTAGGTCACCCTTATATAGATTGTTTCATCTCAAACATTTGTAACTTAGTTCTGTTAAAACGAGTGAAGCAGAACATAGGTAAAATTTGGTGAGATAGATAACTAAATTAAATTCTCTCAATCTCTCTGAATCCACCATCATTTTCCATAAATCGGGATATGCTTATTTTGTCTTGTTATAATCCTCGAGATGAGTCTATTGTTAGGCGTGCGCCTTAACTTGTGTAATGTAGATTGCCATTTACCAAGAGTATGCTGGAACTGGAAGGAAATTCTTTTGTCGGATATTTGAAATGTTGCAAAGTCCAAAACAGGATTAATATAAAATGTATATACAAAATCTCAAGATTCATGCAACGAGGCTTCACTTATTTGTCTGCACAATCGTTGTCTTTTTGCGGGATGATATCATAAATAATCTTGAGGTATTGTATCATGAATGCAATGTAGATTAGTGTGTTGGAGAGAGATATCGGTGTCGATGCCCAGTGAAGAGGTAACAACGGTCATTGCCTCATCATCAAACTCTTGCTGAATTTCAGTATATTTTGATCATTAATCACTCTTATTAGGACTCTGTTTAAATTACACAACATTGTCTATATCTGGCTCATCCCAGAGCAAAAGAGGAGTATTCTCTAAATGTAAAGCCATGGAATTTGCGAAACACAGTGCGTAAGCAGTCTCCTTTACTTTAGAGTCAATACACAGAAGAACAAAATGAAGATCCGCAATTTACAAATCTAAAAAAGGGAAATCAATCACAATAGTTAATGAAAGTAGAAGATTAGAGAAAAATGAAACATTCCATAGACACCTCAGGGTCCCTCACGGCTACATCTTCCTTCTTTACCTCAACATCTACTTTCGCCTCTTCCTTCTTTACCGCAACATTCACTTTGGCCTCTTCCTTCTTTACCTCAACGTCTACTTTCACCTCTTCCTTCTTTACATTTCCTTCCTCCTTCACCGGAGCGCCTTCTCGTTTCTTCATGGGGCTTTTCCTTGCGGAACTTGGGCCACGAGTGGCCGGAGACCGAGAGCGACGCCTCGGACCATCCAGTAAGCCACTCCGTGAGAGCGAAGTACCGGAATCTACATTCTGGCGGTTGTGGTTAGGGTTTGTACGAGCAGATGGTCTCTCTCGAGTCAACCTAGGACGGAGCTTACCCTGAGGCGAGTGTCGTTCTACCGGAGATCTGGAGACTCTGTCAGGCCTACAACGGCGAGAGGAAGGAGGAGGAGGTCGGTGGGGTTTGCTGAGAGCGTCATCTTCGAGGATGGAAGCAGCTGTAGCAGTAGTGGCGGTGGAGAAGCTGTGAGTGTCAGACTTGTTGTGAGAGATCTCAGGGGTCTGGAGTGAGGGAGGAAGGTTAGCTTCGGAATCTAAGACCGTGGGTATAGAGGGAACGAGGTCGTCAGGTACGGCGACCGGAATGGGAACGGCGACAGGGGCGGAAACAGAAACCGACTGAACTACAACTTCCTTGACGGTCTCTTCTTCAATGGGTGGAGGAATTTGTACGGCGGCTACAGGTGGGGCTGTGACTTTTCCGGAGCTCAAGCAGCATCCCATTTCTCTCTACCTACTAGTGCTCACACTCTCTCTCCACTCACGGGAATCCAATCTATACTTGTCATCCTTAATGGGCCTCTTTCTTATGACGGCCCATACCCACGATGGGCTCGATTTGTTATATATTACTAAATATATCGTCAACAATAATATTAAAGTTAAGCTGCAATATTATAAGATTTCATATTCGAATCCAATCTGACAAATAAAGTCATGAATACGATATTTGTCTCGATCGTTTTCAAAACGAACACTGAAGCTTGTCTTGTGTAAGAACTTCCAAAAAAAATAAAGGTTCAAAAAATCATGTCGATGGATGATGGAGAATATCTGCCTGATAGTGACCCGTCGATGCTGAGACAATTGCAACACCAAAAACATGCCAATTTCCCTTGGAAGTGACATGTAACCAAATTAAAATGCTGAATAACCCGAAAACCCCATGTCTTAGTGCTAATGCTAATCATACAATAACTCCTTTTACCCTGGAAAAGACTAATAAAGTAGGAAAAGCAATAAAAGCAGGAATCAGAAAGGGCCGAGGCTCACAAATTTTTAAAACCTAAGCCCATTTGTACAAACCTAACACAAGTCAGGAAATAATTGTATTGAAGCCATAAAGTCACTACCTTTCCACAACTTGATGAGAGAGGTGTTTAGATATTAAAGCAAGCATGTTGACACCTTTACTTCAGTTTCTCTCATTCTTATTTTTCCAATTTGTTATTCACAAAATACACTAACAGATAGCATTAGATTATATGTATTTTTTGAATTATTTTTTGAGTTCCCCCAAAACACACATGTACATACACATAATCGATATATGGCATTGGGGTTTGAGCGCAGTGCAGAATACCCAACAGACATAGATGTCAATGACGTCGTCGACATGCACTTGCTTGGTTACTAGTTGTTATATAGACAAGTAGCTGATTTTTCTATTAAAGACCCAAACTTATTTAAAAGTAATTTTAATAGCCAATGGGAGAAACAGCTCGATAACCTATGATTCCTGAGGAAAGGGAAGAGAGCCCAAGAATTGCAGAACCTCCGAGAGAAGGAAGAGAAAATAAAAAGGACTTTGAACGTAACTTAAAAGAGGATGACGAAGAAAGAAAGGAGTTTGTTTTATGACATTATAGAATCAAGATTACCTGAAACACTCGACACCAAATTCCTCAACTTCTTGTCTTGTCAAGACTCTAATACACCACCACCTCTGTTCTGCTCTTATCGACCATAAACATTCTCTCTCTCTCTCTCACATCCATATGCTGTTATGTAGGTTATATATGTATATTGATTACTATTATATATTAATATTAATAATTCAGAGGTCCCATGCCCCAACGAAATTTGTTTTGCTTTGTTAGCCAGCTAATTCGCATCCGCCAAATAAAAATTTGCTTCCTTTGTATAAGAGTTTCTTTCTAACCCCTAAATCCAAAGGCCAAAGGTACCCTCTTTCTTATTTCTCTATCTCTCTTCTTCCGAAAAGCCCTTAATAAGCTTTTGGTTTGATATCAGATCTCCACCACTTTTGATGTGCGTGCTCCTTTAGGGCTTTCTTTTTATACCCCAAAACGAGGACTTTTCTTCTCTCACCCATAACCCCATCTTTCTCTTCCTCTCTCTCTCTTTTCGTTTTCTCATACGCTTTAAGGAGAATCCAGAGAGAGAAAGTGTGTGTTTGTGTGTCTTAGAGATGGCGAATGAGGAAGAGATACAATGTGGGTCGATGTTGTTTAAGCAAGAGGAGCTGCAAGAGATGAGTGGTGTCAATATCGGAAGCGATTACGTTGAGGTGATGTGTGGTTGTACCAGCCACCGATACGGCGACGCCGTTGCAAGACTTAGGGTTTTCCCCAACGGCGACCTTGAAATCACCTGCGAATGCACCCCTGGCTGCGACGAAGGTCACCCTCTCTCTCTCTCTCTCTCTCTCTCTCTCTCTCTCTCTCTCTCTCTCTCTCTCTCTCTCTTTCTATATCCAGTCTGTTTCTCACGTCTTCTGATGCTTTTGTCAAAATGGGTTTTGATTTATGTGCATGTTACATGTGAATGTGTGAGATTAAACGTTGATGCATCTCGCTTTCTCTTGCTCAACTCTCGAGATGTCTTCTAATACTTTAGAGAATAAGGGTTTTTCCCTTTCTCTCTTTATTAACCGCGCGTACGTTTGTTTCTTTAGATGGTGTGGTCTTCTTCTCTAGCTCTTTTTGTTTTCACACAAATCCTTTGCTTTACCGGTTGGTTGATCTCTGTCTAGCTAAGTACATTGGACTGGTAAAGCTGAGGTCAACGAATGTTAATGCATGATAGCATCTTACCACGTCTTTTGGATATTGTTAAATAACCTTCACGGTCAACGACTCTTATAATGTATGCTAGATCCAACCTTGCAGAGACTTGATTTGCTTCACAGTTATGTTTTTGCCGTCTGTATCTATAATTGTAACGCATCTCTTTATTAATGGCCAAGTTGTAGCTTTATTGACATATGATATGCCTCACTTAGCTGTACGTATATGCGTCTGATGTCAAAGTTTGATGCAACATCCTTGCCATTATTAGTTCTTATGACACCTTGTAGCAGCCACGAATACCATCTCTAGCATCTAGTTATACATGCACTTTTGGAGACGTCTAAAAAAAAGTGATCTGACTTCAACAGTTTTGATTGTATGCAGGCAAATTAACACCTGCTGCGTTCGAGAAGCATTCAGGGAGAGAAACGGCCAGGAAATGGAAAAACAATGTATGGGTTATCATTGAGGGCGAAAAGGTTCCTTTGTCAAAGACAGTACTGCTCAAATACTACAATGAAGCATCAAAGAAATGCAGTAGATCAAACAGATCACAAGGTGGAAAAGTTTTCCATAGAGATGAGTTTGTTGGGTGCAAAGAATGCGGGAAAGAGAGGCGGTTCAGGTTGAGGAACAGAGACGAATGCCGCTTACACCACAATGCGATGGCGGATCCAAACTGGAAATGCTCAGATTTTCTATACGACAGGTAAGGTTATTGTTGTGCTTGTATTTGAGCTTTTCTACTTAGGTGAGCAGTTGAGTATGGTTTATATACTAATAATGGTTAGTATGGTTTATATACTAATAATGGTTGTTGCAGGATAACATGTGAAGGAGAGGAAGAGAGAGGAAGCAGAAAAGTGTACAGAGGCTGCACACGTTCACCAACTTGCAAAGGCTGCACTTCTTGCGTCTGCTTTGGCTGCGAGTTATGCCGTTTCTCTGATTGTGCTTGCCAGACTTGCGTCGACTTCACTAGCAATGTCAAAGCTTGAAAGAAAAAACCAATGGAGTCCACTAAGAAAAATGCATTTGTCGCAGAACTGGTTCCAATTAAAACTTTTAAATCACAAAAAAAAATCTCATCTTTATCTAGGTATCGTTGAATAAAGCAAATGAAAAAAAGGTGAAAAAGTGGATTTCCCAGAAGAACATGCAGACGAGCATGCACTCAGAAAGCGATTTTTGGCTGGTGGCAAAAAAAGAACATATGTTATTCATAGTTTGTTCTTTATTTTTCTATTAGCTGTTGACAGCTTTGAGAGACGAAAATAGATGTCAATGGCATAGCTACTACGGTCTGTGATTTAGGAGAAGGAACAGTGAAAGAGACACATTTTTAACAAATACCTAAAAAGCCCTGAGCTCTATCCCAACACAAAAACCAAATGGAATCTCAAAACTGAAGCATGCTTTTATCATCAACAAACAACAGGGTGGTTGGGCTTAAAACACACAGACCAAGTCATCAAAAGAAACAGAGTATGTGGTGCCCAAAAGTTTAATCACAACTCCATTAATTTAACTAGATTGTATTACAATGGTTCAATTACTGAGCAGTATGCACATCAAATCCAAAGCTTTACCTTGTTGATTCTCTCACTCCTCTTATGTCTACAGAACTCGAGATGCATAAACCACAAACTGATATCCCCTTTATACCTAACCTACCTCATGGTCGCCAGCCTATAAATCTTCGCAAACGCTGGCCACGCCGGCAAAATCCGATATCCATTGCTTATTCTTTTTCTTAGACTGACGCGGCGCCGCCTTTTATCCGCAACTCTCCGAGTTCATCAAGCTGAACCTCCTAGTCATTTGAAGGGGGCTCGGCCGCTTAAGCCGGTACTTGAACTTACGTCGCTGTTTCAAGACCTCAGCCTTTTCTACACGCGTGAATATTCTGAATCATCAAGCTCTTTAACCATCCGCTCTAGGCGGAACTGAACAACGTCCACCATTGCTACTCGATCCCGGCGGGGACTGCAACGGTAGGGCAACGCTCTTCATTTTTATTATATGGGCCGTAAGAATAATAAAGGTATGGGGTTAAGACCCATTTGTGGCAACTTCTCTGTTTCGAGAGACGAATATTAACTGCTGATCTATTTGTTGTTGGAGACGCTTTGAAGTCAGGAGGACGTGATGTCGTGATGATGCTCTTTGGTCTTTGCTCTCTCTTCATCCCCCTTCTGTGTTAAACAAGCCTTTATGACTCGAAACACAGATTTGGGCCATTTCAACTTAGAGCAATTAGGGTTTTTCATTGACACTATAAAAGTATCACCTCCTCCACGGTTCTATTCTTCTATTACTTTTCCGCTTGTTCTTCTTTCGTTGGTTGTGATTTTCTATTAGTTTTTCTAAGCGTTTGTGATTTTATTGTTTGTTTTGGAGGAGAAAGGATTCGTTTTAATGCCTCAGAACACCTTTAGCTTGTTTTCGAGAATGATCAACGAAAATAATGCTAGTCATAGAGGCATATATTGAATTGCGGTGTTTAAACGTGGAGGCATACTTGTTCATCATAGTTTAGCCTCTAAAATTATCCGCTAAACCCTTTATGGTTTGTCTTCGTTTAAAAAAAATAAAGTTTGGGTATCCAGATCTGTCCTCGTTTGAGATTGTCGAATTATTAGCAGGTTCATTTGAAGCCCGTGTCTCGTGAATCGTAATTATTATCGGTTCTAAAGCTGGTTGAACAAGTTTTGTCTTATGACTTATCCAAAAGGTGATTGGTTGGATTGGTAAACGAATAAAAGAAAAAGGCAGCAATAGATTTGATTCAAAACTCTTTTTGTACAACAAGTTTGAATCTGTATCTACTGTCGAATTCTACCTTGATCAGAAGGAAATCAAGTCCGTCTAATGCTCTCAATTGATCCTTGTAAAAATTGTACAAATGATAATAAAGTATCCCAAATTCATCTATTGTAGCTGCTTTAAACTGATCCATGTCGAGGGAAGATTTTAAAATAGCATGGATTTGCACGTGTCAAATTCCATTAGTTAACAATGTTGAATGATCTGACAGCAGTTTGAAAAATAGATTTGTATAAAGGACATCTCTAGACACTAAAAACCACAATTTGCAAACTTTCGTGTCTTCAAGAAAACCCTATCCTAAAGCTCAAACTTGGTCTGATGCCCACTGATTCTGGATTTACCCTGTTTTAATCAGGCTTTCGAGGCTGCAGATTTGGACAAATCAGGAACCTTAGCCAGAAAGAACCCAGTTGCTCTGGTATTCTGTTTGTATATACCGTGAAACTCTGTTATTTTAATACTACATTTTTAGAATTTAAAGGTGAAAAGGATGAAGTTACGGTTGCAGCAAGCAAGTTTGCTGGCGAACGAGGGCCTTGACTGGACAATGAGGTACATAACTGGGAGGGATCTGAGCCAATATTGCAATTTGTAATGTGTATTGTGAGATTGTCTTTAGGGGAACTCAGATTCGGTAAACCCCACAAAGTTGTGGCAAAGCAAATCCTTTTGCGAGAATCTCTCTTCACAAAGCTGACATTTACAAAAGATAACAAAACTCACGATCTTAATGTGTATTTCGACATTGAATATCCCAGCAAAGGTGCAGTGATGCACAAACATTCTTGCTCTACAGTCCATATGCAACAACAAGAAAAATCGAAACCAACCAATTTCACAATCAAATCACCTCAACAAGAGTTGTGGTTTTCACTCAAATTGATTATGCTCATTCTTCAAACGTCAGAATCGGGCAAAAGGTAAAATTACTATTCTTGCCTTCCAACTCCACAATTCTTTTGGCAGCACCTGAATCTCGAGGGCTTTCTCCTACAAGACGTAGCGTTCTGATTTTAGGCAGCTCTTTACCTAAAGGAGTCTCATCGTTCACACCACTGCTATACAGTTCCACTTCACTTGGGATTTCCCATCTCTTCTTTACTCTCCCCTCCCGCTTGCTACTTTCATCAGAAGCTCTTCGCTTCTCTAGCCTATGATTCTCTTTCTCTTCGTTCTCAGGCAATGATCGTTTCCTTGCATCTTTCTCTGCCGTCTGTGTTTTGCTCATCTGACTGTACCTGCTAGCCACCACTCTTCCTGGTTTCACTGGTTTCCTCGAAAGAACATTCTTTTCCTCGTCTTTGAAGAGCCTCTTAGGCTGGATCGATGAGAGAACGCCTTCTTCTTTCTTCACCGCTCTCATTGACCCTACCGTCCTCGCTGCTTGCTTCTGAACCGCCGTGATCTTCGATGCAGCTTTGCGAGATCTCGGGCTTAGACTCAAACTCGTTCGTCCTCTAGCTTTTGTAACTTTGCCTTCCTCGATGCCCGGAAGCTTCCAGAAACAGGACTTGCGTCGATTCTGAACCGATTGAAGAGGAGTCACCGTTTCGGATTTTTTAGCAGCGGAGAAGATCTCCCCTGGTCCCAGACTAACGCCTCTACGGGTGGGCTTTGATTTGGGTCCTGGAAAAGACGAATCATCGATCTTCACTGACTGTTTCTGAGATTCCATGAATTTCGCTGGAACAATTCGTCCTCGTATAGCAATGCTTCTTGCGGTTTGCTCTGCTTTCTCGAGTCGGAGCGACTCCAATCTGGTCGATAAGCGGCAGATTTCTTTTTCTATCTCTTCGATCTCTGCATCAATGTCTCGATCATCACGCCTTTTAATTTGATTTGCGCCGAATATCGCCTTCATGGTTTTAGATTTTGCTGACGGGATTTCACACCAGGCCATCGGTGGCTTTTCTTGGACATTACTGAACCCAAGCGGATCGGTGATCGTCAATGAGGATTGGAGCGAGGAGGAGACTGACAGTGGAATCTGATTCTCCTTGTTACCAATGGAATCAAATGAATTGTTTACGAAATTTGGGCGGAGATTAGACCAGGAAGCTTCGATGGTGGAAGTAACTTGGGAATCTCCATCGTCAAAGGCAGCGTTATTCCAGATCTGAAGCTCGGGAGCGTTACGCGTTTCTGTAGCCTCCATTGAAATCATTTTCAGAGCGATCGATCTTCCTTTTCACTAGAAACTACGATTTTGGGAACGAATCCGGCTATGAATGAGGAAGAAGGAAGGAGAGGGAGAAGAGAGTATTTCTTGAGGAGTATTTGACCGTTGGAAGCGAAGGAGACGTTACTCCATCATGGAGCTTCCTGAGATATGGACCGTTGGATGGAGCAGACGCGCTCCGTTTCATTCAAAGAGAAGTTACACTGAATATAAATCTACATGGGCTATGGCCCAATAAAGCCTAAGGGTTTATCTCGTTTCAGGTAGGCATCAAAACCGTTTATTTGGGCCTCACAAATTATACAATTTCGGTTTAATCCAAGATAGAAGAAAGAATGTATAATCCATTCATTGGCATGGACCTGACACGATCCAATTATGACGATCATATAAAATTAATAACATTATGGTGCGACTGACTTATCTGTCCCATTGGATAATGATGTTTTGGAATCTTTTTGAGATTATTATTTAATTGAGAATCGCAATCACGTTGGATAAAGTAGAATTAGTGGTAATCACAATCATAAGATCCCCATATATATAAAAAAAGATTGATGAGGAAACTTGGAAGAACGACCATGTTTTCGATAAAGAAACTGAAAAGATTATCATAAATCGAACGATTTAATATTCACACAGATCAAACAAACTATATGTACAGCTATTATCAGAATATATGACTCGCTTCTCGAACTCAGCGGGTCCATGAACGAGGCACCATCATCTAAACATGAAGTTAGAATTAGCCTTGGCTCCAGCAGTTGAGGTACATGACTTGGCGGATAGAGTCATCGGGAGTGGGAGAAGAGGTACGCCGTCTTTCTTCCGAGGGGTTACCATCAACAGCGAGATCTGCGGCCGAGAGAGGGCGGAGATCGGAGGAAAGCCTGCGTTGGAGGCGGTGAGCAGAGCTGAGGCCGGTTTTCAACTTGACTCCGTGATCGGCGTTTCCTTGAACAGCCACGAACGATGCTGCCATCCACACTTTGTTAAGATAACTCATGGTTTATAGTAACTTTTAGATGAAAATCTTTTAGAGAAGCCTGTGTTTGTTAAATTGGAGATTAGCAGATTTTGTAAGAAGATAAAGCGAGAGAGAGGTGTGTACTTATAGCAGAGGAAGCTTGGTCTGGGGGGTAAATTGGTAAATTCGAAAAGAACTAAAATAGCGATACCGTGCAGATAATAGATCCAAGTTTTGGAAAGCGATACGAGATGTTGAGATTCTCGTGAAAAATCTCGGGAGAAATGGTGAGTAAGGGAAAAAGGAGGAAACATGTGGCGGCCTTAGAGGGTCATATCCTCAAGATTAGTCACCTCTTCTTCAATTATGGATTCTCCATTTGGGCCCCCCACCTATTATGTATCTTGGAATTAAGTGACTTTGTTTTTTTTTTTATTTGAGTTTAATGTTAATTTGTCACATACCTGTTTTGTTTTATAGTGTAGAAGTGAAACTATAGGTAGTGTCCATGAGGGATTTGATGACGTGGAAGATGGTTATTGGGTCATCACGTGCGCTTTCACGTGCTATCACCATCCACCAATGCTGCTTCTTCTTGTCCCTTTGCTTCTTCCCATCCCGGTTACTATATTGCTTACTAAAGTGCTCTCACACCAAACAAATCTTCTTTTTTTTGTCTTCTGGAACAAATATCGTAGAAATTAAGACTAACTGGACGTAAGGCTTTGAGAATACAAAATACAGAAACATGTTTAATGTAAATCACAATCCTTTCGAGGGTTAGTAAGAGGATTTATAAAATAAAGTTGCTTGCCGTTTAAAGAAAGACGTACAATCCTGGAGGAGAAAAGATTTCCATCCAGACGACATCGTTTCAGAGCAGAGACAAAACGACGGGATGGAGGAAACCTTAAGGATAGCTATTTTGTTGTCATTTGAGAGCGAACCAAACCAAGAGAAGCTCCTTAAGCATAGCCATTAATTTCCTCTACGCGGCGTATGACAATGGCAACGGCGATGGTGACGACAAAATCTTCGTCTGCGACGGTTACATGCTTCATGAGGAAGAGCGTCTTCGACGCGCCGGTCAAGTGCTATGTTCTCGACGTTTAATTCCTTAATATGGAAGAAGAGAGAGATATCTGATTGTGGTTAATGGTAGATAACTAATTATTATTACTTCCTGCTTCTTACCAAGGAAAGTTTTGAAATTCATAACTTAAGCGTTCCCTTGATATTGGATTTGTGTACTTAAAGTTGAACGTTACTGTTGCGATCTTCATCGTTTATGCATCCATCTTCTAATATTGGAATTCTCCTCTGTTAATCTGATTTGGATTAAGAATCTGTGTCGTATATAGGAGTCCAGATTCATCTTCTTCTGTGTTCCTCTCTTGGAAACAGATCCCTTATTTATTAGTGTTATCAATCTCATGATAAAAAGGAGTTAGCTTTGTGAGGATCTGGGGTCATTCACACGTAACGGTCTGGCTCTGCTATTTCTAACTTGTTATTACGATGTCATATCCTCTTGCCTGTAAATTTTTGACTGCCTAACTATCGTATAGGATTATGTATTCACATTCATGTGGTTAGCTACAATCATTTCTACTTTTTTTTCTTTCTGATCTTCATATCTTGCCTCTAGCTACTTAGCTAGCCGAGTCAAAACGAAGGAAACGGAGATGCGTGATCAGATCATACACGAAGCGGAAAATTTCAAGAAAGATTTATCTGAGAAAGTGGAAAAGAACATCGGAACCGACAAGGTTAACCACCGTGAACAGGAGAAGATAAGCAGTAAGCTGACACATTCCTGTCTTTTTTGGGGGTTCTGTGTATTGGGAATAACATGTGACCTTTCTTAGCTAGCCAAGAGAAGTTCCAGAAAGAAGTTGACAAGCACTACTGAAAAGCAATTGCATATCTAATCCCACTTGAGTTTCTCAACGTTGAGAAGAAGAAATCGAAATAATGCTGCAGACAAGAAATCTTCTGTGATGGTTATTCAGGGTCTGAAACCAACTGATCTATGGAAAATGAGGCAGACTCTCTTGAAGCTCAAAACGAATCCTCCACCACCTATGATGCCATTTTCTTCAGTCAAATACTATGTGATTCATGAACAACGGTAAATATACTAAAGGTGAAAAAGATTTCGACGTTTTGGTAGAATTTCAATCATCTCTTTGAAATGTATTATTATGATGTAATGTCCCACGAATCAATAGAAAGAGATAAGTGACAAATATTCATATGATATTATATAATGTCCCATAATAGAAAGGGAAGAGGACAAGAATACGTAGAAACACACAAGACATGACACCACCAAATACTAATCCTAGCTCAATCTCCCCTTTGGAGATGGCTACAGTGACTCCTAGGCATTCACCGACACATCATACACACAAAATACAACACAGAAAGAGGAAGATGAGAGAACGCATGGGCCGGTTTAGGATGTGCTTTGCTTACTATTGACACCCTAAGGCCAACAGTCACTCTCTATTTTTCTCTTCAAAAAGAAGACCACACAAGCAGTAGTAGGATATTAGTCTTTAGTAAATGTATAGAGTTCGTTCAGAGGACTGGGGAGAAGTTGAGGCGGGAAGTGTAAGTTGCTTTCGGAACCCAGTTTCTGGGAACGACATCAGCGGCGGAGAGTGTTTTACCGGCGGAAAAAGTGGTGAGCTTGACGGAGAAGGGTCCCGTGAGTGGTCCTCCGACGATGCACCAGTTGGCTCCCCATATGTGCTTCATTTCTAACCACTCCGTCGCTCCTGCCTACACCAACATTCACATAAAAAGACCATCTTTATTTAGTCTTTACATTTGAATCTATTTTATTTTTATTTTAGTAGACTTAAGTGCTGTGCTTTTCCGAGAAAAAAAAGTGCTGTGCTTTTCTAGTTGGTCAATAAAGATTCATAATTGTGCTCACTCCACTAAGAATTTCCTCCTTTTTTATTTAGTATTATAAAAAGGTAGACTTTGAAGTGGAAGTGATTCAATAAGTGAAGAAAAAGAGAAATAAAAGAAAAAGAGAAGAAAAAGAGAAACAAAAGAAAAAGAGAAGAAAAAGAGAAGAAAAAGAGAAGAAAAAGAGAGTACTTGGCGAATATGCATGGAGCCAATATCGCCTTCACCGTCTTCAAACTCGACCAGTAGAGACAACCAAAAATTGGTTGATCCTTCGTTCACATGGAACGCTATGTTCTTCCCTCTATATTTACATGCCGTCCTTAAATCGATACACAGAAGAAAAATATTAGCAGTGAGAAAAGAGAAAGATAAATTGAGAAGTAATAAAAATATGGTCAACGGTCAAAAAGGTGGGGAACCATCAAAACGAGATCGCTGTTAAAGTTCCCTCTTTTGTTTAATCCATTCACACCCATTGCAAAAAAAAACTAATAATACTTAACCTTGTTTATCTTCTTACCATTTTTGACAAAAACTATATAATTCCTAGTATTTTTTAATTGATCGTGCACTGTTACGAGTTAGTTAATGTATACGTACCGGCGGTAAATAACCGGGATGAGGCCACGGTTACGGAGAGGGCCGGATTCTCCGGAGATAGCTAAGCGGCCGAAGGCGGAGCCACTGAGATCAAAATGAGTATTGGTTTTGGAGCAGCCGGGACACTCGTCGGTGACGATGACAGTGACGGCTCTCCGTGAACAAACATTCCTGTCCAAACACCGAACTTTGTAACAGGCGCCACATCCTTCACCGTTTCTGAAGAGAATAGGATTCACCGCCCCAACCCTCGCATGTAACGGCTTCACGTCCACCAACGTACCGTACCCACACGCTCCTCCTGCAATTTCACGCAACTCCGGGCATTTACATAACCAAATATCTGTTTTTTCGTGCTTATATCACTAGAGTGTGTTAGGCGAGGTTTATATAGTTAGTTAATTTGTGTGTTGTGGTTACCGTCGCTGCCATCTCCGTTGGGGCTTCCGTACCAGGTGGCAACTGCGGGAAGCCAATGCGCGTCTGAAACGTGACGATTGGTAGTGGGTAAAGCAGAAGAGCCACTGAGTAGCTGCAGGACAATGTAGAGAGTGGCTAAAATGATCAGAGGGAGCTGCATTTCGCCGGAGATGTGACCTGCGTCACTTTTCCGAACAATATCCGAGCCGCAAAAGGTTAGCAATGGAAAACCAAAAAGTTAGTTTGCCGACAGAGAGAGAGTGTGTGTGTGATGTGCAGTTGATATGTCAGTGTTGTTATATAGAGAAGAAAAGAAACTGCTTTATGTGGTTTTTCTTTTTGTATAAAATCTTTTACCGGTTAAGTCCCTTAGCCATTGTTCTTATTTACGGTAAGTGCCATTCCGGGACCCACCGACAGTTATGGCGTCGATTTCGCACGATCCAGCGTGTTACTGTCAAGGGACCTTAAGGGGTGTTTTTGTAATTTACTAGATTCGACCGTTGAAATTTCCCGTAGATTATGTGGCCGAGAATATGAATCCGTTAAGACCTGACGACTTCCCTCTTGTGACCTTATCCTTCATTCTCTTCGATGTAAAATATGTCATGGATTTTTTTTTTTTTTTCATTTATTCATAAAGTTTTATATAACATACAGTATATGAATGATTGAATGTAGGTAAACAGAGGAATGGATATCTTACAGTAATATAATATATATAATGGTAACGGTTTTGGCGCTAATTTGCATGGTATAACGAATAACCAACCACCTTTAGCTAACACAATGTCATATTGGGTTCAAATTTTGTTATTATTAACTCTGGTGGGGGCACTGTCATTATGCCCGAATATATATAAACAAATGGATCCACGATTTAGTATTTTTATCATAACGCACATGACTACTACTACCTTCTACTTTGTAGAATTTTACAATCCTACTTTTTTCAACAATTATACAACCCTACTTGTATATGTGATGTTACTTTCTTAAAGCTGAGAATAAAGATAATATAAAGGAGATATTTCTAGCGTCAATTACGGTTTATCTTTTTTATACAAAAGTTGATTATAAGAGTGGAATTCAAAGTGTATTGACAACAAAAAAAATATATAAATAGACACGACTGATTTGTTTGGTGTATGTACTGAAAATAATGTTTACAAACTTTTCACTTCAAGATTTCACTCCATGTAACATAACTTTTACCTAAATTTTCAATCATTGGATACTACAGAAAACTACAACAGTTCTTCACTTGGCACCTTAATTTTAATCTCGTAGTAATTATTGTTTAAGTGCAATTTGTGGTGTAATGAGTGGAGAATGACGACCAACTGATTCACGTGAAGTAAATGAATTGCTTAATTAATAAGTTGAATTTAAACAATCGAATCTTAATCAGTTTACATTAGAATCAGATCACTCGATATTCCCAATAAAATCTTCCGTCTTCTTCTTTCTTACTTTCACACCTCAGGCTTTGACTTGTACAATGTCCCATTCACATATTGTGGACTTTAATCTTCAAACCACACACTAAATGTTTCAGAATTTAGTTGATTGAATAAGTTACAAATCGTTATGCCGCTATAACAACAAAAAGTAGAATTATGCTCTACAGTGAATTTATCAATCTTGATGGAAAATGCAAAAGATGTGAAGGCCTATCAAAAAAAAACAAGGTACGTGTGTTTGGTCATTCTATATGCGTGGGGGTTGAATCAAAGATAACTAAACTTAGGGGTTAAATATCGAATTAAATATAAAAGTAGGAGTCGCACTGAAAATTAAGGAACTATTTTTTCATTTATTTTTAAACTAAAATATGTTGAAGTTTATCCGTTCTCCCGAGACTCATCGAGACGGGGAATCTCTTTTCCGAAAATTCGAATCTCCACAATTAAGATTACATCTGCGCCGTTCATTTCTTTACCATTGAAAATCCAACGGTTTATGGTTGATTTACACCTTTTGTGTCAGTGAATACTAAAAGACAAGAATTATTTTCACGAGATTAGGACAAGCCTTCTTCAATTTCGGTTATCTTCTTTCTTCTTAGCCTCGGCTTTCGCTCTGAAACATTTCTCGTCGTTTCTCCTCCCATTTCCGTCAATTCGAAGTCTTAAGAAAGTTTTGTTCGCGAGTTCCGCGTGAAATACATGGAAATGATGGCGATGGACTCGCGCTCTTCTCTCCATCTTCATCGCTCCATGGCTCGCGTTGACCTTTTTGCCTGTGTACGAATGAAACGATTCCCCATAAGTCCTGCTCCGAATACGCCGCGAATATCTGGAAGTAAATTCTGTTGATTTTACTCTTTATCTCTTTGGTTTTCTCAGCGGTTTGTTTTCTTCTTGCACCTGAATTTCGAGATCCAATCGAAGCCGTCATATAAGTAACGTTGTGTAGTCTTTTCTAAGTCTGGGATTTGTTCGTTTGGATTTCGAGGACTGTGGATCTTGAATGTTCTAGTAGAATTGTAGATCCTTAGGTTTTGTTTCGTTGTTTCGTTTGGGAATTGTGGATTTGGGGGTTTTCTTTTAGGGTGTATTTAATAGTGAAGTTATCTGCGTCTCCTGGGTCTCTAAATGGCTGAGAGGAAAGAAATAGCTTTACCAAAGACTGCTATTAGTTTGAAAGAGCAACTGGCGAGAACTACTCTGAGGAATTTGAGGTCACAAGGGCACACCTACATTGAGCTACGTGAAGATGGGAAACGGTTTGTATTCTTCTGCACATTGTGTCTTGCTCCTTGCTACAGCGACACAATTTTGCTTGGACACTTGAACGGAAACATTCACAAGGAGAGATTATCATGTGCTAGGATCACACTTCTTGGAGAAAATCCGTGGCCTTTCAATGATGGTGTCCTTTTCTTCGATACTTCAGCCGGGGATGAGGAGAAAACTCCAATCGCTGATGGTGAAGGTGTTCCTGGGTTTTTGCAGCATGGTAGTGACGATAACAGATTTGCTATTGTCAAGTACGATACAAACAGGACAAGCGGATCTCATGAAGATAATCAACCTGCTGCTGACGCTGATGATGAGCCTAGTCACTGTGCAGATGATCTGTTAATCTGTGGTTTGCTGATTAAGGAGAGAACCGTTGATGTTGTAGCCAGGTTCATTGGTTTTGGCCGAATAGCTGCTAGGTTGTTTGAAACGAAAGGACGCCCTACTTGGATTGATAAACTATGGTGCGAATGGTTAGGAGACCAGGGTCCTTCAGATGAGGAGAAGGCTACGGTCCCAGAGCATGACTTTGCTATTGTCACATTTTCCTACTTCTACAATTTGGGTAGGCTGGGTTTGCTTGATGATCCAGGTCGTCTTCTCACATCTAGTCAGTCAGCAGAATCAGGCAACGGCGAGGACAGTGGCAGGAAGAGAAAGAAGTCTTTTTCAGATCCAGAGGACACCAGTGAATCTCTGTGTAATCAGTATGACTCTTCTGATGAGGTTTCTTCAGGTCGTAATTCAAACTTTTCAAGAGCTCTAGTAGCTGACTGTGGTGATAATCTAATGAACAAAAGAGTCATCAAGAACAGAACGGTCAGACGGGAGTTGAGGAGGCAACAAAGGGTATTTTCTGAAAGGATATGCGAAGTCTGTAAACAAAAGATTCTTCCAGGGAAAGATGCGGCAGGAATACTAAACCTGAAGACAGGAAAGCTTGCGTGCAGTAGCAGAAACCTACTGGGGGCTTTTCACCTATTTCACGTGTCATGTGTCGTACATTGGTTTCTCTTCTGTGAGAATGAAATACTTGGGAGAAAAATGGTGAGTGGAAAAGGTAAGAAGAGATGTACAAAGAACAGTAGTAGTAGTGGGAAGTGGAGTGAGTTGGTAAACAATGTCAGCTGCCAAATATTTTCGGTGTTCTGTCCAGAATGCCAAGGCACTGGCATAAATATTGAAGGAGGTGTGATTGAGAGAGACACGTTTCCGCTTTCTCAGGTATGTATTTGATTCATTTACACTTCCTGAAAGAGCAATTTTTCTTATTGTTGTTGGAATCTAACATACATATGTTGTAGACATGGAGGTTTCAAGTGAAAGTGAGTGAAGGTCGAAAAGCATGGATGAAAAATCCGGAGAGGTTAAAGAATTGCTCAACTGGTTTTCATTTTCCTCAGCAGGCTGAAGAGTCCGGTCAAGGTCAGAGTAAGGTTCAGGTAATATTATTGCACAAACATATCCGTTTTATACTGTCTTGTAATAATTTTGGTGGTAAATAGAAAGATAAACATTTGGATGCAGGAAGAGAGAATACAGAGCATGAAACTGGTTCGTTTCTACCGAATGGAGTTGTAATGTAGGAAGCAAAGTGAGATACATTCATTTTCTGTGTTTGTGTCTGTAAATGCGGTATTACTTTTGCTTTGTTACTAGTATATTTGATTACTCTTGAAACCCAATTTACTCTTCTGTCTTGAAAGTGTATGGTCATAGATACCGACAGTAAACAAAATCGGATAGGCAAATAAATTACAACTTTTGAAGAAATGAAAATAGATTCCAGAAATGAGGGTTGTCTCATGAGGACCCAATGACCTATAAATCTGATCGACGTTTTTATTGAAACACCTAACTTCCAATTCACTCACTCTCGCAACTCACTTTACCATTTTGTTTACAACATTTTTAATGTATAAGAAAGAATGACCCGTACCGAAAACAACAAAATTATTAAATTAATGTTTATAAACGTAGGCCCCCCTTTTTGTTTAAAAAGAGATTGTTATCCGACATAAGCAAGTTAGCAACACCATTTGCGTCACTTTCTAATGCCACTATCGTTGTTTGGTCCACAAACCTATTGAGTTGAAGATAAGCCTCTTTTCTCTTTTCACCTCTCATCTTCTCACATCATTACATACTATTATATCTAAATATATACAAAAGCCAATTTGTGCCGTTTCTTGTTTTGGACTTTATTATGTTCTGATCTTACAATTTCTGGACTTAAAGCTCTTACAACATTTATATATATATATATACACTCTTAATTAGATCCGTATATATGCATTATGTGAGAGAGAGAAAGATTACAATTAGAAGAGAAGTAGGCACATAACCATGAAGCAAAGCAGGAACAAGTAAACTCTGCTTAGTGACTCATCCGCTTGCATTGCCCGCCGTCTCATCCGAAGACTCGTGTCACTCTCGCTCCGGTACGGTGCACCGCTACTAGACGACTCACCAAATAGTCTCCGGTATACCATTTCGCATACCACACCCATAACCGGATCAGGCATTCTATATATATACCGTTGACTCTCACTTTCTCCTAAACGTTGACCAACTCTTCTCAAGTCATAAACTGGACCGGTTGGTCTCTCCGGTACGAATGAACCGGAATGCCGAGTTTTCCGTCCTCGGGCATAGATCGGGACAAGTGTGGCGTCAGAGACATCGGATTTGCAGACCGGACATTTTGGGGATTCCTTCTTATCGTATTGATCGACGCGTTGTCTTGAATTGTTGGTGGAATGAGTCCACTTGTAAATGCAGGGCCAACAAAACAGATGACCACATAAAGTCACGACCGGATCTCGAACCTGGTCCAAACATATGTTGCAGTCGAAATCTTCTCCAGAATCACCCATTGTTGCCTCGTCGCCGTTCTCTATCTCCATTTACTGAACATTCAAGGCAAAATTGACTAATCGTTGGTTATTAAATGAGATTTTACATCATTAGTAAATACTAAAGTCTAATTCCAATGAGAGTACAGAAGCCAACTTATTTTTCAGATAAACTAAAGATATAACCTATCAATATATGAAGATCTAACAAATCTTCACACTTTTAACATAACCGTACAGATAAATCATGATCGATCTTGTTTTAAATCGTATTTAAACATAAACAAAAACGAGCAAGAGGATTTATTCACCTGTGTCTCTAAACTACATTTTTTAACAAACAAAAAGAAGATTAGAAATAAAAGTACGGATCTTTAATAAAGCTGGAGTTTTGAAGACTTAACCTAATCACTTTTGTTTCGACGCTTTACTCTGTTTTAACTTAATCTGAAAGCACCGTTACTGTTTCATAATTAAAAAACGAAGTGGTTGTTTGAAGAAAGAGTGATGACAAATATAAAACTAATAAAATCATATCAGAACATGTTGATTCGTATGATCTAAAACTGACGTAGTAACTCCAAAACGGAACAGATCTATTGATCAGATGCCTATATATACACACATACAAACGCAACAACATCGAATACATATATAAAGAAAAGATGATTCAAGAAAAGATGATTCAAGAAAAGAAAAGAGAGACATACTCTTTAGAGAGATTGTTAGTATGGATCTCTTCGGTTTTTACTGCTAGTTAAGCCTTTTATTGCGACAATGATCAAAGAACAGAGAGGAAATTATTAGTTTGTGTTCGGAGAGAAGAGAATGGGTAAGAGTATTATATCGAGGGTGGTGCAGAAGCAAGAGGTCTTATTATACACAACACACACAATTATTATTTTTATATTATAAGGTGCAAAGTTAAAATCCGGATAAGTTATGATTTTAAAGAAGAAACGTCTACCTAATTAAAAATAATTAGATAAACGTTATTCTTCTTTTCCGAGCTTTTTTTCATTATTAAATGTAGATTTTTTTTTCTGTAAGTCTATCTATTGAAAAGGTCAGCATCGTTTTAATTTTTTTTTTTAAGTAAGCAAAACATAAAAATCATTTTCATTCTTTTTTTTTCAACGTCAATTATTTTCATTCACAACTAGTAATATTCATAGAAAAATCAAACATACAAAATCCCTCCCCCATAACTTTATATTATATTCGTAAGATAAGAATTTGGCTACGAAAAAACGAAATAAGAAATTGGAAGCTTCTGATTTCTGGCAACACCATAGATACTCCCCTAAGTTTGATGACGTGGCACTCCATATCCTTACTTTAATCCATAGTTTCAGAATAAATGTGAAATTTGGTGTGTTGTTTTAGTTAAGTGTGAATTGGAGAATTTGATTAAAGCCTTAATTAAAGATCTTATCAACCAATAGTTTAAATAGAATAGTTTAAACCAGGAAGATAATTAGGTTACACGTCACGGAATCACGCAGAGCCACTGGTGTTCGTTCACCACACCATATTTATTAACTACTGTTTATATATTAATTGCAACCCGAATTTCACTCCTTGAAATGATAAAACATTGCCTTAAATTCTTTTTTGTTGTACTGTCACCATTCTGTCCTAATTTAATGGTTATATAAGGTTGTCGACGATTGTCGCCAACTTTCCCATCGATTACAATTTTGCGCGTCACCAAATTTAATTCCATCGATAGGTCGAATTTTAATTTTTTAAATATGACTCTATAACAATAATTTAATGTAAAAATGTTATTGTAAAGAGTATATGAAAAGTGTAATATTGTAGATTTGGACATTTCATTAAGTTAGTTCATTTATTGTTAATTACTTTTAAATTGGGAATCCACAAATGTTAATATGATATTATAATATAATGAGTAATATTCTAAAATATCACATTTTAAGTTTTTGTTTTAAATTTAACACTGTAAACTTAAAATTATAAAATAACACTAATTATTTTTTGAAAATACATATTTACAATAAATAAATTATAAATATAATTAAAATATTATAATTGGGTTCATTTTTTACAATTTAGGGTTTAAATATTCCTTAATAAAAAGAAGTTTTAATATATTTTAATATTAAATTTGTGTTATTTTTAGAAATTTAAACTAATAATGCTATATTTAGGATAAAAAATTAAAAAAATGATATTTTTATCAATTGCTCTATCATAATTAATAATTAATTTAATAAATAATTTTCAACTAAAATGGTTTCTAATGTGATTCATATAAATAGTTTTTTATTAAAGCAATATTCATAGTTCAAGGATATGAAATTTGATATATTTTTTTTTTAATATTATAATATTAGATCTTACCTGGTAGCATGATAAATAACAACAACAAAAAATTCTTACTATTACATTTTTAAAATGATTACACATTTTTACACATGCATATATAAAGTTCATATACAGATTAATTTATCATTAATTTATTTTAAATTATATGTGATGCATAAAGATTTAGTCAAAATCACATTACAATTATTACAAGCTGACTCTGTTTAGCGTGTTAACTTAATTAATTACATTGCCATGAAACTTTCTATCTCTAGACGATGATGTTGCACTTTGTTACGATATTTTATTTCACCCGAATCATCTTTTTTTTTTATAAAGATTATCCTAAAAGACTACTTGTGTTGTCACCAATATCCTAAACAACTATTCTTTTTATTTTCTTACATCTACTAGACGAGTATTAATTCAAGTGACACTAAAAAACAGTATTACATGACGTGTCTTATGAAAACGATAACATAACATCACTAATTATTTTCAGTGTCAAAATCTAAGCGTAATAATCCAAACAATCAAATGAAATTAGATCTCTGTATCTATAAACACATGATGAGTCATATTAATAGCTTTATAAGATCGAAATATAGAGGACGAAATGGAGATCATGATATTTAAGAAGAAGGTCGTGAATGTGAAAGCAGACAAGACTCCAATAGTAATGAACAAATTGCTATATAGTTGCAAATATTATATTATTATAAACGTATATATATATATAAATATTATGAATGCACGTTCGTGATAATGTTTTCAAATTCTCATATGAAATTATTGGAGCAAGTTGAGGAGAACTGAGGCAAGAAATGGGCGTTTCCCAATTTAATATAGATACTAACCATTGGTAGTTGAACCCAAATTAATATATTCATTTTCTATATAAAATTTTGCTCTATTTAATGGCTTTTCTAAATTGATATTAAATACTTTTAAATAATTATTTGGTATATATGGAGGAAACAGAAGCATGGAGATTTCTCTTCTTCCAAACTTCCTTTTCTCTGGATTCCTCATATCTCTTGTAATTTACAAATATTTAACACTTAATAGTGTATCAAATTATTGTTTAAAATTAATCACTAAACGTCTGGAAGATGTGCAGATGATCAGTTTGAATCAGGAAAATACTTGTAAGAAGTATAATAACCCAAATTTATTTAACAAAGAAAGGGTATAGTTTCCCAAATATATAACCATTGATCGTTATAAGAACTTCATGCTCAATTGTTGATTTTTAGGTAATCCCAAATTTTGAATTCATAAAATTTCAACAGTTTGCAAAGAAAGAAAGAATTACACAATCATAAGTTCATATCGAGATTCGAATTAGGGTACAAAATTCACAAATGGCTATAAGGCCATGAACTTATAACCTCTGTGTGTGTTTGGTCATTACTGGGCTGAGTTAATCTCAAAGGCCTTATATTGAAACATGCCTCTTGGTAGTATATAGTGTTTCCGAGGTGTTACTGTTACACTTTAACCCAAAATTATTATGGTGGAAGAGTGGAAACTTTGAAATCAGTAATTTTTGTTGTTGATCAATTAGGTAAAATAATAAGAAGCCTGCCCAATCAGGAAACAAGCAAAGTCATCTGTGAGCAGTAACAAGAGTCTCGATGAATCTTAACCCATCAAACCTTGGAGCAAACTTTTCATCTCTTCCATCTTTCCAATCTTTCTTCTTCCTCTGTTTTTCATTTGAATCCTAATTAAAATCAGACACAATTCGTTACATATTTTTTTCCCTATCAAACCTGTTAAGTTGATAAAACTGTCATTTCTGTTTATGGCAAGTTTATATCTCGAGTGTGTTTCGTACTTTGAAGAGAACAGAAACAAAAGGTTGTTTCTTTATGGTTTTACGTACCTGACGGGAAAGTTTGGATTCCGGTAAAGGGAATGTTACGGAGGTGTTGGTGGTGGAAGTGGAGATGGCGGTGACGGAAGCAGCTGCAGAGATGGAGGCTGCAAGGATTCCAGAATTCTTCATATCTCTCTCACTCTTCAGGTTTCCAAAATTCGTGGACTCTTTTATTTCTGCAACCGTAGGCAGATGAGAGAAAATGTGGGAAAATTTTGAGGTGTTTGATTCGATAGTCGACGGTTTATATACGCAACGAGAAAATATACTTAAATTACGCTATTTGACCATTATATATATCTATAAAATACATGTTTTTTAAATGTTTTTTAGAAATGAATGGACTGGAAGATAAAGTTGACGGGAAGGTCTTTTTTTATTGTTTTTGAAAAAAATCTCAATGCAAATTGATATGTGGCAACGACCTTAGCAAATCCAAGGCGTGGATTACTCTTTAGCTTCATATGGTTTTCTGGTGAGATTTCTCTGCATCGAAATTGAAGTTTAATGTTGACATATTTTTTGTGGTAAAGAGAAGATATTCTAGTGAAATTTTAATACTCCTCTCGATATTTTACTCTTTTAAGTATGCATGGTAAAAATATATAATCATCCAAACTAAAGCATTATGATGACGTATAAGATCCCAGTTAGTTGTTAAGTATTTGATTAATAAAGGTTTTAATATTAGATGTATGGATACAAATGAAAGCAAAAACTTTACGGCTAATTTCTTTTTAGGATTCCTAATAATCTAATTACTTTTGAAGCACTTTATCGTATGCGTGATCTCATAATCATGTCCACATATATTAGATTACTTTTCCGCCGGCCAAATCATATTCCGCCGGCCAAAACATATTCCGCTCCTGCCGAAAACAAACTCATTTTTCCTCTTTAATGTTGAACTCTTTACGAACAAACTGAGTGTGGAATATCTGGCAAGAGAGTTTGACAGCGACTTCAATCAAATCTTACATAGAGTTTAAGATAAGAAGATGATTCAACTTAATGGGAATATGTTACACTCATTGTATTTAACCCTGAGAACTGGTGGTTTATTACAACTTCAAACAAGCTCATACTCAATATATAGAATATATGTATTATTATATTAATAGAATGGTTAATTGAATTGATTTTGTGATAGAAGTTTATGAAATGATTTCAAACCAAAGAGAAATTTTACCAACCGCATTTTTTTGCCTTCTTACAGATATGCAAAATGGCTAAGACATATAGCGTGGAACTCACGGTTTGTTTAATCAAAAAGTTACAAACAAGGCTCACTCTTCGTGTAATAACTCTCATCAAATTATTCATGTTGCCGGTATAACTAGAACATGTTATTCATTCAAGTTCAGCTAACGCATGTGACAATAGATATCAAAAACTACAAACAATCAATGCCTAGAATATGCTAAGATTACACGGACAATAAGACGCTCAGACTGCACAAGACTAAGATCAAAGCTCTTTTAAACACCTTCCTTAAACAATGACGGACTAGATTCATACCTACGCCATACGTGGGAAAAAATATTCGTAAATTATATTTTATTAGTGAATATAAATTAAATATTTATATAATTTTAACTATTAATTAAAATTACGTTTAACATTAATTTTTGTATATATAAATTAAGAAAAGAAAATTAATTATTTTTTAGAGAAATACCCTATATTAGCACTAAATTATGTTTTAGTGACAAATATAGCACTCAATATAAAAATTCACTAATATAGCATTTTGACCAATCAAAAAAGACTTTACTATCCTCCAATTAAAACAAAGAGCTGAAAACATAATTTAGTTAAAATAAAATGTTCATATGTCAATTAGTTACCATAGCATATTGGTAACACACTACTTGTTTTATTCATATGTCCAAGGTTCGATTCCATTGAACTAATATAATTTTTTATATTTTAATTGAACAGAAGAATATATATTAAACAAGGTAATTTATGCTGATTGAGTACTATAGTGTATTTGGTTATACATCTTCTTGTTAGAATTCATGGTGCATGGTTCGAACTCCCATATTACATTTTTTAATTTTTTTTTTAATTTAATTATTTTATTTAGATAAGATTTCCTTAATATTAAGAACTCTTTACTAAATTTAGGTTAGTAGTCACATTTTATGCATAATTTAGGAATACTTTATGCAAATTTAGGAATAATATCTTATGTTTTAGGAATTTCTTCCTAAAACGTGAAATTACATATGATTAATTAACAGCAGCAAGAAATGTTTATCTAAAAAACATGAGCAAAAGTGTTTATCAACCTTCAACAATCACAAATACAAGTTATAAACGAAAACATAAAAATGTCCAGCACAATTAGATATCAGATTTATTATGAAACTTGAATTCAACACAATTAGATGTAATATTGAGTTTTGAGGCTTTTTATGTAATATCGTTCAATTCCTAAATTTTGCTATTTAAACTAAACACATATATATATATATATATATATATATATATATATATATATATACTAAACAAAATAGTTACAGTAGTGTATTGATTACACACTCCATCTTTTTAAAAGTGGTCCAAGGTTCGATCCCCCTCCTCGACCTCATATTAAGATTTTGTTATTTAAATTAAAGACAGATATATATAATACACAAAATGGTTATATGTTGATTAGTTACAGTAGTGTAGTGGTTATAAACTCCTTCTCTTTCAAAGGGGCCAAGGTTCGATCTCCCTTAGTTCATATTAAGATTTTGCTATTTAAATTAAAAACAGATATATACTACACAAAATAGTAATATGTCAATTAGTTACAATAGTGTATTGGTTACATACTTCTTCTCTTATTAAAGGGACCAAGGTTCGACCCTCTTCCAACTCATTTTATGATTTTGCAGAATATTAGGTTAAAGGTTATTTTAGTCTTTTTCACTTAAAAAAATGCTATTTGTGGGAGTTTAGGTTTGGGATGCTAATTTAGTCATTAAAACATTATTTAGTGCCAAATTAGTCAATTGCCCTATTTTTTATGAATTTAATAGTATTTTTTGTTAGTTTAATAAAATATATTAATTATATAACCAAATTAATAATAATGATATACTTGTAATTATTCTAATAAGTTAAACTCATTTATATATTTATTTGAAATTTACTTTAGTAATGACATGTAAACATGGTATTTCTGTTAATAACGCGTCAGAATAAAATTATTTTATTAAAATATTTATCAAATAATATATTAGGGATTACAGTAGTAACTTAAATCTATTTATATTTATTTGAAATTATTTATAAATTAACGTATAAAAAAATTAAAGAAATAAAATTATTGTTTTTACAAATATAATAGTATTTTTTGGTTGGTTGAATAAATTATATTTATTTTCTAACCAAATTAATATCAGTGGCATGTAATAATATTTTTTGTTAGTTGAATAAATTATATTTATTCTCTAACCATATTAATATCAGTGACATGTATTGTAATTATTTTAGTAAATTAAATCCTTTTATATATTTAAGATGAAATTCGTTATGGTATTGACACGTCAGCATGATATTTTTGTTATTAAAGTAAAGTCAATTTATTAAAAAATTTCTCAAATAATATATTAGCGATTATAGATTAAAGAACACACTTAACACTCCACAAATTTGTTTTCCACAGACTTGAGATCCATGGTAGCGTTGGATACACCACACCTTAAAGAAGAACAATATCAATGCTGATAAGCTGGTTTGCACCATCCTGCACATTTTACGTTAGTATCTGTTATTGTGTAGCCGCCATTATCTACTATATTTGCCCAATATAACCAAACGACGTCATACTCTCTTCAAAGGTTGTAAATAAATAATTCAAACAAATGGGGCAAAATCAAAATAATCAAATATCTTTGGGTATGAATATACAAATACGAATATAAAAAGAGGAGAAAAGTCGGTTTGGGTGTTTGTTTCCTCTTCTCATCATCCTTATCTCAAGTCTGAACTCAACCCTCCAGTTTTTTCTATTTGACATTTTGGAATTAACGAAAAAGGAAATTATTAATCAAGAGAGAAAAAGTTTACCTCCTGCATCTGCTTGCGTTTTCTCAAAGGTTTAAAGAGAACGAGAGCCAGCTTTGCTTTTCTCCCAAGGCTAATCAAAGCGATTTCCTCTTCTTTCCTTTCTTTCGATTCAATCTCAAACCGATTTGTCTTCGGATCAATGGCGTCTGGATCTTCGGGTCGGGTCAACTCAGGGTCCAAGGGATTCGATTTTGGGTCCGATGATATCCTCTGTTCTTACGATGACTACACCAATCAGGACTCATCTAATGGTCTTAACTCCGATCCTGCGATCGGCGCTACCAACTCCAACAAGGTAAATACATATTCTCCTTCCGTCTGTTTTTAGTTTCGACTTCGCTCGATCTGCGTTTTTCTTGTTGAGTTTTTAGGAATCTAGGGTTTTGATTTTTTAACTTATGCGATTGCTGGAATGTTGTAGTTTGGGTGTTCACAGATTGTTCCTCCGATTCGCGTTACCGTGCACTTGTTTGATATATTACTCTTGAGTGATTAGGGGTAAAAACAGTTTCTGGGAGACAATATCGGACTTATCCTCTTAATTGTGCGCTATTACCCTAGTTTCTCCTTATATCGTCGGTTTCTACTTCCATTAACAGCTTTCAGATCCTGCGGGTGCAGCGGGTGCTAATTGTCATTCACCCATAGAAATGCTCTAGGTTTTTTGTTGTCTGATTTCTGAATCTGAAGTAAGATGATACGTTTATTAGGACAGTCCTTGCTGTTGGGACTTATGAAGAGCTATGTTCTGTTGAAACAGCTTGACGATGAATCTGATAGCACTTGATACTGACCGAGTTCTGCTCACTGTTTCATTTTTACCTGCAGGAATTTCACAAAACCAGGATGGCTAGGTCTTCGGTTTTCCCTTCAAGCTCTTACAGCCCACCAGAGGATTCTTTGAGCCAAGACTTTAATACTACTGTCGAAAGAACCATGAAGAAGCATGCAGATAATATGATGCGCTTTCTTGAAGGCATCAGTTCACGCTTGTCCCAGTTAGAACTATATTGCTACAACCTTGATAAGACAATTGGAGAAATGAGATCGGATTTGAGTCGCGAGCATGAGGAGGCTGATGTGAAGCTTAGATCTCTGGAAAAACATCTTCAAGAGGTTTGCTATGCAATGTTTTAAGTCCTTTTTTGTGAATCTTAATTTTTTAAACTGTGATCAGCAATGGACGTTAAGACGATTTTATGTTCTGATGCAGGTGCATAGGTCAGTCCAGATTCTCAGAGACAAACAAGAGCTAGCAGATACTCAGAAAGAGCTAGCGAGGATTCAACTTGTGCATAAAGAGTCATCGTCATCTTCGCACTCCCAACATGTTGAGGAGCGGGCCCCTACTCCTGTTGCAGAGCCTAAGAAGAGCGAGACCTCCTCAGATGCACAAAACCAGCAGCTTGCACTTGCTTTGCCTCACCAAATATCCCCACAGCCACCAGCTCAGCCACCAGCACAGCCACCAGCACAACCACCAGCGCAGCCACAGCAGCAGCAGCAGCAGTATTACATGCCTCCTATTACACAGCTTCAAACCACACCTGCACCGGCGCCAGTTCCTGCTCCACCATCACAACCTCAAGCACCACCAATGCAGGGTCAGTTCATGCCACAACTTCCTGCTCCATCTCACCCAAGCTCAGCCCAAAGTCAGTCATTCTCGCAGTATCAACAAAACTGGCCTCCCCAGCCACAGGCCAGGCCACAGGCTAGGCCACAGTCCAGTGGAAACTACCCAACATACCCGCCTGCACCACCAAGCAACCAGTCCCCAGTAGAATCGTTGCCAGGCAGTATGCAGATGCAACCACCATACTCTGGACATTCACAGCAGTCTTTGCAAAGTTATGGATACTGTGCATCATCACAGGCTCCTCAGCAGACAAAGATGTCTTATAGTCCCCAGACGAGCGATGGATATCTACCATCAGGGCCTCCTCCTACTGGGTATGCCAATGCCATGTATGAAGGTGGGCGGATGCAATACCCACCACCACAGCCACAACAGCAGCAGCAGACCCATTACCTGCAAGGTCCACAAGGTGGTGGTGGGTACACTCCCCAGCAGCACCAGGCAGTTGGCGGTAACACTGGTACACCACCTGTCATGAGATCAAAATATGGTGAACTGATAGAGAAGCTAGTGAGCATGGGTTTCAGAGGAGACCATGTCATGGCCGTTATCCAGCGGATGGAGGAGAGTGGCCAACCCATCGACTTTAACGCCCTCCTTGACAGATTGAGTGTGCCCTCCTCAGGTGGGCCTCCCAGAGGATGGTGAACTCATGGCCATGGGCCCCTCTACTTCAATAAAACTGCTTCATACCCTTCTCTTTCGACTTTGTGATAGTCTGTAGGCCCTTGTTTTATTTTGGGCCCAGTAGATTTGGGTCTGTTGTGTATTCTTATGGGGCTCAATTATGTTTCCTTAAACCGATACTTTGTGTGTGTTTTACATTTATTTAATGTTCTTCTTGAACACAAGTCTGTCATCTTGAATGCTTTTCTTTTGCTCAATTTTATTACGTATTGAAGTCTCTAGTTTTTTTTACTTTCCTTTGAATTGGACTGTCTAGTTTTTTAATTTGCCTGGCTGTTTTATACCGACTATTATTTATAAATAAACCTGAAAGACAACCTTCAAATTATATCGAAATAATTTTTTGTTTGGTTATTTTCTTTTTATATTTCAGAATTGTGTTCAATGCAAGTACACGTGAAAAGAAATTAGTACTCTTTAAGAAAAATATAAAAAGACCAAAATCAGCAAATCATTGAAAAAATAAACGTTGGAGCAAAATTGAAGAGGCACCAAAGTTGTTATTGAAAACAGTGCGGCGGCAGAGACACCATCGCTAATTATTACATCCGCCAAAAACTCACCTCTATCTACATCATTCATCCTCTCTCTTATTGAAATTACGACGGTACCGAAAAAAGCTCATCCCATTCGGCCGGCGGAACTATACAGAAACGTTCTTTGTAGACAAGTTCAATGAGGACATCTCCAAGACTGGCTAAGCGTAGATCGAGTTAGTTTTTATTTACAATCCTCAGAACAGTATCTAACTCTCTTGGATTTAGATTAAAAAGTGTGAACCGTATGGGTCAAAATCTTGGGCTAAAACAAAAAACGGTGCGGTTTGGTAATGTTGGGCTCGGGCAATTTTTAAGTGGCCCATTTAGGGCCCGAGTTTCATAAATATATAAGGGCTGCGTATTCAGCAACCCCAGCAGTCGAGTGTTCTTCCTTCTCTGTTGTTTTCTCGTTTGCGATTTAGAGAGGTGCTGCCGATTTGCTCTCTCGGTAAATCGCCGTTGTAACAGAAAACTTCTCACCGGATATTAGTGAATTCCAGGCTCACACCCTGAAGAGAGATATACCTGAGTTATCGAGGAATTTTATAAAATTCCCGTGTCCGATCTTCTTTTCTTTTTGCATGCGATAGATCTAGGTTTTATTTATATCAGAGCAAATCGTGTTTCTGTAAGCTGAGTGAGAGAGAAAGAGAGCACAAATCGAAACGGCAAACGGTTACAAGTGGTATCAGAGCCTAGGATATCACCGGTAACCGTCTTTTGGCCGGAAAAGTCAAAGAACATCACAGATCGGAAAGGTTTCTTCCATCTGTGAGTCGCGATCTTGGATCGTAAAGAAAAGAGAGTCTCGGTGAATCGGAGACTCTCGGATCTAAGGGCTAGGGTTTCGAGTCTCAAACCCTAACTCGGTTGTGACTCAGATCTGTGAGGTAACTCGCAGATCTGGTTCAGATCTGGAAAGATCTGAGGGTAAGGTTTCGCGTTTGAAACCTTAACTCGATGGAGGTTCGAATCAGTTCAGATCCGAAAAGATCTGAACCAAGATTGGCTGAGATCTGAAAGATCAGCTCGGATCTGAGCTGAAAGTTGTCGCGATCTGAAAAGATCGGTTCAGATCTGAGCCAAGAACAACTCCGATCTGAACAGTAGCTTCAGATCGAGGTTAAGACCCAAAAATTCCACCAGACTCAGGTGGAGTTCTCTCGGCGGTGAACCGGAACCGGTCAGACATCAATCGGCCAAAAAAACGGTAAGTAAACCAGGTGAGATTTTTCGGTTTGCAAAATTAGAATTAGGATTCGCAGGTAGTAAACCGCTCTGAGAATCAAACCCGGTTTAGAAATAAATTTCGGTTTAGGAAATTTCCGGTTAAGGAAAATTTCCGGTTTAGGAAATTCCGGTTTAGGTCAATTTCCGGTTTATATTGATTTTATTCGGTTAAGATCAATTGTTCGGTTTTGGATAATTCTTTTCCGGTTTTGTTTGATTTTTGGATTATTTTTTTTTTAAAAAAGGGAATTTAATTGAAGGAAAATATTTTTTCAAAAATATCTAATTAAATAAAATAAAATAAAAAATAAAAGAAAATTAAATAAAAAAAAATTAAAAGAAATTTTTTTTTTTTTTAATTTCTTTGTGTGGTTGCTTGAGTCCCCCTGTGTGTGTCAAGTGAGGTGTACCCTAGGTAAATAGACCCCAACAACCCAAATAATCCAGTATGGAGCCAATCCTAGGTAGATTCGAAATGGATAAGTTCGATGGAATGGGGAATTTTGGGTTATGGAAGTATAAGCTGTTGGGACAGCTTGAAATCCAAGGATTGGCCTCTGCCCTCAAAGAGGGAGCAACTCTGTTTGTGGATGACCCTGAGGCAGAGGAAGGGGCAGAACCTAGATTAGATCCTAAGAAAGTAGAAAGGGATCAAAGGGTGAAAAACCTGTTAGGAGTGTGCTTAAGTGACCTAATCCAAAGAAAGGTGATGCACGAAACCACAACCATGGGGATGTGGAAAGCATTAGAACGTGACTATCAAACTAAATCGTTGCCAAATAGGATCTACCTAAAACAACAGTTTGCTAGTTGTAGGATGGACGAAGGAAAGTCCATAGAGGAGAATCTGGATGATTTCCTCAAGCTGATAGCGGATCTGGCCAGCCTTAAGATCAACATCTCGGATGAGGATCAGGCAATCGAGATCCTATCAGGGTTACCTCCAGCATATGAACATCTGGTCTATACTCTCAAGTATGGATCAGGGAAAGACACACTGCGGGTTGTAGATGTTGTCAGTTCGACCTATGCTAAAGAGGTAGAGCTTAGGATGAAAGGTGTAATTGCGAAGTCTAAGAGTGGAGGAGAAGGGTTATCCACGGTCCAGAGAGGTAGATCCGAAAGTTGGTCAGAGAAAGGAAATAACCGACAAAGAAAGGGTAGGTCTAAGAGTAGGGGTAGGTCTAAGTCTAAGACTAGGCAAGGTGCTAAGGCCTGTTGGATATGTGGGGATGAGACTCATTGGAAAAGAGACTGTTTCCAAAGGAAACAAAATGACCAAGGGCAGAAGTCTTCTAAGTCAGCTAACGTATCTGTTAGGTTACCTGACCATACGACTTTGACTGTAAGCTCCCAAAACACTAAGGACGAGTGGGTTCTTGACTCTGGTTGTTCATTTCATATGACTCCGAGAAAAGAACTTCTCTCAAATCTTAGGGAAATGAATGGTCATCGGGTGTACATGGCTAATGGCACCTTTTTGAGGTAAAAGGTGAGGGAGAGTTAACCATAGAGAACCCAGATGGTTCATTAGTAACCCTTAGTAAGGTAAGGTATATACCTAAGATAGGCAGGAATCTCATATCCTATGGACATCTAAAGCAATCTGGCTGTAAGTACGTGGGAGGAAACTATGAGGTTCAGTTTTTCAAGGGGGATAAGAAAGTACTTGGAGGAAAGTATGACAGGGGGTTATACTACCTTTAAGGGACGGTTAGAAAAGCCCAGGTAAATGCTGTCAGTGGTGGGGTAGATAAGTCCAAGCTCTGGCATACCAGGCTGGCTCACATGAGCGAGTCAGCTATGCAAGTCTTAGCTAGAAAGGGCTACCTAAAGTCAAGTGAAGTCTCACAATTAGGATTTTGTGAGGCTTGCACTTTAGGAAAATCCCATAGGCAGCAGTTTCCGACTGCAAAACATACAACCAATGAAATCTTGGAGTATGTACATTCGGATCTGTGGGGTTCTGCCAATGTCACCCCAAGCCTTTCTGGGAAGAAATACTTCATGACATTGATAGATGACTACTCTAAGAAAGTATGGATATACTTCTTGGGGGCAAAGTCTGAGGCCTATCAATGTTTCATGGAGTGGAAAGCCTTAGTAGAAAACCAGACTGGCAAAAAGGTCAAATGTCTAAGGACGGACAATGGCCTAGAATTTTGCAACAGTCAGATGGATAGTATGTGTAGGGAGGAAGGGATTAAGAGGCATCGTACGTGTCTTTATACTCCGCAGTAAAACAGAGTATCTGAAAGGATGAATCATACGATTAAGGACAAAGTTAGGAGCATGCTAGCTGAAACTGGCTTAAAAGGCGAGTTTTGGGCAGAAGCTGCTTTTACGGTTGTCCATATAATCAATAGGTCTCCTACTACAGCCTTAGATCAGGAGATCCCAAAAGCTGTCTGGTCGGGTAGTAAACCAGATTACAACTATCTGAGGAGTTTTGGATGTATGGCCTACGTGCATACATCTAGGGATAAGATAAGTCCTAGAGCCATTAGGGGTGTCTTTCTAGGTTATGCCCAGGGAACAAAAGGGTATAGAATCTGGTTGCTAGATGAACGCAAATTGGTTATAAGCAGGGATGTGGTTTTCCATGACACCTACTTATATAAAGAATTTGCTAGTAAGGATAAGCAATCAGAAAATTCTCTGAATCAAAAGAAGAAAGTAACCTTTAGTGAAAATTTGGAGGAAATTTTCTGGGAGAAGGATTCAGAGGATAATTAAGCTCAAGGTGGAGCTCCTGTGGAAGAGGAGTCAACCGAGGCTGATCAGACTGGCCCTGAAGGGGCAAACCAAACTATGTCTGATGATATTGCTGAGGAGTCGGTAGAATACAACAATAAACAGTCTGAGGATCTAGATCAATACCTTTTAGCTAGGGATAGAGTTAGGAGAGCTCATAAGCCACCATCAAAATTTGGTGACTCAGATTTTGTTGCCTATGCCCATAGTGCAGTAGATCTGATTAATCTTGATGAGCCAAAATCATGGTCAGAAGCCATGAAAAGTAAAGATAGCAGGCGATGGAAAGCTGCTATATTGGAAGAGATGGAGTCTCTTGACAAAAACGAAACTTAGGTTCTAGTTGATAAGCCTGCTGATTTGAAGGTGATCGGCTGTAAATGGCTGTTCAAACTAAAACCAGGCATAGAAGGAGTTTAAAACCCTCGTTATAAGGCTAAGTTAGTGGCAAAAGGGTTTGCCCATGTTGAAGGGATATATTATAACGAGGTATTTGCCCTGGTTGTCAAACATTCCTCGATTAGACTCTTGTTGTCTCTTGTGGTAAATCAAAGTATGGAGCTTGAGCACCTTGATGTCAAGATTGCTTTCCTCCATGGTACTTTGAAAGAAACCATCTACATGAGTCAGCCTGAAGGCTTTATTCGGAAAGGACATGAGAACAAGGTCTGTCTCCTGAAGAAATCCCTTTACGGATTAAAGTAGTCTCCAAGGGAATGGAATCACAGGTTTGACAAGTTTATGACTGAGCAGAATTATAGGAGGAGTAAATTTGATTCTTGTGTATACATGAAGGGAACATGTATGAAGGATAAGATTTATCTCCTATTGTATGTAGATGACATGCTGCTGGCGTCAAAGAGCATGCAAGTCATAAGGGATCTCAAGAAAACCTTAGGTTCTGAATTCGATATGAAAGATATGGGTTCAGCTAGGAGGAATCTTGGGATGGATATAATCCGGGACAAGTCAAAGGACAGACTTATCCTATCCCAAGAGAAATACCTTGTTCAGGTTCTGAAACAGTTTGGTATGTGGGACAGTATCCAGGTTAGCACACCAATAGGACCCCAATTCAAGCTGAAAAGCTTAGATAAGGCTGATGAGCAAGAACTGAGAAAGGAAATGGATGTAATTCCATATTCTAGTGCAGTGGGTAGCCTTATGTATGCAATGGTTGGTTCTAGGCCTGATCTTGCATACGGGGTAGGGTTGGTAAGTAGGTACATGAGCTGTCCTGGTTCAGATCATTGGCAGGCTGTGAAATGGATAATGAGGTACCTAAAGGGTGCTTCAATCAGGTGTTTGACTTTCATCAAAGAACCACAATTTGATGTGATTGGGTTCTGCGACTCTGATTTTGCCTCGGATCTGGACAAGAGGAGATCCATATCCGGGTATGTGTTCACGGTGGGGGGAAACACCGTGAGCTGGAAGTCAAGCCTGCAAAAGGTTGTTGCCTTGTCAACAACTGAAGCCGAATATGTGTCACTTGCTGAATCATTCAAAGAAGCCTTGTGGCTGAGGGGTATTTTGTGATTCGCAAAGTGCCATTCATTTGGCTAAAAACAGCATGCACCATGAGAGGACTAAGCATGTATATGTTAAATATCACTTCATCCGTGATATTATAGCTCAGGGTAAGGTAGAGATCAGCAAGATTCATACCTCGATTAACCCAGCTGATATGTTGACTAAGGTTATCCCTAGTGAAAAGTTTAGGGGATGCCTTGAAAATCTCAAGGTATTAGCTCCCTAGGTTAAGGGAGCTCGGCCAGCACCATCGGAGGCCATGATGGTGCTGGAGGTAAGTTATTAGGGCATATGTGATTTGCATTCTCTATTGTATCGTGTGTATTTCAGGTACAGGTAACAGGGAGGAGCAAATGGAGCTGTTGGAGGCCAGGTAGCCAGGTAACTGCAACAGAGTAATAAAATAAACTAACAAAGTTTGTTATGTTCTTTTTGCAGGAAATTAGGCGAGTCAAGACCATGAGAAGGAAGGAACAAGAGAGTGTGTCCCAAGGTGGAGAATTGTGAACCGTATGGGTCAAACTCTTGGGCTAAAACCAAAAACGGTGCGGTTTGGTAATGTTGGGCTCGGGCAATTTTTAAGTGGCCCATTTAGGGCCCGAGTTTCATAAATATATAAGGGTTGCGTATTCAGCAACCCCAGCAGTCGAGTGTTCTTCCTTCTCTATTGTTTTCTCGTTTGCGATTTAGAGAGGTGCTGCCGATTTGCCTCTCGGTAAATCGCCGTTGTAACAGAAAACTTATCACCGGATATTAGTGAATTCCAGGCTCACACCGTGAAGAGAGATGTACCTGAGTTATCGGGGAACTCTATAAAATTCCCGTGTCCGATCTTCTTTTCTTTTTACATGCGATAGATCTAGGTTTTATTTCTATCAGAGTAAATCGTGTTTCTGTGAGCTGAGTGAGAGAGAAAGAGATCACAAATCGAAACGGCAAACGGTTACAAAAAATCTAGTTCATGGAATGCAATTAGTGCTCTATTTATACGTGCTTCTAAATATGAATGTCTCTTATTTATCTATCAACTTAGACTAAATAACCCGAATGCATCAAATTACTATCCACTTAGCTGATTAATCTTGTATATGACAAGATATGAAATCTTTGAAAAAATTGTCCCTTTATACCAAAAATAACAAGCTAAAATACAACTCCCATTAACGCTTTAGGTAAGAATACAGAATTAGTCAAATCGTATATCTAAAGTATTTTCACTAAACAAGTTCTCCCCCTTAATTCATGAAGGTTACAACTAATGTGTTTCGTATGATACATCAGAAACAGACATCCATCCAACAATGAAGATGGATTTTCAGATTCAAGAAATCAAATTTTGTAAAAATTAGGAGAGTCTTGGATATATTAGTTGTAAATGTTTTTGTGTATGACAAATTACTAATTTGCATCAAGAGGAAGAGCAAGAGTTGAAGAAGAAGAAGTAAGCAAGAAGACCACAAAGGAGAGCCACAAAGTTGCCTTCTTTAAGAAGAACCTTAAACACAAACCCAGCAATCTCTTTCGTCACTTTCCTCCCTTCCACAACCACTCTCCTCCTCGATTTCCCGGCGAACGCCATCGTCACCACCACCGAAATCCAGATTACCACGATCGCCGGCACCGCTATGAAGAGCGCGGCCGCCATCGAGAGAACTCCGAACACCGCCCCTAGAAGCACCGACGCATAAACTGCCGGCCACCCATATGAAGATGTCTGGTGGTTTTCTCCGTACCAATTCACTATCGAATTCAGCGAATTCCACGAGGAAGACAAAAGGATCGCGTATACGACAAGAAACAGACAGACCCATGTTCTCCTCTTGCTTATTACTGTAAAAAAAAGCTTGTACGAGGTCATCGTCTCCTGTTCTTCCTTGTCCGCCATTTTGAACACCAGATCTGATGATTCTGTCTGCTGGTAAAAGTAGAGTAAATAGTAAAATACCCTTCTCTGTCTAATCTGTATTCTTCTTATTCTGATTACTTTTTCTTGAGGGTGAGTATTTGCGGTGAAGAATCGGCAGAAAAGGAAAGTTGGCCGTACCGTCTCTAGTTTCCACCTAAGCCCAGCCGAATCCGTTGTTTCGTGAAGAACACGCTCTTGCTGCTGTATTCAGTGAGTGGGCAGTGTCTGTCATGTCGCTTTACTTAGCGGTACACTTAAGTCTTTTCCCTTTTCCTGCAAACTGACAGTTGGAGAGCTTTGTTTCCATTTTTCTTCCGCTATTTTTTTTTGTCTCATCGGCTAAAACGCACCGTTTAAAAATATTAAAAGTGATTTGCAGTTAGGCGAAAATCAGAAGAATATGAATATTTAACATTCCGAGTTCATCAATCCATAAATGTGGACAGAACAATAACAAATCCAGGTTCCGGTCAGAAAAATATGGAAAAGCAAAAACAAGAGAATGGGCCAAAAGTAAAACAAGAGAATGGGCCAAAAAGTAAAACAAGAGAATGGGCCAAAAAGCAACGGGCTGAGTATAATGCTTAAGAGTTATGATCCATTACAACTCACGTGACTCTTTGAGTATGCACGTGTTCGTCATCTTCCTGCCTTCCTCGCAAAACCTAACTTTTTTTTTGTTGGTTCTGTAATAGCCGCATCTGAAATTAAAAATAAACTTCTGAAACTTTGATATCCCCATAGCTTCATTTCGATTCATATTCTTTGCTTATACAGGAGATAAACAGATAGTTTTGAAGCAATAGACAAAGTTTTCGCATGGCGGGTTGGCAGAGGAACTTACAGTTAATTATTCGCCAAGTTGGTAGAAGAGTACAGAGCAGTAACATTTCGACAGCCAATTACTCTTCGACTCGGAATTTGGAATCCACTCTCTCACAAGGTGCTAATACGTTTTTTCTCTCATTTGGGTTTCGAAAATGTTAGATCATTTCCGAATTAATGTGTAGTTAGTGGATTTAAGTTGAGTTGGTGATGGTGAAGTTTTCGGATTTTTTTCTGGAGAACTAGGGTACTTGCAGGGTCTCCTGAGACCAACATACTCTCCAAGACCACTGTATCATTATCTACATCAAGCGGTAATGCTTTTTCTTGTTTCCTCTGTTGAGAATTTTGCTTTTGTAACTTGGGTTTAACAAATTGATTGCATATAGTCGGTACTCCAGTTTTGAAATAGGGTAAGTGAGAACGTGTTAGTGAGATGACTACATCTATTATCCATGCGAATTAGGCCAAAAAGACACTCTTTTGTAGTTATTCATCTATAGAAAACTATGGAATCTCCACTTTTTTGGGGCATGAAATTCATGGGATGCTACTTCATTCTTCTCTGATATGTAGTTCTAAGTTTTCAGGGAATTTCTAGCTCTAGGAAATTGCAGGCTGATGAAGAGCCTGTATCATCACCTTTGTCATCTCCAGCTCTGCTGGGTAGTGGAAAAGAAGAAGACCAGAAGATTATCCCAAAGCATAAGAAAGTTCAGGCTGTCCTCAAGGCCATAAAGCAGGTATTTTCTCTAACTCTTAAAACGTCTCGCTTTTCAGATGATCTGCTCCATTTCGTTTATTGTGTTTCATCTACATCTTGTTAAATGTGTCCGCTCTTGGTTGTTTTATTTCAGAGTCCTAAGAAGGTCAATCTGGTTGCTGCATTAGTCCGTGGCATGCGTGTCGAAGATGCGCTGATGCAATTGCAGGTCACAGTTAAACGCGCTTCCCAAACCGTGTACCGGGTAATCTATAAGATCTGAATTCAAAAACAAATCTAAAATCTACACTTTTGGAGTTCTTCTCTACATTCCAGGCATTTGACATCTTTACAGCTTGTCTATTAATACAATGCTTAAAGGAATTAAATCGGTTATCATACAGGTGATCCACGCTGCCCGAGCAAATGCTACACATAACCATGGACTAGATCCTGATCGTCTCCTTGTTGGTATATACTATTGATAATAGATCCGTGACTTTCGTGTTTTGCATTATAGAAGGAAACGTGTTATGCCACCAATTGGTACTTTAAAGATGGAGCTTAGATGTATGTCATTGAAGCTTTTAATATGTGATGCAGCGGAAGCCTTTGTTGGAAAGGGACTCTTCAAGAAGAGGATATCTTACCATGGAAAAGGAAAATGTGGGTTGATGATAAGACCCGAGTGCCGCCTAACAGTTATAGTTAGAGAGACGACTCCAGAGGAAGAAGCTGAGATTGCGAGGCTCAAAGTTCACAACTTTAAAAAGCTAAGCAAGCGAGAGAAGCGGCTTGTACCACACAAGCTCATCGAGACAACTCCAATCTGGAACCGCAAAGGGGGTAAAGGCAATCATCGGTCCACAGAGTTGGTACCGTCTCACTAGAATCTGTATCCCCCACATCGGTAACAAGAGCTTGTCTGTTATGCACCTTCCTTGTTTGTTTTGGTTTGATATTGTATTGGTACTTAATAGGACCGGTTTACAATTACATTCAATAAACAAGTTGCAAGAAAGGATATTTGGATTTGACCAATTATGGTGTAATTAATAAGGAAATGGTTCACAATCTATTCAATACAGAGAAAAGTTTCAGGACTCTTTCGAAGGCAAATATATTGGTATTGCGTGCTTGTCAAATATTATAAAAATAATACAAAATGTAATAATAAAATGTAATTGCTGAAGCCGTCTTAGCTCAGTGGTAGAGCGCGTGGCTTTTAACCACGTGGTCGTGGGTTCGATCCCCACAGACGGCGTACTGCTCTTATACTTTCTTTTCACTTTTTTGGTTGCTTCAAAACACAAAAGAGCAACGAAAACTTGACAAATAATAAATATCGTCCACGTCGACTGATTTTTCTTTATAACCGTCATTTCTAATTGCATGTTTGACAAAAGAAAATAGATATACATGGGCACTAATGAAACCCATAATTAAATATTTTGATTGATCAAATTCTTCTAATATGAGACGGCGAATATAAAAAGTTAATAATGTTTCGAAGTACAAATATAATAAAAAAGGGACGTTAATATGAAAACTCAAATGTGAAGAAATAAAAATACTCACAAACTAAATGACCACTCACAATATATTAACCTTAAACCATGGAACTTATCGTAGTCACAAAACCAACCCTAGATAAGATAAACCACTCCGGGGCTAACCAAACCAGCTGAATTGCGAGCCGCTGCAGGCCCTGGAGAAGGAACAAGAAAGTCGGAATCAGAGGCGTCGACTCCCGGAGAAGGAGCTGGAGACGAAAAAGCCTAATAGACGGGAGACAAAAACGATGACGATGAAGGTGTAAAGTAAATTGGAACATTAGATTTGAAAAACTTGCTACGCTTTGTTACTCATGAGATCACTGATTTATATAAACCTGATTTATATAAACCTTACATTTGACTGAAACAGAGTACTAAACTTATTGCAACAAAATAGGAACTATTTAACTTGTTCCATTAAAATAGAAACAACTCTAAAAACTCTTGCAAACCTGGTCTTTATTTGATACTGATCTTTTGACCGGTTTTCTTAGTCTGGTTCTTATTCTGGTTTAATTAATTTGCTTCAACAAACCATCCCTAAACTAAGATTGGTGAACACAACTTAGCTTATATGATGCATAGCAAATTCCAAGTTTGCTTCTTAACTCTTCGAATACTTCTTGTTTTAACGGCATTGTGAAGATGTCAGCAACCTGTTCTTTTGATCCACAATGTTCAAGTTGTATTGCTCCATTATTAACTAAATCGCGTAAGAAATGAAATCGAACTCCGATATGTTTGCATCTTCCATGAAAAACAGGATTTTTTGACAACTTTATTGTTGAAGTATTGTCACAGAGAATGATTGTGCTTTCTCTTACTTCATGCCCCAATTCTTTCAATATTCTCACAAACCAAATTGTTTGACATGCGTAGGTTACAACTGCAACATATTCTACTGCGGTCGTTGAAAGAGTGACGATAAGTTGTTTATTTGAAGACCAAGCTACGGTTGTGTCATCCATGAGAAAAACATAACCCAAAGTGCTTTTCCGGCTGTCAATGTCACTTGCAAAATCACTGTCAGTGTAGACATTTATTTTCCCTTTTCCTCCTCTTTTGTACCAAAGACCGTAGTCCATTGTCCCCTTTAAGTATCTTAGAACCCTTTTTGCTGCTTGTAGATGAAGAGTTGTGGGTCTCGACATATATCTGTTCAGCAAGCTCACAATGAATTGCAAATCAGGCCTTGTATTTGTGATGTACATGAGACTCCCTATGATCTTTTTGTAGAATGTTTCATTAACCAATTCTCCTTCTTCATCCTTATCCAATTTATTTCTAGGTACCATTGGATTACAAACTGCATTGCAATTAGTCATCTCAAACCGCTTTAAGACTTCCAGAGCATACTTCGTCTGAGGTATATGAATTCCGAGAGTTGTTTGTAGAACTTCGATTCCTAAAAAAAATCTCATCTTACCAAGGTCAGTCATGTCGAATTCACTCTTCATGGAAGTCTTGAATTCTTTTATCATTTCATAATGACTCCCTGTGTAGATTAGATCATCCACATAGATACTTACAAGTAGGATTTTTTCCTGCTTATTAGTCTTAAGAAACAGAGTTTCTTCATTTTGAGATTTTAGGAAACCTTCTTTAAGAAAGTAATATTCAATTTTGCTGAACCAAGTTCTTGGGGCTTGCTTTAATCCATATAAAGCTTTATGCAGTTTGTAAACCTTATCTTCATGTCCCTTGAATATAAACATCTTATAGAAGAATGCCATGGAGAAAAGCCGATTTCACATCTAGTTGATAGATGTCCCAAGCTTTATATGCTGCTGTTGCAAGGATTGTTCTGATTGTATCCATTCGAGTTACAGGAGCATAAACTTCTGTATAATCAATTCCTTGCTCTTGAGAATAGCCTTTCGCCACCAAACGAGTCTTGTACTTGGTTATCTCTCCACGTTCATTTTGAGCTTTGTTTTATACATCCATTTTACCCTAATACATTTTGTATTCTCATGTAGACTTGAGAGCTCCCAGGTCTGATTTTTGACAATTGAATTTATATGCTCATTCATGGCTTCTCTCCACTTTAAGCTTTTTTTTGCTTCCTCATAGCTGGATGGATCAATGAGATTAAGTTCAACCATGTTAACCTCGTCTTCTTAAATGTTTCCTGCCACATAATCTTTAAGATAACTAGGAGGTCTTGAAATTCTTCCCTACGTGCTTCTTATAGGTTGAACATTTTGAGTTTCTTCCATAATTTTTGCAGTTTCTTGTTCATTTTGAACTTCTTCCACTATTTCTGCAGTTTGATCATTTTGAGCTTCATTATTTGAATCTTCTTGATCACTGTCTTCATCTTCACTTTCTTCACAAATCTCATCATTATTCCAAGTTAGATCAGTATTGATTTGATGAGACTGATCTTCTTCCCAATTCCACCTTTTGTTTCCTCAAAAATCACATCTTTACTAATTATGATCTTCTTGGTGTTTGGATTGTACAATTTGTACCCTTTAGATTCTTCTGAATACCCAAAAAACATGCAGATTGTGCTTTTATCATCTAGTTTACCTCTCTTGTCATCTGGAATATGCACATGGGCTAAACATCCCCAAACTTTAAAATGTTCCACATTTGGTTTTATCCCATTCCATGCTTCTTGAGGTGTGGTGTTTTTTATTACAGTGGTTGGACATCTATTCAGAATATAAAATGTCCAATTTATAGTTTCTCACCATAAAAATTTTGGCACTTTCCTTGCTGAAAGTAGTGATTGAACCATGTTCATCACTGTCCAGTTTTTCCTTTCTGCAATTCCATTTTGTTGTGGAGTTTTTGCAGTTGTCAATTATCTTTTGATACCTTGCTCTTTGCAGTAATTGGAGAATTCGTGGGAAGTGAATTCTCCCCCTCTATCTGTCCTTAAACATTTTATCTTTTTCCTTGTTTCTGTCTCCACTTTCCTTTGAAACATTTTGAAGAAGCTAAATGCTTCTCATTTTTCTTTCAAGAAGTAGATCCATGCTTTTTTGCTGTGATCATCAATGAAGCATAGTATATATCTCCTTCCATTTGATGATGTGGGACTGATGGGGCCACATATATCAGAGTGAATCTGTTCAAGTACTTCAGAAGCTCTCCAACTGCTTTTCTTAGGAATGGCTTTTCTGGCATGCTTTCCAATGAGACAATTTAAACAAATGAAATTTTGAATATTAAAGTTAGGAAGACCAAATACCATGTTTTTACTTTGTAGAGTCTTTATTCTTTTGTGATTCAAGTGTCCATATCTTCCATGCCACAATTTTGGCAGATTGTCTAAGGTTGTCTATAAGCATTGCTGATCATCGTTGGTTTGATCTAGCAAAATGAACATTCAGTTCATGCTCATTTTGCTGTCAGCTATCAAACCTCTTTCTTGGTGATAGATCTTGCACATTCATTTTTGAATGATGATAGTTAATCCTTTTTCTTGAAGTTGACCGAGACTCAAGAGGTTATTTTTGAGTTATGGCATATAGTAGACATCACTTATTGTGTAAGCTGCATTGCTCAAAGTGAGCTTGATATTTCCTCTTCCAAGAACTTCCATTCTCTTGTCGTTTCCCAATTTGACAGAATGATTGAAGTTGGTGTCTATTTTTGAGAACAAATTCTTGTCTCCACTCATATGGTTTGACCATCCAGAATCGAGAAACCACATATTTTTCTTTATGTTCCTTTGTTTTTTAGTATGTGTCATCAATAGCATTTCTTCTTTCTCATCGTAATCTGCGTAGTTTGCCTCTTCCTCACATTTTGGACAGTCATACTGAAAATGCCTAAGACAACGACATTTATAACATTCTGTTGTGTTTTTGTTAAAGACATCTCTACCACGACCTCTTCCTCTTCCTCTTCCTCTTCCTCTTCCATAGAAATCTCTTCCCTTTGTTCCTCTTCCAAAGGTTATTTTCAGAACTTGATCTTTTTCTTTTTCTGAATTTTTAAATATTTGCTAGTGTACTCTTAGAGAACTCTGCATTTCGTCTAGTGATATCCGTTCGATATCTTTGGATTCTTCAATCGAAACTACCACATACATGAATTTTTCACTGAGAGTTATGAGAATCTTTTCCACTACCTTTGAATCTGTCATTGTTTCTCCATTGCTTCTCATCTCATTTGTGATGATTAAAACTCGGGTGAAGTATTCTTCCACCTTTTCTGTTTCTTTCATTTCGAGTACTTTAAATTCCCTTCTTAACTTTTGCAGCAATGATTTTTTTACGCGATCATGTCCTCCATACTTTCTCTTCATTGATTCCCATATTATCTTCGAAGTTCTTCTATCCAAGATGTGTTCAAACGTTATTCTATCAATGGATTGATAGAGATAATGTTTTACTTTATGATCATTTGTCTTTGCATCGTCGAGTTGTTGTCTCTGTTCTTGGGTTAGAACTGTTGTTACTACCGGTTCCTCAAAACCGATTTCGATCAAGCTCCACAATCCTCGAGCTCGAAAGAAATTTTCTATTACTTCACTCCAATGGTCCCAATGTCCCTTGAATTGGGGTAGTTTCATTTTTTCATCTCCCATCTCTCCTCACATATAATTTGAAACTGAGATTTAGTTTTTCTGAAAAATCCAATAATAGCTCTGATAATTGGAATATTGGATTTGAAAAACTTGCTACGCTTTATTACTTATGAGATCATTAACTTATATAAGCCTTACATTTGACTGAAACATAGTACTAAACTTATTACAACAAAATACCAACTATTTAACTTGCTCCATTAAAATAGAAACAATTCTAAAAACTCCTGCAGACCCGATCTTTATTTGAGACTGATGTTTTGACCGGTTTTCTTGCTTTGGTTTAATTAATTTGCTTCAACAGAAGGAGATGGGTGGCTAGGACTATGGTTGTGGTGGACGGTGGACATGACAGTTACGGCTAGTTTCTGACCTTTGAGACAGTTGTTAGAGTTGCCACTGACGAAAAAGAATGGACCTGAGCGGGTAAGTACAATGACAGAGTCACCGTCTGAGAGGAAAGTGATGGGGTGAGTAGTGTTGCATGTGTTGTAATCTTTTTCAATCACCTCCAACACTGAATCTTTTCCCTTCGCGTATTTAAAGTCTTGCAATATCAAAATCAAACCAATTGATATTTATCTTCATTAATGACATTATGGACACATTATGCATAAATAAAGGAGAGAGAGGCTTACGAAGAGTGTCGTTGACTTGAAACCGGTTTCGGTGAGACCAGTGAGAATAATTCTCGGAAGGAGAAAGGACCCAACCATCTCTGCCACCAACATAGAACGTGTACCCATTTGATAACTCCATTGTAAATCCCAAACCCATCAACATCACAATCATCAAGTGAAAATCAAACCTTTTGATCAAACCCATCTCCAAAACTTTAATGAAACCTCAAGTTCTTAATCTCTTACAAAGTTACAAATCTCTTTTCTTTTGTTGTTTGTGTTTGCATTGCATTGCGACCTCTTGGTTGCTTATTTATGTTGAAAGTAAAGAAGACATATATAGCCATTGGGTGAAGGTTTTGGCAATTAAGTAGAAGCGTTTCAGTTTTGGTCATCTCTTCCCTTTTACACGTACACGTCTCGACATGCAATGGACTTAACTCCTATCTACTTTAATTTTTCACTTTCTTTCTCGACTGTCCACACAACCATTTGTCACTCATATCTAATATAGTTTTTAGCCATACAATAGAAACTGAAATCCTGCTCGGTTTATTTTATTATGATTTAAACTTACGTTACATCTTGCTACTTTAAAAGAAAACTATATAAAATTTTAAAATTAGTTGTAGCGGTACACTAATTAAATTTTAGTGGGTTCTTTCAAATAGATCATCTTATAAGATGGCCTTAAGTACATCGTAATCCCTAATATATTATTTGAAAATTTTTTTAACAAAGTAACTTTACCCTGATGTGTTAATAACAAAAATGTCATGTTGACGTGTCAACACCACAACGAGTTTTAGCTTAAATATATAAAATGATTTAAGTTACTAGAATAATTATAATACATGTCACTGATATTAATTTGGTTAGAGAATACATGCCATTGATATTAATTTGGTTAGAGAATACATGTCACTCATACTAGAATAAATACATACCACTGATATTACAATACATGTCACTAATATTAATTTAGTTAGAGAATATAATTTATTCAACTAACCAAAAAATACTATTACATTTGCAAAAACAATAATTTTTATTTCTTTCAATTTTTTATATATTAATTTATAAATAATTTCAAATAAATATAAATAGATTTAAGTTACTACCGTAATCCCTAATATATTATTTGAGAAACATTTTAAGAAAATAATCTTACTCGAACGTGTTATTAACATTGTAATCACTATAGTAAATTTCAAATAAATATATAAATGAATTTAACTTATTAGAATAATTATAATTATACCATTGTTATTAATTTGGTTAGAAAATTAATATATTTTATTAAACTAACAAAAAAAACTATTAAAATCGTAAAAAATAATTATTTTTCTTTTATTAATTTATATATACAAAAATTAATGTTAAAATTAATTTTAACTAAAATTTAAAATTATATAAATATTTAATTTATATTTACTAATAAAATATAATTTATGAATATTTTTCCTCATGCATAAGCGTGGATATAAATCTAGTTTATTATTATATAAGTGGACATGCTTTTTTTATAATGAGAAATCATAGAACTTTCTCTCCTGTTAAGGTGTCCACATCATGAAGAAAAATCATATGCTTTCAAATTAATTAATAACTCAAGTAACTCTTATATTTTTAAATTAATTCTTTCCATCACAATTATAACACACAAAAACACCTAAAATATAGTAAGTACAAAATAAATGAATTTAGTTTACTGCAAACTAATAAATAGCAATAAAAATTTTGAAAGTGAAATTAATATATATACATATATATATACATGCGTTTTTGAAGTTTGTCTTTTCCTGTTTTGTCTGAACTAATTGTGGGATGTTTCAGTTATTTGTCAAACATTCCTTCAACATCAGTATTCAGAAAATAACGAAGTTAACGGCTGCAAAATTTGACTCTGAAACAAATGGGTCTGGTTCTTTGATTTCAGGTTATTGGAGACGTTTAGAAGATTGTTAGATTAAAACAGAGCAAGGATGGAATCTGTAACTGCGGCTACATACAGCGGATAGACACTGTGTTCTGTATAAACTGTATAATGTTACAATCTTAATGCATATTCTTTCACTCCACAACCCAATCTTTCACACATTTCTTGGAATACATAACATTTTGTGATTGTGTGCATACGAGTGAGTCCTTATGTGTAGGCTGGACCAGGAGCAATGGAAGGTCCTGCGGTAGATGGAGCAACCAGAGGAGCCATGGCTGAACATTCGTTGTCATAGCAGTCTACGGGGTGCTCAAGCACCGCTTCGCAGACTTTTTGGTTCCGCTGGTGCGGTTTGTCAGGGAGACAGTTTTGGCTATCGTCAAAGGCTATTCCTCTGGATGTCAGGTTTCTGCAGATGCCTTCTTCTTCACAGAAATAGTTGTAGGAGATGGTAAGGTTCAGCAGGCTGGGGAGAACGCAGACTCCAAGTGGGACAGTTCCAGTGAACATGTTGTGTTCCAGATTTAGCTGCTCGAGATGGCCTAGCCCAGCGAGACTGTAAGGTACAGGACCAACTAAACTGTTATAGCTTATGTCCAAGACTCTTAACTTGTAGAGATACCCGACTTCGGGGGGTAGACACCCAGATAAGCCTGAGTTGATTAAGAGAAGCTCTTCCAAGGTATCTGCAAAGCGATCTATGGTTGGAGGCAGACAACCGCTGAAATCATTGTTGGCAAAGACTACAACAGAGGCTGTTGTCCCGTTGAAATCTTTGGGTATGACGCTTGTTAGCCGGTTGTTGTTCACAAAAATGGCGTCAAGAGGATTGCTGAAGAGTTTTGGAGGCAAAGGTCCTTCGAACTCATTGTAACGAAGGTCAAGGTACTTTAGAGAAGGGAGTGAGAGGACGACATCTGGAAAAAGACCTACAAACCGGTTGTTGCTGAGGTCGAGCTCATAGAGTAATGAGAGATTAGCCAATGAACGAGGAAGGATGCCGCAGAAGCGATTGCTATTGAGATGTATGAGAGCGAGGTCAGAGAGAAGGCCAATGGATTCAGGCAAGAAACCTGCGATGTCTCCGTGATTGAGATCTATTCCAGCAACAACTAGAGTGTTTGCATCGGAAGGGGATGGGGCACAGAAGATGCCAGTGTAGCTGCAGACTGAGGGACCGACCCAGTCTGCAGTTAAGTTCTTTGGATCAGAATAGATGACCTTCTTCCATGCCTTAAGTGCACGGTACGCTTGCTGAAGATGCTGGCCAGGGTTTGGAGAGTGACTTTTGTGGTGGTGATGGCTATGCTTTGCTGTTGATACTAAAGAGACAAGGAAAAGAATAACTAAGATTAGGGCATGAAGTGTTAGAGAGAGAGCCATTGAAAGAAAATGTATGGATCCTCTGCTTTAAGTTTTTGGATCCTCTGTTTTAAGTTTATTGATCTATATAGGGAAACTTTGAAGCTTAGGTCTTTGGAGCAATGATTGCAGAGGATGAATTAAGTGTTGGCATAAGAGCAAGGAAAAGGACTCAACTCCTTACTTGTAGGCTGTAGCTATCTCAAGTGGTTTCAAGTGGGTTCTGAAACTGACACTTTTGCAGACCAAATCTTAAGTGTTGGATTTAGATCACTCATTCGCTTACAACCCAAGAAACCCGTTCTAAATTTACAAACTTCTGCATCATCTTACACTTGAGTTATGTTGATCTGTCGATGTTTACATTCAACTGAAATTACTAATTAAAACAGTTTTTTTGTAACTACCAAAAAAATAAACGTAAATACAAACAGTGGTTTGCTTTGTATTTATTATTTTGTTAAGAAAAGTCACAGAACTTTAAACAAAGGGCTAGACTTCACACAAAGTACACTTAATATTCTTACAGAAATATTTACACGAACACAGATTTTATTCACTCAGAGACTTTTAAAAAAGCATTTCTTTCATCCTCGTCATAGTTTAGCCACCACCAGAGCCATACTTCTTTCCCAACACAATGAGCTGGAGCTTGTCATAGCCAGCGAGCACACCTGCGCCTGCAACTGCACGCAGGATGTTGGCACCTGCACCCTTGAAAAGTGACTTGGCCCCTTCGTTTTTGACAATATGAGAGAAGGCCTGAAGAGAACTCTTGTACTTAACTGCTTCACCTGACGTCATCATCATTCTTCTACGAACCGTGTCAATCGGATAAGACGCCAGTCCAGCTCCGATGGTGATTCCCCATCCCAGCAAGAAACTCGCAAGGAAACTATCCTGTACAGCTTAAAACAATGAGTAAACAGCAACATAGGACTCTCAAAAGTTGGAGTTTTTTTTCTGGGTACCTGGAGACCATCGACTAGAACCACAGGCTTCAAGGAATCATACAATCCAAAGTAGAGTCCACGGTACACGACAATTCCAACACATGATATGTTGAAACCACGATACAGCCCAACAATGCCATCAGAGGCTATAGTCTTCTTGTACACGTCAATCATACCGTTAAACTGCCTCTGACCACCCTTCTTGGCTGCTTTTGCATCATTGGCTAAACGGGTACGAGCATAATCCAAAGAGTATACAAAAAGCAGAGACGAGGCACCAGCTGCCCCACCTGACGCCAAGTTTCCTGCAAACCACTTCCAATAGCCATCTTTGTCTTTCTTGAAATTGAACAGCCTCTTAAAGTAATCTTTGAACGCAAAGTTCAAAGCCTGCAAACAGAAATCTTTGCTTAATACACCCATTGGAAGTACGTAAAAGTACCAATTCCAAGGAGTAAAAGCTAACCTGAGTTGGGAAATATCTGATAACATTAGCAGTGTTGCCTCTCCAAAGAGCAATCATACCTTCATCTTTGACTGTTCGGCTAAAACAATCGCTGATTCCTTTGTACGGTTCAGAGAGACGCCCGGATTTGATCATTTCATCTTGGTTCTGAATCAAGAGCTTCACACGCTCTATTGGCGCTGCTGCCGTCTTTGAAACAGCAGCTGAGACTCCTCCCATAATGAAATCGATCAAGAAACCAGTACCAGTTTTCTCGCTAGGGGCTTGAACAAATACGGGCGATGAGCCATGTGGTGGAAGACAAGAGCCAATGCCCTGCTTATCTGACTTCTGCAATAGACTCTGCAAACCTCCATTGACATAAGCACCAGATATGTCATAATTACTAGCCTGCACACTTGGAGAAAGTCTTTTAATCAAGTAGGATTGTCCATGAAGCTTCTGAAACACCGATGGATGCCTTGATTCATCCATATTTTTGTAAAACTCAATAAAAGATTATCTGCATAACAAAAAAACTACGAATTAAACACCAAAAGACTAGCTCTGTCGAAATTTCCACACTCGAATCCTTAAAAGAACGATCACAACCAAAATTAGAACAGGAACAGAAAAGCCAATATCAAAATCAACTACAATGCGATATAAACCCAAAATTTGAGCACACTAAAACCTACTCGCAACTCTTCAAACGAAATCCTCCTTCACTAAGACCAAACTACTAGTGACTCAGAAAACCGAATTCCCGAACAGCAGAACAATACTAGAGAAAACAAATAAGAGAGAAGAGTAAGTGATAAAGCTAAAATCTGTAGAGTCGAGAGGAATCCGTGGGAGCTTACAGAAGATTTGTCTCCGAAGCGAAAACGAGAAACAAAATCCATGAGAGAGGCGAGTAGGGTAGGGTTCTAAAGAATGCTGGTCCGATACAGCCAAAAGATGATCGAAAATTACGAAAATGCTACTGCACTCATTTGACCCGTTTCCTTCTGGGCCCATTTCAAGTGACCCGATTCCTGATGATTGTTTATATTATCTACTTTGATTTACCCTCTATTTATCATTACTAACTTGAAAAATTAGTTTCATAAAATTTCATACCTAATGAAAATGAGATATCTCTTTATCATTATGCCCCACTTACTTGAAAACTAACACATAAAAATAACAATAAACTGATAAACATAAACTAACAGTAGTTAGAGAGAGAGGGATCTCTTTACCATTTCCGTCCAGCTACTTGAAAAATAAAACTTGGAGCTGGATTTGAGAATAAGGACTACAAAATTGGGTGTTGCTTAAGAAGCAAGTAATGTAACTGAATCTTTTTTTCTTCGCCTATAGGACAAAATTTACATGTGACTTGCACAGATTAAAAAAAGTAATCCAAAATTAGTTGGTTCTTCACTACAAACGATCGTATTGAAACCAGCATGTAGACAATTACATTACAAGTTACATCACACATGGCATGCGATATCAATACATCCTAATTACATGCAAAAACCTAGAGATATATATAGATAAAAACACACGTAAATAATTTCAGGAGATAACTCAACTGGAATTTATCCGAATAAGAAGGAAGCATGAGAATTACATGTGTCCATTAAAACAAACCATGCATAATAAGCTCCGTGATTACTATATATTTGTAGATATGTAGATTTTTGATCGAACACGAGCTATCTAACCGTAATCAATGAAGATATATCTTGCTATATTGCTCTTGGTCCTGATCGAGACAGTCGTTTCCGACTATCCAATAGAACGATGTAGGAACGTGTTCGAAAGTTTCATGCCATGCATGGGCTTCGTCGAGGGAATATTCCGGCAGCCTTCTCCGGAATGTTGCAGAGGCGTGAGCCACTTGAATAACGTCGTCAAGTTTACGCCTCCAGTTACTATATATACCTTTTGTTCACCACTAATGATTAAAAATTACCGATGCAGCTAATTAACGGACGTTAAGTTAATTAATTACGCAGGGATCAAGGAAGAACAATGGAGAGATAGAGAGAGTGTGTGAATGTATAGAGATAATGGGAAGAGCAAATCATCTTCCTTTTCTTCCCACCGCCATTAACAACCTTCCTGTCCTTTGTTCCCTTTCTCTCAGCTTTCCCATCTCCGTTGCTATGGACTGTTCTCAGTTATTTCCATTTCCTCTCTATATTTTTTTTATTACGTGTTTTAACCTTTTCCGATAACAAATATCATTTTGATAAATTTCTTCCGACGTATAAAGGAACTAACTGGTATTTTCTTTCTTTACAGGTTCAGAAACACAAATGGTCTCGACGCTGAAAAATCAAATTAATTAGCAAGATATATCTATATATATATATATATATATGTGTCAGTGTATGTGTGTGAATATTGGAAAGAGAAGACATATTAATTATTAAGTTAAAGTATGATAAATGATCGAGTTTATATACACTAGTAATGATCCAACACTTGGAAGCCATCATTTCACTTAACCAGCTGGAATGTAACATATATCAATACCACCTATTTACCAGGCTCTTTACTCGCGATTCTCTATGTCTAAGATTATGCCGTTATTACAACTTTTAGATATTCAGTTTTTGAAAATAACCCTCCACTCCAATGAAGGTTTGAATCGGAGCACAAGAAACCAACCCCCTTATGTTACTATTAGTCCACCACATATTTACTATTTGACAAGAAACTGAATTTCTGAAATGTGATTTTAAAAAGAATTGTGAGTTATATAAAAATTTAAAAATATGAAATAAAATTACCTATTTATTTAATTTATTAAACGCACAATAGGTAAAATATGTTGAATTAATCAACAAAGGGTTATTAAACTAATCAGTAAATCTTCCATTCCTATTTTCATGTGTCTGACCGTGTCAATCATGAGTTGATTAGACAAAACACCAACTATTTGGCGGATTGGTCCCTCGTTTGTGTGCGATTATTAGCAACAAACACCTTTGTTTAAGAAGAAAAAAAGTCCTTGTAAAATGAATTTATTCTTGACAGCAAAAGTCCTTGTAGAATGAAATATTCTGTTGACAAAAAAATGTCCTAAAAGAATTTTATTTTTGTTTCACAGTGTCATTTTGTATTTTAGTATTACAATTTGGAAAAAAAAAAACACAAAATTGCAATCTTTAATGGATTAAGGAAAAAAGGTTAAAGGGGAAGAAGAAAAGTCGTGGGAGAAAACGCGTTGGCATTTGATGGAATAATGTTACCTACGGTCACCGGAATTTCACGTTTCCTTACATTAAAGTCAACACCATTTCAACTTCTGAGACCCATCTTTTTCCTCTCTCTCTCAATTCTTGTTTTACTTAATTCACCACATATTCACACACAGAGACATAGGAATCGTCTCTAAGGTTCTCTCTGAATGGCAGGCAGAGATATTATCCATAAGATGAAGGTACGTTGATGATGGTATTACTGTGGCATCTCCTTGAGTTGATCTTTTTGCAGTCCTTGAATTTCATGGGACTTCCTGATTTTCTCTTTGTTCAATCGAGTTTATGGCTCTAGTTTTGGATACCCTTTTGTTATTTGGCCATGTTTTGATTCGTTTTAGTTATTCTCTTTGGGAATCACTGTCGTTGTTGTTAGCTATTTCTCTTTTTAAGAAATAAAAGAATACAGTTTCGAGGTTTGATCCCTTTGGAAAATTATGATTTTTGGCTGATCCATCGAATATTTCCCGATGTTGAAGGAATTTGAATGATTATACACATACGTGTTAGGCTTTACTGAAAGAAAAAACTGCAACTTGGAAAGGTTGTTCTTTGAGTCTCTGTCGTGCTTATGATACCGTTCTTTAGGTAAAAGCATAATTTTTATTCATGGGTGTGAAGGAATCTGCAAGATTTGATAATGAAGCTTTGAAGGCTTAACCGTTTCTCACAAATTTTGTTTGAAATATCTGTGACTAGAGTCAATAGAAAGTGTTTTATGGATCGTTGATCTTGTTTGATTCCAGTACTTACGCTATTCTTTTGTTTTGAATTATTTGTTAAAAGGCCGGGTTATTTGGATCCGCTCCCGACATGGGAAGAGGCAAAAGCAAGATGTGGAAGAACATCATGCACGGTTTTCACTTTGTGAAAGGTAAATCAAGCCATCCAATGGAGGACTATGTAGTTTCCGAATTTAGAAAAGTTGAAGGGCATGAACTGGGCTTGTTTGGCATCTTTGATGGTCACTTGGGGCATGATGTGGCCAAATATTTGCAGACTAATCTCTTTGACAACATTCTAAAAGAGGTAAGTTCTTAATTGGGTTAAGAAATCTCTGTTGGAGCTAAAAAGGCGAGTCCTTTGTGAATCACACTGACTGATCCATTTGTGGGTTCCTTTTGATTGTTTTTTCACAGAAGGATTTTTGGACTGACACTGAGAATGCTATAAGGAATGCGTACCGATCAACAGATGCCATTATATTGCAGCAGTCCCTTAAGCTTGGTAAAGGCGGATCAACTGCTGTAACTGGGATTCTAATCGATGGTCAAAAGCTAGTGGTTGCTAATGTTGGAGACTCAAGGGCAGTAATGTCTAAGAACAGAGTTGCACATCAACTCTCAGTTGATCATGAACCAAGCAAGGAGAAAAAAGAAATCGAGAGACGAGGCGGCTTTGTATCAAATATTCCAGGTATAGCTTCCTATTTCGTTATGACTAGTTACAGTTTCCATTTTGGCTAACGAACAAAAATGTTGCAGGGGATGTTCCTCGAGTGGATGGACAGTTAGCGGTTGCAAGAGCATTTGGAGATAAGAGCTTAAAGATACATCTGAGCTCAGAACCGGACATAACACACCAGGCAATTGATGATGAGACTGAGTTCATCGTTTTCGCCAGCGATGGCATTTGGAAGGTAAGTCTAAAAACTCAGTTTCTGCCCTGATTCTAACTGTGAGTTAGTCATTTTTCTGGACTTCTTCTAATATGATGGTTGATGTTTAATTGCAGGTAATGTCGAACCAAGAAGCGGTTGATGCCATCAAGAGTATCAAAGATCCGCAGGCAGCAGCAAAGCACTTGATAGAAGAAGCGAAATCTAAGAAGAGCAAAGACGATATATCTTGTATCGTTGTAAAGTTCCACTAATCTCATCGACTTCTTCATTTTTCAGACACCTTTTGTCTATAAATTATCATCAAGTCTGCGAAATAGAGAACTCAAGCTGTGTCTGTGAAACCCAGTAATGAGGTTTCCCAGAAGATGTAATATAATTATGTTAGCATGTTTTCCTTCACACAAAAAAATGAAATCGTGACACAGCTGTAAGATACAAAAGCAAGATTTTCTTTGTCTAGTTCTGGTCAAGTTAGAAATATATCCATTACGCTTCGATTTTTTATTCTTTTTTATTCGATTTTATTCGAACAATTCAGATATTCGTAACTAGTCGAAACAATGCAAATATTAAAAAAAATTAATATCCATTAAAACAGCAAGTCACATTCTTAGGCAAATACTTTTGCTATATATGGGGTCCCATTTGATTAAAAATTATATAAGATGTATGGATACAAATGGAAGCAGAAACTTTAGCCGCCATTTATCGTTCTATTTACCCGATGAAGATAACCACAGCGCCGTTAAAACGACGTTGTTTTGTATTGAAGGTTGTAAATTAATAATCCAAATAAACGGGGCAAAATTAAAATAACGAATCTCTTTGGGTATAAATATACAAATACGAAATAGAAGAAAGAGGACGTCGGTGTTTGGCTGTTTATCTAAAATCTGAACGTAAATTATACATATTACAGACGAAATTGGACGTATCACTGCATAAGGACATCACAAATGATGTTGATTTCTGCATGAAGTCTGCCCCAAAATGAGAATCTTGTCCGTTTACTTGATTAACAATACTATAATTTCTGTAAAAAAAAAATCAAATTAAGAGAAATGTTGGCTGATATATGGAATATAATGCATGCATGCAGGAGAGGTGTTAGGAATGAAGAACTGGGTGAGATTCTCGATCGGTGTGGAGAGATCGATGGATGCTAGAAGACGCTTTCGAAAGGCTCAAAGGCTTCTTCGCTCGCCATTTTAAAACACAACTCAAATTAAAACCCAGCTTCAATTTTGTTTTTGACTTACCGTTGCGCATGTGCTGATGCGCATGCTTGTCCGTTGGAACGTCCATTGAATCGACCCAAAACATGATGGCGTTTTAGCTTAATATTTATATTGTTGAACAATGTTGGATTTTAATAACAAGTTGAGATTAGAGTATATACGACGATAAAACCCTTCAAAGACTTCTTTACTACAGTGTTTAAAAAAAAATCTAGTTACCCTGACAAGTTTAAATATGAAATTATTCATCTACTTCAAGTTGAGATTAGAGTATGTTGTGCATATGCGTATTCCGCCGTATGCGTATGACTGTCCGTTAGAACGTTCGTTTAAGTTAGTCAATTGATGGCGCTATAGCTTTATATATTATTTATACGACGTAAAACACATTAAATACTTCTTTATGTGTGTCTAATACAAAGTCTATAATTCAAAGGCGTATATAGTCTGCAACTGCATGCGATATTGACTATTGAAATCTGATCGAAGTTCGTCAAAGTCAATGATTGAATATCAAATTTGAAATTAACAATGTCAGATCAGGTTTTCTCTTCTTTTATAAATATTTTTGCTGGCCTCCTTCTATAAACACACAGATTTCGATATCCACATATTATCAGCGAGTTGATTATCAATGGCAGAGAAAGAAGCAGAGACGCAGATGCTGAATACGTCAGAAAAAAGCGTTTGGCGTTTCAAGGGCAGCGACACGGCAGCAAAAGCCTCCAGCGTCACGATGAGAGTTATCGTCTACAAGCTCTTTGCAGAATGTAGCCCGGAAGTGAAAAAGACTCTTTTACCCCTTGCCCTGTAAATGTGGATGATAAGGAAAGAGTAGAAAGTTCACGTTCTCATTCATTCAAAGAAAACATTTTTTGATACATCTTTTGTTCAACACACGCACTTCTTAAATACTTAAAACATACTAATTTGAATTCAAATAAAGCTCGTTAATGTCGCTTTCATCTTGGTTCTGAAGACATCCGTATCTGTTGCCTGAGAACACGTTTTGTCTGCTGGCATTGTCTCTTCTGACGGTCTGGAGCCTGCAGAGTTCAGTGATGTTGCAGAGTTCAGACTGATTGCAGGGGAAGGATAACATGGGCGCCTTGTCTCCTTGACTTGACTGAGTCTTGGGCTTGAATCCGGGCTGCGTCTGCGTTTTCTGTTTGGGCTCTGTGTGAGCTTTGGAATTGACTGTGGGCCTCATCTTGCCGTGCTTTGCTCTGTCGAACTGAGAGGCCTCCAAGTGCTCTGTTTTATTATCTGCAAACAGAGCATGTTATGTGGAATAACATTCTCACTAACATCCCCCCTCAAACTTGAGGTGGGAGAGAAACCAACTCCAAGTTTGCCTCTGAGAACAACGAATGCCGATCGTGGTAGAGATTTGGTGAAGATATCCGCGATTTGTTGAGAAGCCGGGATATGCCGTGTTTCAATAAAGCCAAGTGCGACTCTTTCACGAATGTAGTGATGATCCAAATCAAAATGCTTCGTTCTGGAATGTAGTGTTGGGTTGGTAGTAAGATAAACTGCTGATAGATTGTCACAATGTAGGAGTGTTGGACCATTTTGTCGAATCTGTATATCTTTGAGCAGGGAGGAGATCCATGTTAACTCTGCTGCAGTTTCAGCCATAGCCCGATATTCAGCCTCTGTGGATGATCTAGAGACTGTGGATTGTCGCTTGGCACTCCAAGAAACCAGATTAGAACCAATCATAGTGCAGAAACCCGTAGTTGGCCGTCTGGTTTCTTTGCAACCAGCCCAGTCACTGTCACTGAAGGCCGTGACTTGGAGCGTGGTTGACTTGTTGATGTGAAGTCCCATTGAAACTATTCCTCTGACATATCGTAGTATTCTCTTTAGTAATGTGAAATCTGAGGAGGTAGGGCTGTGCATCCTTTGACAGATTAAATTTACTAAGTATTGAATGTCCGGCCTTGTTAATGTGAGGTATTGCAGCTTCCCTGCAAGGCTGCGAAAGTAGGTGGGATCCGGAAAGAGAGTGTTACCTTCAGATGTTGTGACAAAGTTCAGCGGTAATGGCGTTGGCATGGGATGACAAGAATCCATTCCAGCTTGGTGCAGAATGCTTTCTGCATATTTGGTTTGGTGCAGAAATAGTCCAGCTTCATTATGTTCAAATTGGATTCCCAGGAAGTAGCTCAAAGCTCCCAAATCTTTCATGGCAAATGTTGTGCTTAGATCATTGACTAACATATTGCACAACCGTGTGTTGCTCCCCGTCAAAATGATGTCATCCACGTAAAGTAGCAAAATCAAAGTGTCTCCATTGTGATGGTATGTGAAGAGAGAAGGGTCAGCCTTGCTGCAGAGAAAACCATATTCAATTAGAAAGGACGTGAACTTGTCAAACCACGCTCTAGGAGCCTGCTTAAGGCCATAAAGAGCTTTGTCTAATTTGCAGACATGTTGAGGGTGAGTAGGATCAACAAATCCAGTCGGTTGGGCCATGTAAATGTCCTCCTTTAGATCGCCATGAAGAAAGGCACTTGTGACATCCAATTGAGTTACTTTCCAGCTCTTCACAGTGGCAATGCTCAGAACCAGTCTGATTGTAGCTGAGCGAACCACATGACTAAATGTTTCTAGGTAGTCAATTCCCTCTTCTTGATGAAAACTTTTAGCAACAAGCCTTGCTTTGTATTTGTCGACAGACCCATTAGCTTGTAGTTTAACTCTGAATACCCATTTACACCCCCAAAATATTCATCTCTGGACTTGAGGGGACCAAATGCCAGGATTTGTTCTTGTGTTGAACAGCCAGTTCTTCTTCCATTGCTCGTAACCATCTGGGATCTTTCTTAGCTGTAGTAACCGTTTTAGGTTCCTGTGGAATTTCAAGGCTTGTGTTCAGTAGATACCTGGGATTTGGTTTTGAGATGCCTTTCTTTGCTCTTGTCGTCATTGGATGATTGTTGGAGGGTGGAATTACATCAGAAGATTCGCCACTGAATGGTTGTGAAGGAGGAGATCCTTCTGCATCAGGTTGGATGGCTGGTGTATCAGCTGTTTCTGGTGAAGGCGTATTACCAGTGCTGTTTGTAGCCTGAGAGATAGCACGAGCTTCACTGATAGGCATTGTTCCAACCTCTCTAGTGGTAGAGGTCTTCTGTTGCATTGGACTGACAGGAGGAGGCAGTTGCACATGATTATCCTCTGGTTTTGCTGATTCACTAGGATCAGATAGGCTGTTTTGCCAGGATTTGAGCAGAGACGAGGAGTACCTCGGAACCAGTTTTTTGTATTTTGCAGCAAAGGGAAACTCATGTTCATTAAAGATGGCATGCCGTGTGATAAACACTCGACCAATTGGTGGATAGAGACACCGATACCCCTTGTGAGTTGAGCTATATCCCAAGAACACACACTGCAGTGATCTTGGTTCCAGCTTATGCGTAGCAAGTGATCTGAGACATGGGTAGCACTCACTGCCAAATACCCTTAATGAAGTATATTCTGGTTTATGGCCAAATAACTTCTCAAAAAGCGTCTGAAAGGCAAGCGTAGCTGAAGACAGAAGATTGCTGATATAATTTGCAGTGAAGAAGCTTTCCACCGAGAACTGAAGAGGCACTTGAGAGTGAAATAGCATTAAGAGACTAAGCTCAATAAGGTGTATGTGCTTTCGTTCAACTACCCCATTTTGTTGGGGAGTGTAAGGGCAAGACATTTGGTGTTTTATGCCACATTTATCTAAGTGAAGTCTGAACTGATTGCTTGTAAACTCCCCTCCTCCATCACTTTGGAATACTTTAATCTTCTTGTCAAATTGGTTTTCAACAATCCTTTGAAACGAAAGAAATACTCCAAGAAAGTCTGATTTCAACTTTAAGGGGTAAAACCAACTGAACTTAGAAAAATCATCCACAAACACCACATAAAACTTGAAACCTTGGACAGAGAAAATTGGACAAGGTCCCCAAAGATCACAATGTATCTTATTCAAAGGTTCAACAGTTCTAGAATCAGAAGCAGAAAAAGACAAATGCTGATTTTTTCCCATTTGACAAGGCTCGCATAGTGCATCCTTAGCAACTTTATTGATTGAGATAGCCTTGTGTTTGTGCAGGTGCTGGAGAATTTGATTGCTAGCATGTCCAAGTCGATAGTGCCAGATATTGTCATTTGTGGCTTGTTGTCTACTTGAATAGTATGCTTTGTAATCTTGATTCTCCAGCACGTACAACCCTCTACGTCTTGGCCCTTGAGTCAGCACTTTCTGAGTTTTCAAGTCCAGATTGTAAACCTTATTAGCATCAAAGAACACACCACAGGGGAAGTCTTCACACAATTTAGAGACTGACAACAAAGGCTTTTGTACAGAGGGACAAATCAGAATATCATTTAGTGGCACGTTACCTGATGAAACGGAGAGATTTGCAGATCCAATATGGGTTATTGGTAGATTATTACCATCTGCAACAATAACACTTTCAAGACCATGATAAGGGGTAACACGGTTCAAACCTTCTATGGAGGGAGCAATGTGAGCAGAAGCTCCAGAGTCAGGGAACCATTCCTGTCCTGATGCATCTGATTCTTGAAGAGTGGCAAGAGCTTGAGGGTAATCGTTGGTTTGAAAGTTGTTGTTAAACCTGTTCCAGCAACGAAGAGCCACATGTCCTACTTTGCCACAAATTTGACAGACAGGCCTGGTTCCAGTTTGTGCATTGGTGCCTGAGGGGATAGACTGCTGCAGGAACCCTCTTCCTCTAGAGGAGAAACCTCCACGTCCTCTGTTAGCCTGAGAGCCTCTTCCTCTGAAATTTGTATTATGAGGTTGATGTGGTCTGAGTGTTGTGTTGTACCCAGGTTGAGTTTGGAAGGCAAGATGGGGATTTGCTGGATTTTCTTCGTAGGACTGTAGTCTGGTGTCAAAGTTACCAATTTCAAGTAGCACTTCAGTGAAGATTGGAGCTGGAAGCCTGGTCATCTGGCTTTGTATAACAGTACATATGGGGTCATACTCCCGGCCAAGTCCATTCATAAACCCACAGATCTTCATAGATTCTTCAATAGGTTTCCCTATAGAGCTTAGCTGGTTGCATACAGTTGTATACTCATGGGCATAAGCAGCAAGTGTTTTACCTTGTTTTGTCAAGAGTTGTAGTTTCCTTTTAAGCTCAAACTCTCGAGTTATGGTGTTTCTGTTGAATTTGTTGGCTAGAGACATCCATATAGCCTGAGAGGTAGATAGATTAAACACACTGCCGAGAACTTCTTCAGACAAGGTGCCAAATATCCATGATTTTATGAGTTCATCAGTGCAGAACCAACTTTCGTAGGCTGGATTTTCTACCCACTGCACATGATCTCCAACGCGTTGCTCAACGGTAGCTGGGGGAGCAGGAAGACGACCATTGATAAAACCAAGAAGTTTTTGACTGTTTAGAAGAGACTCCATCTGTGTTTTCCACAGCAAGTAGTTGGTGTCATTTAACTTGAGGGTGACAGAACTAGCAACATGAATGTTGCCGGGAAAGGGATAAAGAGATGTAAGTCTTCCATGGGAGCCCCTGTTAAGGTTCAAGCTCTGATACCATGTAAATGTGGATGATAAGGAAAGAGTAGAAAGTTCACGTTCTCATTCATTCAAAGAAAACATTTTTTGATACATCTTTTGTTCAACACACGTACTTCTTAAATACTTAAAACATACTAATTTGAATTCAAATAAAGCTCGTTAATGTCGCTTTCATCTTGGTTCTGAAGACATCCGTATCTGTTGCGTGAGAACACGTTTTGTCTGCTGGCATTGTCTCTTCTGACGGTCTGGAGCCTGCAGAGTTCAGTGATGTTGTAGAGTTCAGACTGATTGCAGGGGAAGGACGACATGGGCGTCTTGTCTCCTTGACTTGAGTGAGTCTTGGGCTTGAATCCGGGCTGCGTCTGCGTTTTCTGTTTGGGCTCTGTGTGAACTTTGGAATTGACTGTGGGCCTCATCTTGCCGTGCTTTGCTCTGTCGAATTGAGAGGCCTCCAAGTGCTCTGTTTTATTATCTGCAAAACAGAGCATGTTATGTGGAATAACATTCTCATTAACATGCCCACGGTGACCCTTCTGTGTACCCTTGCTACCGCACCTCCATCCACGTTGAGAACGCCGTCATCGATGTTCTCCGCTCCGGCAAGGGTAATTCTTACGGCCATGCCGCAGGAATTCTCCCCGCTAGACAGTAAGTAATACTCCATCTTACTTTAGTCTCAATATTTTTTGGGATCTATAATTTAGTCCATTCAATCCAATATGCTCTTTCAGTAATTTCGGATTTGAATCTTGAAATTGTCTATAAAGACTCATATTTTAGGCTTTTAATCGTTGTAGCGGACGGCATGAAATAATGCGTTTGTTTGCAGCTCCTTTTTATTTACCATTCATAAAGTTTTGACCAGGAAAAAAGTGTTTTGACCGTTATGGACAAGAAGTAAGCTCAGGTCGTAGCGTAGTGGTATTTGTTCCAATAATAGAAAGGTTCATTTCGTAGTTGAATGATTTCGTTTCATCCGAGCCAACACTCAACTCTTAGTATTTTTACTTGTAACCACTTGATCCACTTGATCCACTTGATCCACTTACAATTTATTAACTTTGCTTGATTGTTTATTAATCAGGGCGGTCGCCGATTACTTGAACCGAGACTTGTCGAACAAGGTAACACCTAGCGATGTATTCTTGACGGTCGGATGCAACCAAGGGATAGAATTGGTGCTTCAGTCGCTGGCTCGACCGAACGCGAATATCCTTCTCCCAAAGCCTGGTTACCCTCACTACGAGGCACGTGCAGTATACAGTGGACTCGAGGTCCGGAAGTTCCATCTCCTTCCCGGGAATGAATGGGAGATTGATCTCCAAGGCATCGAAGCCATGGCTGACGATAACACTGTCGCAATGGTTATCATAAACCCCAACAACCCATGTGGAAATGTCTACTCTCATGATCATCTCAAGAAGGTCTTGATTCATTGTTATAACAACTTAATTGATTCGAGACGAGAGACTCGTAATCTGTTACTCACGAATGTTGAATTGATGAAACCTCGGTGGCGGAGACTGCTCGGAAGCTTGGAATAATGGTGATAACCGACGAAGTTTATAGCCAAACAATCTTCGGAGACAAGCCTTTTGTTCCAATGGGGAAGTTCTCTTCAATAGCTCCGATCCTCACTTTGGGTGGTATATCGAAAGGATGGATCGTCCCTGGTTGGAGAATCGGCTGGATCGCTTTGAATGATCCAGAAGGCATTTTTAAGTCCACTGGGGTCTGTTTTTGTTCCCTGATAATCATCGTAACTGAAGTTTCTGTAGCTCGTGTTACAAGTAACCATTTTGTTTTTTGTTTATTTTCTGAACAGGTGGTTCAGTCCCTTCAGCAAAATCTTGACATAACTCCAGATCCTACCACAATGGTTCAGGCTGCACTTCCCGAGATCCTGGAGAAAGCGAATAAAGAGATGTTTGCAAAGAAGAATTCAATACTGAAACAGAACGTAGAAATGGTTTGCGATAGGCTAAAGGACATTCCATGCGTGGTCTGCACAAAGAAACCTGAGTCATGCACTTACTTATTGGTAACACTAAATCTCTATTGATGATTCTTGCTCAATTTGGATGATTCTTAACAACAAGAACATAATGAAAACTGCAGACGAAGCTGGAACTTCCGTTGATGGAGGACATAGAAGATGACATGGATTTCTGTATGAAGCTAGCCAAAGAGGAAAACCTTGTCTTTTTACCAGGTAACCCGTTTGATTGAGGTATATAAATGAAACTTGAATTTTGATTAGATTGAAGGTTGAAGATTGAACTTTTCTTGATTTTGCAGGAGTGGCTTTGGGATTGAAGAACTGGATAAGAATAACGATCGGAGTAGAAGCTCAGATGCTTGAAGATGCACTTGAGAGACTCAACGGTTTCTGCCAACGCCATCTCAAGAAAACAGAGACTTCCTTTCAAGCTCTGGAGCTGAGCGATAATGGCGAAATTTAAACCTCACTCATCTTTAGACTATACATAATAAATAAAGCTGTAACATTGTGGTGGAGTAATCCCTGGAGGCCTATACTGAATCAGGGCATTTCAATCACGAACCTCTGTTTTTTAATAACTATTGTTTTATAACTTTATTCAAGTCATTAGCTATAAAAGCACCCAGTGAAATAATGTCCATAAAATTGAACTTCAAATTTACAAGAAAGATTTCATCTTTACCTTTGCCGCCGTTAATATTCAAATAAGCGGAAAGATTGTCCTTTTCTTTCTCGATCAACGGCTATCTGATCCACAGTAGCCGGAACAAAGCAAAGCTCAGACTTCGGAATCGAATCCTCTTCAAGAACCCTACTAAACTCCCAGAGATTCCGCATTAATCATCTCAGATTTAAATAATTGAGAACTTCTCCGAAAACCTATACATGACAGTATGACACAACTCCTCCCCGTTCGAACCCTACAGGCTCCAGCCGCGTTGCAGTGTTTGCAGTGTTTTTTGTTCTTATCAAACATTCTTCGCCAAAGGTACAAACCTTTCGGTTCCTGACACATACGAAAACCAGCTTGAATTGTAGTTTTGGGTGGTCAAAGAAGCGCGGAGAGAGCTTAAACTGAGTAAAGGATGTATTTTGAATAGCCAGACGAATGCTTCCCATCACTAATTTAGCAATTTCAAAGACGAGCGAGCATTTTTCTGGCGAACCAACACATAAAAACCTTTCCCTTATGTCGTTTTTACTTTGATTTCAGGTGGTACCTTTTGTTCTAATCGAAGTTGAGCATTTTGGAGGTTATGCGCATTTGGTATGACTATTGGAACACTAAAGTTACAACAATGCTCCATATAAATTTCCATGAAAAAGATATGTAATGAAAAATTTATATCAAACTACAACATGACACGTGGCAAGTCCATAACACGTAATAGCAGGTGATAAGTACCCACCCACCCGTCTTGGGAGAGAGCGTCATCGTCTTTCTTTATAAACCCTAAATTCCCTTTCACTTCCCAAAAGTTTACCGATTACATACACCATTAGGGCGAACGCGAAATCTCGGGGTTAGATTTTGTTATCATTTTGTAACCGGAAAGAACGATGGCGACGACAGGAACTGCAGCAGTTGCGACGGGAATTTCGACGGCGAAGAGAAAACCGGTGTTTGTGAAGGTGAAAGAGCTAAAGCCTGGAACAAGCGGTCACACATTAACTGTTAAGGTCATTAATGCCAATACCGTGGTTCCTATTACCCGGAAGTCTCGTCCGGCGACTTCTCTGAGTCGGCCGTCTCAGCCCAGGCGAATCGTTGAGTGTCTCATCGGAGACGAAACCGGATGTATTCTCTTCACTGCTCGTAATGATCAAGGTTACTTTTCTTTTCTTTTCCGGATATAGAAACTGTATCATCATTATTTATTCTGTGTTGTTCTCGTTTATCTCTTTCTATTTCTATCGCAAATGGTTAATGTGTTTCTGCTAGTCTTTATATGATGAAGTGATGCATCAGCATAGTACTTTAATGGTAATATTTCATTACAGAATGTTATTATTATTTCATATTAGAACAAGCTATCATCTTGTCTGAAAAAATCGAATGGAACCTCTGTGAAAGTCTGCACAACCCTGGTGTTCTGCCTGCATATTGCTCATTCAGTGATGTCTTGTACAATTGAAGGCTTGTCGGACTTGGGGTTTGTATAAGATCTTGTGCAGTTGTATTTTGTCTTGCCATTAGTAATGGTGAAACTTCTTGATCAGATGTTAACTTATGTTTAATTGAATGTTCTACATGATACCAAAACTTCCATTGCTAAAATCGTGTAGAAAAGATAGTATTGTACAATAGCATTTTTCATGTAAATAGTTGTGGGGCTTGTGGCCTATTGATTAGTGTTGATGATGGTACTGAATCTTTTTTCTTTTTGTTTCTGTAAAGTTGATCTTATGAAGCCAGGAGAAACAGTGATACTGCGCAATTCAAGGATAGATATGTTCAAGGGTACAATGAGGCTAGGGGTTGATAAGTGGGGACGCATTGAAGCTACTGAACCCGCTTCTTTCACCGTCAAAGAGGATAACAATCTGTCTCTTGTTGAATATGAACTGATTACCGTTGGTGATCAGTGATCTTATTAGTATTCTTATGGAAACTTAACCCCTGAGAGTGTTTGGCTCTGATTATTCTACCGCGAAGGTGTTTGATTTAGATTATGAAGATTGTATGACTGGTCCAGATATGCTTGTAGGAATGCTTTCTTTTTACCCTAAAACACGCAGTCAGGATGCGATTGTTCCCTTTAATGTAAGTTAAAAAAGACCAGTGAGAGCTTGTTCACTATCTCATACATTTGTCATAAGTTGGAAACACGTGTAATAAATAAGTTTGGTAACGTTGTAACCTGTTAGTGGAAAAAGTAGCACTTGTTTGTGTTTATTTGCGTGTGTATTCGTCTTACACAGTTCATGAATTTGGTCAGTATGTTTTCTTTCCATGTTTAAACAACAAAACCGAATGTGATTAAAAAATACGTAGAAATGACCAAATAAAATAAAATACAATACAGTTTAACTTATTATAAGACTATGGTAGAACCATCGTCTATTAAGTAGACTAATCTCAAACTCTGAAATCATATCCCTTTCATGAAGATCAACTTTTTTACACCAAAAAGCAATAATTCATGAAATTGGTGAAGAGAAAAAAAAACTGAAATGGGCAGAAATTATAGGATTAAGAGAGGATTACAACACAGCAAAAAATGTTCAAGTTCCTAATCCTACCCTCACTATACCAACACCATCCCTCAACGTAGTTAGTGCCTTGTGTATTAAGGAAATAGGAAGAAGATACAGAAAAAGAGTAAATTCACTCCACTTCTTTGATGATTCTTCTTTTGCGCAAAGGTTTAGTGACAATTGTTCCTGGAGCACTGTGAGCTTTCCTCCGGGCTTCTTTCCTCCTCTTCGAATCGTTCATGGTTCGGATCATCCCTATTGCTTTGTATATTGGTTTTGGTAAGTGCCTGTGTCTGTATTTCACAATATCCAAAACGTTACCATATTACTATAGTTCACTTTTGACAACTTCCAAAGTTAGATACACAGGGAACACACAGCGTTACTTCATTCTTTTTTCCTGTTATTTACCTCACAATGCGCTTAACCTCAGGAAGATGCTTGTACCGGTTCTTCACAGCCTCGTGGTAATCATGCTTCTTCTGTTCCCTAGGGAGAATCTGCACAACAAGACACCAATCAAAGTATGAGGAATTACCATTCCCAGTTAACACTTCGTAAGAAAGCCAAGCATGGCCAAGTAGCTCATACTGCATTGAATAATCCATGGTTTAGTCTGTGTTAACTTTTTTCCCAATTTATTGGTATTCATTTTGTATAAATCGAGCTAATGCTAGTACAAGAAGAGGCACAGATTCTTACAACTCCCAATTGCTCCGATGCTTTGGCCTTCCATAGTCTAAGATTGGTGTCATCACTGCCCGATATTACGTAGGTAGCATCGCAGCTATACTTCACACAGAATACTCTACAAGAAAAGAAAAGCATCAAAATATAGAAATTGCTTAAACTATACTTACAGAGAGATTCACCAGAACATCTGAGTGCCATGTATACAAAAATTGTTCAATAGATCGTACCTCTGCATCCTCTTTGTATGGTAGACTTCCCTGCTGTGTCCTCCATTGAATGGGAAGATCCTCACAGATCGGTCATAAGACCCCGTAACAAATTCACGACCAGTTGGTGAAAAATCAATATCCATCCTGGTAAATGATGAAATTAGAAAAATTATAATGCATTAGGATAATATCCTGTCGAATATTTTAGCTGATATTTGGGATAAGCATTCTTACACTGCAGAAACATGATCTTTATGCACGCACTTGGCTTCGTCCAACTTTCTACCATCAAAGCTATAGCAATTGCCATCTTCATTAGCCTATTCAATTTAACCATTGGATAAAAATAAAATAAACACATAAGAAAAAAGGCAATTGCTGATTTCCTCCGGGTAGGTAGCAAAACGCATTTCACTTACAGCTGTCATGTTCATAGGCTCCATGGGGTTCCATGCAATCGAATTTGTTTTTGTCTGCCAAAAGATGAGCGAATCGCAAATCAAGGTTGCAATTTTAAGTTGGAGGGATAATAATATGGTTACATATGATGATGAGTGAACAAGTTTGAACTATACCATCATGATAATTTTCCTAGCTGCAGAAGACATGCGGAGATCATAAATGGTTATGCTGCGATCGCTGGAAGAAAAGAAACCCTCTTAAAGTGTTAGACTAAGTTCTGGAAGGCCTAGCTCAGATAACTCTTTAGCATAATACTGATACACAAGTATAAAGTAGAAAGCATATACCTCGCAGATGTTGCCAATATATCAGGCTCTCCAGGATTAAACCGGACCGATATTACAGAGTCAGTCCCCCACTGGAAACTCTGAACTGGCTGAGACCTAATTACAAAAAACACCATAATCTCAGATGTTCAAATTCAAGTAAACATCTGGGTTTACTTTTAGCAGGACTCGAAGTACCTATTATGATTCCATATATCCAGTTGAGCTCCAGCCGTAGCAAAAAGGTCACCTTCAAACTGATGATCAACAGCCCTAAATAAAAGAAGACAGAGCAGTTCAAGTTTGAGGACTACGATAATCATCAGAATTTGACTGCCGACTGTAAGAAGATTACCAGAATGCATTCTTCCAGACATAGACAGCAGATGGCTGAAAATGGAGTAATAAGCTTGTTATTCGGATGAAACTTTAGAAATCTTCCAAAGAGAGCAAGCTCTATTTAAATACAATGTTGTAAAAAAGTTGCAAAAGAACAACCTCAATGAAATTTTCAGATGAATTGCTAGAATCTTCAAGCGAAGGACGAGGAACATTCCATAAACGAACACTGTGCAAATCCATTAGCTTTAGTTTGGCAACGTGAAATTAGTCTACGACAGGAAGAGTACAATAAATATGTATATCTTACGTGCAATCAGTTCCACATGAAACCAACAAATTGCCATCGGTTGATGCTGTAAGACCCCGCACAGCACCTTGATGACCAGGAAACTGGCAAACCGTACGCCTGCTTATTCCAAGTTCGGGAATTTATTTACCAAACGCACATAACATATAATTTTAATAGAAGTAATAAATGAGCTCCAAATTAGTTCAGAAGAGATTTGGCTTTAAAGATTATAACCTTGAAGCGATATCCCAGAGGCGAATATCTGCAGAGAAAGAAATATACTATCAATTTTAGTATTAGCGAAGGGTACAAAAAGCCAGCTTTACATAAATTGTTATTGCCACTGATAGAAACTTAGAATGACTAATCTATACATCAAATCAACCAAGTAATCGCCATATAGATTCCTGAAATTGGAAACTAATTATGTGTAGGTTTTCTTTTCAAGGATCATGTCATCATCAAAGTTTTTAATAGAGTTAACAAGAATTGGATTTCACCTCCATCCATGGAAGCTGAGAAAATTCCTTTAAGGTAATTTGGGTTCTTCGCCATACATGAGATTCCATCGCGATGACCGTCCATTGCGCCTATAAACGGCCTTGCAAATATCTAAATAACAGGAAAACAAAACATAGTCAGATGTGAGGAAACTACGATGCAAAGACGTTGAGAAAATCAAAATTAGACAATTTTTAGGCGGATAATTGCAAAATACCTTCTCTAATTTGGCAGCTGTCAGAGCCCTCTGATATTCCACGGCCTTCTCCATCGGTCGAAGACTGGGATCGAAGTTGTGAAAGACCCTCTACAATCACCCAATTTCCACAGCATTGATAAGAATGTGGAAAGAAATTGAGGCAGGGGTCAAAACTGAACCCTGAATTTTAATGATACACGAACGAATTGGAATGTAAAATTACCTGAAGATCCTGACTTCTTTCTCGAGTGAATTCATCAACCGATCTCGATATCACCTTAACCTTCATTGCATACGACTACAAAAGGTCACGACGTAGACTAACGGGGGAGAGAGAGAGGGAGGGATAGACAGAAAAACCCTAGAGGGTTTTTGGAAGAAGACGAAACAAAGATGGGCCGTAACAAATAATTTAGGTGTTTAGACCTAATGGGCCGTATATAATTCTTAACGGATAACACAATTATACTTCTTAGTTTCTAAAAATACCTTAAACGAGGTTTCGTAAGAACAAGACATCGAAATTTTGTGGTAAGAATCAAATTTCTTAAAAGACATAGTAAACCCCAAGTCTTAGACTTCTAGTTTTTATTTTCGGAGCCGTACTGTGATAAAGTGTCAACTCTTAAAAATACCACACTTTCACATTTTTTTGTTCTAAATATATTTTCAATATTTTTAGAAAATGACATAAATTTAATATAAAAGATGACTAAAAACTTCTAAACTCTAAATTAGAATATGGAAATCCAAATCTGATATTTTAATTTTTATAATTTATTTAAAGTAAGCAAATATTTTTATAGTATAAACTAGTAGTATACTTTTATAACAAACACATACAAATATGGTATTTTTTAAAAGAAGTTGGGGTTTCAATCAATTTTTTTCATTTTGAAATTGGATTCTATTTAGAAATATTTTATTTAAATTCATACGAAAATCTTATTTAACTTTCAGTCGATTAAATTAATTTAATTTAATTTGGATAGGATAAGTTTGCCGGATTGATAACTCCTAAACTTCATTTGTAATTGGTTTCCTGTCTATTTTCCTTTTCAACAACAGAAAATTTCCAACACTTAAAACGATAATAAAAAGGAATGGAAAGGAATAAGGTAAGAGCCGAGAGGCAAAGCTCTGATTAGGGACCGTCATCATCTGCCTGTCAACGGAGAAAAATTAGAGATTGTTTTCTCGAACCTTCCACGAGATTCTCTACTAAGAAGTAAGAACCATTAAAGGTGAAAAATGAAGAACACATCGACAGAGAGGAATAAATCCAGAAAATACCAAATTTCATTTGATTAATCATCTTAAGATTCAGGAAAGGTTGAAGAAGCGAAAGAGAGAAGAAGAAGAAGGTGGGATGGGTGTGGATTATTACAAGGTTCTACAGGTTGATAGAAGCGCCAACGACGATGATCTTAAGAAAGCTTACAGAAAACTCGCCATGAAATGGCATCCCGATAAGAACCCTAACAACAAAAAAGACGCTGAGGCGAAGTTCAAGCAGATCTCTGAAGCCTACGATGTATGTTTTCTTTTTGATTCCCACTGCATCTTAATTAAAATTATGATTGCTTTATTGAATTCATTCCCAAGTTTTTTAATTGTCTAGAGTTTTTAATACGTTTGATACTGTCGGCGGCTTTCACTTGATGTTGTTTGGCTCGTCGGTTTTCCAGATTTCGTGTCCGATTAGTTCGAATCATAGTATAAAGTAAAAGATGATTGCTTTGTTTTTGGGCTAACTAGATCATCTGAGGTCACTGCCTATGGAACAGATCGAATCGTTGATTGTGTCCTCTCTCGATTTTCTGACTCAGAACCATTGTAATTGGTTGAAAGCTCGTTTTTTGCGTTGTTTTTGAAACTCTCTGATTGATTGTTGAGAACCTCTTATGCACTCTGTACTTTACAATTAATGCAAGTATGTAACCAGAGTGTAAGGATTATGAGGAGCATGGTAAGGTCGTTTACTTTGATTCAGGCTTTATGTGGCTAATGTTGGTCTTGGATGTGAGTTGTTTAGGTTCTTAGCGATCCTCAAAAACGAGCAATATATGATCAATATGGAGAGGAAGGGTTAAAAGGGAACGTACCACCTCCTAATGCTTCTGGTGGACCTGGTGGAGCCTCCTATTTCTCAACAGGAGATGGATCTTCATCTTTCAGATTCAACCCGAGAAGTGCGGATGACATATTCGCCGAGTTCTTCGGGTTTTCAACGCCATTTGGTGGTGGAAGCGGTGGCAGTGGTGGGCAGAGATTCCCTAGCCGCATGTTTGGTGATGATATGTATGCCTCGTTTGGTGAGGGAGCAGGTGGTGGAGGATCAATGCATCATCATCATCAGCATCACGGTGGAGCTAGGAAAGTGGCTCCAATTGAGAATAAGTTGCCTTGTAGCCTTGAAGATCTCTACAAAGGAACCACCAAGAAGATGAAGATCTCCAGGGAGATTATAGATGCCAGCGGGTAAGTGATCAAACTTGCATACCATTTCACGAGATTACATTAAATGTTTTATCTAGTAGTCCTACATAAGGAATTGGGTCTTAGTAGAAATCTCCCGAACTATGAACATTTCTATAACAAAATTTGAAGCTTCTAGTTTCTGTTGCATTTCTATACATTACTTCCGAGAAAGGCATTTACCAATGCTGATAGTGAATTCATGTTCGAATTCAGCTGGCCCTAGCTGTGCTCTTGACAATATCTAATCTCATTCATCTTCTTTTTACTTCTGTCGAAATGAAGCAAGGCAAATCAAGTGGAAGAGATTCTAACAATTGGAGTGAAACCTGGATGGAAGAAAGGCACAAAGATCACATTCCCAGAGAAAGGAAATGAACATCCGGGTGTGGTTCCAGCGGATCTTGTCTTCATCATTGATGAGAAACCCCATCCGGTGTTTACCCGTGAGGGCAACGACCTGATTGTCACGCAGAAAATCTCACTAGCTGATGCTCTGACAGGCTACACCGTTAACCTAACGACCCTTGATGGTCGTATACTTACAATCCCGGTGACAAACGTGATCCATCCAGAGTATGAAGAGGTGGTGCCAAAGGAGGGAATGCCGCTTCAGAAAGATCAGACAAAGAAAGGGAATCTGAGGATCAAGTTCAATATCAAGTTTCCAACGAGATTAACTGCAGAACAGAAGGCTGGTTTTAAGAAGCTTCTTGGGTGATTAAACCTAGCTTCTGTCTTTCCATGTGTGAGATTGGAGGTCGATTGGTAATGTTTATATAGTAATATCTCCCTCCTGACTAAGGTTCTGTTGTTAAAGAAGTCTTCATTTTTAAGCAAGTCTTTCAAGATTTGGTACAAGTTCTCCAGAAACATTAATTGAAGTTGAAAACTTGTGTTTACAAAAGTTTATATCTTTATCATATGTTAATAGTATGAAACTAGTCTTTGGTGAGGGGTGATCCGATGCCATGGCGGCGCGTTGGGCATACCAGGAAGAAGCCACCACAAATGATGCCGATGATAACAGGCAAACCGAGAAGGAGCTCCTTGGTTTCCTCGGAAGGAACAGGGAATAGACAACGGATCACGTTCTGATCCAACAGGGAAACTGCGAAGAAGACGAGCATTGACATGGTCGCGTGCACCAAGTCAAGAAGCCTCAGCCTATATTTTTCCTTCTCCTCATCTGTTAGAGTAATCGATCCATCCATCACATGTAATCCGCTTGGCGTCGCCAAGCCGTATCTAACCTGCAAAATCAAATCTCATGTTTATTTTAACAGTTTGGCGAAACTGAACAAATCTGGTGATGAATCGTATGTTATATAGTTGAAACATTGAACCTGAACAATCCTTTTATGTCGGATCAGTGATTATGCATTGCGGAAACTTGTGAATTTTATGATTTGCTAAAAATAACGGAAAAATATACCTTGCCGCGTTGATCTCTAAAGGAGTCGGTGAAGGAGAGGAGGAAGCAAGAAGCAGCGCAGACAAAGACGAGGAAGCAGGTGAGCCAACGACTGGTAATGGTTGGACACTGCCCCTGATGGCTTAAGACCGGACACATTATTTGAAAACCCATCACCGAACCTGTCGGGAGCAGATTTGACAAATGAGCTGTCCCTTTGAATGTTTTCCTCACCACTTTCTCTCTTTTCGACTTTGGTTTTCTTGGCGCCTCCGGTAAGGACGCTATCAATGCCTGTCTCGTGTCCTCCATTACTAATTCTTCTACTCAATCAACTCGAATATGTCTCCTTTTCTCTATGTTTATCCTGATTTGTAATTGACAATATTATGGGTTTTGATTTCTTTCTTTTTATTTGTCTGCTTCCGTTGCGCTGTTGTTCAGATTTCGAGGGTTGATACTCTGTTCTTCCATTTTTATGTTTCTGTTTGCAGGTCAAGAATAGCAATAAAAACGTCAAAACCCAAGTAATGAAATAAAAGTTCCCGTAACAGAAAAGTTTTAGTTAAAAAATCGATCATATAACTACACCAAACATTTTTATAAGTGGCCCTAAAGGGCGGAGGCGTATGGGAAGCCCAAATACAAACCTAAAAGAAAGCCAAAATTTTTTAAGAATCGACATTGTAAATTTATAATATACAGGTGAGAAAATTATGTGTAATACAGTTCATCTAGTTTTTGTCAAATAAGAATTCTAGTTTCGTATTCTTCAAAGACGTGGCTTAATTTAATTCTATATAATCTGTGGTCCATAAATAAATGGATTAAATTGGTGTTTGGAGAATGTATTCTTATCTAAAAATTGGTTATCGGTTGTGAAGTGGACATGCACTTCACTTATGGACTTATAAAGATAAATAAAAGACAACTTTAGTGACCTCAATTTCATATATTTATTACATCGTTTACATGTAATATGAAATATGGATCTTTACACACAAATTAAAATTACACATAACTTTTACATATATTTTTCGCAAACTTTATGGTGAAGCTTCAAAGAAAACAAGAGTTGGTAGAAAAGAAGTTTAATTCAATGGGCATATGGGCAAAATAAAATTACATAATAAAAAATATTTGAAATCTATGAGCAGTTTTTAAAGCTTGGTTTTGCAATACATAAATGGTTAACTCGTGACAACCGTTAACCGATTCTATTCTCTCATTTAACCGCAAGGAATCAGTGTATTAGTCCAACTAAAACCTAAAATTAATTTTAGGTTTATATATACCACTAAACCGAAATTATTTATCCATCTGATTAACACACCAAAGACAAAAGACCCATCATTTTGTTTCTTCTATGTTTTCCCATAGATCTCGTATTTTAAAATCAACATTACTGTTACTTCTCCCAGTGAAGTGATAGTAGTCTAACAAAATCTACTGTTAAATCATGTTCATCCGACCAACTAAATTTGAAATTGCATACGTACACGTGGATATCATATCGATATAAAAAACACGTAAGATTCTCACCACCACATATTATACAGTTGTTCATTCATAAAAGGTAACAATTCAGACTTGGAAAATTCAACGTAAATCCAACAGCATATGGCCCATGTATCTCCATCATTTTGACCATCACTCTTTCAGTTGACTTGGAGAGTGACTGTTTTCTATTCTTAACTGAACAATTTCTCACAGCAGCATATGATTGTAGAGTTTTGGATTTAAACAAAAAAAGTCTTCAAATCTTGAAAAACATGTTTCACAGTGTTCAATTCTCTTTTTGCTTCTGCAATTGCTATAAGTAGCTCTATAATTAATGGTTTAGTTTTATTCACAATCTAAAAGTATGAGAGACAATTATACAACTTTTAAAAATGCTTTATTGTCTTACCTTCGTTCTATGTCTCTCTTTCACGTATCTAACCCTCTCTCTAAACCACGACGCCGACATTCTCCGGCAAGCGAAATTGAGCCTATCCGACCCGGCCCATTCCCTATCTTCTTGGTCTGATAACGACTTCACGCCGTGCCAATGGGACGGCGTCAGCTGCGACGCCATGTCAACTGTCGTCTCCGTCGATCTCTCCAGCTTCATGCTCATCGGTCCTTTCCCCTCCATCTTATGCCGTCTTCCTTCCTTGTCTTTCCTCTCTCTCTATAACAACTCCATCAATGGTGCTCTTTCCGGAGATGACTTCGCGGCGTGTCGGAATCTAAGCCATCTCGATTTATCGCAGAATCTCCTGGTGGGGTCCATCCCGGAGTCACTCCCTTTGAAGCTGCCGAACCTTCGGTTCCTCGACTTCACCGGGAACAATTTATCAGATAGAATACCGGCGAGCTTCGGTGAATTCCGCAAGCTTGAGTCGTTAAACCTGGTTGCGAATTTGCTCACGGGTACCATTCCTGCCTCGCTCGGCAACGTTTCTACTCTGATAGAACTTAAACTCGCTTATAATTTGTTTTCTCCAAGTCGGATTCCGAGTCAACTCGGAAATCTTACGGATCTCCGTGTTCTATGGCTCAGCGGCTGTAACCTTGTTGGTTCGATACCTCCGTCTCTATCCAGGTTGACTCAGTTAGTTAACTTGGATTTCACAACGAATCGACTCACTGGGTCTATTCCTAATTGGATCACCCAGCTGAAGCACGTTGAGCAGATCGAGCTTTTCAACAACTCGTTTTCAGGTGAGTTACCAGAGGCTATGGATAACATGACGATGTTGAAGAGATTCGAGGCGTCGATGAACGAGTTGACAGGGAGGATACCCGACGGCTTGACTCGCTTAAACCTCGAGTCGCTCAATCTCTTCCAGAACATGCTCGAAGGGCCCTTGCCGGATAGCATAACTCTCTCCAAAACCCTGTCCGAACTCAAGCTATTTAACAACAAACTCACCGGGGTTTTACCGAGTCAACTCGGAGCGAACTCGCCATTGCAGTATATAGACCTATCGTATAATCAGTTTTCCGGTGAGTTACCAGCAAATCTCTGCAGGCAAGGGAAATTGGAGTATCTGATTCTTATACAGAATTCTTTTTCTGGAGAAATTCCGAATAATTTGGGAAAATGCAGGAGTTTGACTCGAGTCCGATTGAGTAAAAACAAGCTTTCGGGTCATATTCCGGACGAATTCTGGGGATTGCCTCGCTTGTGGCTGCTTGAACTCTCTGAAAATTGGTTCACCGGAAGAATTCCGGAGAAAATCTCAGGTGCAAAGAATCTAACGAACCTACGGATTTCAAAGAATCGATTTTCAGGTTCCATCCCTGATGATATTGGCTCGCTTACTGGACTGATCGAGATTTCCGGAGCTGAAAATAATTTTACTGGTGAAATTCCTAGTAGCTTGGTGAAACTGAAGGAATTGAGTTTACTCGATCTCGGTACGAATCAACTCTCCGGCGAGATTCCACGGGGGATTCGAGGTTGGAAGAAACTAAACGAGCTTGACCTGGCCAATAATAATCTCTCTGGTGAAATCCCTAGAGATATTGCAATCTTGCCTGTTCTCAATTACCTCGACCTCTCCAACAATCAACTTTCCGGGGAAATTCCACTGGAATTGCAGAATCTAAAGCTAAACGTTCTAAATCTTTCTTATAATCACCTCACCGGTAGAATTCCTCCTCTTTACGCGAGTCAAATCTATGCAAACAACTTCTTAGGAAATCCGGGCTTGTGCATAGATCTCGATGGCCTTTGTCAGAAAATCGCACGGACTAAAAACATCAGCTATGTATGGATTCTCCTATCGATTATCACACTGGCATGTCTGGTTTTCATCATTGGGATCGTTATGTTCATTGCCAAGTGCAGAAAACTCAGAGCCTCGAAGAGCCCTCGATTTGCCGCGTCCAAATGGAAATCTTTCCACAAGTTTCATTTCAGTGAGTACGAAATCGCTGATTGCCTCAAGGAACGGAACATTATTGGATCTGGATCATCCGGCAAAGTCTACAAAGCAGAGCTTAGTGATGGTGAAGTCGTAGCAGTGAAGAAACTCAACAAAACAACCATAGGAGGAAACAAACACAACGATTTGTTGAATAGAGACGTTTTTGCCGCTGAGGTCGAAACGTTAGGAATGATTAGGCATAAAAATATTGTGCGTTTGTGGCGTTGCTATAACTCCGTCGAGTGCAAATTGTTGGTATATGAGTACATGCCTAATGGTAGTTTAGCCGATGCGCTGCACCGCAACCGCAAAGGTGGAGTTTCCTTGAGTTGGCCAAAACGGTTAAGAATAGCTTTGAACACAGCCGAGGGTCTATCATACTTACACCACGATTGTGTTCCTCCAATCGTGCACCGCGATGTGAAGTCGAGTAACATTCTGCTAGATGGTGAATATGGGGCCAAAGTAGCTGATTTTGGCATTGCTAAAATCGGTGAGATTAGCGGTGCCAAACCGGCAGAAGCTATGTCTGGGATTGCCGGTTCTTGCGGTTACATTGCACCAGGTATAACTAAAACATTATACGATAGATTTCAACGTTTTTATAACATTTCAATGTTATATTCTTGAGTATTCTTGATATAGGAACAATTACATTTTCGCAGAATATTCCTATACGCTTCGGGTGAATGAAAAGAGCGATATCTACAGTTTTGGTGTGGTGCTTTTGGAACTAGTTACAGGAAAGCATCCAACAAATCCGGAACTCGGAGATAAAGATATGGCGAAATGGGTGTGCACTACACTTGACCATTGCGGTTTGAAACATGTCATCGATCCCAAACTCGATCTTGGGTTCCACAAAGAGATTAGCAAAGTCATTCACATTGGTCTACTGTGTACGAGCCCTCTCCCTCTAAACCGACCTTCCATGAGAAATGTTGTGATCATGCTTCAAGAAGTTTCTGGTGCTGTTTCTTGTAGCGGTCCAAACGCGTCTAAACGCTCAAGGAGCGGTGGGAAGCTGTTGTCGTATTACACGGAAGACCTGAACAGCGTTTGAGCATTCTAATATGGACCACGTTTGGGTTGGGACAGGAACAACGATTTGTTGATATGATTATAGCCAGTTAATTGTAAGAAACCAGAAACAGAAAAGTGGAGCTTTCTGATTAGGTAATAGCTCTTAATGTTTAGGCGATTTATTAATAAATATTTATATTCGTTAACTGTTTGCAACATTTGGTGGTTAGTCCACCCGAACTGGCCAACCTTCATTTAAGTTATGTAAAATCTGTCTTATGAACACTCGGCACGTCGCTTGTAGGTAAATCCTTTTCATAAATAAAAGGGGAGTTTCGAGTTATATACTTATAAAAATCGGGAAGTTTCGAGTTTTTTCTTTTCAGTAAATCAAATAATAGAAATGATATATATATATATATATAACTTTTGTAGATTGAATCCATAAGCCATGTGGCCAACATGTTACACCTAGATCAAGCACCATAATCCCTATCATCGGAGGAAAATTTAGGAACAATACGGTCAATGAATCCTAACTAATTTCGTACATTGAGAGCCATGCAAATCGACTTCCGCCAGCAATGAAAATCAGCTGTTGTAGTCAATCGATCAAATACAAAAACTAATCCAGCATGATCCGTACTATGTAGCAAGTAGGGATTTTCATATTGGTTTGTATACTGCCTATTACTTTCCATAGAGGGTTGCGATTGTGATTCTAATTGCATATTAAGAAGAGAAATGAATCGATTGAGTTAAGAAGAGGATCGATGAGTGAAAAAAAGCTGCAATCGGAGGTCCAAAAAAAAAAAGAAAAACATAATTTGAAGAAAGCTAATCACAACGAAGAAAGAAACAATGTAAAGAATCGCCGCGATTGCTAGGTTGAGAAAATCGGAAATTTGTCGCAATGAGACACTCATGGTCAATGGATTTACAGAAAACGAATGAAATGATAGACGAATTCGGATGAAATCGCACAAAAATTTTCAAGAAACGGAAGAAAAATTTTTGACGTTCTGATGCCATGTTAGTCGTTGATTGTAGAATGGAAAATTTTTCATTAACCTTAGAAAGAGTTTACATAGAGGTTATTTATGTACAAAAAACTCTATTTGAACTAGTGTATTTGCATCAAATATATGAATATCTACTATTTTGATCACATCGATAGCTTGTTAGAGAAATAAAACGTGATCTCAAAAGTAAACATAATTAATATGCACTTAAATTGATGATTCATAATGAATATCTCCAACAAAGCAATAATTATGATAATAATATTCATAGTAATGAATTCACATATAATTTTGGGAAAAAAAACTAATCACAACCTAAAAAACCTAGAATAGCAAACCTTATATAATATGTATACCCAAATGCATGCGACACAACTTACATGTATATGTGATAAATGTGTAATGTATTTGTGCGACACCCTTTAATAGTAATTAATGCTCATTGAGCAAGGAGGTCGTCGGTCTCAAAACTCAAGCCACCACTTTCCATGTGAAGATCAGAGACCATACCATCTTCCGATGATGATCCCATACATGTTTTCTCATACAAAATCTTCTCATAATTCTGATGATGGTCATTAGTGAATGAACTGTTGTTGTCCGCGTAATGCAAGTTTAGCAAGGACTCTTGATTAGTGTCATGGCTCGACGATGACGATGTCGAACCGATCATCATCTGCTCCCAACCACTTGCTATGGTTTGATAACGGCAACGGTGATGATAGTGATCATGGCCAGTGGTCCTTGAAGGTTGCTTCTTTAACTGCTCACAAACTTGGATTTTCATCTTCTCATAATGACGTGTAGGGTCGATGGTGGTGGATGGAGGGGATAATAGTAAAAGTGGCAACTGATTATTGTAATTAGGGACGTAATTAAGATCCGGAGCGTCATTAGTTTCAAACCTTTGCGTCTGACGATCAATGTTATAATTGTCTTGTAGTGATGAGTGTCTGCCTTTGTTGAACACTCTACACAACACCCAGTCTTCCTGTGTCCACATACCGACAAAACAAGAGGACATTGTTAAAAGCTCTCGGCTATTTATTACTAATAATTATGAAATGATAGTTACTAATAATGGTGAGTAGTATGAAACAGAGAAGAAAATACTATTGGGGGAATAATTAAGTACCTTAGGTGACATGTTAGGACATTCAAGACGAAACTCATGCATGATCCAAGTAGTTTTTATCCCATTCGGTGCTCTGCTCTTGTAGAACACCAATGTTTTTCTCATCCCTACCAATTGCCTTGTACGTGGATCCACAACTGTTCGATCCTTTCCTGTTGCTTTCCAATATCCACTTATTGTTGCTCTATTTGTCCGATATCCAGTTGCATATTTCCTATCGCGGAAACTGAAGAAATACCATTCCTTTGTATTCAGCTTTGCCACATCTTTACACAGTACACACCAAATTATATAAATTATTAGTAAGAAGTGTTTGCTGAGATATATATGTATTGTAAATCCTATTCTAAATATTATATATTGGTTAAAAACATAGAGTAAAACACAAAAGATTTCCATGATATTTTTTTAACTTTATAAGTTTCCAGTTTACTTAATAAGTAATATCATATAAATAATAATAAAAATAAAGAATTGTTTTAACATTTAATGTTTGAACATTTAAACCAAAAAATAATTAGAATTTAGACATACTCTAAGCAGGAATAATTTACTAACCATTGATGTATATATATATATATATATATATATATATATATATGATAATGGTGAGAAAATTCAGTTTCTAGATTTTATGGTAAATCCTTTAGAAACAACCATGAATTAAATTTTTAATTAGTTTTATAGGCTTTATATTTTGGAAACAGTTTGTGAGAGGCTTAATTGATGATATAAGAATTGTGATGTAGACAATACGTAGGATGTGAGACATTATATTTTATTTTGGCAAAATATAATACAAAAACTAAAAAAAAAATCATTATAGTTTTGACTTTAATGGAGGAATTATTGATCTCTCAAACATTCCTCCTCTCAGTTTCACATTAATATGATCATTGTAGAAGATAATCAAGAAGATAATGTGATGATTACTTAGAAAAATATTCCTTTATTTTTCGTTAATTGAGAAGAGTAATAGATTTTTTTTGGTGAACACAATTATCATCAACCATATAGTAAATAGTATATATATATATTGGTTGTTTAAATGTGACACATATTTACATGTACTCGACTAGTTACAACAAGATCGTGTCATGACAGTAATTAGAGGTTTCTTGAGTCTTTTAAAGTTGCTTGTGATTTGGGGCAAAAAAAAAAGGTCTACGTGTTTACACACAAAGCCAACTTTTTATTGTTATTCTTCATTGCATCTGAATTAATGTTCTTTAATCAACAAATTAACTAACTTTGAATTTTAAAATCTGCATGTGTGTTTTTCTTAAGAAATCTTCAAAATTCAAAATTATGAATTTTTTTTATATGTTAGAGCACCTGACGGTTAATAATGAGAAACTATTAATAAAGCTAAATAAAAAACAATTTGTAATGAAAATGGTTGAATCATTGTAAAATTTTCATGAGAACTTCTAACATATGCAACATGTTTCTTTATTAATTATTTACTTTTTGTGATAAATCAATATACATCTTAATTTATAATATTTTTTTTTAATTTTCTGTAAATTATAAAATAAAATTATATATCTATCAAATTTATTATGAATAAATTTGATACATATTAATATTATTTTAAATTATAATTAGTTAATATTAATAGAAAATTATTAAATTTTAATAAAAATAACATTTAACATAAAATTTATAAATTAAATAATATAACATAAAAATAGTATTTTTTTCTTAATATTAATTAAAAAGTGCAATTGGTAAATCTTATTTATGTGTCATCTTCTCTTTCATTTAAAACTTATAAATCAATGTTTTCAAAACTAAAATAATTTCAATAGTTATTTCTTAAATTAATCAATGATCTCAATATTGAGAGACATACACATAATTAGTATATAAAACAAACACAGTCTGATCTACAAGACACAGCTGTGGGTTTGTATACTTGGCTGCTTTTACAAATGGCCTCCAGATTTTTATTTATATAACTAATCGAATAATCTTTTGTTTTCAAACTAGCATGCATCTCAACTAAATGTGGCATACCCGATATTACAATAATAATCATGAGGACTTCATCATTTTCATATATATATATGAACATTGGACACTGAACTTATCACCCACTTCAGTTGATATACAATCAAAGATATTTAATTAGTATTTCAATTCCTTCCTACACTTAAGAATTATAAAAACTTCAATTTTAAGAACTCATAAATCTGTATATATATATATATATATATATATGCAAATATGTACATATGTAAACATCATCTATTTGTATAATACTAATATGTTAATACTAAGAGAATAAAACCGGATTTTGAGAATCTGTTTTCTCCAGTGAAAAGTTTCAAGAATCTTCAAGAAAGCAATTTAAAGCCATTAAATAAAGCCATGAGTGGAAAGAGCATATATATATACACACAGATAAAAGAATAAACACATAAGTAGATGTATAATGAATGAAAATATCAGAAATATAAAAACAATAAGTTACCAGGAAGCTGCCATGGCTCACAAATATGCAAGTCAATCTCCACAAGATCAGTAGCACTCTCCAAGGCTTCATCACCATGTTCAGATTTGGCCTTAACCTTGTTGCAAAGATAATGACAAACTAACTCCTCATCACTTGGATGAAATCGAAATCCCGGTGGCAGTTTGGCCCCAATATCTTTCAAACCCATTATGTATGTGAATAAATCTATATATCTTAATATGTATATGAGAATATATGAATGCCAATAAGGCTTCTAAAGGTTCAAAGAAAAGCTTAAGCAAAGGAGGAAGAAGATATATATATATATGTTTAAATGAGATTTCTAGTTAGAGGAATATATTAGTTTATATGATATATGAATAGAATAATATACAACATGCATGTACTTAATTACAATATTGTAAGATTAATTGGGTACGTAGATCCTTGTGTAATTATTAATATATGTAGTTAGTTATGGTGAGAAGTTTCAAGAAAAGCCAAAGTTACAAGAAATCTTAGTTGTGAGGTGTCTCATGGGACGTCACTATTATCTAATATTCTCTTTTGGTTTCATTGTTATCCATTTAGAAAAAATAAAATATAAAGCTAATACTATAGTTAGCCATGACAATATATGTAACTTTATTGAGTTAAATCAATTATTCTTAGCCATAGATTTAGTTATTTTTTAATAGTTTTTAATTTATTTAATACGTTAGGGACAGTATATTACGAGCATGCAGAATGTATACAAAATTAAAGATTAGTCAATAATTACGAGGTCAACTATACATATATAATATTGTATACACCAACCAGAATAAAATAATACAATAGGTACGTATGTACTCATGATAACCGGTATCCACATTCTGGTTTTATACCAAAGAAAACCGTGTTATTTATTTTTCAGGATTCACCAATATAATTGTTTCATTTCGTATTTTGAGTAACATATTTATTATGGATTACTAAGGTTAAACACGTTACGTAATTGTGATCATTGATTTGTTTCTAAAATGATAATATACATGGTTTAGTTATAAGACTTCACCTATAAATTAAAATAAAATCATTAATATAAATGTCTACAAATTCACACACACAAAGGTATATGAGAGAGAGAGATAGAGAGAGAAGTGAATTATAGAGGAAAAGTGATGGGAATAAGAGTAAATTTGAGGGAAGAGTTTATCGGCAAGTAAGGAAGATTATGTGTGTTTGATTGGAGAAAGAGTGTCGGATTTAACATTCTTTGTCCTTATCTAATTATTCGTCGATCGTAATCCTTCACATCCTTCTTCGTTACCCATATATACATATATATTCAAAACTTCATATCTTGTTATTTTTAGCCTTAGTTATTGTATGAAATTTTAGATACTCCATTATTAATTAATTACAACTTAAATATATAACGATCTATTTTCTATTATAGGTTTTCTACTATTAAAAATTGAATAATACCTTAAAATAATATATTTTTAAATTTATCATCCAAATCTACCGTATTCAAACTAAAATTTCTAAAATATCACAAATTATTTAAATTTAAATATAATTAACTCAAATTGATTTTAAAAACAAGAATAAATCAAATTTTCATGTCAACCAAACTATGTCTGAAAAGATTATTATTGCACTTTTATTTGTAGAATATTTGTGTAATATGTTTTCATATTAATGGTTTCTTTGGATATCCATTACTTGTACTGATTTTTTTTTGGATATTATCAAATTTTACACGTGTGATTTAAATTAATTGAAATAATTGAAAATTTGAATTAATTGCAAAAGGCAAATACTGTAGTATGAGATATATACGTACAATATTTATTTGTATGTAGAAATGATCAAAGCAATGCTCTTACTTAGATTCGATACTCATTGCATTCTACTTTGTCTTTATAACCATTTCTTAGTGTCATTCATACTTTATTCAATTTAACACTCTTTAATGTTTCTTTTTTTTCTTGTTACATCAACATCGACCTCAGCTATGCACATATTAATTAATTAACCAATTAGTGCCTAAAATAAACATAGGAACATTCAGTATGGCTCAAAATCATAAATTATATAAAAATTCAACAAGTTTTAATTATATGATTCAAAACTTAAAATAAGATTTAAATTATTAAAAATTCATTCATATCAATCAATCGTCCACGAACGATTAAAAAAATCAGGTCAATTATTTGATGGAGATAGTTAATGGTGGAATCATTACTTAAAAAAAAAACATGTCTGGTTTAGACCATAATCAAGTGAATAGGATTATACGTGTCAATTTTCTGAGAATTTTTTTATAAAATTTTATTAACAAAAATCATATGAAATCATGACATTTAGAAATATTGGACAGAGATATCTAAATATATGATAATATATAATAGGCATATGATACATATGATAAAATATTGCGTACTTTTCTAAATATATTTAGATCAACTCTCAAACTACTATAGTTTAAAGTTTTTGTAAAAATAGTATTAATATACAAATGATTAAAACTACTTTTAATGGTGAAATTTTAAATTTTAAATTGGAATTAAAGAATTCAAACACAACATTTTAACTATTTATAACAATAACAAATGTTTCTACATAAAGATTTATAGTATGTTGGAAATATTGTGTATTTTCGTAAATATATTTTGAGAAATTTTCAATATTACTATGGTTTAAAAGTGTCATAAAAATCTAAATTTTTTTAATACAACAAATTTAATATTAAAAATAATTTTTATAATTGATTTAATATAAAATTTGAAATTTAATTGAAAACTTAAATAAAATATTTTCATTATTTTTATAATTTATTGAGGATAATTTTTTATACAAAATGATTAATTGTATTTTTGAAATAAAAGAAACTAGAAACGGTCAACGGTGTTTGGATTTGTACTAATTGTGTAGTTGAATCCAAATGTAATCGTCAATAGTAATTACTAAAAGATGTTTCACACGTCCTTATTGTTTAAGATACTTTTTTTTTTATCATATTGATTAATTCCACGAAATAAACTCTTACTATACTATGACAGTGACATATCAATAATTAGCTTATGTTTCTCTATTATTTCAACTAAAAAAAGATGAATTTCATATAACTCAAGAAATGAGACTATGTGGATATTAGCCTAAGGTTCATGTTTTGTACTAAATTTACAATTATCATAGGTTTTTGTCTCAAAACAAATTAATAATAAATGTATCAACTCATATATTTTAATACTAATTATATATTGGATAACCCTAATGTTATGTTAAATTTAAATTTATAATAAAAATTTAACATAAACCAATTGATATTAATTAGATTATCTTATATATATTTATAGTATTTCATAAAACACTAAATATCGATAAAAGATTTTCACCTATAAGCTTATAACTATATAAACACGAGAGCTATAATGTTGGAGGTGTGTTTCCTCCCCCCTCCCTCCTCCACATCAAGCTCGGTGCAAGAAAGAATCGGTTCAGCAAGCTCGAGCAAACAAAGAATCGGTTTAACAACCACGACACATTCCCTTGACATGGGAGATCTTCGTCATTTTCGAATAACTAAAGAGATCTTCCAACATGTCTGATGTCGCCGGATATCGAAGTCGGTAATGAGAAAAATTATTAATGAATAATAATGTGGTATTTATGATAAAGATTTTGGGGATTTAAAAAGTTAAAAGTGTATAAAAGGGAAAATTGTTGACGTTAAATGACTATTTTAAAAATTAAGAGTTCGATTATTCGTCCAATTATTGTACTCTGAATTCATAAATCAATTGTACTCCATTCTTAACCAATATTTTTAATCATTAATCTCAAGTTGAATATTTCAAAATTCTAGCCGAATAACTTAAGTTTAACATATAGCTCAGTCTATGCATAATCTGTATTATGTATGTATGCACATATGTGTCTCTGTCTCGCCTAATCTGTAGCATTTGAAAGCTATAGACCAACCGAAGAGGTGAATGAGAAGACGAAATCTAATAAAGTTAAAAAGAAATAATAGAGACATCACATCTAATATCTTATTTTAGCTTTTCCAACTTCAACATCATGAGACCACTAAAGAATCTTTCGCTGTTTAGTTTCTTACTTTTCTTAATTGAAAATTTTACTCAAGTCTCTCGGGATTGGGGTTCCTTTTTGTCAATTTGTACAATTTCCCTGTTGTTTCTACAATCAATGGAACCAATATAAGTAACAACGATACATTTTCAGTTCAAATTTTCCGACCTTAACGTTATTTCGATTCGTCTCCATAAAATTTAATTAGCTAGATGATACAAAAGTATATTATCTCTTGTAACAAAAAAAGAAAGTACGTAAGAAGATAAATCTAAGTATAATTAAAACATAGTTAATTTGCTTAATTACCAACCAACAGAATGACACATAAATCTTAAGCACACAAGGAAACACAAAAAACAAGCGACACAATGATTTAGTACATGATTATGACATAACCGTATCCGAATCTTCCCAATATTTTATTAAACCAGAAATAAGTGTTACATAGGTTATCTTACACGACGTTCAAGGAGATTAATAATAATGAGTAAAAAGTCTTGAAAAATTAAGCATATTCCTTAGTTTGAAGTAAGAAAAATAATGAAGTGTAATTTGCAAGCTTCATCCATATCAAAATTTTGAGCACTTTATTGAGATTATTTCAGTGAGAATTCTATAATATAAAATTTGAAGAAACCCACCCAAAATTATTTAGACTAAACGTTTAGGATTATGGACTACGTGGACTCAAAAGACTCGCCATTGACGTTTCCTCATGACTTTCATCTCTGACTAATAGCCTCCTCAGAGAGAGGAGCACAAAAGAATATCCTTTACACACTTCGAAATATTCCACGTGGCAAAAATGGATCATGCCCAAGCATTTGAAACGTCACTTCTATGATAAGGACAATACAACATATGCAAGCATTTATGATTGGTACAAATGTCATAAACGTTTGATCCTCAAATGAGACTTTCTAGTTTGCCTTGTTTTCCATTGTTTGGACGTTATTTAGCTCGATGAGCTACGATTTCGAAGCCCATTAAAATGAGATTTTACAAGAGTTTAATTATCTTCATTCTAAGAGAAGACCTATCAAATCATACTACAATTTCCATGACGTATACACCAACAGTTAAATTAAAACATCTTTTGATCAAGTAAATACAAAGAGTACAATCAAATCAAACAACTTACGATGGTTTCAATGATTCTTCCAGCCAATGAATCATAGAGTGAATAAAAATAGATCGAAGATGAAATCAACAGAATATGGTTCATTATCTAATCGGAATAGATGGTAAAAATCTCTTATTACCGTGAATGTTCCAATGATTCTGAAGGAAGGTTTTCTCTCAAGTTTGGAAAACCTTCAGGTAGAGTAAGAAGTGGATCATTACCAATTATGAGATCTTGAAAAGCTTGTCCTAATGCATATCCAAGAGCCCTAGCAACAGGTACTGCAACCGCATTCCCTACTTGAATATATCTGAAAAAACAGTTATGTAAGATATGGACATCCACGACTGCTCTGATACTATATTATTAATCTATAATTAACTTACACTCAATAGCTAGCTCAAAAGTTTAGGACTACCACAAATTAATATATTAGTGTAGAAATCTTCCAATTTCTAATGTAGAATTTTACATCTCTAATATTCAATGTAAAACAAACGGTTATTACAGAAATATAAGAGAATTCTATATAAAAATATCTATTAACAACACTGACGACAACAAAGGCTATAAACATTTGGGATTGAAGGAATTACAATCATTGATTCACACAACCTAATTGTCGTATAACTAGACGATAATGGATAGAGTGGTGAAGGAAATTACTTACTTTTCTTTGGTAGGGCCAAATAGTTTATAGTAATCAGGGAAACCTTGAAGCCTTGCGTTTTCACGAACCGTTAAGACACGGTCTTGCTCTGGGTGAAGAATTACCTGTAATAACCAGCAACATTACAAGTTAATACCTTAAACACACTCCGGCTAATCTTGGCTAATCTTGGCAAATCTTGAATACCAGAATAATCCTTTATTCCTTGTCATGAGGTTATTTTATAACTAGCCAATCAAGAAATTGAGATGAATTAAAGAGTGTTAATTCTCCTCAGAGTCTAAACTTTGACTTAAAATTCTTACATGGTTGTGTGGTTCTGCTCTTGTAACAACGGTAGGCACAATTTCATCCCACCAAAGACGTCCGAATGGTCTACAAATCAATTGGTTCATATGATTACATTAAAACATTGGCCAAATTCATCGCACCAAATAAAAATGTTCAATGAAATGAAGGATTCAACTCACTTTGTTGATGTTCCATCGACAAACTTCATAGCATAATCTGGGACCTATATGAATAAACAAGACAGGAACTCTTAATATTTAAAGAGAAGCATAGCAACCTCATGAAAGAAGCAAGATTGATATGAGGTAAAAAAAAACACAAGATGATATCTGTTACCAATGGACTTTTGGATTTAAGATAGATTCTAGGGATGTTAGGATCCCATTCAACTTTATTTTTGGGTCCAACAATTACACCAGGAAGGTCTCTGAAATTTGCTCCCTGATACCAAAAAAAATTGTGTTGAAAAGATCCAAACCCTTGATGCTAAAACAAAATAAATAAATATAGAATTCAGAAAATATGATTAGTGAATATGAGAAGGGTTTACTTTCTTCTTTGGGACCCTACAGACACGTTGATAATCATCATCGTTCAGGTTTAGAGGATGGTGATCATACAACACATGCTTTGCGGACTTGGACTTGGATTTTGTCAAAGGACCTAACATTTCTGTTGAAAAAGTTCGTAAACGATCTGAAACCATAAAATCTCAAGTTGCAATAAATAGTTTTCAAATCTATGTTTTCTTATTGTTGCCACAAAATCTTACCATCTTTTCTTAATCTAATAAATTGTTGAAACGGTGTTTTGGGATCTTTATCATATGGCATCTCATCCCTCACCTCATCGTTTGAAACCTAAACCCATAGAGAATCTTAATGAATACAAGAATATGCAAGAAAAGCTTAGCTACTTGTTAGTCAACATAAGCCACTCAAAACAAGGCTTACAGCTGGAAGATCGGTAATCACATCTCTGAGTAGGAGCTTTTCTGCCAACTTTACAGTGTGGTTTTCATCATAGGCTACTGCGTTTCTCTGCATAAAATTTTAAGCAAATATAAGAAATTTGCTAGACATATTGAACAGTACTAATAAATAGTCTTACTTCAAACTCCACGGGAATAAATCCTCTCTTGACAACATCATGAGTAGGAAGTGGGTATGGAGGAAGCCTCTGAAACAAACAAACAAAAAAAGACAAATTAAGAACATCATCCCATTCTTTAATACCGAACAACCAAATAACATAACATTAACCTCGCTAGGCAGTGCACCCCATAAGAAAAACCGCATGCGGAACTGAGCAAGACCATATGCACCTGCAGCCATCATTCCCATCCGCGTCTGGTAATTCATTTGGACAAGTCGCCCCACAGCATAACGTGCAAGATAGCCACCAGCAAACTTAAGCATGTCTACCACATTCTCCATTAGCACATATTTTGGCTTTAGATACTCCACAATGTTCATATAAACAAGAAGCTGCTTGTTCTTCTCATCTGCTAACGGCTGTGCTGTGTTCCTAAATCGGTTGTAACCGCTAATGCCTTGGCAAGGAGGTCCTCCACAAACAACATCAACACCTCCCTAAATTAATTATGCATACGTGTCAATGAACAGAACCATACTAATAAGATTCAGGAAGTATGAATTCTTATATTCATTTGATCAAGTGAGGACTTCTCTGACCACCCTAACCTTAGAACCGGTTCCAAGATATTGCCCAAACCCTTATCTATTCGTTAATAACCCTATAAACCCCTTCCACAACTATCTGACTCAATCAATACAGTTTTGATGAGCTAACAAACACCAACCTTTCCTAACCAACCAAACACAAACACTAACAAATCTACACATAAGACTCATAGAGCTTATTACATACTAGAAGACCTTGGCAATTTTTTATACTAAACCTCTGAAAATTATGCACCAGCTTCAAGAATTTAAGAAAGCAAAATAATCAAGAGAATTTGAATAACAGATGCGTACTGGTAACGGAAGGATGTTTGATTCATATCCACGCACGACAAATTCCTTGATTCTCTCCCGGCAATTGCTGTTTACACAGAGTGTAGAGACGTTAACAACCCTTTTACATATATTCCATATATTCTCTTAATGCAAACATTCTCAAGTTATATCATGTTATCCTTACCTAAGCCCTTCAATAGGCTCCCAAGTATCATGTGAAGGCCCATAATTCATCCAGCGTACCTATTCTTACAAAACACCCGCAAAGATTGTGAATATAATGAGGCTAAACCATAGGATAATTTGTGTAGCTTGTATTAACAGAACAATACCTTCAAAAAAAGTCCACGTTTCTTTATCTTATTAGGATCTCCATAGCAAATATCAAGAATCTTTTCCACTACAAAAACTTCTCCATCATCTTCATTTCCACTCTCATCGCCGTCATCTTCATCGTCCTCAACACTAGTCATCCCATAAAGGTTGTCATATTCTTCTGAATTTGGACATTTTCTCAAAGAGAAATGAATGCATAGTTTCTCCCACTCCTTAAGCAGGAACAGAAAATCCTCCGTGGACTCGTTTCTAACCTAAAACGAAGTGATTTTTGCTTAAGAAAAAATTCATAATCAACCGAATATAAATGAAACAAAAAGGGGAATTCGAGAAAGGAAAAAAGTCTAAAATCTTACTTGTGTGTCTTGGTGGTTGTACTTCAAGCTTTGACATGCGTACATGTTCATGTCAACAGCCCATTTCTTAAGAATTCATAGTAGAAAAAAGTTAAAGCATTGAAATTTAAACAGCTTCGATAAGCTATAAACCCATTATAATTAGCAAGAAAATGCCTTACAGTGATAAGATTTAGGCCAGCCAATTTTGCACCCATGCACAAGCCAGTTGACATGGCCCCACAACCACAATACAAGTCTAGCAGTGTTGCATCCGTTCTTTGAGCTCGATTCGTTCGATAGCCTTCTTCATCATCTGATATAGTAGCAGTTCCTCCGTTAAAATCATTGTTGCTGGATATAGTTGAACTTTCGCTGGAAGCCATTTTGGCATCTGCACAATTGAAATGTCTATACATCCTCAGTGATCATCGAAAAGTGCATGATATTGTTAGTGGAAAACTGAAAGGAAATGCTAGAACTTGAATAACAGCAAAAAGCACGGACTTGGTTGTAAAGCTTCAAATGTGGAGTAAGGCAGCCTATAATTCATGTCACAATAGTAATCACAAACGCTAGTATCCTCAGTTTTTTCCTGGCATAAGAAACAAAAGTAAAGTTAGTATAAAAATGGAAGAATGTACTAAAATACTGGGCTACCAAACAATAGTAACAGAAAGCTATATATAAAATAAAAACTTACAGTTAGGGAAATCATCAAAATTTTCAGTTTCTTCACAAGGCAGTTCAATTCATTTGTATCTCTGATCTCCGAGAAAAACACACGTTTACAATTGATTAGATCCTTATGCCAGTCAATTACCTGGGAGTTGAGTTAAGGCCAAAACATTAGACAATTTCAATATGGAAAAACAATAGGTAGAAAAGACTAATTTTTGATTCGTACAGTATCACTAGCTCTGTAGAACCATTGAGCTGTGAAATACAAATTCCCATCAGCCCCTTCAAACATTTCAACAATTTTGCAAATGTAGGGCTCACTTCCCTTTTCAGCCTGGATAAAAAAATACAGATAAGGTATGGGAAACAGAAGCTATGTATGGTAGAACAACTACTTTTGTAGTATAAAGAATAGCATAAGATGAAAAGCTTTCACAAAGAAAAAAGCCAATGTATAATATGCCATGTCAGCCTAACTAACAGTCAATTAATTATTGTTTTGGATGAAATCTCAGCCTCAAGGGGTAACGTTTATTGGTCCTTAGGAAACATTAGAAGAATGGACATTACGACAAACGAAAAAAGTACTAAAGTTTTTTTTTGGGCAGGGGAATCTGATCAGGTTTTTTTGGATGCACTGTGCACAGTATAATCAACGTAATAAGTGAAAAGATAGTGATGGTAACAAGAGACGTGATGATGGTTGTAGTTCTACATGTGAAAAATTATAAAGTAATTCAATATGTGCAAAACAGCTGTTCTTTTTCAGGTCAGAATAGCTTCATTAGAGGAAAAATACATGTAGCTATTGTCTGCAATCATCATTTACCAATCCACATTCCATCATCATGTCACTCATATTACTCGTCATCATAAACATCCTCACATTCGACGTTGATTAATTATTTGCAGGGCACATCCTACTTTGCTATACATTAAACCATGCTTGCACATGAAAAAGGTGGAAAACTCAATTATCATCAAACTCAAACACCCAGAACAAAATCTCTTGAAAATTCTACTCTCTGGCCATTTTCTTCGGAGTTCCCCATATAAAAGTTTTATCACTGTAAGTAATCTACTCTCAAAGACCTTTTTCATATTCTAGAGTATGAACAACTATCTAATGCAAAAGAGACGTAAAGAGTCACCTGCACATATGCATCATCATTAAGATCATATGTATCGCACTCATCAACAATTGCACGTCTAAAGTGGCGTCGAGCCTGAATGGTCTCCTCATCATCATCTCTGCACAATGAAATGAATTACTGAGTCGTTTATTAAACAAAATATTTAATCCAGCAGAAGTGAAGCTTTTCTACACATGTTCAAGCATAGTTTTCTACCTGAATACGCACTAGAAGCAAAAGATTCCAGAACTTACTTCTTATTTTTTCTTGACAGAGCTTCAAGTTTCTTTATCTGGGAAAAAAAATCTCAACCTCTTTCAGAAATCTACCGATATGTGACAAATGTCAATAAATTTATAATAGGCATAGAATTCACATTTCCATCTAAACACCAGGAATTCCATTGTTCCATACTCAGACAAGAAAAAAGTTTCCAGATCTGGAGATACCTCTTTGTATCTCTCAGGCCAAGTTCTCTTTGCCTCTGCATCAGCTATGGGCTCATCCAAAAGCCTCGTCGTTGATTCGATTTCGAAATCCACCACCTCTTTCGGTTCTGCCATGGAACCTCTCTTCGCATTAGAAGCGATATCGGAAGTATCCTTAGCAGAAGGCTTCTTACGTTTGGGCGCCATGTTAATGTCGGAGAAGATGAGGAAAGCGAACGAGAAGATGAAAAAAGAAACCCACAGGCAGCTAAGCAGAGAAACGCGGCAAAACGAAGCCTAAAGGACGATGACCAATAATTTAGGGAGAAGCGCGTCTTTCAGGCGCTAAGTTTGAGATCTTCAGAATTTTGAATATTTTCAAGATTTGAAAATTACGGGCCGGGTTTAATAAAAAAAAGACCAGCCCATATAACTTTCCTTTCTAAGGCCCATCTTCTTTCTTTCTCTCGCTCTCTTTAAAGCAACATGTTTACTGGGTCGACTTTTTCGTCCGGAAATCGATTTGTCACCTTTGGTTTGGGAATGTGACAATCAATCTGGGGATGTAGTTTTGTTGATTTGTATTGACTTTCTGTTTGATTTGTTTATTTCGGTTATTCAACGCTTCTTCAACGCTCTGAGTCACGGAATTGGATGGTTTTGCTCACGCAGGAGAGAGAGAAAGAGAGAGAGGCGATTGTTTGGTTGACTTGTTTCGATCTCAGTTATTTGGGTTCCAGATTAGGGCATATATTGGTTTGTAAAACAGAGACCTTTCCGGGTGGTTCTTCAGAATTTGAAAGTGTTAGGGCTCTGTAATGGACTTGAAAATGGATAATGTCATTGGGGGCAAGTTTAAGCTTGGCCGGAAGATCGGCGGTGGCTCTTTCGGGGAGCTTTTTCTAGGTTAATTTTTCTCTTATTTATCATTTTTTTATGAATGTGTTGCAGCCTTTATCTGAGATTGCTGTTTTCTCCATTTCGATTATATCTGTTCTTGAAATTATCTTTCAGGCGTAAATGTGCAAACCGGAGAAGAAGTGGCTGTTAAGCTGGTATTTATTTAAAGATATCTTCTTTCTCATTAGTCTGTAGAAATAACATGTGATTTAACATCTCGTTTCTCAGTTTCATACTTGACGTTTATCAGCAAAACTCTTTGTTCTTCATTTTTTTTCTGTTATTCTTATTTTTACAAATTAGAGTAAAAGTTAAATTTTACGTTTTTTTAAAAGGAACTTCCCCTCGAAATCCAGTAATATTTGTTACTACAATTACTTCTAATGGAAGAATTATTCAATCTTTTGGCATCATTCTTTTTTTGTAGTTTCATTTCCCTGTTTACTTATGTTTTGGTATTCTAGTGCAAGTAAGCATGCTATAGGGAGTCCGTTTCTTTAAGAAGTTTATGTTTCATTAATAGCGTTATGTTCACCCAAAAAATTATATATTTCAAATGAGAATTCTGGTTACTGGAGGATTCAGCAAAGAATATATCTAACGCTCTCTAAAACTTGAAGGAGCCTGCAAAAACTAAGCATCCACAGCTTCACTATGAGTCGAAGATTTACATGCTTCTACAAGGAGGAAGTAAGTTTACAACTCTGAGATGCATTTGCTGGTAAACAATTGTAGCTGCTATCATCGTGCCAATTTGATGAAGAACATGCTTTAGCTGTGAAAAGTAGAGGATTGAACCCTGCTCATCTGATTTCGCATATTTGGTTTTCTGTGGTAAAGCTGGCATCCCCAGCCTCAAGTGGTTTGGGGTTCAGGGAGACTATAATGCAATGGTCATTGATCTGCTTGGGCCGAGTTTGGAAGACCTGTTCAACTATTGTAACAGGAGGCTCACTTTAAAGTCGGTTTTGATGCTTGCAGATCAACTGGTGAGTATTATCAAGTGCTGCATTCACTCTTTCGAGGCAGAATAATAATTTTAGATAAAGTTCCAACTAAAACGTTTGTTTATCATTGTAGATTAGCAGAGTTGAATACATGCATTCAAAGGGGTTTCTTCACCGCGACATAAAACCAGACAACTTTTTGATGGGACTTGGTCGCAAAGCAAACCAGGTGTGTTTTTGTTTTACACTTATTGGTAGTTTATTGTTATGCACTAACCAATGGTTCTCATAGAGAAAGTTATGGTAGATTCCAATTCTCTCTCTTTGTTACTGTTGGTGATATGGTTACTAAAGCATGAGTTTCTTCTTTTGCTTTCTTTCCAACTAAATTTTGTCCATTAGATTTCCCAGTGTAAGAAACAGAGCTTTGTAGCTGAATTATCAATAGGTCCTGAAAATCATGACCTGAATATATGTATCTAGGTGTATATCATTGATTTTGGCCTTGCAAAGAAGTATAGGGATCTCCAAACACATAGGCACATCCCCTACAGGTGATTTATGAAGCTTTCACGTGTATACCCATATACTTCTTTCATTTGGTTTTACTTCAATTGCAGATACTCATGTTGTTTTCGTTGCAGAGAAAACAAGAACCTTACAGGCACAGCTCGGTATGCTAGCGTCAACACTCATCTTGGCGTTGGTAAGAAAATAAAAAAAACCACGTGATATCTACTCCAAAGTTTTTTGTAAAAATCCTAAAGCGTGTGCCTGTTTGCATATACCTTGGCAGAGCAAAGTCGGAGAGATGATCTGGAGTCTCTTGGTTATGTGCTTATGTATTTCCTGAGAGGAAGGTTGTGCATGCAGATACTTTTTTCTCTGTTTAGATCTTTGCACGTGCTTGTTTTGGTCTGATTTTTCTGGGATCTTCTGGGTTCAGCCTCCCGTGGCAGGGCCTAAAAGCTGGCACAAAGAAGCAGAAGTACGACAGAATTAGTGAGAAGAAAGTTTCAACTCCTATAGAGGTATGGTGAAAACATAATATGGCTCCTGGTTGGAGTTAGATCAGCTATCAAATAAATCACAGGTTAAATGTTCAACGATACTTTAACAGGTCTTGTGCAAGTCACAGCCTCCCGAATTCGTATCATACTTTCAATACTGCAGGTCTCTGCGGTTCGAAGACAAACCAGACTACTCATATCTAAAGAGGCTATTCCGAGACTTGTTTATCCGTGAAGGTTTGCGTTTTCAGAGGCTAAACTTTTATTTCTTTTGATATAAAGTAACTTAGCACTGTGATTATTATATATATTAAGATTTTGATCGTGGATATGATGAAGTCAGCCTTTCCTTAACATTATTTTTTCGTATTTGTTTTCATTAAAAATGTTTTGAATAGAGATTGTAAATCTCTTATAATGCTATATACTTCCTTAAAGATCGATGGTCTTTTCTCTCTGGGGTTTGAGTTTAGGAATTAGTTTTTCTTTCTTTCTCTGTTTTATTGATATTTTAATACTTTTACAGACTTCACTGTCCATTTTTGTGTTTGGAGATTTTGTTATACCAATGCTTTTTATATTTCCTTGCTTGAATATCTTCTTCTTTTCCTTTTATTGCCCTCATTATAATTCTCTAGATCTTCGATTCTTTCTTGATATTTGTGTAAACGCTTCACTGTTTTGATAACAAATGGATTCACGGTATCAGGTTATCAGTTTGACTATGTATTTGACTGGACTGCATTGAAACACCCTCGGAGTAGTTCCAATTCCCGTTCCAGCTCGGATGGAAGAGTTAGTACACTTGTCCTTAAATTTCTCTATCGAGTGTCTTTACTCTCTTTGATTCCCTGTTATTGTCTCTTCTTCAGCATCGTACCGGTAAACCAGGGATGGCTGCAGGACCGTCTGTTGAAAAACCTGAAAGGATTTCAGGTAATCTTATGCTTTTTTTTCAGAGTTGTATAAAACGTAAAACTCTGCGCAAGTAAAAAGTGGTCGGTTCTGATCTTTTAATCCTGTCTATGCCCTTACAGTTGGAAAGGAAATCTGCGACAGATTCTCAGGTGCGGTCGAAGCATTTGCGAGAAGGAATGCTACGGGATCCAGTCCCCATCAAAACCATACCAGACATCGAACTCTTGATGATGTTCCTTCACCAATGAAACCTGCTGTGGTAAAAAGAATAATATAATCATCATTGACTAATATCAAACTATCGATATATAATATCATGACACTCGAATGTCTTCGAAATGATTTTGAACACTTCTTCGGGAATATCAAATTCATTCTCGTTCTTGATTTTTGGGGGTCAGAATATGGTATCTGAGAAAGGAAGAAACACTTCCAGATACGGCAGTGCTTCGAAGAGAGCAGTGGCCTCGGGAAGTAGACTTGGCTCATCAGGTGAACAAGGAGAGAGTCGCAGCTCGAGCCGTGTGGCCTCAAGCGGTGGTGGTAGCCGGCCATCAGTCTTTCAGAGGACCCAAGCTGACTCAAAAATGGCCTCTGGCTTTAATCGCGACAGAGTGACAGCTTCTAAGATCACACGTGACGAGGCTCTCAGAAATTTCGAGCTTCTTTCGATCCGCAAATGAGAAACAACAGCAAAAACAAATGAAGCCATGAATTGTCTCCTTCCTGTAAATTAGATTCTTCTTTACAACTTGTGCCTTAGTTTCCACGAAACTCCCAATCTCTGGATTTTGTATTAAATTTTACTGTAATGAAGACAAGTTGTGAGCTTAGTACTGCTTGTTTGGTTCGGTTGTATTACTGTAATCATTTTTTGGTGTGTTTTATTTATGTCTGGCTATATTTAAAATCACATATGGAATCAAGTCATATAACTCAAAATAATTTTATGCGAACAAATCGAGGCGAAATAGGATAACTACATTCTTTTGAACCAACAATAAAAATATGATGTATAATTTATTCTACAAAAATCACATATCCCTCCCAGAACGAAATATAAATTAGCAATACAATTATACAAACAATATTAACGGTTGAACCATAAGAATATCACATATCCTAAAGATAGGGTTGTAAAACAAAAATAAATAGAAAGTTATTTTAGCAAAACCAATTTCCTCCCTTCTTTTTTGCCTTTTCTTTTGTAGTTATTCATTTGATGGAATTCTTATTTTTATACTACTTTCCCTTTTAGTTTTCTAAATTAAATATAACAAAATCTAAACCATTGAGTTAACGAAAATCTTGGAAAACAAAGATTGTTTCCCTCATTTCTCCATCGTCATTTTGCTCTCTTCACACATCTTTCAAAAACATTTTCTCTGTTTCTAGATTTTTCTTCTTCTTAATTTCTTCACCTGGTGAACCTTTTTGTTATTAAGAAAACTGTACATCTTCTTAGATGAAGTTGCAATAGTTTCTTCTCGTCTGAATTCTTTTCCTTAAATATTTCTGAACATTTTGAAGCAAACTTTTTGGTTACAAGAACCTGAATATTTATTATTTCCTCAACAAAGTATATATGGATTATTGTGCTGAGTATACAGTTCCCTTAGTTCATTTTCCATATTTCATCATCAATTTAAATTTTCAAGTTTTGTAGTAAACACATAAATTGGTTACAAGGTTGAAATTTTAGTTTTCCCTTTCTTTTTATAGTTCCTACGATTTACAAAATAAATTAGAAAACAAAATCAGAAAAGACAACTAAAGGGAGATAAATGCAGCTTGCAATGTCAAATACGAAGGTGAAAAGCCTCTTGAAAGGGCTCCGGTATATATCTCAAGTATTTGGTAAGTTCTTTTTTCTTCTCTCGTTTGTTTTCATTTCATTATTTCAATCTCAAAGATGATTATAATGTTAATATGCTTGAACGTGAAACTATATAACAGACACATTCAAACTACCATTTTAATACTCATGAAAAACAATATATTTTCTACGGATTTATATTGGTAAGAATCACAGAAACAGTAGAGAGGAGATTGGTCATCAAAGTGATAAAATGTGATTTCATAAGTAAAAAATCTTCTAAAATACACAGATTTCACTTCTTTTTTTTGGTTTAGTGGGTTAGTTACATCAGAATGTTATAGTCTTTTGGCCCATAATCTTCCTTAACCCGGACATGAATGTGGTCATGTACCAAGCATGATGCAGACTAGGTCTTCTTCTTCGACCCACCCCCATTAGCATCTACTGAAGTTTTTTTTTTAACATTTGATAGAATAGTTTTAATTGTATTCCTTGTATGAATTTTGAAAATTTACAAGTAATAGAAGGTGAAAAGGAAGAAGAGATGCAAATAGGAAATCCAACGGACGTAAAGCATGTTGCCCACATTGGTTGGGATGGACCGTCTGATCATTCCACTGCACCTACTTGGGTACTACTCTAATCCTATCTTTTCTTTTACAAACGCATATATATATATATAATTCAAAATTTAAAGTAACGTTTTTTTAATTTTATAAAATCTTTGGAAGATGAATGAGTTCAAGAGTTCTCCGGGATCGGAATCAACTTCGGAGTGTGGAGAAGACGTTACTTCCGTGAAATGTCAATCGGAGTATAGTGGTCGGTCCAGAGATTTACCCAAACTACCAAAATCAGCAAGAAAATCAGCGTCGGAGAAAGGTTCTCCGACAAAAGAGAAATCGGACAAGAGTAAACGCCGGACTTCGAACAAAGGCACCTCATCGTCTAGGAAATCTAAGGAGACTTCAAAAAAGGACGAAGATTCTTCTTGGTCACAACACAGTGTTGGATTACCTGAGATTCCGAAGAAATCAAAGAGGAAGAAATCTAAGGAAAGTGGTAATGGAGGGTCTTCGAGATCATCTACAAGATCAGAAGTTGATAAAATGTCGGATCATATGTCTGATACTGGTTCCGTTACATCTCTGTCTCAACTCCAGGAAGACAAAGATGGGTTTTGATTTTAATTTTTTTTAGCTTCGTTTGTATAAAAACTGAGAGAATAGTAAGGAAATATTATGGAAATTGTTGACGAACATACGAAGTGATTTCATTACCAGAAACTAAATAATTACAACTAAAAATAAAACTCCTATCTAATCAAAAAGGTCAAAGCCATGATAAATGTGAACACTTTTACCCTAATATGTTCTTTGTCTTCCTTTTCTGCTTTCTTTCTCTGTTTTATGAAAGTGTAAAGAACCATGATAAAACCGATGGGAAGTAAATCAACGGGAAAACCCTTGTCGCCGACGAAGAGAGCACCGGCCCAGCGAGAGGAGGATCGGAGTTTTTGGCGTAGTGGAGATTTGGATTCCCGCCCAATTTGAGCTTTTTTCCGATTCTATCCCTGAAACTGTCGGAGAAGGGAGCTTTTCCAGTGAGATTGTTGTTCTCGAGGTTGATTTCGCGGACAGACTCTAGAAGTCCGAACTCCTCCGGGATTTTCCCGTCTAGATTGTTGTTGTCAAGAGCCAGATACCACAGATTTTTGGGATTCGACACCATTGAAGCTGGAATATTCCCATGAAGACCCATGGTCGAGAACCCAATTCCAGAAATACCCTCTAGATTCTTCCAAATTTCCGGGATACGCCCTCCGAGCTGGTTCCCACTCAGATAAACCTCTCTCAATCTGGGCATCTCTGCAAGATACAGAGGAACGCCGTAGTTCCCGAAACGGTTATAACTCAAGTCCAAAAATTCCAGCTTTTTCAATTTTCCTACGCCGGACGGGATCTCTCCGGAGAATTCATTGAAGCTGAGATCGAGCTTGAGAAGCTTGGTCAAATTACCGATGGATTCTGGGGCATTTCCGTCAAGAAAATTATGGCTAACGTCTAAAACCCTTAGATTTCTCAGACGGGACGTGGCATTCGTTGGAAAACCGCCGCTCAAACTGTTTCTAGAGAGCGTAATCTCCTGTAGACTGACTAAATCGCCCACCCGATCCGGGATCGACCCGTGAAACCCGTTTCCGGTAAGAACTAACCTCCTCAGCTTTGTGAAATTACCGATCACGGTACTGAGCTTGCCGACGAGAGACGGGTTTCCGACGAACACCAACTCTTCCAAAACCGAGCCGAAATCATCCGGGATGGTTTCCGGTAACGAGACTCGAGTTCCGGTGAAGCATTTATAGACAAAGAGCTTGCGAATGTGTTTGAAAGAAGTGAAGAGGAGAGGATCGAGTGTAGAATTTGAAGAACAAGGAGGGTTTTGCGTGTAGTCAGAGACGTAGCCAAAGTGGAACTCGGTGACGTGGACAGACTTTGGGACGTCATTTTGGGAAGTATAGAAGTAATCGCATACGACGCCGTCTGGTGGTGAAACGCAGAGGTCGTCAGGGAAGATGGTTCGCCATGGGATCGCCGAGTTGACCGATTCAAGAACTTGGTAGGTCGCTTCTTGCTCCAACGGGTCTAGGGCGAGTTGAGGCGGCGCGTCGTCGTCATTTTGCTGGCAGACAATGACTGTAGCAGTAACGAGAAAGAAGAGAAGAAAGAAGTTAAGATGAGAATTCGCCATGAAAGCAGAGAAAAGAAAGAAAGCTTTTGTTTTTGCAGCCTTTTTTTGTTTGGATTTGGGTTTGTTGCTAACGAGCCATACGTTCCTTTTTATGGGTTCAAGCTTTGCATACTCTCTTCTGTAAATTACATCTTTACCCCTACTTGAAAACCGAGTGATATATAATTCTAATGATACTTAACTATCTCACTGGATTTATAATATTTATTTATTTATTAAAATCAGGCACTTATAAGGTGAAAAAAATATCAGGCACATATTTATGTATTTTGTATTCACATCCCTGCGTATTTAAATATTTCTAAATTTTTTTCATTAAAAGAAAAAAAGATTCGTGGTAAAAATATGAAGGGGTAAGATAGTAATAAAGAACGAAAGGTACAAGCTTCACGTTCCGTGGGTAAAAAAAACCCTAAAAAGTGAAGAAAAAGCATGAGCGGAGGTTGTCGGGACCATACCGGTCGAGAACTGCAGAAATAAGATGACACGTTTTGATTTTTAGGCGCCTTGACCAAAACCACCTTTACAAATTCTCTTTGTACGAAGCGAAGTGGCTAAACTTTCAAAGATGCCTTTTTATTTTATAAAATCATCTAATTATCATATCAATTTCTTCTTGTTCATTTCACAAATCCAAATCCTACACTTGTATAAATACATTATTAAACTTAAATCGTGTTCTCTCATCAAATAAACTAGTAATATAATATCATTAATCTAATTTAATTCAAGTTTGGAATGTGTATACATAGTTAAATACAAATATGGGCACAAAATCTCAAAATAAAATTTAGGAAAAAAAAACGACCAAAAAAAAAAGAAAAAACAAAAGCTGAATTTAAGTAGAGACAAAGGAGAGGAGGGAGGGAAAACCGCGGATGAGTCGACAAAAAACGCATCGTAGCCGCCGAAGGGAACAGTGGCAGTGTCGTACGAGAGCGACGGCTAAAGGAGTCTACCAATATTGTGTAGGCACGTGTCAGACTCTTACCGGCAACGGCAGGGTCTCATGCAAGGCATTTCTATTTCCGGTTCCTGCCCTCTACTGTCCCCACTGTGCCAGTGCGTTTCAGACCTTTCTATTTATTTTGTTTTTATTATCTGTCGTTGTTTTAAATCTTTGTAAAAAACAATTGTACAATGCCTTGTCCTTGTTGTTTTTCTATAAGTAATGAAACCGAAATTAATGATATCTTTATTTAGGAAATTAAATGTACCGTTTTTCTCTTTTTAAATAATATGATTGCTATGCATATTTAAAATATATAGTTACCAAAATTCAGAAAGGTAAATTCAAAGATATGTGCGAAAAGAATAATTTCCTTAGTGGCAACAAAATATATAAAAGTGTGGATATGTAAAGTTCAACTTCTTAATTTTTAGTCGTCAAAATGTTTTAAGTGTTACGAAAATTAACATAGGAACGGGTGCGAATATAAAGATAATTGTCTAGACGAAGAAAACAAACATAGGCAAAAGCTGAAAGCAAAAAGATATTGTTTGTTTGGTAAACAAATCATTGGGTGCTAAGGAACAATATGATGAGTAATCCTATTGATTGGGTAGTATTAGCCATCGTTCTGATCATCATCTTAATGTCGGTCATAGGAATGGCCTGCTTTGAAAAAGCTCTAAATGTTCTAAGAGGCGATTCGCAATAGTTTCATAGCTTTTATTCTTATTAGTTCGGTAAGTAGATTAATTTTCACTTTTTCACACATGATTTGCAATAGTTACATAGTTTTATTTTTATTTTTATTGGACAGGAACAATGATTTTGAAGATACAATAAGAGTTCGGCGGTATGTTGAATTTTTTTTAAATGCGTTTTCTTATTGTTTTCATTGTTCTTTATTTATATGTTATGGATTATTGAATCTAAATTTATAATTGGTTGAGTGAAAGAAAAAATCAAAGTAGAACCCAAATTGAAAAGAAGAATTATATGATATTACGAATAAAATACCTCTGATTTCTACTTCAAAATCCAAACTTTACCACTTCGCCGGCTATTTCCAGAAGCATTTGCCCTGTCGTTCTCGAAACATAAGTTACACAAAACACATGAAGTTGAACGACTCTTGTTTGATCATTTTGTATGACAAATTTTTAGTTAACTCCTTTCTTACACGGACCTTTTAACAATAGTTGCAAACTAACAGAACGGGGTTACGTTAGCCTTATCTATCCACGAAGGTCTCTTTGCTTTGTAGTAGAAATGAGCTATCATATGGACCAATTCATCTGCCGTGCGATAGTCTGCATCAAGTTTCAGCATTGTATGATAATTCCATAGCTCATATATCTATTGCAAAAAAAGAATAAAAAGCATTAGCAAACACATATCTCATCACCTTTCTCCCTGTACAAAATCCGGTTTCCTCGTAAAAACAGAATCTGTGGGCATTCCTTAGCTTTAAGAGCATATGCCAAATCTGTCTCGATGTTCAGGTCAATCTTAACCGCCTGTTTCGTGAAAACATAGGGATTCTTGTTAACAGAGAGCAACATTAATTGTAATCACATCAAGAGAGATTTTGACACACACAGAGTGTAATGCAAACTAGACAAGGATTCTCATGTACCCGTGGAGGTAATCGATCTTTCGCATCCCAATAAACTTTGATCGCTTTCTCAAGCTCCTTCAATGTCTTCCAATTATCACTAGCCCTGTAAACGCCAGGTAATTCAAGTGGTTATTCCAACAGTAATATATTTTGTCACTCTGAGACTTCCATCGTGATTATTTCAACAGTAATCGACATTTTATGTGTATGAATCCTCAAGAAACGTTGATGATCATGGCTCTCTAACCCTAATGGTTCGGCCAGTGTATAAATGACAGTCTGGAAAATTTTCAAAAAAAGAAAGACAAAGCTTTCATAGATTGAATAGTATTCTCCTATGCAGACCAAGTGTTTGTGAAAATTCGTAAATGAGATCACATGCTTTACCTTTTGTATCGCTCGAACACGAGGACGACGAGCGGGCTAGGATGAAAGGCAAAACTTTCCCACTCCAAACAATTTATCTCCTTGACCCAGCTGTCTTCAATCTCGCCTTCCCAATCGATCTCAGTTCCGTCTTCTCCGACCACGTTTTTGATGGGATGTGTATCGAAATAATCTGAAGCTTTGATTCCCCATCCAACGTCCGTGTCTAGTGGCCAATCTGGATCTTCCTCTTCCACCACCATCTCTTCTTCTTCTACTTCTTCGTTGTCATCGTCTTCACCATCGTCGTCATTTTTCCCGCCTCTTTCCTTGATGAAATTCGCCTTCTCATTGTTCTCAAAAATCTCAGGATTCTGATCCCTTATGGTGGAGAACGTGCGCTCAAGAGAGCTTCTCACGTAATCTTCCACAGCGTCCGCCTCGCTCCTCCGTCCACGCTTCGGTTTTCGCGGGACCGTTGTCGGAAACTTCTCGTTCTCGGCTTCAGCACTCCGCGTGAATTCCTTCTTCTGACGACGTGTCCGATTTTGTTTATTGGGTTTGAGATTGGATTCAGGGTCGGGCACTGCATCAAACGAAACAGTAGCAAGGCATACCGGAGGTTTCAAGGCCCGAGATGACAAATTCGCCGGGAAATTCGGTACTGAACTGCGATGCACATCGAGAGACCTCGAAATCAAGCCGGTTAAAAGCATCGACGATCTTGGCGCGAACCAAGCTACAGCCGGGAAACTCATTTCTCTCTTTCAAAAGAAATTCCGTAGAAAAGTTTGATAATCGAAATTTCTGATTCTACAAGGGACGTATGCAAAATGATTACCATGAGACGACGCCGTTGCGATTCTAAACTAAACAGTACTGTATTGGTGGCCCGAAACAAAGCCCAGTGATACAAGCCCGGATAATACACAAGTAACCTTTTCAATGGTATTTACTGATTTTGTTAGGTTATATTTTTCTCCATATATTTATTAATTTTTCAACTAATATAATAAATTTTCATAGAGAAATAAGAAATTTTCACTACACCGTTTACTAACTTACATAATTCACTAAATCAATAGGAATTGATATTTATTAAAATGTTTGATAATTGAAAATAGGTGATACAATGAATAGTTAGTAGTTAACAACAAGTATACCAAATATGGATTTAGGGTTTATTTTTTTCAATTTTACTGTGTTCCAAAACTCAAAAATATTACAATAAATTTATTTCTTGCATTCGGCCTTTTAATGGACCAATACTATGTTTACAAGATCTTACGTCAAATGTTGTTCATCATATTAATTTTTGTTTGCGTTGATATTAAATATTTAATAGATATATAAATTTATGAGATGTTAAACATATGCCAATTGGTTTTCATGATATTAACTGTTTTTTAGATGGGTAATATTAAATGTTTAATAGAACTATAAAGTATGAAAGAGAATATTTATATTAATTTCAAATCTGGAAGTTGACTTTTGCTCTGTTTCAGGAGATGACAAATTCAGATGATTTCCTTTTAAAACTATTTATTCAATTCCCATATATCCACATAATATCCACCTATTGTCACTTGGTGATTAAGAAATCTCCACACATTAGAATTTTTATATGGCAAAAGATGTACTACTGGTATGTTGTTTTGTTTTTCATTATTCACCATGTTTTGTTGTTGCCATTTCAACTTTTTCAAACTCCCATCATTTCTAATACTTTATTCCTATCCCTTTAATATATTAGTGACCACTATTATATTATAAAATATTAAATATTTGACAGAAACAAAAGAAACCAAAGTACTTAGTGAAACCAAAAACCGTGGGACCCGCAATAGACAATTTCAACACGCGCAAATTAGAAAAATTAAAGATAGAAAGAAAAAAAGGTAATAAATTTTTTAACAAAAACATCTTTCCTCTCGTGTTCCATCGTAAAAATTCCATTTCCATCTGCTGATTTTTTTTATTCGTCTGCACTCTTTCTTCACGCCGTCTCAATTTCGCAATTTTGGTTTTTGATTTTTGGGTATTACTTAAGAAACACCAAACAAAGAGGCAAAAACTCACTCACACCGATGCAGAAAGCGACAATGGAAAAGGTGGAGAGAAAGTAAAACGGTGAAAAAACAGAAGAAGAAGATTTATCAGATTTTTTTCTTTCTTTCTGATATTTCGTCGATTGTTTGCTTTGCTTGATTGCTTCAAATCAGAATTAGTCTGAAGAATTACGAGGCGACCATGGCTATCGGCTTCCTTATTTTCTCGGATTCTTCGTTTCCAGAAAATCAAAGGTGGGTTCTTTCCTCTTTCTCTCTCTTTTTCTCCCCTTTGTTTCTTGATCGTCCTTATTACTTCAAACCTCCCAATTGGGTTAGCAATTCGATCAATTTAGGGGTTTTATTGTATATATTGATCCCAATTTCGTTCTACGCTCTTTTTCTTTCCTTTTTTGGGGGGGGAGGGTGAGTTTTGGTTAAATCATTCTTTAACTCGGTCAAGGATTTTAGTTCTGGGCGTTAATTTTTAGGTATTGTATCATCAGGATTTTGATCATAATGTTTTGATTCTACACACGACAGTAAATACTGAATCATATCGCATTAATGTGAATGCTTTGTTTCCTGTTTCTGAATCATGTGTTCTCAATTATGGTCTTGTGCAACTTTGGAGAAGATCGTCCAACCTTTTGAGAAGCTATGAAGAACAGAGAGATTAGCCCCGTAACTTTGCATTCACGCAAAGTAAGACAAAGTTTAAGGAAGATCAGAATGAAGTGTTTGTGTTCTGGTGAACAAATGAGACTCAGAGAGGAAGAAGACATGCAATCAGAGACTGGAGTAGGCAGACAAAACAATGTAAGCTCAGCTGTATCAGCTGCAGATAGCGAGAATGCCAAAAATCTAGATAATGGGAACATCGAAGAAGCTGAGTTATCTCTGCGTGAGACAAGTTCATTGAACTATGAGGTTCGATTACTCTTATCACCCATGAATTGTCTTCTTGAAGAAAGCCCGAGTCATGTGTTATTGTTGTTTTTTTCAGGAGGCAAGAGCGCTTTTGGGGAGAATTGAGTATCAGAAAGGAAATATAGAGGCGGCCTTGCGAGTTTTTGAAGGGATAGATATCAATGGGATCACAACAAAGATGAAAACCGCTCTAACTGCTAGAGACGAACGAAAACATAGAAGACGGTCTAAAGGCAGCTTTAATCCGCCTGCAATGTCTAAACATGCTGTTAACTTGCTATTCGAAGCTATTTTTCTCAAAGCGAAATCTCTCCAGCGTCTCGGAAGGTTCCAAGGTACTAACGATGTTTTTATTATATTCTGCCCATATGCTTGTATTCGTCCTTTATTAGGCTTAACTGAAATATTCGTTATTCAATCTTGCAGAAGCTGCACAGTCATGCAGAGTTATTGTCGACATTGTTGAAGCTTCTTTAGCAGAAGGTGCGTTAGAAAATGTGACTAGTGATGTTAAGTTGCAAGAGACGCTAACAAAAGCAGTTGAGCTGCTTCCCAAGTTGTGGAAACTTGCTGATTCGCCGCGTGATGCCATTTTGTCATATAGACGAGCGCTACTCAATCACTGGAAACTCAATCCGGAAACCACTGCAAGAATCCAGAAAGAGTATGCGGTGTTCCTTCTCTATTCTGGGGAAGAAGCGGTGCCACCTAACCTGCGTTCTCAGACCGAGGGCTCATTCATTCCAAGGAACAACGTGGAAGAAGCTATTCTTCTTCTCATGTTACTTCTCAGGAAAGTTAATCAGAAACGAATCTCGTGGGATGCGGCGATCTTGGACCATCTCTTGTTCGCTCTTACAATCACAGGCGATCTAACCGTTCTGGCTAAGCAACTCGAAGAGCTTAGCCCAGAGATTTTGGATCAAAGGGAACTTTATCATACATTGTCTCTGTGTTACCACGGTGCAGGAGACGGTGTTGTAGCGCTCGGTTTACTGAGGAAGCTGTTTTCAGAACGAGAGGATCCAAACCGGATTTCGGGTTTGCTGATGGCTTCCAAGATATGTGGTGAGAAATCTGGTCACGCTGAGGAAGGGTTAAATTATGCCCGGAGAGCCATTGAATATTTGGGGAACGAATGCGGTCAACTAGACAGAGCAGCACGTCTCGTTTTAGGGATTACGCTCATGGAAAGCTCAAGAACAGCGATTACTGAGACCGAGAGGATAGCTAGGCAATCCGAGGGGATTCAGGCACTGGAATCTGCGGATATGACAAACCCGAGAGTCGTGCACCGTCTTGCATTCGAGAATGCAGAGCAGAGGAAGCTGGATTCCGCACTAGCATATGCTAAACAGGCGTTGAAACTTGGAGCAGAATCGGATCTTGAACTATGGTTGCTTTTGGCTCGGATTTTATCCGCGCAGAAGCGGTTTTCAGATGCGGAGACTATCGTGGACGCTGCGCTTAATGAGACAGGGAAATGGGAACAGGGGAAGTTGTTGCGTTTGAAGGCAAAACTTCGTTTAGCTAAAGGAGAAGTGAAGGATGCGATCAAGACTTACACACAACTTCTCGCACTCCTTCAGGTTCAGAGGAAAAGCTTCGATTCTGCAAAGAAGCTGCCAAAGGTAATTTTTTGGTATGTTCTGTATACTTCCACAAACTTTCAATTGTGAAGAAGTAAACCTTGAAGCAGATATGTGCATTACAGGGATATGTAGAAGAATTGAGAAGTCTAGAGCTTGGGACGTGGCACGATCTGGCTCATATCTACATAGACCTATCGCAATGGCGTGACGCAGAGACATGTCTCTCAAGATCAAGACTCCTTGCACCTTACTCTTCTGCTCGATACCACACTGAAGGTAGTATTGCCTTCTTCTTCAAAGTGAGATTTTTTGTTGTTGTGAGGCTAATTCATACCAATTGGCAGGTGTATTGTACAAGAGACGGGGCCAATTAGAAGAAGCGATGGAGGCATTCACAAGTGCTCTAAACATCGATCCGATGCATGTCCCGAGCCTAATATCGAAGGCTGAGATTATACTGGAGTTAGGTAATCGATCAAGCACAGCAGTTGTAAGAAGCTTTCTAATGGAGGCTCTTAGGATTGATAGGCTGAACCAGTCGGCTTGGTACTATCTGGGGAAGATGTTTAAAGCCGAAGGATCTCTCTCGTCGATGCAAGAAGCCGTCGAGTGTTTTCAGGCCGCGATTACACTGGAGGAAACAATGCCAGTGGAGCCATTCAGATGATTTTTCCCTCTATTTTTTTGTTATGATTTCTCTTAATTCTATCTTTTGCATTTGTGTTTGATAGAAGAATATAAGATATAGAGATGTATGTGTGGTATCGCATGTGATGTCAAGTCTATAAACACTCTGTAATACACAGTTGAAAAAAAAAACTAAAATAGGTTTCGTTCAGGTAATTTTGTGAACCAAATTTAAGATCCATGAAAGAAGGAAATTTGTGAAGAAAATCTCATGGGTTTAATATTCTAGTAACATTTAGATAACAATCTATATCGGTAAACAAATGATGAATTGAGCATTTAAATTACATTCGAACGAGGAAGAGTCTCCCAAAGCAACTCTTTATTTTTGTTTGGTTTTTTCTTTGGTTGTTTGTCTGCACAGCAGAGTTTTTGAGAGTCTTCCATCAGAAAAAAATAGTTAAACAGTAGAGAGATGTCCTAAGACCCTTAAGCAAGGAGAGCTCTCTCTCTCTCGCTCTCCCACTGTTAACTCCGAATCTCCATGATTATCCAGCAAAACACTGATTCTTAGTAAATAGTTTCTTTCAATTATCGGTCTTGGGGCGCTTTGGCTGCGGCGGCTCCTGGAATTTCCTGGTTTCTTCTGCTGTCGGCTCCTTTGGATCAGCAGTTTTCTTGTCTTTTTGTTCGGATTTGGCTGGCGTGTCTGATGTTGAGGCTGTCCCTTTGGCAATACCCGAGTTTTGCTTCTCAAACATCATTTGCAGGTACTTGCCTTGTTCTTCTATCCGGAGTTGCAGGTTTCTTTGAATCTGCACACACAAGAACAAAAAAGCTTTTTATCCAAACTCAAATTTAGATTCAGATTTCCTTCACTCTTTGCAGCTACCATCCAAACAAATAAATGAAAAGCTCACACACCAGCATACAAACCCAAAATAATAGTAACACCTTATGAACATACCTCAAGCTGCTCGTGGAGTTGCTTCTGTACTTCCATCTGAAGTCGCAGAGCCTCTGTAATACCCATCCCACTGCAGTATAAATATCATTAGCAACCAATTTGGAAGATGTCATACAAGGTCAGAGTATGTTAAAAATGGTGTAGTACTTCTGATGTTGCCAGATAAAAAAAAAATTTACCCTTTCAAATCAAGAGATGTTATATGTTCAAGCGGTGTCAACTTTCTCTCTGGCGAACCTGTAATGGTCAAATAAACTTGAATTCTACAGAGTTTTCGGGGAAAGTCATCAAGAAAATGAGATAAGAATGATTTTGGTATCTACCATTTTCTGATGGTTCTGGCCTAAATCTAGCCGTCCTATATTTCTGCAGTTCATTAAAGAAAAACACAATCTTTTATTAGGAGAGAAGTCTATGCATTTTGAAGCAGGAGACAAATGCTGGGAGGTACAGATCTATTACAACCTGCAAATGGCTTTTGACGTGATATATAGTCAAGCCTTCAACTTTCATAATCTTCAGCACACCTTTAGGAGTAGCTCCTGTGTCGAATATGAGTTAATCAGAAGAAGATCTTTCGATATGCCATATAAAGTTTATGAAAAGCAGAGAGAAATAAATGCCCACTTTCACTGCCACCAAGGCTGTTGACAGCCTCAACAAAAGCCTCGTGAAGCTCAGGTGTCCAACGCATGCGTGCCTTGCCTGTTCCATTATTGCTGTTTGAAGATGTTGTGCTCGTTGTGCTCACGGGTCGCAATTCCACAGATGGACAAGGTTGCTGCTGAACAATCTGAGGCTGCGGAATTTGCAGTAATTTCTGGTCCTAAAGCAGTGTTCAATTTTAAAAACATGAGAAGACGAAAACTGAAAATAGAATGGAATAGAAATATTAACAACCTTGGAATCTGAATTGATACTTGTGTCAAGCAAGAGATCATTCCAGTTAGTAGATATTAAAGGATCTTCATCGGTGATCAAGTGGTCAGCCCATTCTTGCCACTCACTTCGTTTTTGAATGTCATCAAAGGCAGCGGCAATGCCACCGTCTTCAATTTGACTGTTTTGAATAGACGGTTGGTTTTCAGGAAAATCAAGAAACTCTCCCGGGAGTGAATCAGGGCACCAGGAACTACCGTTGATTGATGCCTGAGAGATGAGATGCGCAGCGTTACTGCTGCTTCCTGTGTAGTGTTTCTCATGAGACACCATAGATGAGTAATGGAGATTGGTTGAGAAACCCGATGATGACGAAGAACATATATGTCCAACAGCTCCACCGTTATTGGAGGAAAGTAAATGGTAGGTTTGTCCTAATGGCCTCGACATTAACTGAGTGTTGTTCTCTGATCTCACGAAAACATCTTCTGCTGCTGAAGGTTTTGACGTAGAAGGAATTGAAGAAATGCAGGCGAGGTTACTTAACTCTCTGGGACCTGATCTATGAACTGGACGAGCCTCCATTATTGTCTCCTGCAAAACAGAATCTTAATCTCAAAATTTGATTTTTTTAAGTTCTTAGAAACTGTAAAGACATCACTTTTAGACGAACACTTGTTTGTTCTTGAAGATTCTAGTGAGTGCACTCTAAGTCGAATCATCAACTCTCGCATCTGATACAGAAAAAAAAAACAGATCGATAGGTGAAGAGAAATTGCAAAATAAGCTGTAAAATAGTAAAAACATCAAACTCAAAAACAAATAAATCGGAGCACGCAAAACCTCAGTGAACACAGATACGATCTTAGAAAATCTCTAGAAATAGAGACAGGACTCAAGCGCAAGGTCGTGAGAGAGCATAGGATTTTCACTGTCAGGTGTAAATAAAATTCGCAGAAAATGTAGCGTAGAAGCCAGCAAGGAGAATTGGAAATAATCAGCATATAACGAAGGAATCCATATTAAAAACCCAAACAAATTCTATTGTAAAAAAAAAAACCAAGCCTCGAGGATCACCGAGAAAACAAACACATTATCCAACCAAATATCAAATTCACTAGAAAACATAAAAATAAAAACAAGTACAACCCAATCGAATCCGAACCAACCAACCATGAATTGGTTTGGTTTTTCGAAAGCTATCTGCAAATATGCTCGAAAGATATAAAGTCTCTCCGTGTAGATTAACCAAAGGCGTAAAATCGAAAATTCTCACCTAGTAGCAAATCATGAAGCAATCCAGAATTTAGAAGAAGAATCGAATCCAGGATATGATTCCCCCATGAAGAAAAATCGGAGAAATCGTCTTTGTGTTATGTTGTCCGCAAGAGAAATTTGACGGCGTTTTAACGCTCTTTGTAATTTTCTTCGAAGGTGGAGGAGGTGGTGGTGGCTCTCTTAACAAATGGATCAGTCATCATCGTCTTCTTCTCTTCACACGCGATCAAACAGCGCGTGATATTGGACCCACTAATATCGTCACATGGAATCTCTCTAATTGGATCATTGGAATCATTTGTTGGGCTTACTCGTTTTTCCCTTTTCTCTGGCTTCTCTGGTAAGTTTTTTGCTCTTTCTCTCCTTAATAAGGCCACTAAGGCCCAATGTGGCTCTTTATCATAATTTTGCAAAGACTAATATTTAGCCAGCCCAAAGCCCATACTTTTAGGGGACAAACCCAATTCAAAAACGAAACCATGAATTTCGTTTTGAGTATAAATATTTTTAGGTTCTCAAAACTGGTTTAGACTAATAACATTAATGTAAGAGAAATTTTATAGTGAATTATGGTAATTTACATTAGAAAAATTCTCAACAACAAAAAAAATGTAATAGAATTTTTATAGCATCATTATCAGCCTTGTTCAATGCTTTTCGAAGATTTGGTCTCTATAATATTTTGTTCGATTTCTGAATCTAGTTCCGTACCAAACTAGTTGAAGAGACGAAGAAGATTGAAATTCGAAAATCGGAAATAACCGGTCTCTATTGATCTTCGGTTTTCAGTCAGCATATGAAAATAGTGGAAATAGTCTCTCAAATTGAGAAACTCGAGAAATTTACGGCTTAAATTCTTTTATAACTTAAAGTTACGGTTAGTGCACACCGCAGCGAATCTCGTGCAGAGATGTGAGACCCACACTTAACAAAATTTCCAACCCTCTCTATTTGCATTTAACGATTTATTTTGTAAATAAAGAAGCAACTGTCGGTTATGTCTTCCTTCCACACGACATGATTTTATTCAGACACCACTTAAAATGGACAACTAAACTCTCTTTAATTAAAACTTAATTTTCTAATTACGTGATTAAAGATGAGATTGCCACTTTGATTAAAATAATGTGATATATATAAAACTAGAGCTAATCAGAGCCGTCGATTTGGAAAGAAAGATTAAAGGACGTGAGCACGAGTCTCCCGTTGTTCAAATGGGTCCCATTTAGCCCTCTTTTTCTAGCCGTCCGATTTGAATCCCATGAAACTGACATGTGAGCCCACACTTTTTTCTTAGTGTTAGGCCATTTTTGAGCTTTTATTTATTCTGTTAATGTCTTTATTAATCCCATCGACACAAACCGTTTTTATTACTATTTTTTTCAAGTTTATCCGAAAGTAATTGGTTAGAACTTAAGAGTATTACTTTAAAAACTGCAGTAGAGAATTTTAATATAAAACCATAGACTGTAACTTTAAAAAGTTTTAAACTTTATTATGATTTTAATTTTAATTTTATTTTGTATTGTAGCTATGAGTAAATTATCAAATTATGTTAGATAACTGAATACACTGTTACTTTTATAGTTTTACATTTTCTGGGTATAATTGCAAAACTATATTATATACATTTTTGAAATTTCTTTTGCATAAAATTGATATTTTTTTGTCTTGGCGCAAAAACGGGACTACAGTTAAGGAGAATAAAAAAGGACTAATCCCATCGATCGTGTCTTCTTGTTCATCCTTTGTTTCCCTTTTCTATTGTCCTTCTCACTGTTTCTGGCTTACTTAAAGTCGCAAACTTTGCTTCAAATTCAACTAATCTTTTCTTCCTCCGTTGCAGATTCGCTTTTCTTAGAATCAAATCTCCAACGATTAATCTCTGCAGATACTCTCCGTCTTCTGGGTTCGTATTCAAGCATCTCAACCAAAAAATGGAAGGCGGTTCCGCAAGCGGGTCGGCTTCGATTTTGTCAAATAATGAAAATCTCGTCGTCTCTTGCGAGGATTCTTCTTCTCCGGCAGAGAATGAGCTCGAGCTCGGTCTCACGTTGAGCCTCGGTCGAAAGGGCTATCGAGATTGTAGGGTTTCTTATGCTGATGATTCTTCGTCATCATCTTCGTCTTCTCTGAGCAGAGCTAGCGTAGCTGCTGGGATCAAGAGAACAGCTGATTCCATGGCCGCAACTACTGGGTGAGATTCTCCTCCCTTCCTCTATAACTATCCTTAAGAATTCCAATTCTAGAAAAGCCTTTACATTGATCATGGTTTATTTGGGGATTCCCAATACCATGATAACTAATAAATTCTTAAAATCAAATAGAGAATTGATTTTTTTTTCTTTTTATGGGATCGGTCAGACAGAATGTTCTTACTTCTTTGATCACTTTTGTCTGAATTAAAATTCCACCAACGTTACGTAGATCACTAGAATGTGTCTTACTGATCATAGAGAATTTGCTCTGGTGATTGTATTTGGGAATTGGATCTTACTATCATTTTTAGATGAAAATCTCGTTCTTCTTGGATAGTTAGTGATTTTTCTTTTCGAATGGAGTGGTTAATCCTTTAGAGTGATTCTTGCTATATTGTGGAAAGTTGTCTCTTTTTGAGATTGTTTCGCTTGGATAATTTTGGAGGCCCTAAAGTGTTCAATCCTTTGTGTTGTGTTCTATGTTGAGCTTTTGAAACCTTGAAAAAATGCAGGCAAGTTGTGGGATGGCCACCAATAAGGACTTACAGGATGAACAACATGGCTAACCAAGCTAAGGCATTGGCCACTGAAGATCCCAACTTGGAGATCCGTCAAGAAGTAAACAAGAATAGAACCGATGCAACAAAGATGAGAACGTCCATGTTTGTGAAGGTTACTATGGATGGCATTCCAATAGGAAGGAAAATCGATCTGAATGCTCATAAATGCTATGAATCGTTGTCCAACAATCTCGAAGAAATGTTTCTGAAACCCAAAACAGGTGCTTTTTTCTTCTCGAATCTCCTGGCATGATCTCTTCCCGCTCCCTGAGATTGAAATAATGATTCTAGTATGTAATAATTAAGGTCGGTCAAGCACACGAGAAAGCAGTTGTCACATGGAAACACAGCTAAAGATATTACCAGATGGGTCTTCTGGATTAGTACTAACGTACGAAGACAAGGAAGGAGATTGGATGCTTGTTGGCGATGTTCCGTGGGGGTATGTATACTGTATACACATATGTTCTTCTTATGATTTGGATGCTAAGTCCAATTTTAACGCCAAATTCTGAATCCTGTTCAGGATGTTTATTGGTTCCGTAAGAAGGCTACGGATAATGAAAACATCGGAGGCTACTGGTACAGGTACATTCACTGATTCGATCAAATTCTGTTACTTGTAGTAAAATCATTCTTTTTTTCGTTGTGACCGATTTTGTGTGATCCTTGTTTATTTTACAGCACAAATGATCTTATGAAGTAATACGAGAACTGTTTATGTTTGAAGCCAATAAATAATAAGACGGATCAAAGAGAAGACAAAAACAATGTAACAAGCTTCTTCTTCTCCTCCTCCCCTTTACAGTTTTTCGGCTTAGCCATTTTCTTAGTTAGTTTCTTTGTAAATCTCACTTAAAAAATCTACTACAAAACCTTCTTTTGCACAAAAAGGTTCAGAGCAATACACAAAAGTTAATATGATCTGAAAAAATGGGGAAAGTTATTCTACATGGGAAAATCAAATGGAAGGATAAAGATCTCTCTCTCTCTCTCTTCTACATACAGAACTGATGTATCAAACGAATCAGTTTTTCAGCCTTTATTTTCTTCTTTCATTTCATCCTAAAGAAGGCCATTTACAGGTGAAGTACTAAAAACTGATGTATGTTTCTCGGCTACGCTACGACTAGTGTTTTCTTCATTACTGTTGCTTTTCCTCCTCGGTTTAGCCTCTTCAAGCATCGATATCACATCTCTCATGGAAGGTCTATCTTTAGGGAGCTTCGTGGTGCAGAGAAGAGCAATTTGTAAAACTAAAAGCATCTCTTCTTGAACATACCTGCAGTTCCCGACATTAGGATCTAATGCTTCTTCTAGTGAGATGTTGTCTCTTATCTTCTTCCTCACCCATTCCACGATGTCTACGGATTCTCCAAACTCCGGCTCCAATGGTCTTCTTCCCGTTAAAAGCTCCAACAGTACGACTCCGTAGCTGTATATGTCGATCTTCTCGTCCACCTTCAATGTATATCCGTATTCTGCAAATTAAATCGTTTCCGGTTCGGTACACGTTAGAAAATTATTCAACCAAATTTAAATCCAACTTGGCTAAATTGAATACTATGATTAGAAGAGTTAACCGGGTTATGGAAAACTGAAACCGGTACGGTAGTTTAAGCTTACCGGGAGCTATGTAACCGTAAGAACCGGCGACCATTGAGACGGTTTCCTTCTTTCTGGCCATCATCCTGGCGAGGCCGAAATCGGCGATTCTTGCGTCGAGATTCGCATCGAGCAAGATATTGTTGGATTTGATGTCTCTGTGGATCACCGCAGGATGGCAATCGTGGTGAAGGTAAGCGAGACCGTGAGCGACCCCTAACGCGATGTTGTAACGCGAGACCCAGTCTACGAGCAGCCTCCCAGCGGTGTTTTTGCCGTGAATTGCGTCGCCGAGGTTCCCATTGAGCATGAATTCGTATACGATCATCATGTTTTTGTCGTTGTATAGGAAACCCAGGAGCCTGACGATATTCCTGTGTCTCAGTTTCCCTAGGAGGTTTACTTCGCCTACGAAATCTCCAGTGGTTCCATCCTCTATCTCGACGGCAGATCTCCAGAGCTTCTTCACTGCGAGCACCGTGCTTGATCGCGACATCTCTGCTTTGTACACTATTCCAGTGGCTCCCATTCCGATCATGTTCGATTCTCTGATGCAGGAAAGGATATCGGAGGCTGTGAACTCTAGCCTATGAAACGCCATTAGTCTCCAAGGCCAGTCACCTTTGCTTGCCGTCTCGTCGGCGCAGAATCCGTTTGAATACCATCTCTTGTACAGAGTTCTCGTAACGATGGCGAGAATCCCTAGGGCTAAAACCGATGCTATCCCAATCAACCATCCGGCGACAATTCGTTTCCCGTGGAAACTCCTATGACCCGATGATGCCCTCAGGAATTTGCTACAGGGCGGAAGAACGCCGCCGCATAGACCGTCATTTCCCCTCAGATCATCTGGATTTATGGTTCTGAGAAAGCCGTTCATGGGCACCGGGCCTGTGAGTTTGTTGTAGGAGACGTTGAGGAGTTCCAGAGCCGGGGATGTTCCGATACTCTCAGGGAGTTCGCCGGTTAATGAATTGTTTGACAGATCAAGGACGGCCAATGCGGACATCCTTGTGATCTGTCCGGGAATCTCGCCGGTGAGTTGGTTGCCTCTCAGGTTGAGGCTTACTAGCTTCTCGCAAGAAGCAATGCTGGACGGAATAGTGCCTGTGAGACTGTTTAATGAGAGATCGAGACTGGAGAGCGGAGGACAATCCTGGAACTGGTCCGGAATTTCGCCAAAGAGAAAGTTCTCAGCTGCCAAAAACGCCTGCAGGTTATGAATCGAGAGGATCGTGGAAGGGAGGGACGAGCGAATCTGGTTTCTGGAGAAATCAATGAAAGAAAGGGAAACTGAATCCGAGATGTCTCCAGGAATCCCTCCGCTGAGACGATTACCGGATAATTCGAGTCTCTGTAGCTTCTTAAGCTTGCCGAAGCCGATGGGAATTGAACCGTTGAGCAGATTGTTATGCATCCTTACGCGAACTAGCGTCTGGCAAGCGGATAGAGTCACCGGAATCTGACCGGAGAAGTTGTTATTAAACAAAATGAGCTTGGTTAGATTTCCCTTGCTGCACAGTGTCGAAGGAATCTCGCCAGAGAAAGAATTTGAAGAAACGTCAAGCCATTGTAACGGAGAGTTATTCCCGAGATCGCCTGGCAACTCGCCGGAGAGCGTATTGTTCCAGAGCTCAAGGACTTGTAACTGCGTCAGATTGCTGATCGTGAGAGGAATGGAGCCTGAGAGTTTGTTGCGCATCAGGTTTAGTAGCTGCAGGTTTTTCAGCTTCGCTATCTCCACTGGAATCTCGCCGGATAACGCATTTTCGGAGAGATCAAGAACCTTCAGCGCGGTGATATTTCCGATCTCTGGTGGAATGTTGCCAGTGAAGTTGTTCTGGTACAAGAGAAGCGTCTCGAGTGACTTGAGCTTCCCAAGCTCCGGTGGAATCTGACCACTGAGCTTTCCGATGGCCAAATCAAGGTATTTGAGGCTATTGATGTTCCCAAATTCCGGTGGAATCGGACCTTCAAATTCGTTGTACCCAAGAATGGCGCTTTCAAGTGAAAGGAGCTCCCCGAGAACGCTTGGTAATTGGCCGGTGAGATTGTTTCCGGATAATCCTAGAAATCTCAGCTTCTGCAGATTCTTGAATGAACTTGGAAGTGACCCTTGAAAGAAATTCCCTCGGAGATCAAGAATTTCTAAAGAGGCTAAGTTCCCGAGATCCTCTGTGAGATTTCCGGAGAGATTGTTCCCTGAAGCATTGAGGTGAGCGAGTCCAAGTGACTCATTGCCAAATAGAAAAAGATTCCCTGAGAATGAATTCTGGCTGATGTCTATAGATTTCAACGGAGGAAGCGATTTGGGGAGCAGCGAGTCGAATCCGTTGCATGAGATGTTAAACGAGACAAGGCTTCTCAGCTGTCTAATCGAATCAGAGATTTTACCAGTAAGATTCATTCCCGACAGGTCGAGACCCTCAACATTGCCGTGGGAGTTGCACCGAACACCGGTCCAGTTACAATGATCAACGGTTTCTGGAAGCTTCCAGTCTTTGAGAAAGTTGAGAGGATCGACAAGAGTTGATTTCACGGAGAGCAAAAGAGAGACCTCATTGTCATAGTCGAAGGAAGCTGAAACAGAGGAAGTAGAACCAATGTAAGAGTAATAGAGAAAGAGAGCCATAAATATCATTGTCATTTTCATCTTCATCTTCTTCCGCTGTCTCAGCAGCTTCCACTGAAATTTGTTTCCTTAGTTCATTAGCAAGAACAAGACAAGTGAACATGCAAGGAGGTGGTGGAGGCGGAAGAAGAGTAGAATAAGAAGAAACTCGGTAAGTATATGCTTCTTCTGTATATATAGAGATACATACATATATATAAAATGAATCTTGGTTTTATGTGGATCTAGGGTATGTTATGTAGGGTTAAATGTTCTAAGAAAAAAAAAAAGAAGATCTTGGAGTTATTTGAAAAATTTCTTAAGACATGAGGAGAGAATGTGTTTTTACAATCCAAAAAAGATGTTCGGTGTTTAAAGAAGAAAAATTAAAGTCAACTACGATTTGCTGTATAGTAAGTTGTGAATATGCCATAGATAGCTTAAACTCAATTGTTTAATATTATTACTTTAGAACTTAATAATACAGCAAATTTATACAGTTATTACTTTAGAACTTAATAATACAGCAAATATATAGCCGTAGATAGCTTCTGCTTAACTTCATTCTATATCAGCTTTTGTAGAATGTCTTTATTTATTTTATCGCTTTTTCTTTCTTTTTTTTTGGGTCTTTTAATGCTTGCCACCTAAGTAAAAATAAATAACGAAAATATTTTTTTTTCTTTACTTTTTAATGTTAAGCCATTTTCTTATCACAAACCTGATATATATACATATTGATGTATATATATATATATATTAAAAAGGTATTAATCAATGTATATTGCGTATTGTACGTAGGAATAATGATGTAGTCACCGAGGTAACATGCACATGTGATGAAGATGAATAGATGATCCCATTACCCATATTTAATTTCAGATAGGTCCAAATAATTACTCTAGTAATTAAATTATGAGCACTAATGAAGATTATCCCACGATCGATCTCATTCACGTTTCTTCTTTTACTCCTTTTTAACTTGTTCAAGTTTGTTTATCCATGTTAAATGCATTCGATTTTTGGTAGAAATGAGGTTTTAACGACATATCATAAAGTATTATCAATACTAATTTCGAAGCATTCGAATTTGGCATGGAATTCTTTGGTAAAAAAGAAATTTGTTTATCCGTTTTTAGTTAATAGAAATAAAAATCGAAACACACCTCACCGAGGTTAAGTAAACATTTTATTTTATTAAATCAGAGTTACCAAACGCCATGATGCGTTACAAATACATACGAGTATTATAATGTATGCTAGTGCAGAGAGTGCAGGTTTCTTACTGTGCCTTTGTTTGCATGATTGACTAGATAAGAATCTTTCCATGTTACAGCTTTTAATAAATAACATTCGGCAGTGTAAATATATACATAGACTCAATAACCGGATATAAATTATAACACAAATTATTGTTAAATATTTTGATTAGTTATCAGTACTTAACTTATTTTCCCGTGGTTAACTGTATGAATGCATCGGAAATTTGTTCCTGGTTAAATTGCTAATTTCTAAAACTTTATATATATTCGGATTTATATAATTAAAATGATAATTTCATAAACTTTTTACCGAATGGTATGTATCACACATGCACTCAAAGGCAATGCAAAGGCCTTTAAAGGCAAAGAGCAAAAAGAAAGAAAGTAAAATTGGACACAGAGTTCAAAAGTTACGTCACAAGAGAGCAGAGTGCTAACTTAGATTATAGCATATCCAGATTGGTTTCTTTGAAATCAAAGAAAAAATAAAGAATCTACAACTATATGAATTCAAAAGTATATTAGAAATAAAAATAAAAAGGTAAGATAAAGTAAATACAAAAAAGATGGCAGAGAAAATGCACACGCATATTCATCAAATCAAATATTGTAATACTCCCAACAATTACCCACTCCTTCATGTTTTTTCATCCTTCGGATTGCTATAAACATAAAAACGTTGCTTCACATGTACTCATGTGGTCCGGTCTTTTATATGTTTTTTTGCCTAAACTACACAATATATCTTATAATAAAAAAATTACTACAGAAATAAATGAATTTATTGGATCGTTATAAACAAATAAGTCTTACAAGTTACAAGAGATTGAAGGCTTAATGGGATGCATGTGGATCAGCACCTTAATTACTGACTTTTAATATTAATTATCTGTATTATTAGACAGAGAAACTTAATCCCACAAAGTACAAAAACTCTTTTCAAATGGTGTTTAGTGGCATTTTTTTAAATGTACTAATTAATTTAACAAGTAAGTATGCTGACGAAGTGACGATTCGTCACATGGCCATGGGATTCGTTATGGCATCACAGACTTAGAGTCCAGCTTTTTACTATCATCTGCACGCATGTGCCACGTGTCTTTCTTTCTCATGGGCTTTTTCAAAATTGTTAATTGGATTCATATTGTGGCCCAAATTTTAAAAGCCCATTTATGAGACGATGAGGGTATCCAATGAAGGAACGGCTTTGGTGATGACACGTCATGATTCTTCCGCCACCCACAGCAGAGCTATGCTTCATCTCCTTCCTCCTCTTCCTTTACTCTCTCTGTGTGTGTCTAATCTCCTCAGGAAATGGCTTGTTTTCGGTCGATTTTGTCTTTAACTTGTGTCGTTCATTCTCCACGAGATTCTCCGCGATCAGGTACTGTCTCGTCTCTTTCGCAATAAGCCCATAATTTTGCCTTTCGAGTTTTGGAATTCCGTCGTGGAAATCTTCGTATTGCATGTAGGTTGATTATGGTTTTACCTGGGAAAATTTCGTGTAGCTTACAGTGTAATGCTGATTCCGAAATTGTAACGAGTGATAAAATCGCGCTAAGTCGATTATATTCTAAATTCTTCTTCCATGGATGATGGGATTTGGAGAGAATGCATTTGAGAAACACATGGAAAGTGTGTTCTTGAGTAATTGGGGATTAGGGTTCATGTTTCATTGAGATGGAAGGAAACTATCTTATCTTTTAAGATAAATGGGTATCAATTAACTTGATGAAGTGATTTTTTTGGCAGGGATTGTTTTATCATCATGCTCTGTTCATCCCATGACACGCTCCTCTTTCACTGGCTCGCCCGTTAGCCTTCCGAGAGACCAACCATCGTCCCGAAAAACTCTAAGACCGCGGAAACCCACCCAAATCAAGATGATGGTAAAACCGACGATCCAATTCATCCAAGGAACGGATGAGATGACGATCCCTGACGTCAAACTGACTAGATCAAGAGATGGAAGTAACGGAATGGCACTCTTCTCTTTCGATCAGCCATCGGTTTTCGACTCTAGTGGCGAGGTCGGGGAGATAACGGGATTGTACATGATTGATGAGGAAGGTGTGATTCAATCGACGGACGTGAACGCAAGATTCGTGAACGGGAAACCAGAAGGGATTGTGGCAAAGCACGTGATGCGGACACCGAAAGAATGGGACAGGTTCATGAGGTTTATGGAGCGGTACTCAGACCAGAACGGCTTGCAATTCGTTAAGAAGCAATGAGGTGAGGATTTTCTATGAGCAAAATTGTATTATGCGTTGTTACATTATAATTTTAAATCTTTACTTGAGTTTCAAGTTACAATGGTTTATTTCATTAGAGTTCTTTATTTATTTAGGATTTGTTCTGATTAAATTTGATTTTAATCTGTACAAATCCATGATTTAACGAAAGGTATAAACATACTTCCATTGTAAAATTGCCACTAGTCTCCTTACAGCCGGAAGCGATTTCAATTAAAATACACCAAATATTTGCACTAATTTCATATCGCGAAAGCAAATCAACGTTCCTAACAAAAAATTTCATTCGATATACTCGAAAAAAGATAATATAATTTTTTTATATGTTTTCTATTTACTTTACTCTAGTTCGTTAACAATTAAAAATTGGTTACTTATTAATCCAGGCCCGGCTCAGAAGAAATCAAGGCCTTGTGCTAGCTCAGAAGTTAACAGGTTTCTGTTTTGTAGTAAACTCTTAGGGGCGGCACATTGTAAGTCCTGTTTGTCTGATTTTTCGAAGAGGATACATGGCCCCTGAGTACATTAGCAAGAAGAGGCTAAACAATAAAACCGACGATTGTGTATGATGATCCTTACAAGGACAAGAAGGCTTCGAAGTAGATTGCAGTTGAAACTTGTGAAACCGATGAAGTACTTGTAAAAAAGTCGTCCACTTGTTCTCTTCGATCATGTCTTTTCCAAGTCTTTCCCAATCGACTTTTGAAAATGTATGCCATAATTTTTTATTGATTCATCAAGCATGGAACTTTTTGTTTGAATCGGTGTTCTTCTCGTTATAGAGAGGAAACTATCTGTATTTGCAACCATTCAAGTATTTAATATTTGAGAGTGAGATATATATTAGGTGTGATTTTGAAAGATATATATTAGATTCAGGAGTACCTCCGAAATCAAACAGAACAAACATATGTATTTCAAAATTGCCTATTTTCTTTAAAAATGACATTTTTTGTATCTCTAAATTTTAGGATCGGTTCTGAATATTGGTAGAAAAACAGTTACATTGGGGCATGTTGGCAAACGTATAAGAGACAAAAATCAAAAGTGGCTACAAAATGATTTTTGTGTAATAATGTCGGTATCTTCGAGAACCATCGATTCTCTTATCTATTCACATAATGTACTATTCACAGCCATTCATATCTCGCCACGTAATGGTCAAACAGAATTCTCAGTCAAATCTTTGACCAATGGATCCAAAATACACATGCATGTCACTTAAAGTATGACAGAAATGTTTAAACTCGTTACCATATCTACAAGGCTATTATGGTGACAAAAAAATACATAGATGCTATTCGTTCACAACAACAAAAATTCTTTTTTGAAGAAATTTGTTTTGTGTTATTATTATTAGTGAACTAAAAATAGTAGAAATATATAACATATAAGAAAACTATATATTTTTTAAATTATAATATTATCATCATCGTCATCCATTATTGTGGTTATCTGGTTTTTCTTTTTTTGTCGTTTATTTTTGATAGACAATAAAGATATTTTTCCCTTTCATACTGCACCCATGTCTAGATTGAATAAATACGTCAAAAGAAAAGCTTTAACAGCTACACACACTCTCATACTTATCTCGACTCTTATGTTTCCCATTTCTCTTATTTGATCAGAAGAAGAATAGATAAAGTAAATGGCAGATCAAAATCCAAGAATCATCGTCGAGAAAAACCCATCTCAATCTCGTCTTGACGAACTAAAGATCAAATCATGGCCCAAGTAAGATCGACTCTCCTAATCTTAAAGCTTCTTTATTGGGTGGTGTGAGATCGATTTGGTAAATTAGCTGCATGAGATAAAAAAATTGAAATTTTGTTTTCTTTGTTGTTGGGGAATGAAGGTGGGGATGTTCACCAGGGAAGTACCATTTGAAATACGAAGCAGAAGAGATATGTTACATTGTGAAGGGTAAAGTTCAGGTTTACCCTAAACCATCATCACCATCGAATGCAGAAGTAGAATGGTGTGTAGAGTTTGGAGCAGGTGATGTTGTAACTTTTCCAAAAGGACTTTCTTGTACTTGGGATGTATCTCTCTCTGTTGACAAACACTACATTTTTCTCTCTTCTTCTTAGTTTTATATTTTCCACTTCTTCTTCTGTTTTTGTGTTTAGTTGCTTGTGCATTAACATTAAAGTTTTCACAAGTTTTGGGTAATCTCATTATTTGGAATAATAATGAGATAATATTATCAAAAAAATTACTCATTCTATAAAAAATCGGGCATATACGTGAACATTATGTTTGGTAGTTATTCAAATGTACTTTGGAATTCTTAAACCGTAAACGTTGGATTCTCTAGTCAACAAGAGTTGATCGTCTTTGTCTGTCTCTTTATGTCTCTAATAACAATATTGATTTTTTTTAGATCCGTTGACCAGTCAACTTTCCATATTTTTTAGTCATAAGGCAAAGCATCTCATATTTTACATTGAATGCATTACTTTAAAATCGAGAATACAACTCATCCATTCCCATTAACAACCAGATTTTATGTTTTGGCACTAAATTTAGTTAAAACTAAAAAACAATATCAAATCATCAATATAAAATAAAATTTTGTGTGGTTTGGCATTGTTAGAGGAATGATGTGCCGAAGTAAAAGAAGAAAGTATTCGTTAGTGAATCGCTCTTTGATATTTGTTGTGAATGATTTGTTGAATTATGTGTAGATTATTAGGATTCACTGTGCCAAGGCAAGTTGTTGGTTTTCTTGGTATGTTCTTGATTACAAGGGAAAGAAATTGTATGTTCTATTTGTCACATTGTTTATATATATCTGGTGGTAATTAAGAAGGTTGTGGATTTCTCATGAGTCATGATTGTTCCTTGAATTGGCATTTACGAACAAGTTATATAGCCATCAGAAGTACAGAATCTCGTAAGATGACATATCATATGATTTTATTCTCTGTGACAGTCCCTACTTCAGCCTGACTCTTTTACTCCATTTGGATATTATGCACATGCATATAATTTTGCTTCTGAATTTTAATGTTTTTGGTTAATTTCACACATCCTTAGTGTCCATAAGCTTTATATAATATGTACAATGGGATGACACCTACGGATGTAGAATCATGTAAAAGATATTGTGAATATTTGTTAACAATATTATGGAGATTTGTATTTATCATCTAGTTTGAGAAATTTACAACACACAAAGTGTATCCTACGATGTAAGGTTTTATGCAGCAATCTCCATCTCTCGGTTATGCATTGGTAAAGTATATTTGCGTCACTTACCAGTTGGAAAATGGAGAAGGAAGTGTGATGGAGAGGAGACCAACGAGAGTGAATGACTTTAAATAGTCTGTTGAGTAATTTTGTGTGTGTGTGTTGTGTGGTTTAACATATGGGAATTGGGTTTGTTAAGTAAGTAAATCCATATGGGTAGATGGTTAATTAATTAGTTAGCTAATTAATGAATCAATATATTCATGAGTATGTTCAAAGTGAAGCATATAAAACATATATCATCGTCGAGAACAGAAGACAAAAACATAGAACATAACTGAGAAGAGACCGAAGCAAAGTGCATAGGTTTAAAACATAACATCATATCATCTTCTTGTTAGAACCAAAAGCAAAGCACATTTTCCTTCCACAAAACCACAATCTTTCCACCATAATCTACCTATTAGATCATCGAGTTCTTGTGTACACACCGAAGGAAGAGAACATCGAGAAAAGAAAAGTAACAGAAAGAATTCTTTACTGAAGAAAGTTGTTACAGAGTCATTTATATACAAACGTAAACCGGATTGGTTTACTTAACCAATTAAACCGAAACATAATATTATACTCAATACTCCCCCCTCAAGATGGAAGGAACAAATTGTGGATTCCTATCTTGGACATAAGACTCTTGAAGATGGTTGGTTGAACTGCTTTGGTGAAAATATCTGCCAGCTGATTGTGTGATTTAACAGGAAGAGTCTTTAAGAAACCACTCTGCAATCTCTCTCGAACAACATGACAATCGTTTTCGATGTGTTTCGTTCTCTCATGGAAAACGGGATTAGAGGCAATGTGGAGAGCAGAACGATTGTCACAAAATAAAGTGGATGTTGTTATTGGTGGACAAGAGAGATTGTGAAGTAATGATGTTAACCATACCAGCTCGCATGTTGTGTCAGCCATTGCTCGATATTCAGCTTCAGAGCTGCTTCGAGAGACTGTGGCCTGCTTCCGTGCTTTCCAGGAAATGAGAGATTGTCCAAGGAAGACACAGAAGCCGATGGTTGAACGACGAGAGTCCGGGCAGGCTGCCCAGTCAGAGTCTGAGAATCCTGTGAGACGAATTTCAGAGGAAGTTGGATAAAACAATCCTTGTCCAGGATTGCTTTTGAGATAGCGCAAGATTCTATGAGAAGCCTGAAGGTGTGAAGATGTCGGAGCTGCCATATACTGACTTAATTTGTGCACAGCATAGGTGATGTCTGGTCTAGTGTGCGTCAAATATAACAACCGACCTATCAACCTTCTGAAAACTGCAGCATCCGGTAGAAGATCACCACTAGATGCAGAGAGCTTTAGATTTGGTTCCATTGGAACAGATAACGGTTTACAACCAAGCATCCCTGAGTCTTCAAGTAATTCAAGAGTATATTTCCTTTGATTAATCGAAATTCCAGACCTGTTTCTTGCAATTTCGAAACCGAGAAAATATTTTGGCTCTCCAAGATCTCTAACTTTAAAAGCTTGCTGTAAAGTGTCTTTGAAAGCAGCCATTGCAGAGATATTGTTTCCCACCAACAATATATCATCAACGTATATTAAGACTGCCATAAAAGATGCCATTGTATGTTGAGTGAATAGTGAGTAATCTGCAGAAGCTTGAACAAATCCTGCATTCAACATGACTTTTGTAATTTTCTGGTTCCATTGTCGTGAAGCTTGCTTCAAACCGTACAATGATTTCTGCAGTTTACAAACTGAATTTTTAGACCATGGCTGTCCTGATTTATTAAGATAACCTTCAGGAATCTTCATGTATATCTCTTCATCAAGATCACCATTCAAAAAGGCATTACTCACATCCATTTGAGTAATCGACCAATTTTTAATAGCTGCCAGAGCAAGTAACATTCTTACAGTTCCCATTTTTGCAACTGGAGAGAAAGTATCGAGATAATCCAATCCCTCTAATTGCGTGTAACCCTTTGCTACAAGTCTGGCCTTAAATCTTTCAACAGTACCATCGGGATTATGCTTGATTTTGTACACCCATTTACAACCAACAGGGTGTTTTCCTTGAGGTAGTTCACAGACAGTCCATGTACCAGTGTTCTCAAGTGACTGAAGTTCAGAGTTCATGGCTTCTTGCCATTGAGGAAGTTTGATTGCTTCTTTAAATGTTTTTGGTTCAGATGTGGTAGATAAAGTGAGGACAAAGTGTTTGTAAAGAGGATGGAAACGGTCATAGGTAATAAAAGAGGATATAAGGTACGAAGTTGTATGGGAAGACAAAGGTAAAGAGGAAACATGTTGTAAAAGATAACAGTGGTAATCTGACACAATCATAACCCTTTATTTAACTCCAACAATGCAAACAAAGAATCTATATACCAAAATTCAACTTTTTGTTATCTGCGACTAGCTTTGAGTCTAACCATATTAACCATAGACTTATGATCTTTTTTTTTTCCTAAAGTCCATTTTATAAATGTAAAAACGTGATTTTATACAATTTATACAACTATTGTAAATAAAATTATATATAATAAAATTTAATATACCGATACAAAATTTTTGGAAACACTGGATTTGCAAAGCCGAGACATTTTTAATTTGGTTAATTCTAAAAACGCCTCATAGTGTGACGGTTGCATGGCGTTCTGAATCCTATGATACAATTGCAACTATTATGTCTTGCATAACCCAATAACAGAATCTAACGAACGCTTTTCTATGTTGTATTCTCACACTCAACATGTGAATGATTTTTTATGTATAATTTTTACACTTTTAAAATGATAAAACCAAAAGTTTGTTTTCCTTTTGTTCTCTTTTCATTTTCTTCAACCATTCTTAATGATTCACCATATGAGTTTATAAAGAAATTACTCTATTTTTAATGAGAATTATTTTCCACTAAAAATCATTATAATTTTTATGTTACAAATGTTACAAAACAATAAACCAAATTAATTTGGTGGTAAATTGTAACTTAACTCAATTAAAGAGAAATTGACTATTGACTTAGTCAACAAATAACAAATGAGTTTTAAACCAAACCACAATAAAAATTGTACCGACCATTGGTTCAATTGCTAAATTCTGAAAACTCGAAACTCGAATTCGGTTATCTCATTTCACTAATACATCAAATTGTATCCAAAGTTTTGAGTTTTGTTATTGATTCTCTGGTTGATATACAAGAGAGATTTCACCTTTAACTTCTAATGTGTGACAAATTACATTTGTTCATTTTATAATTATCAAGCAACCCACTTTATATACTTATTTCTCATTCAAACGAACTTTGGTTTAACGTTTTCGCTACAAAACTAAACGGAAAGTGATCGACCGCCATTTCCGTAAAACCGAATTCTAACAATGAAAATATATAAAATCAATCCATTTTTATAGTTTTTCATTTTTTTTTTTAATTTCGGAATCTACTGAATATGCAGAAGTTTGGATGAACGAAAATGAAGTTATTTAAAAGGACACCACTTGGATTAATCCATGACCATATATATGTATATTGAATTTTTTCTAACCAGAGGGACCATAATAAAAAGAAATTGTAACCAGGACCATACATTTATTTAGTTTTTTCTAGCCGGAGGGACCATAATTATAAAAAAAAGCTTTGTAATATTTATCGTTTCTTGCAAAATGGTATGGTTTAACACCATCTCCATCGTGGTCGTGGTGCACTGTAAGTTTACAAATTTGTTTTTTCTTTCTTTATGGATTGTCAACGTTCATTACTAAAATGGACCAATCTTCTCCCACTCTATTTTAGCCTGATCAATATAAGTTGACTTTATAAATTTTGAGATCTTTTTTTTATAAAAAAAAACTTAAATATGTCCAAATTCATTAATAGTTGTGTCAATTAATAACAAGTGTAACGAATGTATTAAGATGAATAGAATATTACTCCTTTTCTTTTCAAATTTTATATGATTTAAATGTTTTTTTGTTTAAAAAGTTTGATGTTTTCAGTTTTTAATGTATAGCTATTGTTCTTTTTTCTCAATTTACATATATTATATTATTTAAATATAAATTTAAAATAAGTTTTAGTGAAATATAGTTAAAATAGTCATGACTAAGAATTTTTTACTTTGTGTATAAAGTTTCTAAAAAAATCTATTAATTAGAAACATAAAGAGTAGTTGACTTAAAGTTTCTGTCGTTTAGTTTATCATTCATCTTTATATAGTTCATCATTGAATACTCACTTAAAGTCAAAACTACAACGTTGTAAGGGTTAAGAAATTAAGAAAATTGCACTGCAAAAATTAATACAATTATTAGTGGGACAGTTTATACTTGTGTCTTGTTTTTTACACGAACATTTGAAATTACCTGAAATGATATATTGATTTTGAAAATCTGATTGCTGGTAGATTAAAATACATATTTAACCATGTCATTTTTTTGCAAAATTTTGAGTACTGATTGCTGGTTAGTATACCTATTTGACATACTATCTTCAGTTAGTTATCCAATCAAAACATTGCTATATTGTTGTTTTCTGTTGTAAATAATTCAACAAATATAATCTAAAAAGACTGACAGTAGTCACAGTACTACTAATGTTTTTTCATTTTCTTCATAAGAGAAAAGAAAAGAAAATTGTTCATTCGTTTTGGTTATAATTGAGTGTAATAATTGGTTATAATTATTATGATTTTCTTAATTAGTTTATTGAAAACCAAATTGTATAGCATGTGATCAGTTCAAGGCACTACCAAATACTTCAATTAGTTTTACTTTACGTTTTGTTGTTATACAGATGTTTCAACTACTTTGATCATACCTATAAGATTACATATCGATTATGTAATCATAAATATGTCATTTCTTTTACAAAAAATTCACGATATATTACATTTAACATACAACCAATCAAAACCATCGGAGATCAAATATTATTTTGATGAACAGAACCATCGGAGATATTTGCAAGATGATGATTCAAAAGAACTAACCTAATGCGGTTTAATGAACAGATAGTTGCTAATTGCTATAAAGCAAAATGTATACAGATAATTTATTGATTAAGTAAGTAAAAAGAAATAGATCAATAGTAAACAAAAAGTTTCTTTTTTTTTATCACTGCAAAAATCAATTGTTAAATTGGAAAAGCTGTTGTATTCCCTTTACGATCTTATTACTATTATTTTGCATTGTTAATAAAATACACATTTGTACAAATATTCCTCTACTTTAATAATTGTTGACCTGAAGCAGTATGGATATAAAAATTACAGATTGATACATTAAAACTCTACCATTTTTGCATCATTTCTATTAAATATAAGGCATTTTTTAAAAATAGCATATTTTAAAAAAATTCTAAAATTAGCATGATTAATTTAAATTTTTAATAAAACACAAATTTAAGATTAAATACATTAAAACTTGTTAATAGAAAAAAAAAATCTAAATTAGAAAAATGAACTTATGTATAATTTTTTAAATTTATGTATAATTTATTTACAGTAAATAAGTATTTTTTTTTACTTGTGTTATTTTGGAATTTTAATTTTAAAATGCTAAATTTGGAAGAAAAAAAACTTTAAAAGATATTATTTTAGGATATTACTCTTAAATATACAAGGATTTAAACAAAAACTTGGTCCAACACAAATTTAGAATTTTTCTAATTAAAATTTTTAATTGTGAGATTTTTATTAAAGTTATTTATTTTGTTATAGTTATCTAATAAATGACAACTTCACAAACCGACAGAACACAAAATAATTTCTAAGGAGTATTTTTGAATAGTTTAATACGTAGCAACCATAATTAAAGGCTATACAATAATATAGTATATATACTTTAAGATAGAAGTGTACTGCCATTTGTAGGAAACAATAAGCTATAAGTGGTTATATAGGTTTTTATAGTTAACTAAAATTAAAGACTTTCTGCGGCTAATGAGCTGCAATATTCACTTTACGCCTAATTGTGATCAATCGATTCGTTTTCATATCCAATGATTTCATCTTTCTCTCTTACGCGTGACTAACCATTAATTTCTTTTCATATTTATATACTTTTATTACTACTCTAATATATTTATAACCATTATTAAATTTTCTATTCATACACTTTTCACGTGGACATTATATCTTACCACTTTTTTAAATCATTAGAGTAGTTTCTAACTAATTTTTATGTAGGCATTTGAGAAAAAAGAACTTATTTGTATGAATTTTATATGATTTATACAAAAATTCGAGTATTTATAGAAAAAAATTCACCACTTACTATTGAATTGGCAACAAATGTTCCTAATAATTTTTTAATTGTTTTATTAACTATTTAATAAAATGTTTGACCAAAATGTTTAAGAAACCAAAAAAAAAAATGAATTATAATCTTGTTTGTTTGGTCGACGCATATGCCTGCGGCTGTAATTACGGTCAATACTACGACTGTCGTTGTGACAGATGTTATTTGTTTGTCTGTCGCCATTGGTTGCGGTTATATTTGATCGTAAATTTTTAGTTACATTACTGTTTTAATCATCGGTCAAAAGAATTGCGACGCAAAACGTAGCGTATAACCGTTACGTATATCGTAGATACCTACATCAGTTAAACGACAAAGAAACATTAAGTATGTCACTTCCCAACAAAATAAAAAATCAACAACCAAACCGAACCAACATTTTGGTTTGCCTCATTAAGCAAAGATCTTCCCCAACTTAAAAAACCAAAAAAAATCGAACCAAAATATTCAAACCTAAAGAATGCCAACCCTAACATAAATAATGAATGCTTTCTAAATATATGGTTAGCATCGAAGTATAACGCATTAAAACTGTAATAACAAAGATTTTCGTACGTCTCGATTATCGTTAGAAACAAAACAAAAAGATGAATTATTAACTAAAAGTGATTGTGACTTATACACGATGTAATACACTGATTCTCACCTAATAAAGCTTTTCTAGTAACACATCCCAAAGTGCTACCTTAATATATATTCTTTATAACAAAAATTTAATGTATTTTTTAAGTGTTGCCCTCCAAACTGAGATTTCAATTTAAACCCCACAATCTAAGTTAGTAATATTTACATGATCGTGCAAATGTATGCATGTACATACAGATATGACAAACTCAAAACTTCCAAAATGTTATGACATGAAAAGAAGAGAAACCTCCATTGAAATCAAGTTTCCATGCACATGGCTTTACATATCTAATTTTAGGTTTCTTCTTCCCACAATCCCTTCTAGTGGCTTTTGGTGGGATCTTCTATTTTATAATATAAATAAAGCTTTTTATTTTTGACAAATTTTAAAATTTAAAGACACCAATATGATTAGCTTTTCATGTGTACTTTGAAAATTTCACTTTACAATTTTGATTACAAGTACCAATGAAGAGAAAGAAAGATCATCTCATTGCAGCTAAGTTAGCCACCATTACTTGGCTAGCAAAGCTTAGCTAATTACAAAAGATATTCATATACTTTATTAAAGCTAATAAAGCTTAATTTATCGTATACCTATCATATATTCGATGGATTCTATTGCCTAATTTAATGTTTAATATGAAAAATCATATAAAAGCTCGTAGACGGTGACATTTCTTTAGGTTGATATATATATTTCAACATTTTTTCTCAGATATTCGTAATTTTTTGGATAATTAAATGACGAATTCGAAGATTACATAGTATCAAAGATTATTTCATTTTATGGATTCTCCAAACATGCAAAAAAATATCTCTAGTCTCTATAATTTTATATCAAAAGCAGAAAATACATAGATATATGTGCTACACATTACATTTTCCGTACCGACTTGTATAATTATATATTGCAAAAGAAAAATTTGTGTGAATTTTTCTTAGTTTATATATGCTTGTGTACGGTTGGTATTGTATAAACCAACTTAATTCTTGTGGTTTATCTCTCGTGGTTTATTTCGGTTTAGTCACAATACCGTTGTATATAAACTTCGATTGTTTCATTCTTGTTAATTAATGGAAAACAGAGTTCTTTTACGGTAATATGGTATCAGAGCGATAATCGCTTCCAAACATCGCCGTAACTAACTGTTTTTCCGCCGGATTCTTTACCGGAACCTCCCTCTCCATTCGTTTTCCGATAATCTGTGCATCGATTGCATTTACTCGTCCGATATTGAGATAAATCCAGCTCAATGGGAAGAAGGAAATGCAAATCGAAGTATAGACGATCCACACCTGATTCGAACGAATTAAGTTCACCGACATCATCGCGAGCTGACGGAAGAACTCCTGCTCCCGTGCATGCTCACGATAATCCAGATGTTCACACCAATGTACACCGACCTGATCCTCTCTTCACAACTTCGAAGGATCGTGATGAGTTTACGGAAGTTCCTAACATCCGCAATCCTTCAAGTGTTCAGAATCAGATCGGAAATCATCGCACATATCTGCCTCAGAAGGATGACTACTTTGAGGTATCAAACTCCCCTGACAATATTCACAGCCCCTATCATTTGCATAGTTCAGATCATCCGGGACTTGTATTGTCCTCGGAGCTTCTAGATGGTACGAACTATGGAACCTGGTTGATCGCAATGACAACTAGCTTAGAGGCTAAGAATAAAATGGGATTCCTAGATGGCACTATAGTGAAACCAGCTGAAAATGATGTTTACTACAGAATTTGGTGTCGCTGTAATAGCATGTTGAAATCTTGGCTTTTGAATAGTGTTTCAAAGCCAATATATGCGAGTATTCTGTACATCAAGAATGCTTCTGATATTTGGAAGGATCTTTACATCCGATTCCATAAGTCAAACATGCCTCGTCTTTACAAATTGCGTCACCAAATTCACTCTTTCAGACAGGGAAATCTTGATTTGTCTTCATATCACACTCAGACACAATCTCTGTGGGAAGAACTCTCGAATATCCAAGTCACTGGTCGTACAGTTGAAGAGCTATTAGCTGAGCGAGAAACCAATCGAGTCATTGACTTCCTCATGGGTCTAAATGATGACTATGAGAACGTTCACAGTAGAATATTGATGAAAAAGGTTCTACCATCGCTCTCAGAAGTCTATAACTTACTAGACCAAGAGGATGTTCAAAGATCAGCTCGTCAGACATCAAATGAAGTTGTTCCTTCAGCATTTCAAATGTCTCAGACACATGATAAGGCTGCGTCAACTGCTGTGTCAAATAATACTGGGAGTTTTACCTATCAGAGGAGAGAACGACCTATGTGTACGTTCTGTGGCAGAGCTGGGCATATTGAAGACCGATGCTATAAGAAACATGGTTATCCAGCCAGTTTCAAATCCAAGCAAAAGGTCAATAAGCCTTATGTTCAAGCCAATGTCATTGTTGGTGATGCAGAGAATGTAATTGGAGACACAGGTGACTTATCTCCTAATCAGATTCAGCAGCTGGTTGCCTTCCTCAGTAGTAAACTTCAGCCTTCAGACGACACTCTCAAACCTGAAGTTCACTCTGTCTCAGTGCCTTCCAAAATTTCCAACCCTGATTTTCCAATTCCAGGTACTCCACATCCTTTGATCACTCTTTCTTTTTCTGGAACTACTAAACATTTTGTTTGCTCTGCAAATAATGCAACACCTCAATTCGATAGTTGGGTTATAGATTCTGGAGCAACAAACCACATCTCCCATAACAGATCCCTTTTTTCCAATATAAAACTCCTTTCCAATACGAATGTTACCCTTCCAAATGGAGTTCTTGTGAGCATTATTGGTATAGGTTCCATCAAGTTGGGTAGCAAGTTAATTCTTGATGATGTCCTTTACATTCCTCAGTTCAAATTCAACCTTCTTAGTGTTAGCTGTTTAACTAAAACTATGAAGTGTAGAATTTGGTTTACTGATAAGTCGTGTGGTCTTCAGGATCTTACACAGGGATCAATGATTGGGATGGGTAAAGCACACTCTAATCTCTACTTTCTGGATGTGCCTTCTATTTCTCTTCAAGGTAACATCCACTCTATGGTCGTAACCAATGTGTCTAGTCATTCCCTATGGCATAAACGTTTAGGCCACCCTTCTGTTTCCAAACTAGAAACTATGCAGAAAGCTTTATGCTTGTCGAAGTCTAAAAATAAAGACTCCTTTCATTGTAAGGTCTGTCATTTGTCGAAACAAAAACATTTGCCCTTTATTAGTCATAATAACAGAAGTCTTAAACCCTTTGATCTCTTACATATTGATACTTGGGGTCCTTTTTCTATCCCTACTCATGATGGGTTTAGATATTTTTTGACCATTGTAGATGATCATTCTAGGGCCACTTGGGTTTATCTACTTCGACATAAGTCTGATGTTTTGACAGTGTTTCCCACCTTTATAAACATGGTAGAAAATCAGTTTGAAACAAAAGTTAAGGGGGTTAGATTTGATAATGCTCCAGAACTTACATTCACCAAATTCTACCAATCTAAAGGCATTCTTGCCTTTCATTCATGTCCTGAAACTCCTCAACAGAATTCTGTTGTTGAGAGGAAACACCAACACATTCTAAATGTGGCCAGATCACTTCAATTTCAATCCTCTATTCCTCTAACCTTTTGGAGTGATTGTATCCTTACGGCAGTACATTTGATCAATCGACTGCCAGTCCCTATCCTATACCACAAAAGTCCATTTGAAACTCTTACTGGGAAAGCTCCAGACTATACCCAACTTCGAGTTTTTGGTTGTTTGTGTTATGCATCTACCTCCCCAAAGAATAGACATAAATTCTCACCTCGAGTTAAGGCATGTATCTTCTTGGGTTATCCCACTGGTTTTAAAGGATATAAACTCCTTGATATTGAAACCAATTCTATTCTTATCTCTAGACATGTCAATTTCCATGAGAATCTGTTCCCTTATGCTCAAAACAATTCACCCACTGATTCTGTCATAGATCAGTTCCAACTGTCTTATATGCCACACGCTTCTCCTGGTCTAGATACCACTGTATCTTCACCATCTGTCGAGAACTTGTCTTCTGCAACTTCTACGATTAATGTCCCTGAATCTTCTGTTCAAACATTGCATAGAAAGACAAGACCACCTGCTTATCTTCGAGATTATTACTGTGATTCAGTAATTTCTCCAACCAATCATACCATTTCCCAATTTCTTTCTTATAAAAGACTGTCCCCTCATTATCTCTCCTTCCTTACTGCCATAAACAAATCTTTTGAACCCACAACCTACACTGAGGCAAAGAAACATAAGGTTTGGTGTGAAGCCATGAATGCTGAAATTGCTGCTTTGGAAAAGACCAATACTTGGTCTGTTTGTTCACTTCCTCCAGATAAAAACAGTATTGGCTGTAAGTGGGTTTTTAAGGTGAAGCACAATGCAGATGGGACTGTAGAGAGACACAAAGCTCGTCTTGTAGCCAAGGGTTACACTCAGCAAGAAGGGGTCGATTATACGGACACCTTCTCTCCCGTGGCTAAGCTCACCTCTGTGAAACTCCTTCTGGCTGTTTCTGCAATTTTTGGTTGGTCTTTATCTCAACTAGATATCTCTAATGCCTTTCTTAATGGTGATCTTGATGAGGAGATATATATGAGATTACCTCCGGGATATGCATCGAAACAGGGGGACCTTCCTCCCAATGCTGTGTGCAAGCTGCAGAAATCTTTATATGGTCTCAAACAGGCTTCACGGCAATGGTTTCTGAAGTTTAAATCGACTTTACTTCAGCTTGGTTTTCTTCAATCTCACTGTGACCATACGTGTTTTATCAAGAGACTTCATGGGGTATTCTTATGTGTTCTGGTTTATGTCGATGACATAATTATTGCGAGTAACAATACTCCAGCAGTAGATGATTTGAAGTCTTAGCTTCACTCTGCATTTCAACTACGTGATTTAGGTCCTTTGAAATATTTTCTGGGCCTTGAAATTGCTCGATCCTCTGCAGGCATCACTCTCTGTCAGCGAAAATATGCTCTTGATCTGCTTGATTCTACAGGTCTACTTGGCTGCAAACCAATCTCTGTCCCTTTAGATCCTCATCTCAAGCTGTCTAAAGATGCAGGTGGTGAACTTGTGGATGCAGAATCCTACAGGCGTTTGATTGGGAAGCTTATGTATCTCCAAATCACTCGACCTGACATTACTTTTGCTGTTAACAAGTTGAGTCAATACAGCTCAGCTCCAAGACAAGCTCATTATCAAGCTCTGCTTCGGGTTCTTCATTATATCAAAGGGACAATTGGACAAGGTCTTTTCTATTCCAGCTCATCTGAATTACAACTTCAGGTGTTTGCAGATGTTGACTGGGGCTCGTGTTTGGACACTCGACGTTCCACGTCTGGTTTCTGTGTGTTTCTTGGATCATCCCTCATTTCGTGGAAATCTAAGAAGCAGCAAACTGTCTCCAAATCCTCAGCCGAAGCTGAATATAGGAGCATTGCCGTGGCTGTTGATGAGTTGGTATGGCTGACTAATTTCTTCACTGAATTGTAGATTCCTTTATGCAAATCTACTCTACTTTTCTATGACAATACCGCTGCTATCCACATTGCCAACAACCCGGTATTTCACGAGCGTACTAAGCACATTGAGATGGACTGTCATCGAGTTCGTGAACGTCTCAATGCTGGCCTATTCAAGCTTTTTCATCTACGCTCTGATCATCAGATAGCCGACATTCTAACCAAGCCACTACACCCGACTCCTTTTCACAATTTGGTTAGCAAGATGAGCCTTCTCAATATTTTTGTCTCATCTTGAGGGGGATTCTTAGTTTATATATGCTTGTGTACGGTTGGTATTGTATAAACCAACTTAATTCTTGTGGTTTATCTCTCGTGGTTTATTTCGGTTTAGTCACAATACCGTTGTATATAAACTTCGATTGTTTCATTCTTGTTAATTAATGGAAAATAGAGTTCTTTTACGGTAATAGTTTTCAAAATCAAATTGTAAAAACTGGATTTTCATAAAGAAATAAAAAAGAAATTATGCAAATGGGCGGGACCAAGAAAGTAATAATAGTGGAGAAGCTTAATGAATAGAAGGGAATGGGGTTGATGTGGCTTTATTCATTTGGTTCCACAGCTTGGCTCCCTCATCCTCTCCACGTGGCTTCCCATTACACGTCAGCTTCTTCTTTCCCACGTGGTTTCCTTTTGTTTATAGTTTAATTTTTAGGGTTTAAATTTTAGGGTTTAAATTTTAGCTTTAGTTTTATGGTATTATAGGAAATTATTAAATAGTATAATTAAAAAAATAAAATTATTGCTGTATTTTGGAACATAAATTTTTTTTATTTTTTGAGATTATTCTGATGAATAATACACAAAAAATAATCGGTAGAATTTTCACATTTTCCAATATAAGTTATATTTAATAAATGTATTTCAAAGAATCTTTTTCATCAATCATATTTTAATAAAGAATATTATTATTTAATGACTTTCTCTAATAATTTGAAAAGTTCATTAAAAATTGAATAATCTACTAGTATTATAATATTATTTATAAACATACAATTGATGAATGTTTTTAAAAATACCTTGAAATACCTTCATTGTGAGAGTGCTCGATCTTATTGGATTATAGTACTCAACCGTCAAACACCATTACCTTTTTCTATATATTATAAACTTTTAATCAACACTACAACTCTAAAGCAATCATACTAACACTATACATGTTAATTTGAGTTAAAAGTCTGAGGGCTGATCCGGTCCACTTGTGAAAACTATTGGGTTAAAAATAATCAAAGTACTAGAATTTTTGGTTTAAATCCGTATGGAATAAATGATTTTTGGGATTCGTCCACTAGAATTCGAATTGACTTTTAAAACCATTTATGAATATGTAAATTTTATATGATAACTTATTTAATATATATATATATTTTAATAAAAATTAATCAGTCACAAATATTTTTAAATTTTGGTTATACTATCAAACTTTATAATGTTTGGATTTTACGATTGATTTAGCATAAATTTTATTTAGATTTTAGTCTTATTTTTAGATTAAATTAGATGCAATAAAAATATATTTAATTTAAAAAAAAAATTGAATTATCTTGATGTTATAAAACAACATTATCAAAAAAATTTTAACATTATATATATATACGTTTCATATGTGAAGTGTTATAAGCACAAAAATCACATATAAACGATGAAAATAGTTATAAATTTTACTATGATAAATAAACCAGTTAAAATTAATTTTCTTAAAATTATTAGCAAATCTTGAAAAGTTTTGAAATAACTTTATAGTAAACTGGATTTTAAACCATAGAACTACATTCATTTCAGATAAACTTAAATTTATACGTATTTTGTGGATTTTAAACTGAAGTATGCAAACTAACGCGATTGAGATGCCTAACTCACATATAGTATGGTATTATCATTAAAGTAAATAAATATCAAGTTGCTCATGATGATTATACAAAAACAAAGGGATAAAATAAATATCCGCGAGTGGGAAAATATTCAACGCCACATGGGATCGTTCTTCTATATAAATCATCATAACCTCCAAACACTATCTTCATTCCGAATTCAAACCATTTCCAAAAACCACCATTGATTTTCTCTCTCGCTCTCTCACTCTACAAACCTTTGAGTTTTCTTTTTCACCAAGTAAACTCGTTAAATTTAAAGAATGGAAAGTGTGTTTCGTTTGATGGATCACGATCAGGAATTAACAACTAACCGGTGCATTTGGGTTAACGGACCGGTCATCGTCGGAGCAGGACCGTCAGGATTAGCGACGGCAGCTTGTCTTCGGGAGCAAAACGTTCCTTTCGCTGTTTTGGAGAAGGCAGATTGCATTGCTTCTTTGTGGCAAAAACGGACTTACGATCGTCTCAAGCTTCACCTCCCAAAGCAGTTTTGTCAATTACCCAAAATGCCATTCCCGGAGGATTTTCCGGAGTACCCGACGAAGCGTCAGTTCATCAACTATCTCGAGTCTTATGCCTCCCGATTCGAGATCAACCCCAAGTTCAACGAATGTGTGCAAACCGCTCGGTTCGATGAGACAAGCGGGTTGTGGCGAGTCAAGACCGTGTCCAACGTTGAGTCGACTCGGACAGAGGTTGAGTATATCTGCCGGTGGCTTGTGGTGGCTACCGGAGAGAACGCGGAGAGAGTGATGCCGGAGATCGAGGGGCTTTCTGAGTTTTCCGGCGAGGTTATTCACGCCTGCGATTACAAGTCCGGCGAGAATTTGGCCGGGAAAAAAGTGCTCGTAGTTGGTTGTGGAAACTCCGGTATGGAAATTTCACTTGACCTTGCTAACCATTTCGCTAAGCCTTCCATGGTCGTTCGTAGCTCCGTAAGTGATAAAACCACACTTTTTCCGATTTTAATCACCTTTGAGTTCTTTCCTTTAAAAATAGGTTTGAGAATCTGATCAAAACGATGCCCTTTTTTGTTTTCAGGTTCACGTGATGCCGAGAGAAGTAATGGGAAAATCGACGTTTGAGCTTGCAATGAAGATGTTGAAATGGCTTCCTGTATGGCTAGTCGACAAGTTTTTGTTGCTTTTAAGTTGGATCGTGCTTGGAAACATCGAGAAATACGGGTTGAGACGACCGGAGATGGGTCCAATGGAGCTAAAGAGCGCGAAAGGCAAAACGCCGGTGCTTGACATAGGAGCTCTAGAGAAGATCCGTTCAGGAAACATCAACGTGGTTCCTGGGATCAAAAGGTTTAACGGAAACAGAGTCGAATTCATTAATGGAGAACAACTCGACGTCGACTCAGTTATCCTCGCTACTGGTTATCGCAGCAACGTCCCGTATTGGTTACAGGTAAGAAGAAACAAAACCAAAACCAAAAAAAAAAGGAATTTTGATAACCGGGTTTGGTTTAAATAACCACATTAACAACCGGGTCTGTCTTAGATTTTGTTTTTGGAAATGTAACTGATTGGGGTTTGCGTTTGTATAGGAGAATGAGTTCTTCGCAAAGAATGGTTTCCCAAAAACAGCGGTTGGAAACAGCGGTTGGAAAGGGAGGATAGGATTATATGCAGTTGGGTTTACAAGGAGAGGACTCTCAGGTGCGTCAATGGACGCTGTTAAAATCGCACAAGACATAGGCTCTGTTTGGAAACTTGAAACAAAACAACCCACAAAACGCTCAACGGCTTCTCTTCGAAGATGTATCTCTCAACAATTCTAACTTTAGGAGGAAAAATAAAGACTAGAGTTTTAGGAAAGAAATCGATCATAGAGAAGCATAAGTAAAGAGCCCTCTCCTGAAGAAGACCCAAATGGTGTTGTGTGTGTTTGTTTTTTTGTTTACATCCTCCACTTGTTGTTTTGGGCGTTTTGTGTAAACGAGGGAGGATGATGAGGCGTTTTAACAATTAACGTTTTTGGAGATCTTTGATTTTTTTTTTGTACAAGATTACTTTTTTCTTCTATATGCATAGTTAACATCTCTAAACCAATACAATTTTAAATATTCTCGAGTAAAAATGTATTTATTTCATATTACCATCTTTCTATAGTTTTTGCCATGCTCTCTTGCTATTAATATGGAGGACCAAAATTTATGACAAGTTCAGAAACGATCATGATTGCTAGTTTTTTATGGCTCACACAATTTATAATTTCTCCAAAAATTTAATATATAAAATGGACATGAGAACTTCTTACATCTTAAACACTTTATTAATTAACTATAAAGCATTTGAAGTATTATTCACGTTTGACGTTACAAAGAACATTTTTGTCATCCCAATTGTATGCAGACATAGTTAAGGCAGATGTCATCTGTTCGTGTATAGAGAGATCTCTTAATTGAGAAGAACACAAATTTCTCAAACTAGTTAATAAAATAACTAAATTATTCTAAGTAGAACTATTTAAAAACAAATCTTTAATACGTGTGATAGCCTATGTCCAACGTCAAAGGGTCTTACAATGTCACATCAAATGTAGATTGGCCTATGTCCAACGTCAAAGGATAAACCCAGCAGTTCAAAATCAATTTCGACCACACCATTTCTACATTTATTATTATTATTAGAGTTTCAAGTTTAATATTTTCGTTATGATTTTACTTTTTTGGAAGCATATTATTAATGGAAGCATATGTAAAACTATTAAAGTTTTCGTTATAATTTTTTTTGGTTCTATATATACAATTATTTCATTTCCTTTTCCAATAAGAATTGAATTATTAGGGACATTAATTGTAAAAAAAATCCAACAGAAACGTAACAAGGTTAATGTAAAAATATAATCTGTCCAAGACACTAAGATAAGTTTTCTAAAACTTATAATTCAAATGTATTGGAATAACTGGATTGATATGGGTACAGTTTTAATGGAACACTATCGTACCCATGCCTCTATATCGCCTTTTATGTACTTGCAAGTTGCGACTTGCAACCCCGCACATGTATTGGTTATATTATTCATAATATTTTTCATTAATATAATATGGTATTTGATGTTTCTTAGCAAAATAAATTTCTTACAAACTATTTTTTATGTTTTGAATTTGTATACACACATACAAATTCCAAGTTTAATGCATTTTTAAAATATACTTTAATTGTGTAAAATAGTTGGGATAAATATACTTCAATATCTAAATAAGTAAAGTATTTACAAGATTGATCATGAGCTAATTTACAAGATTTTCTTATCTCCGGTCGGTATTTCGGATGATTGGTTCTGAAAATATACCTCAAATGAAATTTATTCAGTGAAATCAGGATATCGATTAGCAGTTCAGTTCATTGAATCATACAACACGATCAAGTCAACCAGATATGGGAAATCATATTGATTTGATAAAAGCTATATGGTCTCTCAATATTGTTACAAAGATCAAACACTTCATATAAAAATTGTTATCAAAGGCACTACTTCTAAAAACACACCTTTTTGGAAGGAATGTCATATTGGAAAACTCATGTACTCACTGTGGAGATTTGGAAGAATCAGATATGAATACTTTTTTATCTGTCCTTATGCTCAAATGTTATGAAAAAGATTAGGGATTCTTACGACAATTATTTGTGATATAAATTCAAATATTTATGATAATATTATATATCTCTTATATAGTTATCATAAATGTGATACTCATTTTTCACAGAAATATCAACCATTTTATCTACTATGGAGGATGTGAAAATCAAGGAATGAACTCTTTTTTAACAAAAAAAAGTTTTGAGAGAGGTTTTCATCATTCAAAAAATTAATGATGATGTTATGGAGTGGTTGATTATTATTCAAAAGGCAACTTTCACTAATTTCATACCTACAAGATCTACTTTGTTTAAATGGAAACCTCTGGTACAATATTGGGTGAAATGTAATTATGATGCATCTCATCGTATAGGTACTGCACAATCTGGGTTAGGATGGATTATTCGCGACAGTAATGGTGATTTCATTCAAACTGGTATGGAAAAATTTGAAGGTAGACATACAGTTGTTGAGGCAGAATTGACAGCTCTTATCTGGGCAATTCAAATAACGTGGTTTTTGGGCTATCGGAAAATTATATTTGAGAGTGATATTATCACTCTTAATAATCTAATAAATTGTAGAAGTCCATGTATGCGTCTTCAAAATTATCTACGGACGATATATGCTTGAATACCTCAGTTTAATGAAGTCAAATTCCAATATAAATCAAAAACATGTAACACCACAGCAAATATTTTAACATCACATTCACTTGAAGGCATTTATCATTGGCAATTGTTTGTAATTTGTCCTGTATTTTTATAATGATTGTAAACAATGACTGCATTAATTAATAGATTTTGTTGGGGAAAAAAATAAGTAAGATATTTTTTAATCAGCTATGAAGATTTAGATATTTATCCGTTCCAATACAAATTAGAAATATGTATAGAATGGATACGGACAACACAAGGAACTTGAAGAAGCGAATGTAATTGCATTTTATTTGAATCAGTTTTATAATACAATTATTTTATATTTAAAGTGGGTTATTATATATATTATTTAATATATCATCTACTGATCTACATATCAAATGTGTTCAGATATACATATGTATATCCTAAATATATATATGTATGATCGATGTATGTCGATGCAACAAAGATTTGGGCAATAAAGGAATGAAGAAAATGTTGGTGGGATATTGACAAAAGCAAACTGAGAAACAATGAAATAATTCGTACCCATGACGTTACAACTAGTCAAAGTCCCCACATAATCTTATCAAGGTAGGTCACTAGATGACTTAATTTAAAAAAAAAAACAAATTCTCAAACGAATATCTTTGTGTATTTTTATGTGATTTAAACAATTGCATGCTATTGTGGAAATATGATTCTATTGAATAAACTAATTTTTTTTCTTTCAAATACACGTAATAAATAAACCAATTTATTTACTATTATTATCATACATATCGTAAATGAATGAATATCTTTGTACATGGTAAATAAACAACTATTTTAACTATTGTATAATCATGCATATACATTTTTTTTACGTATATAATCTTTTCATAAAACTTTATAATTGTTTTTAAGATAATCAAAACAGTTTAACACATAAACATACAAAGACAAAATAATTAGAATAATTTTTGTCGTTGGCAGATATGACTTGTTTCGAACTCTTGTAAAGCCTATTAGACCTAGAACTAGAAACTTAACAGATTTTTGTATACAAGAAAAAACCAGGCCCAGAACTTCTTCTTCTTTCCCTCCTGTAAACGGCATCAGAAACTCCATCAGCTCTTCTTTCAAGCGATGCCTAAAGCAGACATTTCGGATCGAGAATGGGGCAGAGCGTGAAGAAAACAGTAACTGAGAAGCCTGTCGTTGTTTACTCCAAAAAAAGTGAAAAAAATGCTCGTTGGTTTCACTTTTGTTTTTCTGGAGTTTCAGGTAATATTATGGATCTTTTTTCACTCCAATTCAGGGCATTTTCTTCTTGTTTTTTGTAATACAGATACAGGAAGCTTAACAGGAATCGAGAATTGGATCTAATGTTAGCTGAATCCAAAGGTAAAACCGGTCAGGGACTTGAGGTTTTGCAACTAGTTTGGAGTTTTTGCATGTGTTAAGCTTAAAAGACCATAAATTTTATTTCTCTTTTGTTATTATCATTGAACCTCATCGATCTGAATACAATATTTAGTACTTTTCATGTATTTGTTGATCTCTCTGTTAATTCACAGTCAGAATAAACCAAAAATAACGACAAAAGAAAGGCTCACCGGTAAATTAAAAAAGAAAGAAAAAGTGACATATGTATATTTGCAGAAAATCCCATAAAAGAATTATGTTGAATCGGAGAAGCGCGACAAATTTAGGATCACAGGCATATTTATATTAACATTTAACCAATTACACAATTTCTTAAAGTTTTATCATTTAAGATTTAACTTCTTCAATCTCGTCCAATGCGTAGTTGTTGGTCGATATGTTGGCGTAATTCACTTTCGCGAACCGGACCACAACCGGGTATCGGGTTTTCGGATCCTGCACATTTATATAACACGGTAAATAGGATTTAGTCAAACTCGCGTATGGTTTATTTGTGACGGTTGTTAGATCGTTAACTGGACACTAAATTAGTTACCTGATCAACGGCCACAACTGATCCAACGTTCTTGAACCAATATGATTCTCTCCTTAAAATTTTAACCTACGAACCCCAACAGTTTATATAAATATGGAATTTTATCTCTAACTTTTAAAACGAAAGAAAATACCCAATTTTATCAAAAAACATTTATATGATGAATTTGTTAGGTATATTTCGAGTAATTATTAGATAAAACTAGAGGTATATATATGAACTATATTTCCAAAATTATTAGATACTTTTTCAAAAAGATGGTGGAGTTTCTTTTTTTCTCACTAAAATTGCAGTTTTGCATAAGCATAGTTGTGTTATTGGTAAAGAGTAAATGAAATCGCATAATCATTTTGTCATTCACCATTCTACGGATTATCATTTAATACGAAAACCAAAGTAGCTCAAACAAAATTCATATGTAATGTGTAATGTGTAGCTCAAACAAAATTCATATGTAATGTGTAATGTGTAGCTCAAACAAAATTCATATGTAATGTGTAATGTGTAGCTCAAACAAAATTCACCATACCAATCCATCAATCAAAGTGGCTCAAACAAAATTCACCATACCAATCCATCGATCAATATGTAATGTGTATGAACGAAAATATGTACAAGATGGTTGGGATTAGCTAACCTTGGACCCTCTCTTAGGGCCAATCGGAGGTGGTTTAGGTTTGGTGGCAGTAGCTTCAGCCGGAGCAACGGCAGTTGTCGGAGTACCCTCCGAAGAAGAGGCCGCCGGGGTCGGATCTTCCGCTGCTCTGACTACGAGCCTTGAACCGACGCTTCTCATCGGCAAGAAAGACACGGTGTTCCTAGATGACGAAGCGCCTCCGGCCGCCGTGACGTTGGCCGGCAGAACAAATACCGTAGCTGCTGATGTCATCGCCATCTTTGGTTTTTCTTATTGTTCTTCCGACACAAAAGAGTTGTTCTTTGATTGTAAAGAACTAAAGATGTTCGAATCGAAAGGCTAAGAAAAGAGGAAGAAGACTTGTTGGAGATGTTTTGGGTTAACCGAATCGTTTTCCTCCATTTGTGATCTGCCACGTGTACATTACATATCAATTTTCAAGGATAATGTGATGACGTGGCATTGGTTACACTTCTTTCATATTTCGTTGGGAATGGAAAATAAAATTAATATGTATCAGGAAAAAGTATAATATCTGTGCTTACAATTAGGCAAAAAAAAAACTCAACTTTTAATTTTATGTGAACATGTGCTTACAACTTAGGCAAATCAACTTGAGTGTTGTTAAGAATTTCTAAACTAATCTTAATTTATATCCACACCGTGGAAAAAAATATTTATAAATTATATTTTATTAGTAAATATAAATTAATTATTTATATAATTTTAATTTTTATTTAAAATTATTTTTAACATTAATTTTGTATATATAAATTAAAAAAAGAAAAATAATTATTTTTTATGAATTTAATAGTACTTTTTGGTTAGTTTAATAAAATATATCAATACTCTAACCAAATTAATAATAATTACATATATTGTAATTATTCAAATAAGTTAAGTCTATTTATATATTTATTTGAAATTTACTGTAATGATGAAACGTAAGTATGATATTTTTGTTAATAACACGTGAGAGTAAAATTATTTTTTTAAATTGTTTCTCAAATAATATACTAGGAATTAGTTAATAACTTAAATCTAATTATATTTATTTGAAATTATTTAGAAATTAAAGTATTAAAAATTTAAAAAAATAAAAAATTATTGTTTTGCAAATGTAATATTATTTTTTGGTTAGTTGAATAGAATATATTGATATTCTAACCAAATTAATATTAGTACCATGTATTGTAATTATTATAGTAATTTAAATCTTTTTATATATTTATGCTGAAATTCGTTGTGGTGTTGACACGTCAGCATGATATTTTTATTATTAACATATCATATTAATATTATTTTGTTAAAAAAATTTTAAATAATATATTAGAGATTATGATTGATATGACTAATACAATACATATATTATTTACAAATGAAGCATCAAGAGTGTGACCGTGAGTGATCAATTTTTTATTACAAACGTGTGTGTATCTTTGCTATCGCAGAAAAAACCAGTAATTTGAATATGGTTTGAACCCCAATAAAATGAAAAAACGAAGTGAGGGTTGATGCCAAAAAAAACAAAGTGATGGTTCATTCTCTTATGAATAAGACTACATTCGATATCTTACTCTAAGATATCAACATCACTTTACTTTACCACTCTACAATATTTTCATGGACATTTGTACTATACAGTTTCAATTTTTAATACAAAATTAATTATTTTTTGTTATTTTGACTATTAATTATATTTAAATAGAATAAATGATATTTTATGAAAAAATTGTATTAAATGTTTTCTTAACTTATATGCAGAGTCTTTAAACAATCACTTAAGACAAAAAAAAAGGAAATAATATAATTAGTAATAACTTATACAATCAAATTTGTAAAAAACTCATCTATTTTGATTTTATTATAATAACAAATCAATCAGTACAATTTATTGTCTTATTTGTCTCCATGTCTCTCCACAAAGTGATAATATAGTGCCATCAAATGCTGTACTGTTATCCTTCCCCTCTGAACTATTTTAAGAATTAGTGTTTTAGTTGGTTTTAGAAATTTTATTTTAACTTAATATTTTTATATATAGTGCAATATATATCCTCCATATAAATAAGTTAATTAAAATCTTATAATATAAATACGTTTTCAACTAGAACGTGAATATTATTAAAATTTATGATAGTTCTTCAGTATCATCTTGAAATGAATTCCACTCTTAGACCAACAATAAACTGTTCATGTGTCATCTTAACTGGGTCAACAAATTCGTTTTAATATCATGATAAATTTTATGGACAAGTTTCATGGAGTTTTCATTGATAATTTCCAAACTTCATTATTAATAAAAAATCATTTCTTTAAGTATGACGTTCGATTTGTTTATATATGTAAACAATCAAAGTTGAAGATGATTTGATGGTATAGTCATATTAATTAATAGAATCGAGATAATCTTACAAAGTTCAACACATATATATTATTTATAGATGTGCACATAAAGTTTTTGCGTTCTAATAGTGTTTTCATTTTTCTTTCTCTCGAAAAGTTTTAATGTTCAAGACTTCTTTGTCAACATTCGTAGACAAAATAGTTCTAAGTACAAGAATGGACCGAATGTATAAATGTATAGACCGAATCAAAGCAATCTGAAGTTTTGGTAAATGTTGGTAATAGTAAATGTTAGATTTCTTGCTTATATCGGTTCAGTACATTGCAAAAAGACATACGAGAAGTTAATTGCTAACAGGGAACAAAGAAGAGAACGCAAAAGAGGAAGAAGAGAGCACAGCGCAGCATTTCGCAATAAACTTCCGCATTTTCTTCCTTCTCTCTTTCTCTCTCTCCATTTTTATTTGTCTGTACGTGAGATCCGCAATAAACTCTAATTTATTAAAATCCATTTCGCGTCCGACGCCATTCTCAGTCGGTGGCGCGTGGGATACCGAGATACAGGTTTGACTATTTCATCTTCTCCGGCGGAGTTTCCGTTGTATGTAGCTAGCTCCTAGCTGTTACAGGTCCCTCCCTCTCTCTCTCTATATATCCAATCAAGCAAACATGTCTGAGTTATTAGCTCTGATCTCGCATTTTCCCCCTAATTCCTCGATTCGATTTCTTGTTTGCTTTTGCCTGTTATTTCTATAAATAGATTCTGATCTTTACCTTCTCTCTTTATCTCTGTGCAACGATTAGCTTCCTTTCGTTTTATTTCATTGTCCTGAAGCGGATATTAACTACAGTTTCCTCCAAAATGCTGATTGAATACGCTAATTTGGCTGGATTGATTTACTCTTCGATTTGTCGATTTGTCGATTTGTCTGTTTTTATAACCCTTGTCGCAATTATTACTGCTGTTACTTCTTTTTGTGGGAGACACATTTGAGTGTGTATATTGGATTGTTTCTTCTATCTCATACTTGCGGATCTCTTATTAATTATGATGGATGAGCCAAGTTTTTGTAGGAGCTTGTTCAGTGCATAAAAGTGAATGTCTTCTTGATTGTGATAGGTCATGTTTTTTTTTTTTTGCTTTTGTTCAGACACAACGAAGCGTCCCTGTATATACAGAATCTTATTCTCCTTTTCTTTTAATACCAAATTCTTGTTTTGTTATGCTTGGATTATTCTTCTTTGCTGTTAGCTTGTTAGATTCGTGTCATCTAGATTGAATCCTATACTCTTTTCTGGCACTTGTGTGATGTCCACTTCTTCATTTTCTCCTCCAACAACCATTTTATCTTTCATGCCGATTTTCTTCATGGTAGTGTGCTGCCATGCCAAGTGTCGTTTACTTCTGATGGGCTACAACCCCAGATAATAACAAATAGCTGTGAAACTGCAGACTGAAATGAATGACCTCCGAGGCAGAAAGGTTCATAAGCTGGAAAGTTCAGTTCCAGGATGCTTGGGAAGGATGGTAAACCTATTTGATCTTGGAACGGCTGTTAGTGGGAACAAGTTACTTACAGATAAACTGCATCTTGATGGTAATGGCTGTTTCCCTCTGTGGCTGGTTTGTTCAAATTAAGTCAAATGTTAGTTTAACTGAAGAAGCTTTCTGTTTATTCCTATTGTCTACCCTATGCAATTCTGTCTTTATCACGAATGTAGCTACTTTTCTGTTTGTGAGACTAGGTAAAATGTTTCTGCACCAAGTTTTATGTCCTATATCATATTTGTCTCTATGGGGTTTTGTAACCACCTGTGTGTTACTGACATGAGGTAGTTTGTTGCAGGATCCTCTCTGTCAAGGAGTCGATCTGATGCGACTCGAATGCCAAGCCCCTCCTATAAAGGCTATTCAGAAGCTAAAGGGGTAAGTTTGGTTATATGATTAGAAATACTAGTAATTGACCTGCGCGTTCAGCAAATTTAATATTATATCGCGTTCAAGTGATTGTCACAAACATAAACTTTTTAATATTCTGATCATTTTTATGTGTACCATTTGATGTTATTATATTTTATGATCACGCCATCTGATATCGCTTCCCTGCACTGTTTGCATAGACTATGTCTAATTTGAGGAGAAGTGCTTCTAACAAAGTAAGTGGTACACCAATGAAGAAACTCATTGTTCGAGAAATGTCAAGAGAAGTCGAATATAAGCAGAGCCCAACTAATGTGGTTGCCAAGTTGATGGGTTTGGAAACACTTCCCCAGCTTCATCTCGAGACTACTACACAACGAACCAAATCCCGAAGCTATTCAACCTCTTCACCGATTCATTCGGTGACTTCCATGGATAATGAGGTCCAGAAGTATGAGGACCTTAGCAGAGAATTTAAAGATGTGTATGAAAAATGGCAGTCACCTCAGAAGGTGAATCGTTCAAGGGATAGCTCTCCTAGTAAAGGAGCATATGATGAAAGTATGTCTGAGAAACAGATGGCTCTTGTACGTCAGAAGTTCAAGGAAGCAAAACGCCTTGTAGCAGATGAAAATCTTCACCAATCCGAAGAGTTTCAAGATGCTGTTGAAGTTTTAAGCTCCAACAAAGATTTATTTGTTAAACTTCTCCAGGAATCAAATTCATTTGTTCAGCATCTTTCCAACTTCCAGTCTGTTCCTCCTCATTCGGAGGCGAAGCGTATCACAGTATTGAAACCTTCAAAGGCTGTTGAAACTGAAAAAAATGTGGTTCAAGGCAGGAAGAACAAGCAGGTTAAGAAATTGGCTTCATCAAGTCAAGAAACTGGATGGGGAAACCGTGATTTGGGTTACTCATCATCTTATGTCAACCGGAGAACTGAGGAACACCCGGTACAGCCAACCCGAATTGTCATCTTGAAGCCTAATCTAGTGAAGTCTCTAGATATAACGACTGTTTCATCATCTCAATCCTCTCCGTGGGGTTTGCAAAGTGGGGGATATTTGGATGAGCCTGGAGATGCTGAGACCAAAGAAGTTGCAAAGGAAATTACTCGTCAAGTGCGCGAAAATCTGATGAGTCACCACAGGAATGAGACTCAATCTTCTTCAGTCCTATCCAATGGTTATGTTGGTGACGAGAGTTCATTTAACAAGTCTGATAACGAAGATCCAGTGGGAAACCTTAGCGATTCTGAGATCATGTCACCAGCTTCTAGGCATTCATGGGACTGTCCAAACAGGTTTGAAAGTCCTTTCTCTCCTTCCTCTTTCGGCCGAGCTTCACTTTCTCCAGAGTCATCTGTCTGCAGAGAGGCGAAGAAGCGACTTTCTGAAAGATGGGCGGTGATGTCAGTAACCAGAAGCACTCAACCGCCTAAACACGTAGCAACGACCTCGAGCACCTTAGGGGAAATGCTTGCACTCTCAGAGAGCAAAGTGACAATTGGATCCTACGAAGAGAGCAATGAAGCAGCACCGGAGACCAGGGTGTCAACATCATGCATAACCAATGATCTGAGTCGAGTGGAAATGGCAAGTGATGCTCTGAATATCCTTTCAAGGTCAAAATCAGTCCCCGAGGTTAGGCTCAGCGGAGAAACATGTGTTTTGGGGACTTCCAAAGCACATGCTCCTCAAGAGTTAACTGAGACGAGAAGCCTGAAGCCTTCATGGAAAGGCTTGAATTTGTTCTTCAAGAATAAGAAAGCAAGCAAGGAGAAAAGGGATGCATCTCCTTCCAGCAGTATGTGTCAATTAGCGGTGCCTTCTTCTGTCACCCTTCCCGAGAAAAGCAGCAACGATTGTTTGCTTCCTAGAGATTGTCTCCCTCTTGATTCATCACAACCGCAAAGTATAGTCCCAGGCAAGGTATCCCACCAACTCTTTAAACCTCTTCCTATGTTCTCATGGAGTCATTTGATGATTCGGAACATTCATGCTGACAACAGCAGCCATTTTTATTCGTTTGCAGGAGGAGCTGACTACACCAAAGCCCCTAGCAGCTGAAAATCCAAGTGAGAACCAGCAGGAGCCGAGTCCAATATCAGTTTTGTTTCCGCCATTCGAAGAGGAAAGTGTTGGCATTCCGGAATGTTCTGGATCAACCAAGCTATGGATGACTCAAGGTTAGCTCTCCGGTTTCATTAGCTTTTTCAGAAAGTTTGGTTAGTAAGCTCTTCCCCTTGCGCTAATCCCAAAGTTCCATTATCAACAGGAGAGGAAATGTCTCTTAAATCTAATCTAATCGACAAATCACCACCAATCGGTTCAATCGCTCGGATCCTCTCATGGGGTGATGAATCTTGCACAGAAAACATATCTAAACACACAATGAAAGTCCATGAAAATGAAGACTGGTATTTCTTCATAGAAACGCTCTTGACTGCTGCTGGTTTTAGGAAGGGTTGCACTGTATCTCATGATCCCCTCATGTCACGGTGGCACTTGCCAAACAGTCCCTTAGACCCATCGCTCAGAGACAAATACACCAACCAATATAACAACAACGTCAAGGAGTTCATCCACGAAGGCAAACACAGACAACAACGATCAACCAGTAAGCTCATTTTCGACAGCATCAACTCCATAATTTCAGAAACAACGACTACACGCACAGGTTATGGTCCTCGGCCTTTTGACCTGGTAGAGTATGTGTGGGCTCAGTTAAAGGACTGGGTTTTAGATGAGCCTAGCAAGCTTGACTCAGTACAAGACATGGACGGAAACAGTTTGGCTGCGGAGTGTCTAGTGAAGGACGAGATTGTCGGGAGGACATGGAGTCGTAGCTTGCAAGTCGAAATAGATGAATTTGGGATTGCAATCGAAAGGGCATTGTTGCAAGAGCTTGTAAAAGAAGCCGTTATCGATCTTACACGAGGAGACAACAACAATAAATACCAAGTTCAATAAAAAATGTTAATTATTATTTTTCTTTTGTTCTATGGGAAGATTTGTGTCTTGATTTTTTTGTAGCGATTGAGAGAGAAAACAAGATGTTATGTACCCACTTGTTGATGCAGAGCAATAAGCAGTTCCCATTTTAAACACAAATCTCGTTGCTTTTGTACAAACACACCAAAGTGAAAGCTATGCTGTTTTCAACAAAAGACATCGAAGGATTACACAACTGTGTAACATCTATGCACACTCGAATGTTGTTACAATGACAGCGAGAAAGAGAGAGAGTGTGACAAAAACAAGGTAGAGATTCCAGACACCAGAATTCAATCTTTTAAGTTAAACTGATGGTTTATAGTGACTGTTGATCATTCCGTTCTGTCGAAGAAAACAGGTTATAAAGACAGTCAAATCACAATCTTAAATTATTGGTACTCAGTTCACATTAATCACGAAAATTAGTTTTACCTTCTCTATGAATCGGGACCTCCAATTGTCAATATTGCTTGATCCAGAAGATACCTGCTTTGCCTGTGGACCAAGAAGATTCTCCCTTGCTCTACTCATCATATTCTCATAATCATCCTCATCCTCAAGCTCTGATTGCTGGGTAGAAACCATTGCTCTCAGAACCAGAGCCAGTAACAATGACAGTAACTGAAACACCAACTCAATGGATGAATAAATAATCTAAGAAATCACTAAAATTTTTAAAAAAGCAGGAACTGAGTTAGTTACCTGGATCACTACCACAACAATACCAACCCATTTGCAGATATCAATGTTTTCTTCAATGAAAGCACGAAGGCTGTTGAGTTCTCCAGTTGGATCATATGGAAGATCCTAAAGAGACATGAATGTAGACCGTTAACACAACACACAAGATAACAAGCTTCAAATGTAAGAAATACACCTTACCTTTTCCCACTGACGGTCAATCGCTATGAATCCCACAAGTGCCGCTTCAAGTATGATTAGAAGAGTTTTGAGAATCGAATACTAAGACCTATCAAGGATTAAACTTCCCAATAATTCATACTGGTGAAGAATATTGACAGAAACAAATAAGTATGTATATATAAGGATACAAAACACAAGCAGCAACCACTGATAGCTTCAGCTGCAATGAAACCGATGATAGTGACAACGCAGACCAAAATCCCAACGGTCATGAAAGAATAGATGAACCTGCATTGAAATTTAAACCAAACCAAATCGACTCAATGGAACATTCCTTCAAGCATCAAACCCTGTCTTAGACAGGCGTTTAAAGCCTTGCCTTTTCTTTCATCTGATTTCTTCAAATGTAAGAAGATCACAGTCAAATCAAAATCAAGATTGACTAAGTAAAAACCGATCTATAAAAATCCAAACAGAGGGGGAGTATAAAACATAAAAATGGAAACTTTTTAAAAGAGCAGAACAATACCATGGAGCAGGAAGATCTAGGGACCGGAGGTTGAAACCCGAACCTTTACCAGACCCGAGAACGATAGCTGATACGAAACTGATGGGATTCTCCAAAGAATTGACATCCGGTAAGGAAGCCACCGGAGTCTGCGGTGGAGGATGTTCAACGGGAACGTGATGATTATATTGATCGAGCATCCAAATCGAGTAGATTATGATTGATATGCCGATGAAAGCTTGGAGAAAATTGAGGATCTTAAGAACGGAAGCAAACGAAACATGACAGCAATTGTGTCGCATTTTCTAACACGATTCTCGATGTCAGCGATCTCCAAAGAGATTATTGCTTACTCGTCGCAAAAAAAACAAAAAGTTTTTTAGACGGATAGAGGAAATCCGAAGACTTGCTTGCTCGTCGTATCGTTTGTTTGTTTTTTAAAAATCCTTTGTATTAATTAATCCACGTTATTGTATCATTCCTCGAAAATCCTCTCTATTATATGATAATAGTTCACCGGTTTCAAATGAATTTTTTTAGTATTTTTACAAGGTTAATTTACTATATATTTTTATTAATTAATAATGATGATAAGTGAACTAAGAAATATGTTGAAGATAACTAGAGAGCTTACTTGAAATTTTTGTCTGTTTAAGGTTAAAAGTAGGTCCATTTTAGTGTTTTTTATTTCCTGTTTCTGTAAATGTCAGAACCTGGAATCTCGGGGGGTCAATATATTCAGATTGCAGGTGGGGCAGAGAAGTGATGTTTGTGTACCAAAAACGGCATCATAGCCAATGAACATTTTTCTGAAACTCTAAACACAGTAATAAAAGAATGCTTCTGCTCTGTCATTTACTCTTGGAAATGTTTGATAGAATCTGAAAATAACAAAGAGAGAAACTTAGCAGAGGCTCTTATGCTAGCCATGGATTGTTACTGCGAGTTCTTGAATACATGATAAAGTCTTTAAAGACCGTACCTTATCTGTGAATAAGCGGAAACCTTCTACTCCCATGGCTACATCGAGTTCCTGATACATCCACAACTAGTTTAGTGAAATCTTGTCGAAAGAGATCAGTTTCAGTAAAAATGATTTAGTTTTTTTTTATGACACCATGACGATGTAGATAAGCTTGCCTGTAAAGGGTTGGAAGAACTATCAATACTGCAGATAAGTTTCTGAAGAGTTTCATTCTTTAGTGCTTCTCGGATTTCACTAGAAGAAGCTGCAAAAAGTTTCAAGATTTAGAAATGTCTTACGAATTTACAGTTACGTTATCCGATTACTTGAGAAAAAGTATTGAAACTTTCCAAATTAATCTATATGAGAGTAAGTTAGAAGAACAATACCAATAGCCTCGAGCTGCATCTTTTCTACAACATACTTTGCTTCCTCAACATTAATCGGTCTTGCCTCCGGAATTTCCTTTGCTGGAGATGCAGCTACAAAATCAATATAGGTTCAAAGGTTTGTGGTCTGATGTTGGCATCTCTGACTACTTTATAGAGGTTTTGAAACTCAGGCCATTAATCTAAGTTAAGCTAAGTCAGAAGAGTAATACCACTAGCCTTGTGCTCTGTCGTTTCTACAACATCATTTGCTTCCTCAACACGTACCGGGACTTCATTTGCTGGAGAAGCTGCACAAAAAAAAAACAGATCATGACTCAAACCATGAGCGAGTAAAGAGAAAGAAGTCGATATGATGAAGAAGAACTAAACCTCGCTTTTCCTCTGCTGAAGAAGGTTTAGCACATGGAGTCTCTGCATCATTGGTCAGATTACATAGTTAGAAACACATCAACATGGACCTAAAAGTGAATCAAGATTTTTCAGCTAAAACTTCATCCAAGCAAAACAGATACACAAACAAATTTCTTCTCTTGGGGGTACAAGAACCAAAATCAACCTTCCTATGAAGTTAGACATTCAAAGGTCACGAGGTTGAAGCTAAATAAGAAAAGTAGAGACATTCATCGAATTTAATTACAAAGTCGAACACTTGCGGTCTTAGCACAAAATTAACATCAATCAGGGAGTTGATTCCGGTTTTAACTTTTACAAGTTCAGAAACAGGACTAAATAACTTGCCTTTGTGTATCTTGAAACATCCCAAGGAGCAGCTACAAACAGAGAACAAAGTAAGAAACCAGACAAGTGGCTAAACGCAGTAAGATGAAACGAAAAAACAATAATTCATGAGAGAGAGACTAAGAACAAGAAGACTTACTAAGGAACAAGACAAGAAGGGCACTTGTATTTGGATACAACTTTCTTGCAGATTTCGCATGTTCGAGCAGCACGAGGACACATCTCTCTCTTTCTCTATCTCTTTCTCTGAGAGAGCGACGTGATTCAGAAGAAGCGAAACCTCAAGAGGCGATGGGTTACCTCTTGAGAGAGACAGAAAAGCCCAATGGGCTAAACATTGTCAGTATCGGCCTTTTTCATTTCGGTATTTATTTACTTTTTGCTTTGCATAGCTTTTGTGAATTCGGTATTCAGAAACGCCGGAGAAGATGAAGCTGAAGCAATTAGAAGGCTTGTTGGGCGATCTTGAACAGTTCTCTAACCCTAAAGTATGCGAAAAGATTAAGCCTTTTTAACTTTTCTGGAAAAATTCGTTGTTGATTTTGTCGAACAATCTCTCTGTTGTTTTGTGTGTTGCAGGTGGAACTGGAGCAGTACCCAACTGGTTCTCACATTGCTTCTCGCATGCTTTTCACTGTAAAATCCTTCTTTCTATGCTCAAAGTTTCTTAATTTAAAGATTAATTCCATGCTTCTGTGAATTGGGTCTTTGTTAATTATTCTCACAATGTGTGTTTTGCTCTAAACTTGGTTTTGTTGGTTGGAGAGAGAATCATAACAGGGTACTAACTACTAAGTGTTGATGTCAGATTTCTGTAGTCTTGAGTTGTCGTTTGGAATGCTAGGCTTTTTTTCTTGTTCTTGAAGCCTCTAAGTGTGTGTGTTGAATCTGTATCTTGTTTAGGCAGAGAATTCATATGCAGACATAACTGACAAGGTTGTTGCGGATTTTGGCTGTGGCTGTGGTACTTTGAGTGCTGCTGCTGCTCTTCTAGATGCAGCGTGAGTGATCATCATCTTTACTTAACTCTTCTCTCCTCGATGCATCTGTTGATTCATTATGGTTAATCTCTTTATTGCTTTAAACAGTAGTGTGATTGGATTCGATATCGACCCTCAATCTCTTGAAACAGCAACACTAAATGCAGAGGAACTTGAGGTTTTGTATGAAACTCTTCTTCGTGTTTTGGTTGTGGCAAAATACCGTTGCTGTAATTGGTTCCTTTTTTGCAGGTGGAGATAGATTTTGTTCAGTGTGATATTACAAAATTAGAGTTAAAAGGTAAAATCTCCTTTCATTTGAATTCATTCAACAACAACAAAAGAAAGAAAAGAACTTATGGGTAACAGTTTTTTGCTTAATCCACGAATTGTTTTAGGCCAAATTGTAGATACTGTTGTAATGAACCCTCCCTTTGGTACACGAAAGAAAGGAGCTGACATGGAATTTCTTTCCGCAGCAATGAAGGTAAAAACAGAAAAGAAAGTATCCTTTTTTACGGTTTTCTGAAACTTGTATTTTTTTACACGCAGGTCGCCTCACAAGCAGTTTATTCCTTGCATAAAACATCTACTAGAGAAGTAAGCAGAACCATTCCTTATTCCTTGCAATAACTACTTTTACACAATTCACACTTGACTATTTTGGTTTGATGACAACCATTGATTAAATTATCGCAGCACATTAAAAGGGCGGCACTGCGTGATTTCAATGCGAAAAGTGCTGAAGTTCTGTGTGAGGTTAGGCTATAAAAGATTATTGAAAACGATATCATATGAGATGTGAATGTGTCTGAACATTCTTACTTAATTTTTCAGCTCCGGTATGACTTGCCAAAACTCTACAAGTTCCACAAGCGAAAAGAAGTCGATATTGCTGTTGATCTCTGGCGTTTTGTTCCTCAAAGGAACTAGACCCTCACTATCATGGAAGGATTCATGTTTTTATTATGAACTCCAATCAGTTTTATAAATTTACCTTCATCTTTGAAAATATTGTATAAGTCAAGATATATAGGTTGGTTACAAGTTTGTAGTCAACTTGTGATCAGTTTGAGTTTTAAAATGGTATTAAAACGTAGAATTTTTATGGTATTCAATTGGTGCCCAGCCTACTAATGTGGGAATGGGAAGTTACGTTAGTATCCTCGTGGTTGATTTGTTAGATGATGCCGTTCAGACTGTACTGTGGTTGGTAAGGCGTACATTTCTTTTAAGGATCGCTACGGTTCGAACCCGGGTCCATGGCATCGATGTAAAAGAAAAATAAATTATAATATCAATCTGTTGCCAAATTTCACTCGTCAAATTCGATTTAATAAACAACCCTAAATCCTTATCTCTATCTGTCCGCATGATCTAGATTCGGTTTTGATCCGAGCTGCCATGGAACGTATCATCGGCGGCAAGTACAAGCTTGGACGCAAGATCGGCGGTGGTTCCTTCGGAGAGATTTTCCTTGGTGTGTTCTCGTCCATTGTTTTCTCGAGTTTTCTCTTTGTTTTGAAAAATGACGTCATCTGGTTATTTTCTTCGCAGCTACACATGTTGATACTTTCGAGATCGTAGCTGTTAAGATCGTAAGTTTCGGTTCATTAGCTATGAGACGATCTATTCTGGGGATTTTGATTTAGATCTGTTCTGATTTTAATTATTAATCATGTTCCTTGGTTCGTGTCGTGTATGAATTGATTTAACTGTAAATTGATCGGTCAGGGGGAGGCTTTAAGCTCCTTAAATTGGTGTTTTTAGGTGCGATAATCTGGATTGTTTTGCAGGAGAACAGTAAAACTAAGCATCCTCAACTTCTCTATGAAGCCAAGCTATACAGAATTCTTGAAGGAGGAAGTATGCTTCTGATTTGTGTCTTTTCTCCTTTCATAGGGATTATCATTCAAGGAGTTAAACGTTTACATCGCAGATGTTAATTTATGTTGTGTCCACAGGTGGAATTCCGCGTATAAGATGGTTTGGAGTGGATGGAACAGAAAATGCTCTAGTGATGGATTTGCTAGGGCCAAGTCTCGAAGATCTGTTCGTGTATTGTGGGAGGAAATTCTCACCAAAGACAGTCTTGCTGTTGGCTGATCAAATGGTATGGCATGAGTTTTAACTTTCCCTTAGGCACATTAGTTGCATCTCGTACTCATCATTTCTGCTGACTAATATATTGATCATCTACTGTTACAGCTAACAAGGATAGAATATGTACACTCCAAAGGATATTTACATAGAGATATAAAACCCGATAACTTTCTCATGGGCCTAGGCCGGAAAGCGAATCAGGTATGTTTCTGCAATTTCTCATTTCCTTCAGTAATTTTGACAAGGGAATGGTATCATTGATAAGTTTCAGTTAACAGGTTTATCTAATTGACTTTGGACTTGCCAAAAGATATCGTGATGCCAGCACCAACCGCCACATCCCTTACAGGTATCTGTGGCCGTGGTTCATTATGTTATTCCAGCAGATGGTAAGTTTTAAGATCCCATTATACAACTTATTACCTTTATTTGGCTATATTCAGGGAAAACAAAAACTTAACAGGGACTGCACGATATGCAAGTTGCAATACACATCTTGGAATTGGTAAGGAGTGCTTCCATTTTTTCTCTATATGTAAGTTGGCTAAGCTCATATATTTTGGTTTCCCTTCCACAGAGCAAAGTCGGCGGGATGACCTAGAATCTCTTGGATACGTGCTTCTGTATTTTCTAAGAGGAAGGTGTGTTGAAAGAATGCTTCCCTTTGTATTGTTTTTCCTTGTTTTAGAGATTTGCTAAACCGTTTTCTTGCTTAATATTGTGTCATTGTTTTCATGAACTTTCTTTTCTAGTCTTCCATGGCAGGGGCTTAAGGCTGTTGACAAGAAGCAAAAATATGACAAAATTTGTGAGAAGAAGATATCAACTCCGATTGAGGTCTGATTCCCTGTACTGTGCGATGGATTTGTTTTTTCTTTGTTACTTCACATTCGGCTAAATTTCCATATTCCTTCCAATCCTTTGCAGGTTCTATGCAAAAGTCACCCGGTGGAATTTGCTTCATATTTTCATTATTGTCACACACTGACATTTGATCAGCGCCCTGATTACGGATTCTTGAAGCGTCTTTTTCGTGATTTATTCTCACGGGAAGGTACTTGGAAAAAGACAAGTCTCCATCATCTTCATAACTCCCTCAGCTCACCAACTTCAGTTACCTAGCTCGCTCTGTTAATCTTTTCTTCTTTGCAGGATATGAGTTTGACTATATATTTGACTGGACTATAATAAAGTATCAACAAGCACAGAAAACTAGAAATCAGTCTCAGGTATATAGCCTATCCATCTAGTTTTTTTTCTCTATCATAAAGCTTTAAACTGGAGCTACAAGCTGCATTAGCCGAACACTTTTTTCTTCAGTTAAAGAGAGGTTTCCATAACGATCAGTTTTACCGCTGTTTCTCCTTTCCTGTTGCTCTCTAACAAAAATATTTCATTTGTACTGCAGGCAGTTCCTGGGTCAAGCAATGCTCGTGCAATGCCAGCGGACACAAGCAATCGTCGGGGTTAGCTCAATGGCTTGCGAATGGTTTCTTGTGCAATTGTTTATTTCAAAGACTCTGTTTCATTGTTGTTCTGTTTGGCAGGAGGACCGAATATCGCTTTTGAAGCCGAGGTCTCTGAACGCGTCAGAACAGCTAATCCCGTTGGTGCAAGCCCGCAGATAAATAATAATACTGCTACAGGGAGGACTCTGGGTTTTGATCATCCAGTCCACAAGAATGTACGTGCTCTGGAATTTGCTTCTTCCTAATAACTGTTGTCTTTTGCAACTCTCCACTTGTGGTAGCATGTAATGCTTGCAATTGTGATCGTTATTTTGCTGAAAACCTTATTGCAGATGAGCATGCCATCGACTTCGTTATCTCCTGCTGCGGGTACCTCAAAAAGAAATGTGGGAAATTCAGGTTTCCCTCCAGAAACCTCAAATTCTGGGTATGGAAGTGGGAATAGAAACGGCGGCGGATGGACCTCATCATTCATATCTCCAGATAAATAATGATACAAAGCAAATAGAGATTATGCGCTATTAATGTGAGTCATACCCTTGGGAGATAGAAAAGTTTCTGCTGTAGTTGCAGAGATGCAACAAGAACACCTTTGAAGCACAAAAAATGCAATGGTTCTACTTGTATGTATATTCTGTTGAGATGTGTGGACAAAGATGGCGTTGGATGAAGAAGCTCTAGACAATGGAGTTTTTCCATGAACACATTTTGTGCTACACACACAAGGCATTGAAGTGTATGTTTGCTTTTCAATCAAAGATTTTTACCACCCAAGCTTTGTATAATTCTTACACCGGATGTGTAATATGATCCATATTGATAGCTATTTGCTAAGTTCCCCCAGTGGGTAAAAGTTTGATATTTTATGTATGTACATGTTAATGGATAGTAGTAACATTCTTTACAAACGTTTCTTTCAGTTTCAGAGAAGCCCGAGTTTGCCATAATGTCTCCAAGATGGGATCTAAGAAGACAGTTTGCCATGCGAACACGGAAAACAACAGATGTTAGAGAGCTCATGAAGCTAAGTCTTGAATTGGTGCCTGAATTTCGTCATCATCATCATCATTCGAGGAAGGGTATGTGTTGTTGCATCTGTAGCTTCAGTGAAAACAATATCTTAGAGCATTACATCAGAGAGGATACAATTGCGTAATAGAAGTTGTTTGCGTTACGTTTCGTTCATTATGATAATTCGAATATCAAAATGTAAAATATTACTATTTATCTAATTGACCCAACCACAAAAATCAAAACCAAATTTATAATGTTTACTAATACTAACAACCATAAATCATGTTCTAAAAATTTGCACCTCTTTTTATTATCAGTTATCTATTGTATTTCCAAGACATAATGTATCTTCTTGATCCAATATTTGGTTTTATCGATTGGTTTATAATTAACAAGATTCTATGATTTTTTCGTTTTAGATCTACGCATAAAATAACAAATCATATCTATCATAAAAAGGAAAAAGGTAAAATAATGAATTAATTAATAAAATGATGTAACAACTATATCTCTTTTAATGCGGTTTATTGTTTCGCAAGTTTTTTGTTTTTGGTAGCCTAATCTGATTTTTTTTAAACCGGTCTAATTTTTCTTAAATTACTCGATTCGACTTTACTCCTGGTCCTTGGTTCAACTCGATCCGACCCCGGTTAGATCCAGGTTTAAAAACATTGACTGTTTATATTATTGATGCCGATTTCTGTAATTTTAAATACTTTTTAATATTCTAAATTTCACTTTTCTAAGTTTTTGAAATTTATTGAGAGGGACAATAAAGTTTCCCTTTTTTGAGACTTTGACTTGGACGAACCTGAGAATCCGACACATTTACTCTCTCTTTCTTTCTCCAAAACACATTTCTCCCTTGATTCTTGAAAAAAGTATAGAGTGTATCGAAATTTTCTCTCGTCTTTTCTGTTGCCGCAGTTGATACTTACGACCAGCGTCTCTAGTAAGCTCATTTCTAGACTTCTTCAGTACTCTTCTTCTTCTTCTTCTTTAATTGCTTCCCATGATCTTCTAGGTTTTGATTCTTGTTCTGACTAAGAGAATGAGTGCTTCCAAGTTCATCAAGTGTGTTACTGTCGGAGACGGAGCTGTAGGAAAGACATGTTTGCTTATATGTTACACTAGCAATAAGTTTCCCACTGTGAGTTTTCCTCAATCGTTTCCTTCAGACTCAAAGGCTTTCCTTTTCCATTATCATGCGTTAAGTTTTTTTATTTTCAAATGTGAGTTATTGGGTATTTCCAAATGTGGTTTCTTTTCTGGTTTATTCCAGGTTAATGGTTGTTCTTTTTCTCAAAAATTTAAGCTTTTAACCTCAATTTTTCAATCTTAAACTAGTTTCTCCATTTAGGTTACATGAAATTCTAGTAGAGTTTAGGAAGAGAGCTGATTTCTTTACCTGTTTACTGTGGGTAATTCTCTAAAGTTTCCAGTTTTTAAGGTGGACTCTGATGCATGACTCATGACTTTTGTGGGTTGTTAATGTTTTGCAGGATTATATCCCGACTGTGTTCGACAATTTCAGTGCCAATGTCGCTGTTGACGGACAAATCGTAAATTTAGGACTATGGGACACGGCAGGTAAAAGTGATTTTTCTCTTTTTCAATTCTGAAACCTTTGAGGCAAAGTGATTCATCGTCTTCTAGGTTTTGAATCTTTCATACATTTTTTCGTGTGGGGTTTGTTGGTTTATTGGTGTCTTTAGGTCAAGAAGATTACAGTAGGCTGAGGCCATTGAGTTACAGAGGAGCTGATATCTTCGTTTTAGCTTTTTCCCTTATCAGTAAGGCGAGTTATGAAAATGTACTAAAGAAGGTAAAAGATTTGAACTCTCCTAGATTTGGATTGTGAATTTGGCCAATGTTGATTTGCGTTTATGTGTTTTGGAATCTAATTGTTGTTTTTTGACAGTGGATGCCTGAACTTCGTCGGTTTGCGCCAAATGTTCCCATAGTTCTTGTTGGTACAAAGCTAGGTAAGTTTTTGTTTTGCAGTTTTTGTTTGAGTTTTGAGTTTGTTTTGAATATCTCTTGGCTGATACATTACGTCGTGGTATTCTTAAGATCTCCGAGATGATAAGGGATACCTTGCAGATCACACCAATGTCATCACCTCTACTCAGGTCTATATGCGTAATCTAGCTGTAGATTCTGTTTTTGAAATGAATCTAAAGACATGAGAATGAAGCTTATGAATTTTTGGAGACAGGGAGAGGAATTGAGGAAGCAAATCGGCGCAGCTGCTTATATCGAGTGCAGTTCCAAGACTCAACAGGCAAGTCCCCTTCACAGACAAGACTTCCAAGAGAAGGTTTTGCTTGACAATTTGGAATCTTTTTGATGACTTTTTGCTTCGGAATAAATGCAGAATGTGAAAGCTGTGTTTGACACAGCGATCAAAGTGGTTCTTCAGCCTCCTAGAAGAAATGAGGTAACGAGGAGGAAGAAGAAACACAGAAGATCCGGTTGCTCCATTGCGTAAGCACTTTAAAGATTGTATCTTTTTTTACCAACAAAAGCGAGGAACATTGAAAGCTTAATAACAAGATTTTCACCAATTTCATCTTTCAAAAATCTGCAGGAATGTTTTCTGTGGAGGCTGCACCACGGCATAGAACATAACAACAACAACATCACTCTGTTTCTCTCTCTCTCGTTGGTTGTTTAAAATAAGGGAACCGTTGGTTCTCTTAGATGTATGTGAAGTTCGTTTCTCTATTTCTGGTTGTGTAGATTTTGCAGATTCTGTAATAACAAGAATTGAATCTCATAGCAAATTTCGTTGGTTTACATATTGTATGATTATAATATAATAAAATAATAATGTTTTATTCTAATCTCATAAAAAATGTATAAAAAGTTGAATTTGTTCGCCTAGCGGATATGTAAATTAGATTGCTGCACGATTTTCACGCAGAGTTAATAGGAAAAAACCAGTACTATGGAATAAATTGTTGAGAGGGTAGTTTAGTAATTTCAACCTGGGAACAGATATTTTAGCATGGGATCGTTGTATTTATCATTGTCGTTGTCATCTAACCGGGAAACGAAAGAAGCATCTGTTCGAAACGGCGACGTAAACAAGGAGATGGATAAACAGCTGGCTAGCAGTTGGAGTATCTATACCCGGCCGGAGATAATCGCTAAGTACGAGATCTTCGACCGATTTGGATCCGGCGCCTACGCCGACGTTTACAAAGCTCGCCGTCTCTCCGATGGTCTTATTGTCGCGCTCAAGGAGATCTTCGATTACCAGTCGGCGTTTCGGGAGATTGATGCCCTCACCATCCTCCATGGATCTCCTAATGTTGTTGTTATGCACGAGTACTTTTGGCGAGAGAACGAGAATGCTGTGCTTGTGCTCGAGTTCCTTAGGACGGATCTCGCCGCCGTGATCCGAGATGCCAAGAGGCGGAAGAAAGGATCAGGCGCGGAAAAGGGGGATGGATTTACTGTGGGGGAGATCAAGAGATGGATTATTCAGATTCTATCTGGCGTCGATGCATGCCACAAGAATTTAATTGTCCACAGAGATTTGAAGCCTGGGAATATGTTGATATCTGATGATGGAGTACTTAAACTTGCAGATTTTGGACAGGTGATAATGAGACTGATTTTAGTCATTCCATTTGTGATGCTCGAATTTGAAATACCTCGGATGATGAACCACTAAATCTTGACTAATTCCTGGAGAAATAAAAATGCATAGTTTCTCTACAATCTGGAAGAGCTAGCTGCCATTTAAACCTGGGAATTATGTGATGTTGGTTGTTGGCAGATGAACAGTTCTTTGATTTTGCCTGGCTTGGGAACCCATTTGTTACTTATTCTTGGTTTGTATCTGTTTTGTGGAAAAAATTTTGACTCTTGAATTAAGTTAGTTTTTATATAAAATTATCAAGTTATTTTCAGTTGCTCTTTTTTTATTACAAGAGTTACGTTGAAGTCTTTTTAAGGTGTTTATAAAAGTGTGTTGGCTTCTTGGCTCGTGGACAGGCTAGGATACTCATGGAGCCTGATATTGTGAACCAACAGGCTTACAAACTGGAAGAAAAAAGCATAGAACCACCAGAAGTGATTCCTGATTATGAGAACTCATCTCAGCAAGTGTCCGATGGTGAAGAACAGGAGGTGATGAATAAAGACGAATACTTCCGACAGGTGGAAGAGCTCAAGGCTAAACAAGTTGTAAGAGATGATACGGATAAGGACTCGAACGTCCATGATGGAGACACATCTTGCCTTGCAACATGCACTTTTAGTGAAATGGATGACGATTTCGGTAGAAACTCTTTTCCTTATGATGCTGATGAAGCATGGGATGGTACAGAAAGTTTGATGACATCTTGTGTGGGAACCCGATGGTTCAGGCCACCAGAACTTCTCTATGGCTCTACAATGTATGGGTTAGAGGTGGATCTATGGTCGATGGGTTGTGTGATTGCAGAACTCTTGTCTCTTGAGCCTTTATTTCCAGGAATTTCAGATATTGATCAGATCAGCAGAATAACCAACGTGCTTGGAAATTTAAATGAAGAGGTCTGGCCAGGTTGTGTCGATCTTCCAGACTACAAGTCAATCTCATTTGCCAAAGTAGAATCTCCTCTTGGTCTAGAAGGCTGCCTTCCCAACGAATCAGCGGATGTGATATCGTTGCTCAATAAGCTAATCTGTTATGATCCAGCTACTAGAGCTACTGCTATGGAGTTGCTGAATGACAAATATTTCAGTGAAGAGCCTCTTCCAGTTCCAGTTTCAGAACTCTATGTGCCTACAACAAGGAGTGGGCCAGATGAGGATTCTCCTGTAAAATGGAATGATTACAGGGTAATGGATTCAGATTCAGATTTTGACGACGCCTTTGGACTGGTGAAACTAAAGCCTATCTATCAGTAGTGGATTTACAATAGAATTCCCCTGACTCCGAATATCACTTAAGGTACGTGGTCAAAATCTCTCCATCGTTTAAACACAAAAATTTGCCATAAAATATTTGCCTCTTTCTCATAGAGATGGGAGAATTTACCAAAACCAGTCTGTTTTCTGAAGATCTGGTTTAGGCAGACTGATAAGAATTAATTTTTTGTTATGTCATATTGTTGAGGTATCATCAACGTTGTCATTTTCTCTCACTAATCGGTTTTCTTTCCATCGTGTTGCTCTCAATTATTTCAGTTTTATGGGTAAACCTCTGATGCTTCCTTGTCCGATCAATTACATTGATTACATTTGGCTGGGTCCATGGCTGAGAACGTTGATTCCCGGAGTTCCTTGAATTCGCTTACACTATCAAAATTGTGCTTTGTGTTGTTCCTCTCTTTCTCGCTGTTGAATAGAAAACGGGAACATTTACAACTGTAGAGTTGATGTTAGCCTTAAGCTAGCTAAAGACCTAGTTTTCTTGTTACCCAGGCCAATCTTTCTACTCAAGTTACAATGAGAAAAAAGGGTCTAATATATACGCGAGTTTGCTTCCTGTCTTCTGTGTTTCTTCTGTTTATCAATTTTGTACTTTTCATCTCAACATGTGTAACAGCTTCTTACTCTTATGACCTTCACTCGCAAGGTTGAGTAAGTAACTCTACATAATGAGGCCATGAAGTAAAGCCAATCTTAGTTATCATCGAGTTTTTGCTAAGATGATTTATTTTCCATCAAGCAAATTACATATAATCAAATTCTTATATCCACATGTAGTCATTGGACTAAAACTGTATTGAGCATATCGTTGAAATTTAGTGTCATATCATATCATTGGACTAAAACTGTATTCAGCAAAAATTGCCATTGATATCATAAGTGCCATACTAATAAAAACACTAATGTTACTTTGTATAAGAAAAGGAAGAAAAACCAGAGCCGATTCTTATGAAATGAATCAGCCAATAGTGGTGTATACATATCAGTTATTAAACTTATGGGGCTAGTTGAAAATTAAACTGAATTTAAGAGGCCAAAAAATAATTAACGACAATTTCCAGCATCTATCGCACAGTCGCCCTAGGTTTTTTCTCTGAAACGGACATCCAGAATCCCGGAGTGAGCTGACAATCGGAGAGAAATGGGGTCGACTGAAAGAGATATGACGACCCAGCATCACCCGCCTCACATAAGCAGTCTCGTCGTACGACCATCCGGAAGCAAAGACGAAGAAGGCGCCCGCCAGGCTTCTGCCGGAGACTATGAGCCCGGAGAGGTCTCCCGTGACCGGCTCTCATTTGCTCGTTCAGACCGGTACAAGGGTGAAAATGGTTCGTATCTCTTATAAAGTCGTTACATTCCAGTCCTATCTTTTGTTGAGTTTCTTCTTTTTATGGTTTCGATTTCTGAATTGGGGTAGAACAGACTTATTATCACTGAGGATTTACGGGTTTGAAAAATGAACGGTTCGTAGTTACTGGAAAGTGCTACTTACAAAATTCATTACATTTGAAGAAAACTAGGCAGAAATCCTTCGTTTATTCATTACAAAACGTTTGCAGTCGTCTGCCTCTTAGTCAATGTTTTCTCTCCGTTGACTTGTGAATCCGTTGGTGTAGTCTTGTTGAGGAGAATCGACACTGTTGTGCTAAGTTTTTCATGAGCATTGGATTCCTATGCTCTCTGTAAATTTTTGTGCAGTGAACATGCTCTTATATGAACTTCCTTTACTGCCACATTGCAGTGTGAATTGCAAATGAGCCTTGTATTTTGTGTGTGTATACAGCTGCTCTTTCCTGCAACAACTTACGCCTTCTAGAAGGAATGTTGGATTTTTGGTCTGACTGTTTGGGTCAGGTTTTTGTTCTGGGTCTGTGGAAATTCTAGTATAACATGTTCGGGCAATATCACTAGTGGAAATTCGTGATGCGAAACCACGGGTTTTTGTTTGTCTTGTAACTGGTATAAGAATGCATTTCATATTGATTATATATGGTTATACAGCTAAGAGTTTGGCATATGCCATGATGCTTGAGTATCTGAGAATGCGCTATTAGGTCTCCTAAGGAGTTGTAATTTAGCATCTGTCATTATCCGGTGTTTTATCATTTCTGCACAGAAAATACCCTTGATGATTTTTGAACTTTGCTGTCTGATAACCTATACTTTTGTGGTCCCTAACTGAAGAGTACCGGCAACCTGCTGACTTGATAATAGTTTTCTCTTTTTGTTATACTGTACTTGACCCATTCTCCTTCGGCTGGCCAATTTTTTTATGCAGGACGTAGAACTCGTGCAAGTTCTAGCTCACCATCCCGTCGTGCATATGAAGATCACCGACATGGCTCTGAACTGAATCACTCAGGCGCTCCGCCTCGCGGCCGTGAGTTCAGCGGCAGAAAGGAAGCATCTGGCAGATACAGAGATGATTCAGCACCCTATGCTAGAGGTGGAGCTAGTTCTCGTCCTAATGGAAGAGGTTTGGATGGACCTGAACCTGCCCATGGACATTATAACAACCCAAAGGTGCAACCAAGAGATGGAGATTGGTACTGTCCAGATTCACTGTAAGCAGCCGCCTTAGTTATTCTAAATTTCTAATAGAATCTCAGGGTGTTACATATCACAATGTACAAAAGTTTTCTGAATTCATTTGTATGTCTTTTTTTGTTATGGATATAGATGCAGAAACTTGAACTTTGCGAGACGTGAGTACTGCAACAAATGCAAGAGGCATCGTAATGCACCAGCTAATAGTCATCCACCGCCTCCTGTTCGTCCTCCTCCCATGAATCTCTCCCCAAGAAGAGACTTTAACGGCTACAGGTCTCCTCCTCCACGTGGCTGGCCTAGAGACTACCCGCCACCAAGACATGACCATCCCACATGGAGAGACAGAGAAGGAGACCGTCTGCATTACTCAGAAAATGAGTATCCTCCTTCCAGAAGAATAGCATCTGACTGGATTCGTACTGAGCGGCTCCCGAAACCTCATTATGAGAGACGTCCACCTCTGAGTCCACCGCTTCCTCCACCTCATGGTGGAAGATGGGAAAGACCTTCAAGAGAGAGGAGCAGATCACCGCCATTGAGAAATGGTCCACGGCTGCCAATGAGAGGTGGTCCACCACCGCGCCGAGATTATGGTCGTGACAGTTATTTTGAGAGGGGAGGACAAGGCGATCGACGTGGCGGCAGAGAGAGAATGGGAAACTCTTACTGATGCAAAATTGTGTATGTCTTTGGACTTTGGAGTTTGGTTTAGACATTGAAGTTTTCCCCAAAAATCTATGTGACCTTGTATTACACCTTAGATTATTTGTTGTTAGCAAATTTTTGTTGCTCTTTGTGCAAAAAACAACAGAAAACAAAAAGCAATTTCGTAGTTTAAGAAAGTTTCAAGGCGAAGTCAAAATACGACGCTTCTTCTTAAAGGGCCCTTTTGTTTTGCTTTATGTATGTCTTGTGTAGGAACGAGTGGTTTGTGCACGTGTCCAGTCTCCATTGGTTGATATCTCTAATACACAAATTTATAAAAGGGTTTTTGGATATTTTTTCAGAGGAGATCTAACGGTGTAAAGACAAGAAAACCTAAAGCTATTATGAATTCACATCGTTAGATCACCGTTTTAACAAGATCCGTACGATTAGATTGCAACGAAAATCTAACCGTTCAATATAATCCAGAAAATTGAAATTTCAAAACATGTTAGAGAGAGGGAGGTGAGATGTTGTGGAAGAAGAAGAACAAAACCGAAAGTATTTGCTTTTAATTTGTTTCCGCTGTTTTAATTTACCAAATTCCTCTCGGGGCTTCGTCTTCTTCTTCTTCTTCCTCCTCGTGTAGAGCTAAACCCAATAGAACCCTAATTTTCATATCTCTCTCTTTAAGCTTATCCCCTTTCTCTCTCCTTCTCTCTCTATATCAATGTACGCGGATAAAATTCAAAGTCCCGTTGAGTTTTAACAGCCGCCAAATCGGTTGTGATTTTCGCGCTCCGGTGGGATTCGGATCTGGAATTTTCGCTATGAATTTCTTGAGCTGATTTATGTAATTTCTCATTTGTTCACGGTGATATCAGCTGTGAGATTTTTCGAGGGTAAAAAAAAAGGAAAATTTCTGGGTTCCTTGAATAACTCGAGATTCGAAAATTACAGATGGGTGAAAGCGGCGGAGGAGGCGAATTCCCGTCAAGAAAGGACGGTGTTGAAGAGTCTGGCGGTTTTCTGTCTAAGAAGCCAGCGCGACAACTCGACTTCACTGGTGGCTCCAATGAACATTCACTCTCTAAAGCGGCGCCTACCATCGTAGATACGGCAGTGAAGACAATCATCCCTTCACCGGCAACGACGACGCGGCCTTCTTCGGCCCCGGGAATCAGCCAGGTGCGACCGACGTTACCAGTGATAACGTCAAATCCGCCGTCACAATCACAAATCTTTAACGCGCCAATCAGGCTCCCGTAAGTCTTATCGCTTTTGCTCTCTGTTAGTTTTATCAGTTGAGCCCTTCGATTCGCCCTTTTAGTCTAGTTTCGAAGACCGTTGATTTTGAAAATTCAAACATTTAATGTGTGGGTTTGCAGAAGTTTGATTACGGATGATGAAATGGTTTAAAGCTTAAACCTTTTTGACTAATTTGTGAAGCTCTGTCCAAGGATTAAGCATTTTTTACTTCGCATTCACCTTAATATTACCAGAAATTTTGTATGAATTTTCAATTTTTTCTTCTCTTTATGCCCTTTCTCGCAGAAAGCCGGAATCTCCAAAATCTAGACCAAGGCCTATCGTTGAAGCTAGAGATGGAACCCCTCAAAAGAAGAAGCAGTGTAACTGTAAACACTCACGCTGCTTGAAACTGTAAGTCTTCATTTCATGCTTAGGGATTGTCATTCATAGAAATTGTTATGTTGTAGTTTATATTTGAATTATCCATTCTTAGCTCTGGGTGACATTTTAGTATGATTGATGGATTACTCAAGTTGTTACATGTTCCATATCTTTTCTTTTTTGTGTTGCATTCCTAAGAACATCAAAGTCTTTTTTTGTTAACCAACCCTTTTTTATTTGCTGTTAATGGTGGATTTATACATTACTTTTTAACCTCTGTAAACTTACATTATGCATTATCTTGTCAGGTACTGTGAATGCTTTGCATCCGGAACATATTGTGATGGTTGTAACTGTGTCAATTGTTTCAACAACGTTGAAAATGAACCTGCGAGACGAGAAGCTGTGGAAGCAACTCTGGAACGTAATCCAAATGCGTTCAGACCTAAAATTGCTAGCAGTCCCCATGGTGTGCGGGATAAAAGGGTATGCTGTTCAAGGAAGATTAATGTTACTGATAATGCAATTATATGCTCAAGTTTTCCTGTCGCTGAGAAGCTTCTTGCTTGTGCTATTGTGAAAAGACTTTGTTAAACTAGATTTAGCTTAGAGTTCTTTAAACTGTTCATTTGTCTTTGCAGGAGGAGATTGGTGAGGTTGTGTTGTTAGGAAAGCATAACAAAGGATGTCACTGCAAGAAATCAGGATGCCTTAAGAAGTATTGTGAGTGCTTTCAGGCAAACATTCTTTGTTCCGAGAACTGCAAATGCTTGGATTGCAAAAACTTTGAAGGAAGTGAAGAGAGACAAGCTCTGTTTCACGGTGAACATGCCAATAACATGGCTTATCTCCAACAAGCAGCAAATGCAGCCATTACTGGAGCTGTTGGTTCCTCTGGCTTTGCTCCTTCTCCAGCACCTAAGAGAAGAAAAGGTCAAGAGATTTTTTTCAACCAAGCAACCAAAGATTCATCTACGCATCGACCTAGCCAGATTCAACAGGTACCGAATTACCATTTTGGCACACATATATCTTGGCACACATATATCTATATATATATGCTTTTTGGTATCCATTTATGGAAACTGACATTGTGCTTAGAGAAAGGAAATTTTGTTATTTCTATATAGGCAAATAATGGAAGAACTAGTGGCACAACCTTAGGCACATCTCAAACGCCTGTTTCTCGTGCTGGTGGCAATGCATCGTCAACTCCATCAAAATTTGTATATAGGTCAGTTTCTCATGTTTACAAGTTACTTAGCTGATCCTCGAGCTGCATAAAACTGACTTTTATGTTGTATTTTTTTTAAGGTCCCTCTTAGCAGATATAATCCAACCACAGGATGTGAAAGCACTTTGCTCTGTTTTGGTTACTGTAGCCGGAGAAGCGGCAAAGGCATTAACAGGTGAAACTTTAAGTGATAAGTGTGTATTTCTGAGGTTTTGGCTCTGTATGTATCATTCATTGATCTTCCTATCAAATTTTCTCAGATCAAAGAAATGAAACAGAAAATCGGGTGGAAGATCAAACTGGAACTTCTTTAGCTTCTTCGGCACAAGATTACTCCCAAAATAAAGATGCCGGAGATGTCGAGATGGAAGAAACTTATGGAAATCAAGCTGGTAAGGATGGACCCGAGGATTCCAACTCAGATAGCAGTGATGTCTCTAAAGGGAAGCCGCTATCTCCAGCAACTTTGGCTTTGATGTGCGATGAAGAAGACACTATCTTCATGGTAGCAGCAGCTTCATCTAATGGTTCAGTGGACCCCAGTGGCTGCGGAACAAACTCACAAGGCCAGACAGATATTTACGCAGAACAGGAAAGAGTAGTATTAACCAAATTCAGAGATTGCCTTAGTCGACTTATCTCTTACGCAGAATTAAAAGGTACATTTTGATCTCGGATTTTTCACAAACAACTCATCAAGGAAAACTATCTTCTTCAAAAAAATTGGTGGTTTGCAGAATCAAAATGTTCATCTTTGGCAAGAATGCAACTACAGCCACCAACAATTGCAACTGTGAAAACCGAAAATGGGATTCAGCAGCAAGTACCAGCTGTGAATGGAGTTTCTCGAATTACTAATGAACCTTCACTCAACAAACCGCAGCCTTTACAGCTGATGACCACAGCATCAGCAGCAGCAGCAGCAACAACAAACACTCATCATCCTCATGAACCTCCAGCGTTATTAGAGAAGAAAGACCTCTGAATCAATAAAAGTACACTCTACCTTGGACAAAAATAACTTACCATAGAGAACACAAACAAGCTGAAATTCGCCTTGCCAGGGCCCTCTTTTTATTAGGGGATTTCATCCATTTCGAAAGACGGTTGTGCGGCTTCAGAGCATTGGCAGGTGATTAGAGAGATTAATAGACACAAGTTTTTGTTGTGTCATTAGGCTTTTTTCTCTTTATTTTTCTTCTAAAGTCTCCTCTTTGAAGCCCCTGGCTGGAGTAGATTATAATAGAGAGCTTTGTTTCCTTTACTCACGAATTCTTTGTTAGTGTTTTGTGTTCATCATTACTTCTTCTTTTTTTCTTCTGTTGATGGTGTTTAGTCGTTAGAACATACTTTATTATATCTCATCATATGATATGTTCTTTTTCTCAGCTTTTCTGTAGGATTTGATATAGAATAAATCCATTATTCGAATTTAAAGTTTTTTTAAGTTTCTCCATTCTTTTTAATAATACTTTTGGGTTGATATAAATAAGTTTTATCAGCTGTTGGTAATAAGACTATTTTATTACATATGAGAATGACGTCACTACAAACATTTGAAAAAAAAATTGGGAAGTGTTGAAACAGAACACTGTAAAAGCATTTTATGATTGAAACAACAAAGAGAGACTGATTTATTTCTCCTTCAGTGACTTAACAGACATTAAGCCTCTCCTTCTGCGCAAACTTGTTCAAACGCATCTTTTGTGCATTCACAATCGAGACCTCGACGATTTTGGTTCACTCTGCAGCCAAAAACCAGAGATTTCATTGTAAAACGCAACGCATAATATACTTCACTATATATACTTACAGCAGAAAAACATTTACCAGTCGTATGAACTTTCTGGAAGACATTGATGTCGAAACCACCCGAAACCTTTTGTTCAAATCACTAAACTAGCAATGAAAAAAGAGTCGTTTTTCTTACTTCACAGTCAATTTCAGTTGAAACCAGTAAAAGAAGTCGGTGGTTTTTTTATAATAATTTGTGACTTATGGGCCAAAACGTTGGGCTACATCTATATGTTTTTGGGGCTTCTATGGGCCCAATTTTAAGAAAGAGAGAATAGCATTAAAGGAGGTGAAATAACTCAACTATAAGATGCATAATGTAATTATTTATAATATTGTTGCTACTGATCGAGTTCTCGTGATCATTTATGTTTCAGTGACCATTTTATATTCCATTTGTTAGGGTCTCAAGTTCGGTTTATCAGTAATGAATAACTTACATATTTTAACTCCTTTAACTTGCATATATGTATAGAAAATGGCTTCAAATCCATCTATACTACAAAACGAAAAGTTCTGTTTTGTCTTTTGTAATATAACTATTTTCATTTGATTATTTAAATTCTGAAGAAAAAACAAATGTCAAAAACAATTTTAGAATACGGTAATCTGGTAGGTTTTTTGTTATTGTTGTTTTTATTATAAATATTTAGAAATTCTAACTTTATGTAATATATATGAACAACAAATTAACATTATCATCGCAAATTTGCATTTTGCTTTTTCATAATATTAAAAGTTGCATGGTCTATTTTGAATATTATTTGACGACTTTCAAAAAAATATGTGGGATCTTGATTTCTTTTCTTATTCTATTTCGATCTATAAATTAAGCATAGACAAATAATTCGAATCGAATGAATTGAACCAAAACCGAACCAAAACACATAGATTTCGGTTATTATTTAGTTATAAAAAATAATCAAACGGATATTATTTTGGAAAACCATGGTTATTGGTTACTAAGCGAAACTGAATTGAAAACCGAAATAATATTTAAAAAAACCAAATTATTCTCTATTATTTTCGGTTATTTTTGGTTATTTTTCAGTTTTTTTATTATTTTCGATTATTTTGGTTATTTTGATTATTTTTTATTTTTAAATTTAATAACCGAATCGACCGAAATCGAAATACAACCGAAATGAAACCGATGTGAAATATAAAAATAACTGAATGAATCTTTAATGTTACCAACCGAAAAAAACAAAATCAAAAATAACCAACCGAAACCGAAGCAAATATCCAAATGCTCCAAACTTACTATAAATATTATAAACCGATCCCATGAATGAACTCTAAACAAGAACCTAATTATTTTGACTCATATGAAGAAAAAACACAAACAAAATGATCTTATTCAATCTCCATATTATTCTTTTTATCTTCCAACCTGTCAATTCAATGCATTTACATGATCTATTATCTTTGGCCTTTGGGTGCAGCCACATGCTCTGCATGCTCTCATTTATTGCTCCTATATTGTATTTGTATATTTATTGAGTATCCCAGTTTAATTCTTTTGGCATAATCAAAACTAATAGAATTTTAATGTACTGTATATACATAAGAGAATTAAGTAGCAATAAACTGTAAACGTGGAGTGATCTGCATCAAACATATGTGAAATGAGATGGTCCAACATTCATTTACAACTTATCCCCATCTGTCACTTTATACCCTAGTTTAACTCTTTCTCTTCTCCTATATAAACTACCTCAAGTACTATACACTCTTCACCACTCTCTTCACTTAACAAACACAAGTAGATAAGTTACGAAAAGAGCAAAAACAACTGAACAAGAGATGGCAATTAGGTTTTTAGCCATGTTCCTTGTTGCTCTCACGCTGGCTCAATCTGCCATTGCAACCAGACCGGCTCCGGCCAAGAATGTCGGTGCTGGCGTTGACGACCAAAAGAACTTTGTGGCGTTTGCTGGCGTTGGTGGAGCTGCTGGAGTAGGTGGAGTAGGTGGTGTTGGAGCTGGTCTTGGTGGTGTCGCCGGTGGAGTCGGTGGTGTTGCAGGAGTTTTGCCTATAGGAGGTGTAGGTGGCGGAATTGGAGGTCTAGGAGGTGGTGTAGGTGGACTCGGTGGGGTAGGTGGTCTAGGAGGTGGTTCAGGTCTTGGTGGTGGAGTAGGTGGACTCGGCGGTGGTTCTGGAATCGGTGGTATAGGCGGTGTTGGTGGTTTGGGTGGAGGTGGCGGTGGAAGCGATTGCGGTGGAGTTCTTCCTCTAGCTGATCACCCTTGAAACTATTTTTGTTTCTCCTTCATAACCAAAGATCTACGGATGGGTTCATAATTATTAATATTTGTATCAGTATCATTATGAATGTTTTTCAATCTTTTTCGATGTTAATGTTTAAGTGTTTGTATGCTTTCCATATATGTTTTTTGGTTATCAGCTGTTTGTTATTAATTACTCGTGAAAAACATGTGCTATCAATAAATAGTCCATTTTCGTATGGGAACGACCGTGTTACTTGCTTGTACCCCAAGATAATATAATTGCAATTTGCATGCACGAATATAATAGCAAAACTAATATATTCTTGTTATAAAAATAGTTTTGTAGATTATTAATTATGAACAAGATTTCGTTTTTGTCAACCATTTTACGTCAGTGTTGTATTATAAGCACGTAAGGGCGTTGCATTACAGTTGTGAGAAACTGTCGACAGCAAATATATTTTTTCATATTTAGGAATGATCCAGGCTTTTTACCTACTCGACTAATTATATATAATATTTACAAAGTGAATATAACTGTTAACTAATTCTTTCACCAAAGTTTTAAATGGGTATAAAAACATAATACTATTATTTTTACTTACCGGGAGACGTAAATATGAGTAAATTAACATCAGGTCTTATCTAATTACCATTTTTTAGAATATAAATTACCATTCTTGGCCACTTGTGAGCTAGAAGAGTTATGGTGAAGCGGTTTTTCACTTTATTCTTGGTTCTTGCCCTAACCTCAGCTTTTGCTTATGACGCAAGAAATAGCCTTGGTGGAGTCTCTAACCAGAAGAACTCCCTTGGTTACGGTGGCTGGACAATGGTTTACTGTTTGGTGGGTCGGCGTGGGTGTGTCTGGTCCCGGTGATAATCTCGGCTTTGGTGGTGTTGGTGGAGGCTTGGCTTTGGGTGGTGGCTCAGGCGCTGGTTTACAGGTTGTGGCTTAGGCGGTGGAGTTTGTGTCGGTGGAAGAAGTACTGGAGGACTTTAACTTCCCTTGAGTTATTACTTTGGTTATAAGGTTTTGTACAGTCCTTGAGCTAGGTCTAGATATTAACTTGAATTTTTCCGGTTAACATTGTAATAAAATCTCGTAAAAGACAACGTACTGTTAAGAAGTGTTGGTGTGGTTAGGTGATAAAGTATTAAAGTCGAAATAAGTGATCAGTTCCAAGTTAGAAGGGAACCTGACAAAAAAAACAGTAAAAGTAATTTATTATAGACTTGACATTGCAAGTCAAATTTTGCTTGCGAAGTTGGTTGTCTCATGTGTGCATTTATTCTCTTTCTCTTTGATATATATAAATGTATGGGTTGTGTTATTCCACTCTATACATCTGAAAATTAACTCATGGATATTTCTTCTATAATATCCGGAGAACTGAAACTTGCATATTTGACTAACCATAGTATATAACTTTATATTATATTCTTTGAAATTCCCACTGTACTGTATAACCAGAGATTGAAGTTAGATTGTGAAAACATATCTCGGCACCATATTCTCTTTTAAAGAAATCAAACCGAGTAAACCGAATCGAACCATGACAAACCGATTTGGTTGACTTATCTGGTTTGTAACCGACACAATAAATACATATGTAACTTAAAATGCAATTAATTCATTAAGAATTATTTGCTTAAAAGTAGTATAAAAGGAGGATGAACCTCATTTATAAATTCAGTCCAAAAAATCATTGAGAAATAAACTAGTACTATTCAGATCATTCTTTGTGTGAGAGCTGAATTGTTTATTCGGTTCTAACATTTGGCGCCGTCTGTGGGGAAGAAATTCACCCTAAGTAAAAAAAAAAAATCATCAATCACAATGTCGAGCTCCGGCGATGATCGCTCTGATTCCCTCTCAAAGATTAAGGCTCTGTTGATTGACCTCAAGTCAACTGTCGACAAGCAAAAAGAATCCAATGACAATCTCGTGGCGCGGTTTAACGCACACGAAACCCAAGTCTTGACGCAGCTCAACAACCTTGCGACAGCTCAAGCCGAGCTCGAGTCGAGAGTAATGGCGCTCAGCGCACCGAGTGGTTTCCAAGTCGAGGAACACCCTCAGCAGGGATCCGCTAGAATGCGCCTCGACTTTGGCACCCGACCCGAGGATCGAGTCGTTTTCAGCATGACTCCTCGCGCCGATCTCCTCCCAGGAGAAACATCGGGAACCCCACTACCATCGCAACCCCACACGGGGTTGTCGCGAGAAGAACTCCCCGTTCTGGGACAGGGTGTAGACCGTGATCAAGCCCTACCTGGAGGACGCTACGAGAACTCTCAGGAAAACCCCAATGTGGTGGGATACGAGAGTCTCCGGAGATCCATTGAAAGAACTAACGCCGGGCTCGCGGCAATGACCTCTAAAGTTCATAAAGCATCAAGCGCAGCCCCTGAGATCGATCGCGTGATCGAAGAAACTGAGAAGTCACCATTCTCATCTCGGGTAGCGAACACGCAAGTGAAGGAGACTGGCAAGCTGAGATTGCCGGTCTACGAAGGAAACTCGGATCCAAAAGCGTATATGACAGCATTCCGAATCGCCGCGAACCGAGCCCACTTCAGCGAGGAAGAAAAAGACGTGGGATATTGCAGGTTATTCGCAGAAAATTTAGTGGGACCTGCACTCGACTGGTTTTCCCAACTACCAGAAAACTCGATCGATAGCTTCAATCAGTTGTCGACGGTGTTTATCAAGCATTATTCCATCTTTATGGGAAGCGGAGCGACCGATGCGGACCTGTGGAATGTCACGCAAGCCGAAACAGAGTCGCTACGGTCCTATATAGACAATTTCAAGAAGGTGAAGGCCAAGATAGCTGGAGTCAGTGACTCGACAGCACTCGCCGCCCTGAAACACGGACTCTGGCACGAGTCCCCTTTCCGTTTTGATCTGACAATTCATAAGCCAGAAACGATCGAGGACGCATTACACAGATCGACGAACTGGATAGTAGCCGAAGAGGAGAAGTTGGCTCTCGCCAGAAAGTTCAAACCAGGCAAAAGTGGAGCAGAGTCTTTCCCAAACCAAAGGCGGTTCGAGAAAAGAGACGGAAAGGATACCCGTACGTACGGCAACGGAAAACTAACATACGCTATAGATCGGAACCCTGAAAGAAATGCAGAGGGTAGTCCGAGAAGAATGGGCCGAGACGAGAATGCATACTGCGAGTTCCATAAGTGTAGCGGACACGCCACTAAGGACTGTTTCAACCTAAGGGAATTCCTAATGGCAAAGTATCTCACAGGAGAGCTCTGGGGCTGCGGGGCCAAGATAGACGAAGGAGAAGCCCAGCGCAACGAAGAGGAAAACGCGAATAATAAGCGGGGCAGGCCATCTTCCGAGAAGGAAACGAGGATTCAAACACAGAAGAAACGAATAGATTTCATAATGGGAGGATCAAAATACTGCCGCGACTCTGTAACATCAATAAAGACTTGGCAACGAAAAGCCGACTTCGGACGATCTAAGTTTGAAGAAAGCTCCGGGCCCGTTCTATCTTTCTCCGAAAAAGATGCCGCTCACCTCAATAGCCCGCACGACGACGCGCTAGTCGTCGAGCTAGACATCGGACCCAATTGCGAGGTGTCAAGAGTCCTAATCGATACCGGGAGCTCAGTCGACCTACTTTTCCTAGAAACACTACGAAAGATGGGAATCGGCAAGGAGGAAATTCAAGGACCTCCCCTCCCCTTGACCGGATTCAATGGGGTGACCGAGATGTCATTAGGTACTTTGAGGTTACCCGTCTCGGCTAAGGGGGTGACTAAAATGGTCGAATTCACGGTGGTGGACAGACCAGCAACTTACAATGTCATCCTCGGCACGCCTTGGATCTACGCAATGAAGGCAGTCCCCTCGACATATCATCAGTGTGTGAAATTCTCAACACCAACAGGAGTAGGAGTATTACGAGGGAACCAAAAGAGCTCACGGATATGCTATATGAGCGGGCACCGTCTCCGACTTCAATAGCAATTAACAAGAGGGGACGAGTCCAAAAAATCGGAAAAGACAGAAAGTCGGAAGGGTCCCCATTCCAACTCCATAATTCAAGTCCCTCTCGATCCAACCAACCCGGATCGGAGCGTCGCCATAGGGGCAGACGTGGACCATGCGATCAAACAAGAGTTAGAGGCTTTCTTAAAAGAGAACAAGAATACCTTCGCTTGGACCACCGAGGACATGATGGGGATCCCCACCGATGTAATCACCCACGAGCTGAACGTTGACTCGGCATTCAAGCCGATCAAACAAAAACGGAGGCGGACAGGTCCGGAGAAAGCTCAAGCCGTGAACGAAGAAGTAAAAAAACTTCTCAAAAATGGAATGATTCGCGAAGTCCGATACCCAGAATGGCTAGCTAATCCAGTGGTAGTCAAAAAGAAAAATGGGAAGTGGCGAGTCTGTATCGATTTCACAGATTTGAATCGAGCATGCCCAAAAGATAGTTTCCCACTACCACACATAGACAAACTGGTGGATTCAACGGCGGGAAATCAATTGCTAACTTTCATGGACGCGTTCTCTGGATATAATCAAATTCTTATGCATCCAGACGATCAGGAGAAGACGTCATTCATCACCGATATGGGGACCTACTGTTACAAGGTCATGCCATTCGGGTTAAAAAACGTTGGGGCCACTTATCAAAGACTGGTGAACCGAATGTTCTCGAATCAAATCGGGAGAACTATGGAGGTTTATATAGATGACATGCTCGTAAAGTCTGCGCGTGCCGAAGAACACATGGATAATTTGAAAGAATGCTTCGATATCTTGAATCAGTTCGGAATGAAGCTGAACCCCACGAAATGTACATTCGCCGTAACTGCAGGAGAATTCCTCGGATACTTAGTCACGGAGCGAGGAATCGAGGCCAATCCTACCCAAATCTTCGCTTTCCAGCAAATAACTTCTCCAAGGAATATTAAGGAAGTCCAGTGCTTGACAGGGCGAATCGCAGCCCTGAACAGATTTATTTCCCGATCAACGGATAAGAGCCTCCCATTCTTTGAGATACTAAAGGGAAACAAATCATTCATTTGGAACGAAGAATGTGAACAAGCGCTCACTGAGCTGAAGGCCTATCTCTCCAGCCCTCCGATATTGGTCAAACCATAGCCAGGAGATATCCTTTACCTGTACGTAGCTGTATCCGCCGTAGTAGTCAGCGGAGTGCTAATCCGAGAAGATAAAGGGGAACAAAGACCAGTTTTTTACGTGAGCAGACGATTGGTCAATGCTGAAACACGATACCCAGCCTTCGAGAAATTGGCTCTCGCAGTGATAACGGCAGCTCGGAAGCAAAGACCCTATTTCCAATCACACACGATTGTCGTAATGACAACTCAACCGCTACGCGGGGTACTCCATAGTCCGAATCAATCGGGACGGTTGACAAAATGGGCAATCGAGCTGAGTGAGTACGACATCGAATACCGAATAAGAACAAGCATCAAAGCCCAAGTTCTTGCCGACTTCGTCATCGAACTACCCAAGGAAAGCTTTGGAGAATCGTGCCGCAATGGGAGGTGGACTCTCCACGTGGATGGATCATCAACGAATCACGGATCCGGAATCGGAATACGACTCACATCTCCGACTGGGGAAGTAATCGAACAGTCTTTTCGCCTATTGTTCAATGCCTCCAATAACGAAGCAGAATATGAATCGTTAATCGCCGGCTTGAGGTTGGCGAGCGGAATCGGGGTAGACGAGCTAGAAGCATTCACAGACTCTCAGCTCGTAGCTAGTCAATTTAACGGCGATTACGAAACCAAGGACGAGCGAATGGAATTATACCTCAGAATAGTTCAAGGACTCGCACGACTGTTCGACCACTTCGAACTCAAACGAATCCCAAGAGCAGAAAACGCCCAGGCTGATGCACTGGCAACCTTGGCTTCCACAACCGAACCAATGATAAAAAGGGTAATTCCGATCGAAAGTATTGAGACACCAAGCATAAAGTTTCATTCAAACATCATCTTCGAGATCAGCAAAGACACGGAAAACCTGCCCTATGGTCAACAGTCTGTTTTGATCGAAGAAGAACATCAAGCCAAAGATTGGAGAGTCCCGATAAAGGAGTACATAGCAACGGGAACAATGCCAAGTAATTAATGGGACGCAAGGAAACTCAAAGTAATCAGCGCCCGATTCTGTGTACTCGAGGATAAGTTATACAAACGGAGCATAGCCGGCCCGTATCTCAATTATGTCGACAAAGAGGACGCAGAAACGATAATGAGAGAAATGCATGAAGGTTTATGCGGAAGCCACTCATCAGGTCGTAACCTCTCACTCAGAATCAAACGACAAGGGTATTACTGGCCAACCATGCTGGCAGACTGCGAACGTTACAAAAAGCATTGCGATAGCTGCCAAAGGCACGCACCGGTGAATCACCGTCCGACCGAGGAGCTCCAATCACTTTCAGCCCCGTATCCATTTATGAGATGGTCAATGGATATTGTCGGACCTCTGCACCCTTCGACAGGAAACGTGAAATATCTATTAGTGATGACAGATTATTTCTCGAAGTGGGTAGAAGCAGAATCATACAAATCGATCGTGGATTCAACGGTGCAAAGTTTCATATGGAAAAACGTTATATGCAGACATGGTTTGCCTTACGAGATCGTCACGGATAACGGATCGCAGTTCATCTCGAAAAAGTTTGAAAGGTTCTGCGAGACATGGAAAATTCATCTAAGTAAATCAAGCCCTCGTTACCCGCAGGGGAACGGACAGGCCGAAGCCACAAACAAATCGATATTAAGCAACCTGAAGAAGAGACTCGGAGCACACAAAGGAAATTGGGCAGACGAGCTGCAAGGAGTGTTGTGGGCTTATCGAACTACTCCGCGAAAGTCTACTAGCGAAACACCATTCTCCCTACTCTACGGAGTCGAGGCAGTTATACCGGCCGAAGTCGCAATCCCGAGTCATCGAAGGGAGTCAGCTCCGGAAAACGAAGAAATTAACGAAAACATGCTGCAAGATAATCTCGACGTAATAAACGAAAGACGAGACCAAGCCCTGATACGGATACAGAACTACCAGCAGAGCGCAGCAAGATATTACAACTCAAGGATCAAACCACGGAGATTCGGCATAGGCGAGCTAGTACTACGAAGAGTGTTCGAGAATACAGCGGAGCTCGGGGCCGGAAAGTTGGGTACCACGTGGGAAGGTCCATACAAGATTGCAAAAATAATCAAGCACGGAGTATACGGACTAGAGACCCTCGACCGAAAACCAGTGATGAGATCGTGGAACGCGATCCATCTTAAGAAATACTTTTGCTAAATCATTTTCATTTCAATATATCAATCTGACTCGGAAAATTAATAAAGTTTCTTTTTCTACGAATGATGTCCCAGATAACACTACGTGAACAAGAAACCAAATAAAACGAAGCAGCTCCTCGTAAAATATATATATATATATATATATATATATATATATATACGGACAAGTAGCCGTTACGGAAACAAGGAGCAGTTCGCCAAAGTACAAAAAAAGCGCAAGCAGTTCCTCGTAAAACATACGGACAAGTAGCCGTTACAGAAGCGAGGAACACTTCGCCGAAATATAAAAAGAGCGCAAGCAGCTCCTCGTAAAAGAATACGGACAAGTCGCCGTTACAGAAACGAGGAGCACTTCGCCAAAACAAAAAAAAGCGCAAGCAGTTCCTCGTAAAAAATACGGACAAGTAGCCGTTACAGAAGCGAGGAACACTTCGCCGAAATATAAAAAGAGCGCAAGCAGCTCCTCGTAAAAGAATACGGACAAGTCGCCGTTACAGAAACGAGGAGCACTTCGCCAAAACAAAAAAAAGCGCAAGCAGTTCCTCGTAAAAAATACGGACAAGTAGCCGTTACAGAAACGAGGAACACTTCGCCGAAATATAAAAAGAGCGCAAGCAGCTCCTCGTAAAAGAATACGGACAAGTACGAAACGAGGAGCAAGTAGGACCGTTACGAAACGAGGAACACTTCGCCTAGAGATAAAAAACATTCTAAGCTAATACATGAGCTCGGCCCGACGGTGGTGGCAGCGCGCACATAGCTCATCTCGACGCTACGACGTCGAGACCATCGAAGCAAAAGAACAAAAAGCAAATATAAAAGGAGTTCAAACTTAAAGCGCCCGTCAAACAACATCGCGCTCGTCATCGGTCGAATGATAAAACACTCAACGAAATAATAAAAGGTCCATCGCGATTTCGTCCAATGACAACAATAAAAAAGCACCAAAACAAAAGGAAACTAGACGATAACAATGAAGCGTATCAGGTCGCCAAAACATAAAACAAATACAACATTAAAAATCAAATATCAGCAAGAGGGAGCTGGAATGCAAAAGTTGCCGATACACGCTCCAGGGAGGCAGATGGCCCCAAGGTTGGAACCAAACTCGTCAAACGATGTATCCATGGGCTCAGACTCCGGAACTTCGGACCCCGAAGCAGGACTAACTCTGGAGAGTTCAATGTCAAAAACTCCAAACGCGACAAATCAATCTCTGGAAGTGCGCCCTCGACATCGAGCAACTCGCGAGCACTGATCTCTTTGTCCGTGAGGACAACTTTAAGCTCAGCGTTCAGATCCTCTATTTCGCCGTTGATAATCTCCTCAAGAATCTCCGAATTCGCTCTCGTTTTAGCGCAACGAGACAAGGAACCACGCAGTTTCTCCACCCTAGAAAGATACGATCGAAACCGATCAATGTGAACCTTCACCTCGTTCTTGAGCTCGGCCCGAGCAACACGAGCGGCACTCAAATCTCGATTGCGAGCCTCAAGAAGAGCATTGTATTTGATCTTCACACTCTTAACCTCAGCAACAAGTTGAACGTCCTTCTCGAAAAGCTCTGAATTCTGGGCAATGGCATTCGACAGCTTGACCTCATAATCATCACGAGAAATCTCTGCTTCCCTTAGCGCGTACTCGGAACGATTCAATTGGAGGATAACTTTATCAACAGATTTGACCTTATCAGCATCTTTCTCTCTGAGAGCAGAAAGATTCTTCACTTCGGATTCTAACGACTTTATACGCTCCATCGCTGCGCGAAATTCCGCTTCGGTGGGAGACCGCACGCGTCTCTCGTACAAATCCATCGAGCGATTGTACTCTGCCATCAGCTACACAAAAAAGAGAGAATCTTTCTTACATCTCCAAAGGTGGGAATGAAACGAAGAGGAAACAAAAAAAAACTTACATCTCCAAGACGTTTCGAGAAACTGAGATAGCTCTCCACGTGCTCCTTTCCTAACGTGTCGAACGACGGTAGTTTACATCCAGGCTTTCTGAAATGTTGGGCGATGCGCGCCGTGGCGTCGGGGTCCTCTACGATGTTAGCATCAGAATTGTACTCAAACTGGAAGAAGTGTCTTAACCTTTTGGCACCACCCAAAGACCTCGCACGATTCGGAGCTGGATGTTTGCGCTTGATGCCGCGGCGGTCACCGGCCTCACCATCAATTGGAAGATCCACAGAGCAATCCACAGCAACAGGAGCCCCGTCAACCCGCGTTGTAGAAGGAACAAGGGAGAGCGGCTCCAAATCAACGACAGCGCGAGAAAAGTCACCACCCAAAGCAGGAAGAGCCGCAACAATGGAGCGCGGAGGTGAGGCAAGAGGCGCAGAGCTGGGAGGGGGAGCTCGGGGAGCTGTCTGAGGATCAGGAAGGGAAGAAGGTCGGGAAACGTCACCCAAGTCTTTAGCAGCCTCATCGATAGCCCTATCAGCAGCAGCTCTCTCAGCGGCACGCTGAGCCTTCCGTTCGGCGCGATAACCAAGGCCCGACATCGGTTGTGGTGGAGGATCAGAGGGAATACCTGACACAAAAAAAAGGCGATCGAACACTGAAAGTTAAACCGCCAAAGTAAATCAAACAAAAAACGACGGAACGAGATGAACCTTGGTCAGTGTCAAGCGAATCGGAGTCCCGAAATACTCGAAAATCTTGATTGTAGAGACGATGCTGGGACCTGCGAATACGACTCTTAGAAAAAGAACTCCAATCCGTTGAGCCCTCACGTAGGATAATCACCAACACTTCGAGGTCGTCGCTCGCCGGAGCCCTCTTCAGCGCAACTGCAAAGAATAAATCAAACATCAGGGAAACGAGAGTATTAGCGAGGCAGGAGGCGCAAAGAACACAACTCTACCAGGCCGCTGCGACCAACTGGCCGAAGCCAGAGGACATAAGTCGCCATAGGTAGTTTTATCAATGCGAAAATAAAAAAAGGAACTCCGCCACTTCACGTCTTTGTCAGGAAGACCGGAAAGAATTGCTCGCGAAGGGTTCGGGGTCAAATAGAAGGTGCCATAGCAGGCAGAATTAGCCCTAACACCACACAGACGTGCGACAGTGGGAACATCAAGGGGGAACCCTTCCTCCTCGACCCGCGTTTGCAACCCGACCACAATCCGGATAAAATTCGGGCATAACTGCGGTAGCGCAAGTCCCAGCTCGTGCATCATATGAACAAGAAGTTCGGGGAGTGGGAAGGATAACCCGCAAGCACGAAAGTAAATCTCGTAAGCGCAACAATAACCCGGAGGAGGAAACTCAGGAGAATCGAAAACACCAGGAATGATAATCTCAGTAGATCGATCAATCAGGCCAGAAGAACGGAGGTCGCGAATGCTGGACTCGGAACTAGCAGACCTCAAGTGAGGCCCGAACCGATTCCGTGTCGCCATAGCAAAAATTTACTAAAATCAGAGGCTCACAGAAAGCTCGGCACCTCGCAGACCAGAGCGCACTGCAGGAGAGCTCGGCAGCACGCAGACCCGAGCGCGAAACACAGTACGACGCACGCGATAGCGCGCACAGGGAAGGCGACGCGCCGAGAAGAGCTCGCCTGGGCACGCGCGAGAAGACCACCCGGGGAAGGAAGTAGCACGCCGAGAGCTCGGGCGCCTCGCGCTCGATCCGTAAGCTCTAACCGAGCCGACGAGCAGGAAAAGACGTGCGCGCGAGCTTAGTCACCTGAAGATGAGCTCAGTCCGGAAGGGAATCTGCGTGCGCGCTGATTCCGGACCCGCGAGCCGACACTGGCGCCTTGCGCGCAGGCTGCCGAGGAGAGCTCACCGAACGCGAGTGCGCGCGCCGACAGAGGAACCGCGAGCCGACGGTGGCGCTTTGTGAGCAGGCTACCGGGGAGAGCTCGCCGAACGAAAGGGCGCGCGCGCGGAGGAAGGACGCGCGAGCCGAGCCGACGGTGGCACCTCGCGCGCAGGCTGCCGGGGAGAATCCACCGAACGCGGGTGCGCGCGCCGACAGAGGATGCGCGAGCCGAGCTGACGGCGGCACCTTGCGCGCAGGCTACCGGGAAGAGCTCGCCGAGCGTGAGCACCTTGGGGGGGGGGGGGCGCCGGAGAAAAGAAACGCCGACGGGTAAGAACCCAACGAACGCGGGTGCGCGTGCCGACGAAGGACGCGTGAGCCGAGCTGACGGCGGCACCTTGCACGCAGGCTGCCCAGAAGAGCTCGCCGAGCGCGGGAACCTTGGGGGGCGCGCCGGAGGAAGGAAGCGCCGACGAGGGTGAGGTCGTCAAAGAAGAAGAACAAAAAAATAATAATAATAAAAAAAAACAAAAATAAGGGGAAGGAGAAGGAGATGCTCGACGAGAAAAGAGAGAAGAAAAAGGGAAAAAGAGAGAGGAGCTAACCTTTAGGGTTCCAGGAGTATTTTTAAATAGGGGAAGGAGAACCCTAGATTAAATAGGCAAAGGACACTAAAAATAAGGAAAATTTAATAAATAGGAATCTGAGCAAATCGTCATATAAGGGAAGTCAGAAAATCAAAAGAAGAAAGTTTCCCCAAAGCAATTCGGGAAACTTGGGGGGCAGATTGTGGGCACCATATTCTCTTTTAAAGAAATCAAACCGAGTAAACCGAATCGAACCATGACAAACCGATTTGGTTGACTTATCTGGTTTGTAACCGACACAATAAATACATATGTAACTTAAAATGCAATTAATTCATTAAGAATTAATTGCTTAAAAGTAGTATAAAAGGAGGATGAACCTCATTTGTAAATTCAGTCCAAAAAATCATTGAGAAATAAACTAGTACTATTCAGATCATTCTTTGTGTGAGAGCTGAATTGTTTATTCGGTTCTAACAACATAGTTTTGGTTATTGTAACGTTTCAGGCAATGTAAAACATTCCTGGCTCTATTCAGTTATAACTTGGATCGTTTAATTTTTTTTTTTGTCACTTTGTTTATAAGTATTACAATCGTTTACTGGTCAGAAGAGACATGTCGTATCTTCGAACCAGTATGGTATTGATGTACTTATATGAGAAAATATTGCATTTCTCGCTCTTGCGCCTCTTGCCAAGCTGTCTGCCTGTGCATTATTCTCTCTCGGTTAATGCGTGAGGGAGAATTCTTGGTAGCATTGCCGGATCGCATTGAACTCCTCCATCTCTGTTGTGAAGGCTGGCCATCTGCTTGGGTACTGGATTAATTGGATGAGCTCCGTGGAGTCTGTGTAGAATCGTGTGCAGTATCTCTGCATTCTATGTAGACTTTGCATTGCCCAGCGGAGGCCTAAGAACTCTATGTGTAGTGGAGACGCCCCGCTATATGTTCTCCTCATTCCAAGTAGATCGCTTGTCCCGTCCTTGAGATTTAAGATCCATCCGATTCCTGAGGTTAGCTCCCCTTCTTTCCATGATCCGTCAATAAAGCATTCGGAGGGGGATGTGTCGCTTTCATTTTCTGCGTATTTACTTCCCTCGGTTTTCGTGGGAGGATCCTTTTCCTGGCTATTGGCTTCTATGGATGCAAACCATAGGTTGCTCTCCCTTCGCGCCTTGTCCAGTATGTCTATTGCAGAACGATCTATATTTTTGTATAACTTTTCATTCCTTGCTTTCCAGATTTACCATAGTATCCGTGGGAAACTTCTCGTATCATGATCCTTCTTTGCCTCATCCGGGATTCTCCATAATAGGTAATCCAGGTTTCCAAAGAGGCTGGTAAGCGGGAAATTGGATGGTTCTGAGGGGATATGGGATAGCGCCCATGTTTGGCGAGCCGGCGGGCATAGGAACAAAGCATGGTTTATGCACTCTAGTTCGTGCCTGCATCTGTCACAACTCGGTTCTGGTCGTATGTGCCGGTAGTACAGTTGGCCATAGGTGACTACTGCCCCCGATAGTGCTTGCCATAGGAAATGCTGGATTTTCCGTGGAGCTTTGATCTTCCATATAGCCTGTTTCAGCGGGATTAGTGATGGTTTCTGGTTCGCGGAGATCAGGCTCGGGTTTTCCCATTTTTGTAGTATCTCGTAACCCGATTTGACTGAGTACTCTCCTTCTTTTGTGAAATGCCAACACTTTTTCCTCTGTAGCGTTCTTGTGGTTGGGGTAATGGTCATGATCAACCTCACATCTCTTGAAGAGAATATTTGCTTTAATATTTGGATATTCCATCATCCCCCGTCTGTGTTAATCAGGTTGGATATCCTAAGGTTGGGATACCGCGGTTGATTGTGATTGTCGGGACCTCGTGGGAGTACTTCTGGTATCCAGGTTGGATCGTTTAATTTATTTGACGAAAAGACGTTCATTTAAATTATGCATTTTGATATCGAATGCATTCATTTAGAGGATTGCACCAACAAATTTATCTTAAAACGATATTTCATTTTAATCTTCCAACTTTTTTTTTATATAAAATATTATAGTACTCATGCACTATCTTAAACAGATTTTACATAAGATTATGCAAAACAAGCACATGAGAGAAAAGTATCATCCGAAGCCTTTTTGACGCATTGTCCACCTATAAATTGTGATTCGATACAATGTTTGTTGCAATCTGGAAACTTTGAGCATGGACCTTGTATAATCAGTCTACGTCTATCGTCCGCTTGTGCAGATTCTGTAATTTATATTTTTTGGAAAAAAATTAGTGTTATATTCAAAAACACATTCAAAACACATCGATCTCTTTCAATAATTTACAACAATGCAATGTCCCAATGTATTTAGTAATAAAAACTTATATATATATTATTTGTTTATATGCTCTCAGCTATATGTTATTCGTTTATCTGTCAACGCCAATTACAATTGTAGTTAATCGTACTAATATTTTAATCAACGGTAAAAAAATTATGATATAAAACGTAATGTCTAATCGTTACGATTAACCGTACATAGTTGTGCCAAGTAAACAAATAACAATATGTCACAGTTTCAAACGTAAAAAATGTAATTTGCAAACAAACATAACTATATATATAATAGGTTCTAACTATAAACATGAATGGGGATATAATACACTGAGAAATAGAATATACAAACTATTAGTTTAACTTTGCATACCTGGGATCAAGAAAACAGTCAGACATAAAAACACAAGAAATACAATTTTGCTTGATGATGCCATTTTGAAATTGTTTTGTTTTGTTTTGTGTTTTTTTTTTGTTATGAAATTGAATAGTTATATATATATATTGAATGATCTGGTGTATTTAATTTCTTGGATTCATATTTAGTTATATGCCATATACGTTGAGATTTGTTTTTGACTATTGATGGTATGAGTCTCGTTAATAAATCCTATGTATTAAAAACGATAGCTAAAAATTATATGAACATAAACAAAATTATGGTGTAGCAAACATATCTAGATTTTATAAAATTGGTATCAAATCAAGTCAGATTTTATCAATAAAAACACTTTTTATAGGGGTTTAAAATATGTATATACTATTTTGGGTTTTCGATTGGTAAAAGTAACTTAACAACCGAATGAAATAGTTTTGAAAATCAGTTTCACAATTTCAAAAGTTAAGAAATCTTATACGTTTGCATCAATTTTTCTTTCCATCAAGGGGAAGCTCAAATTTATTGTTAATGGATTTTACAGATCCATACTAATTTCAATAATTTATTATATGAAAATAGAATGACCTTCTCCTACAAATTTGCCACATGTGCTCTCATTTTTAAAAAAAAAAATCAAAAAAAGTAAATGCAAAAAATATAATTATTAATAAATTTTTTCTCCTCCAAATCCACTATCTTTCTTCATACAATCTTGACTTCTGAACTAGACGATGATTAATGTTAACCAAAAATAGAGAAATTATTTTCTCAGTTATAACACAATTATGTGGATTCAATTATATAAAAAATATGATTGTTCTACTGTTTGCCAAATAATCATTGAAAAATATTATCAAATTATCAAGACTATTATTATAAGAAAATTAATAAAGAAAAGCTATAGAAACAAGATATATCAAAAATTAAGAAATTAAAATAGAATAAAAATCAAGAGTAATACCCTAAAATAGCACTATTTTAAGTTTATTTTTCAAATTTAGCACACTAAAACTAAAATTCCAAAAATAGCATAAATTAATATGTAAAAATAATTATTTACCTTAAATAAACTATATATAAAATTAAAACATAATGTTTAGGTTCATTTTTTCCAATTTAGGGTTTAAATTTTTTTTATTAGGAATAAGTTTTTAATTATTTTAATATTAAATTTGTGCTATTTGTGGAAATTTAAATGACTAGTGCTATATATGGAACAAAAATTTAAAATAGTGCTATTTTAGTCAATTGCCTTAAAATCAACCAAAAATATGTAAAAATAATTAAAAATGATAAATTGAGAAATTTAAAATATATTAATATTAGAATTTAATTAAATAAGTTGAATAACATGTTTATATTTTTATAAAATTGGATCAAAATTATAAAATATGTAAAATTTATAAAAAAAGATCAAACTAAAAATTTTAAAATCATTATTTACAAAACAAAATAAAACAAAACTGTTCATGCCTCGGATTCTCTCCTAATGTAATATATAAAAACAACAATATTGTATAGTTGTTAATGGAGTTTCCAGATTCTTACTAAATGCCATGGCCATTTTTATTAGTTTAATTTAATAATTAGGAAGTCATTATTTAGATTTATTATGAATACGATAATATTTAATTTACCATATTGTCATTATAATATGTGTATAATAAAATTTTAATATTTTTCATGGTAAATATATGTTATAGATATGTTACAAAGAGCCATACTGAAACTGAAGGAATATATCATTCATTAGAAATGTAAAGAAAACAAACATGTCACGTATTAAGCGTGAATAACATTACACTTATAAATAAATTAGGTGAAATTAGCTTCACCACTCCTGAATTTCATGCAGTTCTCTCTTAACGTCTAAATGATGTGTCAAAACTATGCTAAAATTTCATCCCGTGTCTGTATATATATACAATGAACTGTCACTACAATTTTATTTATTATCTAAAACAATGATAGCCTTGAAGAAATACACAATCTTATGCATAACATTCGGTTTACTCTTGTTGGTACAAAGGAATTGGTTAGCATGCGCTGAACCGGGATCCAGGATCAAGTACTGGATTCATATCAAGAACAACTTACCAAACGACGAAGTTCTTCAGGTACAAACAATCAAATAAGAGTCGGTTTAACAAATTCAGACACTTCTTTTGGTTTGGTTCACTCGTAAATTGAAATATGCTTTCTTGACATGCCTACACATATAAAAAAAGTTATATCCAAATTAAGATGGACCAATAATAATTTTTTACTGTTTATATTAAATTATATTCTAAACAAAGTGAAATCAAAATCTGGATTGAACTTGAGTATGGTTCATGTTATGTTAACCAAACTGGTTTAAATCAACAGGTACAATGTTCTTCAGAAAACCAAACGATGAGAACGAGGCTAGTGAACACAGGAGAGGAGTACGTGTTCTGGACGACTCAATACACGAAAGAAATATGGTGTCATTTCACTTGGGGCAAAGAAGAACAACTCAACACGGTTCGATCCATTTTTTGGAACAACAACAAAGACTTTCTTCGATCTTGTCTTGATCTCAATTGCTTATGGACTGTACAAGACAATGGTTTCTTGCTTTATAATCCACCTCACAAGGGTTTTAGATTGATGTATAAATGGGATTCACCCTGATAGAATTCATTATTGGAGTTTCGATTAAATTATCGTTCGTTTCTATTGATGAATGTTGTTAGGTGTTGCATTTTGGAGTCTATATGTTATCAGAAATTAAAGTACAAAAGATGAATATGTTTGTTAGATTAGTGACCAAAATTTAATAAGATAAAATATGTGGGTTATTACCTAGGTTTTATATTATATGGTTATACATTCCTTTAAACTATCAAATATTTTCTCCTATAAAATAGTGGTTTCTGTGTCAAGTCAGATTTTAAATTACTTTGGGGTTTTATCAATTATGGACCCCACTTCAGTGTGGGCCTTAATGCACATTTGGCCCAAATTGTGATTAATTATTAGAAAGTTGATCTGAAGAAATGCATTTCTTCCTCCCAAAGCCAAAAATCTGAAGTAAAAGAGCAAGTTCTATCGGAAGAGGAAGACAGAAATCGAGAGAAGATCATGGGGCAAGGACCATCCGGTGGTTTAAATCGGCAGGGAGATCGGAGGCCTGATGGTGGTGACAAGAAAGAGAAGAAGTTCGAGCCGGCAGCACCACCGGCTCGTGTAGGGAGGAAACAGCGGAAGCAGAAAGGGCCTGAGGCGGCTGCGCGACTCCCGACGGTGACTCCTTCTACTAAGTGCAAGCTGCGGTTACTTAAAATGGAGCGGATCAAGGATTATTTGTTGATGGAGGAAGAGTTTGTGGCGAACCAGGAAAGGCTTAAACCACAGGAGGAAAAAGCCGAGGAAGATCGATCTAAGGTCGATGACCTCCGTGGGACACCGATGAGTGTAGGGAATCTGGAAGAATTGATTGATGAGAATCACGCAATAGTTTCTTCTTCAGTTGGACCAGAGTACTATGTTGGGATAATGTCATTTGTTGATAAAGATCAACTTGAGCCTGGATGCTCGATTTTGATGCACAATAAGGTATGTGAAATAGTGTTTCTTCATTAGGTTAAGATCCTTCTTTGGCTGGTTGATGGTTCGGAAACGGGAATTTTGTTGTTGTTGTTGCGTGTTAAGGTAATAGAGTTCCTCTCTTGGTTCTATGGTACTAGAGTAGTTCGTAGCGTGAATTAAAGAATTATCTTGCCTCTCAACTAAACGAATTCTACCATGAGAGAGTTGTCCCAGAGCTGACTGCGGAGATGTTGGTTTTCTGCTAGGTTCTCTCTGTTGTTGGGATTCTCCAAGATGAAGTGGATCCAATGGTGTCTGTGATGAAAGTTGAGAAGGCTCCTTTGGAGTCATATGCTGACATTGGAGGTTTAGAAGCTCAGATTCAGGAAATCAAGGAAGCAGTTGAGCTCCCTTTGACCCATCCTGAGTTGTATGAAGATATTGGTATTAAGCCGCCCAAGGGTGTGATTTTGTATGGTGAGCCAGGCACTGGGAAGACACTGCTTGCTAAGGTTTGCTTTTCTTCCTACAATCTAATGCGTATTAGTATCTATTTGAAGTATACATTCAATGACTATTGTTCAGTTGAATCTAGAGTAACAAATATCTTCTTGATATCTAGCTAAAAAGCTTTGTGAGACTCTACTGTAAGCAGAAAGATTTTAAAGTCAGACCTTTGTTAAACTGCTTAACTGGATCTCAGAAACGAGACCATAGCCAGAACATTTTTTATGGACGATAATCTTTTGACCTACTAATATCTTCTTCTCCTTTCTGGCTCTGTCCGAAGCATTGGCCTGTTGCATTTTGGTGGGTTATTTTATGTTTCATGGATGTTAAGAACTTTACAGTTGAACACTATGGGATTGAGCTCTTGTATCTTGGGTTTCTTTCAGGCGGTGGCTAATTCTACATCAGCAACTTTCTTGAGAGTTGTTGGGAGTGAGCTGATTCAGAAGTATTTGGGAGATGGTCCTAAGCTAGTGAGGGAGCTTTTCAGAGTTGCCGATGACCTTTCACCATCAATCGTCTTCATAGACGAAATTGATGCTGTTGGTACCAAACGGTAGGTCAAACTAATATACAAACATGATCCATAACCCATATACAATGGGAATCTGATTACGCAATTGTTTGAGACAACAGGTATGACGCTCACTCTGGAGGTGAGCGTGAGATCCAAAGAACTATGCTGGAACTTCTGAACCAGCTTGATGGATTTGATTCAAGAGGAGACGTTAAGGTCATCCTGGCGACAAACAGAATTGAGAGTCTTGACCCAGCACTTCTTCGACCTGGACGGATTGATAGGAAAATCGAGTTCCCTCTTCCAGATATCAAAACAAGAAGACGTATCTTCCAGGTAATTTATTCTACTGAGATAACATATCAATCGCTTGTTGAGAACTTCTTGTTCATCGAGTTTGTGGGTTAAATTTTTTTTTATATAAATAGATACACACATCGAAGATGACTCTCTCGGAAGATGTAAACCTGGAAGAGTTTGTGATGACGAAAGACGAGTTCTCAGGAGCTGATATAAAGGCTATATGCACTGAGGCTGGTCTGCTTGCTCTGAGGGAGCGTCGTATGAAGGTAAAGACTGAACCGTTTGGTTCAAGTACACACACAGAGACCATTTAAGGAATTACTAGCCACTGACTCAAATGTTTGGGTCCATTTTCAGGTGACGCATCCAGATTTCAAGAAAGCAAAGGACAAGGTTATGTTCAAGAAGAAAGAAGGCGTCCCCGAAGGCCTTTACATGTAAAATCGTCATTATCGTCATCGATATCATCATCAGCGGCTTCCTCCTCCATACTTGCCTTTTTGCTTCCGCTTAGGATGTCATATCAAATGTTGTCTTGGGATCTCCTTCAAAATAACAGTTTCTCAATTCTGGTCATATAATTGATCCCCAGTTCGGATTATCCTTGGCCATTTGAGACCAAGAAAGAGAAAAACCTGATCTAAACCAAAAATCTTCATTAAAACAGAATGTTATTGGATCTGAGAATCAAAACCAAAGGGAATATATGCAGTCTTCCTCGGCAAAGCCAGTATCAATCGAGACCGAACTTTGCCTTTGATCAAACTGTTCAAAACTCTCCAACTTAGACATGATCTTCTCAAACGTACTTGCTACTCTAACTATTCGTCATCATGCTTAAACCTCTCCATTCTCCATCTTCCTAGTAATCTAAGCACCAAATCTGCAAGAACAATTTGGCTCGGGGGGAAGATGGTCGTGGCAAGACGAGTTTTCGCCCGCAAGTAATCTCTAACATGATTACTCCAAAAAATTACAGCATGTGCTCTTTTCCTGTTCTCGAGAGCTCCGGTGAGATATATCTAAACGTGAAACCACGTTAGAGGTTTGATGATCAATCCCTGATCACAGAGCTTCGCGAGACCAAATCTCCGAGCTTTCCGTTAATAGATTCATCATGAAGGATGTTTGCTGGCTTAATGTCTCTGTGCATGCTGATTTGAACAGAATCTTCAGAATTCACCTTTTGATTAGTAAGCTGTAATTATTTTTGTCCATGAAAAAAAAGATGAGATTTTTATTGCCTTGTCTTAAATAATTTAAACAAACAAATTAAGCATTGTAATTAGACACGTCTCAAACAACTTTTACATGCATACACACGAGTTTTGTATCAGCTTGAGACATAAGTTCCCTACAAGGCAGGTGGGTACGCAATATTAGTAAAGTTTGATTCCGCCCTGTGAACGGCTCTTCTCAAGCTCCATTCGTAACAGAACTCCAGAGTGAGCCTTAGGGCAGTTCCTAGCCCTAACACCACAATCACTCCGAGAATGATGTTAACCGGAAGCGCAGAGACACCTAGTGTGATGGATATCAACACATCCAGCATTAACCCACCTATCAGAATCGAGAATGCTACCCAAAGTGGACTGAAACATCCTCTTTGATCCTCTTCTTGTCTGTAGCTAGGATCAATCCTCCAAACCCAGTAACTATTACTACTTGTTTGAGTCTCTGGAGCTGGTACGTTCACAGCCACTACTTGGCATATCTCGCACTGGTTCGAGCCTTTTGTACGAAACCACGCATCTATACATGGCCTATGGGCTTTAGCTAGGCCACCACGACATTCGCAACCTAGCTCAATCAAAGCCTCTTCTTTCTCTTGCAGACAAACCCTGCACTGCTCATGCTCATGAGAACTATCATTCCTCGACAAGCTAACCTTTTTTGGGAACTCCAATTCTGTGGTTTCTCGTGCCCGACTCGAATCTCCATTGCAGACAACAATCGTGACCTTCACTTCCTCGTTTATTGACTCGCTCTGCTTCTGGTGAGCCTTGCACTGCTCCCGACAGCTAGACAAGAAAGCCTTCTCCTTCTGAGCCAGTTCAGCGGCTTCATGTGAATCTCCATTGCAGACAACAATCCTGAGCTTCACTTCCTTGGTAGACTCGTTAATTGACTCGCTCTGCTTCTCTGGGTCACCATCGGAGCTGGAGCTTCTATGCATCTGATTTTCTCCTGCAAATCTCAAACTATGAAACCCTAGTTAACGCTTTCCAGAACGACTCTCGATATAAGGATTCAGCGATACACCATGGGACCAAGTTGAAAAAGAAGATTCAATATTTATAAACACAAGAACTGTGCGTGTTTGCCCACACAAAAAGGAACTGCTTTGAGGTAAAAAGCATTCATTATTTGTGGTTTGATCTATGCTTAAAGTTAGGTCCATTAATATTTTAAGCCCAATAAAACTAATGTATGCGATAAATTAGCGTTTAGTGATTTTGTCAAGGAAAAACGAAAACCTGTGCCTTCTTCCTCCGTAGCGTTTCTTTTTCAGGTTCGTGAAAATTCCAACATCTTTTGCCCAAATAAGCCCAAAGAAACCCAAATAAGCCCAAATAAGCCCAAATAAGTTATTTAATTCATTAGTGAAATTGATAAAAAATTGGGGTCAATCGAATTTCTCCAAATAGCTATTTAATTCCTAACCAATTAGCTAATGTAAAAGTTTAGGTTTAAAGAGAGTATATAAATAGTAGAATTTTTTTCACGCCAGATAAATCGAACTCAAACAAAATCTATTTTTTACTCCATATATAACTAAGTAAACATTAAAACCTATATATTTAAAGCATTAAAGTTTCAAACATTTTTTTATCAAGTTATCACGATGGATAGTAAAAAAATACTTTGAATATACCGTTCATATCAAAATATAACATATATAAAGTCCATCTATAATGGATTAGAACCGACATAATCGAATCATCGATATAAAGTTTAGTTTTTAATAATCAATGTGTTACTCTTTTTTTAGATGTTAAATAGAAGAAAAAAAACAACCTGCATGTAAATAAGGTTTGCTTAATGAAAGAAGGAAAGCTAACGACAAGTTGAATGGATGTAAGAATTCAAGAAGAGCAATTATTCATAATAATCGAATGCATGAAAACAAGGTTGACTCCCACTCTGCTTTGTCTTGCCCCTTTAACCTAACCAAATACTTCCCCACGTGTGGCCCGTCGGTGCCACGTGCGAATCTAAATTTTATTTTTATTTTTTAAATAATTTGTTAGCAAATGTCTTATAATGATTTCAATTGAAAATTTGTGCGTAGTCAACAAACAAAATTATTTACATAAAATGTACAACACCAACATTAACTAATAATAATTACATGATATTTATATTAATAAAAAATAGTCACGATCACATACCTAATATATTATTAGATAAACTTTTTTAACAAAATAACCTTATTTGTTAATAACAAAAATGTGATGCTGACGTATCAACACTACAGTAAATTTCAGATTAAATAATAAAAGGGTTTAAATTACTACGATAATTATAATACATAACACTGATATTAATTTGGTTAGAGAATACATGCCATTGATATTAATTTGGTTAGAAAATATATGCCACTGATACTAAAATAAATACATGTCATTGATATTACAATACATGTCATTGATATTAATTTGGTTAAGAATATAATTTATTCAACTAACCAAAAAATACTATTACATTTGCAAAAACAATAATTTTTATTTCTTTCAATTTTTATACGTTAATTTATAAATAATTTTAAATAAATATAAATAGATTTAAGTTACTACCGTAATCCTTAATATATTATTTGAAAAATATTTTAAAAAAATAACCTTACTCGAACGTGTTATTAACAGAAATATCATGCTAACGTGTAATCACTACAATAAATTTCAAATAAATATATAAATGAACATAACTTATTAGAATAATTAGAATTATACTATTGTTATTAAATTAATTAAAAAATTAATATATTTTATTAAACTAACAAAAAAAACTATTAAATTTTTAAAAAATAATTATTTTTCTTTTTTAAAATTTATATATACAATGTTAAAAATAATATTAAATCAAAATTAAAATTATATAAATATTTAATTTATATTTACTAATAAAATATAATTTATGAATATTTTTTCTCATGCATTTCGTGGATATAAATCTAGTTTCTATATGTCCATATTGCCAAAAAAATAAATATCTTAGGTTAAATCTCAAATCAACTTTGCTTCTTAACAAGTCGAACAATGTTTTGTACTTATTACGTTTCCATATGAGAATAATAATACTTTTTCTAATTCATAGACTCTTAGCATCCTAGCTAATATATTATGTAAATAAAAATAATAGTGTACGAAGGTGAAATAATAATAGTAATACATATATAAGGATGTTGTTATACCATTATCCACAAAGTAGGTTGTCTTGCTCTTTGCTTTATAGGCGAAGAAAGTAATTAAGTTCAATGAGTGGAGAAAAACTACAAAAGAAGACATTTAAAATTTGATAAAATTATATTTATATATATATATAAGAAGACAAAAACACAAAAGGCATGATTTTAGGGGTATTAGCATCTGTAGTTTACTTTAGTTTATATGTTAATTATTGAGTGGTCGATAACTTTTAATAATCATATATATCACCACTGAGATATGGTCTACCAACACTATTCTTTTTACAAATTTGGTATCCTGACTTTACTAAGAAATAAAATTGTATCTGGACAACGACCATAGATGTTAACTATAATACTTTTTCATATAATTGTCAAATTTATTAATTAAGTAAAAGTTATGAGCTAGGTCTCACCATTCAAATATAATTTGGATCATTTTTTAATGTTAAGTATTTTTGTAATAGAAGTATATAATAGTCTTGTACGTTTGTTCGTTGTTAGTGGTTGCGGCTGTGGTTAACAATACAATTTATATTGTTCATTTTTTTATTGTCTACGGTTGCAGTTGATCGCAGATTTTTAGTCGTATCGTTGGTTTAACCGCTGGTCAAAAAAATTACGACGCAAGATATAACGTATAACCGTTGCGATTGACCGTAAGTATTTGCGGTAGCTAAACGAACAACAATATATCGCAGTCATAACTATAATAACTAAAAACTACGGTTGACAAACGAATATCACTAATATATATTTAAATATTTTTTAATTGTTGGATTAGATTTGGTTTGGTTTTTATCGAATACGAATTGGTTTTTGAATTATCCAAATATGATAAAAAAAATATAAAATATTTGAAATTGCTAAAACTCTAGATAAACTAGATAAAAATAATGGATATAGTTAGTTTAGATTATTATTTTTTTCAAACACTAATTCAATTTTTGGTTTAGATAGTATTACTTGAGAATCAAAATTCATTCAGATATTTCATAGAATTCAAATCCGATCCAAACTAAGAATTAACACAGAAGAGAGATAACGTTGCAATGTGCTAATTAAGCTTATGTTCTACCTTTGAGGAAGAAACAAAAGCTGCATTTGCAATTCAAAGTGGTAATATTTCATTAATTTATGTCAAATACAAATTGACGAACGATTACGACATCTTTTTTTTATTGGGGATATTTAATTTCACAAGACGTGCATAAACGACAATGTTGTCGGCTTCATTTCTTTTAAAAATTAGTTATCTTTTTTTTTAAAAATTACTTTTTCTCCTCGAAAAAGTGTTTTGTTTTCTTCGTCCTTTTTAACAACTAAAGTCAAAACTACATTTATTGAAAATATAAATACAAATTTTAAAATATGATATGATGGTGCATATGAATTTGTTTAAAAGATAACTGAATTTATAATATTATTAAGAATGCAAATGAATTTTTTTTTGGTAACTCATCAGAAAGAACTTCAGAATTAAACGTGATTAAGCTTTAATTAAACATAATAATGATCTAAAGAAAAATAAGTTTCAGCATGTGACGATTAAAGACAATATGATCGTCGACCAAAAAGGGATCCAATAGTTGAGATTAAGGATGAAAAAACCACGAATAAGTGAATTATTTAATAATTTTTGTAAAATTATAAAATCGATTTAGAATTTCATGTTCTATAAATTACCTAATGTCTCTAGAATTTTTTTCTTCTACACAAAAATATAGTATACTTTAAAAAAGTGAAGAGGGAGCTAAATTTGAAAGTTCTTGTGGATTGTGATTAATTGTTTAATTATATACACAAGCATTTCGAAAATCTCTTACGTAAGTAATGATGTCATATATATGTATACATATATTTTAAGAGCTATTCCAAACAAAGTTTTTTATGAACAGTTTTTTTTAGAGTTGATAGAATATATTTTCTTGCAGATAATGAATAAAAACTTGTTAAAAATTAGAAAATATTGTAGGTAAAATAACCCTTTTATAGTTTGGTGTGTTAAGGGTAAAAATATTTATCATAGATATGGTTTGGTGCATTCATCATGGAGCCGTATTTTATATTGAAAAGTTATATAGTGTGAGTCGTTTGTGTAACTATTCATCATAATTACATATGTGATTAGATTCAATAGACTGATCATTAATTTATAATAAGATTATATCAAAATATCTATAGTTACATTCGGTACCCATGAGTACATTTTACAATCATATTTAACCAAATTAGATTTAACCAAATTAGATTTATTTACCTCTAAGTTTCTGTTATCAGTAAAGTCTTAATAAGAAGGTCAACTTCTCACTTAGCCGCCCTCACTGTAGTCCCAGTCGATGCTCTAATGCCATCTCAGGGTTGGGCTTTTGAGATAATTTAAATAATTTTATAAAAATAGTATAAAATAGGGTTGATGGAGGAAGACAAGAAAGAGAGATTTTGATATTTGGTGTTTGTTTGTAAGCATTAGATGATAAAAGAAGAAGAAGTAATAAACATTAAATAAGTAATCGAATAAATATGGGAAGAAACGACACTTCCTCTCCGACAAAGATTTTGAAGCGTGTTAGAAAGAAAACACAACTATTGAATCGACAGGACCAAATTGGACAAAGAAAAAAAAAAGAATCGACAGGACCAATTTGACTGTGGACCATTGAAAAATAAATTTCTTACTGAATTCAGTGAATATTGTTAGACTTTTGATAAAAGAAAATATATTATATCATATTTATATTTTCAGTTAAAACTAATCAACATTTGTAAACAGAAGAGAATTTTTACTTGTTTTAAACATTTTCAATTTACAAGTTAATTTTTTATTAGAAACGAGAAGGTGATGCATTTAAACAAAAGAATTACAAAATCAAGATGTCCAATCGGATTGTAGATTTGTCTTAGATATTTCTCGGTTTTAATTTTTGTTTTGTACTTTCTCTGGTCAGAATTTTCAAATCTCGAGAGTTAAATGTTTTGTTTTCATTATTTTTTCTTGTTGGAACATCAAGATTAGGATCAATCTCATGGCATTTACAAGAACACTGTCCACCAAATTATTTATCATTAGAGTTTTTTTAGCAGTCGTACTATTTAAGTATTAAAATTCTGCAAACGTAACTATAGTTTATGTTAAACAAAATATTCCAGGCTATGCATTTGTCATGCATTTGCAGTTCTATAATTAGATTAAAATTGACTCCTATCAATTATTTGTATGGGAATTCTAAGGTTAAATTATATATAGCGAATTTAATTTATACTATGCTATAGTTATTCTCTTAGTATAGAGTGATTTTCATATTTTAGTAAATAAATTAAATATTCGATTAGGTAGAGTGAAAAAATGTCCATTGCCATTGACATTGTCCATTGTACATTCATGTGTATTTTAACTGCTAAATTGTTCATGTGTATTTTAACTGCTAAATTGTTCATGTGTATTTTAACTGCTAAATTGTTCATGTGTGTTACTAAATTTTCCACCACTAAGCAAATAAATGAAAGGTATGAGTTATTTATACCCATCGATTTATCTAATAAGTGCACATACACATGTAATGGTCATATTCGTTTGTTAGCATCAGCTTCTTTTGGTTGTGGCTACGGTAAATTGTTGTACGTAACAATCAGATACTATGTTATACGTCGTAATTTTTTTGATCACTAATTAAAATAGCGGTGCGACTAAAAATCTGTGATCAACTATAAATACAATCGCCGACAATAAATAAATGAATAACGTATATCGCATCCGCAGTGTTGAGCGCAACCGCAACTACAACCATTTGCAGCGACCAAACAAACAAAACTAATATATATTCAAACAATTTCTAAAAAATGATTTTATAGTTTTTCATAAATAAAAAGTAATTAAAATATATAAAAACGTAATATATTAGTAACAAATTAAAGAGTATATATATATATCCAACGTATTGAATTTATTTTCGACTCGTGAAGTATTGAAAATATTTTACAAGTAGATATAAGGATTTATTGGAAATTGAAGTCACTTGGAAACAGAATATTAGGGATCTCCAAACCCTAAGAATTGACTCCTTGGAGATATTAGTCTTATTCTTGGCTGGCAGAAACAAACAAAATTTATTTATTGGTTAGTTTGTAACTCGTTTACGTTTAAAAATCAATTCTATTTGCATACGTCATATGACACAATGCCTTCGTCATCTTTTGTGGGACAGTGATTGGCAAACCTTTTTTTGTTTTAATACAATTCTTTTTGTCAACTTTTTATTTCAATCAATCATTCTCAAGAAACATTTTTCTTTGATTTAAATTAATGATGCATATCTATAGCCACATCTAAGTATGGCAGCTTTTTTTGCCCCACTCTAACAGGGTTAAATAAATTAAGAACGAACAATTGTTTATAAATACAAGTATATACAATACAATGGTGTGAGAATATACAAGTAAAAATACCATAACAAGTATACATGTTGCACATATTTAATTAAGCTACCTATAATATAAATTTCGTGAGTTTTGTTTGGGTATATTTTTCTTTAAGAATTGAGAAATTAATGTAAAAATATATATACACGAGGTGAGTAATTAAGAGAATGAATATTGAGCATTAAGTAAAAACTGTTTATTACTAGCAATTGAATTCTTATAACAAAACATCAGCGACAGTATTTTCTCCATTCGTTTCACAAAATGTTGGTTCTACACATTTTTGTAATATTCATTTGTTTGTCGCATCGTATACGATATTAACATACGATCAAACGCTGCGGTTAAACGTTATGTAGAGAATTCTTTAAAAAATCAAAATTTTGAAAAAAAAAATGAACAACAATTTCATGCATGGATCGTAAGTTCAAATTGTGGTGATTGAATCTACACAATTTGTTCCATGATGAATTAATGATATCAAGACATTTATGTTCTTATCTTAATTACCTTTCAATGAAAATGAGGAAAAAAAATAGTAACCTTTAAAGAAAAATGTTAAGAGCAATTTGATCGTCAATAAAGACACATACACTAACTTTGTGACTCATTTCAACGTATAAATGGTTAGTTAAATCCAGAGTTCGTTGAATGTATTTCCATTGTTACAAATATACAGAAAACCGTACGCAACACAATTCAGCACTTTTACGTCAAGAGAATCTTTCGTTGAAAAAAGTTATTACAAGTTTTTTTCTGTGTTTAATTTGTTGTCTTTTATTTAATTGGATATGGATTATTATTGAAAGTTTACGTAGGTACCACGTTTAATTTGGTATAATATGAGTAAGATAGGAAAACAAATTGTTAGCTCGGCTAGTACCTATACCCTATTGGTCCATAGTATAATCATTGCGAATTTGGAACTATTTAACTAATCTAAACTGTTAGATCAATAATCTTTACTAATATTAAAAATAAATAAGTTGTAAGTAATTTATATTCCATTAAAAAGGCAGAAGATGCAAGACACTTGTGAGGTATCTAAAAATTATTTAATAATATATATTCGAAAATTTTATATACCATATATTAAATATTCGAATAATTCCTTCGTTTTAAAATATTTTCTGCCTGTTTTTTTCTCAACTAATGTATTGATTTAAACAATACAAGTAGCGACCAGCTTTCTCTGCTTCACTTTAAGATAAAGCTAAAGCATGGAAAAAAGCATGGGGAAAAAGTAAATATATGATATTAAATAAATTAAATATAAACAAAATAAAAGGAAGAAAAAAAAAACAAAAAACAACAACATTAACGTCACATGTTAACAAATGAGATAAAAGTGTATTGAGTTTTCTTACTCTTCCTCTCTCTTCTCCAAGAAAACTAAAACTACTTAAGCTTAAAGAATCAAACATTTCTCAAACTTTCTCCAAAGTCTTTGATTAGTAAACACAAAAAGAGATTTAGAGATATAAAGAAAGAAGAAGAAGGTAATGAATAGAGGTGTGTTGGAGAGTTCACCGGTTCAGCAGCTCATGGCGGCCGGAAACCCTAATTGGTGGAACGTAAACGGTGGCATGAGACCACCACCACCGTTAATGGGTCATCAGCAAGCGCCGTTGCCGCCACATGTGACTCCTAACAACAATTATCTCCTGCCACGGATGATGCCGACGTTCTTGCCGCACTTCATGCCATCTCCGGCGACTTCTTCTTCCTCTTCTTCTTCTTCACCGTCTTTGCCTAATAACCCTAATAATCTTTCTTCTTGGCTTGAAAGCAATGATCTCCCTCCTGAGTCTTGGAACCTTAGCCAACTTCTTTTGTATAACTCTCTCTCTCTCTCTACTCTCTCTCTACTCTCTCTCTCTACTCTCTCTCTACTCTCTCTCTATATGTACATATTCCGAGATGAAAGTATCATCTAAGCACATAATCTTGAGTTTTCTAGTTAACTTCATTGATTTGTATTGTTATGTGCTGCATATATTGATTTCTTCTGTGCTATTGACATATATACGTATATATATGCCCAAGTTTTGCTTTGTCTGTGTGTTTCAAGTATTTTCATTAAAGCAAATCTAATATCGGTGTTTTCTTTGTGAACTAAGGGGTGGATTGATGATGGGAGAGGAAGAGAGATTAGAGATGATGAACCATAATAATCATCAACATAGTTTTCAAGAAAAGATGAGACTGGAGAATTGGGAAGAACAAGTGTTAAGCCACCAACAAGCTTCCATGGTTGCTCTTGACATCAAACAAGAGAGTAACGTTAACAACAACAATGGCTATCTCATATCTTCTCCGAACTCACCTCCTCACAAATCTTGTGTTACAACCACAACCACAACAAGCCTCAATAGCAACGACGATAACAACAACAACAACAACAATATGTTGGATTTCTCGAGCAAACATGACAATGGTCTTAACTTTTCCGAAGGGAGACACACTCCTCGGGATCGATCCTCTGAGGTAACTCTTTTTTATGGAAAACAATATTTTGTTTAATATAAATAAACAGGGTTAAAATAGCTAAGAGAGAGAGAGAGAGAGAGAGAGAGAGAGAGAGAGAGTTTTTCAAGTAATTAAGATTAAAATAATTTACATATAAATTAGTAAACACATCATTTACTACGAAAAGGTAAACTCTAAAACGTCTAAAAAGAACAGGACAATATGACTTAACTAGTTTAAGGCTATTCGATCTAAATTCAAACTCAACAAGAGTTGATAAATGACCAATTGATCTCTGATTTGTTTTGTTATCAATATATGTGATGAAGTGTAACAGCTTAGAGATTGGTGGGTCTACTAATAAGAAGCCAAAGCTTCAACCGTCTCCTTCTTCACAATCAACCCTTAAGGTAACTAATTGATTACATCACCGAATATTAATTAACTTATGTAACGTTATATATATATATATAAATTCTCTCCCTGACATCATAATAAAAAAAAGACAAAAACACAAACACAAAGGAGAGCAGAAGAAACAAACAAAAGAGAATGGGCACAGAATAAGCTGTGTGTTTTGTAACTTTTTTTGTTCTTTCTTGTTTTGTCTTCTTCTTCCATCTTCATTATTCCTTGTTCTCTTTCTTTCATTTTTTAAAAAAAAATCAAACTTCAATAAATCTATATTACTTAGACATTATACACTAATTTTAAAAAATATAACCATTCATGCTTATATATATAAAGCTTTTAGTGTATACTATTAATTAATTTATGTTGATTCATCTAAAGGTGAGAAAGGAGAAACTAGGAGGCAGAATTGCAGCTCTTCATCAGCTAGTATCTCCATTTGGAAAGGTAAATATAGTTTTAATTTAGCAAATCACATTTATTAACATCCTCTAATATTATCGATCAATTCAACGTTTAAACATTAATATATTGGAGATTCTTTTTTGTTTTATTTTTATTGATCTAAATCATTCTTCTTCCTTTTTACCCATCTTATTGCAGACTGACACAGCCTCTGTCCTGTCGGAAGCTATTGGATACATTAGATTCCTTCACAGTCAAATTGAGGTGTGACTCGTCTTTTCCAAACTCTCAATATTCTCATTTTTCTTTCAGTAAAAGATTACTATTTCAGTAATAAATTATATGATGGAATTTAAATGATGATGAAAAGAAACGTAAATTAAATAAAAGGAAAGAATAAAGATAAGTATAAAGTTTTGTTTCGCTCCATGTTAAGTAATATTTGATTGATGTGATTATATATAAAGTATTTATGTGTACTGTTGCAGGCTCTGAGTCATCCATACTTTGGTACGACTGCCATGGGGAATCTGAGGCCCCAACAACATGTAAGAACACCAATTTTGAGACTCATATACTACATTTTTCTACATCAACTCATACATTTTCTCTTAATTATATTTGTTTACGAATAGTTGCAAGGAGACAGGAATTGCATATTTCCTGAAGATCCTGGTCAGGTACGTCCATTTTTCTTATGTTCTTATGCTTTATATATTATACTTTATACACTATCCTTTTTATTGGATCGATTGAATTCAAAACTAAAAAAATGTGAACAGCTTTAGTTTCTAAATATTTATTCCTTTTCTACTGTATTCTTTAAAGATAAAGTTGAACTATAATATAAAAAGTTGCGGTCGCCAGCTTTCTTTTTCACCTTCCCATGATAACAACAAACTACATTAATTCCTACAAAGCCATTAATTTTGTTATATTTTCCTTAAAAAAATTTCGAATTCCTTTGGCGGGGTTTTTTATTATATGATTTTCCCTGAGGAGAATTCATTGAAATTTTCTTTTCAGCCAAATACCATTAAACTCAAATTTAAAGTACATTTTATGTGTTTGTCTCGTGAAAATATTGATTCGTTTTTACACACATTAAATATGAGATTAAATTGCAAAATATTTATTTTCTTAGTATCTTTTAAGTAACATTTCCTTTTCTTTTAATACACTTAACAAAGATAAAAATTTTAAACTACAAAAGATGTATTAAATAGGTTAAACAATATTGTTTTGTAAGAAATGAAATAATGGTTATAATACATTATTATTTACCTCTTTATATATAGGTGTTAATTAGAATATGTGTTATGTTATTATTAATCAATGCTAAAAAAAATTTAATTTGTTATGGTTTTAGCTCGTGAATGATCAATGCATGAAGAGAAGAGGAGTTTCATCATCGTCTACGGAGAATCAAAGTGTAAATGAAGAACCTAAGAAAGATCTGAGAAGTCGAGGTTTATGTCTTGTTCCGCTCTCCTGCACACTCCAAGTCGGCAGCGACAATGGCGCCGACTATTGGGCTCCGACACTTGGCTCCGTCGGTTTCCACTGATCCAATGATTTTATGCCAACGTTAGAGAGATTGATATAACATCACGAGCAGTCAGTCCACTGAGAAAACAACAAATTGAGTTTCCAAGGCTGATTGCTCATGATGCTATACAAAGTACTTTCGTTTAAAACTTTGCTAGAAAATTTGCGTTTGGCGTTTGATGAATATGTGTTCAACGTTTAAACATTTGATGTGTTATCAGATGATATGACCTAGTGATCAAGCATTATGTTCTTGCTTTGGGAAACTGTGTGTTTTTTTATCGTTAATTGTAACTTGTGGTTACCTACTTCTTACTTTCCCGTGGTTTGTATCGTTATTTTGGCTATTACTTTTTCTAGGTTAATGATATGGAAAAAGATGAATCTTTTTTATACCCAGAGCTCCAGTGAGGTTTGAAAATCTATTGTTTTACAACGTATCTGGTTATAAAATCCCAGAATCTGAAGAACGGGCATTTATTTCGTCAAGAACGTGAAAATAAATATATCTCCCAAAGAAACTTATTGGCTACGAGAGAGCTTGGGGAAGAGAAAAAAAAAACGTAGACAAAGGCGTGTAAGCTTTTTTTTACGCCTGAGACCTTCGCTCAGGCTTTCTCTCATGGCGAAAAGCCTCGCTAAATTACTCAAAAATGGCGTAGATCTTGTTTCCTGTAAGGCTTTTAAGAATCTTCCAGTTCAAGATACTGAGAGTGAGAAGCTGCAAGAAGCGCAGCTCCAATGCCTGATCCATCATTGGAGTGAATGACCTCTATGCTTCCTGAAGCTTCATCTCCAAGCAACTCTTTTAGTGAGCTCTCCATACACTCACTAAACTGAGTGTAATGCTCAAACAATCCACCATCCATGGCTACAACCGATTTCTGCATCCCCTCGTCTTTGCTTGCGTCTCTTCCCAGTTTCTTCAGAATACCATAGATTCCAGCAGCAGAGAGACGAGCACCACGAGTAGCTATAATGCTGCAGAGACTGATCACCACTTTTCTCATTTTCAGAGAAGTTGCAGGCACCTCCAATATATCCTTTATCTTGCTTCCGACAATCTTCAAATCTGCAGATGTATCGTTGTGCATAGCCGACATGTGAGGAGTCCTGCAAATGATTGAATTTTAGAAAAAACCCATTCCGCACAGGTTGAAACTCTAGACAAACCATTTGGCAAAGACTGAAACTTTATGGATATAAAATGAGTAAAACCTAAAGAAATTAAGTACCTAATGATGAATGGTATCCTCAGCTTAGATGGGACAGTGTCACCAAAGAATGCAGCCTCTTCAGCCATCTTTAGAAGAACTCTACGCAAAATCTCTCCCAAGTACATACCGGAAATTATTTTCTCGAGAATCTGAAAAATTAAACAACATAGAATCTCATTTTCGTGACAGCTTGTAGGTATCGCAATTTGTAAGAACAAATCCGAGCTTAAGAAACTGGTACCTGTTCGCCTGGATTCAGACTCTCGAAATCCAGCGTGTGATCAAATTCTGTTAATGGAAGATGTGATGACCTGAAGTTTCCCCATTCCATGTTTATAACCATTTCTCCTGATTTTGGAAGCAAGCCATGCCATTTAGGAATCGCGTGTGCACGCTCAACATAGGCTGCGTTTGTCCCCGTGCCTAAAATAACGGCGGCAACTACATCTGGGTTATGGTATCTACCACCGGCCAGTGTTCCAACCGTATCATTAACCTTTAAAGCCGCAAAACAAATCAACAAACATATGACAAAGCAATTCAGTAGAGAGCAAAAGGAGATAACTCACAAGTGCTGCGATTCGCATGTCAAGCCCAATTCTTTCCATGGCCTTATTAAGTTCTCCAACAACATCTTTTCCAACCTATTCAAAACATAGATCAAGATTAGGGTAAAGACAAAACTAATCATTTTAAGAGAAATAGTTGAAGGGAATCAAGCTTAACTGCTTCTTCGATGGAAAAGCCTTTTGTCCAGTTGATGAGAGTGCCGGAGGACAAAGAAGTCTGCATAACCGGAAATGAGAAAGTGAAACCTAATTCCCTCTGTCTACCTGCTGGGAGATGAAAGTCTTCGCCTTCCGTGGCGACAAATTTCGCAAGCGCTTCAGCGATAAAATCGAATAACTCCTGAATCCATCATGAGAACAATTTTGTTTGTTAAATATTAATCATCTAAGACTAATTTTAAGAATAGACTTAGAACGAAACTGACATCTGAACCATTAGTCATCAGATGAGGAGGAATCGAAACTTCTACGAATTCTTGTTTAACAACACGGTCTTGTTTCCCACCGAGAAGCACGCGCATAACACGGAAGTTTGTTCCGCCTAGATCCAATGCATAAAAGAGACCCTTTTCATCCCTGTTATATAATTGGTAAAGCTTAGATATATCCTCTCGACTTACAACACATATAAAACAAGACAAATCAGCTTACAAGACTAAGGCGTAAAAAGGATATCACTTTTGCTGTAAGAAAAAGAAAAATTCTACAGAAGTTGAAGAAATGTGTCATGATCAATCTCATTATTGCTTGATTTTAAAGGTTGACCATTTTCAGAATTTTTTTAAGACTAATCTATCACAAAATCCATAGCCAAAAAGGATGTGTGTCGACAGACTTTCCAGACAATCCCATCCACATCACCGACATTTTTAAAATACAATGAAAAAGAAGAAAAGAAATCAGACTCTAAGTTCCATGTAAATGTACGAACAACATCAAGCTTCGTATAGTGACAACGAAACTTATAAGAAGATGAGATTATGATTCCGTGGGACCTGATCTAGATTCCATGGATTCATTGATACTGAAACAGTAGATTTGTAGGCTAAATTCGTATCACTAAGCCAATTTACTATTCTATCTAATCGCCAAATTTGAACCATAAACGATACAAAATAGACAACAGAAATGTTAGCAGACAAATGCATTTGAATCTCGAAAGCAGGAAACTCATTTCTTAGCATTCTTCATATTTCCATAATTGAAAGCACAGGAATGATTGAAAAAATTGAAAATTTCAATAAAAGCTTCAAGTTTGAGAAGCCTCGATCCAATAGAAATTTACCCAGAAGGAAGGTTATCGACGTAGCTGATGAGCATCTTGAGTTTGCTTCCACCGTCCGATGCAAGACCTGCGTGCATCTCAACGGTCATAGCGTCTGCCACTTGTCTCAGCTTCGCGATGGGAGTCGCACAATCCTCCTCAAACGCCTTAAGGATAGCCAACACGCGTCCCCATTTCCCGGAGCTCTGCATCCGCCGTCGAACCACCATAACCGCCACTGCACAAACCGCCGCCGTGCACACAACCGTCGTTCCAACAGCTAGTTTACCCATGATCGCCGAATTAATCAAAAAACGAATCTAACCGGATTTTGAGATTTCGATGGAAAACTAATAATACAAAACGCTAAAATCGAAAACCCAGAAGAATAAATGACAAATCCTAGATCGATCAAATATCGATATACTCGAGCTTGGTGTTCGTCAAACAGTGTAGAAACCACGTAAGCGGCTCTGGTCTTGTCCGTAAACTATGGCAACACAACAGCAACAAAAATTACTCTCATATTGGATTTCGGATTATTTTTTATGAACTCAGAAGTGGTCATGAATTTCTATAATTACAAAATTACCCCTTGTCTATTTTGGTTAATATCCCTCTTCTCACCTAAATTTCCGGTGGAACCAATCATTCTGAAACCTAAACCACAAGATTACTGAAAATATACAAAAAAAAAAGATAAACAGTATACTCTCTGGATAATAAAAAGATAAAGAATGTTTTTTGGTTCAAAATCAATGACTGTTCACTTCTGTTTTGTCACTAAGATGACTAACGCGAACAAATATTGACAGACATATTCAATTATGGATTGGACATTTGGGATATCCAGATTATGTGAGATTGTCTTATTAGAGTTATTATCTAATTATTTTTAAATATAAAAATGGTTAGTGTGGATTCACTGCAAATATAAAATAAATTTATTTTTTCTTCTCGAAATTTTAATGGACTTGTGAGTTTGAGATATCTAGATATAAATAAATGAGCTTTACGGATAACCATTAACTAGCACATTTTTACATATACGAAATTCATCGATTAACATTATCAATTTTTTGGGAAAAATGGAATTTCAAATTTAATTTCATTGATATTATTCGACTTGATGATGTATATTCTTAACTTCTGTTATAAAACACTGAAACTATGATTAATTCCTCACCTATCATATTTTGGGCTGATCGATAATATGACGCCTGGCCCATTATTTTATTAAGTAAAGCTCACGTTAGGCTCATTATTTTAGAGTAGAAATTACATCACAATTTGCTATAGAAGAGACCATCAGAATTGTTGATAGGTTTACACTGCATACTAGAACACTAATGTATAGTCATATTGTATTGTTTGAACTTTGAAACATAACCATGAAATCTAGTTTTGCAGTAGTTCCAAGTACATTAAATAACATTATTTTTCATTATACATGTCAACTCTCAATTTTAGTTATTCTAATTTTAGTAGTATTGTTACTATTGTTAAGATCTTAATTTAGATAGCTACTAATTCACCAGTGGTCCCAATTCAGTTGACCAATGTTGTTTTGATTTGATTTGATTAAGTAAGGTTATTCAATAAAGTATTTGTTATCCCCACACGTTTGCTTTTGACCGAAACCTAGTTGGGCAGAAGATATTATTGTACCGCATGTCTTTCATTATTACCACATGTTCGATATTTTACGACATCATAAAATGCATTTTCCGACAGTACAAAATGAAACATGGAAATACATAATCGGAAAGAAAAAAAAAACTGAATTCCAATTTTAATTGAATATTTGGAATACGGTTACACGTACAATTCTCAATTAGACTTACATCCGCAGATTGAAGTAGTTTAAAGTTTAAGTATTTTGGCGTCTGTGATCTTAAGGGTTGGCCTCACCACGGGCTATGATTTATTTGACCGGGAGATCATAAACTATAATTAATTTTCAATTATATTTATCCCCTTATATTTTCGAGACATTTAATTAGTTTGCTTAGTTTGTATGATGGGTTTAAGAATAACGATATATGATATACAGAGACTATGATGGAAATGAATGTAAGTAAATATCAGCGCAATAGTTGTCCATGATACTACATGGAAATCTTGTCTTCTTGAATCCACTATTGATAGTAAGGAAACCCATACCATTTACTACCTACGTTTGACATTAAGTGTTGTACTATATGATTATTATTTTTTTGAAAAATGTTGCTTTGCATTTTTAATAAAGAAAATTTAAAACATAATTTGAGAAATAAATTACAGTTATAACTGTATTAATGAATACATAAAACAGTGTAGTATTTAGCAAAGGATATAGTATAAAAATCAAGTACTTTAATCCATGGGTTTCAACTTGTTGATCGAAGTCAAATAAACTTATTTTTTGCAAGTTTGGTCACTTTAATATCCACAAGGCAACTGCAGATTTTGAAAACACATATGAACTTATTTTAGCTTATCATCTCAATTGACGCCCATCCACATATATATACACACAACTGGTCATATATTTTATTAAAGCTTGATATATGTGTATTCCCATAAAGCCATGATTAAAATATTGTGAATGATATTCACCATGTTTTGAAAAGTGGAAATAAGTTACAGGCCAATCTGTAATATTTTATTGCTATAAAAATAGTTTAATAACAAGCACATTATCTCTAATGTGTGATGATTTGAGCCTGAGATACAAATGATATTTTTAAGAGACTATATCTCTACACCATAAATAATTTCTCAATTTGATATTTTTAACCTCGAATCAAGACTGGGTATAATAAGATACTAGATTTATACCCACGCAATGCGTGGGGAAAAATATTTACAAATTATATTTTATTACTAAATATAAATTAAATATTTATATAATTTTAAATTTTATTTAAAATTATTTTTAATACTAATTTTGTATATACAAATTAAAAAAAAGAAAAATAATTATTTTTATGAATATAATAGTATTTTTTTGTTAGTTTAATAAAATATATTAATTATATAACCAAATTAATAACAATGATATACTTGTAATTATTTTAATAAGTTAAACTCATTTATATATTTATTTAAAATTTACTTTAGTGATGACACGTCAGCCTGATATTTCTGTAACACGTCAGAGGAAAGTTATTTTATTCAAATGTTTTTCAAATAATGTATTAGGGATTACGATACTAATTTAAATATATTTATATTTATTTAAAATTATTTATAAATTAACGTATAAAAATTTAAAGAAATAAAAAATATTGTTTTTGCAAATGTAATAGTATTTTTTTGGTTAGTTGAATAAATTATATTTATTCTCTAACCAAATTAATATCAGTGGCATGTATTGTAATTATTCTAGTAAGTTAAACCCTTTTATATATTTAAGCTGAAACTCCATGTGGTGTTGACACATCAGCATGGTATTTTTGTTATTAACACGTTAGGATAAAGTTATTTTGTTAAAAAGTTTCTCAAATAATATATTAGGGATATATGATCATGATATGTGTTATATTTTATGTTATCTACTAAAGATTATACAAGTGTCTAAAAATGGCACATGCATAAGTTGTGGAGATCGAAAATGATCCACTACACAATTACTTTATCATTTAATTCAATATATAGATATATATATATATATACGTATACACAAATCACACATTATTGCTATGTACGAAGCTGTTTGTTGCAAAAAAATTAACCTGTAAAGCGATACAAATATATCATACGAAGATGTGGTGTGTTCGTAAAAAGATCGAAACCGTAAGATCTCGTACAAAAATACAAGATCGTACGGCTATGAGGAGAGCGAATAACGTATCCAAAGCGGGACCCAGATAATATCGAAACGACGCCGTACAGAGGGACTAAAACGGAGAGAGAGTACGTCCTCCGTAATAGAAACACGCAGAGAAAGTGTCTCTATGAATGTGTGGTCCCGACACAGAAAGAGAGAAATACGACACAGTTTTAGTCACTTGTCAGTTCAATTCCTCAGATGTCAGAACTGACTCAAGTAAATACTCTGTTTATCGCTAAACCATCATTTAAAAAAGAAAATCGAGTTAGGGTGCCGCTTGAGCTTAATATTTTTAAAAGTATCAAAATTAGGATTTTATTTTCTTGTATACCTACCCAGCAAAATTCAAATAAATAAATTATAAATTCTGTCTGAAACCTTATCTGTTGCCACATATGTATACTCTTGTTTTTATCCTCCTATTGTGTTTTGTCTAAACTGGGTGATTTAAATAACAAATATGATAATCGAAAATGATATTTTCTAGATGCTTCTCTCTATATAAACAGTATTCGTAAATCCGAAAACATTGCTAGCTGTTGAAGATATGAATATTCGATTTATGAGAAGTCAGTCCATAGATTTAATCACACTATAATCTAAGGAGCCAGCCTATCTATCTCATCACTCTTATAGAAGGAACTGGAAGAACAAATCATTTGATTAGAAAAATCTAAAGAATGAATCTAAAAAGATAAAATGTAAAATAAAATTGCATGGAGATCGAGTGGGCTCATGTCCCCTTTTAGCCTTCTGTTCTTGAAACGGAAGCCAATATAGTTTCACTTATGTAGTTTCTCACCTACTGTTCTCTTAAAGTTGTTGCTATATTTGGTAAAACAAAGTTGTTGGTATATATATTTCATCAAAAAAAGATAGAAGAAAAAAAGAATAATTTTCAGATTCCAGCTGTGAATTAAACCCTTTCTCAATCAAAAGCCTATTTTGGCGTTTATCATGTGACCATCCTCTGGCTACGTCACCGTTTTTATATCCATGCAAATTGTTTGAAGATATCCCTATCTCCACTTTTCATTGATTATATGATATCTACTATATATATACTTTTCATTGATTATATCTTACTTTATATACGTGTCCATTTTATGTCTTAAGCGAACAAATACAAATGAATGATCGAATATCCAATTTTGTTATCGTGTGAATCCATGAATAAAAAGAGAGACTGGTTTCCTAACTCTAATAATGTGCGATTGAATGATTCTTTCTGCCCATAACTTTCCAGTTTATTCTTACGAAATGAGTTTTTAATAATACATTCAGAGATTTAAATTACTTTAGAATAGAACTATATATAATTGTACAACTTGGTTTCATAATTACAATCACTATTTACTCTTCATAAATTGTCATATTAGTTTATGCAATAGCAACTCCCAACTGCATTTATGAAGAACACTTTTTGCAATCTTCACATTTCTAAAAATCTCTCTTTAACAAATACTATATTAGCTATGGTGTATTTTAAAAAAGTTAGATATTTTTAAAAAGTTCTTAACCAATATATTGTATAACAAACAGTTTTAGTGAAAAATAAAAAGAAATTTAATGATGAATGTATACCTAAATACAAATACAAAATTTTTTACATGGTTAAGCCATTAGTGTTGATTATGATGTTCATCCAGCACAAAACATTTCACACCACATTTAAAAATGTTAATTTACTATAAAATTTAACCATTCACTTATTATATATTATATCTCTTATAAAATTAATGTAGGATTAGTAATATGTTTATTTACACATTTATTATCTATATTTATCTAATTATATCTATAGTAAAAAATGTAGGATTCAGATACATAATGATATAATATGTAAATGATTAGAAAAAATGTAGATTGGATAATTGGTTTGTATCTCTTACACAACGACACATAATAATATAATGATTTACATTTTGTTAACAAAATGTTTTTTATTAATTATGTATAATATATTTTCAATAATATTAACATGTGTTGGTGACGAGCATAAATTAACGTGCTAGATGTTTTGGTCATACTAATATGTTATTTCTAACTGACATAAGAGTAATCTTATTTTCCTTTTTCTAGGAAATTGATTCAAATGCATATTTTTCTTGTTTAGAGTACATGAATAATATTCTAGAACTAGTGGTTTTGCTAAAATGTCGGATATGATACGTATACACTTATATATTGCTGGACACAGCAGCAATATTTTTTATAATTCTTCTACTGTCACAAATCGATACATTGTCAAATTACTACAAATGTATATATCCAAAAAGCTAGTCCCACAATTTTACTTCAAGAATATTCAATATACAAAAGTAGTTTAAATTCATGGGTAAATGTCTAAAATAGCACCTTTTTAAGTTTTTGTTCCAAAAATAGCATCATTAGTTTAAATTTCCAATAATAACACAAATTTAAGATTAAAATGCATTAAAACTATATTTTAATAAAAAAAAAATTAAACCCTAAATTAGAAATAATGAACCCAAATACAATATTTTAAGTTTATATATAATTTATTTAAAATAAATAAGTATTTTCACATAAGTATTTGTGCTATTTTTGGGAATTTAATTTTATGATGCTAGATTTGGAAGAAAAACTTTAAAAGATGCTATTTTAGGGTATTACTCTAAATTCATTTTAATGAAATTATAAAAAAAATGAATAGACGGAAAAAAAGACTGCCAACTGCTTTATTAAGATGGTAAGAGAGCTATGAGAGATGAGAAGACGGACCAAAATTCCCATCTCTTTCTTTCAATTACTCACTTACAACCTCAGACACAGAGGAACTCTTTCTCTTTCCCATAAATCTTCAAACTTTTTTCTTCATCATCACTGTCATGTGTAACCCATCATCAACAACCACCGGCACTGCCGTGTGGGAGAATCAACAACCTCTAACTGAAATCTTCCTTGACCTCTTCTCGATCAAAACCTTGGAACCCACAAAACGAAATCTCCGACATTGCGAGAACAGAGGATCTCCACTTGTGGCAGCAGCTTTAACGGAGGCGAAATCTCTCTTCACATTGGCTTTCCCAATCGCCGTGACGGCTCTTGTCCTCTACCTTCGGTCTGCCGTGTCCATGTTTTTCCTAGGTCGACTTGGTGATCTCGAATTAGCCGCCGGTTCACTCGCCATTGCGTTTGCTAACATAACCGGTTACTCTGTTTTATCCGGTTTAGCACTTGGTATGGAGCCACTCTGTTCCCAAGCCTTCGGTGCTCACCGCTTCAAACTCCTCTCTCTCACTCTCCATCGAACCGTAGTTTTTCTCTTGGTTTGCTGCGTACCGATCACGGTTCTCTGGCTCAACGTCGGCAAAATTTCGGTTTACTTTCACCAAGACCCCGACATCGCTAAACTGGCTCAGACTTATCTCATTTTCTCCCTCCCCGACCTCCTCACCAATACTCTCCTTCATCCAATCAGAATCTACCTTCGAGCTCAAGCTATCATCCACCCTGTTACTCTCGCCTCTCTCTCCGGCGCCGTTTTTCACCTTCCGGCCAATCTTTTCCTCGTTTCTTACCTCCGCCTCGGCTTAACCGGCGTTGCTATCGCCTCCTCCGTCGCCAACCTTTTCGTCGTTCTATTCCTCGTCTGCTACGTCTGGGCGAGTGGCCTACACGTGCCCACATGGACCGACCCGACCCGCGACTGTTTCCGGGGATGGTCTCCTCTGCTCCGCCTCGCGGGTCCTAGCTGCATCTCGGTGTGTTTAGAGTGGTGGTGGTACGAGATCATGATCGTTCTTTGTGGTTTGCTCATGAATCCGAGATCGACAGTTGCGGCTATGGGCGTTTTGATTCAGGCGACGTCGTTTCTCTACGTCTTTCCGTCTTCTCTTAGCTTTGCGGTTTCCACTCGGGTCGGCAATGAACTGGGTGCAAACTGCCCAAAGACGGCGAAGCTATCCGCCTTGGTGGCTATCATTTTCGCGCTGGCCACTGGGATCACAGCGGCAGCGTTTGCTTTTTCCGTCAAAAACGTTTGGGGGAGGATTTTCACAGGGGACGCCGAGATTCTACGGCTAACCGCGGCAGCATTTCCGATTTTAGGGCTATGCGAGATCGGAAACTGTCCTCAGACTGTAGCTTGCGGCGTCGTTAGAGGAACAGCACGGCCGTCAACGGCAGCTAATTCGAACCTCGGCGCCTTTTATCTGGTGGGTATGCCTGTGGCTGTAAGTCTAGGATTTTGGGCCGGAATTGGATTTAATGGGCTTTGGTTAGGACTCCTGGCAGCACAGATTAGCTGCGCGGGTCTAATGATTTACGTGGTTGAAACTACAGATTGGGAATCAGAGGCTAAAAAGGCACAAACGCTAACGTGTACCGATATCGTGGAGAACACTTTAAGGGACGACGGTGAAAGCGATGCGGCACAGCCATTGATTCGCGTTACGGTGCTTCATTAATTAATTAATTTTCACTATAATTAACATTTTTTTTACCGAACAACCATTTTTTTTTCTTCTTATTTTTTATGCCCTTATGATTGGCCATTTATATGGAGTTCCTACGAGTTTTTTTCTTTTCTTTTTTTTTTCTACATATATAAAAACTTGCATAGTTAATTTTCAATTTTTCGTTTCGTAAAATAAATTCACACGAATTCAAAAATAATCAAATGGAAATTTGAAAACGTAAATTTTCCTTAAAACTAAGTTATAGCTGCAGCCACAGAATATTAATTCCAAATATGTAATTATTTATTATTTATAAATTAAGATCGTATGGAGAGAAGAAAGAATAATATTTGGGGTTGTAAAATAGAGAGGGTTCAATATGGTAATTTTGAAAAGAAAAAAAGTGGCAACCCTACGGGAAAGAAAAGCTTATGTCTCAAAGATTCAGACAGGTTTGAATGAGTGTTTTAGATTCCCTAAATATTAGAGTGCTGTTTTATTGTTTTCTTCAGAGATGTGAGAGAGAGAGAGAGAGAGAGAGGTATATATGAAGTCCCATGGACCATTATCATATTTTTATTCGTATTTTTATCAGTAAAATGGAGAAATTTAGGAAGGCGCGGTGAATATAAACGAAATTCGAATGTAAAATTTCACATATATTAAAATATTATTGAAGTGTCTCTCGTATCTTATATTATTGAAGTATCACGCAGGCAAAATTGTGAAATAGAAAGATAAAAACAAACTTAATATGAAAAAGGAGTATTTCTTATAAAATTGATGGGTAATATTGCCATCGTAAAACATTACCTTATTTTTAATGAACCATTTACATATATACTTATATCTTGATTTGAGATTTTTAATAAGCAAAATTAACGATTTTTTGTTGAGCAATAAGATTAAATAGTATAACATATATTAGTGAAATAAAAATAGAATGCACAGCTGCGATCCATTATACCTAATGGTGAAAAGAGAATCTAATGCATGGAAAAGGTGACAAATGGTGAAAAAGTATATAGTTCAAGAAAGAAGAAAAGGGTTTTGGAGACAAAAGGAAAAAGAAAGGTGAGAAATAGAGAAGACAAAAGTATTTGAAAAAAAGAGAGTGAAGAAGAAATGGAACAGTGGCAGAAGTCCCACCATTTCAGACAGAGCACGAGTTATATATAGTTGGAGTTTAGTTGCCACATTCCACACGAGGAGACCTCACTTCTCACTATTGATTAAACTGCCTTCTAACTTTCTTTAACCGAGAAAGGATGTTGCAATTTACTTATTCGATCTAGTAAGATTTTGATAGATTTCACAGTCTTTCAAATTGAATTAGATCTGTTTTTGATAAAGGTTTTCGAAATTCCAAAGATGTCCAACGAATGTTATCATCATAATATATTCATTTTCTTTAAAAATTGAAGAGCGACATTCCATTTAATGTTTGGATTCTGTTTATTATTATTGTTATATTTTGTTCAAGTTATTATTCTTTCTGCCTTGGTATGAGTGTATGTGAATGGCAAAAGCCATCTTTTCATGTCACATGGTTCCGTTTATGGTAACAATCCATTCCAATAGTGGAAAACATGAAATAACCCAAACCACAATGCACCATGAGAGACCAAAACACATCCACATATATGGAAGCCTACACAAGCATCTTTTTGTGATGTCTAAAGGATATAAATTACCCTTATTAGCCATGTAGGTTCAAATGGGCTTAGTTTTATGAACTGAAAAACCCACATGTGTAGAATCCATGTGGACCGGACCCTTTGCCTCAAACATGGATAGTTACATATTTACTTTAATTTTGAAAAAAGTTTAACAACTTGTTTGAAATGTGAATTAATGTGTTAATAATTCTTCTAAAGAAACTATGAAAACTTAATCACAATTCCTTACTCCGAAAATATCCATATTCTGTCCTTAAGTGATATTAAGAAGAAGATGCTAAAATGATAAGAGAAATATTCCTTTTGTTAAAATTTTGAAACTAAAAAGAAAAAGAATCAACTCTCAAGAGAAGTTTCGCTTTCAACTGTACAAATTTACAGAGTTTTGGGTAGAGAAAGTGACAAAGGCTGTGAACTATATTGACTGACATGTTAGTGCTCCAATAAGTTGGAATCTCTGCCCGCACCATCTCTTTTATTTTTTCTAAATGTTATATGTTTATCATACAATGATTATTTTACTTAGTTTAATAACATCATTTTGAGCATATAATAAATTTTATTTACTAAATTGTTTATTGTTATTATTATTTTTGGCAGCATTTGCTTATAAAGAGAGGGGGCAAAAGCGTTACATTTTCCTTTACACTGTTTTTACAGCCATTTTTCCATTTTATCAGAACTTTATAAAAAGTTAATAAGTTGGATTTCCAGTGCATTGACATATAGACAACACATAACATAACATTATGCATCATCAAACACTTTATTTCCTATATCAAATTTCATTCACCACATAAGTATCATAAGACATATGAAAATATTTTTATTTAACATATTCACTTATGTTAGGGAAAAAAGTGTTAAATCTACAATAAAAACTTGAAAATGCTAAAAACAGTTTTAAACATTTTTTTGTATAAATAAACCAATTTTAAAATATCAATATTTTTTTAAAAAATGAGCTGCAGCCCTCATTGCAAAAAAGAATCTCAGAGATTGAATTTTTTGTTTGTTTTGGTTGAATAAATAACCCAATCACAAGTTCACAACTCCACAAACAAACAAAGTATTCCGATGCCATTAAAAACCAAGAAAAACGCTTACTAGTCCTACTGTTGTTTGGCTTAACCTTCTTCTTCTGCCATAGGACAAAACCGCAGACCGCGAAGGTAGTAAGTTGACCGTTGTAGATTCTATCAACGTCAAGATGACCAATGTTGAGCAGCACAGAAGCCTGACTCTTTAAAGTGATGAACCGCTCTGTAGCTGAGCATTTCCTTGGAATGTAAAGTTCAGTAATTCGACCTTCTTCGTTTGGAGATTAAATTTAACAGAATTTCACCATAGAGTGAAGAGAGGCAAAGCCACAGAATTTGACCATAGAGTGAAGAGAGGCAAAAATGGGCCGAGCGACGAGGTGGTTCAAGGGTTTGTTCGGAATCAAACCCTCTTCTTGTTCTGGCTCCCGCGACATTTCCAACCGCATCGACCGCTCTCCTGTCGCTGGAGTATCTCTATGCGACAACTACGAGACAATACCGCCTAACGTATCCGAGAAGGAAATTGCGTGGTTAAGGTCGTTCTACGCGGCCGGGGAGGAGGAGAATGAGCGTAGAACGCATGCAATTGCGGTAGCTGCGGCCACGGCTGCTGCCGCTGACGCAGCGGTTGCGGCGGCTAAAGCGGCAGCGGCCGTTGTCAAGCTCACGCGTCATAGGAAAAGTGGTCCGCTAGAAAGTGGAAAAAACCGTGAGAATGCCGCTGTGCAGATACAATGTGCCTTTAGAGGCTACTTGGTAATAACAATTTTCAATTTAATATTCCTAATTCTTGTAGTATTTTGATTATATTAAGCTACTGTGCCGTTTCATGATGTAATGTAAAGGCAAGAAAAGCGTTGAAAGCGTTAAGAGGAGTGGTGAAGATACAAGCTTTAGTGAGAGGTTATTTGGTTAGAAAGCAAGCGGCGGCCACTCTCCGTAGTATGGAGGCACTTATTAGAGCTCAGACCACTGCTAAGTTTCACAGAGCTCTCCGCCGTATCGGAAACGCTACTCCAGCGAGGAAATCCACGGTAATAGTTACTTTTCCGATTTGGCCGTACCGACTTTTTTTTGTATGTAAAAATCATTTTAGAGTTCCACGATTTCAAACTTTTCAACTTCTATGTAAAGATGGAAATTTCTTAAAATCAAATTGAAAAGATTAAACCTTTTTCACCTTTATGATAAAAAGATGAATTTGGGGTAAAGGAATTTGTAACCGGGTTTAAAATTTTGAACCAATTTCTAAAAGGATAAAAACATTTGAACTAGGTTGTAAAAGTGTTGATAACTTTTTACAGGAAAGATTCTCGGGATCTTTGGAAAATCGAAGCAACGGCGAAGAGACAGCTAAGATAGTGGAGGTTGATACAGGGGCCCGACACGGAAACTATAGAATCCGAGGACCCGTTTTATCCGGGTCGGATTTTTTAGAAAACCCGTTTCGTCGCACGCTTTCCTCACCGCCCTCGGGTCGGGTCCCACCGCGTCTGTCAATGCCCAAACCCGAATGGGACGAGTGTAGCAGCAAGTTCCCGACGGCGCAGAGCACACCTCGTTTTGCCGGAGGATCTCCGTCGAGGAGCGTATGCTACTCTGGCGTCGGAGTAGATGCGAATGCGGAAGCTGAGGCGTATACTCATGGGTTCTGTTTCTTGTCGGGAGATTTTCATTCGAGCTGCATGGCGGATACGAATTCGTTTAGGGCGAAACTGAGGTCGCGTAGCGCGCCAAGACAGAAGCCTGATGTTAATGCTGTCGGCGGCGGACAGTGGAGGTGTATCGGTGACGGTGTTCCGGTGCAGAGACCATCCTGTTTGGGTGTCCGAGAAGCCGTGATCGGGAATATCGAAAGACGCAAGTATTAATTATATTTATATTGTTTGAGTGCTATATTTTTAATTTCTACTGACGAAATTAAAACATTGTTGTTTTTTCTCATTGGGTTTGTATTTTCGACATTGCGCACGAAGGGAATACATTGTGCATTTTTGTAAGACTAATTTGTCTGCACAATTAATGAGACAAAATTATTATTTGTGCAGATGAAAGCAAATGGTAATTTGGTTTCGTACGGAAAAAATGTTATAGTTTGGTTTTGGATAAAGCTAATGAAGTTTAAATCAATTGTTATTATTGATAGATTTACTGTATCTTCACTGATGGAATCGATAATTCTTGTTGTTGATGAATATTTGTGTGATAATTTTTGTTTGCTTCGATTAGGTAACAAACAACTCGAACAACTCAAATGCCCTGGAATGATTGGCCTCTCTTCGATGAAGGTTGGTTCATAATCGATAACTAAAGCTTCCAATTTCACCTTAAGCCACCGACGTAGGTGAGTTGCCGCCGGAGTCGATGTAGCCATAAAAGTGGAGTTTCAGTATTATTCTTTTGAAACGTAAAAGTTTTTGTTTTACAAGCTTTTGAATGATATGATTAGATCTAATTGTTTCATATGGGCTTTGAGTCATTCTTTTGTGGTTAGATAAGCTAAGTACATGTGGTTAAACTGTTTGCTTATCGGTTTTCTGTTTGAAACTGTAACCTTTAAATAGAGTTTCACTGTTCTCTCAAGTTGTAAAGTTGTGTAATTGTGTGTAACATCTTTTGGGTTTGGTGCTTATATTTCTTCGATTTTTTGCAGGTTTCTTGTGAACAACATTGAACCAGTCACAAATTTGTGAGATTTAATGCATCTCTCAAAAGTCATTGGCATTTCTGGTTATACGTATGATTTCACACATAATTAAGTACTTAGTTTTTTTTAGAATATGATCATGCTTAAAAGAAACAAACTTGAATGTTAAATTAATTTATATAACCATAGAAACAAACGGATATAAAACATAGACCTTGACTAGTTGACTACACTTAAACTTAGTTTCTGATTAGTTTTCCAATTCAATTTTTTTTATTTTCAACTATCAAAAATAGTTTTTTATAATGTCAAATAAGTGAAAATTTGGGTGCTAAATAAAAATTACTGTAAAAATAGACCAAATATGACATCTTGTCTTTGATCGTTAGAGTTATCATGTTTAATTTATTTTTACCATGATAAAAACTTGGTATTCCGATTTTTAACTAATTTGATATTAAATATATTTGTTTTAAAAGCAATACTAATATATTTTTAATTGTAGATACATATGTTTACATATAGTCGTGTTTTTGAACCATTAAATATATTATAAGTTTAACTACTTTTTCACAGTATTTTTTATTTTCAATCTATCAAAAGTAGTTTTTATATTGTCAAATTATTGAAACAAATATATGTGCTAAATAATATTATTGTGAAAATAGATCAAATATGATCGTTAAAAGTGTCATGTTTAACTTATTTTTACCGTAATAAAAATTGATATTTTATTTCTAACTAATTTGACACTAAATATATTTGTTTTAAAAAGCAACACTGATATATTTTTAATTGTAAATACATATATTTAAATAAAATCATGTTTTGAACCATTATTAGATATATTATAAATTTAACTATTTGTTCGCAATATTTTTTATTTTCCAACCATCAAAAAGTAGTTTTTTATATTGTCAAAAGTAGTTTTTTAAAAACACGACTTATTTAATATCTCTAATTGTTTATATTAAGTAGTTTTTCTCCGTTGTATGGACACTGTAGATAAAAATTTCGACCGTATATTGAATTGAGGCATTCTGAGGAGTAAAATAGATACGAGAGTTTGCCTTTAACATTTTCCCAGTTTTTGTTTTTGTTTGTTTTTATTTCTGTACATTCCCATGGTTGGTGCTCATTGTAACGTTTGTTGCACCGCATTCACTTGAGATGCTGGAGAAAAAAGAGAAAATGCTCTTGAAGAAGGCTGGTGCTGAGTTTGACAAGGCCAAAGAATACACCCGGGCAAAGAACAAACGCGGTACAACAAAACTCTTTCGTCACTCATATGTCGTTTACATACATTCTATGGTTTTTGTTCGCTGTTGTTACTGGAGTACTTAGCTTTATTGGTCTTGTGCAGCGGCTGTACAGTGTTTTAAAAGGAAGAGGTTATATGAGCAACAAGTTGAACAGCTTTGGTAATTTCCAGCTGCGTATACATGATGAAGTGAGCTTTTTCTTCACTACTGTCCTTTTTTGTTAGTTGCAGCAGCAGTAGATGAATTGATCGGGATCACATCTCTCTTTTCATACAGATGAAGGCGCAAAAGCAACAACAGAAAGCATAGATGCATTGAGAAGTGGAGGTTCTGTAATGAAAGCAATGGAAAAGGCAACGTAAACACCACATTCAATTATCTGCATTTAAATTAAAGTCTTGCACAACACGATCATATATAATGATATATATTAATGTTCCATGAGAAATAGCCTAGGCATTTCTATACAATGAGGTTCCCAAATTGCCTGAGAAAAATCTCGCCAAAATACACATTTAATTATTATCACATAGATAGTAATAACTCATCCTCGAATAAATCCCCAAAAAACGATATTAAATGACTGATTTATCAAATGAGATTTTGATAGTCGGGTAGGCGTTCGCAGTTATCCCCTACATCACCAGCTCAGATACCCATTCGACATCAGGAGCTTCACCCGCATTCTGATCTGGATCGGTATCAACCCGATCCATGCAATTCTCTTTGCTCAGTTTCTCGAACATCTTTGCTCGTAGCTCACGACCCGACTCTACCACCCGCTCTATCGCGGGCTCTTCCTGTAAGCCATTCTCCCAAATATCGATATTTCGGGTCGGGGTTGTGGGTAGACTCTGAAACCCAGGACCCAAGATTGATCCTCGGGGCGACCCGAATCCGGATTGGTAGCATCGTAACGGGTTGTTATAAGAAAACGATTTTACTTTCTCAAACTGTAAGTTCCTAAACGACTTAACGACATCGCTAGAGCAAAACCCGAGTGAGCGACTCAATGACTGAGCCATCGTAGACGACTCCGAATCATCTCGTGGACTCATCGGCGGTGAACCTGAAACCGGCGAAATCGGGAGTGGAAACGCTCTCGCGCAGAATTGACGAATCGGAGACGAAACTTCAAAGGAATCTACCCGATCGGGGCTCCGATTCGGGAGAAACCTAAGCTGATCCGGTGAGTGAGCAAAGAAACAGACTCTCCGGCGACATTTACCGCCATCTTTGCACGGCTGGGTCCGGTAACGATCAGGATGAAGCCAACACTCGAAAACTCCGTGAGCGAACTCACATGAGTCGCCTCTCTTGCAAGCGCCTTTACGGAAATCGGGACAAGCCGTACCGGTGTAATGGTACTTCCTCGGATCTCTCCGGCGAGCCTTCTCTCCAGGATGAGCGTACGGACACTCAGTCCAGTCATGGCTCCGTCCACGAGAACACCTGCGGACTTTGAAATCATACATGCGGAAATGGTCACTGGAATAAGCATCTATAGGAGAGTCCGGACCCAATAGATCCGAATCAGAATTCTGATCCGCTACGTTAGACGGCAGATAACGCAACGCCGCTAAGGCTTCAAGCATGCTGCAATCTGGGCTATTGATCGCCGGAGAGAAAATCTCCGCCGCAGTTAGATCTTCAGATACCGGCCATGGAGGAATCTCCACATTCGGGTAATTCCGACGAGTTTCTTCAATCATCATCTTCTTTAATTCCCAGCGTAAAATCACATCCGTTGTCGTCTTCTTTCTTTGATTTTTTTTTGCTTTCTCGGAGGCGAATGGGTTTTGTTATTGTTGTTGCTGTTTGCTAATTCACCGGCAACGAGGTTTATATATAGCTGAAATACTTAACCATGGTTTGGTTAAATACTGTTAATGCTAGGAGCTGCCTTTCTACCATAGTTAAAACACTAAAGTAACGCGGCTGTGAGTTACGTATATGTTGAGGCTTATCCACGGGATAGACCTACGTGGACTGTATTCATGAGGTGGTGTTTTATCAAACGACTTTGACGAACTTAATACGTGACCGACTTGTGAGCGTAGGATTTCTTTTGGATTTAATAGATTCATTTGGAATTCTCGTTGCCTTCCGAAGTCGGTCGAACTTTAGATACTCTGAATCACGACAAAATAGATCATCCAGCTTTAATTCATTAACAATTAGTTTAACTATTTATTATCCTCAATGCAATACTTATCTATATATATATATATTTCATTTATTTCCATATTATTATATCCTTCAAACAAATAAATTCTCAAATTAATATTTCATATGTCTAACGAAGAAGTAAAGTTGCAAATATCTAAAAACGTATTAGCTCATATGATTAAACGAGTAGATATTATTAATCTTTATTTGGAAGATAGCGAAATGTATAAACTAAGGCCTTCGTTTCATTAGTCATTAACCTAATTCGTGTATGTACGGACCAAACTATATCTATAGTGTGACGTGGCTGAGTTCTATAATTTAAACAAATTTCAATGAAAGTGAGTTATACATAACAATAGGGAACATAGATATTATATCTATATGACGACAAAAGAATATATACATTTTTTTTTTGTCACTAAGAATATATACATATATAAACTCATTAATGCATCTTTAAACTTAGGTCCCATCAACTTGCAAATAAATGCAATCCAATCGAATTTACGGACTTCAAATACTTATATATGTAGATATTATCTCATTTGATGTCTACTCTCGCTTAGATATTTGTCCGACATTCACGTATTTGGCAGCTTTATATAGTTGTTTAATGCAAAGTTGCTCATAGAATAACTATACTCCTTATATGTAGCACATATTTAAAAAAATTATATCTAGTTTATTATTGATAACTAATCATTTTCTTGTGAATATAACTTAAAATAAATAGATTTTTAAGAAAACGAAAATCTTTTCGTTCGTTAATGTAATTTGTACATTATATTATAGAATAAATATAGTAAAAAAATCTTTTTATATATATTTTTCGGTTTGTGTAGATGAATTCAATAGCTTAATAATTCTAGATAATGATCTAAAGTCTATCTTTATGGCTAACACTATCCTAATTTTAAACATAAATATTACAAATTGATGAAAAATATTACAAAATTGACAACTATCTCTGGCTATTGATTCCTTTTTATATGATAATGTAGTAAGAATTCGTCTTCTTTTTAACTACTGGAACAATTAATAACTACTCCAATTTGTATTTAAAAACTACAGATTAGCCAAACCTTAATTAATCATCTACCAAAAGAAGGTGTATAACTATTCAACTCAAGCAAATGGGCAATTTATTATTTAAAAAATTAAAATATTAGTCTACCAAAGTAAATTACTGAAGTAATTGAGTACAAACTACATACTCTAAAATAGTTCATAATAGTTTCTTGTTAGGATTTTATGATTGCTTTTGATTATCTTTAGTGTTGGTACTGGATTGATTAAAAATAAAAACACACAATTTGATTACCAAGTTCTCACTTAAAATATCTCTCGGGTAGGATCTGTCTCATACAAATTCTCAGTATAAATATGATGCTACAAATTTTCAGTATAAATCTGATGAAACTTTTACAAAAAATCAATTTTAGAAAAAAACACACTTATAAGAGTTACAATACAAACCTCTCTCTCATTCTCTTTATCTTTACAGAAAACTCTCCCAAGGCAAAATTTCTATGTTTTTCTTGCCTATGTTTTTAGGGTTTTTTCGAACTCCATCTTATGACATAGGAAGAAGATATTTATACTTTTTTGACAACATTAAGATTTTTGTGTTCGAAATTTGGTTTTGTACTGACCCAAAAATAGGAAGAATTTACTCCACAATCGTACATCTTTCTTGAAGCCCTTGTGACTCGAACTACATATTTTAACATTTTAAAATAATTGGATTCAGATCTGTTTTATAATTATCTATATTCAAATCTAAACACCATGAATATATGAGTATGGAATTATGGTTTGCTGTTTAATCGGTTTTCTGCAACCCAAATTATTTTCATGTAAGCTTATAACTGTTCAAGATCAAGAAACTGGCAACTTTGGCCCACATAAGACAGAACACTTTGCATCTGATTTTAAATTCGGCCATAGATGTGTAAAGCTCGTAAGCCCATTCATTTTCTGAACCAGTCCCAATACTCATCCATAATTTGTCTTCTTGTAGATTATACTATCAAATTGTATACTGTATTTAATGGAAAGAAATATTCCTTATGTTAGGAACCATTTTTCTCTTGTATTTTTGATAATTTCAGAGCATTTTATTAAATAATGACTGTTCGCCCACTTTCACATCATTACATTGCCAAATAAAGGGTGGATATGCTCTTATTTTGGGTATTAATTCCTTTGTCAATTACTAAAAGCAAATATTCAGTTTGTCATTTACATAGTTCCACACCTAAACATTCCAAATTCATTCTATGAAAACTACACAAAACAAAAATTATGAAGAAGATGTAATAATACCCAGACAAAGAGTCAATCATAGGTATCTATATGTTTGATTCAAAAACATGTCTTTGGCCCCTCCATGATTTTTCTTTGACTCTCCAAATGTTTTGAAGAGTATATTTTTGCTTTTGGACAGAACTATATGTATATATTATATCCGGATATAGATTTAAACATAAGCTTGTTTTCGAAATTAATGCACAATACAAGTGAATCCGGTTTAGAGGAAAGGTGGATTAGACTATAACCTAAAATTATCAACATTTTTATATATTTTTTAAAAACTATTAAATTTTTCGTTTTACGACAGTAGTTAGATATATTATAATCACCAAATATTTATTTATGTTTTATTAATATTTAATAAATTGCGTTATTTTAAAATAATTTTATTTAAATTCTGAATATTAAAGGATCTAATTTTTTATTACGACCATCATTTCATTAGAACGGTCCAGAATACAAGTTTTTTACTCTTATATTTTTAAAATTTTGATCATATAAATATATTAATTTGTAATGTCTCTTTCTTAGTTTGACCGTATAAAATTTTGGGGTTTCTTTCTAAATTTTTAAAAGTTGGTGAAATGAAGGTTGAGCATTTATAATCATAAGGAAATAAAAAAGGTATGATCATTACAAACAGTATAAGCAATATTATTGACTAGAAGATAAGTATTCTAGATTGTTGCGAAATCATATGATAGAAAATATATATATATATATATACACGTTTTAAGAAAAAAATACTAATTAAAATTAAAAAGCGTTATATTTTAAGGATTATACTAAACATTTTATGGGAAATAGAACTATCTTCTGATAAAAAAAGAAAAGTAGAATTGCCATGATTTCATAACGTATATAGATCTCCAAGGAAACCATAAAATAATATAAAAACAACATCATAATTAAAAAATATTCATTTTTTATATAGTATCTAGAGACATGATTTTTCTAAACAACAAAATTCCAAAAAAACGTAATAAATATTAAAGAAAATGAGGGGATGGTGTGGTCCATATGATGGATACACTGCTCAAATTGCCTTACTTATCAAGCAACCTCTTAATTATTTTTTCTTTGCAGAAATTAAAATTATAGAAAAGAAAAACAAAATTGAATTTAGAAAAGAATAAAATGATCCAATTCCTCCAGCTCGATGCCCATGTGACCTCTCTTCCTCTTCTTTTACTTTCTTTTGTTTATTACTCTTCTCTTAATTCAAAATTACTCATTTCATTCAAGTTACTAGATGTTATTATACTAATATTTTGTCCTACCAAAAAGCAGAACGAAGTAACTATATTTCATTTTCTATCTTAGTATTTTGATATTAAAATAGAATGTTACATTAGTTGGATAGAATTGTAATACTATCATTCTTAACTATTTTTTTCCGAAACATAAAGTATAAAGATATCGCACGTCATTATGAACATATCTTATAATATATTATAAATTGATCATAAAAAAACTAAGATGGAATTTTCTTAGTGCAAAATCCATGTAGAATACACACACATTAGTATACATATACTAAATGAATTATTATACTATCGATATGCTTTACTAAAAAAATCATCATCTCAAACGGACATAACTTTGTTAAAGTATATAGTAATAAAAATTCACATTTTTCAATATGAAACTAAAAATTAACCATAAAGATGATATTTAGTTTTGTATGAAGTCCATGTCACAATATATGTGATATAATTAAAATGTAATGAATCTTCGATGTTTCATTGACATAGAATATGTATATAAACATATCGAAATAAGGGAAGAAGCAATTGGAACCGTGGTTGCATCATTTCTACGTACATATCAAAGATATAAATTTCGACTCTACATATTTTCGTATGAAAGTATTAAAATTTTCGTATAAAAATGTTGGATTATTCGATCGATTCGTTGTGATCCGACAAAAAAAACATATCGAAATATCAAAAGTGTGTGATTTGTTAGATAAATGTTAACAAACCGCTTGTTGAAAGACTCGTAGCGGCTTCTTAAACCAGTAAAGGTAAAATAAAAGTTGGGTCAGTGACAGTGAGAATGGGTTTCAGAGCCACCTTTTCCTTTTTCTCGCTTACTTCTTCAGTTAAAGTTCCAGATTGATAAACATATCGAAATTATATCTAATTTAATTAATTATTTTTCTAAAAATGTCTTGTATGTTTTTTATACTCTTCACATCCCAAACTCTCACACTTTCTTCTCATCCTCTTTCTTCTTCGTCGTTTAGTAATTCTTTCTCTCGCTCTTTCTTGATTTGGATCGAGTACTATCTAAGATCTTATTCCACTCGACCAAGTTTGTTCCTTTTAGCATAATTTGAGGGTTTTTTCCCCATAAAAATCCTACTTTGTCTTGTTCTTGTGTCGGTTAGGTTTTCAAGAAAACCCCTCTTTTGTCTTGTCTCCTCAAAATCAGTGGTTTCTTCTCTATAATAAATGAGGGCTTATTTAATTCTTCTCTCTCTATATATATACAGTTGAACTCTCGGATATGATCGGAAGAGCTTTGTTATTATCTACACACAGACGCATAAGATAATATTTTAATTAGGGATCGATATGAACAAGAGTAATCCAGCTGGTTCGGTGACTGGTTCAGACATAATAGACGCAAAAATCGAAGAACATCAACTTTGTGGATCCACGAAATGCCCCAGCTGCGGTCACAACCTTGAAGGCAAACCAGTAAGTAATATTTTTAAAGCTTAAAAATAAATTCTTTCTCGCTTCATTTTTCTCATTTTAGGTCACTTCTAAATGTTTTCTAAAGAAAAAAGTAAGTAAAAGAATCAATGAAGAGAATGATGCTCTATGTTTAATTATTCTCTCGTTTGCAGAAATTCAAATTCCAAATTTTAAAGTGTCTATATACGAGTCTTTATTTGTATAGTTGTATATACTTATTATATTCTCTTGTTCTTTTCTTTATTTTGAAATTTCCTTTCTTTTTATTCCTTTAGCAGGATTGGGTTGGTTTACCAGCAGGAGTGAAATTTGACCCAACGGATCAAGAATTGATCGATCATTTAGAAGCAAAAGTTTTAGCTAAAGACATTAAATCTCACCCTCTCATTGACGAATTCATCCCCACCATTGAAGGCGAAGATGGCATTTGTTACACTCATCCCGAGAAACTTCCCGGTACACCTTCATCCCTTTTATATAACAAATCCTTATTTGTATATACATAATATGATTGTTTAATACGACCATATATAAATGTAATAGCATTGGGTTGTACCAAAGTTTGAATCTTGTTTAGTTAAGTCACACCAAAGTTCTATATTGATACTTTATTTGTAAACCACATAACATATCTTTCAGTATATAAGATATGACAGTGTTGGATATGATTATACATGGACGATTGGGTCATACCAAATATATCTTTTTTTAATTTTGGTTACACAAGAAATATAATTTTAACCCTTTTTCAATTTTGGTAGGAGTGACTAGAGATGGTTTAAGCAGACACTTCTTTCATAGACCATCGAAGGCGTATACGACGGGAACACGAAAGCGAAGAAAAATTCAAATGGAATGTGACAATAATACGCAAGGAAGTAATAGCTCAGGTGAGACGAGGTGGCATAAGACCGGTAAGACAAGACCCGTTATGGTAAACGGTATGCAAAAAGGCTGTAAGAAGATTTTGGTTTTGTATACCAATTTTGGTAAGAATAGAAAACCGGAGAAAACCAATTGGGTAATGCATCAATATCATTTGGGGACACATGAGGAAGAGAAAGAAGGAGAGCTTGTCGTTTCTAAGATCTTTTATCAGACTCAGCCTAGGCAATGCAACTGGTCGTCTTCTACGTCGAGCTTGAACGCTATAAGTGGTGGAGGCGGTGAAGCAAGTAGCAGTGGTGGTGGCGGCGGAGAGTATCATATTAGGAGAGATAATGTGACTGCTAGTGCTAGTGGTGGGAGTTGTTCTTCGTCTAGAGAGATTATTACTGTTAATCCTCCGAATCGCTCCGATGATTTACGCGGCGTTGGTGGTGGCCTTATGGTAGCAGCGGCGGTTGCGGCTGAGATTCCAAGTTATGCTATGGATCATCTCAGCTTTGTTCCGTTTATGAAGAGCTTTGATGAGGTATGTACCGATTTTATTTTATTTTATTTTTGCATTTTTATTTTTTCGTTTAATGAAATAACTAAATTAATCTGTATATATAGTATATAAATTTTACACACAATATAAATTGAATCTAATGTGTATTACAAAAATCAATAAGGAATCTACTATGCACTAATATTTAACATGTGATAATTAATTTTTAACCAACAATATGACCTAAAGCTTAACACCATAAAATCAGAAAACAATGTCATATATTATGGAATAATATATCTATATATATTAATTTAATTAATTAACTCTTTTTTATATGGGGGATTAATAGTTAATTTTTTATATGTGGCGAAGAGGGAAACTCCTCCGACCGAGCCAGGTACATGTGAGGATGTTATGGCAGAACATCTTCATCGCCATCAGACATCATCACAATCACAATCATATCACATTTCTCATGATCATCATCATCAACATTACCATCATCAACATCATCATCAGCAACAACAACAACATCATGCATTCAACATAAGCCGGGTAGCACATCCAATATCAACCATCATTTCTCCATCTACATCGTTTCACCATGCCCCCATTAATATCCTTGACGATAATCCTTATCATATTCATAGAATCTTGCTCGCCAACGAAAATTACCAGGTAAGATAAAACTATTTTTCGTTTTTACATTTTAGAAAAATCCATATTTATTATTTGGTTGCATTTAAACCTCCCCAAAATTTTTAATAATTATTTTAGTTGAAAGTTACTGGTTCATGGATATTACTACATAAGCATGCAAATGTGAAGTTATTTCGTGAATATAACCAAGTTAGCTGTATCATCAGTATGATTAATGTACAATAGTCAAAATAAAATTACTTTATCTTACTATTGATTTAGGTGGGAGTCATGCACCAATCAAATTTATATGTCTCAACATCCAATTTAATTAGGGTTGTTAAGGTAATATTGATTATAGTTAGTGTTAATTATTTGGAAGTTTTCATTGTATTCTCCACATATATATATGTATATATATATATATATCAAATAATATAGTATAGAAATTGGTTCTTGCACATGTAAGGTTATGAAGATATTTGCATGCATGTGACTAGACAATGATGGGACTACATAAGCATGCAAATTGGGTTGTACCAAAATTGATTGTGACAAAGAAATTATATCTAAGATATGGGTCCAGATAAGTGTTTAACTAACTATCCATTACCCAAAGCCAACAAAAGCTGAGTCACTTTTTAGTGTCAGCCAAACTAAGAACAAGTAGGAAACCAATGTGTTTTTTTGGTGATGAAGAGACAAGATGATAAACTTTAATGTTTTAATAGAGTTTTCTTAAATAGTTAAATAATACCTTTTCTGAAACTACTTTTGTCTTTTTTGACTGAACAAAAGATACAACAACAAGAAGGAGAAGAGGAACATAATGATGGGAAGATGGGAGGAAGGTCAGCTTCTGGATTGGAAGAACTCATAATGGGCTGCACTTCTTCTACCACTCATCATGACATGAAAGATGTATGTTACTAATCCCTCTTTGATTCTTATTCATGCGGAAATTCTTTTTTGTTTTTTAAACACATTGGAATTGGTTGAACGTAGATAACATTAATGTAGGTTACATTTGAATAAAAGTGGAAAATATTATAGAAAAGGAATCTTCTCCTTTTTTAGATATTAATTAGTTTTCTTTTTACGCTTGCATGGGAATGATACTTAACTACCATACATATTCCTTTTTTAGTTTATTCGTTACTTAATTAGAAAGAGTTAAAACAAAATTAGGTAAACAAAACCAGGAAAGAAAAGAAAGAGAGAGAGAGAGAGAGATGTTTGCTTTTTTCTTAATTTTTTTATATAAATTATCTTTTAAAGAACAATAGAAAAATTGGTAGATTCTATCCTTTTTTCTCTTTCTATGATGGTGCATATGTTTATATATGTATAATGTGTGTGTATATATGTAAATATTAATTATTAGGTCTTTTTCATGCTTTTTAACGTCGCGAGATAAGTTCGGTGATAGACATGAGTAGATTAATGGAATGTTTTTTAATAATATGTTGTTTTAATAAAAATTATATATATATATATATATAGGTAGTTCGTTATATAGTAACGCAACCATAATATATGCCTATTTGTCGAATGCTAATTAACAAGATTAAGTTTGGTGGCTATATTCGGTCTAATTATAATCCCGGTTCATGATTTGGATTAGGAAAGAATATCAAAGTGAGTTCAGTTCGGTTAGTTTATATTGTTCAACAAATATGCTGAAAGACTTGTATAGATAAATATTAATGCATATGTGTATATATTGAGAAGCAGTTTTAATTGGTGCGTAGGGATCATCATCAATGGGGAACCAACAAGAAGCAGAATGGATGAAGTATTCAACTTTTTGGCCAGCCCCCGACTCTTCCAACAATCAAGATCATCATGGGTAATTTTGCCATTTTTCCATTCTGATGTTCGTCGTCATCATCGTTACATCTCCTTGGAAAATGGTATCTGTATGATCTTGGACAAATCATGTATATACATGCATGATTTTGAAATGGTGTAGAGGTTTTTAAGCAGCACCCAAATTCATTTCTTTTCTTTCTTTTTTGTTATATATCCAAGGGGATTTTTGATGTATAAATTATGAATTTCATTGTATGCCTTTTTCTTTGTGTTTGTTAATTAGAATGAACTGTATAGTTTAGTAGTTTTTGTTTAAGATATATCATATATGTTGGTAAATAATATCAAAAAGATATTACACTTTAATATGAGCTCTTGGACAAATAAATTATTTCCCTCTTGGTAATGCAATATACTGAAACTCAAGTCACTTGAAATCCGATAGTGATAGTAATAGTATACATTTACATATTTAGGAAATGTGGATTTGATTGTAGAAGCTTAATGTAATTTCCAGCTAAATATATATGTTTAATTAGTGGCATTATGCCAGACATCTTCAATTACTCAATACTATGTGCCATGGTCTTCATAATGGTCTCTCTTTCTTTCGAACTGTCATATTGGCAGTCTGTAGTTCAGTATCATAGACATTTATATTTCTATATATCAATGGCTATGAGTCTACAGTATATATTAGCAAATTAATTAGAAGACTTTTAGTTAGCAATATATGTTAATAGGATAAATTATTGTAAAGTCTAATTGTGGATTGAATAACTATAAGTAATTTCTAAAAATGGTATCTAAAATGCAAGAGAGATGCATGGGATACAGATAACACATTATCAAAATCGATCCAAGAGATTAAGTTTACTCTTTAAATCTCCAAATTTATTTGAAATTGGGAGAGCAAAAAGCAAAATCAACATGGGAGAGATGATGATGAGAACTTGTCCTTTTTGTTATGTCTAGAGAAACTGGAATAAAGAAATAAACAGACAATATTTTACCTTTAATTTTTATATGTTTTCTTTACAATAAACAGCGAATGAATGTGAAAACAAATACTAAACTGAGCAGAAACAAAGGCAACACAAAGTAGATAAACAAATCAGAACTCGTTTTGAAAATCTTGTCCCCCAAATTGAAGTCGTTGGCGTAAGCTACAATTCCTTTATGGGTGTGAGTCCAACTAATTTCTGGTATTGGGCTAGAAGGCCCAAACGGGTTTTCTTAGGGTAAACCCTAAGAGATTTGGAGCTCAAGTATATAAGACTTCTCTAGGTCAACCGTGAGAAGTATCCCAGAGAAAAAAACCTGCAGCCAGAAGAAAAACGTGAGAGAGAGTTAGAGAGAGAGAGAGCTTTCTTTGATTCAAAAGTGTTTTTCTTAGTCTTTCCTAGTTGTAAACTTTTCTTAATAAAAGTTTCTCCTTTCGAGAGGTACCTATAAAGGAACTCGGGTATTTGTGTGTGTTTTGCCAAGTATTAATACCTCACAATTGGTATCAGAGCAATCCAGGTTATCTGAACAGAAACTTTGAGGTATCCCAATGGCAAACTCAAGGGTTGAGGTGGACAGATTCGATGGGAATGGCGATTTTTCCCTATGGAAGGTCAGAATGCTGGCGCACCTAGGTGTCCTTGGTCTAAAGGATATCCTAACTGATGAAACACTCAGGAAAGAACCTACCACAAAGGAGGAGTTGGAGGATGATACCTACACAGCAGGTATAAATCCAATAAAGTTTGAGAAATCAGAAAGAGCCAAGGATTTGATTGTGATCAACGTTGATAATCAAGTCCTAAGGAAGATATCGAACTGCGAGACTGCAGCAGCGATGTGGGCGACTCTGAACAAACTTTACATGGAGACTTCCTTACCAAACAGAATCTATCTACAGTTGAAATTTTATACGTTCAAGATGGATGACTCCAAGAACATCGATACGAACGTGGATGACTTCCTAAAGCTGGTCACAGACCTAAACAACATAGGAGTCGAAGTTTCAGAAGAGGTACAAGCAATCCTATTGCTAAGTTCCTTGTCTAACAGATACGAACAGCTTAAGGAGACTCTCAAGTATGGGAGAGACACCCTGAAACTGAACGAAGTGACAGCTGCTGCAAAATCCAAAGAAAGAGAGTTGATAGATAGTGGAAAACTTTCTAAAACTCAGAATGAGGGGCTGTATGTGGAGTCTAGAGGCAGACCAACCAGCCAGTTTGAGAAAGGCAGCAGCAGCAATGGTAAAGGAAGATCCAAAAGCAGAGGCAGATCAAAATCCAAACAAAGAAATTCAAACAAATCAAAGGCTTGTTTTGTTTGTGGGAAAGAGGGACATTGGAAGAGAAACTGCCCAGAGAGAAAGAATCGAGCTCAGGAATCAGCAAACATGGCAGCTGAGCCCAAACAGCCTATGGTACTAACAGTGAGTACTCATGACTCAAGTGAAGAATGGGTCATGGATTCAGGTTGTTCATTCCACATAACTCCTAACAAAGAAGTGCTGTTTGACTTAGAAGAATTTGATGGTGGCAAAGTTCTTATGGCAAACAACACTCACTGCATTGTCAAAGGAGTAGGTAAGATCAAAATTCAGAATTTGGATGGATCTATGGTAATCTTGACAGGTGTTAGATACATGCCAGAAATGGGACGAAATTTGATCTCTTATGGAATGTTAGAGAAGGCTGGGTGCAAATACCAAGGGGAAGACTTTATGATTAACTTTTACAAGGAGGATCAGAAAGTGCTTTCAGGAAAGTACCACAATGGTTTGTACTACCTTCAGGGAACAGTGGTAAAGGGGGAAGTCAACATCTCAAGAGCAGAACCAGACATGACAAGAATATGGCATTCAAGATTGGGTCATATGAGTCTGAAAAACATGAACATCCTTGTGCAGGAAGGTTACTTGTCGCAGAATCAGGTTGAAGAATTGGGGTTTTGTGAGAGTTGTGTTCTTGGAAAATCTCACAAACAGAGTTTTCCTACAGGAAAGCATACTTCCAAAGGAGTGTTGGAATATGTTCATTCAGACTTATGGGGATCTTCTTCTACACCAGAAAGTCTGGGAGGATGTAAGTATTTTGTCACCTACATTGATGATTTTTCCAGGAAAGTTTGGATTTACTTCTTGAAATCCAAGGATGAAGTATTTCAAACTTTCAAAGATTGGAAAATATCAGTAGAGAATCAGACAGGGAAAAGAATCAAATGCTTACGGACAGACAATGGACTAGAATTCTGCAACCAACAGATGGATAATCTATGTCGAGAGTCAGGAATCAAGAGACATAGAACCTGCACATATACTCCACAACAAAATGGAGTATCAGAAAGGATGAACAGGACTATCATGGATAAGGTTCGATGCATGTTGGCTGAGACAGGTTTGGGGCACGAGTTTTGGGCAGAAGCTGCATCTACTGCTGTCTACATCATCAATCGGTCCCCAAATGCATCCCTGAATTTCAAGCTACCTGAGGAAACGTGGACAAGTGTAAAACCTGAGCTGACTCACCTCAGACGATTTGGTTGTTCAGCTTTCGTCCACATAGTCCAAGAAAAGACAAGCCCAAGAGCAGTTAAGGGCGTCTTTATGGGTTATCCTTTTGGAGTTAAAGGATACAGAGTCTGGATTCCTGAAGAAGGTAGATGCGCAACAAGCAGGAATGTTATATTTAATGAAGAAGAAGTATTCAAGGATACTCTTACTTCTGGGAAAGGCAAAAACGAGATCAAAGAAAGGAGTAAAAAGAAAGTATCATTCAGCGATGACTTGATTCAGGGACCAACCCCAAGTGGAACAAGTCAAAGAGACATATTTGTTCAAGGTGGAGATTGTTCTTCTGAGGAACCTGAGAGTTCAGAAGAAGATGAACAGGAATATGTCTCAGAACCAGAGCAAGAAGTGTCTGACTACTTGCTGGCTAGAGACAGAGTAAGGAGGAACATTCGTCCTCCTTCCAGATTTGAGGATTCTGATTTCGTTGCCTACGCTCTAGCTGCAGCTGAAGAGATCAACTTGGAAGAACCCAAGTCATTTGCAGAGATTAGGTTCAACAAACACAAGAAATTCTGGGAATCCGCTGCTCAAGAAGAAATGGATTCATTGATGAAGAATCAAACATGGATCCTGATTGATAAGCCAGAAGGAGCAAAACCAATTGGCTGCAAATGGGTATTCAAGCTTAAACCAGGAATTCCAGGGGTTGAAAAACCAAGGTACAAAGCAAGACTGGTAGCAAAGGGATTTTCTCAAAAGGAAGGAATCGACTACAACGAGGTGTTCTCTCCTGTTGTTAAGCATGTATCGATTCGTCTCATTTTATCTCTAGTGGCAAACAAGGATTATGAGCTGGAACAGATGGATGTCAAAACAGCATTCTTGCATGGAGAATTGGAAGAAAGGATTCTTATGCAACAGCCAGAGGGTTTTGTCAAGAAGGGAAATGAGAACAAGGTTTGTTTACTGAAAAAATCCTTATATGGTCTTAAACAGTCCCCAAGACAGTGGAATCTGAAGTTCGACAACTTCATGAAGACTCAAAATTTTGTACGAAGCAAGCTGGACCCGTGCGTGTACATGAGAAATGTACAAACCAAACAGGCAGTTTATCTCTTGCTGTACGTGGATGACATGTTGATAGCCTCACAGGATTTGAATGAGATAAAGAAGGTAAAGGACAGCTTGAATCAGAAATTCGAGATGAAAGACCTAGGGAAAGCTTCAAGGATTCTAGGTATGGATATTATCAGGGACAGGCAAAAGGGAACTTTGATTCTATCCCAAGAAGTATATCTGGAAAAGGTACTGAGGACATTTGGAATGGCAGAATCAAAAGCAGTAGTCACTCCAACGTCTACTCAATTCAAACTTAGAAGTCTAACTGCTGAAGAAAGGAAAGAGGAAGATTGGCATATGGAAAAGGTTCCATACGCAAGTGCAGTTGGAAGTCTAATGTATGCTATGGTAGGGTCTAGACCTGATCTAGCTTTTGCAGTGGGGCTCATTAGCAGATTTATGAGCCAACCAGGAAGAGAACACTGGTCAGCTGTGAAGTGGGTATTGAAGTACCTAAGAGGAACTACTAGGAGATGTTTAGTGTTCAGAAGGAGTTCAGATTTCAACATTGAAGGGTTGTGTGACTCAGACTATGCTGCTGATCTAGACAGGAGAAGATCAGTAACAGGTTTCATTTTCAAAGTTTAGGGGAACACAGTCTGTTGGAGATCTAGTTTACAATCAGTTGTGGCATTGTCAACAACTGAGGCTGAGTACATGGCACTCGCCTCAGCTGTCAAGGAAGCCATATGGTTGAAAGGTTTATGTGATGAACTCGGCTTTACACAGCAAAGTGTTACAATTCATTGCGATTCACAGAGTGCCCTATCGCTAGCAAAGAATGCAGTTCATCATGAAAGAACAAAGCACATTGACACTAGATACCATTTCATCCGGGATATCCTAAACGAAGGCAAGGTTCGACTATCTAAGATTCATACTAGCAGAAATGCAGCAGATTTCCTAACTAAAGGCTTACCTGGCCAGAAGTTTGATCTGTGCTGCGAACTAGTAAATCTCAGCTAGACTGAGAGCTTCGCTCCACGTAATCCCATTGTCAGGGTCTCGTCCTCGCACAGACAAGAAAAAACGACATGAGTTAGTACACCAGTCTGACAATGGAGGGTATAGATGAAAACAGTACCATCTATCAAGGTTACCTGTGAGTTGGCAGCGAGGGGAAGGAGATGAGGACCATATCTCTCAAGGTGGAGCTCCAGACGGCAAGGACCTGAAAATCGGAAAACAGGCGAAAAAATCAGGTCAGAAATTTTTTGAAACTTTCTCTGGCGGCGCGTGGCCGGCGCGTGGACCGCCGGCGAAAACCATGGCGGCGCGTGACGCCGGCGCGTGGCGAAGGTTATCGGCGCGTGAGACTGGCGCGTGGATCGGTACACCGGAACGTTACCGGCGCGTGACTAGAACGGCGCCGGAGGAACGCCGGCGCGTGCATCTCACGCGCACAGGCGCGTGCATCTCACGCGCACAGGCGCGTGCATCTCACGCGCAGGCGTGTGCATCTCACGCGCGGAACGAGGTCACCTCCTTCCGTGAAAACCGAAGCTTCGAGGAGGGAGCTTTCGAAGGTCCGACGGCGAAGAAAAGATCCGAGATCCCCACGGCCAAAAGATCGCAACGGTGGAGGGAGCTTTCGGGAAGCTTGAAAGCTCCGGAAAAGCTTCAAATCGAAGCTTCCATGGCGCAAAGACAAAGGAGGAGAAGGAGGTCTTCTCGGGAAAAATCGCAACGGAGGAGGAGCCGCAAAACCAGATCTCGGAGGAGATCTCGCTCACGCAAGGTGAAATCGAACCCAAGATTCACGAAAGAAGCTTCAAGAAGCTTCAATGGCGAGAGGAAGGTCGCGAAAGAAGGAGAAACGAACCGTGAGAGAGGTCACGGCATCGCAACGGTGGAGGAGCCGTCGGCTGAGAACCAGAGGAGATTCTCATGAAGAAAACAAGAAGAAAGAAGGAGAAACCAAGAAGGAGAAACCGAGAAGGAGCACAAGATGGCGACGGGAAGAAAAAACCGAAAGGAGAGGTCGCTGTGAGAGGAGGTTTCGCGAGAGAAAAAAGGAAAGTGCAGGAAGGGAAAGTGAACAATCTGAAATCGTTTTTCCAGGAGAAAAAAACGGCAGCATGTAAGTGGTGAGAAATGGAGATTAGGGTTGTCCAAAACGTGCCTTAAATACTCAGGAATTAATTGGGCTTGTTTATTAAATTCAGAAGGCCCAGTTCTGAATTAATAATAAAAGGTGGAGTTTGTGAGTCCAACTAATTTCTGGTATTGGGCCAGAAGGCCCAAACGGGTTTTCTTAGGGTAAACCCTAAGAGATTTGGAGCTCAAGTATATAAGACTTCTCTAGGTCAACCGTGAGAAGTATCCCAGAGAAAAAAACCTGCAGCCAGAAGAAAAACGTGAGAGAGAGAGTTAGAGAGAGAGAGAGAGCTTTCTTTGATTCAAAAGTGTTTTTCTTAGTCTTTCCTAGTTGTAAACTTTTCTTAATAAAAGTTTCTCCTTTCGAGAGGTGCCTATAAGGGAACTCGGGTATTTGTGTGTGTTTTGCCAAGTATTAATACCTCACAATGGGTCATGTCCCCGATACCATCCCTTGCTTGTCGGCGATTGATATTCTAAAATCTTGTGCACAACAAACTCTCCGGCGAGGTCACCGATTCGGTTTGCACGTTGACGAACCTGATAAGTGATAAGTCTCGCTGTTTCCTTCAATTTCTTCTCTGGGTTTAGTTCTGATTGTTCTAAGATAATTTCGGGTTTGATTTCACCGGTAACTGTATTCCCCGGAAGAATTCACAGCGGCCACAGGCAGAATACTCCAGGTGTTCCGGCGGGGCATTGAACTGTTCCGGCACAGCCTCCAGGCATGCGCTGCAATATAGGCGTGGGACTCAAAGAGGGTAACAATCTTTGTTGTGTTTGATAGAATAGTAGTTGTTGTTGGTTCCTCGAATCCATTCTCAATTAAGCTCCATAATCCTTTTGCTCGGAAGAATTTTCATAACTTCGCTCCATTAGTTCCAGTGTCCATTATACGGAGGTAGTTTCATCTTGTCGTCTCCCATCTTTCTTTAATGCTTGAATTCTTTAGCTACGGCTTTTGATTTTAAGTATTAAGTAGGAAAACTGATACCAATTTGTTTGATAAGCAAGCTCCTTATAGATAGACTGTAAGATTACTCTTTACTGAAACGTGATCAAGGCGTTAAATAGCCGATACAAAATGCAACCATAATCTTAAAATTACTGCGAAAAACAGAACAAATAAAACAGGACAGCTTAACCGATATGCTCGGTCCTTATTCAAATAAAAGAAACTCGAAACTTGACATACTTCTCCAACAGTGTTTAATCAGGAAATGAGCGATCAAGGAATGTAGTACATTGGATTTGGGACTTTAAAGGAACGATCAGCCACGGCAAAGCCTAGAAGATCGCTCCATTGATCGCCCGTATTGCCGTGGATCTTGAAGCCTTTCTCAATCAATTTCGATCGCTGCTCCGATTTGTAATTCGTAGCTGATTTCCCTTGATCTTTTGGACCCCTGCACAATTAACCAACAAGCTTAGGTAATGATTTGGATTGTAAAACATACCGAATCAGACAAAATTACAAACTTTTTTAAATCATGAACAAGAGAGAATTTTGGTATAGCTTACCTTAAGAGGAGAAGTTCCCAATCCGAATAACCGGCGTTCCGGAGATTGGTCTCGGTGAAACTCCTTTGGCCCTCGTCCCGACCAGTTAGCAGAACGATAGTGAAACCAAGTTTCTTGAGAGCTTTGTACAGTCTCAAGCTCGCATCAAAAGCTGGAGCTGTACCTTGTACCACCCACTCATTGTAGCTATTCGAGTCGTACGGTTCAGACCTAAATCCGCCATAATCAAAAATGAAATCAATTTAACCGATCGGTACACTAGCAAAAAAAGGATGCAATTACATAGAATCGGATATCTTTAAACCGTAAACCAGATCTAAATCTACGAATCCGGTTCAATTCGGAAAAGAAAATGCATCACTCCATCAGATTCCGGCTTAATATATATCAACAATCATCAGAACTGTTCATTTTTAACACATTTATATAAACGAAATCCAACGGCTATAAACACAGAGAGCATACCCGTAACCATGAGCCTTGTAGTAGTCGATATTCGAGAGAAGCGTCTCGTCGATGTCAAAGATCCAAACGTCTTTGCCGTCGCCGGTAATCTGAACCGTTTTAGCGAAGGCCAGCGCATAGTCAGCGATGACACTGTAATCAGATCCATACTGTTCTCCATTGAGATATTCAGCAACGGAGTCCACGCACGTGGACGGAATCACAGCCCAGACTCCGGCGTTGTTGGTCTCGGCGGCTAATCTCCAGCTTTCGCAGTAAGTATCTGCAACGGAGCGAGATCCCCCGCTTCCCGGAAGCTTGATGAAGGAGGTACGAACAGAAATGGATGGAGTTATCAAGAGTGCGAATAATGGGAGGAGGAAGAAGGAAATCGCGAGGCAACGAGGAGAAGACGCCATTGGATAGAGTTAGAGAGAAAAAGGGGCTTCTCCGAATTATTTATTATGGCAGCCTTAGAATCTAATATTGTACTAAATGCGGTTTGATTAGTTAATTTTGTACTTACTACAATTATTGAAAGCTTATTCACCTTTTTAAACTTTAAGTTTGAGTCTGAGAATTCTTTTTATGCTCAAATCAATATTAAGTAACATAGAATTGGCAGACCTAAATTTAGAAAGAATTAGGAATAAATGGGTATGAAAGTACGTGGGACCTGGAAACAAATACACCACAAATTGAGAGGCCTACTGATTGTGGCTGCAGAATGTTACAGTAGGCTTTTAAGGTACAATAATAATGGATTTGATTTATGTTTGATAAAGATGGAGATTAAAAATCGTGTTTGTTGATGCTACAATCATGATGAAAAAGGCTTTTAATAAATGGCCGTTTTTTTTGTTGGATTTTGTTAAATGATGGTTTAACTAAGTGACTCAATAAAGATAAATTTCGGTATGATAGTGTATTTTCGATGTAAAAAAATTGAGACAGAAAAACAAACTTATCAATTATTAAACTTTTTCGTGATAACAGAAGTATAATTTTATTGAAAGTTTTCAACTTTTTGTGAGAGATGAAAAAAAAAGTTTGTAGTTTTTTTTGGACAAATTAAAGACAAGTAAAGTCTAAGCAGCGAAACTTTAAGAACTAATTACTAAGAAAAGAGTAAAAAACGGTAAATTTTTTTAAAAAGATAAAAAAATTTAAAAAAGATAAAATTTGAGGTGATGGTAGCTTCGATTGCTTCACTTTTATTTCGGGTTGATTACATTAAATATGAAAATCTAATTCAAATCGGAATATTTCTTCTTTTTATTTTAGCAATCTAAAATTGAAGTGATGAAGTTTCAATTTTGTAAATACCGAAATCAATTGTTGTGTTAAAGAGAAAATCAAAAACGAAATCGTAGATTAGGATTCTTAGAAATTTTTGATTTGGAGTTTTTAAAAATTTGGTGTGACATCATTTCACTTTAACGATATTTTTTAACATCCGCTAATTACAACATTAACAATATATGAATCAATTTAACGTTTTGTCTATTTTTATTTAATCAACACAAATATATAATCAAAGTACAAATCAATAATTTTTTAATGTTTTAAATTGTATACGTTCGAATTCATATTTTGATTAGCCGAAATTATGAAATTTCATGATTTTTAGACAATTTTTCAAATAAAAAACAGTAAAAACTTTAAAATATTCGAAAATCTTAAGAGCATAAACGCAAATGACCCTTCACAGTCATATCAGTTATTGATTAAGGTTATTGAAATTCTTCGGTGTTGATTTAAAGTATATAATATGGATTTTACAATACAATTCTTATTAATATGGTAAGTTCTTATCCATATATAAATTCTAAAACTTCATGCAATATATTAATGACCAATTTTGACCACTCATATAATACACCATAACATGAAAAAGTAAATTAAAATATTATAGTTTTGAGTTTTTAGAGGTTTTTGATTTGGAGTTTTTAAAAATTTGGTGTAACATCATTTCACTTACCAATATTTTTTAACATTCGTTAATTATAATGTAAACGGTACATAAATCAATTTAACATTGTACTTATTTTGGTTTAATCAATACAAATATATAATTAAAATAACAAATCAATAATTCTTAATGTTTTAAAGTTTCTACGTCTAAATCCATGTTTTGAATGACCTAAATTTTGAATTTCATGCTTTTAGATAATATTTTTTTCGAAAAAAAAACAGTAAAAAACTTTAAAATATTCGAAAGTATTAAAAGCATAAACGCAAATGACCCCTTCACAATCATAGCAGTTATTGGTTAAGGTTAGAGAAATTCTTCGGTGTTGATTTAAAATATATAATATGGATTTTACAATACAATTCTTATTAATATGGTAAGTTCTTATCCATACATAAATTCTAAGACTTCATGCAATATATTAATGACCAATTTTGACCACTCATATAATACATCATAACATGACAAAGCAAATTAAAATATTATAGTTTTGAGTTTTTACAGGTTTTTGATTTGGAGTTTTTAAAAATTTGGTGTAACATCATTTCACTTACCAATATTTTTTAACATTCGTTAATTATAATGTTGACGGTACATAAATCAATTTAACATTGTACTTATTTTGGTTTAATCATAACAAATATATAATTAAAATAACAAATCAATAATTCTTAATGTTTTAAAATTTCTACGTCTAAATCCATGTTTTGAATGACCTAAATTTTGAATTTCATGCTTTTTGATAATATTTTTTTCGAAAAAAAAACAGTTAAAAACTTTAAAATATTCGAAAGTATTAAGAGCATAAACGCAAATGACCCCTTCACAATCATAGCAGTTATTGGTTAAGGTTGGAGAAATTCTTCGGTGTTGATTTAAAATATATAATATGGATTTTACAATACAATTCTTATTAATATGGTAAGTTCTTATCCATACATAAATTCTAAGATTTCATGCAATATATTAATGACCAATTTTGACCACTCATATAATACACCATAACATGAAAAAGTAAATTAAAATATTATAGTTTTGAGTTTTTACAGCTTTTTGATTTGGAGTTTTTAAAAATTTGGTGTAACATCATTTCACTTACCAATATTTTTCAACATTCGTTAATTATAATGTTGACGGTACATAAATCAATTTAACATTGTACTTATTTTGGTTTAATCATAACAAATATATAATTAAAATAACAAATCAATAATTCTTAATGTTTCAAAGTTTCTACGTCTAAATCCATGTTTTGAATGACCTAAATTTTGAATTTCATGCTTTTTGATAATATTTTTTTCGAAAAAAAAACAGTTAAAAACTTTAAAATATTCGAAAGTATTAAGAGCATAAACGCAAATGACCCCTTCACAATCATAGCAGTTATTGGTTAAGATTAGAGAAATTCTTCGTTGTTGATTTAAAATATATAATATGGATTTTACAATACAATTCTTATTAATATGGTAAGTTCTTATCCATACATAAATTCTAAGACTTTATGCAATATATTAATGACCAATTTTGACCACTCATATAATACACCATAACATGAAAAAGTAAATTGAAATATTATAGTTTTGAGTTTTTACAGGTTTTTGATTTGGAGTTTTTAAAAATTTGGTGTAACATCATTTCACTTACCAATATTTTTTAACATTCGTTAATTATAATGTTGACGGTACATAAATCAATTTAACATTGTACTTATTTTGGTTTAATCATAACAAATATATAATTAAAATAACAAATCAATAATTCTTAATGTTTTAAAGTTTCTACGTCTAAATCCATGTTTTGAATGACCTAAATTTTGAATTTTATGCTTTTTAATAATATTTTTTTCGAAAAAAAAACAGTTAAAAACTTTAAAATATTCGAAAGTATTAAGAGCATAAACGCAAATGACCCCTTCACAATCATAGCAGTTATTGGTTAAGGTTAGAGAAATTCTTCGGTGTTGATTTAAAATATATAATATGGATTTTACAATACAATTCTTATTAATATGGTAAGTTCTTATCCATACATAAATTCTAAAACTTCATGCAATATATTAATGACCAATTTTGACCACTCATATAATTCACCATAACATGAAAAAGTAAATTAAAATATTATAGTTTTGAGTTTTTACAAGTTTTTGATTTGGAGTTTTTAAAAATTTGGTGTAACATTATTTCACTTACCAAAATTTTTGAACATTCGTTAATTATAATGTTGACGGTACATAAATCAATTTAACATTGTACTTATTTTGGTTTAATCATAACAAATATATAATTAAAATAACAAATCAATAATTCTTAATGTTTTAAAGTTTCTACGTCTAAATCCATATTTTGAATGACCTAAATTTTGAAATTTCATGCTTTTTGATAATATGTTTTCGAAAAAAAAACTAAAAACCTTTAAAATATTCGAAAGTGTTAAGAGCATAAACGCAAATGACCCCTTCACAATCATAGCAGTGTTATTGTTAAGGTTAGAGAAATTCTTCGGTGTTGATTTAAAGTATATGATATGGATTTTACAATACAATTCTTATTAATATGGTAAGTTTTTATCCATACATAAATTCTAAGACTTCATGCAATATATTAATGACCAATTTTGACCACTCATATAATACACCATAACATGAAAAGGTAAATTAAAATATTATAGTTTTGAGTTTTTAGAGGTTTTTGATTTGAAGTTTTTAAAAATTTGGTGTAACATCATTTCACTTACCTATATTTTTTAACATTCGTTAATTATAATGTTAACGGTACATAAATCAATTTAACATTATACTTATTTTTGTTTAATCAATACAAATATATAATTAAAATAACAAATCAATAATTCCTAATGTTTTAAAGTTTCTACGTCCAAATCCATGTTTTGAATGACCTAAATTTTGAAATTTCATGCTTTTTGATAATATTTTTTCGAAAAAAAACAGTAAAAAACTTTAAAATATTCGAAAGTATTAAAAGCATAAAGGCAAATGACCCCTTCACAATCATATCAGTTATTGGTTAAGATTAGAGAAATTCTTCGGTGTTGATTTAAAGTATATGATATAGATTTTACAATACAATTCTTATTAATATGGTAAGTTCTTATCCATACATAAATTCTAAGACTTCATGCAATATATTAATGACAGATTTTGACCAATCATATAATACACCATAACATGAAAAAGTAAATTAAAATATTATAGTTTTGAGTTGTTAGAGGTTTTTGATTTGGAGTTTTTAAAAATTTGGTGTAACATCATTTCACTTACCAATATTTTTTAACATTCGTTAATTATAATGTTAACGGTACATAAATCAATTTAACATTGTACTTATTTTGGTTTAATCAATACAAATATATAATTAAAATAACAAATCAATAATTTTTAATATTTTAAAGTTTCTACGTCTAAATCCATATTTTGAATGACCTAAATTTTGAAATTTATGCATTTTGATAATATTTTTTTTGAAAAAAAAACACTAAAAAACTTTAAAATATTCGAATGTATTAAGAGCATAAACGCAAATGACCCCTTCACAATCATAGCAGTGTTATTGTTAAGGTTAGAGAAATTCTTCTGTGTTGATTTAAAGTATATAATATGGATTTTACAATACAATTCTTATTAATATGGTAAGTTCTAATCCATACATAAATTCTAAGACTTCAGGCAATATATTAATGACCAATTTTGACCACTCATATAATACACCATAACATGAAAAAGTAAATTAAAATATTATAGTTTTGAGTTTTTAGAGGTTTTTGATTTGGAGTTTTTAAAAATTTGGTGTAACATCATTTCACTTACCAATATTTTTAACATTCGTTAATTATAATGTTAACGGTACATAAATCAATTTAACATTGTACTTATTTTGGTTTAATCAATACAAATATATAATTAAAATAACAAATCAACAATTCTTAATGTTTTAAAGTTTCTACGTCTAAATCCATGTTTTGAATGACCTAAATTTTGAAATTTCATGCTTTTTGATAATATTTTTGCAAAAACAAACAGTAAAAAACTTTAAAATATTCGAAAGTATTAAGAGCATAAACGCAAATGACCCCTTCACAATCATAGCAGTTATTGGTTAAGGTTAGAGAAATTATTCGTTGTTGATTTAAAGTATATAATATGGATTTTACAATACAATTTTTATTAATATGGTAAGTTCTTACCCATACATAAATTCTAAGACTTCATGCAATATATTAATGACCAATTTTGACCACTCATATAATACACCATAACATTAAAAAGTACACTAAAATATTATAGTTTTGAGTTTTTAGAAGTTTTTGATTTGGAGTTTTTAAAAATTTGGTGTAACATCATTTCACTTACCAATATTTTTTAACATTCGTTAATTATAATGTTAACGTACATAAATCAATTTAACATTGTACTTATTTTGGTTTAATCAATACAAATATATAATTAAAATAACAAATCAATAATTCTTAATGTTTTAAAGTTTCTACGTCTAAATCTATGTTTTGAATGACCTAAATTTTGAAATTTCATGCTTTTTGATAATATTTTTTTCGAAAAAAAATAGTAAAAAACTTTAAAATATTCGAAACTATTAAGAGCATAAACGCAAATGACCCCTTCACAATCATAGCAATTATTGGTTAAGGTTAGAGAAATTCTTCGGTGTTGATTTAAAGTATATAATATGGATTTTACAATACAATTCTTATTAATATGGTAAGTTCTTATCCATACATAAATTCTAAGACTTTATGCAATATATTAATGACCAATTTTGACCACTCATATAATACACCATAACATGAAAAAGTAAATTAAAATATTATAGTTTTGAGTTTTTAGAGGTTTGTGATTTGGAGTTTTTAAAAATTTGGTGTAACATCATTTCACTTACCAATATTTTTTAACATTCGTTAATTATAATGTTAACGGTACATAAATCAATTTAACATTGTACTTATTTTGGTTTAATCAATACAAATATATAATTAAAATAACAAATCAAAAATTCTTAATGTTTTAAAGTTTCTACGTCTAAATCCATATTTTGAATGACCTAAATTTTGAAATTTCATGCTTTTTGATAATATTTTTTCAAAAAAAAAACAGTAAAAAACTTTAAAATATTCGAAAGTATTAAGAGCATAAACGCAAATGACCTCTTCGCAATCATAGCAGTTATTGGTTAAGGTTAGAAAAATTATTCGGTGTTGATTTAAAGTATATAATATGGATTTTTCAATACAATTCTTATTAATATGGTAAGTTCTTATCCATACATAAATTCTAAGACTTCATGCAATATATTAATGACCAATTTTGACCACTCATATAATACACCATAACATGAAAAAATAAATTAAAATATTATAGTTTTGAGTTTTTAGAGGTTTTTGATTTGGAGTTTTTAAAAATTTGGTGTAACATCATTTCACTTACCAATATTTTTTAACATTCGTTAATTATAATGTTAACGTACATAAATCAATTTAACATTGTACTTATTTTGGTTTAATCAATACAAATATATAATTAAAATAACAAATCAATAATTCTTAATGTTTTAAAGTTTCTACGTCTAAATCCAAGTTTTGAATGACCTAAATTTTGAAATTTCATGCTTTTTGATAATATTTTTTCGAAAAAAAAACAGTAAAAAAACTTTAAAATATTCGAAAGTATTAAGAGCATAAACGCAAATGACCCCTTCACAGTCATAGCAGTTATTGGTTAAGGTTAGAGAAATTCTTCGGTGTTGATTGAAAGTATATAATATGGATTTTACAATACAATTCTTATTAATATGGTAATTTCTTATCCATACATAAATTCTAAGACTTCATGCAATATATTAATGACCAATTTTGACCACTCATATGATACACCATAACATGAAAAAGTAAATTAAAATATTAAAGTTTTGAGTTTTTAGAGGTTTTTGACTTGGAGTTTTTAAAAGTTTGGTGTAACATCATTTCACTTACCAATATTTTTTAACATTCGTTAATTATAATATTGACGGTACATAAATCAATTTAACATTGTACTTATTTTGGTTTAATCAATACAAATATATAATTAAAATAACAAATCAATAATTCTTAATGTTTTAAAGTTCCTACGTCTAAATCCATGTTTTGAATGACCTAAATTTTGAAATTTTATGTTTTTTGATAATATTTTTTTGAAAAAAAACACTAAAAACCTTTAAAATATTCGAAAGTATTAAGAGCATAAACGCAAATGACCCCTTCACAATCATAACAATGTTATTGTTAAGGTTAGAGAAATTCTTCGGTGTTTATTTAAAGTATATAATATGGTTTTTACAATTCAATTCTTATTAATATGGTAAGCTCTTATCCATACATAAATTCTAAGACTTCTTGCAATATATTAATGACCAATTTTGACCACTCATATAATACACCATAACATGAAAAAGTAAATTAAAATATTATAGTTTTGCGTTTTTAGATGTTTTTGATTTGGAGTTTTTAAAAATTTGGTGTAACATCATTTCACTTACCAATATTTTTTAACAATCGTTAATTATAATGTTAATGGTACATAAATCAATTTAACATTGTACTTATTTTGGTTTAATCAATACAAATATATAATTAAAATAACAAATCAATAATTCCTAATGTTTTAAAGTTTCTACGTCTAAATCCATGTTTTGAATGACCTAAATTTTGAAATTTCATGTTTTTTGATAATAATTTTTCGAAAAAAAAACAGTAAAAAACTTTAAAATATTCGAAAGTATTAAGAGCATAAACGCAAATGACCCATTCACAATCATAGCAGTTATTGGTTAAGGTTAGAAAAATTCTTCGGTGTTGATTTAAAGTATATAATATGGATTTTACAATACAATTTTTATTAATATGGTAAGTTCTTATCCATACATAAATTCTAAGATTTCATGCAATATATTAATGACCTATTTTGATCACTCATATAATACACCATAACATGAAAAAGTAAATTAAAATATTATAGTTTTGAGTTTTTAGAGGTTTTTGATTTGGAGTTTTTAAAAATTTGGTGTAACATCATTTCACTTACCAATATTTTTAACATTCGTTAATTATAATGTTGACGGTACATAAATCAATTTAACATTGTACTTATTTTGGTTTAATCAATACAAATATATAATTAAAATAACAAATCAATAATTCTTAATGTTTTAAAGTTTCTACGTCTAAATCCATGTTTTGAATGACCTAAATTTTGAATTTCATGCTTGTTGATAATATTTTTTTCGAAAAAAAAACCAGTAAAAAACTTTAAAATATTCGAAAGTATTAAGAGCATAAACGCAAATGACCCCTTCACAATCATAGCAGTTATTGGTTAAGGTTAGAGAAATTCTTCGGTGTTGATTCAAAATATATAATATGGATTTTACAATACAATTCTTATTAATATGGTAAGTTCTTATCCATACATAAATTCTAAGACTTCATGCAATATATTAATGACCAATTTTGACCACTCATATAATACACCATAACATGAAAAAGTAAATTAAAATATTATATTTTTGAGTTTTTAGAGGTTTTTGATTTGGAGTTTTTAAAAATTTGGTGTAACATCATTTCACTTACCTATATTTTTTAACAATCGTTAATTATAATGTTAATGGTACATAAATCAATTTAACATTGTACTTATTTTGGTTTAATAAATACAAATATATAATTAAAATAACAAATCAATAATTCTTAATGTTTTAAAGTTTCTACGTCTAAATCCATGTTTTGAATGACCTAAATTTTGAATTTCATGCTTTTAGATAATATTTTTTTCGAAAAAAAAACAGTAAAAAACTTTAAAATATTCGAAAGTATTAAGAGCATAAACGCAAATGACCCCTTCACAATCATAGCAGTTATTGGTTAAGGTTAGAGAAATTCTTCGGTGTTGATTTAAAATATATAATATGGATTTTACAATACAATTCTTATTAATATGGTAAGTTCTTATCCATACATAAATTCTAAGACTTCATGCAATATATTAATGACCAATTTTGACCACTCATATAATACACCATAACATGAAAAAGTAAATTAAAATATTATAGTTTTGAGTTTTTACAAGTTTTTGATTTGGAGTTTTTAAAAATTTGGTGTAACATTATTTCACTTACCAAAATTTTTGAACATTCGTTAATTATAATGTTGACGGTACATAAATCAATTTAACATTGTACTTATTTTGGTTTAATCAATACAAATATATAATTAAAATAACAAATCAATAATTCTTAATGTTTTAAAGTTCCTACGTCTAAATCCATGTTTTGAATGACCTAAATTTTGAAATTTTATGCTTTTTGATAATATTTTTTCAAAAAAAACACTAAAAGACTTTAAAATATTCGAATGTATTAAGAGCATAAACGCAAATGATCCCTTCATAACCATAGCAATGTTATTGTTAAGGTTAGAGAAATTCTTCGGTGTTGATTTAAAGTATATAATATGAATTTTACAATACAATTCTTATTAATATGGTAAGTTCTAATCCATACATAAATTCTAAGACTTCATGCAATATATTAATGACCAGTTTTGACCACTCATATAATACACCATAACATTAAAAAGTACACTAAAATATTATAGTTTTGAGTTTTTAGAGGTTTTTGATTTGGAGTTTTTAAAAATTTGATGTAACATCATTTCACTTACCAATATTTTTTAACATTCGTTAATTATAATGTTAACGGTACATAAATCAATTTAACATTGTACTTATTTTGGTTTAATCAATACAAATATATAATTGAAATAACAAATCAATAATTCTTAATAATTTAAAGTTTCTACGTCTAAATCTATGTTTTGAATGACCTAAATTTTGAAATTTCATGCTTTTTGGTAATATTTTTTTTTGAAAAAAACAATAAAAAACTTTAAAATATTCGAAAGTATTAAGAGCATAAACGCAAATGACCCCTTCACAATCATAGCAGTTATTGGTTAAGGTTAGAGAAATTCTTCGGTGTTGATTTAAAGTATATGATATGGATTTTACAATACAATTCTTATTAATATGGTAAGTTTTTATCCATACATAAATTCTAAGACTTCATGCAATATATTTAGAGTAATACCCTAAAATAGCATCTTTTCAAGTTTTTCTTTCAAAAATAGCCCAAATACATATGTAAAAATACTTATTTATTTTAAACAAATTATATATAAACTTAAATTATTGTATTTGGGTTTATTTTTTCCAATTTAGGGTTTAGTTTTTTTCTTTTAAAATATAGTTTTAATGCATTTTAATCTTAAATTTGTGCTATTATTGGAAATTTAAACTAATGATGCTATTTTTAGAATACAAACTTAGAAAGGTGCTATTTGAGACATTTGCCCATATATTAATGACCAATTTTGACCACTCATATAATACACCATAACATGAAAAAGTAAATTAAAATATTATAGTTTTGAGTTTTTATTCCAATTACTATTAGTTTTTCTTTAAATAGTTATTATTTTGCTTTTTACTCTTAAATAAATTATAAAAATAAATAAAAATTTCTTTAGATTTGAGAAACTAAGTAAATATCTAAGAATAACAAAACTAATAAAGTTGATTATTATTTTAGAAAAAAAATTTTGACCTTGACTATATGGATTATGTAAACTATTTTAATTCTTTTTAATATGGTTCTTATATATGGATTATATATCATTTACGTTTTACACAACTCTTATTTATAGTAAACTTGATTCTTATCCTCTACTGACAGCTCATGATTTCACAAGAATCTAGAGCATCATATCTATTTTGCATAGATATTTGGTGAGCTGGATATCCCGTACTATCGTCACGCAGGTGGTGTGAGTATTTGTTACCATTGTTGACTGTGTGGAGAAGACGAGTGATTGCAGCCAGATTTATTGTGGGCTGCACTTGTTTCTTCATTGTCTAGACTTTCGATTTATCATCATATACTTCGGCCTTGGTTATATTTTTGATACACCCCCTCAAACTTGTGTCGGGTGGAACAGAGACACCAAATTTGAATCTCAACTCCATGAAAACTTGTTGTGGTAATGACTTCGTGAACAGATCGGCGAGCTGTAGAGAAGCTGATATGTGCTTGACTACTAAAGTATATAATATGGATTTTACAATACAATTCTTATTAATATGATAAGTTCTTATCCATACATAAATTCTAAGACTTCATGCAATATATTCATGCAATATATTCATGCAATGTATTCATGCAATATATTAATGACCAATTTTGACCACTCATATAACGTAAAAACGTACACTAAAATATTATAGTCTTAAGCTTTTATTCCAATTACTATTAGTTTTTGTTTAAAAAGTTATTATTTTGCTTTTTACTCTTAAATAAATTATATAAAAAAATTTTTGTTTAGATTTGAAATGAAAGTCAATGAAATAAATAATATCCACATAAACTAAGTAAACAAAACTAATAAAGTTGATTATTAATTTAGAAAAAAAAATTTGACCTTGACTATATGGATTATGTAAACTATTTTAATTCTTTTTAATATGTTTCTTATATCTTTCATCAATAATAGTCTATATAAACGTTCTTTTTCTATCCCATTTGCATATCCAAAAAACACAAAAACAAAAATATTAGACTCATAATCCTGTAAGCTTTTCATTAGCCATGGCAAAACTATTGTGTTCGTATCTTTTTATCTCCATGTTTATTCTCGGAGGTACAATTATTTCATATGCCTTGTTTTTCATTGAACATGTTATATAAATCGATGCATTTTCAGTCTCTTTGTCATTCCTCAGTGTCCCTAGAGAAAAACTATTCAAACACATAATTTTTAGATCCACACAAATGTGATCGTGAGTGTGTCTTGACGTCTTAGGTAAACAAGTAGAAGTTATGAAATGTTCATTTGGCATCTAAGTATTGTATCTACATAAATTTTAAATAGGTCAATTCTCAATAATACCATTCTTTTAGGGTTTTTTTCACTATACCAAATTTAGTTTTTTTATATAAAAAATACCACAAATTTTATATAACATGATAATTTTCAAATATTGCATGCATGATCGTCCATTTATTTAACGTACTTCTTTATCATTTGTAATTGCATTTTTGTTTTTAAATATTTGTTATAGTTTTTTTGGCATTACCAAATGCGGATGGAGCTGGTATAAAAAGATGTGTAGTGAACCTGGATATTGGCAAGCCATGCAGTTTTCAAGATTGCCGACCACCTTGTCTACAAAAATACAACGGAAATGGTATTTGTACCGGAGTTGACAAAACAATTTGCACTTGTGTTTACAATTGTTAAATTAATATGTTGTTGAACTACATTCCAAAATCTTTTCATGTTGTGGTGCCTTAAGTCCCTTTGATCCCATGTACTTGGAGGAATTGGTTATATCAATTATAAAGTTCTTTTACAATATTTTATTTGATTGCCCATCGAAACCATTAGGTTTAAATGATTGAAGAAAACATGTTTTAAATGATAACAGCATAAAATATATATACCTAACAGTTATAAATACAAACACAATTAGAGGGTCCACGAGTCTTGGGATCATCAAGACATTTTCCAACTCCGTTTAACTGTGCAGAGCAGTGTAAAACACAGTCGCTAGGCACACAGAAGTTGGGTATGTCAATAGTCTTCTTACATCGCTTTTGTCCCACACCATTTTCCACCAATGAAAATGCTACAAAAATAAAATCGCTAATGTTTGAAAGTAGAAGAAAACAATATTTAAAGCAAATTCAAAACTTCATCTTTTTCATATATATCATTTACGTTTTACACAACTTTTATTTATAGTAAACTTGATTCTTATCCTCTACTGATAACTTATGATTTCACAAGAATCTAGAGCATCATATCTATTTTGCAGAGATATTTGGTGAGCTGAATATCCCGTACTATCGTCACGTAGATGATGTGAGTATTTGTTACCGTTGCTGACTGTGTGGAGAAGACGAGTGACTGCAGCCGGATTTACTGTGGGCTGCACTTGTTTCTTCATTGTCTGGGCTTCCGATTTGTCATCATATACTTGGGCCTTGGTTATATTGTTGATACACCCCCACAAACTTGTGTCGGGTGGAGCAGAGACACCAAGTTTGAATCTCAACTCCATGAAAGCTTGCTGTGGTAATGACTTCGTGAACAGATCGGCGAGCTGCAGAGAAGCTGATATGTGCTTGACTACTAAAGATCCACAAGCCACACGCTCACGTACATAATGGAAATCAGTGTCAAAGTGCTTGGAACGTGAATGCAAAGCCGGATTTACTAACAAATAAACTGCAGACAGATTGTCACAGTAAATTTCTGGAGTTGTTGGCTCTGTTATTCCAATGTCACGAAGCAATGCAGTGATCCACGTAACTTCAGAGGCAGCAAGAGATAGGGTCCGATATTCAGCTTCCGTCGAAGATTTAGAAACCGTAGGATGTCGTTTAGCAGACCAGGAGATTATATTCGAACCCAGAAAAGTGCAATAACCTATAGTTGATCGGCGTGTCTCCTTGCAACCAGCCCAGTCACTATCACTATAAGCACGCAGTGTGGAGTCCGTGTTAACAGTGAAGTCAATTCCCAATGAAATAATGCCTTTAAGATACCGGAGAATCCTCTTTAGAAGACGAAAATCAGCAACAGTAGGATTATGCATCTTCTAGCAGATTAAATTTACTGCAAATTGTATATCTGGACGTGTAATCGTTAAGTACTGTAATTTCCCAGCAAGGCTTCGAAAGTAGGTAGGATTGTCAAACAAAATATCCTGATCATGCACCTTATCCAGTTGAAGTGGTAAAGGCGTCGGCATTACAGAACAATTCGACATACCTGCAGTTTGCAGAAGATCAGATGTATACTTTTCTTGATTCAAGAACAGTCCTTGAGAGTGAGAATGTGCCTAAATTCCCAAGAAGTAGTGAATATGACCAAGATCTTTCATATTGAAATTGGCATTGAGACAAGACATAAGATCCTTAATGAGAGAATTGTTGTTACCGGTCAGAATCATGTCATCAACATAGAGAAGGAGAAGCATGATATCTGAATTTTTGCGGTAAACAAAGAAGGAATGATCAGACAGACTGCACATGAAGCCAAACTGCAGAAGATATGCACTAAACTTGTCAAACCAGACCCTTGGCACCTGTTTTAAGCCATAAATTGCCTTAACAAAACCTGGAGGTTGAACCATGTATATTGTCTCTTTGATATCACCATGCAGAAATGCATTTTTCACATCGAGTTGCTTTATTGTCCACTGATTAACCGTTGCCATATGCAAAATTAAACGCACAGTAGTTGTGCGAACGACGAGATTTTAGGTCTCCATATAGTCAATACCCTCTTGTTGCTCATATCCCTTGGCAACTAGACGTGCTTTGAGCTTGTTGAGTGATCCATCGGAGTTCAATTTAGTCTTGAAAACCCACTTACAACCGAGAAGTTTGATCATGGACTATGGGGGAACAAGAGACCATGTTTTTGTAGCTGAAAGCGTATCAATTTCCTCCTGCATAACAACTTTCCAACCGGGATCCTTAAGAGCAGTTTTCACTGTTTTAGGCTCAGGGTAATTGGCCTTAATAGTATGCAAGGCGTACCTTGGATTTGGCTTGAAGGTCCCAACTTTTGATCGCATGATCATTGGATGTCCGTTAGGTTGAATACTGTCAACTGTAGAAGTTGAAGGTGCAGGAGAAGTATCCAATGGAGGATTATTAGGGAACAATATATTGTCATTTGCAGCTGAATAATCGTCTGTACTGTCCATACTCAGAGCAAGAGATGTTTCAACAATGGGAATGGATGAAGACGAACCTTTTTGAGGAGGTAGATGAGCATCATCACAAGGTTGTTGAATCCCACTTTTCCATGCTTCTGTAAGAGTTGTGACAGAGGAGCTGTAGAAATCCTTGTAGACATCAAAAAAAGGAAACTTCTGCTCAGAAAATAGCACATGTCAAAAAATATACACCTTTCATGTAGGTGGATAGTAACAACGGTAACCCTTATATTTTTCAGTGTAGCCAAGAAAAACACAGTACAAAGACCGTGAATCAAGCTTGTGACGAGCATAGGGACGTAAGTAAGGATAACAAGAACATTCAAACACACGGAGATCATGATAAACAGGAGCTCGATTCAATAGTTTCTCGTAGGGGCTCTTGTTATCTAATAGAACAGAGCTGGGAAGAAGATTGGCCAAAAAATTGGAGGTGAAGAAGGCATCAACCCAAAATTTCTGAGGTACACCACTCTGAAACAGCATAGACAACCCAAGCTTAGTGATATGTTTGTGTAGGCGTTCTGCAAGACCGTTTTGTTGCGGAGTGTGAGAGCAAGACATTAACTATTTAATACCACACTGAGCAAGGTGAGTCAAGAACGAATGACTGGTGAACTCATCCCCTCCATCGCATTGGAGATATGTAATTTTCGTCTGAAACTAATTTTCAACTTGCAATTGGAATGAGCGAAAGACTGAGAAGCAATCTGACTTGTGTTTTAATGGATAAAACCATGTAAAACGAGAGAAATTATCAACAAAAATAACATAGAACCGAAAGCCTTGTTTAGAGGTAACAAGAGAAGGACCCCATAGATCGCAATGAATACGTTCAAGAGGTCTAGATGCAACAAAACGAGAAGGAGAAAAGGGTAGTCTATTGCTTTTGCTCAATTGACAAGCATAGCATCACACAAACTTGTACTGAACTTATTACAAAGGATATTTTTATTCTTGATTAACTATTGAAGAACCTCTTTATTAGGGTGCTCGAGTCTTTGATGCCATATTTCTTCACTAGTAACTTGTTGCCTTGAAGAAAAATATGCCACAAACTGAGGATTGTCCAAAACATAGAGGTTATTACGTCTGCTTCCCCATGTCAGCAGCTGATTTGTTCAAGTGTCCTTAACAATTACAGAAGAAGCATCAAATGTGAAGGAACATGGATAATCAGCAGTGAGTTTAGACACGGATAATAAGGATTTAGTGATATCAAGGCAGACAAGTGTATCATTTAAAGGAAGAGTACCTTGAAGTGATGGAATAGCAACTGATCCGATATGTGTGATTGGCAAAAATTCACCATTGCCAACTATGACCGAGTCATTACCTGAGTATGGCGGAGAAGACTGAAGATGATCTTCTGTATTTGTTATGTGCGACGTTGCACCTGTGTCACGATACCATTCATGCCCCTCAGTGTGTTCCTGGTCAGAAAGTTTCATAGTAGAAAATGCATTCGTGAGACATGGAGATTGGTAATTTTGATCAAACCGATTATAACACTTAATAGCTGAATGGCCATATCTCCCACAAATCTAGCAGGTAAGTTTAGAATCTGACTCAGAGGTCACAGTGGACGGAAACTGCTGAGAGAATCCTCTGCCACGAGTTGAATAAGTGTTACTTCCTCTACCTCTGTTAAAACCCCTGTTTGAACTTCTTCCACGATTGAAAACACCACCTCGATTACCATAGTATGGATTAGAGTATCCCCCTCTGTTTGTATGAAACGCAAGATGTGGATTAACATCTGGTGGAGGAGTGTACTTAAGAAGCTTATCTTCAAACCAGTAAGTTTGAAAACTGCATCTTCAAAATAGAGGCTAGGAAATGAGTCCATAGAATTTTCGATTACCGTACATATGGACTCATATTCCTTCCCTAATCCATTAATAAAGAGCACCATAGATCTTTCTCATTTTCGGATATAGGAGACCCTATAGAATCCAGCTGGTCGCAAAGAGATTTGATTTTTGATAAATATTCAGTCATGGATTTCTGCATTTTCTTGGTATTTTGTATTCTCCTTTGAAGATCTAACTTCCGAGTAGCTGAAACACGGTTATACTTTTTAGCTAAATAAAACCATACCTCTTGGGAGGATCGAAGTCCATAAACACCTCGGAGAGCTTCTTCCGATAATGACCCAAATAGCCAAGCCATTACGAGCTGGTCCGATTTCATCCATTTCAGAAATTTGGGATTACTAGCCTCCGTCATTTGGTCTCCATTGCGGACTGTAATGGTGGGTGATGGTCTGGGCGTCGCGCCTATAACACGTCCCAGAAGCATTTGACTCGAAAGAAATTGCTCGAACTGCAACTTTAACTGAGATTGTCAGTGTGGGAGTAGAAGACGGTTCACAAGGTGACTCCATGGCTTTGATACCATGAAAGTAGAAGAAAACAATATTTAAAGAAACTTCAAAACTTCATCTTTTTCATATATATCATTTACGTTTTACACAGCTCTTATTTATAGTAAACTTGATTCTTATCCTCTACTGACAGCTCATGATTTCACAAGAATCTAGAGCATCATATCTATTTTGCAGAGATATTTGGTGAGCTGGATATCCCGTACTATCGTCACGCAGGTGGTGTGAGTATTTGTTACCGTTGTTGACTGTGTGGAGAAGATGAGTGACTACAGCCAGATTTACTATGGGCTGCACTTGTTTCTTCATTATCTGGGCTTCCGATTTGTCATCTTATACTTGGGCCTTGGTTATATTGTTGATACACCCCCTCAAACTTGTGTCGGGTGGAGCAGAGACACCAAGTTTGAATCTCAACTCCATGAAAGCTTGCTGTGGTAATGACTTCGTGAACAGATCGGCGAGCTGCAGAGAAGCTGATATGTGCTTGACTACTAAAGTATATAATAGATATTACAATACAATTCTTATTAATATGGTAAGTTCTTATCCATACATAAATTCTAAGACTTCATGCAATATATTCATGCAATATATTGATGACCAATTTTGACCACTCATATAATACACCATAACATAAAAAAGTACACTAAAATATTATAGTTTTGAGCTTTTATTCCAATTACTATTAATTTTTATTTAAAAAGTTATTATTTTGCTTTTTACTCTTAAATAAATTATAAAAAAAAATTTTGTTTAGATTTGAAATGAAAGTCAATGAAATAAATAATATCCACATAAACTAAGTAAAATATCTAAGAATAACAAAACTAATAAAGTTGATTATTAATTTAGAAAAAAAAAATTTGACCTTGACTAAATGGATTATGTAAACTATTTTAATTCTTTTTAATATGTTTCTTATATCTTTCATCAATAATAGTCTATATAAACGTTCTTTTTCTATTCCATTTGCATATCCAAAAAACACAAAAACAAAAATATTAGATTCACAATCCTCTAAGCTTTTCATTAACCATGGCAAAACTATTGTGTTCGTATCTTTTTATCTCCATGCTTATTCTCGGAGGTACAATGATTTCGTATGCCTTATTTTTCATTGAACATGTTATATAAATCGATGCATTTTCAGTCTCTTTGTCATTCCTAGTCTCCCTAGAGAAAAACTTTTTCAGATCCACACAAATGTGATCGAGAGTGTGACTTGACGTCTTAGGTAAACAAGTCGAAGTTATGAAATGTTCATTTGGCATCTAAGTATTGTATCTACATAAATTTTAAATAGGTCAATTCTCAATAATACCATTCTTTTAGGATTTTTTTCACTATACCAAATTTAGTTTTTTATATAAAAGATGCCACAAATTTTATATAACATGATAATTTTCAAATATTGCATGATGTCCATTTATTTAACGTACTTATTTATCATTTGTAATTGTATTTTTGTTTTTAAATATTTGTTATAGCTTTTTTGACATTACCAAATGCGGATGGAGCTGGTATAAAAAGATGTGTAGTGAACCTAGATATTGGCAAGCCATGCAGTTTTCAAGATTGCCTACCACTTTGTCTACAAAAATACAACGGAAATGGTATTTGTACCGGAGATGACAAAACAATTTGCACTTGCGTTTACAATTGTTAAATTAATATGTTGTTGAACTACATTCCAAAATCTTTTCATGTTGTGGTGCCTTAAGTCCCTTTGATCCCATGTACTTGGAGGAATTGGTTATATCAATTATAAAGTTCTTTTACAATATTTTATTTGATTGCCCATCGAAACTATTAGGTTTAAATGATTGAAAAAAACATGTTTTAAATGATAGCAGCATAACAATTTTAGAAAAATATATATACCTAACAGTTATAAATACAAACACAATTAGAGGGTCCTCGAGTCTTGGGATCATCAAGACATTTTCCAACTCCGTTTAATTGTGCAGAGCAGTGTAAACGACAGTCGCTAAGCACACAGAAGTTGGGTATGTCAATGGTCTTCTTACATCGCTTTTGTCCCACACCATTTTCCACCAATGAAAATGCTACAAAAATAAAATCGCTAATGTTATGATCAGAAACAAACATAAAAGATAAGCACGTTGGATTTTATGACTAACAAGAACCAAACAAAAAAACTAAGATATTACCATGAAGATTGTTTGTAAAGAAAGTCAAGAGAACACACGAAACCATAAACAAAATAGCAAACTTCATCTCTGTTTTGTGTAAATTGAGATTTTATTGTTTTCGTATCTTGAATGTTTACATTTGAGTTAATATATATACATTAAGACATCACAATTACGTGTTTTTGTGTTTACGTGTAGAAAATTAGGAAAACAAGTAATGCATGTATGTGTAAAGTATACATAAACACAATTCTTATGCGATTATGATTGGATTCAAAACCGGGTTCAGCTATGTATATCATACAGACAATGTAGCCCAATCAATAACTATAATCGAAACCATTAGGTTTTTTCTTATCCAACCCCATTATATAAAATGTGATGGATGATATATGCATAGAATTTTGTATACTTGGAAAATGGAATTTGGGCACAGATTTGATAAACCTTTGAATTGTTATACAACATGCTTATAAATGAGAAACGATTAACAACGAATAATGTGATCCGTTAACTTTGTCTCACAAATAAGAAAGAAAGAATAATTAACTGAATGGGTAAAATATGAAAGAATGAAAACAGTAATCAGACATGGAGAGATCACCAAAAAAACATAATGATACAAACAACATAAAATGTCTGTACAACTTCTTGTCGAATCTTGACATCTAATTGATCCCAAAAAAAAAATCAATAAAAACGAGATAATCTTCAGAGTAATCATGGATAGGGGTTTTTGTTAAGTCAAAATGTACGTATACGTGTCTCTGTGAACTGATTTGTTTTCAGGTGAGGGAGCTTTGGTCATCGTGACAAAGCTCTTTACGGAGTTTACGAGAGAAGAGTTGACAGGCGTCGACGGATAGGTCAACAGCGGCAGAGAGAGCCACGAAGAGAGCTGCGTCGGCCATACAAGTCACGTGCTATGCTCCCTCCTTGTTTTATGCTCATTGTCCCTGTCCCCGTTATATCAAAATTATTAGTCTATGAATTCGTATATGTTTATGATAAATGTATATGTTTATGATAAATGTATATGTATATATATAAAAGTAATGACCTTGTGCAATCGGAATACCGGTGCTAGTACTATTATCCCTGACGAGCTCGAACTTGTAACCCAATAAATGTATATGTATTAGTTTTTATTTAAAAAGTTATTATTTTGCTTTTTACTCTTAAATAAATTATAAAAATAAATAAAAAATTTGTTTAGATTTGAAATGAAAGTCAATGAAATAAATAATATTCACATAAACTAAGTAAAATATCTAAGAATAACAAAACTAATAAAGTTGATTATTATTTTAGAAAAAAATTTTGACCTTGACTATATGGATTATGTAAACTATTTTAATTCTTTTTAATATGGTTCTTATATCTATCATCAATAATAGTCTATATAAACGTTCTTTTTCTGTCCCATTTGCATATCAAAACAAAAACAAAAACAAAAATATTAGATTCACAATCCTCTAAGCTTTTCATTAACCATGGCAAAACTATTGTGTTCGTATCTTTTTATCTCCATGTTTATTCTCGGAGGTACAATTATTTCATATGCCTTGTTTTTCATTGAACATGTTATATAAATCGATGCATTTTCAGTCTCTTTGTCATTCCTCAGTCTCCCTAGAGAAAAACTATTGAAACACATCATTTTTAGATCCACACAAATGTGATCGTGAGTGTGTCTTGACGTCTTAGGTAAACAAGTAGTAGTTATGCAATGTTCATTTGGCAACTAAGTATTGTATCATCATAAATTTTAAATAGGTCAATTCTCAATAATACTATTCTTTTAGGGGTTTTTTTCACTATACCAAATTTAGTTTTTTATATAAAAAATACCACAAATTTTATATAACATGATAATTTTCAAATATTGCATGATCGTCCATTTATTTAACGTACTTATTTATCATTTGTAATTGTATTTTTGTTTTTAAATATTTGTTATAGCTTTTTTGGCATTACCAAGTGCGGATGGAGCTGGCATAAAAAGATGTGTAGTGAACCTGGATATTGGCAAGCCATGCAGTTTTCAAGATTGCCGACCACCTTGTCTACAAAAATACAATGGAAATGGTATTTGTACCGGAGTTGACAAAACAATTTGCACTTGTGTTTACAATTGTTAAATTAATATGTTGTTCAACTACATTCCAAAATCTTTTCATGTTGTGTTGCCTTAAGTACCTTTGATCCCATGTACTTGGAGGATTTGGTTATATCAATTATAAAGTTCTTTTACAATATTTTATAAGATTGTCCATCGAAACTATTAGGTTTAAATGATTGAAGAAAACATGTTTTAAATGATAACATCATAACAATTTTAGAAAAATATATCTATACTAATAAAAGTAGAAGTTTGAGGCTTCTCATGTTATCCACATAAACAAAAAAATTTGTTTTACCATGATGACACGTATTATCTATAAATTACATTTATTCATTTAATAAAAGTAGTTTATTGGAGCTTCTCTATATCCACAAATAAAAAAAATCTTACATCAACACATTACGAAATATTAAACACAACCGCCCAAAAAAATGAAAAAATGTATATGTATATTGCAACATTCACAAATATTATACTTTTTTAAATAAAATAGATTTTATGAAACTTTTACTAAACAAAAAACTCATTGAAACTGGTATAGCTATCCACGTAAACAAAAAGAACAAGTTTTAACAAACTAACAGATCAGCAAAATTATTCACATCAATCATTATTATCTATTCAATAATCTTTTCAAATTATTAAAATTTCAACATAATTTCGATTAGACTTACCTTTATTTAAACAATTATAACTTAATAACTTAATTTCTCGGACCACTAACTCACCTATTATTCTCCACTACCTGATAATAATGAACTTTAATTACCAACTTTATAATTATATATTCAACAATTATCCTTTCAAATTATTAAAACATTGACATAAGTTATACTATTAGAATTACACTCATTTAAATAATTATAATTTAATAACCGTTTTCTTCACACCATTAACTCACTTTGGCCACTACTCTCATAATAATAACCTCCAATTACCAACTCTATGTCCACTATCATATTGACAACCACAAACTCTGCATACAATTCCTAAAAGTTAATCATGAGATCAAAAATTTCTTACTTTTCTTCTCAATGTCATGCTTTCACTTTTTTCGACAATTTTGATGAAGATTTTTATTAAAAAAATATTGGTCAGACTTTTTCATTTTTGAAAAGTTCAGAATTTTAACAAAAATAACACATTCGTGGATTTTAAAATACTATTATTTGACAAAGAGGTATGTTTTGAAGTATTCTTCTCCTTAATTTGATTTTTCTTTATAATTTCTCATTTTTTTGCTTAGTATCCTTTATTTTATTTTATTCTATATATATTTCGGCATCAAGCGAAATATGTGTTTTTAAGACTATTTTCAATGTATTTTTCTGATTTTATTTTAAAATAGATTATAGTTTTGTTTTAATTTATTCTTCTAGTTTTGGAAGTCATTATCTACATGATATAATGATTTATTTCAGCAAACAAGTTTTTTTAGTTTGAATATATATTGAAGAGTAACTCAATATACAAGTTAAAAAAATTCATGGTCAATACCGGTAAAGTTTTTTATAAAGTTACCGACCATAAAAATAGTATATGTTTCACAAACCAAACAATAATAAAAAAATATATAATCTGCGCGGACTAATACCTAGTATACCTAACAGTTATAAATACAAACACAATTAGAGGGTCCACGAGTCTTGGGATCATCAAGACATTTTCCAACTCCGTTTAACTGTGCAGAGCAGTGTAAAACACAGTCGCTAGGCACACAGAAGTTGGGTATGTCAATGGTCTTCTTACATCGTTTTTGTCCCACACCATTTTCCACCAATGAAAATGCTACAAAAATAAAATCGCTAATGTTATGATCAGAAACAAACATAAAAGATAAGCACGTTGGATTTTTATGACTAACAAGAACCAAACAAAAAAACTAAGATATTACCATGAAGATTGGTTGTAAAGAAAGTCAAGAGAAGACACGAAACCATAAACAAAATAGCAAACTTCATCTCCATTTTGTGTAAATTAAGATTTTATTGTTTTCGTATCTTGAATGTTTACAATTTGAGTTAATATATATACATTAAGACATCAGAATTGCGTGTTTATGTGTTTACGTGTAGAAAATTAGGAAAACAAGTAATGCATGTATGTGTAAAGTATACATAAACACAATTCTTATGCGATTATGATTGGATTCAAAACCGGGTTCAGCTATGTATATCATACAGACAATGTAGCCCAATCAATAACTATAATCGAAACCATTAGGTTTTTTCTTATCCAACCCCATTATATAAAATGTGATGGATAATATATGCATAGAATTTTGCATACTTGGAAAATAGAATTTGGGCACAGATTCGAAAATATAATATGCTTATAAATAAGAAACGATTAACAACGAATAATGTGATCCGTTAACTTTGTCTCACAAATAAGAAAGAACGAATAATTAACTGAATGGGTAAAATATGAAAGAATGAAAACAGTAATCAGACATGGAGAGATCACCAAAAAAACATAATGATACAAACAACATAAAATGTCTGTACAACTTCTTGTCGAATCTTGACATCTAATTGATCCCAAAAAAAAAATCAATAAAAACGAGATAATCTTCAGAGTAATCATGGATAGGGGTTTTTGTTAAGTCAAAATGTACGTATACGTGTGAATTGATTTGTTTTCAGGTGAGGGAGCTTTGGTCATCGTGACAAAGCTCTTTACGGAGTTTACGAGAGAAGAGTTGACAGGCGTCGACGGATAGGTCAACAGCGGCAGAGAGAGCCACGAAGAGAGCTGCGTCGGCCATACAAGTCACGTGCTGTGCTCCCACGTGGACCACTGGCTTGCTTATTTTCCCTTCTCCTTGTACGCTTGATCCCATGACGAACCCTTTCACCGGCGTCTCTCCCTGCCCACTCACTCTCCTGTCGATCATGAACTTCCCTCCTTGTTTTGTGCTCATTGTCCCTGTCCCCGTTTATATGATTATATCTATTAGTCTGTGAACTCGTATAAGTATATATTATATGATAAATGCATATGTATATATATAAAGTAATGACCTTGTGCAATCGGAATACCGGTGCTAGTACTATTATCCCTGACGAGCTCGAACTTGTAACCCAATCCATCGATGGTTCCTCTCTCACGCCACGCCTCGAGACGGCCCCACGGTTTCCAGCTGCTGACACAAGACCCTTGAGGCCTGAGGATGAGCCATGCGCCTGGGTTGGATCTTGAGACTCGGTCTGACCCTGGAGATGCCACGAAAGGTGTAATCATTGAAGCTGCTGCTACTGGAGATCCCCAAAGATCGTGGATCGTTATCATCCATCCTTTTCTCTCTCTCGCTTGTTTCTTCTCCCATTTGTCCCCTGACAGTGTTCTTGTTATCCATCCTCTGCTACTGTATGTGAATCTCGACGGTAGAGACCTAACCCAAAAACCGAATTCGTCAAATTTTATGATCTGCTATTAGTTGGAAAATGCGAATCAGTGAAATAGATTCGGTGATTTTAGGTTTACCGAGATCTTCCGTTTCGATCGGAGCTGAATTTGCAGCTGAAGACTGGCTGTTTAATATTCCCCTGAATCTGATAAACCACAGGGCTACATTCCGGTTCACCACCGAACTGAAATACGAACCTAGGATCCGGTTCAGCAAGAACCAATAGATGGAGCCGAGCCGACGGTTTATCTCCTTCTCCGCCGAGTTTCTTCCAACCGCTATGGAACGCGAGGGTTCTACGCAGCGCCGCCATGAGATCCAGAGCTACTTCGACTTTGCCTAGTAGCTTCCCGGAGGCGACGCCGCAAGTGTGGCCCGTACGGCCAGCGTATACTGAAACTCGGAGTGAGATCTTCTTACCGGAAACTCGTCTGATCGCGTCGGCGTCGAGGTGAAATCCTGGAGCCGACGTGGAAGATTCCGGCGGAGACGAAGCGTCGGAGAAGGAGGAGAGAGGGAGAAGCGCTTTCTGCGATGGAAAATGTTTGATCCGGAGCTTGCAGTAACAAGGTGTCGCAGAGGGAAGTACTTCGCCGCTGACCTGCTTGTTCGTCGCTGTCTCCGGCAGTCTCAATGCCAGAGAATCTATTGTAAGCCGTACAAATGGACAGGGATCCATCAATAAATCCTTGGAATTTTATTCTTCTAGTATTGAGATTTGCATGAACCTGAGAGATCAGTTAGAGAGACTTTGAAGAAGTTTGATTCAGTTGATCTTTCACGAGGAGATGTGAAAACAAATGTGTCGTTGTCTTCCTGCTCGTTCTCGTTTTTGTAGCAACATGAGATTAGTGGGACCCTTAGGTTTTATGTTATTTCTCGTTGGACATTTTTTATTAAATCGTTGGAAATACGGCGGCACAATAAATCAATTTCATTTATTTTCTTGTTGAAGCACATATGTATCATGATTCATGAATCTTACATACTTTTGATTATAAATCAAATCATATTATTTTCAGACTTTTGCTTTTCGAAATGAATCTACCATTGCGTAGCAAAATGATTAATTGTGATGGTAACAAAAACAGCAAAATAAATGATTTTGGTTTAGTTGGAAAAAGAACAGAGGGAAGAAACGAAACAGAGCAAGCGATAAGAATGCATGGAGAGGGTTCACGTGGGGTCATTTTCCAGCTGTATTGAGTTGTTCCTTGTTCGTGGGTGGGAGTTTGGGCTAAACTATTAGGCCACTAATTATAATACTTGCCTTAATTAAACTCAAAGATAACTAAATTAATGTATAGGTAACGAGAAAACAATGGAAATGAATAGCAAAATATGTACAATAGAAGCAAAAATTAGAGTAAAATTTTGAAATATGTTACTTATGTTTTTTATGGGAAACATTTCCTCACATTCTGGCTTTTCTTCTTAAATATAAAAATGTAAAACTTTCATTGATGTTCTTTTTGATTTGTGGGAAACCAAATGTATATATAGAAGCAATTGTAAATTGGCTGAAATGTTTACTCTAAAATGTATGACCAAATATGCCTAAAAAATTAATCATGAGGAAAAAGACTATGTAGTTTATGCAATGCCGACTCTGAATATTTAACAAAACCACAAGTAAAAAAATAAAAACAGAGTCGTATTAAATTATTTTATCATAATATTTTTAAAATAAATATTTATTGTTTTACAAAAATATGAAGAGTCACAAACACGAATTTGTTAAGTTTGCATCAAGTCCCAACTCTGAGTTTATGATTAGTCAAAACATAGGGAAGAGAAAGTATAGTCTTGGTTTAGAATTAAAGGACTTTGATTATAATGAAACAAAAGATTGATATGTGCATTAACCAAAAAATAAAACCAACTCGATCACATGCAAAGATATTGAAATAGATACGTCTCTCTCTCTATCTATCTCTATCTCTCTCTCTATTTTCTAATGTCAGTAAAGGACATATTAAGATCATCTTCTATTTCGCATTTGGCAATATTAATCTAAACAATACATTTGCCCAAGTTACAAGTTTAATCATACTTATTAGCACAACCACGGTCATATTCACATCTATTTCGATTAATTTAGTCAACTAAGTCCTTATTAATAGTTTTGAATAATTGGACTAAAAATTAATTATATATTATGGTACTGAAATCAAATATTATAACGTATCAAACAACTCAAATGATCTACCATGTCACGTTGTTTGTCAACTATATTTTAACCACCTAAGCACTCACTTACACTAAATCTTCGATCAAATTTGATTTCCTGCATAAATAGTTCAAAAGCAACCAAGTGGCCTATCTACACAATGTGGTGCCAAACAAATGCATATTATAATTCATATGATGTCTCTGTATATTAATTTAATATCTTTATATCTCTGTACCACTACTACTTAATCTTCTTGTTTTTTCGTTATGTCATGCATTGTTGTGTTTAATAAATCATTTAAATATTAAAAAGTCTAACTATTTCAACTGAAAATTCACAATAATAAATTTATATATAGCCAAAAAATTACGAATATTTAATGGTTAATAATTAAAACTGATAGAGTCTCTGGACCGTTTCTAGCACATGCGAATAAAACAATCTAATATTACTTTCTTTTAGATAATAAAAAAATATAAGAAAGTTTTAAGTATACGTATAAAATGGAGTTTATAACTTTTAAAACATTACTATACAATCATAATGTTTACGATTAGGAAAAAAATATAAACTTTTTTCTTATTTTTTTCCCGACGTTATTTTAAAATACATGATTATTAGTTTGGAATGACGTGGGCATGAGTCAGCAGACAAGGAGCAATATCGAATCATGTCAAGAACACAAGATGATCTTCCTTCACATGCACATGGCCCTCCATGCTTACCTTATGTTAATATATAATCTTTGATTCTTTGTTAAATACCTTTGAAATTGAAAGCATTATTGAGATGAATAATTAATATCCGATCTTTGGGTCCGGCCATACTAAAGAACATCATGCTCATGACACAATGCTTATGTTCCTCTAACGTTGATCTTTTTAGAGATTAGCTTGCATGGTCTATTTTTATTTCTTAATATTTCGTTAGTGTTCCTATTCTCACATTTTTTGGTAGATAAACTAAATTGTTTTGTACCGGTTTCAAATAATTAAAAAAATGGATAACATTGGTTCATGAAAACATAGTAACCTAACCAAGAAACAAAATCACGAATGGTGTGTAATTAAGAAAACTGAAGCCCCCACCCAAGGGAATATACTTTAAGGAGAATGGTTTGTTTTCCTCTTTATTGTTTTACCTCGGTTTTTTTATCGAGATTTTTCGGGTAAACTTAGCACTAAATTTAGGCAATAGTAAAAAATATTCAAACGGTTTTTATTAATCAGTTCAGTTGTACAAAAAAAATGATGAACTCTCTAGAATAAAAACACTTTGAACTAATTAATTGTGACTTTCATTTATGACATCATATTCCTTTTTTTATATTAATCATTACCAGCCATTAATACTCATAAATGTTTTTTTTGAAAAGTTCATTGTCGTTTTCGAAAATTGGTAAGATCAGACGTTTCACTAAATTTTCCGACAGCTTTTCGAGAACGATACACAAACTCTTCAATGTTAGACCCTTAAAATAATGAACCGGTTTCTTCTGAACCGAGCTTCAATTTTTGAAGACGGCCAAGCGCATCTCCAATAATTATGTTTAATTTCTTTTTGCCAATTGCAATTTTGTCCACTACACTTATATTAACGTATTAAAAATGTCAACCTTAATTAATATGTGATCTATAAAAAGAATTGGGCTGTATACATACAGGTATTACAAACATTGTTCTAAAGATTTACAAAGGATCCCAATTAGCTAAAAAAACTCCTATCTAACCAAATATTGTGATTCAACTTGAGCCATAATCTTTTATTTTGTGATTTATTTTTAAGAAAGAAAACTGAAAAGGAATAGTTATAACAAGAAGATTTGAATTCAAATTTTATTAGGAAATTAATAATAAATTAAAGTTTGTCCGAAAATCATCCTCATTCCATCTATCTTTTTTCTATGTTCTAACGGCCCATGGAGATGTCGAATCTCCTTTTTTTTCTTTTCAGATTCCCAATAAATAAAATAATAGTACAATTATTCCCAATAAGTAGTATATTATTCTTCAGATATTATGATTTTTTATTACCTTTTTAGTAATATATTATAGAGTAATTTACGTCGGTGACTGAGAATATGACAACGATCAATTCTGTTTTTTATTAATCCAATCTTATTTTTATTAATTTTCTCTATGAGCAAATTTTAGTTGTTTATGTAGTCTTCATCGTTTAATTATATTGTAAAAAAAAAATATTTTTTGTTATTAATATATGTGGAGATGTGTTTTATCTACTCGTTACCATGATATATAATTTTTAATCCAATAAACTATAGTATGAAAATGAATCGGATGATGGTTCACGAATATTAAAATAAGAGATAAAATGCAAACACACCTATTAACATGAATAGTAACTCAATTATTATTTCATCATTCTCCTAATTATACACCAATTTCTTGTTACTAATTTAAATGACTCTAAATTATATAGTACAACATTATTAAATTTTCTAATGAAAAACGAACTTTTCAAACTACATAGTCAAACGCGAACTATAATCAAACCTAAAAAAATAAGAGACAAATAAAACCCAAATAGTTTTGAAAGAAAATTCAGTGCTAATCAAAGAAAAATTCAACCATCTTGGTAGATGACTCAAATTAATTAGAAAATATAGACTCCACTTGGATCATAAGCTGAAAAAATTAGTCAACCTATCTAACATTTTGGATAATGCTATTATAAAATAAATACTAAATAAAGAGATCTTAAACAATAAATAAAGAATAATTTAACAAATGCGTAGTAAACTACACAAAATTGGGTATTTGATGTTTTGAAACCAAAGGAAGAAAATCCACAAAAGAAAAAGTCGTGATGGCCTAATAATATGTCTGTTAGGCGAAATTGTTTATTAATCTCTCATTATTCATTTTGACTAAATACACAAATGTCTTTTTAATAAAATATATTAAGTGGGTTTTCTCTGTTTTTATTAGTTTACTAGATTCATACCCACGCCATGCGTAGGAAAAAATATTCGCAAATTATATTTTATTAGTAAATATACATTAAATATTTATATAATTTTAACTTTTATTTAAAATTACTTTTAACATTAATTTTTGTATATACAAATTAAAAAAAAATTATTTTTTACGAATTTAATAGTATTTTTTGTTAATTTAATAAAATATATTAATTATATAACCAAATTAATATCAGTGGTATGTATTGTAATTATTCTAATAAGTTAAACTCATTAATATATTTATTTGAAATTTACTTTAGTAATAACACGCCAGCATGTTATTTTTGTTAATAACACGTCAGAGTAAAGTTATTTTATTAAAATGTTTCTCAAATAATGTATTAGGGATTATGATATTAACTTAAATCTATTTATATTTATTTGAAATTATTTATAAATTAACGTATAAAAAATTTAAAGAAATAAAAAGTATTGTTTTTGCAAATATAATAGTATTTTTTGGTTAATTGAATAAATTATATTTATTCTCTAACCAAATTAATATCAGTGGCATGTATTATAATTATTCTAGTAAGTTAAACCCTTTTATATATTTAAGCTGAAACTCCATGTGGTGTTGACACATCAGCATGGTATTTTTGTTATTAACACGTAAAAATAAGGTTGCTTTGTTAAAAAGTTTCTCAAATAATATATTAGGGATTCGGAAAACAAAATAAACTTTAACAACATTTTGTTTCTTAAATTTCTTCTTTTTTAACAATAATTGACACTGACATTAGGAAAGGAGAAACATTTAGTGTAAATGGTGGACCGAAATAAAGGAATATATTGTGTATGGCATAGAATGCAAGAGCATATCCACCCTGTAAGCAATTAAATTGATGACCATACTTCGATATCTTCACTTTAATTTTGAGAATAAAATATCTATTTATTTATGTAAACTTAATATATGGTCAAATATCTTTTTTCTTTCTCAACAGCAGAAGATTCGAAACGAGATTTTTTTCATAAAATCTTCAACGTTTTCACAGATTAAATTACCACTAGACATTTGACCAAACTCTCAATTTTATGAACATGTATTTTTATTGACTTTGTTTTAATAACATTATAATAATGTCAAAAATTGTGAAATCGATGTTATGATGAGTTTTGTTGTAAGAATTAAACATGTATATGAGTTAGTATTTCCAATATTATTTAAAAATTGATATATTGTATATCTACTAATATACTATTTTAAAAATATTTTTAAAAAATAATTTTACTTTGATACAGAAATATTATGATGAGATATCATCAAATTAAATTTCAAATAAATATATAAATAAATTTAATTTATTAAAATAATTATAATTTTATTCTGTCATAAAAATGTTATAATAATGTGTCATCACCAAAATAAATATATAAATAAGTTTAAATTATTATAATAATTAACAATATATATTATTATTATTAATTTGGTTATAAAATCAATATATTTATTAAACTAACAAAAAATATAAAAATAATTTTTTTTAGTTTATATATAAAAAAATTATTAAAAATAATTTTAATTAAAAATTAAAATTATATAAATATTTAATTTATATTTAATAATAAATAATATTATCTAATTTATAAATATTTTTTCAATACAAAATTTGAATATAAATCTAGTTATATATGTTCACACATATATTATCTAATTGATTCGTTTTTAATTAAATAAAACTATAATACAAAACTATTTAGACAAGGCAGTAAATTGGTCCTAATTCAACGAAGAATCTAGATTTTATTATCTTACTTTATTCCTTTAATATTTAAAAAACTCATAAAAACGTATTTTTTATTTATCTAGAGTTTTTAATTGGATGCGTAAATCGTGTTATTGATTTAAAGCTCGAGTTTTTGGGATACTTGGAATAAAAGCTCGCAAGAGAAGCAACAATCTCGCCGTAGAAGGAAGACAGAGAAGATGTCGTGGCAATCATACGTCGATGACCATCTCATGTGCGATGTCGAAGGCAACCACCTCACTTCCGCCGCCATCCTCGGCCAAGACGGCAGTGTCTGGGCCCAGAGCTCAAATTTCCCTCAGGTTTTCTTTTCTTCTTCTTCCATCTTTTTTCACGGTTTTCCGATCCTTTGTTTGATGTGAGTTAGTCGATCTGATTTGATCGTATATTTTACTGGTTCTTATGACTGGATCTGAGAAAAGTTGGATCTTTGTTTGATTTGATAGCCCCGTCTTGTTCTCTGAAATCTCATTATCTGAGTGATAGAATCAGATTATTTGTTTTTGTTTTCCTTAATCAATTGTTTTGCTAAATTAATGGACTCTTGTATTCTATTGATTCTGAGATTTTCACTGTTCCAGTTGGTCGAATCGCATTTGTATCTTTTATTTAACTGATCAGATGACAATCTTTCACCAAATTCTTCAAACTAGTGCAGTAGTATAATTCTCAATCAGGGATGATGAGGATTTAGGTTCATTGCCTTGATACTCTCTGCCATCATTTTGTTCGCTCAGTAAAAGCATTTAGAACCCATTTTGTAGATGATTTGCCTTTGCTCAGTATTGTTTAACCTTGTAAATGATCTGGTTTACTGCTATCATTGCTCAATCAGTTGAAGCTAAGTGTCTTTTTGTTTTTGATTATGTTTTAGTTGAAGCCTGAAGAGATAGAAGGAATCAAGAAAGACTTTGACGAACCCGGATATCTTGCCCCAACCGGACTATTTCTGGGCGGTGCAAAGTTCATGGTTATCCAAGGTGAGGCAGGAGCCGTCATCCGAGGGAAAAAGGTAAACATTCTCAATAGAACCGAGTTCAAGAAGGCACTTTTATGACTTTGATTGAGTACAAGAATCAAAGGATCAGACTTTTAGCAAATACAGTTTCATTTTGTGATCAAAAAGTTAAATTCCAGCTTACTTCTCCCCTTTGCAGGGACCCGGTGGAGTCACTATTAAGAAGACCACTCAAGCCCTAGTCTTTGGGATCTATGATGAACCGATGACTGGAGGTCAGTGCAACTTGGTCGTGGAGAGGCTGGGAGATTACCTTATCGAATCTGGCCTCTAAGCTCACACAAGGGGCATCAAACAAATTTCAATTTCAGGTTCTACTTGGCTACAGGAAAACTCTTCTGCCATGTATTGTTATTTGGTTGTTGTTGTGCATCAAACAAAATTAAATGATACTTTTAGAACAAAGAAACAATCTGTTTTGGTTTTGAGTCCCTGCTGCGTCTTATGGTGGTTGATTCCCTTTTGTCCCTTCCGTGTATTGTATTTTATAATTTTAATGTAACTCTGGTTTTCTATTTGCGTAATGAAATAATTCCGGTTTGGTATAAAGTTTGGGTTTGTGAAGTGGTCTTGATCACTTGTTTTCTGTCAGCTCATAAAAAGATTTACCCAGTTCTTGAATCACACATATACATCACCAAGCTCCCCTTTTCGAGTCAGCTGTGGAAAAGATTACCGATCGATTAGATTCTGGTTTAATTCACTAATCAAAATTTCAGAAACAAAAGAAGGCTACTCCATGTACACTTGTCACCAAAGACTCGCACAAACTACAAAACACGGCAACAAAACCGATACTACAACGGAAACCACCATTTGTCTGAATGCTTTATTGCTTGACGATGGCGAAGCCAAGGGCGAATCAATGGCAGTTATGTTTCCCGTGATATTACCAGCCATTGTTCTGTTAAATCTGCACAGGTAACAACATCACCTTTTATTTTATTGACATACTCGAAAGATAGAGCGAGAGAGAGAAAACTCACCCATTAGTAGCCGGAGCAATCATGTATAGACAGTTACCATAACCTGCAAATGCACAGACGTTTTAGGAGCTCAAGTGACTACAAAGGCTTCACATTTACTCAATAGCTGCGTTTGGAAAGTGTATATATGCAAATGCTTACTAGGGTCCTTGTCGACTTCAACACCGACTCCTCCAAAGCTGCACGCAAAGCTGCTCGCTCCACTCTGCTGGTAATAAGTGTTGAAAGCATACGATGCGTGCGAGAGAACAGTGTCTGGCTCAAAGCAAGGTTCGTTTGGTTGAACAGCGGAACAATCAACATTCCCAGGACCGCAAGCCCAGTCCAACGCACTCTGCAATTCTGTCACTGGAGCTTGTGAAGAAGCAATGCACCATTTCTTGGTTCCTCCTCCGATGATTACTGTTGGGTTACTGTCATTCCCTGGACTTGAACTTGGACTCGTACCTGTGGTTGAATTTGATGGAGATACAGGCGTAGTGTTTTCCCCAGTGAAGTCTAACGCGTAAACATTTGTTCCATTTGCGTAGAACATCCCCCAGTTTCTCTCGGATTCTATTCCAGGCTTTCGGTTCTCATTAAACAACGAGAATAAGTAGACATCAATCTCTTCCCCAGGCTTTGCAGGAGTACCTAACCAAAAACAAACAAATCAGTTTATATAATGCTTCTATTTATTTATGTATCTAAAGTTCATAACTTTGGATCATAAAAAGGGTATACCAGAATCGCCAATGACGTGGCGGATGAGGTTGGTATTGTAAGCCAAAGCGTTCTCAGGAGTTGCAGCCGTCTCTTTAGGTGAGCCTTTGCTCGGCCACCCCGACTCAGTAACCATAACCTTAATGGTCTTAAAGTTCATAGCCATCAAGGCGAAATAGATAGCGTCAAGCTGAGCATCAAACATGTTTGAGTAAAGCAAACCCGTGGCATGGTCAACAACCTGCGAAGATGACTCAAATAGAGCGTACTCCAATGGAATCTTTTCAGTGGAATCTCTGTAAGCATAATAGGGATACAAGTCGATCATAAAGGGAGCCTCGTTCTCAGCCAAGAACTCAAGCATTGGTTTCAAGAAAGCTGAGTGTTTTCTGCTGAAAGAAGCCGATGAAGGTGGAAATGAGCGTGACAAGATAGCAAGGGAATGTGAGCTCGAGATCTTGATCTTTTTGTCCAAACCGGATTTCTTAAGAGCCGTGTGAATGTTTTGCATCGCGGGTAAGACAAGACCAGTGGCATTGTCTGGTGCTTCGGTTACTTCGAGACCGACTGAAATCGAAGTGATTTTCGTGGTTGGGTAATACGGGAGGATATTGTTGCTGAGCCAAGTATCTACATTGGACTGGAACTGAGCAAATGCAAGTAGATCGGCGTTAGGGACACCGATCATGAGCTCGATTCCTGTGTTTGCAAAAGCCTTGAGAACGTCGATGTTGGCGTCGTAGATTCTGACATATTTGATGTTAAGATTTTTGATTAGCTCAGATACTTTGTTAGGACTTGGAAGATTATCTGCGTTTCTCCCGTAACATATCCCTATATTGCTTGCCATACCAAAATCTGCAACAATTTCAAAAGAAATTGAGATTTTTTTTCTGAAATCCCGAACCAAGTCTCAAAATGGTTGTTTTGAATCAAACACCTAAACTGGTCACAGCCAACAACGAGATTTTTACAAAAGAACTACAGTGTAGCAGAGATAAACAAAGGACATTTAAAAGCACCGAACTTTGACACCGAAAAGAAAAACTTTCAGTGTATAAAGCGAGGCGAGAAGACGAAAAAGCGAAACCCAGAAGAGAAAATAAGAGGTAAATGCAGACCCAAAGATATTAACGGAAGATACCCAATAGAGGAACTGACTAAAGGCATACCTAGAAAGGCAAGAATGGAGACACAAATCCAGAAGGTTAGCTTCAGTCTTTTACCCATTTCCTTCTCTTTAGTACTTTCGGAGACAAAATCTACAAAGCTTTCAATTTCACTGATGTGTTCTTCTCACTTAACCCAGAAATGTAATCAAAAACAATTTGCCTTAAATAGGGAGCACAGAGTTCTGGATCATATAGAGATAGGGTTTCTCTGTATGTGTACGTTGTGCTTTCTCTCTCAGAGTTCGGATTCCAGCTGAAAATATAAAATTTGGTTGATAATAAACGTCTCGATTCCGTGAATTAAGCGAGCATGTTTGCTCTCTCTCTGTCTCTCTCTCTCTCTCTGACTGTTGCAGATTTACATCTTCCGAGAAGAAACGCTTTCTTTTTTCGAGTAATAAGAATGAAAACGAAAATAAAATCAAAGCTAAGAGACAATGCTCTGTTTTTCTTTTGTTTTTATTTAACGGTCCAATCTCCCACTCAACTTAATTTTTGCATTCACTAAAATAAATTGTAATTTCTCATACCATTTGAAAATAATATGTTCTTTGGAAGCAACACACTGCAGGTTGTCGCCCCGACTCTCAGTTCAGTCTCTTGCATCTGTGAAACTGAACCAGAGACTGTTGATATCAAGCAGCAGAGATGAGCCATTAAGGTCTGGAAGAAAAAAAACCTTGATTACGTAACCGTTTTTATTTTATTGTTTTTCATTCTAAGTTTTCATTGTAACATCGAATTCTAAGTTCTATAAGCTTTTTTGGTTGTACAGATTTATCCCGATGTAATGAATCTTTTCTGATCGGAAGGTAACTTGTGTACCGTTCTATTTGACAACTTAAGAAAAGAGAAACCAAGAAAATTAAACCGTTTAATGGCGGTAACAAAACGGTGAGTAGAATGTTATTAGGTTGCAAGTTCGTATTCGAGAATCGATTATTGGGAAAGCAAATGGTAAAATGTAAATTTGATTGAGAAAAATTACATCGTCTATAGATAAACCAAATCGGTGATATCTATAAAACAACAAACCGGATAATGCAGAATTCGAACCAACAACAACAAAAAAACATTGAAAAGGCCAAACTTCCACAGGGTGATTACTTCTCAGAAGAGTTTGGTCCTCTCTTCTTGCCAAATCCAACAACTGACAAAAGTAAAGCAAAACAAAGATGAGACAATTCATATGCAACAACAATAAATTGAAGTTTGATACATTATGGCTATTGTTTATGTTTATTTGTATGTATGTGTTTTGTTTCAAAACGGAATATTTTACCGGCGGTGACGAAACGGCGATTGTGTTGCATACGTTTGTGGGCACGGCCACGTGGCTTCTTCTTTTTGTCTTGCTTAGCCACTTTCGGCGTCTGACCTCTCACCTTACCGGCACGAGCCAAGGAACCGTGAACCTTACCTAGTGATTCCAAAACAACTCATAGAATCAATATCATCGAAAATAAAATTCGAATGCGAATCATAAGCAAGCAAAAGTTCATGAGCCTTACCCATGGTCGTTTACGAGGATACTTCTGACGACGGACTCGGCGCGACGACGGTATTAGCTTCGGGATTAGGGTTTAGAGTGTGATACTTAAATGAGCAAGACGTTTCGTACGGTTAAGGCCCATTATTGGCCTTCATTTTTGTCGGTTAAGAGCCCATTATTGGCCTTCATTTTTGTCGGTTAAGGCCCATTATTGGCCTTTATTTTTGTCGGTTAATGGCTCATTATTAGCCTTGATTTTTGTCGGTTAAGAGCCCATTATTGGCCTTGATTTTTGTCGGTTAAGGACCCATTATTGGCCTTCATTTTTGTCGGTTAAGGGATCATTATTAGCCTTGATTTTTGTCGGTTAAGAGCCCATTATTGGCCTTGATTTTTGTCGGTTAAGGTCCCACTATTGGCTTTTATTTTTATCGGTTAAGAGTCCACTATTGGCCTTTATTGTTGTAGGTTAAGGGCCCATTATTGGCCTTGATTTTTGTCGGTTAATGGCCCATTATTGACCTTGATTTTTGTCGGTTAAGGGCTCATTATTGACCTTGATTTTTGTCGGTTAGTTGCCTATTATTGGCCTCGATTTTTGTCGGTTAAAGGCTCATTATTGACCTTGATTTTTGTCGGTTAAGGATCCATTATTGGCTTTGATTTTTGTCGGTTAAAGGCCCATAGACCTACTTGATCCGTTATCGCTTTCATAGTTAAGCAACCCCTAAAATTCCGAAGTGCACAAGATTGGAATTGGTTAATGTATTTATAGAATGACAAAAAGCTTTAGGTTACGTGATCATTGATGACAATTTCTACACTAAAGACAAACCATAAAATGCATTTTCCGAAACTCTCAATGCCTCAAAACAAGCTTTTACAAGTAAAAAAAAATATTTCAACCAGTGGTGGAGACTGGATTCTTCAAGCTTGTCTGTTTCTTCTCTTGGGGCCAGATTTGGCGACCCTAAGGCCTTTGCTTATCGCACTGAGCCTAGCAAGTGCTGCTTTCTTCAAATCAGGCCTGTAGTAGTTATCCACTACCTGAAATTTTTTAAAAACAAATCGATTAATGCTGATAGACGAAAAACACATAAGCACTAATTGATGATAGAAGGGTAAAGAATATATCTCAGAAGCCAAGCGTAACAAATGTATTTCATAGAAGAAGTACCCCACAAAGGAGTCTCCTTCTTACCTGTTAGCTTTCTCATCACTGATAAGAATTGCAAAAGAAAGTAACTTTAAAATTCTAAAATATGATTATGCCATATCTTATAATTACCTCAGAAGCCAAGCGTAACAAATATATTTCATTGAAGAACTTCACATAGAAGCCCTCCTTATATGTTAGCTTTCTCATCACAGATAACATATTTGTCACAAAAACGTAAATTGGAACCGTCAGTTAGCTCAGAAGCCAAGCGTAACATGTGTATTTCACTGAAAAAAGACCCCACAAAGGAGCCCTATTCTTACGTGTTAGCTTTCTCATCACAGCCCATCAAAACAAACTATTACCAAATCTAGAGAAACCAACAAAACAAAATATTAACAAAATGCTCCAATATGAATAAGGGCCCAATGTGCAGGCCGCACCAAAGCTAATGAGAACCAGACCATAATGCATTTGACCATAATATTGTCTAAATACCCAAACATCAATAAGAACACATAAAGCAGATCTTCATGTACAAGCATGTAAGAAGTTATAATACTAAAGCACAAAAAATCATACCTAGAAACATAATCAATGAGCAACAACAAAATAATCATGCCAAACAAACAACAATCTTTACAAATTAAGAAATACCTGATTGACAACAGCTTTTCTCATCCTCTGGAAATCCTTCTTGAGGACGGACTTGTTGACAGAGAGCTTAGGCTTGTTTTGCTTCTTGGTCTTGGTGGTCCCTAATACGACTGCTTGCTCCTTCTCAGCTGACTGAATGGTCACCGTCTTTTTGTTTGCCAAACCTGAAATCAAATAAAAAAAGATTCAATAATTAATCAAATTGTCACATGCTACCACAAATCTATGCACCAAATAGAAGCAAGAAACCAACAAAATTTATTCGAAGGGCATAAATATAAGTTTTTCTTTCATACTGATTTCAACATTAAAAAGCTAATAACTTTTCCAGTTACATTTCAATAGATATAAAACGGTAGTGACTTGTTCATAAGAATCAGCAACAAATTTAATGGAAAATCTAATTGTAGATTACCAGAGTGATTGTAAGAGTTGAGGTTGCAGAGGTTGTTGCTCTCTTTGCTGAACTGAACCTTAGCGTTACCTCTACCGAACTGTTTCACCAAGAAACAGTTGTTTCTCTTTACGATCTCCCAGACCAGCTGTCCCGGAACTGTCGCCATTTCGACCTCCTACACCAATTTTTTTTAAAAAATATGAGTACAAATTCACAAAACATGTACGAATCCATCGAACCTACACTGAGAAACGACCAAAAAGATGTCAAGAGACGCTTCAAGCTCACCTTAGAATTCGCAGACTTAGACGACGGCGGACTAAAGGAGAGAGACAAGTGCCGGAGTTAGGCTGTGACGATGACATAAATATATACAGCTTCTGCAAAACCCTAGTTTAGTTCGCCGAGGCAATTCAATAACACTTAAACCATTTATATGTTACAGAAGTAATTCGTCAGAAGGGCGTTTGGTCTAGTGGTATGATTCTCGCTTTGGGTGCGAGAGGTCCCGAGTTCGATTCTCGGAACGCCCCCTCTACTTTTTTCCAACCCTTTTGTTTCTCTCCCTCGAGAAATTGATCGCAATATTCGCCATGGTGACTGGCAATTTCTGTATACAAACTCTTTACGAAACTTTATTTTTCATTTTATTTTTATGCATGTATCATTTTTGCATTTAAAATAATAGATAAAATAAATAGTCAATGCAATTGATTGCCAGTTAAATTGAACGACGGCAAAATTAAAAGTGTGGTTTTTGAAAATGCTTATAGAATTGACAATAACTGAGAGAGAGGGGGGAGAATTAAGATATAGAAGGAGAAGGGCTCATATTTAAAGAAGCAGAGACTTTGGAGTCTTGTGTTGCTTGAAGGTCTTGATTTGTTCCAAGGCCCTCCTCTGTGTCCGCCTTACTCCGACCAAGATCCACCTCCGCCACGTGCCCTCCTCCTGACGCCGGAGGTTTCAGGATATTACCTGAATAGATTTATTCACATTTTCTAGGATCATTGCAATTTTGAACAGTACGTACTCTAATCAGAACAGAAAGAAGAGGTTAATTTACCAATCCCACTGAAGAAAATGCCGTAACTCATTCCATCGAACACGGTTGGTATCACCATTGAATAAGGGCATTGACTGGAAAATCCAACCTTTTTGCTGTCAAGTTGTTTTATAGATTTGCTTAGCTCGTTTACGCAACGCTGAAACTGTTTATGGCATGTAACGTATGTCATTCCTGCAAAAGTCCATTATTTCAACATGCTTTATTACAACTTTACATAGGTATGATCATGATCAGCAACTCAAACATTGGCAATAAGGAATGGATATTATTGATTGATTACCATTTGATTTTTTAAGACAAATTAGCAGCCATATTGAGATTATCCGGATTAATTTAAAAGGTTTTCATGGATGATTAATTTCAAGCGAGGACAATGTATGAGATGTTTTCTTGATTGGTTTTACCTTTTAAAGCAACACAATTGTCATGAGTCATACAACAAGCATCAAGATCATCACAAGGTGGCTCTCCACCACATCCAAAGTAACCTATCCCACAATATTTACCATATCGAATGCCAATACCTGAAACATAAATTGGTTTTGCTTAAGTAATGCACAAGGGATTCACTAAATTCAAAAAGAAATGCAGAAAAACAAAAGAGCGATCTAACACTCTTACTGTCGCAATTCTGAGCAATGCAGGTTCTGCTGCATTCCTCCTGTCAAGAAAAAAAAAACATAACAAGATAAGCAAAACACAGGAACAAAGAACCGTAGTGCATATTTACAGAAGCAAAACTTTGCGGCCAAACGGTTTCATTTTCTATCCATTTTCTATATAGTTTCCAGCATTTTAAAAATTCAGAACGGACTCTCTCTAGTCTTTTGACTTTGCAAATCATTGTTCAAATCGGATATTCTGGCATGGTTTGAGTTGAGTTGCGATATAACCTGGCTGTGAACAGCGGCGAGGATGACAAAGCTGGTCAAGCCGAAAACGACACGTGCCAAAGCATCACTGCGAGTCATTTTGTTTTTCCTTCTGCTCTCAAGTTGAAGGTTATGGATTTGGTTTGTGTGTCTTTGAAATTCTGAGCCAAAGTATTATTAGGTCTCCTTGGTATAGAAAATCCTATTGTTGGTCCTCCTACTTTCTCTCCTTCTCCTCTCTATTACAAACCAATGCTTATTAAAGAAGTTAGTTATCAGTGTGGATTTGATTCTATTTTAGCTTAAAAACATACATGTGTTCGATTGAACAAGTTCTATCAGACACAAATTTCATGACTACCAATCAAATCCTTAATTTATTTTGTGTACGTTAAAACAAGAGTATATCAGACACAAGGAGTATTCGCAAGTGCAGCGGCCAAACCATTTTTAATGAAAGAAAATATTACTTGTTACAAAATAAATTGTAAATAAATATGGTTCGACTTCGTATTGCTGATATCAATATCAACCAATGTCAAAAACATTAACTTCCTGGGAAATTTTGTTTTTATTGAGAGCAATCTCATCAAGAGTTTAGCAATATAGATATTCTAAGCTCCAAATACTCCGTTTCAAGGAAAAACTGGAATTAAAAAAATTTGATTCAGAGAGAATCATGAAAATTAAAATATGGAGAGGATTACACAATCTTCAGGTTATTGTTCCTCTCTTCTTCAAGGGTAATAGCCGGTGAAGGTGAATCCCCTGCCCACGATTTCACCTGCACAATACCAAGCAAAGCATTCGAGACCAAACAATGCAGCAATTCCTGCATCTTCTACCTTCAGATCCGCTCTGTTCTTCAATAAGTTTTTTGCGTAGTCCAGTTCCTTCCAGAAGGTTTCATAGCGTCCCGGAATGCTGTAATAAGGGGTTGAAGAGTGTTAGCTAATTAAGATTGCAAAGTGAAAACTCCAGCCTTTAGCTGATTGTACCCCAAAAAGATTAATCATTAAAGCAAAATCAACACTTAGGCAGGTTAATGTAGCATCTGAGAGTTAGTAGACAGAAAAAGATTGTAGCAAATTGGTTTACGAATATTTTTATTAATCAAACAACTTATGCTTATCTGGTTTAAAACATAATCCTGCAAATTATGAAAACGGATTGAGCAACGCATACAGCTCAGTGAAAAGATATCATAAACAACATAGTAAAAGTTTGATTTTAAATTTGATCTCAACACTTAGAAGAGACATCAAAGGATTCTAAGTATTTCAGTTTCATGAAACGTCTAGACAGCAATAGGGATACTATTCTTAATGCAAATCTAAGTTTCAATTTTTTTACTGGTTATTTTACCCCATAAAAATGAAAAAGATGGTTTGTTGAAAAAGATGGTTTGTTGAAAAAGATTTTTTGCTAACCAGAATCCTGAAATGGTCATATAAGGTGACAGGAAAATATTGGGAGACACAGGGTGAAGAGATTATCAACCTAGCAAGACGGGTGTACAGCAGTTGCTTAGACAATTCTTGGCACTTCTCCACAGTGGCAGGTTCCTGGATATATTGCTTGTTTTTCTCCAGCAACTGCCTGTAGTATGAAGTTCCATGCTTAGACACAAACTTCGAAGCCTCACATGCCTTTGATTGAAGTTGTACCAACTTTGATGCCATGTTCACAAGTCACAACCAAATCCTTCAAATACCAAAAGGAGAATGTAACATCAAGCTAACTTCAGCATTACTTATTCAGTATCAGTAACAAATCCAAAGTACAGCAGTGATTCTTAAGCAGGCATCTTTGAAACATAAAATCCAAATGATTCAGAACTTGACATTCGGAAAGCCTTAAACTTCCCTACTGCAAAAAGAACTTTTCCACATAATCCTCGTGGTAAATTATATCACTTTACATAGATGATTCGAATAATCCAATCCCCAAACAGTAGTTTCTTGCAATGTCAGAATTAAACCTTCCAAAACAGGAGGCTTTCCAATTAATTCACACAAATCAAGCTCAGAGACTAAATGTGCCTACACCCCCTAATTCTATCTTTCCAAAACGACAGATCCAAAGAGACCTAGTGTAATCAACCAAGGACATCAAACCCCGAAAAACTTGATTCATTGAACGAACAGCCGTTAACGGGAACAGGAACAGATACAGATCTAAAGTCAACCACAAAACAAACAGAATTATACAAAGGAAGCAGGAGTAAAACCCTAGATACCAATAAACCCAAAATTTCAGTAGATTTCGGAAAACGCAACTGAGAATCTGAAACGAGAAAAGTGCGAGAAACAACAGTCAGACACCGGAAACTGGCCGTACCTTCTGCAAATTGAAATGCGGCACCGAGGAGCGAGAGATGAAAGTCGATTCGGGATTCGGACCACTAAATAGTAAATTCAACAACAGCGTAATGTCACTTCTCTTCTTCTATGTGTTAAAACGACGACGTAGGGCCTGGACGATGGCTAGTTTGTTCCTTTAAACGACTGCGTCTTCTTCGTACCAACCTGTGTCAATACGACAGCGTTTATTCCTTTTTAACGCCAAAACGACGGCGTTGGTTCGTTGAGTTGTAAAATGACCACGTTTTTCTCCATATTATTCCGAGAGATTAAGAAAGGCTACGCTAAAGAAAAGAAAAAGCAACTAATCTTAATACTAATGGTTTAATCCATCTCGGTTCGTAATTGATTTTGAGTTATTAGTACATGGAATCTAATACGGTATCTGAATCATATATAAATTATATAAATTGATCTACAATGAATTCGATCCAAAATTGTTTATATCGAAACTCATTTGATATAAAATTGATCGCATCAATTTATATCTAATGGTTAAATTATCATTTTTTCAAATATACTAGATAATAATATCACAAATCGGAAATTATATGAAATTGTAAATACTATATAAAAGATATTAGTAAACTCACTTATTATCTATGTTTTAATTGAAAATATATGAGATTTAATTGGCTATACACCTTTCGAAGTACTATTTCTATGCAAAACAGCTTGACCAAAATTTAGCTTACAGAAATTTTTGTTAAAAAGTTCATCAATAGTAAAAATAAATAAAAAAGAACTATTGATAGTTTAAAAAAAAATAATATGAAAAACCTAATCAACAGCTTGAATTTAAGCATGTTTGATACCTTGGTGTTGAATTTAGCTTGTTTCAATGTGTTGGGTGATTTCAGTAACCAATTAAAACGAAGATCATTTTTGTCTTGTCGGATATCAATTTGATTTGATGATTTAATCAAGCAAAATATCCAGCTGGATAGGTCAAATCTAACCGGTTTGGTGCGTGTCGACGAAAACCAAACCGATACAAAAATATCTTTAGAACGATTATTTTTCTTTTTGGGTCAACCATTACATTCATTTAAAAACACAAGTAAATAAGAGATAAAATACATAAGCTAGTGTATGGATTCTAATATATCTCACATATGGGTCTCTCACAGCGATAGCTTCAGCTTCTAGTGGGATTCGGGTCCAGAGCAGCTTGAGCACGTCCTGCAAAAACCATTAACAAAGGAATGAAATGAATTAGTAATAAGTGAATTTTCGTGAGGTTTCATTGTCTCAATGCCTCATATAGTCTCCAAACTTTGCTTTGCTACCAATATCAAATTGAAGTCTTGGAAGTCGCTAACATTTAAGCCACCATTCTTCTTGGGCTTAGTGATCTTGTTCCATGTATCTTGCTTGTGCCTTTCCTATACCGAAGCCCACCAACGACTTAATTCAGTTTCAATTTTTGTCAACCGGATAGTGAGAGAGAGCTCTAATAAAGAAAAAAGTAAAGGAAAGAGTCTATAAAAGCTTGTTTTACTAAAACCCTAATTCACTTCGTCTCTATCCCCAAAACCCTTCGCTCTATCTGTCTCTCACACCCTCTTGTGTGTTATTAAGAAAAGCGATGACTAAGAATACTAACCACAACGAGGATGAGTTCATCAGCTTCGAACAGAATCAGAAAAACACTAAGATACGCTTTGAAAATGCTGATGAAGATGAAATTGCACAAGGGTCCGGTGTTGTCGCCGAGGAAGCCGACGCAGATGAATCTATGTGCGACGTCGGCGAGAGTGCTGAAGTCAATGATGATACCACCAGCGCCGATTACTACTTCGATTCTTACTCTCACTTCGGTAATTCATCTTTCCTAAAAGTTCACTTTTTTGTACTACCAGTCCGGAGAAGAAGTTCTACTCTTTGGTTTTCAACTTCTGAATTCTTTTTCTTGATTTTATTTTATTTGCTTTAATTTGATTCGTCTCTCTGCAAAATGTTGACTCTGGCTCTACTTGTATATATCTTGTAGGTATCCATGAAGTAAGTATCTTGCGTTCCAAACGAAGAGCCATTACTTTTCTTCGGTGTACTTTCCAGCTGTTTTTGAGACAGTGTTGGTTCTTCTATATCTATCTGATGACTGATTCGGGAATGGTATCTCACAGGAAATGCTGAAGGATGCAGTGAGAACAAAGACTTATCAGAATGTTATTTACCAAAACAAGTTTCTTATCAAGGACAAAATTGTTCTTGATGTTGGAGCTGGGACAGGAATCTTGTCACTGTTCTGTGCCAAGGCAGGAGCAGCTCATGTATACGCAGTATGTATTCATTTCTCTCTCTCTTTGTTTTATATATATAAGTGAATGTCTCTTTCAATCTGTGTGATTCGCTAAGGATGTTCTTGTATAGGTTGAATGTTCTCAAATGGCTGACATGGCAAAAGAGATTGTTAAAGCAAATGGATTTTCTGATGGTAATTTTTCTGCTATGCTCGTTTTTTTTTTCATTTTTTCAAATGTAAAACATCTGTTCTGTAACTGTTTGTTGTTCTTTTCTTGTTTTAACGTTGCAGTAATAACAGTTTTGAAAGGGAAGATTGAGGAGATAGAGCTTCCCACTCCTAAAGTGGATGTGATTATATCCGAATGGATGGGTTACTTTTTGTTGTTTGAAAATATGTTGGATAGTGTCTTATACGCTCGTGATAAATGGCTTGTACGTTACAGCTCCAACTTTTTACATTAGGTTCTTACTTACCGAAATCAATTTTCATCAATTGATTGTTTTAAATTCCCATCACTTCTTTGTCCTTTGCTTTTATGGATAGATTAATGGTGGAATAGTGCTACCAGACAAAGCCTCCCTGCATCTTACTGCCATAGAGGACTCAGAATATAAAGAAGACAAAATAGAATGTGAGCACGATTTATTATCTTCCTTCTATGCCTGTTTTTGAGGGTGTATTTATCAATAGATTTTGGTGTTTTCTACAACAGTTTGGAACAGTGTGTATGGTTTTGACATGTCATGCATTAAGAAAAAAGCTATGATGGAACCACTTGTTGACACAGTCGACCAAAACCAGATTGTCACTGATAGTAGGCTACTTAAGGTAAAGATACACACACATGACAATGATTACATCCATGTGGCTAATGTTTACCTCATTTTATTTTGAGTGTTTGTAACAGACCATGGATATCTCAAAGATGTCTTCTGGTGATGCTTCCTTCACAGCTCCCTTTAAGCTTGTTGCACAAAGGAATGACTACATCCATGCCCTTGTAGCCTACTTTGATGTATCGTTTACAATGTGCCACAAGCTGCTTGGTTTCTCAACAGGTTCAGTTCTTTCTAGTTCTGGATATTATTTTATGTTTTTGAATCACTTGATATAAACATAGAAGCGCATTGGTTCATTATGGTCTGAAACGTACACTTACCCACCAAAGTGTTTGAAATGCAGGTCCGAAATCCCGGGCTACACACTGGAAACAAACAGTTCTGTACCTAGAAGATGTGTTAACCATATGTGAGGGTGAGACAATCACTGGAAGCATGACTGTTTCTCCTAACAAGAAGAATCCTCGAGACATTGACATAAAGCTAAGCTATTCTTTGAATGGCCAGCATTGCAAGATCTCAAAGACTCAACACTACAAAATGCGCTAAAGTTCTCACAAAAGAAGCACAACTTCAAAACTACAATTTTCATATTGTGATTTAGCTTTTGTATTTTTTTTTCCTTTCCAGTTTTACAACATTCTCTTTGCTTCGTGCCACAACATTTGTTTCTTTTTGCTGCTTAAATGAACTAATGCTTTTTCTTTCAACAATGTCTTATGCCTTGTAATGTGTTTCAACGGTTTCGAAAAGTTCATTAAACTAAGAGAAATCTACAAACAAAAAAACAGTATGAAAAAGAGTAGACGGAACTAGTTTCAAAAAACTGTCTATAGCTCAGATTTCCCGGATTTAGGTCCTTTTGAAGAAGAGGTTTTAAGTCCTTTCCACCATCTCCGGACTCGGTTCGACATTTTCTGTGCATGTCTCTTGAGAACCTCACCTTTCTTCTTGATTTCCTTAGTGATTGTTTTTTTCCACTCTTCCATTGTACTCTCTTTCTCTGTCAAAACTTTTCCCTGAAAACCAGACAATAGAAGTGTTTTAGAGAAAATAGTGAAAGATCATGGTTCCTTCTTCTTCGTGAAAGCTATAAAGATCTAAAAACAGAAACTTATTGTGTACCAAATTCTTGGGAAACTTTTCATCTTCCTCATCTTCATCATCGTCGTCATCTTCATCTTCATTACCGATATTCCCCAAGTTATCCTTGTACTTCTCTATATCTTCTCTCGAGTATACCTTCATACCAGGCGCCCCCGGCATACCCTGACGAAACAAAATAACCGTAAATCAGAGTTAGCTTAATGGATATTCATGTTTAGCTTCGTGGTGGTATGGGGTAAAAGATGATTGACGTCATCAAATATCACCTGCATAGATCTCAATATCTTGTCCATTTCGGCATCTTTCGATGGTTTTGCAACAAATGGTTCTCCAGGAACCCGATCCTGGACAAAGATAAAGACACTTATCACAAACACAAATTTTCTGCCTTTTCATCAAAAGGATCCACATTTCAATTTCAATAAAAGGAAGCTCTTATATTAGTACATGATTTTGAAGCATTAGATTTAGGTACCTTGGGAACAGGAGGTGGGTTCTTGCTACAAGCATCGGTCAGGTCTTTGCATAGATGATTTACCAGTGAATCAAGATCCGGCTTAGACTTGTACATGTACTCTGCAACATCAGTGTCTGCGTAACCAATGACCTGGCAACACACAAACAGAGAAAAAAAAATTCACACTTCAAACTCTTAAAACAGTACACTAAATTCAATTCCAATCGTATTAATAGCTGCTGAAAAGACCACACTCTGCACACCTTTTGACAAGCAGTCTCGATCGTCTTGCACTCGGAATTACAGATCCCTTCTTCTTTTTGTTCAACCAGCTTCAAAACCGAATCAATACAATCCAAAAAAGCAAATCGTCAAATAGATACCAAATGTACGTATTTCCACTAAATTCAACCCCTGATTTCCCAAACATTTCAAAAGCCTTTTCCAAGCTTTAATGGAATATTCTTGGATCAAACAAGTATAGATATAGAGAAGTCTCTATTACCTCAAGCCTATCGCCTTTCTCTACAATGTCAATCTTGAGCATCCAATCAGCTTCCTCTTTCTTCAAGTTGCAGACATTTTCAGCAATCTCAATGATTTCATATTCCGAGATCTAACAATTTCCCACCCAAAAAATGTTCAGTAACCAGAAACACACCAAAACAAAATCAAAGATCAGTGATTCATAATACAGTCTACCTTCTTAGGCGAGATCTGCTCTTGCCTCTCCTTCACTAGCTGGTGTAGCCGTGAGGCTAGTTTCTCACACACCTGACACTTTATGTACGGAACATCCTCTTTTCTCGGCGCCGATAACGGTTTCTTCGCGCCATCAGAAACCGGTAATAACGCCGAAGACGCTAGAAGAGCTAATGTTACAGCTATCAGAACTCGATTCATCTCAAACATTGAAATTACAGTCTCTCTTTCTCTCTCTCAAATCCAGGAAAGTTCGTAACTTTTCGAAAAATTATGTTCTGGGTTTATGTATAAGATGATGGGTTTTGATTATACTGCCGTGTTTTTAAATTAATAATCGATGTTACGCTTGTTAACGTGTTTCCTGCGATCTTATTGGCTATTGGAGTGCTGATACGATCTGGGTCCACACTTTCCGCCAATAGCATGTAAGATATGCTAAGTAATTCCATTATAAAAGAAGTTTAAATTACTTTCTTTTATTCAATGGTTCAAATGTAATATAATGGGCCATAGGAGGGTATTTTTTTGTCTAAGCGTTGGTTGGAACACTTGTCTTCTCCTTTAGTGCTGAACAATTGTTTGAAGAAGAGAAGGAGAAGGAGAAGGAGAAGAAGAAGAAGAAGAAGGCAGAAAAACGATTGCAGTGACGGAGCAACTTTCCTTTAATATCGACGGCGGCTTCCCTTTACCAATTCATACGATATGGCCAGAGTCGTGGTTATCTTTGATTTCGACAGGACTTTGATTGACGGAGATAGTGATAGGTGGGTTGTCACGGAAATGGGTCTCACCGAGATATTCACTCAGCTCCGAAACACCTTACCTTGGAATCGCCTCATGGTATTGATATATTAAGGATAAACGTAGATCAAGTTTCATCCTTTCTATCATTTTACTCATTCATTAAGAACTTATGATTGTATCTGATCGGATTGCTGTAGATGTTCAGTGTATTTCTTTCTTGAATTTTTTTTCGATTGACTTTTGGAAAGGATAGAATGATGATGGAGCTGCATTCGCAAGGGAGATCGATTAATGACATTGAAACTTGCTTGAAAAAGATGCCAATTGATTCTCAGATTATTGAAGCTATCAAATCAGCTAAATCTTCAGGGTATGAAACAATGAACAATAGCGTTTCGTATTCCAATGTCTGGACACTGACTAGTTTGCTTTAGTTCTTGATGTGAAAGATGGTCAACTTTGTTTTTTCTTTTGAGCTGTGTTTTCAACTGCAGATGCGATTTAAAGATTGTGAGTGATGCAAACCAGTTTTTCATTGAGAAGATACTAGAGCAGCATGACTTGTTGGATAGCTTTTCAGAGATTTACACAAACCCAATCTCTGTTGACGAAAACGGAAAGCTGCGGATCTTCCCGTACCATAGTGCTGCATCGCTTCCACATAGTTGCAATCTCTGCCCTTCAAATCTATGCAAGGTACTATGTCTTTATAACACTATGATTGCATCCATGTTATCCTAGTTACACTTGCAATATTTTTGTTCTCAGGCTTGGATGCCCACTAGAATTTGTGATCAGGTATGAAAGCTGAAAATTTTCAATTTTAAAGCTGTTCTTGTATTTAATATGTAAAGGGTTGTACTTCGTTAAATTCTGCCCCTAATCTGAAAACCTTTGGAGTCTAATGCTAACTATCTGGTTGGTCTTATGAAAAGATAGCTATAGCATTAGCTTACCGATAGGAATCTCGGTCCTTTGTGTTGAACTAAATGGTGAAGTTAACATTTTGGATTGGATTCAGTTTTTCTGATTTTGAAATCCTTTACGGTTCTCCAGGGTCTTGTAATGGATCATATCCGTGCTTCTTCTCCCAATGATCAAATTCCTACAAGGTTTATCTACCTTGGAGATGGAGGAGGTGACTTCTGCCCGACATTGAAGCTGAGAGAGTGTGATTGTGTGATGCCGAGAACAAACTATCCGCTATGTAAGCGGATTTCAGACAATTCCTTACTGATCAAAGCAGAAGTCAAGGCGTGGAGCAATGCAGATGAACTACAGAGAATCCTTCTGCAACTTGTCAACACAATAACAAAAGAAGATTCATAACACTAGTCTTTTGAAACAGCACCAGATCAGGGTTTTTAGACTCAAAAGTATTTCTGATTGGTGCAAAAATGGTGACAGAACTTATGGTTGCTCCTCTTCACTTGATTGGTTTAGGCATTGTTTTGGTACCATCGTTTAAACCCAAAGCTTATTAGATTTTATATTTGGTATATCAGAAGACAATGTATGAGATACTGAATTGAACTGAAAAACCAAAACCCCAAATAATTGCTCAAAATTTGTACAAAAGTTTGAGCAAATTACAATACTTTATCGTCAAGAATCTTATTGTAAGTTAATTTTGGTGCGAATTGTTATTCAATTATCCTATCGATTTCTTCATAAGTCACTTTACTAAAAGTCTAAAACTAAATATAAAGCCCAGGCGCGTGTCTAATTCTTGGGCGCGTGTGAAATTTCATTGCGTTGACCTTTCTTTGGGACATTTCGTCAAACAGTTGTATGAAATTGAAGGGGTTTGTTTTTGCTCTACGGAGCCCGCCATGATTTATCTCCTTAAAGCTCGTGAGAGGTTTCTCTCTTCTCTTGTTACTTCTTCTATCCGCAGTCTCTCCTCTAGTCTCTCCTGTAAATCTCCCTCTCTCACTTTTCCCCGCTTGTGCTTTTATGTGGTCATGATTACAGAATTTAGATCTCTTCTCTAAGCTGTGAATAACTGTGTGGTTTGGAGCAGATTCTCGTGAAGATGCGAGAGATGCTGAAGTCTTTATACACCCGAGTGCTATAGTCCACCCAAGTGCTGTTATTGGAAAGGTTTGATTCGTTTAGTGACATTGCTTGTTGTTGCCATCAAACTATAGTAAAAACCGTCATAATTGGGTGAACTTGGATTTTTTCTCTAGAACTAGTTTTGATTCAAACTTCTTCTCGAATCATCTATAACAGTGGAATAGCTAAACACTCACAATGTAATGTTCTTTAGTTCTTTAGCTTTAGAAAAGTAGATTTCGAATCAGTACAACAAGATGGATCTGATGAAATCTGGCCAAAGTGTGATGCTTTGTTTGAGATTTGAGCTTATTAGACATTGATTAATCAGACAGGTATTGTTTCCTATTTTTCTAACAGGGAGTTTCAGTTGGTCCATACTGTACAATTGGCTCTTCAGTGAAGCTAGGCAAAGGCTGCAAACTCTATCCTTCTAGCCATGTATTTGGAAACACAGAGTTGGGAGAATCTTGTGTTCTGATGACGTGAAAACCCTTTGATCTCTTAGATTATATTCCGTGATATAATGACTCTATATCGATTCATCTTTGCTATGTGTCTAACTTGAAATTTTGTCAGCCAGTGGGGCTGTTGTTGGCGATGAGCTTCCTGGTTGCACAGTCATTGGATGCAATAACATTATCGGTCACCATGCCGTGGTTGGTGTTAAATGTCAAGACTTAAAGTACAAGGTGTTGGGGAGACGATAACTTGTGGCCTTTATCAATTTTTATCTTTCCTAATCTCGCCCTGCTTAGAGACTAGAAGTCGATTTCCATCCAGAACTCATTTCATGTTTTCTTCTTTTAGAATGGGGAAGAATGCTTTCTTCGCATTGGTAACAACAATGAAATTAGGGAATTCTGCTCGGTTCACAGATCGTCAAAGTCCAGTGATAAAACGGTATGCAACTGGCCATTAACTCATATCACTGAAGTTCCAAGAGGTTTTCTCAGGTTGAGTTATGACTATTACTTGAACAGGTTATTGGTGACTACAATCTAATCATGGGTTCTTGTCATATTGCCCATGATTGCAAGATTGGAGACCAGAACATATTTGCCAACAATACGCTTCTTGCAGGCCACGTGGTCGTAGAAGTAATATTTTCCTTCTGCCTATACTCAATCTAGAAATTAGCAACATGGTTTCATTTGGTTCAATTTGTGTATGCAGAACTATACACACACCGCAGGAGCCACGGTCGTCCACCAGTTCTGTCAGATTGGCTCTTTCGCTTTCATTGGCGGTGGTTCTGTGGTATATTTTCCTCTAATACCTCTCAAGTTTCCACACCAACAGGTACTGACTGGTACAGTTATATATAGGTTTCACAAGATGTTCCAAAGTACATGATGGTGACCGGAGAAAGAGCTGAACTTCGAGGTTTGAATCTGGAGGGTCTTAGACGGAATGGATTCACCATGTCAGATGTTTGTACTGTGTCCCAATGTTGATCTTTTGACGTAAGAATATGTATATCTTTTTGCATTGTTACAAAATGTCCTGTTTTCCTGCTTGGCATTGGTAGATGAAGAGCCTGAGAGCAGCCTACCGTAAGATGTTCATGTCTACTGAAACAGTCTCCTTAAGTCTTGAAGAGCGACTCACGAAAATGGTACGTGTTACCACTAAAAGTCTCTTCACTGTCTTTTTCCCTGTGGATTTATTGCAGAAACATTTGGACATTTGCTTAATTCAGGAACAGGACAAAGAGCTATACAGTGTCCCTCCGGTATCCGCAATGTTGCAGTCAATTCGAGACTCATTTGCAGAAGGTCGCCGTGGGATGTGCAAGTTCAGACAACAGTGGCTCGATTCTTGAGTTTCACAGCTTAGTATTGATCAAGAATGGCTTACATATGGCTCAATACCATTTTTTCACCGGATCTGCAGCATTAACTAGGTGTTTTCAACATGGTGTGGGCACATAACATCCTTAAATTACTTTGTCACGCGAAACAACAGAAAAAAAACCAGTGAAAGGAAAGCTCATATGCGTTGGTCACTTTGGCATCATTACAATACATTGAATATGTGTCTTCTTACATGAGCTGAAAGTCTACATTTCATCGTAACGCCAATTGGTGATCTTAGTTTTATTCATTCTTCAGTACTCTTAAGGATTTCTCGTCTTTTCGTTCAAGCAGAATTGAACTGAACTTAAATATTTTTTGAATCGTTCGCACTGTATATTGATAGGGAGAATGCACGAAGTAAAACTATATTAAAATCAATTGTTAAATAACAAAAAAAATGTTGGATTAGAATTTGTATACTTGGTTTCCAATTTGACTTTTAAATTGGAGGATTTCAATAGATTTTTGTGTGATATACACATTATTTTGATTCTCTTTGTTCATTAATAGTCGAATCCTTTCAAGTTTCCCCTGGTTTTTTCCCTCAAAGATTTGGGGACGGATAAACTTCGGGACATTTAGCTCTATCAGCTAAAATTTGGTTAAACACTGACTTGTTCATCAATGCATAGAACATAAGATCAAACGAACTCATATTTCTTGATTATGCTTAGCAAATGTAATGTTACAAAAGAAACTAATGTGGATTAAGACCACATATGTTAAGTGAACAATATACCACCCAGCTTAAAACCATTCGAAGTAACGAAAATGCATTCTACAGAACCTAACAATTGTTTCATATATACCAATGAACCAGCATGAACCCATTTAAGGCAACACATCAAACTCAGAGATATATCCTTCACCATAGTCATCGTTACCTTCACTTGCTGCTAGCATCTGCAGCAATAGCCTCACCACGATAAACTCTCCAGGGTCCTCGATAGAATATCGGCTTCATCAGAGGCACTGTTTTGCCTGGGTGCTCTTCCCAAAACTTCTCCTGTATATATAGAATGGAATAACCTTATGTTTACAGTAAAACAAGAAGCATAACTTAGTGTATACAGCAAAGAGAACACTGTTTGGTAATGTTTCCGGTATAAGAAACACACATTGAGAAGAAACCAATCCTTAATTCCCAGAGTATTGATACACTAACGCACACCAGAAATTTCTAATCTTCAAAGAAGAATTTCCAGTTTATTTACCTAACATTGCCAATCACAAGAATCAGATAAGAGCCCACAAATCTTACCTTGTAAAGCTGCTCTGTAATTGCAGCACCGATTACGCCGGTGTAAAAGGCGGCGACATAGATAGTAACCAGAGTCGTGAAGGTTTTGGGTCGACGGTAAGGCTCAACCATTTCCCAGACAGCAAATCTCTCGAACTTGTTGTACTTATAATCGGCGTATTTCCTCCATAGTTGGCTCCACACTCCTTGCATTTTTTTAGCTTTTCTAATCTGCTCAACGTTCGCCGATTTCCGATCTTCTTTTAGTTTTTACGCGGCGGCGCGGTGCCTGAGAAAATCTCCAAACTAAAAACAGGCACTACTTAAAACGTTACCAAATAGCCCTCATATTCCTATTAGTTCTAATTTTTGGCCCTTAACTTATCTTTACATCCACATGAGCTTGCATTTCGTAATTTTATATCTCTGATCTTACATATGATCAAATTATGAAAAATCTTATACAAGTAAAAAGCATAAGATCCTTGCAATCGTTGTGTTATCGATATTTGCCAACAATTACAAACTTTTGTGTTTGTTTTCACCATCATTCGTTAATTTGAGAAATTTAGAAATTCACCACCATACTATGCAAAATAGACTTATTTAACCCTGCTTTAAAGCAATAGATTTAATACATTTGCAAATTGCAATTGCCTACTAGCAAAAGAATCATAGTTGGCTTCAGGAAGTATTCTTTTACACCAACAGAAAATGACGATATACAGAGTATTTTTGCTTGTCTGCAGTAATATATCTAAAAGTGTGGCACTTTAACTTGTTCCAGCTGGTTTGGCTGCCTTGGTCTGCTCGGTTAAAGATTCCAAGGTTAACTCTTCAGGTCCCTTGGCTGGAGCGATGCTGCAACGAGCGGTATTGTGAAGTCGGGTGGCATCTTTTATTTTCTGAAACTGAAATATACAAATATGTCAAATTGTAACCAAAGGCAGACCCAATGCATTCAACAGTGCTATAATGGGATCAGTATGAAGCACACTGAGGCAGTTCTTCAAATTTGAAGGGAAAGTGGTTGATGCCAAACTCTAGTCATGGAAAAGGTGAAAATACCTTAGCAAGAGAACATGAGAAGGACTCAAGCTGGCCATCAGCTCCACGGTAAAAGTGGAAATAAGGAAGCACTTTCACGTTCAAACTCTTGCACATCGGTTTGTTCTCATCAAAGTTTACTTTGAGGAACAATATATCCGGATGTTCCACTGCTGTCTTGCAAAGCTGAAAAGATTTCAAACATGAACAACAAACATCTTTATTGGTCTCAGGATCACTAAAGAAAAAACTGGAATTTCTTATTGTTTCATCGAATGGATAAGCCAGAGATAACTTGAACTACACCTTTGGAAACAATGCTCTGCAAGAAGCACACCAAGTTCCATAGAACTCTACAATGACTAATCTTTCTCCCGCTTCGCTTAAAGCACTCAAGAATTCTTCAGTAGAATGAATGTCGACCATGTTTGGTCCTGCATTCCTCTCCCACCATTTTGGTGGCTCTGTCTCATTTACCTAAACCACAAACACAAATCAAAAGCTTAAATTATAGCAGAAAGCATCACCATCTAATTAAATAAATCCAAAGAATCACTGTTTCTGTATTAAAAAAAACTAATTTTGTTTCATCTGAAGTAGGAAACACACTCAATAGCGTAATATTTATTACAGTACCAGAAATCAAGTGAGATACTAAAACAGCTAAAAACACACATAACTTACCTTCTAACAATCTTGATAGATTGACTAAAAACTCAAACAATGCGCAACGATTGCCAATATTAGTTTCTAGATTCAGTAGGAATTCAAGAAATCGGCTCAAGAGTCCATTAATTTCCAAAAGGGTATACGGTTTTAGGGAGTGAAACTGATAAAAGCCAAGACATTTTTAAAGCACCTGGCTCTTGGGTCGTCTATGGATTCCGATACCAGAAGAGGGGTTGTAATGAGAAGACGAGGAGGAAAGAGAAGAGGAGAGCAGACGCAATCTCTTGTCGGAATTTAGATACGAATTTGGAGGTAAGCAAGGTTGCAGAGGATTGAGAGCGGTAGCAAAGGAGGTGAAGGACGACGAGACGCCAACGGCCTGAACCGATGTCGTCAATAATCGCACAACTCCAGCCATCTAACTAGACCCACAGACAAATATAGAGAAGAGACTGAGAATGTTCTTCGCTTTGTCTTCTCCTAGAAATCCTCCAGGAAAAGAAGATCAGAAACTGTCTGGTTCAGATTCCAGTGATGATATTTCTCCAAATATACATAGACGCTGTTTGAGCTTAGAACTGGCGTTTGGACTGCCGTCATCCACTTGGCGTTTTGTCGATACGTTAGCGTTGAAAAAAAGGTGTAAAACGCGTTTTGCTTCTCCGTGGAATAACAGGGAAATGGTTTTGTGAGAAGTAGAAGCATTGAGCTCTTGGTTCACTATTTTTTCCCACAATGGCTCACCTAATTAAACACCACTCCGATTCATGGCTAGCCATTTGATTAACTAGACTTGTGTAAGTCTTTTACAAATTTGATGGTACGTTATAGATTTGGTGAGCGTTTCACATATCTGAATTAGTACACTTGGCTAATGATTGTAAAGCTATATTGTGGGAGTAAATATAATTAACTTATGTACCCTGCATGATCCATAGGGATGTGGTCATTGGCTTTGATAATTTCATGATTTTAGTGATTGTATTAATCATACATTAGACCCCAAAAAGTGGACATTTGGTTTATACTTTATTTCAACAACAAAAAAGTGGAGTTTTAGTGATATTTGAAAGAACATGCATAGATTAATTGAACATCATCATTAAAAACTATAAGCATTGTTCGTTCGTCATGAGAGTGTTGCTTTATAAAGGAACAACGACCAAAAGGAGATTGGATACCAATGAGATAATTCACAAATCATCGCCAAGTTTATTATCATAGGCATAGCTATTAAAAATAATCCCAAAAATAACAAACTTAATTAATTTTTTTTATAACAAAATATTCATCATGTGAAGGATCAATAGACAAAAAAACAATGAATTGTACATCCACAAAAAGAAAATGAACGTATCATCTAATAATTTTGGTAAAAATTAACAAAAAATGATAATCACAGCTTTGGCAAATAATTTTGTTAGGTTAAAAGTAAGAGTTATGCAGTAAAAAATAGACAGATAAGCAAGACGGGAAGATTACCCTTTGAATCTTTGATGGGTTATTGGATTTTTTTATGATAACTTTGGCCATAACATAAATGATTTTTCAATTTCTATTACTAATGATTAGAAATTCGTCATGATCCTTAGAAGAAAAATGAGAAATTCGTCATGACTTATGTTTTCATTTGTAGTTTTGTAAAAATTACACATTAGGTGAAACATCCTTTTCGCTAATCAGCTTAAATTTAATGATTTCATTCTATTTAACTTTTGTGTATTTAAATTAAATCTAACAAGCTTTTGTGTATTATATAAGAAACAATTAAAATGCTTTTTCTTGATGTCTCAACAACACAATTTTCTCATTTTTCAACTAACTAATATAATAGTTTTTTTACTTTAAATATCAATATTCATAAACGACACTATAAGTACTATATGAAAACAGAAACTCATCTCTACGAATACCTATGACAATTTATCTGTTTTTTTGGCATAAACCATTTATTTTGACAATTGATGGTTATATATAAACTTTGAGTTTAGTTTTAACTTTAGTTTAAAGAAACTAGCCACCAAAAATATTATATATATATATATATTAATAAAAATGATAGTAGGTTATGTATTTGGAGATTAATTAATCTTTATTTTTAGAACAATTGTTTAAAATAGCATCTTTTAAGTGTTTGTTTTAAAAATAACATCATTAATTGAAATTTCCAATAATAACACAAATTTTAAGATTAAAATGCATTAAAACTATATTTTAATATAAAAAATTAAACTATAAATTAGAAAAAATGAACCCAAATATAATATTTTAAGTTTATGTATAATTTATTTAGAATAAATAAATATTTTTATACAATTATTTGTGCTATTTTTGAAAGTTTAATTTTATTATGTTAGATTTGAAAAAAAAACGTAAAAACGTGCTATTTTATGGTATTATTCTTGTTTTAATCTCGGATATATAGAAAAATAAAACAATAAGTTACATTAAAATTTTGATATAAGTGGTAGAAATGAATGTCTTTGCAAGTTGTGTAAGAATATTGAGATTATAGAGGAGAAATGTGAAGAATTGAATCTGAAAACTCAAAGAGAAGTATGAGAAAATGAGAAATGACTTAGACTTATGGAGAAGAATCTCCTAAGAGTGTATTATACATTGAGTCTTTACAGCCCTTTTATAGAGGATTTACAATGTGAACACAAAAGAAAATGAATTCAAACTTGTGGATGAGTTTGAATAGAGGAGGAGCCTGTCAACAACCAATGAGAAGAGAGGAGACAGCATGGGCATGACTGTTTGGTGTGGTTGCCAAGACTGTGTGCAGCATGGGCATGACTGTTTGGTGTGGTTGCCAAGACTGTGTGCAGCATGGGCATGACTTTTCACCTTGATTCTTCTCCCAAGGTAGCTATTTAACCATTTCAACCATGTGGTTAATAATAACCCATCCTTTTTCATTTCCCTTGTTATTCAAACTGAATTTTCGTGCTCACACTTGCCTTGTAGGTCAAGATAGGTCTTATTTGATTTTCCTATGTCAATACTCCCCCTCAAGCTAAAGACTTTGGAATCACCCTAAAGTCTTAAGCTTGGGAACCCAAGGCAACACCTCATTAAAAACCTTATTAAGGAAAACCACTTGGGACAAAACCTTAATAAGGGAAAAAGAGTGTGTTGCTCTTGGATTAGGAGACCTTTGATCATGGGTGTGATAAATCAACAAGCCCAAGTTTGCTAAAGATGTTCTTGCAAACTTTGAGACTTGCTGCCTTTGTGAAGATGTCAGCTAGTTGGTCTTCACTCCTTGTATAACATGGCAGAATGGTTCCATCTTGAACTTTCTCCCTAACCTTATGGCAGTCGATCTCTATGTGCTTGGTCCTCTCGTGAAACACTGAGTTTGAAGCTATGTGAATGGCTGCCTGATTATCACAATGGAAGGTAATTGGCCCTGGTTGTGCAATACCGAAATCTTTCAAGAGTGCTTTGAGCCAAGTTACTTCATTTGTCAGCTTCCTCATAGCCCTATATTCTGCTTCAGCACTAGAACATGATACCACCTTCTGCTTCTTAGTCTTCCAAGTGACTAAGTTCCCACCAACGAAGGTGCAATACCCAGTGGTTGATTTCCTATCCACCCTATCACCAGCCCAATCCGCATCACAATACCCGACAATCTCAGTGTTCCCATTCTTGCCCATCCATATACCTTGACCAGGAGATCCTTTGATGTATCTAAGGATCCTTTCTACCATGCTCCAATGATATACAGTAGGCTTTTGCATATGTTGACTTACTTGATTCACAGCAAAACACAAGTCTGGTCGTGTGAGGGTGAGGTAGATCAGCTTCCCAACTAGTCTCCTATACTGAGAAACATCCTTAAATAACTCATCAGCTTTCTCCCCCTTTCCGTTGACCTTGTAGCCATCTTCAAGAGGAGTTTTGGCCGGTTTAGCCCCAAGCTTTCCCGTGTCTGTCAACAGATCAAGAGCATACTTTCTTTGGGATAGAAAGAGCCCTTCTTGAGACCGACACACTTCAATACCCAAGAAGTACTTCAACTCTCCAAGATCCTTGATGTCAAATGATCTGTTTAAGAAGGCCTTTGTGGACTGAATTCCTTCCTTATCATCTCCTGTGATGATAAGGTCATCCACATAAACCAAGACCGCCACGATTCCTTTGGAGTTTTGACGAGTGAACAAAGTATGATCTGAATGGGATTTCCTAAACCCATTATCAGTAAGTGTGGAGCTTAATTTGTGATACCAGGCCCTTGGTGACTGCTTCAACCCATATATTGCCTTCCTAAGTCTTAGAACCTGTCCCTCTTTGCAAAAATCTTCAAGGCCTGGTGGTGGAGTCATATACACTTCCTCTTCAAGTTCTCCTTGTAGGAATGCGTTCTTGACATCCATTTGCCATAAGTCCCAAGTCAGATTCGTAGCTAGTGAAAGAACAACCCTTACAGTGTGTAGCTTAGCCACCGGTGCAAATGTATCAGTATAGTCCTCTCCATATGTCTGAGTGAAACCTCTTGCAACTAGACGTGCCTTGTACCTTTCTATGTCCCCATTGCTCTTATACTTGATGGTGAACACCCACTTGGAACTCACAGCCTTCTTGCCTTTGGGAAGTTCTTGTATATCCCATGTATGATTCCTTTCCATAGCTCCCTTCTCATCTCTTACTGCATCTAACCATTCTTTCTTGCTCTCAGCTTCTTCATAAGTCCTTGGAATCTGACTTTGTTCAATCTTTCCAAGGAATGCTTGATGACTAGATGGCAAGAGGTCAAGGGAACAAACAGCTTGTATGGGATGAGCCACGGCCTGGTTGTTGTAGAATACCCTAGTGTTCCTAAGTCTAGTACTCCTCCTTAAATGCTGAACAGGTGGTGCAGCCTCCTCTACAACCGTTTCCTCTTCCATTTGGTGAATAGGTTCCTCTATACCCACTTCCAAGTCGTCTTGTTCTTGATTTTGGGCCATAGCTTCTTCTTGGATTGGAGTTGGTTCTTGAGTTACCACCCCTTGTTCATTCTCTTGGGTATCTTGTGAACTACTTAAGGTTCTTGTTTCTTCGTGTCTTGAATCCTTTGGCAGATCATTTCCCAAATGATTCAAGAGAAACCTCAAACTCGTAGCCAAATCAGAAGGTGACCTTGAGAGATCCTTCAATCCTTCCCAATCTTTCTGATCATAATAGCTTTGTTCTTCTATGAACTTGACATCTCTAGACACATATGTCCTGTTGTTGCTCGGATCATAGCACTTATAACCCTTTTGTGTTGTCGAATATCCAAGGAACATACACTTGATGCTCTTTGCCTCCAACTTGTTTCTTAGATCACCTGGAACATACACAAAGCACACACACCCAAATACACGTAAATGATCAATGGAAGGTTTAGTTTTATTGAGTACCTCAAATGGGGATATATCTTGCAAGACTTTGGTTGGAATCCGATTGATGAGGTAGCAAGCAACCAAGACTGCATCTCCCCAAAAACTTTTAGGAACATTGGTATGAAACATCATGGATCTTGCTACTTCCATTAAGTGTCGGTTCTTCCTTTCAGCAACTCCATTTTGTTGTGGTGTGTGTGGACAGCTAGTTTGATGTAGTATTCCATGTTTGTTTAGATGAGCTTTGAATCTTTGACTTGTGTATTCCCTCCATTATCTGATCTTAACACTTTGATCTTGGCATTGAATTGATTAGTAACATAATTATGAAAGTTTATAAATGCCTCATAAACCCTATCTTTAGATGGAAGTAATGTAACCCATGTATATTTCGATTTCTCATCTATAAAGGTCACAAAGTATTTATTCCTATCTCTAGACATGTAAGGTGAGGTCCAAACATCGGAATGTACTAAATCAAAGCAATGCTCATAAATTGTAGGCGATTTAGGGAAAACAACACGACAATGTTTGCCAAGGATACAAGCCTCACAAACTGAGTGATCATAAGCGACATTAGGAATTATTAAGCTTAAAGCACGAGCATGAGGATGTCCTAATCTAGCATGCCATAAGACATCTTTATTAGCAAAAACACAGGATTTGAAAGCTAAGGAATCCAAATTGCTTGGAGGGTCTTCAAGAACATAGAGCTCATCTTGAGTTACACCACCTCCAAGTATCTTACCACTCTTAATATCCTGAAAGTAAACATTGTTAGGCCCAAATGTAACATTGCAATTGAGGTCTTTAGTAGCCTTTTGACAGAAACTAGATTAGACTTAAATTTAGGTACAAAGAATGCATTAGTTTCTTTGTCAAATAGTCTTAATTTTCCGGTTCCTTCAATTGGAATACCCTTACCATCAGCTATAGTTACTTGTCCTAGACATGGTTCAATGTTCTTTAACAACCTAGCATTGCTAATCATATGGTGAGAAGCACCTGAATCCACTACCAACTTATGATCTGGTTTATCAAGCGATTTATGGGAGTAGAGTGTGATACCGGAGAGTTTTGAGGCATAGGCCTTGATGAGATCCTCCAAGTCACTCTTCTTAACATACTCCATGGATACATTCATAGCTAGCTCCCCTCCTTGGTTGGATGAACTTGCCGGTTCAGTCGCAACCATTTGAGAGATGTTAGCCTTTGAATCCTTGAACCGGTTTGGCTTGAGATGAGGATGAAGTATCCAGCACTTGTCCTTGATGTGGCCATTCCTCTTACAATGCTCACACATCACACTCTTCCTATCCTCTTGCTTAAACACGCTTTTGTTGGCCATGACTAGTTCTCCTTTACCACCAAACAAACCAATGTTGCCTTGCTCCTTTTGAATCCGTGAGCACACCTCTTCGAAATCAGGGAGTTTTGGCTCTCTCAGGATGGACTTAATCACATCCTTAAAGGCTGGATTTAGGTTGAGAAGGAGCCCAAATATCTTGTCTTGTTCCTTCCTTTCATTAAGCACCTTTGGATCCATAGAACTTGGTCTCAACATGTCAAGCTCGGACCATGTTGACTGGAACTTGCCCAGGAATTTTGTGAACTCCATATCCTCTTGGTGTAGATCATTGAGAGCCTTCTTAACCTCATACACACGGCTGAGGTTTGAAACATCCCCATACACCCTCTTGAGAGTGTCCCAAAGAGACTTGGCAGTTTCACAATGTGAATAAGCTTCAAGAATGGATGGGTCCAATGAATTTTGGAGGAATCCAAGGACTGATTGATCTTCTTGGAACCACCTAGCTTCTTCTTTTCTTGTTGCCTCATCCTTCTTCTCCTTTGGATCATCTATAGATGGAGTATTATCCTCCAAGATGTGATTCCAAAGTCCTTTGCCACAAATGGCTGTCTTGATGGTTCTTGACCATAATGTGTAGTTCAAGCCTTTGAGAACTACTGCTATCACCGTAGGTTTCAGGCTGGAACTAATTTGAACTGTATCCTCCATTGTTAGGCTTTGAAGAGCTCAAAGGAAGCAGCTTTTATGGTTGAATGAAACCGTGAGTTTTTAGTCTAAAGACTGAGAGATTTTGACAGAATTTTAGATTAGAAACTGAGAGATTTGAGTAGAAAAGATAAGAGAATGATCTTATGCTCTGATACCATGTAAGAATATTGAGATTATAGAGGAGAAATGTGAAGAATTGAATCTGAAAACTCAAAGAGAAGTATGAGAAAATGAGAAATGACTTAGACTTATGGAGAAGAATCTCCTAAGAGTATATTATACATTGAGTCTTTACAGCCCTTTTATAGAGGATTTACAATGTGAACACAAAAGAAAACGAATTCAAACTTGTGGATGAGTTTGAATAGAGGAGGAGCCTGTCAACAACCAATGAGAAGAGAGGAGACAGCATGGGCATGACTGTTTGGTGTGGTTGCCAAGACTGTGTGCAGCATGGGCATGACTGTTTGGTGTGGTTGCCAAGACTGTGTGCAGCATGGGCATGACTTTTCCACCTTGATTTTTCTCCCAAGGTAGCTATTTAACCATTTCAACCATGTGGTTAATAATAACCCATCCTTTTTCATTTCCCTTGTTATTCAAACTGAATTTTCGTGCTCACACTTGCCTTGTAGGTCAAGATAGGTCTTATTTGATTTTCCTATGTCAATAAGTTGGAAACTGTCTATCAAAGCTCACCCACACAAAATAAAATTGAAGTATTTCTTAGGGTTGTTTGTATTATAATGTATAGGTAGGGAGTATCCTAAGCTTTTTCTTTTGTTCCTTTCCTCTTCCAATTTCCACCTTTTTCTAAAGAAAATAGAATTTTTTTATTACTTTAGAATATCAACATGACTTTAATTATTAAAATTTAAAACTAAAATCACGGCAAAGAAATCAAATTTTCGATTTTAGTCATATCTTAATAGTGAGTAGTGAGGAACAAACAAAGAGGTAATTCCATTATACATCTTTATATCTTACTTTTTTCTTTTGACTTTCCACTTTTGTCCCCTGAAACTCATCCATGAAGAAATTCAGAAGCTTTTTAGATTGGAAGCTGGCTGTTAAATTGTATTTAAGAAAAAAAAAACAAATTGAAGTAAACAAAAAAAATTAATGAAATGTAACAAAACTACTTAAGCTTTTCTAAACACATTGATAGGAAAAAAAAATATTCTTTGAATTAACATTCAAAAATTACATTTGTAATGGTTTAGAAGCCTATTGGCTTCCCTTAAACCACTAAAGTAGGCACCATGAGTTGTGGAGTAATGGGTTCTATGTGTTGCTTCCCCTGCAAACATTAATTGAAGCTCATGAACCTTGGCTTGATCATGACCGTTGACTTCACCACGTTTCTTGTTAATCTTCGGCAATGGCTCAGCCATGGCGTCTAGGTCATCCTCGCTTGATCCAACTGCGACATACGAGTAGGAACCCCGAAAGAGAGGATCACTTCCCCATTTGCTCTTCAAGACCTTTGTTATTTTCATGACTTCATCATCATTCAAAGAGCCATTGATTAAGGGTTTTGGAGGTTTTGTAGTGTCTTTCTTCACTTCCTTGCCTGCCAAGCAAGAGACAGTGGTCAATACACCGTCTATGATCTCTTCATCGGTTAGTTTCTCAAGCTCAAGAGCCTCTTTGCCTGCAAACCAAGAAAGCAAGACCTTTGAATTGCTGTGGATTGGGGCTATGGTTGCAGTTCTTCTCATCCACCACGGGATTTTCACGAACCTAAACTCGGAATCTTCGCGGTCAAACACAAGTTGCAGAGACGGAAAGTTTCTCTGAGACAATTCTACGAACAGCTTGTTGACAACTCCGTAACCTAGCCTTTTAATGGCCTCGGATTTGAAATCAGGAAGAGGAGGACTGAACAATCCTCCTACTCCGTCGTCATTCTCAAGTCCTGCTTTAAGCACACCTAAAGAGACAGTAACAATAACATGATCCGCAAAAACAATAGACCCATCTGAGAAATGCAGCTTCACATGACGATTATTGTCGTCGAACCCATTCTCTGCCTCTTCCTTACTCTGCCACTCGATTTTAGTGACCCTTCGATTCAATTGGATAACACCTTGAGGAAGAACAGATGCCAAATGATGAATAACACTGAGATAGCCTTTTGCTATGGTGATTTCTTCTCCCGGAAACATCTGGTACTCACTCTCCGCCGCGAAATCGAGCGTCGATAGATCATGGGCTGACGTATAAGTCCTCTGTGTGTTGCTGAACATTGCGAAAATGGCTTCTTCAAGAGATTTTCTGCTCCATTTTCCATACCCTTTGAATCCACTTTCTCCTCCTCCATTGCTGATGGAATCCCAGTAAGCGCCGAACCCAGATTTCAAGAACGACCCGACACTACTTCCGTTGAACCCATCACGGGAGGAGCAAAACCTGGTGGCAATATCGTAAATATCAGCGAAGCAGCCCAAATCACTGTCGCTCTGGGAAATCTGTTTCCCCTGAGCTAATTCCATGAGAGCATTGAACAATCCGGAGATGGGTTCGACAATGGAAGGTTCAATCTCGAAGCCACCTTCGGCGAATGTCCTGGGTTTATCAATGATGGAATCCATACACTCCCATGGCTCGTCGGAGACCAGAGAACCCGTCTCCTTGGCGATTCTATAAACAGGGCTTCCACCGATTCCGTGAATCCACGTGGCCCCCATCTCAATCTTCTCGGCGGAGAACTCGGAGGTATTGATCCTCCCGCCGATTCTAGAGCCGCCCTCGAAGACGGAGAGCTCGAACATGTTATTGGAGCTCGTGTAGAGCTTGTTCGCCGCAGTGAGACCAGCCATTCCAGCTCCGATTATCACAATTCTGGCTTTCTTCGTCATATTCACTGGAATCTCTCTGTTGGTGTGTGTGCTTTGATGAAACAGAAAGAAAAAGGAGAGTTTTCTTTTGTTCCTTTCTTTTGTTGTGAAGTGTATTTTGGGATTAGTGAATATGAATGGATGAATGGAGAGAGAGATTACTTTGATAGAACATTTATAAGGGAGAGGAGAGAGAAAGAGAGAGTTTAGCATGTTAAGATTGTATCATTCTAATTTATGAAATAAACAATATTATATTCGTATTTTTCTTGTCAATTGTAGAAATTTTAAAAGATACCAAACACAAAGATTTTTAGTCACCTCAAAGCTCACCTATCCTCTGATTACGCTCATAAATTTTTGGGTAAACATACATCTTTTGTTCTTTGATTAAGTATTGTTCTTAATAATTAGGTCAAATACTATAGTTTGAAAGTTGTAACTTTTAAGAATATTCAATCGAAGGGATAATTTATTTTATTGGGACAAACATATATATAATACTGGAAAATATAAAGAAGTTAATTATATCTTCTTTTGCTTTTTCATCCTTAAATTTGTAGGCTATCAACATACCATCAATACACCATGACCAAGTGATTCCTATGTTTATGAAAAAAATATTCTTTAAACGAAGACTTTCCTTTTTAGATCGATCAAAGTATGTACCTTTTTCTTTTAATAAAGATTTTATAACAGATTCATCTTACTTTAGTTAACATTAATTATCCAAACTTTTGCATGATACAAAGGAATTGATCTTCATCAAAGGTAGTGCAGATTCGTATGCTATCATATCAATTACTTATATAAATCAGAAAACGACCCATTATTAGAAAAAAAAATATTTAGTATCAAGACTTAATTGATAACTAAATTACTCAAAATAATATCGATGCATGCATTCTTTGAAAACAATTTAAAAACAAAGCATACAGACAAAATCTTGCGAAGGCTTTTGGCAATTGCTATGAGTTCTGGTTGAATTCTAAAACGAATACATATAGAATTATTGTTTTTCCCAAGTAATGTTTGATCTCTATGTACGTACTTTGATGTACACAAAAGATCGAAATTATTTTTTTTAAAAAGAGGATATAATATTAACATGAATCATTCCGATAAAATAGAATATGGATTAATGCATCAATATCGGTAATAGCATTAGTATGATCTAACTATGGTGCCCAAATATGTTTGACTTGTAGTAAATAAAGAATGGCAAGTAGATCGTCCAAATGAAGATAGAATCTAGTCACCTATCGAGATAAGACACTTGGAACGGTATATAAATATACTGTTTATGTAGATATTGCAATGTAGGTGGAAGGAAAGTCAAAATCTTGAGCTCCAAAAGTCTAGCTAGTATGGTACTTCCCGTGACACAAGGACTTGTCCTTCATCTCCGAAGCTTGAGAATGACACATTCGCAGGTTATCACGTGTTTCATATATACTCATGTACAAACCATAGATGCATTGTGTCCATTTATAAACAAGAGAGTATCATTAACATTAGTACTATTTTGGTGAATCAAGAAGACAGAGAGGAAGATGATCCATCCGGATTTATTGAGACAGATCTCAGGAACTAAGGTTGCACGACAGCTCTGTAGAAGAATTAGTGTGTTGGTCTGGTTCAACCAGGTTTATGTAGACCGGTTTCTTGAAATTGAACCGAAAAGAGGTGAAGAACCAAACCAAACTTCTCGCTACTTCTGTTATTGGAAATGTAAGTGAACGGTTCAGTAAAACATGTGTCAAGCCGAGTACTTAAAATCTGGATTTCAATCTGTTGGTTTAGTTTAACCATGTTTGGATTCACACCAATCGTTGAACAGAAAAGCAACTTTAAATACCAACAATTAAACTTGGTAGAAATTATACTAAAAGTGATTTTGAAACTTGATTTATAAAGACTACTCTCAATGTCTAACATCCATATATCTGACTTCACTTGAACAAAGAAGCATTAGACATAAACACCACTAGCAAGTAACAAAAACAACGATCCAAAACCCTGCAAATAACAGAGAAACACGTTCAGCCCAACATTGGGTTTCCATCATGACAACTGTCGGCGATCAGAGTATTAAGAAGAAGAAAAGATGTCATACCAAGAAGATAGATGCTACCGCTGCAGTCGCGAGCTCCTTCCCTAGGCTACGGTTTTTCCTGGATGATGTAGCTTCGTAACTGCAATCGAAATGGTATAACAGGGTAATTTAAGAACACTTATGAGTTTTGATCTCTCCTTGTTTTGACTGAATCGAAACCAGAACTGCAAATACCATAAGAGTCTGATATAACCACACTACAAATGGTTCTAGTCTATGCGACTTGAGACTAACCCAAATGCTCGTAGCACAAACGACGGATAACTTAAATCTAAACCGAATCATATCTCCTAGAATTTACCATCCTTGATAGGTTTAAGCTTCTCATGTAATAGATACAATGTAACTTTTGTGTCTCAACTAATAGATGATGATCGATCATTTTGTTACATTCAATGAAACTATGAAGTACTGATTCCATAAACTGAAAATGCATTGTGAACACAAACCCATTAACGATGTCGGTCAAGCTTCAAATACAGTGATTTTTAGACAAACACATGGTTCCATAACTCACAAACCTAGTCATGACTACCAACTAATATTGCTATTGTGAAAGAAACACAAAACGAAAATCAAGACGAATCAATCGGGAACCGCTTCACTAAATGGAAAAACATGAAAGGAGGGAAAAACAGAAATCGGGGGATCTAGAAATCAGAGCGAGTATAGCTTACATGAAGAAGAAAGCCGTAATGACGAGGCCAATCGCTAGAGTAAACACTGACAAGGTCGGGTACATCGCCACCGGAATCGGACTCGCAATCGGTTTCGCCTCCTTCTCACCGGAAAGAACAAAACAAAAACCGTAAGCAAAACAAAAAAAACAATACAATTTGCTTTGAATGAAAACACTTCGACGGATCTGGATTCACCATTTTGCTTAGAGAGATGTTTCGGCTCTTCTTCGCTTGGATCTGAGGAACAATGGCAAACGATTTTGTAGCCTTTTCACTGTCTGATAAGATACACGAGTCGGTCCCGGTTTAGATTGGAGCAGACCGAACCGGTGTACACAGTTGCGGGAAACTATAGGCCCGTTTGGCTCTCAGTTATTCGTTTTCAAAGGCCCAATCTTACGTTCGCAGAAACATCATGACAGATACTCTAGAAAACGATTGTTTGATTTTCATAATAACAAAAAAAGTATGTCAGAAAACTATTATACACTGTTTGAAATTGTTAGAAATCTTAATTGAATATTTTTAAGTAAATTAGTGATGTAATGGGTTAGTGGTAGCATAAGGGGTTGGTCCTTTTATGTATGGGATCCAACTAAACCTCTTTTGGTAAGAAACAATATATAATATCAATAATGGAAATTTACGGTTCATCAAATAAAAAAACAGTTAGATATATAATATTTTAATTGATTACGTAGTTAAACATTTATATGTGAAATTGATTAATAAAAGAACCTTACGTGTGACGGATTCTTTATGAGGGGACGGTGAGTCGGTGATATCCTTCGTGTGCTTCACTCTCTAACTTAGATTACATACCGAAGTGATGAGTTGATGAAAAGTTAACATACACGTTGTAATTAATTAACGATCGACAACGCAATAATATATGGATAGAGTTCGTGATTTACTAGTAAAATATAATTAAATACGTGTGTCTCACTTTGCATGTGATGCTTTGTAATGACGAAATGGAGAGGAAAAAAAGTGAAGTTTTCGAGGTGAAAATGAGCCTTTTGCTTTCTCACGCTATTTGCTGCGTATGTGTGTTTCGATTCTGTGCCGGCCTAATTGTTTAAAAAACATACAATTTAATAGCTAATAAGAAATTACTATAATTAATAAAACGGAAATAAAATTTACATATATAAGGCATATTTTCTTTTAGAATACATAGTTTAGAAAACTCAATCGGTCAAAGTAAACGCATTTTATATGTAATAAGGGTCTTATTTATTTATTATAATGAAGAGATTGATCGATTTGATTATATCCATATTTAATTAACCATGATCGTATTGATTTATGGTCTGAATTTCCACAAATAGAAATCACAGCTAATAGCTCTGTTATTAAGTTATTTCGTGAGTCAAGTCCGCATATTCTTTTTATTTTTAGTATAGTTTTATGGGAAAAGTTTCAAGTTACGTTTGTTGTTGGACTAACTTTTAAAGAATATTAAATGTAAAACACTACTGGGATGAAAAAGTGTTTTTTTTTATAAACCGGCCCATAGCCTAGGAGTGTGTGGTCGGTTTAAAAATTTCATATTTACGTTATACAACTTTTATTAAATAATCATACGGAACTGCCTCAACTATACTTCGTAATTTCACAAGTGTTATATATATAATCCAATAAAAAAAAAGTAGATATATGTAATAAAAATCAAAGGAAACCCAAGTCTCTGACAATTTACAATCGTTTGGTTTACGCAATGTGACATTTCATGGTCTTTTAAAATAATATATAAATAAGGGTAATATAAATATTAATCATACTTAGGCCTGGTCAAATAATCTGAACCGAAACCAAACTAAAAAAATAATTTTATTTAGTATTCAGTTATAAAGAAATAATTGAACGGATATTATTTTGGAAAATCATGGTTATTGGTTAGTAACTAAAACCGAACCGAAAACCAAAATAATATAAAAATTATTTTTAGTTATTTTTGGTTATCTAAAAATATTTCTGTTATTTTAAAATTTTTTGGTTATTTTCGATTACTTTTTAGTTATTTTAGTTATTTTCGGTTATTTCAGTTATTTTTCGGTTATTTTTTATTATTTTTTAGTTATTTCGGTTATTTTGATTATTTTTGATTTTTAAATTTAATAACCGAACCGACCGAAACCAAGGTATACCGAATCAAAATATAAAAATAACCGAATGAATATTTAATCTTACCAAACGAAAAAATCGAAACCGAAAATAACCAACCAAAACCGAACCAAATATCCGAATGCCTAATACTAATCATACTAGTACATATATTCACAAAATCCATTTTAAACAACCTATCTATTTCAACAATCTTATCTCTTGTTTAATTTTATGGCGTCAACAAACTTGTAACCTTGTATATCAAACATCCACTACATCACGTAAAGATATCCACGCGCCAATTATAAACTATATTATAAATTGTCGATTGGCTCTCTGATGATTCTCTATATATATACCCCATACTTCCCAACTAATCACAATATTAATTAATCACATAATCAACAACACTCTATTAGTAATATATCTCATCCTCATTAATCAAAGAATGACTACTAATCTTATTGGTTTAAGCATCATCGCTCTGACCACGCTTTTGATAAGTTTAGTCCCAATCTTAGCCAAATCAGAGGAAGGCATTGATGTTTTCTTACCCATATCACTTAACCTCACCGTCTTAACCGATCCCATCTCCATCTCCGCCGCTTCTCATGATTTCGGTAACATAACAAACGAAAATCCCGGCGCCGTCCTCTGCCCTTCTTCAGTCACCGAGGTGGCTCGTCTCCTCCGCTTTGCGAGCGGGGGATTCAGCGACTCAAGCAGCCCCTCGCCGGCTTTTAAGGTGGCTGCTCGCGGCCAAGGTCACTCACTACGTGGCGAAGCTTCCGCACCTGGTGGCATCGTCGTGAACATGACGTGTCTCGCAAAGGCCGCTAAACCAGCGGCGGTGGTTGTCTCAGCAGACGGGACTTACGCTGATGTAGCTGCCGGAACGATGTGGGTGGAGGTTCTGGAGGCAACGACGAAGGTAGGCGTTTCGCCGGTTTCTTGGACGGATTATTTGTATCTCAGCGTCGGAGGGACGTTGTCGAACGCTGGAATCGGCGGTCAGATGTTTAAACAAGGCCCGCAGATTAGTAACGTTCATGAGCTGGACGTTATTACCGGTACGAATTACCAAACTTCACTAAGTTCTTTACATTATTTCTCTATAACAAAACAGTATCTATGGCATTCTAGAAGCTAATAATACCAACGAATTAAACTATATAATATATGTGGACTGGCATATATCTCATAGAACAGTAATACATAATAAAAAATTCATTTTTTATTAAATCCACACGCCATAAATTAAAGTTTGGTTAGAATGAAAGATCATTCAATATTAATGAACTATTCTCGAATTTGTGATGAATACTTTCAGGAAAAGGTGAAATGCTAACTTGCTCTCCAAAGTTAAATCCTGAATTGTTCTATGGAGTTTTAGGAGGTTTGGGTCAATTTGGAATTATAACGAGAGCCAGAATTGCGTTGAACTATGCACCCACAAGGGTATGTATCATTACACTAATCTTTATTTTTAAAATTTTAATAATTAATTTTATAGTAAAGATGCATGGTGATTGTAGTAAATCTAAATTAATTTGGATTAGGTTGGAACGTAACTGGAAGTCAATAATTAAAGGTTGATTTTAAATTTAAAAATGTATACATTTGTTGAATAAAATCTGATACTGCTCATGTGGTATAAGATTCTTCATAATCAATCCTTGGACTTGCTCAAGGGTCTTTTGTCAAAATATAATCATTTTTTAATTCTATTTTCCACGTAAGTCTATAGAAAAGTTATGCCATCGTCGTCTCTTCTCATAATCTCACGTTTTTTCGATGCTTAATTCTTAAATATTTCATATATTTGTTTTTTTAAAATGGATTAATTTATTTATGCAGGTGAAATGGTTACGCATACTCTACAGTGACTTCTCGGCATTTACAAGAGATCAAGAGCGTTTAATATCAATGACCAATGGAGTTGATTTTTTGGAAGGTCAACTGATGATGTCAAACGGCGTCGTAGACACCTCTTTTTTTCCACTCTCCGATCAAACAAGAGTCGCATCTCTTGTGAATGATCACCGTATCATCTATGTTCTCGAAGTAGCCAAGTATTATGATAGTACCACACTTCGCAACATTGACCAGGTATTATGCACATATCACTTATATATATTAACTCCATTAATTAATCATCATGATGATATTAATTCTCATCATCAGTAATTAGTATATATATCACATGATTAATATCATCATCATCATCATCGTTGTTCACAACAAAAAAGGTCATCATGAATACCATTATCAATAATCATATGAAACACTAAATATATCATATGATATAAGTCAATCCGTTCCACGGTTGCATTACTCGTAACAATAATATACATACTGATTGTATATCATCTCAAATTGTATTGTAGGTGATTGATACGTTAACTAAAAATCTAGGTTTCAATCCCGGATTTATGTTTGTGCAAGATGTTCCTTATTTCGATTTCTTGAACCGTGTTCGAAACGAAGAAACAAACCTAAGATCTTTAGGACTATGGGAAGTACCTCATCCATGGCTTAACATCTTTGTTCCAAGATCTCGAATACTAGATTTTCATGAGGGTGTTATTAAAGGTCTTCTTCTTAACCGGACTTCAACTTCTGGTGTTACTCTCTTCTATCCCACCAACCGAAATAAGTAAGTTTTCATGTTTTTCTTGTTTTGTATAACTATTTAAGATTCCATATTGTTTGTTAACAACCGATATTTGGTGTTAATATATAGATGGAACAATCGCATGTCAACGATGACACCAGACGAAGATGTTTTTTATGTGATCGGATTACTGCAATCAGCAAGTGAAACTGTTAATTGGCAACAACTCGAAAATCTTAACGACCAGATAATCCAGTTTTGTGATAATTCGGACATTAACATCAAAGAATATTTGATGCATTATTCAAGAAAAGAAGATTGGATTAAACATTTTGGACGAAAATGGCCTGAATTCTTGAGGAGGAAGATCATGTTTGATCCCAAAAAGCTTTTGTCTCCAGGACAAGACATGTTTTGATTAACTCATGTGTTATAATTAGCTTATTAGTTAAATCTAGAATGTGTCTTTTAACAGATGCCATACGTATAAGTATGTTCATAGAGTTTAACTAATAAATAGGTTAGTGATTTGGGATTGGCTGTATACTTCATTTGGTTTTCTTTTTTGTAAATCAATAAAGAACTATTTTCTTGACAGCTAAATATTTTACCCAAAATAAAATGTTTTTCTCTCATGAAAACGGAAATGGCGTGCATGTTGTATTTGTACATAGTAAACGGAGTGGTTTTTGAAAACCATTCGTTACTCGTAAAACGATAGCGTTTGAAATTAGTACAAAGATGTCTTCCTTAGCCAAATTCATTCATGGCGCTGTGTCAATTCCCACCGAATCTTCACACTATTTTCTCATCAACATCTTCGTCTCCTCAATTTTGTCGTCTTCAACCTCTGGATGTCTCACTAAAGTCTAATTTATTTACGCGTAGACTCAGATTTCGTAGCTTCAATCACGCAGTTCGGTTTAACACCCGTGAATTGAGTGCCATCAGAGCCGCCATTGATATCGATACTCATCAGAGGAAGAAGAAGAGAAAACCTAAACCAGGTTTTTTCGAAGAAATTAGCGATAAATGGTCTTCCCGTATCAGCCCTAAAAGCGACAAGCTTCCCTGGCAGAAGGAAGAAAAGCAAATTCAACATCATGAAGAAGAGGTCGAGTCAGAAGAAAATCCGTCTTCCGAGTATAGTTTATCTGGGAATAAAATCGAATCCAGTCGCCGACATTCGGCGAGTGTCTCTTCGAGTTTCCCTAGGCCAAACGGATATATGTCTGCTCCATGGGTTAACAATGGGTCTAAAGGAGTTAAATTTTCGTCTAGCTCGGAGAAGGAAATTCGAAATTCGAGTTGCGATAGTGGTTTTGCTGTAAATGGATATAGAACGGATAACGAGTCTAGCAATAGAACTGTAGATGATATCATTAGGGAGGCAAGAGATTCAGATGGTGATGATGGTCAAAGAGGTATTGTTGATTCAGGGAAAGACAAGGGGATATGGAGAGCTAGGAGGAGTAATACGGTGGAAGCCGAGAGAATTGTACCAGAACATGAGTTGAGAAGGCTGAGGAATGTAGCTTTGAGAATGGTTGAGAGAGTAAAAGTAGGATCTGCAGGAATTACGCAGGCGCTTGTCGAAGCCATTCACGAGAAATGGGAGGTTGATGAAGTTGTGAAGTTGAAATTTACGGAGCCTTTTTCTCTTAATATGAAGAGAACCCACGAAACATTGGAGGTTAGATTCAAGTCTGTCCAAAAAGGAATGATCTTTGTGCAGATTTTTGAATAATGTGTTTACTTTTTGTCGTTATGTTGTGTAACAGAAGAAAACCGGGGGATTAGTGATATGGCGATCAGGAAGCTCAGTTGTGCTGTACAGAGGAATAAGTTACAAGCTCAACTGTGTTCAATCTTTCATTAAACAGAACAATCTTGAAAGAAGCCCTGAAATCCGACGAAGTCTAGAGGCAATGGATTGCATACCAGAGGATGCAAATTACCCGAAGAATGTACCTAAAGAACAATTATCCGAGCTTTGTGAATTGAACGATTTGTTGGACGAGCTTGGTCCAAGGTTTCATGATTGGACAGGGTGTGCTCCGTTGCCTGTCGATGCAGACTTGCTTCCTCCAATGGTTCTAGGATATAAGGTTCCGTTTCGGATTCTTCCGCAAGGAGTAAAACCTTGTTTGTCTAACACGGAAATGACTGAAATGCGTCGGCTTGCTAGGACAAGCCCTCCACATTTTGCTCTGGGTATGCTTAAAATCTTGGAATCTTGCTTTCTTTTAGTAGTAATATATGTTTACCGATTAACTGTTTCTTTATTTGTCTGGTTTAGGGAGGAGCAGAGAGTTACAAGGTCTAGCCGAGGCAATGGTAAAGCTATGGGCAAAAAGCGCGATTGCAAAAATAGCAATCAAACGTGGTGTGGAAAACACACGGAATGAGAGAATGGCGGAAGAGCTAAAGGTTTGATGAAGACAAACTCTCATATGCACCAATATTTTCCACATGCTCACTTTTTGTTTTCTTTTTATATTCTTTCTTGAAGAGGCTTACCCGCGGTGTACTTGTTTCGAGAAACAAAGAGTACATTGTCTTCTACAGAGGCAATGACTTCATGCCTCCCGCCGTTGCAGAGGCATTGACCGAGAGGCAAAAGGAGATAACAGAGGTTCTTCAAACAAAAGAGGATCAAGCCCGGGAGATGGCTTCAACAAGAGTCACATTCACATCACAAGGAAAACTGCCTAAAACCCAATTGCTCGCTGGAACACTTGCTGAGACTATAGCTGCAAGTTCTCGCTGGGCACCAGCGGCAAGCAGCGTCGATATCGAGGAGTTAAAGAGAGAATCAGCTTCCATCAAAAGAGCGGCGTTGATTAGAGATCTCGACCTTAGACTTCTTTATGTGAGTATTATTGCCCTCTCGTTGAGTAATCTCTTCTCAATTCTGTCGGTATCTGATTGCAAGCATCTGATGATCTTTCTTTTGTTATAGGCAAAGCAAAAGTTGAGGAGAGCTGAGAGGGCTTTAGCTAAAGTGCAGAAGGATCTTGACCCATCAGATCTCCCGACTGATTCAGAAATAATCACAGAAGAAGAGAGGCTTCTTTTCCGCAAAATTGGTTTGAGCATGGATCCTTTTCTTCTCGTGGGTGAGCATAAAGACTGTTGCGGGTCAAGTTTATTGCCAAAACTATACGTAGAAAAAAAAGAAAATATATGCAGTTTTCATTTTCCTTACGATTCTTCACAGGAAGACGAGAAGTGTATGATGGTACCATAGAGAATATGCATTTACACTGGAAACATCGGGAGCTTGTAAAAGTGATTGTTAGAGGGAAATCTCTTCCTCAAGTCAAGCATATCGCTATCTCTTTGGAGGCTGAAAGTGGAGGAGTATTGGTATCCCTTGATAGAACAATGAAAGGCTACGCGATTATACTTTATCGTGGGAAGAATTATCAGATGCCATTTAGGCTTAGGCCTTCAAACTTATTGTCAAGAAGAAAGGCTTTCGCTCGATCCATTGAGCTTCAAAGAAGAGAAGTAATTATGATTATAACAATTTTACATGTATCGCGTGTTCAGTTTCTGTTCTGATCGTATTGGTCTCTTTGTTTCCGACAGGCACTTAAGCATCATGTTGCGGACCTAGAAGAACGGATTGAGCTGTTAAAGACCGGACAGGTTTGTTGAAATCCGATTGCTTTTATATATGGATCAATCTAATTCAGTCCCTACTGAATAAACAAACTACATATCATGAATCCAGGATGAGGATATGGAAACCTGCAAGAAAAGAGATGGAGAGGACGAGAACTTGTACTTGAAAGTCGATGAATCTGATTTTTCTTCTGACGAGGTAAATTGTAGTCTTCCTGAAGGTTTTCTGTATTAGGATTTGAAAATTTTACTTCAGCTATGGCATCTCTGAAATGGAACTTTTTTGAATCAGGATGCATCTCCGAAACTGGAATCAGAAAAGAATGAAACTTTCTTATCATCGGAAGAAGAAGAAACTTGAATCGGTAACTAATATATAAACTCATATAAAATATTAGAACCTGTAACAAATTATGAGTAATGGTTTGGCCAGCCCGAGTGGCCGGAACTAGTTTTAAAACAATAAAACTGGTTAAAAGCTTTTAACACATTGAAGCTGTGAATTTGAGGTTGCACAATACACATAAGAAGCAATAGAAACAATAAATAATTGTAGTACATTACTACCACATACAGAAAATTCATAGCCATCCCATCCATCTTTAGCTTGAATTCAACCATTGGGCATCTCTAGCCAACGCCATGGACGCATCCAGTTTCCACTATTCATGCACTCATCATTCCAACCAAAATCCATCGATTCCGAACCAACCATACTCTTCCAGCTTATTAAGAAAAACAATCCGTCGCTTACACCTTTGAATTTCTCATCATTCATCATCAATCTCTCTTCATTGCTTAGCTCCTCTGCGATATAATCCTTGTCCTAGGTTCTTTTCTTGGTTTTCTTCATGTGCTTCGCAATGTCAGGAAATGTTTCTTCGAGCTCTCTAACATAACGTATTACCGTAGAAATCATTCAGAAAGTGACGGATCAAAAACATGTCAGATTCCAACAGCTACGGCAAGTACAATGTCTTCGTCAGCACGTAGCAGTACTAAGGCTCGATTAAGTATTTCAAAGGAGTTTCTTATGTTATAACTTTTACAACACGTGGCATATGTACACCGGAGGAATAACGAAGATTTAACTCTAGCTGACAACTTTGCTTATATAACTGATGTGTTTTCATATGGGACACGTGGAATTCATGCGTGAGACAATATTTGCTGGGAGGACCGATTCATCTTGACCGACCACAAAGTGATTGTGGTGGTATGGGTGTTACATTGTTGATTTCAAAGACAAGTGGGTGAAATTGTGATTCATATAAAAGTAAAGGGTGTAAGTGAGAAATTGTATTTCCATAAACGGCAAAGAAGATTACGTGGCAACCCAATTTTTCTTTCCATATAAAGCCTTTTGTCTCTGTCCCTCTTCCTTTCGTATGTGCCGAAACAGAAGGAACAAAATGTCTGTGCACGTTTAGAAGAATAGAAAGAAACACGAAAAGAGAAACGGTGTAGGAAACTATGACTGCGATTACAGACGGTAACGAAAATGAATCTTTGTCTTCGCTTGCTCAAGAGACTGTCACCATTGATGGAGAGCCGACGGTGATAATAGATACGTCTGATTCATCTTCACCAGTTGTGGAGACTGATCAGGTATACGACGCCGTTTCATCAATCAAGGGAGAGGATGTGTGTATTAACGCCGTTGAGTTTAACGACTCGCCGCCAGTGGGTTTTCCGAAGGCAGTGGTAGGATTGCACGAGATGGGTCCGACGCCGTTTCTGAAAAAGACTTTCGAGATGGTGGATGACGCAGTAACCAACCCGGTTGTATCGTGGAGTCCCACCCGGGAGAGCTTTATCATCTGGGATTCTTACAAGTTCTCGGAGACTCTGCTTCCCAGATACTTCAAGCACAGGAATTTCTCCAGTTTCGTTCGTCAGCTCAACACTTACGTAAGCAGAGCTCGCTCAAACGATTTTACTTTCTACGGGTTGTGTCAGCCAAATGTTCGATTAAATGTCTCTGGATCACATAGTTTATCTATATCATTGCTCTTTTCGTCATTCTAAGTACTTGAAAGTTTAATATTAGGTACTCAACTCTGTATTGATAACCACAGATTGTGTCTTAATTTGCATCTTGTTTCAATGACTTGAGAAACTATGTTTTTGTAGGGATTTAGGAAGGTTGATACAGATAGGTGGGAATTTGCAAACAAAGAATTTCAAGGAGGGAATAAACATCTGCTTAAGAACATCAAGAGGAGGTGCAAAATTAAAAGTAAGAAAGACACGAGCGTCGATACCGAGGTCGAGTCCTTGAAGAAGGATCAGAGTTCGATGAGATTGGAGATCTTGAAGTTAAAACAACAACAGGAAGAATATCACCATCAAATGGTCACTGTGCAGGAGAAGATTCACGTAGTTGAATCTAAACAACAACATATGCTCAGTTTCTTTACGAAGTTGGCCAAAGAGCAAAGATTTGTGGAGAGACTGATGAGAAAGATGAGGAAATCAAATCCACAGAGAGATCTCGAAGCAACGGAATTCGTAAAGCAGCTGAAATTGCTTCAGGATCAAGAAACTCTAGTTAGTGATATGATAATTAGAGAAGGCTTGACCATGGCTGCAACACAATCCAATCCCGAGTCAGACATTGTGATGAACGATGAAAGCGGGTATACGACATGTCAGCTTAATACAGAGGAGCTACTCGTTGAGGGTTTGATCGGTGAAGACAGCAGTTTTGTAGATGTAAATGAAAACAGCGGCGGCGAAGAATGGAGTGATACCAAAACAATCTTAAGTCCGGTTCTCAGGAATTGAAATCTGAAACCGTAGCTCTTTGTGTTGTGGTTTTCATCTGTATATATATAAAAGGCAATGGAGCTTCTATATTGTCGTCTGAAATAGAATATCTCTGGTTTTAATGCTGCGTACGTCTTTGCTCTTGGTCATCTATTTTATGAGTTGCCTGCTTCTGGTCTGGGAGTTTGGTTCGGCTGCAATTGGATGAAAGATGGTAATTAAATTTTTTTGAAGATTCATTAAACTAATAAATTACATTCTGAACTCCCATTAAAGGTAAAATATCATTCTATACGGATTGAAAGTAAAACTTGTACTAGAAAAGTGATATAAATGTATGGTTCGGTCATTAACTGGGTCGGCACAAGGCGATTAACCCGTTGACTAATCATCTCTTTTTCATAAAAATATGTTGCCTTTTACAAACTGGTTAATGGTTTTTATATATATGGGAAAATTGTAGGGAAGTCAACTGTCACACCATATCGGTTGGAACCAGACAAAAGGCATGATTCAGACGCAAGCCCAAGTCACCGCGTCATTATTTTATAAGCAACTCAAACGTCAGTCAAAATGGAGATGCCATTTCGAACCAAAAAACGACTCGACCCACACCTCAAAACAATACCATTTCATTAAACTACTCATAAGAACAAGTAAACAATAAATAAGTTTGTGTTAGCTCTAATGGTTATTGTTGTCTTTCGGAAAAGTTTACGTTCCATAAATCAAGGTTTTAAACTTTGCTTTGAAGGGGTTTTCATTGAAAATGTAGCAAAGGAGTATAAATCTAACAGTACAGACTAGTGAAACGTAACACGAGCTTAGAGCACGTGTTGGTCTTTAACTCCGGTCTTCTCCAAGTGCTTACCATCGTCCTTTATTCTTTGTTTAAATTACGAATTTGCCACTTTCTTATCCTCTTTTAGAAACGTGTTTTTTTCCTCAAAAATATCAAAAGAAAAGAGACGAGAAAGATTCGTTTTTTAAATAATGAGAATATTTGAGAAAATAAACTTTCTATTATAGACAAATGTAGATAGATAGAATACAAAAGGCATACAAGAGAGAATTAGACGCACCAACCATACCGCGTGATTAATAAAACAAAAACAAATTAATATTATATTGTGTTTGGAGTTTTTAATTTTAATTTTAAGTCACAAATTCCATAACCGTATACGTTAATAAAATTAGAATAATATCTTAAAATAACACTTTTTAAAATTTTCTTCCAAATCTAGCATCATAAAATTAAATTCCTAAAAATAGCACAAATACTTATGTGAAAATACTTATTTATTCTAAATAAATTATAAAGTATTGTATTTGAGTTCATTATTTCCAATTTAGAATTTAATTTTTTTCTATTAAAATATGGTTTTAATGTATTTTAATCTTAAATTTGTACTATTATTAGAAATTTAAACTAATGATGTTATTTTTGGAAAAAAAACTTAGAAATGTGCTATTTTAAATATTTGGCCATAAAATTGTGAATAGAAATTAAATTCATAAAATTTCAGACTTGATTATAAAAATATAAAAATTGAAGAAGGTGGGGATTATTAAGTGGGATAGTCAAAATTAGTAGATCTCCCCTGAAAAAAGTGCTCAACTGATTTAGTCTAACAGTAACACCTAAATCGCCATGGACAAGTTTCAATCAGCCACTAAGTAAACCAAATTTGTTTAATTATCGGACGTCATAAAAAACTTATAATATAATATATTATGATATTTTGGGAGGTCATATCTGTAGTTAATATTATTATGAAATACAACATGTTTTCTTTCTGTCTTTTTTAAATCAAAGAAATTATTTTACGCGGTGAGGAGAATGAAACAAACAGTGACGAGTAAACGCTTTATCTACATTAAAATATAACTAAAACAATAAGATAATTGGAAATAAAGTCAAGTCACAGTCAAACACATCCTCGCTCACCGCGTTCACACATTCACGCGCTTCCTTTCGTCCTTTGTTTCTCTCTCTGTATCGTCGCAAACAAAGAAACTTTTTTTTATATATAAATGTCTGAAACCGAAACCAGAACCAATAAATCCAGTCTTTGTCTTCAACTTCTTACACTTGGGAGCTTTTGATTTCACATCTAACAAAGTCAAATACTTGTCAACCAATTCGTCAAACTCTTAAAGAAACTTTGCCCCCCTTTAATGGAAATCTCTGCTTTCCCATTTCCATACCTACAAGAAGACGATTGTTCTCATTTCCTTGGTTTAATTCAAGACATGGACTCTGCTCCTTCTGGTTTTGGATTCGAAGATTTTGGTAACGATAATAATAACCACAAGAAACGCTCAAGAAAGGACGACGACGATGGCGGAGCTGTTAATGGTAATAAGGCTGCGTTTGGAGATATACTCGCGACGCTTTTGCTTTTGGAAGAGGAAGCGAAACATCAACAAGAGCTATGGGATTTCGAATCTAGTCAAGAAAAGTCTCTTCTCGAGGCTAATCACAAGAAGAAAGTGACAACAATGGATCGTTACTACAATCAATTGCAAGGTCACTACGCTGGGGCGGTGGAATCTGATAGTTCGCGTTCCAAACGTGCTCGAAAATCCGCAGTTGCTGCTGCGGTTTCCGCCGTGGCTGTCGCTGAGAAAGCGACCGCTGCACCGGTACCGACGACGGATATCCCAAGTGGATCCGGGTCCGGACCGGGTCACAGGAGGTTGTGGGTAAAGGAGCGGACGACGGATTGGTGGGACCGAGTGAGTAGGCCGGATTTTCCGGAGGAGGAATTTCGTCGGGAGTTTCGGATGAGCAAATCGACGTTTAATCTGATATGCGAGGAGCTAGACGCGACGGTGACGAAGAAAAATACGATGCTCCGTGACGCGATTCCAGCTCCTAAACGCGTTGGCGTCTGCATTTGGCGTTTGGCTACAGGAGCCCCGCTTCGCCACGTGTCGGAGCGATTCGGGCTTGGGATCTCCACCTGCCACAAGCTAGTCATCGAGGTCTGCCGTGCGATCTACGACGTCCTGATGCCGAAGTATCTGCGGTGGCCTTCTGATTCAGAGATTCAATCAACGAAAGAGAAATTCGAATCGATTGACAAAATCCCAAATGTTGTCGGATCAATCTACACCACACACATCCCAATCATTGCTCCGAAGGTCCACGTGGCAGCGTATTTCAACAAGAGACACACCGAGAGGAATCAGAAGACGTCGTACTCGATAACCGTCCAGGGAGTCGTTAACGCCGACGGGATCTTCACTGACGTGTGCATCGGAAATCCCGGATCTCTCACCGACGACCAGATCCTCGAGAAATCGTCGCTTTCGCGGCAACGCGCGGCTCGTGGAATGCTACGCGACAGCTGGATCGTCGGAAACTCGGGATTTCCGTTGACCGATTGGCTGCTCGTGCCGTACGCGAGGCAGAATCAGACGTGGACGCAGCACGCATTTAACGAGAGCATCGGTGGGATCCAGAAGATCGCGACGGCGGCGTTTGAGCGGCTTAAGGGACGGTGGGCTTGTCTGCAGAAACGGACGGAGGTGAAACTCCAGGACCTGCCTTACGTGCTCGGCGCTTGCTGTGTGCTGCACAATATCTGCGAGATGAGGAAGGAAGAGATAGCGCCGGAGCTGATGTTCGAGATCTTCGATGATGTTACGGTGCCTGAGAATAATATCCGATCTGCAAGTGCAGTTAGCACGAGGGATCACATCTCTCACAATCTCTTGCATCGTGGCCTCGCCGGGACAAGAACTCTATAACTATGAATTCTGTTTTCTTCTGTCTGATACTGATTTTTTATTGCAAATTCTTTTTCCAAAATAGGAATAGAAAATGTATTTTTAGATAATACTTAGAGATTGGATACAAAAGCCTAGTGGAGACTGGAGACGAGTGTAGAGATGGCTGAATTTGTTTGTACAACTTTGTAGCATTGTGTGTAATCTTATACAATTTGAATTTGAACCTCCAAAGAAATAAGCTTTTGTTCTTTCATTTTCCACTTGATTGAAAGAAAAAAGAGTTTCACTTTAGTTATGAATTGTAGCAATTTTCCCCAGAACCATTAATAGAACGCAAGCTCAGAGAAAGGCACAGTGATGAAATAGTAATAGAAGTTCTTCTTTCTCTGTTTTAGTCTTTATTTTCCAACGGGTTTCTCGTTTTGTATCTCTATATCACAAACATTCGACTTTCTCAAGATTTTGGTTTTGGTCAAATACGCGGAACGCTATATATGTAAAACAACATTTAAAAAATTCATTTTAGTAACTTTTACGAATCCATCTTTAGTTTTTCTTTTATGTTTAATTGATCGAAATGTTGGTAGTTTGTCAATTTCCTACATAGTTAAATGCAAAACCTATCAATTCTATTTAATAAAAGATCTATTGAATTTAATGTTTAACTGACTGATTTTTAGTCATGATTCAATTATATATGCAACTAACATAATAGCTGAATGTGGATTTATGAAGATTTTACAAAGGAGAATGTAAATAAGAGGTAATTTTGTGGATTTGTGAAGGTCAACATAGGGGACCAATCTTCTATGAGGTTAACCGATGGGTAGTACCGTAAATTGGGAATAGCCAATTCCAATTCCATTGCCGATCAAAGCAGCAAGAAACGAACGCGCGGTTCGTCACGATCCCGTCCTCACATGGTTGTTCCAGGGACGCCTTTGGATTTCGAGTTCTTCACGTACTCTTTGGAACGATCCAATCTCACGAGTCCCTGATTTTGGAGGAGAGTTTTTGCATTATCTTTGCCGCGATTTTGATTTAAGGTACGAGGTTTCGTTCTCATCTTTTGAGGTTTGATCCGGGTTCTAGGATTCCGTTTCTGTGTATTTCCCGTTGTAAACCCTGCTTATTGGAGATGATTGACTTCGTCTAGTTCTCTTCTAGGGTTTTCTTTTGTTTGAGTTGATTGGATTGTTTTAAGCTGTATTTTTTTTGTTCTTTCTAGTTTATTGGGCTTCTGTGGTAATGAAGTTCGGTGTAGTGCAAACACACGAAGTTTTAGGGGAATAGTCAGTTAAATGTGTGCTTTTGCTTGGAAACGTAATCTGTCTCAAATTGAGGCATTTAGTTTCATGATTAATCGACAATGCAGATAAGATGCGATGAAGGGCCTTAAAGAATTATCATTCTTTATTTCCAAATTAATTATAGAGTTGATGATAGGTATTTCACTGGATTGGTGATTTGAGTGCTTGACCAATTAAGATTAACCAGAAGTGAAATTGCAACACATATCACCTGGATCTGAAAAGAAAAGATAGTTCCTGAATAACTAGGTAAGATTTATTTGGACAATGGACATCACATCCATTCTTGTGTAGTTGCTTAATTTGATACGAAAAAATTGTGCGGTGTGATGGCCCTGAGCATGATTCTGGCAATTTCTGGCTTTACGAAATAAATATACGCGAGGAACCGAAATCACTTGAAACAACATTTATGAATTCCTACCTTTCTATATATGTTGTAGATTTGAGAATTTGTATTTTCTTTGGATTTTTAAAGAGTTGGTCACTGAAAATGAAATGGGTTGGTCATTATCTTACTTGTTTTCATGTATAATCTGTTCTTACAAATGTTTTTGGATATTTTTTTTGACTCGTAATGCCATTCTCGTGGTAAATGTTAGGATTGTCACACAGGCTTTAATCCCACTTGTTACCTTGCAGGTGTACGTTCAATAAATAATTTGACATCTGAGGATTTAGCATTTATGTGCTGCAACTCTTCAAGCTTGTCATGTGCCACTGTTTGTAATTCAAGTAGATGAATCTCCAAGCACAACACTGAAAGGGAAATTTTTTCCATCTCCTATACCAGAAGAGATCAAAAGACTAAAGGCTGGTTTGTGCGAAAACAATGTGAAAGCCAGGTAGTTTACTATAAGTTAATAAAAACTCTTTGGAGTTCTGTCTACCTAATTGAATTATTGTTGTTGCAGGGAAGCTTCTTCTGTATTTAACAAGTTTTTTCCTAGTGTACCTACGAAGAGAAGGTCTCGACCAGAAGGGTTTTCTATCTTAGAAAAAAGCTAGAAACGGTAGTGGTGGATATTTTTATAGGAACTTCTTTGTTTAAGGTAATTGTGCTTCCAAAATTTAGTGCATGTGATTGCTTGAACATTCAAAGTTATATTCATGCCAAGATATATTACACAACATTAGTCCTGTTAGATCTTTGTAGTTTCTAAACTGCCTTTTTTTTCTTTTATGCTTATCATGTTTTGACAATCATGTTTTAACCTTAAAAGTAATTTAATGTTGATACTGCAGGATGCTGTTTTTATATATTTGAAGGCATCTGGCAGTTTTTTATTTGTTACTAATTGTTAAGTGTGAATGCTATCATGTGATTCAGATGGATGTTCAAAGTACTGCTATTGTTCGACAATCGGTTGCTGTAGATAGGGATAAAGACACAATGAGGTTGGCAAACCATAATGCAGATCAGGGTGAAGATCGATCTTCAATTGGTATTGATGGTTGGGAAAAGTCGAAAATGAAGAAAAAACGATCTGGCATAAAAACAGATGGTCCTTCTAGTTTGGCTTCAAATAAAGCTGTTGATGGTTACAGGGACTTGAAGCAGGGCATGACAAAATCAGCTGGTGATTCCCGGTCAAGATTGAATGGTGACTCGAAAATGTTAAGGTATGGCCTATTGTATTAGATCATAAACTTTTTGGTCATTAAACATACAAGGTCCAATGCTGATTTTGACTATCTTAGTATTTTATTATCATTTCCAGAATGTCTCTTTAAGCTTTTTTTTTGTTTCGTTAATATTTCATCGAATGAGACAGGTGGAAAACGTGAACAAAGTTAAAATCAAAATTGAGATTAAATGGGTTTTTTTCTTTCCTCAAACTGAGCTTTTTCAGAATGTTTTGGCTGGCACTTTACACCCATATTCTATTGGTTCTTTTTGGAATGCTTACGATGATATTTCCTTTACTTTCAACTGTTTCAACTTTGTTTCTATAGAGGACGTGTATACTGCATTTGAATTACTACTTGTGTCCAAGTCGCTATGTTTTTAAAAGTGAATTTTCGGGTTTACCTTATGTGCTACTTTTGCTAGTATCCACCATTTGGAGTTTATTAGGAAAATATTATAAAATGGGCTGTCACAAAATTAAACGGATAGCTATTCATTTTCTAATTTAATTGATTATAATGGTTCTTATAGTTGTAAATGTTGGATAGATGAGCCTTTATGCTCGTTGGAGATACAACCAGAGTGCCTTCCGTTTATCACCACAATTTTCTTACTGTTGCTTTTGTAAACCAAAGCATTGACCTCAATTCGACGATAATCTTTAATTCATTCTTTTGGATATGGAGTTGAGTGTGGTGGCTGAGAATATGCCTGAGATCCTTTGTTTAGTATCTGCCTGATTAGGCACAATCTCTTTTTTCACCCATCATTCATTTCCCGCCTTCTTCCAACGAAGGTTATTGCAATTGTCTTTTGATTGTCATTCAATTGGTTAATTTTTCCTGGTTAAATTGATTTTGTAGGCCTGGGGCAGTGAATGGTGCTGTTTCATATGGAAGATCCGATACCCTCTCTCAGAAGGCAGGCTTGGCAGGGCGTTCCTTGCTCGCCAGGGAGTCCGATCACAATTCGTTGTACAATGAGAAGAGAGAACGAGCTATTGGTTCAGATAAGGAAAGGGTGAATCTGAGGGCTTTCAACAAGTATGTGTTAACAATCTTAACCGCACCTGTCAATCTTAACCGCACATGTCAATCTTAACCGCATCAAAAGGGGGAGGAACTAACAAGATCGGTCGGCCTGCAGTGGCCAACGCCAAGGGTGAACGGAAATCAAAACCAAAACTGAGGCAGAAGACAACTCCGATGTTTTCTTCTCCTTCTGTCAATATCTTGGAACAACCAACAAGAACATCATTGTCTAAACCAACTAACAGCAGCAACAGTGAGTATAGTAACTTGGAGACGCTGGACGAGTCAGAGCCTCTTGACCTATCTCAGCTGTAGATTCCAGACGGTCTAGGTGGTCCAGATGATTTCGATACACAAGCAGGAGATCTAAGCTCATGGTTGAACATTGATGATGATGCATTACAAGAGACTGATCTCCTTCGACTTCAAATACCCATGGATGATCTTTCAGACTTAAACAGGATGGTATAAGCTCCCTCCCTCGTTCTATCTCTCTCTCTCTCTTTACTTCTGTATAGTCTCGTTTGTTATACCATTAGAGACGAAGAAATACATGGAAAAGGAAAAAAGAAGAAAAAGTTTTGGTTCCCTGAAAGAAGAACCTGTCACCAGAATGGGTTATTTGGGTTGGCGCCAGGAAACCAGGTGATATAGATTCTGATTCTTTTTCTTCTTCATCATCATCATCATCATCATCATCATCATCTTTAGGAACCTTTCGTTCTTTTCCTTATATAGTTTGATAACTGGGATGGTAAAAGTGGTTTTGTTTATCGTTAATGGGTGAGCGGTTAAGATAGGTCGGTAGTAAAAAACTTGAAGGATGATATAGTAATGTTGTCTAGTGATACATATAGATAAGTGGCAGTTTTTCTTTCTTCTTCTAGTTTGCATCTTTGGGATTTGTAGCCTTTCATGACCTCAGAACCATTATTATTGCCTCTGTACATACATTTTATGTTCCTTAATAAAAAGTAAAATAAAAAGCTTCTTGTGCATTGTCACGATAGCATTTTTATTATCTGTAGGAATCTCTGTCAAGAGTAAGACAGATTCAAGACAGGAGAAAGCGACCAGAAAAAAAGAAGAGAGTTTAAACTTCTGACCAGATAAGAGTGTAGGAAATATGAAACTATATTTGAATTGCATTCTACATAAGAAAAGAAGTCACAAAGTTAAGCAAACAAAAAGAAAGGAGAAGTGAGAGTTTGGACACAGCTTGCTTAAGCGTAACGGTTGAAGCTGCTGGTCGATCACAAGCTCACTGGCGAAGAACTTTAGTTTCTCTGAATTGCTCATCTCCTTCCTAATCCTTTTACTCCCGAACAAAACCGACTCCACATCTTTCAATCTCCTCTTATAGTCAACAGAAAACGTTTAAAGAATAAACCCAACCCAAGTGTGAAACGCAGTTGATAAATTAACCTTCAAGAAAAAAGAACCTGAATGCGGACGTAGTTACTGCTTTGATAAGGCCTAAAGTCCAAGTTACTGCTTCTATAAGGCCCAAAACCCAAGTTACTTGCTTCGATAAGGTCCAAAGCCCAAGTTACTGCTTCGATAAGGCCCAAAGCTCATGTTACTGCTTCGATAAGGCCCAAAGCCCATGTTACTGCTTCGATAAGGCCCAAGGCCCATGCTACTGTTTCGATAAGGCCCAAAGCCCAAGTTACTGCTTCGATAAGGTCCAAAGCTCATGTTACTGCTTCGATAAGGCCCAAAGCCAAGTTACTGCTTCGATAAAGCCTAAATTACTACTTCGATAAGGCCTAAAGCCCAAGTTCCCGCTTCGATAAGGCCCAAAGTTCAAGTTACTGCTTCGATGAGGCCCAAAGCCCAAGTTACTGCTTCGATAAGGCCCAAGTTATTGCTTTGATAAAGCCCAAAGCCTAAGTTATTGCTTCGATAAGGCCCAAAGCCCAAGTTATTGCTTCGATAAGGCCCAAAGCCCAAGGTATTGCTTCGATAAGGCCCAAAGCCCAAATTACTGCTTCGATAAGGCCCAAAACCCAAATTACTGTTTCGATAGGCCCAAAGCCCAAGTTACTGTTTCGATAAGGCCCAAAGCCCGTATCAGCAGCCTGATCAACAAACTCAACAGATCCATCATCAGATATTCGAGATATGGGCCTAGCCCATTATTTAACCCAAAGTCCAAGTTACTGATTCAATAAGTCCCAAAGTCCATAGAAGCGGCCTGATCAACAAACTCAACAGAACCATCATCAGATATTCGAGACATGGACCTAGCCCATTATTTATTCGAGACGTGGGTAAGCACTACCCGTGTGTTCGGAAAGGTCCATGCAGCTCATATAGATTTTTCTTTTGAAATAGAAGTTTTATAAAGAGACGATAAGAAAGGAGAATGAAGACGACTGTGAAACATAAAAAAAAACCACTAGAAATCAATCTTCTTTTTCCCACAAAGGACAGTATCTCAGAAAACGAGTTCCAAGTGGAAAAAGCTCAATAAGCACTCTCATGTTGCTCATATATCTATAATCTTGAGATACAGCAACAAAACATACACATAAATATATAATCAAGATAAAAAAATTTCACTGGAAATTAAAACAAGAAATCTCAGATGATAACATCAACCAGGATACTATGGTTCCTTGGGGTCTAAACGGTGGACAGATTCCCAAGCGTTGCTATCGGCGACCCTGCATCAGTGAAGTAGGATGCAAGATTGATCCCCAAGTTGTTGTATTTGTTCAAGAAAGGATGTTCCTGTCAATTTTTTCGACCCCGGGGAAAAGATTTCAATGAATGAATTGGATTAGAAAAGGTTGTAAAAGGGATTATATAAAACAAACCATTAGTTCCTTTGCAGAGCTTCGACTGTCAGGGTCTTTTTGCAAACTGAAAGAGTTGATTTCAAATATTTTAAGATCGTTAAGTAATCCCTGTAAAATAGCGGGATTGTTACTTTCCAGATATTACCATGTTGAGATGAACGAAGATAACTCAGGGGAGAAATCTCCTGAAGGAAGAGCGGGTGGTGGTTGGTCAACAATGACTTCCATCAACTCGAAAACACTGGTCCATGTTTCCTCTTGACCTGGAGGTAGATAAGGGAACTTTCCTGTTGCGCATTCAAGCACTACTAAACCCAAACTCCATATATCGCTTTTATTGCCATAATTGTTTCCAATGATTCTCTCTGGCTGTAAAAATGAAAAAAAATTACGACTTTGTTTAGTTATAACACTCCAAGGTTTCAACACAGAAAGTGATCAACTGACAAAGGATAGATACTTACAGACATATAATTGTAAGTCCCAACAAATGTGTTTGCTAAACCTGCGGTGTTTAACATAATGGTACTCACACCAAAGTCAGTGATTTTGACCTCTCCTCTGTGGTTGATCAACAGATTGGATGGTTTCAAGTCACGGTGGATTATGTGCCTATTGTGATGAAGATAAAACAGTCCCTGGAGCACCTGTATTAACAGATTCAAGAAATCCCATCAATAAACGGATACAGAAAGGTATGGTTTATGAAATACCTGGTTTCTTGTTTTTCTTACTTGCTTAAAGATAGCAGAAAGATAGGATTCAGGGATGACTTTAACTGATTTGAGAAAGTCTGCTAGTGATCCTCCGTCCATGTACTCCAGGATTAGTGAGATTGCGCCATTATCATAAAATGATTGGTACGAGGTAACAAGATATGGACATTGTGACGATTGATTTATTTTCAGCTCTTTTGCAATTGCCTTACAATTTGCTTCATTAGTATTTAGTTGAATAACCTAATTATATAGTATCAGAGTCATGCAATCAAGAGAAGGAATAAAGGTCAGTTGAAAAGAAGAGTGCACAGCTAAAAAGAAAGGAGAAAAGTCTCCTTAGTTCCTATCCATAGACATTAGGAATAAAATGTAATAAAAGAGAACTTGTGTCGAAACTTAAGTGATGAATCCGACACCAAGGAAAACATCACTGCAAGAAATCTACATGAATATAGTTTGTAGACAATGATTCTACCTATTAGAATTTCAGAAGCATAATCCTAAACATTCCAAATCCTTAATGTTCTAAATAGTTTATTTAAAAAGACACAGAAATATTTTTTTAAAAATGGATGGAAAGAGATTTGTATTTCTTCAAACCCATATAGAATCTAATGAGCACACAATCTCGTCATATATCAACTTTCATGGGTAAGCTATGAGTACCTTCAATGCGAAAAACTGGCCTGTCCATTTGTGTTGAACCAAGTGTACAACACCACTGCTTCCTTTTCCAATGACTTTAACCATGTCCAAATCCGTCAAGCTCAACTGATCATCCGCTGGCTTAATTGGAGATAGCTGAAACACAGTCACGACGAAACAGATTACAAACAATGGTCAGTAAGAGATGAGCTTTTGTGTAATTGCATGAATTCTTTATCTAAAACTACAGTAATGATCTGAAAATTTTCCAATCATGATGAGAACCACAAACCACATTACAGACGAATTCTCCTTCGCACGTGATCCACTCAGAAAATTCTTGCTTCGCAATACCAAATAAACACTTTAACCTAAAACTTGGCGAAATTCAGTAAAGAAAGATCAAGAAGAGAGATAAAAAGACTTACAACTTCAGGCTCCGATTGAGAAACGATTCGAACTCCGTCCTTGTTAACTCGGAGATCTCCATCCTTGAATGTACCGCTGTGCGTCCTACGAGAACAACAAAAATGGATAGACCAGAAACCCTAAGTTTTGGCGGAAAAAAAAGACGAGAGAAATTTCCGCACACAAATACAACTATGAACTATCCGTAGATCCATCGAGAACGAGAGAGAAGATCGAGAAATATACAGGAATTTGGTGAAGGATTCCTCGCCAGCAAGCGGAACTGAGAGCTTGAGATTATCGCTGAATCCACCCTTCTTCATCGTCAGCTACTTCCTTCTCCCTCCTTTTTTCCTCGGCTCGATCATTATATTCTATACAACATTATTATGGCATACTAGTCAGCAGGAAATGGGAAAAGGCAGCCATAACTATCAGTCAAGCACATGCTCAGTACGTTGACCAACGACTCGATGACTTTTCAGCCTGGTTTTCCTTGACCGACGTTTAAAATCGATACTTTAACCGGGATCAGACCGGTTAACTCGAGCTTTTTTTCCTTTAAAGTCGGTTTGGAGGCAATTATCGACTATACGCAGCATTTGATATTTGGCAATTATCGACTATAAGCAGTTTTTTTTTTATCTTTATAGTTTAAAATGTACAACATTTCATAAAAAAGATCATACTCTTTGCATACATATAAAAACATCTCTTATAATAAGTTATGCCTTTTAAGTATTAGAAACTACAAATAAGCATACATATCTACATGACTTTTGTTTACACATGTATATATTCATCTACACTTGCAAAAATAATTACACAGAAAAATCGTTTCGAATAAAAAGATCATTTGGGTAATTATTTGTCAATTAGAGCCACTATCACGTATACTGCTTGTCTACTCTCTAATCACCAGAAACAAGCTTTTTTCTTCAACATTTTTTTATATATATTACAAGGCACAAACCCTTTCCTATATAGATTATATAGTCACCAACCACATAAACTTAGCATACTTGCTAGATCGCAGAGGAATTGATCAAGGGTTTGTTCATATCTCCATCATGTTGAATGAGAATTTCGACAGAAGCTTGGGAATTTGCGATATGATCGGCCCATAAGTCTGTAAAGCATGAACAAAACATCATACTGATGATGCCATAATACATGGCTGAATATTCAAGAGAAAGGAGGCTTGATTGAATCTGAACTTGTTAGTTTTACTGGGCACATAGCTTCTAAGTTCGATACTACGTACCTTTTCATTTTCATGAATTTGGCACAAGGGAACAGCAAGGAGTTTGAAGTTATTAGGCACGATAAATTGTTGATTTGCGGGGAGTCGCAAAAGAAAGAGCTTTGTGCATTCCTGAACAAAAGATGAGATAAAACAGCGTTTTTACGTAGATGCACGTCACAAGTCTCAAATTTTATTATTATGGAACTAACTAACCTTTGGGTGTTTCACATTGGGTGGCAAGAAAGGATACATCAATGTCTCAAAGTTGGGTCTCCACCACATCCCAATACATTCTCCTATCTACAACAAATATGTAATTAGAGAGACCATTGTTAAGCCAGCGACATTCAGAACAAAATTCTAAAGACAAGAATCCATAATTCTTACCTCCAAACCCGGGAAAACGGCATTTTGGGTAACCGATAGCTTTGATGCTAGTTTGCGTTTCAGACCTTCGATATCTAGTAGGTTAAGGAGAAACAACTGAGAATTGAAGATAGAGACTTTACGCATAAAGAGGTAAGGAAACAGTCAAGTAAACCTGATTCTCCAGGTCTCAAACGGCCACCAGGAAGCTTGAAGATGGAGTTTCTATATTGAAGAAGCAAAACATGAGGATGCTTGAACAACTCAACCTGATGTGTCCCAACATTAGATATTAGTCAATCCTTATTTTATCTGTACTTTTCAAAATTCCTAATTTTGCTATCGACCTCAAAATTACCAAAAGAACAGCTTCAACGCAAGTCCTCAATCCATGAGCTGCGTAACTTCAAAGGAAACAAAGAAGGAAACATTAGCTACAGATTACCAAAACAAGAAAAACCCATATGATCAAAGTTCACACGAAGACTGGGGTTACTTCGATTTCAGTCTGATGACTCGATCAGAGATAATCTCGTCCTTGACGTGAAGAGCGTCTCGCGAACCGAAGTAATAGCTGTTAAGCGGGTATAAATCCACCATCAATTCATGATCGAGATACTTTCGCCGCGTCGTGTTCTCTTTATATGTCTCCATATCTGTAGCTCGAGCTTCTTCACCCATTTTCCCCTGGAAAATCCAAATACAGAGAGAGAGCTAAAACGATCTCGATCAATTAGACTTGCATAACACAGTGATCAAGAAGAGAAAAGAGAAACGAAAGCAGAAGCAGGAAGAAGAGAAGGAGCGAAAGCGAAGGTGTCTTACTAGGATCAGTGATACGTGGCGGCTGCAAAGAGTTCTCTTCTCCGCAAAACGGTGCTATTAGCTGATGCCGGCGGGAGAGTGGCAGGAAGAAAGTAAGTGGAAATGGATATCAACGTTGGGCCTCTTCAGATCTAAGTGAGCCTCTTCAGATTTAAATGGGCCTCTTCAGATTTAAATGGGCCTCTTCAGATTTAAATGGGCCTTCAGTAATAAACAAGAAACGGCAGGATGTTTAAACAATATGTTGTTGTTTGGATATAGTAAAAACGACGCGATAATCTATTTTCTAACAAAATAACGGAATAGTGTTAGGGTGAGAGAGAATCAGTGTCGCTGTTTCAACTTCGTGTCTGTTGCTTCTGCTTGTTCACTTGAAACACGGTAAAACCTAGAAGAGGATGAAACTCGCAGGTCTGAAATCGATAGAGAATGCACATGAAGATTCCGTTTGGGCGGCTACCTGGGTTCCGGCTACGGATAATCGACCGGCGTTGCTTCTGACTGGATCTCTCGACGAGACGGTGAAGTTATGGCGACCGGACGAGCTGGATCTTGTGCGGACGAATACCGGACACTCCTTGGGCGTAGCAGCTGTGGCAGCGCATCCTTCCGGGATCATTGCAGCATCTTCTTCGCTCGATAGCTTCGTCCGCGTCTTCGATGTTGACACTAATGCTACAGTCGCTGTTCTGGAAGCTCCTCCTTCTGAGGTTTGGGGAATGCAATTTGATCCTAAGGTAATTTTACTTCCTACGAGTCGCCAGAACTCAATTCTCATGTCTCTATTTTGAGTGTTTTGAAGGATTTGGGTTTGTTTGTGGTGAAAGAATTTGGTTGCTTCATGGAATTTCACTTCTTAGCTGCGAGTAATTTTTATCCTGATCTATAAAAAATGCTTAGAAACTAATTGGAGTTGTTGAGGCATATGAATATATAGTTGTTGCGTCATATGAATATGAAGTTGCTGAGCATTGAATATGTAGCTCTGATGATCAGCTAGGAAATTGAGTGCGATATACTGTGATCCAGAGTCGGTCTAAATCAACTTCTAATTTTCATGTTGACTTATAAGTTATAACCATTGTAGCTTTATTACAATTTATTGATGCTTTGGTGAAACATCTTGATTTGGTATGTTATTGCTTATTGCTGTTTTTAGTATCAGCGTGACTTTGTTTTCACAGATAACGTAGTACAATACATCACTAGTTGATGATTACATGAAATACAGTCTGCTTGAAATATGATCAGGTCGCAAAGCTTTGCCAATTTTTTCTTGCAAATTTGGTTCCCTATCTAGATGTTTTGGTGAATTATTTGATTTAATAAGCTTTCAGATGAAAATTGTCACTGCAACAGCAAGAAATCGAACTGTTGATCACTGACCTATCTTCTCTGTGTTAATGCAGTGATCTCTCTCAGTAAATCTTTGATCCTACCTTTATTGGTAATAGTCATCAGATTACTCTAACCTGTCGATAGATCTAGAAATAACTTATTGTCAAGGTACCTACCTACTACTAAGGGGGCTAGTGTGGAGAAGTTTGTTGCTTCTAAGATGGTTTTACATAATTCCAACACTGATCTTCAAAATGATGCTATGCTGCTAAGTGCTAACATAATCATTACATGTTCCAAGGGTACAATCCTTGCTGTTGCGGGAGGAAGTAGTGCCTCAGTCAAGCTTTGGGACACTGCAAGCTGGAGATTAGTCGCAACTCTATCAATCCCACGTCCAGAGGCACAAAAATCCTCTGATAAAACGAGCAGCAAGAAATTCGTTCTCTCAGTGGCTTGGTCTCCTAACGGGAAACGGCTTGCTTGTGGCTCAATGGATGGCACAATCTGTGTCTTTGATGTTGACCGCTCAAAGCTTCTTCACCAGTTAGAAGGTCACAACATGCCTGTAAGGTCCCTTGTGTTCTCCCCAGTAGACCCGAGAGTCCTCTTCTCTGGATCAGATGATGGCCATGTGAACATGCACGATGCAGAAGGGAAAACGCTGGTAGGGTCCATGTCGGGGCACACAAGCTGGGTCCTGAGTGTTGATGCTAGCCCAGATGGTGGAGCGATTGCGACCGGCTCGAGCGATAGAACTGTGAGGCTATGGGATCTTAAGATGAAAGCTGCGATTCAGACAATGACCAACCACAATGACCAGGTTTGGTCTGTGGCATTTAGACCACCAGGTGGAACCGGTGTCCGGACTGGTAGACTCGCTAGTGTCTCTGACGACAAGAGTATATCCCTCTATGATTATTCATGAAATCTCTTGTTTTTCTTTTATAATTATTCATGGAATATCCTGTTTTTCTTTTAAGCCTTCCCCAAGACGCATCTAGTTTCCGAGGATTTTATTTATGTAAACACAAGTTGTAACAATGCTAAATTGCGACGTCAAAAAAAGAAAAATACAATGTTAATCTGCAACAGCGTTCTCTGTTCGTATAAAATTTTGACTGGAGACATTCGATGATTCAAGTAGCTTACATAGATAAAGAGAAAATGGTTCTGACTTTGCGTTAAAACTTATTGGAATAGAGAAATAGATAAAGAAGACAGAAAAAAGAGCATTAAAGAGTAATACAAACAAACGGCTAAAAGTTTTCAAAAGGCAAAAAAAGCTAAAAGAAAATGGTCTGTTTCTTCATGACCTAAGTGTCTGACTTCCTAAGTAAGTCTTGAGAACATCCATGACAGCTCCGAAATCTGCTTTCACTTCCACAGGAGGATTGGAGAATCTGCAAGCCATGTCAGGGATGGCTTTCGAGTGATAATCTATCTTAGACTGAGTAAACTTCAACCCATGAGCAGTACTCACAACCACGGTTCGATCAGTTGGAGCAATCACTCCTTGGTTCCTCAGCTTGAACAGCGCGGTTAGAGCCACACCTGTATGTGGACAAATAAACATTCCGGTCGAATCCGCTTGAGCCATTGCATCCATCAGATCCTCTTCCGTGGCTTCTTCTACAATGCCGTTGCATTTCTTGAGAGCGTAAACAGCTCTATCTATGGAGACTGGGTCACCGATCTGAATAGCAGAGGCAAAAGTGGTACTTGCAGTCATGGGCTTGAAGTCCTTCCAACCAGACTTGAAGTGCAAGTAAAGAGGATTAGCATTGGCTGCTTGTGCACAGACAAGCCTCGGGATTCTATCGACGAGTCCCAGCTCTTGGCACATCTTGAATCCTTTATAAAAGGCATATATATTTCCGAGATTGCCTCCAGGAACAATCACCCAATCTGGAACTTCCCAATTAAACTGCTGAAGAATCTCTATTGCTGCAGTTTTCTGCCCTTCTAACCTCAAACTATTCAAGGAATTGGCTAAGTAAATGGGCAATTCCGAGGTTATCTCTCTAATCAGCTTCATACACCCATCAAAATCAGTGTCAATGCTCAGAACAAACGCACCATTGGCTATTGGCTGAACCAGCTGAGCCATTGAGATTTTATTTGCCGGTAAAAACACGATTGATGGGATTCCGGCCGAGGCGCAGTAAGCAGATAGAGCAGCGGAGGTGTCCCCGGTGGAAGCACATCCGACGCCGACTACAGGACGTTTCATCTTTCTCAGGCGATTAACCTGGCTGACCAAAACGGTCATTCCAAGATCCTTGAAACTTCCGGTATGGCTAATCCCACAGTGTTTCACCCACAGATCGTTCATCCCTAAAAACTGTTTTCCGAACCTCTCCGCCCAGAACAGATTCGAGTTTCCTTCGAAGGCCGAAACGATGTCATCGTCATCGATCTCAGGAAGAACCCATTCCTTCTTCGACCATACGCCCGATCCATACGGCCATCTGCTCTTACCGACTCGCGAATCGAAGAGATCTCGCCAATACGCGCCGTCAAATCGCTTCAAAGCCTCCATATCGTGCTCGACATCAAGCAGACCGCCGGAGCGGCTGCGGTACACGATCTCGTCGAGAGAATAAAACTCGGTGGATTCAGGCGCCGCATTGAACGGAACATACCTTGCTGAAAACGGATTCACGGCGCTGGAACGTTGACGACGAGCCTCATCACGAATGTTATCCTCGGTACGGCGAGGCTTGACGACTGTCTCGATCGGGGTATTGTTGTTGTTTCCATCGGCGGTTTTCCCGGAAGAAGTACAGGAGACGACGACGGGGCGGCGGTGGATGAAAATGGCTGAGCGGTGGCCGTCTTGTTTAGGGTTGAAGGAAGACACAGAAGCATTGAAGAGGCATAAGGAAGCCATTTTTTAGATATAGAAAGAGTCTGAGAAGTGAGATGAGGCTGAGGATTTTGAGGAGGGAGAGAGAAGAGCTAAATTCAACTGAACCGGAAATGTTTAAGAACCGGGCGTTCGGTTTATGCTTTTAGGCTTCTAATCTAAACAGTCTACGGCGGAGCGATCTTTGGGGCCCACGAACTCGAAATCGACATTTTATCTTTGCCACGTTTGTGCTAACATGTTAATAAACTACATCCACTATTTATAAGACAGATAGGGTACACGTATAAGGTTCAGATTATGATCAAAATCACGTTTAAACAACAAGCTCATTGAAGACCTTGCTTGTTTGTATTTTGAAACTATGGGTATATCATAAACCATATTCAATTTTGATAATATTCAGTATCATAACCCATGTTCAAATTTGATAATATGCTATATATTCATACTCAAATTTGCCAGTGTATCATAACCTGAGTTCAAATTTCTTAATGTGTGCAAGTGATAGATTGCTCAACCTGTCAACTGGTCCCTTTTTCGCCATATCCAAACAACCTAACTAAAAGACAAGCTACATCCGATTTTATGACTTGAGAAACAACATGTGAATACTCTAAAATCTCTTAAGAACAAGTAAATATCTCTCTGAACCGGTAGATGTATATGTATAATGTATTAACTGTCACAAACTCACATTTATTTTAACAAGAGGACTCGAAACGACCCCTGAAGAGTAAAACTACACTAGAGAGAAAACAAGTAAGCCAAGTGTTTAAACCAATTAAAAATCTCTATACATTGAGTGGGAGAAAGGGAACTAAACGGGCGGTATGTTTGAGAAGGAGAAACCTTTGTATCCTTTGTAAGCGTAATACGCAATCCGTGTATAGTAAAACCCAGGGATGAACAGAAGACACCCAAGGACAATGAAGAAAATTCCTGGTTTCACATTCAGAAAATCAAACACAGAATGTATCATATCATTACCTGAAGACCTCATGCCCAAATCACATAAGGATAACTAAAGAATGATAGGTCTTTGATGCAGTCATGCAGATTAGAGTTACAGCCACAGTGGAAGAAGAGCAAACTAACAAACTCAAACTCAAAGCAAATCTCACATGTCTATGTTACAAAGCATGTTTGTTTATAAGGGCTGATATAAGCACTTGTCTATTGGAAAAGAAGTCCATCTAAGAAATTTAGGGACTTCAATGAAAAGGCCTAACTTAAAAAACCAATTTGCATACTAGATTAGCTAACACTAGAGCGGTTTCAATCTTTCTTTCAGCTTAATCACATACTTCCTCAAATCTAAATAATTCCAAAAAGCATCAGTGGAGTATCCCAGAATCTCACGAATTTTCCATTTTCTACGCCTATAATGGATGAGAAACACGACAAATAAAAAATGGAGTCCGATGGAGAATTAGCAAGAAGGATAAGAAATCGCACCGTGGCCTCGATCACCGCCCACTCGGTTATACGCCATGAAGAAACCGGAGAAAATTCCTAGGGTTCCGAACACGAGGAGAGACACCGCGAGTGCGATCTCTTTCACCGGCGGTCGGTTATTGACGGTGTAAGATGTCTCAATCATGATATCCTCGTCCGATATGGAGAATGCATGGTCGACGTACGCCATTGTACAGCTCTGGATCAAGATCAACGGGAAAAATCACGATCGATCTAGGACAAGAGCTCGAGAAACGAAATCGTACTGTTTACTTGCTTAGGTCTTAAGAAGTTTATGAGTCTCTCTTGTGATAGAGACTAATAGTTTTGGACCATTTGGTGCAATTTTGTTTTTTTTGTCGTGAAAACTTCGCGTCGTTTGATTGTTTCTTTTCTCCGAAAACGGCAGGACGTGTCACTTTATTTTTCACGAAATCAGAAGGTGAATATAAAAGAAAGAATTCTGATGTGAAAATGGTTTCCTTTATCATATAAGACAAAATGCTATTAAATTCATCTCTTCTTCTGATGACGACACCGATGTATTTAGTATTTACCAATTCAAGAGAAACCAAACCATACAGATCAGAGAGACTTGTTGGGAGGATAGAGTTTCCAGAGAGCAACAGTTGAATCCTCAGACGCAGATGCCATTAGCTCAGAGTCCGGAGAGTAGGACACGGCGTTGCACTGCAAATAAACAAACACATGAAAGCATAAAACACATAGAGTTCAGAAAATACACTGCAATGCTGAACAAGTTGATAAAAGAGTGGAATAGAATGCAAAATGTCTGAGAAATATTCACATACCGTTGCACGGTGGTACTTTAGTATCGCTAGAGCATTTCCCTTGCGGTAATTGTACACTCTTACTCTGTTTTCCAAATACGTAACAACAAAGAGAAAAACTTTCAATCTAGAACAAGCTTCTTCTTCCTTCTACTTAATGAAAAAACTAGTTCAATGGTCTATTTTTGATTTATTGCTACATGTGAAAGAAAGGTGAATTTAATTAAGAGCAAACTTCTACCCAACGTACGAAACAAACATGTGAGTAAATCAATCTCTACTTTCGACCTTGAGTTGGCAAAATATGAACCAGATCATTAAACTGAGTTTAGAATTGAAGAGGCCAAATCTTGAAATTTAATGACTTTAGATTTTGCCGAATGCTAAAAAAAATCAGCGCAGAGAATGTGGGATGCTAACCTGTGGTCCCAACCAGCCGTGGCTACAATTTTCCCATCGGGTCGGATTGAGGTGCCCGATACACCAGGCCTTTCCAAAAGAATCTCTTTTCTCATTGTACACGAACCCTAAACACATATAACAATATTCATGGAATCAGCATCAGACTATGCTTTACAGCAATCACACAAGTGCATCCTCTCTGGCAGATGTCAAACTTACAGTGGAATGGTTGAGATTATACATCATAATTTTGTCATCTGCCCCTCCTGATATACCTCCATCACATGATGAAGCAACACAAAGACTTAAAACTGCATAAAGAAGACAAATAAACAATTTGGAATATTCAAAGAGCAGAAAAAAAATATAAGAAACATGTGGATTCAGAGGATGGAACAAGACCTGGCTCTGAGTGAAACTTTACACTTGTTAGAGGAATCTTAGCATTGCGAATATCCCAAAGCAGCATCGAACCATCCTCATAACTGCACAAGTTTTTGGAATCAATCACCCATAATAAAAACAAGTATGCAAATCTAGGGTTGTCTGGCTTGATAATGGAATAAACAGCTTCGGAAGGAGATCATACCCAGCCATTACATTTAAGAAACCCTGTGATTCAGGAGGACAAAATAATTGAACAGCCATACACATTCCTGCAGATAACTTCCGTGTGAGAATTAAGAAAATTCAATGGGGATACTGATGAAGGCATTCTAGTTTGCACAAATATATTAATGGGAAAACATTCATTTTAATAAGAGATGTACATATGAAGAATCTCATAGATAGAATAATATGAGCGTACCTCTTCCTTTGGTGGAAGCATTTGGGGTTCCATCAAGGCTAGCTTGAGGAAGCTGTATGATCTTGTCTCTGGTATTGAGATCCCATATCTCTACCTTTAAGGGTAGATCAAATCAGAAGAATGAAAAGAGGAAACTGAAAGCAAAACAAAACAGTTTTATGGGATTTTCCGCAAACCAAAGAATTCTACAGATTTCTAGTCACCTCAGTAGGTTGCTCCCCAGCTACTGCTACATAAGTGGTACCATCGGCATGATCTCCATCTGTTATTGTCAAATTCCTAGTAAATCTACGGAATGAGATATCTGTTTTTTTGCTATATCATACAGTTGGAAAAATGTTCAACTTTATGGATAACAACTTATGATCTTACAGTTTAACATTGAGATATTACATGGTATCATTTCAGTCTAAAACCATGATCAGAACCAAAAAAAATTCTAGACAACGCTAGTAAAACATACCTTGAAGCAAACCAGAATCCTCCACAGCTACTTCACTATCATCTGCATATTGAGCATTCGACGTGTCTCCAGCAGCCTGCTCATCACAATTCTTTGCGTGGCCTTGAGTTTCTATCAGAAAAGTTTTAGGTTTCTTAACAAGAGAGAACTTGCAAAAATGATAGGCGCTTGTATTGAATTTTAGTATTGGGTCCCTGCATAGCATGTAAAGTAAAGATTAAGAACATAGCTATCACGAGAATCAGTAGATATAGTTAGATAGCAACAAATGCATAAACAGTCAAAAAGGGGACCTTGATAGACCACCATCTTCCAAGTCCCAACACTTCACAGTTCCATCTCTGCCCTGGCTATAACCATAACAGTAAGTAGTTTAAGTTTCCGGAAATAGATTGATTATGAAAGCACGATTGTTTACACCTGATAAGCTTGTTCCCTCCTAACCACGGACTAGCTGCCACTGCTAAAACCCCATTTGCTCTACTATGAGCCCTGCAAATCCGAACAAGAAATATGAGTTCCATAGTTCATTGCGAAAAGAAAAAAGGAGTTAAAAGTCAAAAATCACAAACCAAGCAGAAGAAACTGCACGGTTCTGAATGGTATCCCAAATCCTCAACTCTCCATCAGCTGAACTGGAGGAAAAAAAAATATTCAATTGCACCAAATCATCAAAATAAGACAAGAAGGCATTCAGATTTCTCCCAAGTGAGGGGCGACAAACTTACCCAGTGAAAAGCAGAGATTTCGATGGATGGAACGAAACATCAATAACCGAGTGGCGGTGTCCTCTAAGCACAGCCACCGGATCAGGCGGCAGCCTCTTGCTCATTTCTGTTTAGCTTCCACACAAAAAGCAATTATTCCTTTCCAAAAATCTTGTACATTTTGCAGCGAGAATAGCTGAAGATCCAAAGCTCGAGAATTGAAAATCCAACTGATAGCTTTTTTTGGCCTTCTTTTTTCATTATGAATTTCTGATGGAGAAGAAGAATAGTTTAGTGCGCTTGTCCTGCAGGATCTACTTTCTAGATGTAAACTACGCGTCGTAATTTATTTTATTTTCTCCTAAAACGGCAGAATGTGCGAGTTTATTTTCGCGAAACCTGAAGCGGATAATACAAAACGGGAAACTAACGAGATTTGATATTCGTTTTGACGGATGACAATATCCGAGTGTCCAAACAAGCCTGAACTCTTCTTACTCAGGAGTCAGGAATTAAGATAGAGCCAAAAGCTATTCTGAGAAACTGAGGAAATGGCTCCGAGATCCGATTCACAAACCCTAACCACCGGCTCCACCATGTCAGACACGTCCGGTGAATCATCGATCGATCCGATATTCCACATTCTCCGGATAATCCCTTTCTCTTTCCTCCGACCGCCACGTCTCCGTCTTAAGCTCCCTTCGTTTACGCTTCCTTCGCCGATGACTGTGTTCGCGCTGATTCTCCTCACCTACTTTCTGGTCGTCTCTGGCTTCGTCTACGATGTAATTGTCGAGCCTCCAGGTATCGGGTCGACCCAGGACCCCATCACCGGATCAGTACGGCCCGTCGTGTTCATGTCAGGTAGGGTCAATGGGCAGTACATCATTGAAGGTCTTTCGTCGGGATTCATGTTCGTACTGGGTGGGATCGGGATCATAATGCTGGATCTGGCACTGGATAAGAATCGAGCAAAGAGCGTCAAAGCTTCCTATGCTACAGCTGGAATCTCCTCCATTGTGATCGCTTATGTCATGAGTATGCTCTTCATCCGCATTAAGATCCCCGGTTATCTCCATTAGATTTAGATCGCTTTCACTTCATTCTGTAACTGGATCTCTAGTTTAATATCTATCTTTGGAAGAAGAAAAAATGTGTCTTTTTGTGTTTTTCTAAACTCCCCTCAAGTCTGGTATGTTCACTCATACCAGATTCCACTTGGTTCTGGAACTGCAGATCGAGTTTCTTTCTTGTGTTAGCCTTTCGTAATTTATCAGTCACATCTTGCGTTGAAAAAGATAATGTGAAATAAGCATTGTTCTGGCCTGCGAAATCACAGTTTACTTGAATTCGATTTCTTTTGTAAAGTTTCATTTGTTGTGGTTCAAACTTCAGATACATGATTCTTCCCATGCAGAATGAGGGAAACTGAAGATCCTTAATTATTCTAAACGATTGATAAGACAAAATGTTATAGTTAGCTCTAGTTAACCACCCAAGAGTAAGACTTGGTTTGGAAGCCTTACATATCTGTCAAAATTTCTGGGAATGAATCAACCTGAAACCGACATCTGTTTTGTTTCTCTTACCAGAACAAATCTTGAACTTACACAAATGTCTGAAAAGTACCAGAAAGAGACTAGAATAGAGCTTATGAAAGGAGATATTGCTAGTTATAACTTAAAATACATTATTTACAATAAGAAGTTTGAGATCTGAGTGCTGTGTATTTACATACTCTTTACACATTTTAGTGATTACTTAAATAAATGAATGACAGGTTGAGTTGTTTTTCTTCCGAAACCCTCGTTCTGCTTCCATTATCATCTGCTAAAATAGGTTCTTGGAGAAAAAAGACGATCAGGAGGTAAGCACATCACAGGATACCTGCTCGAAGCTAAGATATCAATGAGCCATTACTCGGACAGGATGAGCCCCTCTCATTCTTCAATGATCCAAGCCCTTGATCTGCCACTGAATGTCCCATACTTATTGACTAAGTAATGGAATCCCTATGACTTCTTCATTGTCATAGTCTTCTCTAGTCTACCATTGGCATCTGGAAATGGGAAAGTTAATCTACAATAATGTATTTAAAGATTTCATATTAAAACCTTTGTCATTCGGGATAAAAAATAAATTGGATATCTGGAAAAGAATAAATAAGTTTTCAACTTCCAAAGTCAGCTCTGCTTACGATTATCGGAATGAAAAAGATAAGCCGATAATGATGATGTCAGCCACGATTACGGCGACGGTGTCGGAGTTTCTGCCACCGGCACTAAAATCCACCAGTAGATATTTGAATTCTCATGTTGGGTTTGGCGTATCAGTCTCTCAATTTGGCCGGAAAAGATTTCTCTATCAGTATCCGATTCTATTCTGTGCCCGAGAGCCGAGCTCTTCGAGCAGAGTCTTCGCCGTTTCCGAAATAAGTAAGCTTGTGGCGGAGTTTGATCCGGATATTCCGTTGGAGAGAGCATCGACTCCGCCAAGCTCGTGGTACACAGATCCTCAATTCTACCGTTTCGAGCTCGATCGGGTTTTCTATGGAGGATGGCAAGCCGTAGGTTCGGAAACTGACGCTCACTGCAGAAAAAAGTTTTTTCAGTGAGTTTTTGAGTGTTGAATGTTTATATTATTGCTCTTAATTTTCCGTCACTTGTTGTTGATTTGTCAGGATACTCTGAGCAGATTCAGAATAGTCGCGACTTCTTCACTGGGAGGTAACAACACGCATTCAAATCGTTCGTCGCATCATCTTATCTATGCTTTCGGGATAGATATGAAAATTGAAACACATATGAGAATTTGTAAGAAATATAAAACATTGGTGCAGGCTTGGGAATGTGGAATGGGTTGTGTGCAGAGATGATAATGGAAAGATTCATGCTTTCCACAATGTATGTTCTCACCATGCCTCTATCTTGGCATCTGGAAATGGGAAAAAGTCTTGTTTCGTCTGCCCTTATCATGTAATCTTCCACAACACACTTAAAAACTCTACTGATGATGCGGTGAATGAATATGGTTATGAGTCTTATTATCTCAATCTTTGTGGCAGGGATGGACATATAGCTTGAGTGGATCGCTTGTCAAGGGTACTAGAATGACTGGGATAGAGAACTTTGCTTTAAATGTATTGCATGCTTCTCACTTTCGTTTTAATAAAGGAAGATAGAATCTAAATTCTTGCACTTGACTGTTTGAGGAAATAGGAAATGGGACTCAAACCTCTAAGAGTGGCTATCTGGGGACCTTTTGTTCTCGTCAAGGTGACTCAAACCATATCGAGGAAGGGAGAAGCTGAGACTGATGGATCAGTGGCATCAGAATGGCTTGGTACTTCAGTGGGGAGGTTGAGCCAAGGTGGAGTTGATTCGTCGCTTAGTTTCATATGCAGACGTGAATACACCATTGATTGTAATTGGAAGGTGAAGTCATTTGCTGGCTATATTCTCTATCCAAAAGAAAACAGAACTCCAGAAATTGATAATGGATCACTGGAAAAAATGTCAGGTGTTCTGTGACAACTACTTAGATGGCGGCTATCATGTACCTTACGCACATAAAGGTTTAATGTCGGGCCTTGATCTTGAAACATATTCTACAACGGTACATTCCTTTGCTGAATGCGAGCTCCGTTCACACTCCAGACTTTCAACACATGATTCTGATATCCAGTTAGTTGCAACACCAGTGATGAGCTCTCTGTTTTAAAATATCAGATATTCGAAAGGGTTAGTATCCAAGAATGTGGAAGTGGTTCGAAGACTGGTGAAGCAGACAGCTTCGATAGGCTTGGATCACAAGCTCTATACGCTTTCATCTACCCAAATTTCATGATAAATAGGTAACAGACATCAAGTCCATTGCTAATATTTTTTCTGGCTTTTAATCATCTTCGAGTTTTAACCTGACTCATTCATGGCCATGGATTATCTTTAAAAGGTATGGACCTTGGATGGACACGAATCTAGTTATACCTTTAGGACCAAGGAAATGCAAAGTTGTCTTCGACTATTTTCTTGATCCTTCTTTAAAGGTAAAACGAAATAAACGACAATATAAACATATAGCAAATTATAAAATATTCTTTCGGATTTAGGATGATGAAGCTTACATCAAGAGAAGTTTGGAAGAAAGCGAGAAGGTTCAGGTAGGAGCATGAAATGATCTCATTAATACCCAAAAATAATAGTGCTGTTTAAGGAGACTTTGAGTTTTATTGAATGTGAAAGTTTGGTGAATCAGATGGAAGATGTTATGTTATGTGAGAATGTACAAAGGGGTCTCGAATCTCCAGCCTATGACAAAGGAAGATATGCTCTTGTAGAGAAAGCAATGCACCACTTCCATTGTTTGTTACATCGGAATCTTAACACTGGGAAACTGCACTTGTAACGTATGTATATATCTGCATTCTCTAAACCAAGCATAAAATGAAGCCTTTTGTGTATTATATAACAAAGACCACCTATTTATTACATTAAGCTGTCGATTTTGATGATCAGTATATAACTTTATCACTTGGGACACATAATTATGTCACTTAGTGAGGTTTAGTTAATGTACAGCAACAACTAGGCAAAAATAGATATAATTTGCAATTCATTTGATTTATCAACGACATCAAAAATAATAAGAGAGAAGAGGTAAAGTAGTAAAAGAGTATTTCACAGGTTGGATACTACTAAAGCCACTTCTGTTTTGCTAACTGTTTTCTCTTTTCATACTCTTTATTAACCTGCAAATCAACAGATAATTGGTTTAGATGCTTTGAATGGCTTAGCTATAGCGTAAAGGGTAACTTTATTTACCCGATGAGTTTCTTCTCCACCGGTTTATCCTAAGGTATTGGCTGACCGGAGTTTCTGGAACCGGTATGCATTTTCCGATAACCGCTAAAGGCCAACTGGTTATTAAATATAAAGACAGAGCATGTGGTAAATATTAACCGCATTTTATTAATATAAATGTAATTATCTTATATAATACTCTATTAATTAGTCGCCGTATATCTATATTTTCTAACTAAAATCGGACGGAAAACCAAACAGAAATTGCATCAAACCTAATAATTAGTAGTTTTATTTGGTCTTATCAGTTAGCATAAAACAGAACCTAAAGAAGAAAAAACAGACCGAAACCAAATTGTAAACCGGGTTTACCCACCCATAAAATAGACAAAGTTAACATACAAACCTGACGGAACCTATTCCGATTGAGATGAGCCACATCTCCCAATCAAGCTTAGTCGTTGAGGCAAATGTTCCAAGGAACTCAACGATGACTACCTATTAAACATTTACGTCTATGTCTCAGCTCAGATGTACCGAAGAAAAAAAGAGAAGTGGCTGAATTTACTTTGCAGGAAATGGAGAGAGAGATAGTGAGAGAGAGAGAGAGAGAGAGAGAGAGAGAGAGAATCAGTACCTGGAGCACAATGGTGATAAAGATGATGCCCACAAAGAGGTGATTTCTTAGAACTCCTTTGAAAATGTTTATTTCATCTGGCTTCCGTGCGTTGAACTCGTTGAAGACCTAACAAATTTCTAATCAGTTTGTTTTCTAGTGTGCCTAAGCTTTTTTAATACATATATATATATATAGAGGAGTCAATATCCTTTACCTGGCAGATGACAAAGGCATTGAAGATGACTGTATTCTTCACTCTCTCGGGATTGTTGTTACTCTTCAGATGAAGGACACTTATTCCACGGAAATGTAGGATTAACAAGACGGTCACTTGGTACATCGCCTAATAATATGCAAAACAATTGGAGCAGCAGAGAAGGCTTAAAAATATATTGTGATCTTAAGAGAAGTGAATGTAAAAAGAAGAAGAAGAAGAGAGCTTACTTGTACAAGCAAGTTTCTCCACATGATATTTGTAATGAGAGGTTCTCTGAAAACAAGAGATATGAATACAATCGTTATGATAAAAGGAAGAGAAGTTGAGATAACTCTAAATTTGAACACATGCTCAAGTCTGAATAAGAAATGGTACCTTCTGCCAACAGGAGCTCGGTCCATTAAGTGATCTGTTGGTGGTTCGGTGGCTAAAGCAAGGGCCCCAAGAGTATCCATTATAAGATTGACCCAAAGGAGCTACAAATATAGGGGAGAAGACTCTTTACCAATATGGGAATATTCATTTTAACTGAATACTTTTGTGCAGATGAGAAAGAGATTGAACAAATGTTACAAATCTATTATATCGAACCTGTACTGCAGTTAGTGGAACATCACCCGAGGATATGGCAGCCACAACATTGATGACAAGAGCTGCAACATTAACCGTAAGCTGAAACTGGATGAACTTTTGAATATTGGCATACACTGAACGTCCCCAACGGACAACCTAGAGGAATCAAATAGTTATAAAAATGGATACCGAATCAAGATAATCAAAAAGATCATAAACACCTCCAAAGGATAACATTTCTGAAGAAAAAAAAAGTGGAGTTAAAAATACCCAAAGTATCATGCAACAGAGGCGCAGCAACAAGCCTATATAAAGAAAATTGAATCCTTGGAATGCTAAGGTTACCAACCTTTACAACAGATTCGAAGTTGTCATCCAAGATAATGATGTCTGACTTTTCCTTAGCAACTTCCGTGCCTTGGATACCCATAGAGAGACCTATATCAGCCTGAAATTCAGGTGATAAAACAGAAAATTTGATCCTCTATATCAACAGCGTTGTTTAAAGGTTACACGTCGTGGTTTATGTAAATATACTAAACCTCGTGAAGTGCAGGAGCGTCATTGGTTCCATCACCAGTCACAGCCACGACATGTCCCCTCCTCTTCAGCGATTGCACAAGAAGTAGTTTGTCATTGGGTGACGATCTACCCATTACCTTTAAGTTTAGCAACAATGTCAGGTACCATCAAATAACTGCCCTCGATCACAACCTAAATCACAAGGCTCTTACAGATATCTCTTCACAAATTCTATCCCTCTCTTCTTCTGAAAAGGAACGGAATACTTTTCCTTCAATTAGATTAGGCTCATTAGCATCTGAGTCTGAAGCTAATATACCGCATTCCAGTGCAATTGCTTTGGCAGTTTGAATGTTATCACCAGTCACCATTCGAACCTGAGGCCAATAGCAGAAATCAGAACACAAGAAAATAAACAAAATAAGAATTGAAACCCTCAAGGAAAGAAGCGAATGAGATATCCAGCAGACCTTGACTCCAGCTTTTTGACATAGTAAAACTGAATTTTTGACACCTGGGCGACATGGATCCTACAATGTATTGCAGATAAAAGAACTTGCAATGAATTGTCATATGGTTTACACTCAGAACCACGTCAAGGCCCATCACAAAACTCTTTAAAGAGAATTAGCAATGCTTACCTTAATACCAACGATAGCCAACAGTACAAGATCATCCTCAGGTAATACCCATCTAGAAAGTTGCTCTTCATCAGTAGGAATCTTGTCCTCTTCAAATGTTCTGAAGGCAATTGCAACACATCGCAGACTCCTCGTAGCCATATCATCAATAGCATTTTTTAAACTGGCTATCTGAAAAAAGATTTGATTGAGAAAATACAAACAATTTTTTCTATCAAAACTCCCATTACCAAATCTAGCACTGATTTGGGATACAAAGGTTTAATAGCGCAAGAAAAAACAACGTGATACTGACTTGGACTTGAAGTAAGAAAACAGTTTTAGATAAAACACCATGAAGCCTTCAAACTTTATGACATATTATACAACGATAAAGAGAAGCACACTTGCTAACCTTATCTTCACTCATATCTACAAAACTCTCATTCTCGTCCATATAGTGTGTGCAGGAACCCAAAACAATTTCGGCAGCGCCTTTCCAGTGAACACGGACACTTGAATCTGGCTGAAAAAATGAATTAAAAAACTTCACTAGGATGCTGATTGACAAGGGGGAAACAGCCACAAACGAGAAATAGAAAATAAAGCAAGAAAATGAAAACACTTACCGATTTCACTGCTATGCCTCCACGTTTCTTCTCTGAGTTAAATGGAAAAAATTGTACAGCAGAAAACTCAGACCTAAGGGCATCAAAATTCATACCTAACTGCAGGGCTTAAACAATTAAAAGGATTAGTTCTCGTCACAGCTATACAAGGAAAATATAGCTGGAAAATAGACCTTTATCGCCCAATTGAGAATTGCTCTTTCTGTTGGAGATCCAGAAACCTGAATCTCACCACTCTGTTATCAGCAAGCACATATACATTATTACAATACATCAACCGAATTAGAAACCAAATGGAAAACAGTAAAAAGTTCCAAGTATTTTAATCCTACTTCAGATCGGAACACACTGCCAGTTGTATTATGAGCAATGCCCTCAACAAGTATGGATGTAAAAGCAGGTGGCAATTTTGAGCTGCTGTCCGGAGGATCCATCTTTTGGAACCCAGCATAACACTCAACAACGGTCATCTGAGAAAACAGAAAGTATTAGGGGAGTCGCTTGTTGGACACAAAATTCGAAATAACAAAAGCTTGCAACAAGGAAAGCCCATACCAGAACTGTAACTTGAAAGACTGAGCCTTTATACTGCTAAGTGTTAGTGTGTTAGCAAATTAAAAAAAAAGGAAGAGTAGTAAGTTTCACCTCGTTTAAGGTCAAAGTTCCTGTCTTATCACTGCAAATTGTTGTTGCAGACCCCATGGTCTCACAGGCGGAAAGTCTGCGCACCTGAAATCAAAGTTCGATTAAGATGCAAACAACTTCTACATATATGAATTTTGTATTTATTTCATGCAAGCTAATTGAGTCTCAAAAAGTAAAACAAACATACCAAAGCTTTATCTGCCATCATTTTTCTCATGGAGTATGCAAGACTGCCAGTAAGAAATAGAAAAGATCATTGACAAAAAGAAAAAAGTTGTTCTACTAAATTTTACAGCAGATCTATCAGTGTCTACAAATCTTGACAACATAACAACTAAGTGTACTTTCCAACTCCAAAGGCCAACACAAATGCTATCACTGAAATGTTAATTAGAAGACAGTAGACTTACGTCAAGGTAACAGCCAAAGGAAGCCCTTCAGGCACTGCCACTACAACAATTGTAACCTACAATATTCGGCAAGTTGAGCTGAACGGCCAGAGATATGAAAAGTAAGCCGACGACAGTATTAGCCATGCTGATTTCTTCTAAGAGACACTTACTGCAACAGTGAAAATTTCAACAAGATCATCTAGTACGTGATCAAATTTTGTCCTCCCTCCAACAAACTGTGGGGCTCCATCTGCATTTTTTGTGTGACCCGTAAAGTAGCTGCACACAACAAAGATTATTCGTTCAATAACCACTTACATTCAGTCCACACAGTACTTAGTTGTCAGAAAAAAATTTAAACGCACCGGACAACAAGGACAAATAATACAACGCCAGCAACTGTGAGCCCCACAATCCCGATAAATGTTGCAACACCATTCAAGCGTACCTGAAGGAAGAAAAATTTGGATGAATATTGATCAACAAAAAACCAAAAAATTACGAATAGGTCAATGTTGGCATTCACCTGCAATGGTGTTTCGCCGCCATTGTCTTCGGAGACACTAGCCATTAGTAAGCCCCATTCAGTGTTGACCCCTACCCCAGTAACCTGAGTTTCAAAATTAAGTTTGGATCCAATTAAACAATTCGGGAAGAAAGTAGCATTACCGGAGGTTTTGAATGCCTCCGACTCAAGTTTTCCTCTCATACAGAAAATCATGTTTTTGCTCAGCAATTCTCCGACCAAAGATAACTTTGTTCACCAGTTAATCATTTTTCAAATCGTTCTCCAGTAAAACTACAGTTACCAATCTGTTTGAGCCACACTGTCATAGAGTGTAAGGATAGTGTTCGTCAAGTCTTACCAGCATTGTCCCATTGCCATCTGCAACTTTACAGCCAGACATTAGGAATGGATCCTTAGCAGAATTTTTGTGAACCTGAGAGAAACAGCTCGTTTAGACACATGAAGGCAAAGATGGTATTTTTGCAAATGCAAAGGCAGAGCATAAAGCATACAATTTTGCTCTCCCCAGTCATGCTGGACTCATCAACTGCAAGGGAATGGCCAGCAACTAAAACTCCATCAGCAGGTACCTAATGAAATTATTTGCAAATTTTTAAATAAATTATACTATATCGAAAGATAAAAATAGCTAATACTGCATTGAAATATTTCTGCAACTTGCCTGATCACCAATATTGAGGGGTATGACATCGCCGACCACAATGTCATAAATTGAAATCTCAACTCTTCTCCCACCACGGGTAACCTAACATGTCCACGATGCACTTTCAAGATTAAACCAACAAAAAAGACATCATACATGAGACGCATGATTATCCAAGGTGTCACCTCTAGACGTATATTTCTTTTCTCTTCATTTAAGTTCTGGAATTGAAGAGATTGCCGATAATCGCTAGTAGCTGCCAAGGGAAAAGGTATAGAATTTAGTAGAATACATGCAGCAATCATATATATGAGTGAAATCAAGCTCAGCAAGGAATACCTGTCACCACAATGACAAGAAGAACAGCAAAAGCAATGCTGATGCCATCGTACCATCCCTTTTCGATACCCTAAGAAGGCATCAAAAGAGGTCCCAAAAGCTCAGGAAGACTAAGAAAACTATAAACCGATGGATAGTGGAGAATAATTTTCTACCCTCGTGCTATCGAGCTTCAACGACGAAGCAGAAAAGAAGCACAAGAAAGGCTTGTTTAAATAATGAGGTACACTAATCCTCGAAAGTCTTTTTGTTACAATTATTAGCCAACCATTCTAGAGCTATGTCACATGGAAAGGACCCAAATTTTCAATATATGCATTGCAAAATATATTGTATCCATTCCTAAATTGGATACCTCGGTCTTTATTCCCAGTGCCAAAGACGCAGCTGCTGCTACAATCAGTATGATCAAAGTAAGATCTTGAGAAGCTTCCCATACAAACCTCTATAAATATGAGGAAGAAAAGAAAAGAGGAATCTAGATATTAATTAAATGGAATAGCCTCACAGATTGAAGCAGAAAAACTACAGTTATGGAAGCTGCTAAAAGGCAAATATTTAGAAGTATTGATACCCAGAAACTCCTCCCTTTCTTCTGGGGGTACGTGTTTGATCCAAAAGCAGATTTCCTTTTCGATATATCATCATCGTCGCCATGTATACCTTTCTCCAAGTTTGATCTTAACAGATCAGATAACCCTCTGACCTAATGAAGGAAAACAGAGGATAAGCATATGTGAATAAGTTTGATGGCTGAGAATTAAGTGCCGGAGGGAAAAGTAATCGATCAGCTAAAGCAAAGACATGCCCCTCCAAGTTCTTGAAGAGATCCTATATTTTGATCCCTTGATATCGATACAATCTGCTCCTGTCCAATACCAAAATCACCACCGCCAGGAGTGGGAGGTGAACTTGTAATTCCTAAATATAAATATAACGTCAGTCAGCTACCTAATCAACTCATATAGTTATGTAAGGGAATAAGAAAACTTGGAACAATCAATTGGTTCTATAGTGATGTCCTCGGCTCGCATTTACAAAGTGATTAACTGATTCTACTGTTTATGCCACATATAAAAGATAATCAGCTCAACCCACTGCAATGAAGACCAATCACATTTTGAAGGAAAAAACATGAGTCAGCAAAACAAAGATCAGACCTTCCCTCAGCAGAACTTATGACTGCACAACTAATCATAGTGAATGAAAACCATTAATGCATATAAAACAAAAAGTAGTGACATGGGAAATGCTTAGTCCCTACGACACTGCAAGAGAACAAATACATGCTTCACAAAATGGATGAAGAAAAGTAAATTAAGGAAAAGAATAAGAAACTGAAAGAAATTACCGTTCAATTGGATTGCAGCTGCCTTAAAAAGATGTGCAGCCTACGGAAGCAAACAGCATTGATTAGACACTGTCTACACGTTTATTTAAGAAAATTTACTAGCGAAGATTATGTACTCGTATTGCTTGGGCATGCGCTCTCATCTTCCTCAGCATTCGTTTCTTGTCTTCTTCTCTTTTCAAGTCAAGAGTATATCGAAACCGACGAGAAGCATTAAGCACAAGCGCTGCTTGCTACAAAACCAAATGGACGTCAACAATATTAATTTGAATCCAATAGACGTCAAATTCATCCAAATCAAAAGAGCACACAGGAAAATTGAAAGGAGATTCAAATGTGCTTAACAAATGAATGAATCAATATAAACTGGAGCAAGAGCATTTACCCTCCAACGGCGTAGTCGCTCCACTGGAGCATTCTTAGTGCTGGTAATGTCAAACGGACTATCTTCACAGTCTGTAAAGCTGCTGGTTCCAGCCTCCACGTCCTTGTCATCCCCTCGTGGGAACTTATTGAATTGTTCACTCATGACTGTCAGAAAGACGGCACCAACACGCTCGTTTTAAGCTAAAAAACACAACAGAGGAAAACACACCCAAATTAGAAACAGTGTAGCTTTCTTCATTATCTTCGTTCACAAAAACTCCGTAAAGATCTCTAAAACCAATCTCAATCCAATTCAAAACCCAGTACCAAATCAATCCAAAGGCGATTCGAGATTACAGCTTAACAAATCTCTTCTAAACAACTCCCACATTTCACTGTTCCAAAGTAACAACCACTCCTCACTAAGCACCAAACCAAATCGCTCCACCATAACCAAACAAATTTCAGAACCGCAGTAAAATCCGTTTTCCGATTCCAGCGGGAGAATCACATAAAGGAAAATATGCCGGAAAATTTTCCCGGTAATTTAAATTTCAAAGCGAGAAGCAGAATCTGATTCAGTGAGTTACTTTGCTTTAGTAGTCCAACAAACGTGTAGGGTAACATCGTAAATCGTGCTAACCAGGAATAAACAAATCCAACGAAGAAGCAAAAAAACAAAGTAAAAGAAAACCATAAATCTGTGTGATTCCAGAAAAGAGATATATGCAGAAACAAGTTTTCTATGGTTACTGTTAAATTTTTTATTAAAAAATACCTCAATTATCTGGCAGAAGGAAAGTTCAGAGGCTTTCTCAGCTATTTCCCTTGATTCTTTGATGCTCTGCTAGTTTATTTCCGTCACTTTCTCGAGAAAGAAAAATAAGGACGAAAATGAAGACAAAAATGAAGACGAACGCGAGAACTTTAGGAAACTTCCTCGAAGTAGCTTTGCTGAGCCTTTGACTCGTCACTCGGCACCTCTGAACTTTTTTTTTAAGTTGTATTCCTTTTTCCCCCATTATTTTAGATAAATCATAATCCATATTTATACGTATGCCCAAAAAAAATATACTTGAGAAAATTAGGAAAAAATAATATTTCATTTCAGGTAGTTTAAGAAAGTATATTATTAAAAAATTTACTGATGTTCTCGTTCATAACTATCATCAATGTAACTAAAATTTTATACATATGTAACTAAAATTTTATACATATGTCACTAAATAAATAAAGTAAATAATTCATGTAAATTCCTGTTTAATATCGGGTTTATCCTTTTATTCAGCTTTGAATGAGATATAAGTGAAACAAATATAGAAGAATTCTGGTACGATAATTGGTCAACCTTCCGAATGTTCAATCTTCGGTTTTGCATTGTGGTATAGTCCTGAGATGTAGTTTTCTCTTGTGTTTGATATTGCGAAACATTTATAGAACCAAAAGTTTGCCTTGAAACTCCTATTTCGACAAGTATCTATGTACTTCTCAAACTTTGGTTATGAATTATTGTGAAGAAAAGAAACTGTCGACATCTTCACTTGAAGTTGATGGCTATGCTTCAAATGAAAGGGTTTTAGTTGGTATGAAGATTATCTTACACCAATTTCAACAACTCCTATCGGATCAATTTTCATTCCACGTCATTAATTTGTTCTTATTCTTTGATGTGTAGTATTTCTTCTATGGTTATTCGACACACTTGCGGATTAAAGAAAAAAATGGTATTGGACTTTGTCATGTCATGCTGAAATGTTAGATTTTGACATTCACATTACCATATATATATTCGAGTTATGATAATCAGTTATATATTGTGCTTTTAGACTCAGCTTACATCAACAAGGAATATTAAAAAAATACTACGAGAGAACATATTCTTCTGAGAAATAAAATAGTACTAAAAGGTCAAAAAAGAAATCTGCAGATTAGTTTAATTACTAATAAAATTCTAACAAATTGATATTAGTCCAAATCAAATTTTAATTAACTTTTGAGTCCAAACAAAATCATGTTGAAAGAAAAAATATTAAATGAAATTTTCATTTAAACCATCTATTTTCAAGATTTTCTATTCTACAATGTTGACCATTTTTGGTACAGTAAAATAACGATTGATTTGGTTACTTTTATAATTACGAATCAGTAATTGACTTTAGTATCGACAAGTGTAGTTAATGCTATGATGAAAACAGTATCGCGGAATGATAATTTGAGCTTCTAATCTTGCTTAATTAACGTGAAACATGCATGACACAATAATTATGATAAGATTTTCGCTATCGTCGGAGCCAAACATGTGAGAAAACATGTTATGTGCCAAAACGCGATACAAACAAATTAAATTTAGTAATTTATGATATTAACGAGTGATTGATTGAAAATAAATCTGGTGGAATGGGCCGAATGGCGAATACATAAAAGCTGAGTATTGTGGCACCAAGGCAATGAATGCATGCACGTAACAAACGTTTTCGACAACTCATTTATTCATAAAATCCATCTTTCCATTTTCATATACTGAAATTTCGATCTATCTCCATAAATTTCGATATCCTTTTCGGAAAATTTCTCATAAAATTACATGTAGATTATACAAATTCAAGTTAGAATTTTGAATTTATTTCATGTATTATCGACATATAGATATCTTCATCATAATCTAATAATAAAGATTTAAACCTATAGTGGAGAGTTGTAGATCAGAGGTTATTTGGTCAGACAATAATAATTTATTTATACAGTAATACCATAAAATAGTATATTTTAAAATTTTATCCTAAATCTAATATCGTAAAACTAAAATTTCAAAAATAACATAAATAATTATGTGAAAAATACTTATTTATTTTAAATAAATTATATATTAAATATTATATTTGAGTTTCTTTTTTGTAATTTAGATTTTAATTTTTTATTAAGATGAAGTTTTAATGAATTTTAATTTTAAAATTGTGTTTTTGTTGGAAATTTAAATTAATGATGGTTATTTTGGAATAAAAACTTAAAAATATTATATTTTAGAGAATTATCCTAAATTATATACGAATTTAAAATATATTTTCTTGCGATTTGTAAAAATAAAAAATTTCGAAAGTATGTATTTCCCTCCTAAAGTGACGTAATTGTCAACTTATTCTTCTATTAAATAATAAAATAGATGAAAACAAGCAAATAATGTCTATTTCATATATATCAATAATGGTGGAGTTGGAATTATTTGGCATATCGTACCATCTAGACATGTGGAAGGAAATTTCTCGGAAAGAACACAGCACTCGCTCCTGAATTTGACTCCTCGTTCTTATTTCAAATTCAACCCTTCACATATCTCACGAAAATGGTAAACTAATATTAATTTTCAGAATACAAACATTTGTGTTATATATACATATAACCTATATAAATACTGAAATTTTTAACGTCACAAATCACACATATTTTAAAGACTACGGTTTGAGTGATGCTTAAGCTAGGGCTAATAGTCATTGTTCTAAGTTGGTACACCAAAATACAATATTATTTACTGGAAAAATAATAATATTGATTGACCTCTCATATGTATCAATGATATGATAACCCTAATTACTCGCTGGCCTGTTTATATCAGTCCATGCGAAATTTCGTTTTTTTCATAATAGAGTGAACACATTATAGCCAGCCTCACACGTGTACAGTCGAGATTGGACTGACAAAACGTGCATGTTTAATCAAATTAAAATCTCCGTTGAGCTTTCACGTATGAAATTAGATTTTATATTCTAACAATTCGTGATCTGTAAATTAAATCGAATAAAATATATAAGATATTGATGCATGATATATAAAACATTGATATATAGAATACAAATATGGTAATTCCCTACTTTAAAAAGAAAATACAAGTCATGAGATTTTATTCAAAATTAGATTGGCCACAAATGTCATGACTTACGAGGGATGGGGCCATACTGGACGTGGATGTGATTAAACTTAAGTTACTTAACCATAGGCCCAACAATCTCGTTAAGAATCTATTCCGTTAATTCCGTTTATTTCATGTGATTTTGGTTTAAAAGCTACTAAACCATATAACTTATTTCTTCCATATGGTTCCAATCAATTTGGTTGGATTTCATTTTTTATGTTCTATTCGTGATCGAAAAAGAATATAAACTGTACAACTGCAATCGTTATAATCATTTGGAAAGCAAGATTATGAATTCCCGTCTTAATCGTATCAAAAGACCTGAAGTGATCGTGATTTGTGAAGGATAATTGAACGTTAAACAAAAGTATTACGTTGAAAAGAAAAAAGAAAAATATATAGACTGTGTAAGTTCGGCTTTTCGGGCACAGAAAAGACATGAGAAAGTCTGCACTGACAATGATTTGAGGTCTGAATATCAAACCTTATCAAAATTGACAAAGACACATCAATCAAATTTTTAATGAAATGGGACAAATATTTTCCTAAACTCAATCAAACATGTTTTCATACAAAATTAAACTAAACCGGAAATCTACTTTGTTTATAAAACTCGATTAAAGTTATATTTGTTGAGATTCGAAATAAAACGAGATCTGGAATTGTACGTCTCGAATCTAAAGAAAGAGACAGGAAAAATTTCTATTCTTATCCACCAGAAAAAAATATGATAAATAACATCCCAACACCTGACCACCTGTTCGTGCTCTGTCCCTTTTATCATGTATATGCGATTCAAGTCATTATAATTATTCGAAAATATAGAATTTGATCAATTTTGAACGACTTGTTCTAAAATGTTGTTTATTGTAAGACTAGATTCATACTCACGCTACCTGTGGTGAAAAATTTTCATAAATTATATTTTATTAGTAAATATAAATTAAATATTTATATAATTTTAAATTTTATTTAAAATTAATTTTAATATTAGTTTTTGTATATACAAATTAAGAAAAGAAAAATAATTATTTTTTACGAATTTAATAGTATTTTTTTAGTTAGCTTAATAAAATATATTAATTCTCTGATCAAATTAATAACAATGATATATTTGTAATTATTCTAATAAATTAAACTCATTTATATATTTATTTAAAATTTATTGTAATTATTTTGTTAATAGCACGTCAAAATAAAGTTATTTTATTACTCAAATAATATATTAGGGATTACGGTAGTAATTTAAATATATTTATATTTATTTAAAATTATTTATAAATTAACGTATACAAAATTTTAAAAAATAAAAATTATTGTTTTTGCAAATGTAATAGTATTTTTTAGTTAGCTGAATAAATTATATTTATTCTCTAACCAAATTAATATGAGTGGTATGTATTGTAATTATTCTAGTAAGTTAAATCCTTTTATATATTTAAGCTGAAACTCGTTACGGTGTTGATACGTCAGCATGATATTTTTATTATTAACACGTCAGGGTAAGTTTAATTTATTAAAAAGTTTCTGAAATAATATATTAAGGATATGTATTATAGGTCTTACCTTTTTTTGGTCAAGCTGTATATCTTATCTAAATTAGCAGAATACGGAAAGTTTCTAGATGTGCATTTAATTTAGACGTTTGAAATGTATTGGCATCTACCAAATATAAAACAGTGAATAAAATATCTATTTATATACAGTTAGATGTTTGACTATGGTTGTAATCCGATAATTAAAAATTAAAAAGAGTTAGAAAAATGTAGAGTTGAATTCAAAATGTTATAACTAGAGCAACTAGCTAGAACAAGAAAATGGTAGAATATTAGACGTATACTTGGTGGAGAAACAAAAAATTAGACACACAATTGGATGGTTTCATTTTACAAATTCAATGTTCAAACTCCGACAACAAGAAATGCGTCGAAACTAATGTTCGTAAAGCACACTAACTATCTAAAGTATTCACATTATCAACATCTATTATAAAACATGTTACAATATAATATATAAAACATTAGAATAAACGATTAAATTTGGTTTTTTAACTGATACCTCAGTGTGTTAAGAAGTCGTAGTCGTTGGCAATATTTTCAATCAAGTTTTAGAAAAGGATATCATCTGAAAACTAGGGTTTCTTTTCTTTGGCTCATAAAGAAAAAACTAAGATAAATGGAATCAAATTAAAAGATACTCGAATATGCAAATATACCCGAATAACTAGTAATTTAGATTCATTTATATATCTTTTGTGAACACACAATTATATTTTGTAAATTAGTGAAGGTTAGCAATATAGAAACTAAAATTGTAACTATTTTGGACCACAACATTTATTTTTATAATTTTGTCCATATCATGTTCAGTTCCAGCTAAGACGTACAGCAAAACTTTGGTCTCATTCATTTATTACAGAAACCGGTCACTCAATCACTCAAACACAAAATTTTGAAATATTTATCTTAGTATACATTTTTCCATTGAATCTTGCGGTAAAAGTGAAATTTCGTAAAGTATTTCTCGAATTTTATATGTTCATTGATGGGAACATATTTGTTTAAACTCTCAAGTTTCTTAAATTGAGAAATCAAATACCCCAACTATCAACTACATACATTACAATTAGTCAATGTTATATTTCAATCAAATAACCATTGGATTTTAACTTAATTTATATTTTTTGCTTCTTTAGTTCAACCAGAATTTCTAAATCAATTTCGAATTGAGCTCTTGGTTTGAATTTAGAAGAGAAGTAATTCACGATAACTCTTAGTTTTACCATGACATTTGTGACTTAGTATAACGTTGACTAACTTACTTAATTTTTAACAGTCAATAAATTTAATCCGTACAATTGAGAAAGTATTTATTCTACCAATTTCAAAATCTCTAATATATTATTTGAAAAATATTTTAGAAAAATAACTTTATTTTAACGTGTTATTAACGGAAATATCATGTGACATGTCATCAATATAGTAAATTTCAAATAAATATATTAATGAACTTAAATTATAATAATTACACTATATGTCATAATCATTAATTTGATTAGAAAATCAATATATTTTATTAAACTAACAAAAATATGATTAATTTCGTAAAATATAATTATTTTATTTATTTTATTTATATATACAAAAATTAATATAAAAATAATATTAAATAAAAATAAAAATTATATAAATATTAAATTTATATTTACGAATATTTTTATCCAGTTCAATACTTAAATAACCATTTTCTCACGTTCATTCATATCTTCATTTTATATGCATAAAAAGTCATCGTGAATTTTCTTCTTAATAAAATCATGGTGCTTAATTAACTTGAGTTCCACGTTGTTACTATGGTTTATTGGTTAGGAGTAATTAATCATGGAAATGAAAAGATTTTTTATTAACAAAACTGAATTCCACTCATGTAATTAACGAACACAAGGCCAACGAATTCTTTACACTGAAACAAATTTATGATGACAAGACAGAGCTTAACGAAATTAACCAATGTCACCACCAAAAGATGGGGCGTTTTCAGCAAATCAGAAATTACAGAGGGAAATCTGCAAAAACCTCAACATTAAGAGGAGCAGAAAAAATAAATAAATAGATAATAATTCTCAAACCCCTCTGTTTTCGCTGTCTCTCTCTTGCAGGGTTTTGTTTCAATAATACAAAACAAGACGACGGTCGCAGGAAGAACAAATGTACTTGCGGTTGATCTTGAAACAGAGTGGTAAGAAGCAGAACAACCATTTCTTCTCGATATCAATCGACGAAACTTTGCCGCCGCAGTATGGACACGACCCCGGTGCTTGTTGCCGACCAAGCTCCGTCTTTTCCTCCTGATATATAAACTCCAAACACATTTTTTCTTCTCCAATATTCAGGCCACTTCTGGGTCTATATATAGTTTCTTAATCTCAAGTCTGGGTTTGTTTTTCTTCTTTCTGGTACGTCTGCTAGGAAAAATCTAGAAGTGTGCAGAAAAAGAAAAGAAGATTATCTTATTACCAAAAAGGGGAGAGACTTCTTAAGTGAGAAGATTTTTCCTTTTTTTGGTTCATAAGAACTTTGCTGTATGGATTGGGAATACAAAGACGACGAATTTATAGATGGAATGACGATTACGTGGCATACTATCCAACAATAGTAAAATATATATATTTCTTCATTTTATATTCCAAAAATCTTGAGTTCGTGAAATCAATTATCTAAGGTGTAGAAGTATCTTTTGATAATATTTATGACAGGTTTCACGAAAATACAAATATTACATATTTCCAAAAAGTCGTAATAAAATGGCGTTTGATGTCAATGGGAACAAAAACTTAGTCGACGAAACAAAACAAAAAGATGGCAGCAAAAGCTCAAATCGTTTTAGAGTTCACTTCCTTAGCCATTTGAATGATGTAGAGAAGTTTATTAATCGTATCTCAGGTGTCAAAAGTAAATGAAACAACTTACTAAACCCAGATTCAAGACTGGTCTCATAACAAGAGTACCTGAACAAGATGGTTTCCGAACTCAATTTGCACCAACATTCACAGATATTTACAGACCCTATTAATAAGGAAAATTGCCTCTCAATACTATGGAGTCTCCGATACATCATAATTCTACAATACAAGAGCTCAATCAAGAGTGTTCTGTAAGTTTCTTCCTCCAAAAACTTCTGTAGATGTACCTGGATAATGGAAAACCTGAGGCTTCTCGCAACGTATATACCATATCAGGAAAACCAAAAATTGAATTGGTGCATCAGGATTGTATCCTCTGCTTAATGAATCAAGAATTGCAAACACAGTGTGGTACCTTCAGATCCAGATCTTCAAACACCATAGAACGGTACCTAATATAACCTTCTAATGGGCTACTACTACTTTTGGTTATGAAGTTTGCATCACAAAGAAGAAGAAGAATATCAGACATCAGGTTTTTACTCCCAAGTTCTTCAGACATTAGATTGTAGAGTTTCTATCACATTTCTAATGGTTTCTCGAAGCAAGTTGACAAAATCAGAATCTTTTTGCACTAGAATGCCCGTTTGAAGAACACTTCTTAGATGGTGTCCGTGTGTAGGTTCGAATCAAACAAGATACGGAGACTGTAAACATGTACGACAGTTTGAATAACAAATGGCCGATTGAGAAGCCTGAACACTGAAGAGCAACACTGTTTTTTTTCCAGTAGAAGCGCCTCCATAGACCATTATTTGAGGACTATGGAAATCCAACGGGCCAATTAAGACGAATTAGGTCAAGAATCTGAGAGTTTCTTCCCGGAAAAATTAGAGAGAACAGCATCCAAAGTGATTGATTCTTCCCAAGATGTGATATCATCAACGGTTGGTGCGTGGGATTCTTTAGGTTCTTTATTCTCAACAGTCACTGAGAGCCTAGTGCTTCTGCTAGTGACTTTCGAACTCGAACAAGACATTTGAGATAAACAATGGATACAGATCTGGGCAAAGCACAGACAAGAGTAAGCCAAAAAGAATCTAATTGAGAAACAAAATATTAAAAAACAATCAGCCTTCCGGAGACGGGGAAAGACAATGGCGTTACGTGTGTAACATGATGTCGTCCTCATCAGAACTCATTACGTTTACGTGTTTAACACGATGTCGTTTAGGACTTCAAATTTGATCATGTCTTAAAAACGACGCACTACCAATAACATGGGCCACAATTTCATCTTTCCTTTAAGGTTTGTGGGCTTAAACGGAATAATTTCCTTTCAGAAATATATTTACTGAAATGACGTCGTATTATCTTAACTAGAATGTCCAACCTATTCATTTAATCTATATACATTAAAATCTCTATAAGCAAGCAAGACAATGAACCATTTCATTTGCGCTGACTAACCTAACTTTTTAAAAAGCCCCAAAAGAACAAAAAAAATATATACATATGTAAAAGCATAGGATAAAATTCGTTATAAAATTCAACAAAATAAAACAAAAACAATGCGACATGAGACATACAAGTTTTTGTTTTGTTTTGTTGAAAACATAAGATAAAAAGTTTGTAATAATAAATGGAAAGTGGGATTAGGTTTAGAGATAGGAGATAGTAGTTTGACAATTTGTATATAATATTTTTGTGTCAACTTGTATATAAACTAGTAGTAGGACAATAGATAGCTTTTTAAAAATTATAATATCTTCAAATTTCTTAAATTGAAATATGATAGGAAAAGGTCCACTAATGGGAGATAGTTGCCATTTCCGCCGTCTGATAATATTGTGAGTTGAGTATTATTATTACACCTTTTGGTCAAAATAATATAATTTAACTTATGTTGGGTTTCTTCAATTAACAATAAAATAAAATACACAAAATGTTGGGGTTGGTTTGTGGTGGAGATCGAGAATGTGGATCCACGTTTAATAGAAATTGAAATCGTATTTAATAAAATTAGAAAAATGATTTTAATCCATTATCTCATTTTATGATCTTTACTCGCACCATATTACGTTTTATCTCTTAATTAATACTATGCATATAGTTTTAGTTTATAAATTTATGAAAATAGTTGTATCGCCTCTATATCCATCTCCAAAATGTGCAATTCGACTACATCTATTATCGTATGAAATTGTTAAATCTTCGTATAAATATATTAAAATATTATGCCGGTCCGTTGTCGTCAAGTGACAAAAAAAAAAGACGAATGCAGAAAAATAAATTTAGTGAAATAGATAGTTAACAAATGAATTAACTCTTTAACATTCATACTATTACAATTAAAAATCCAAAATTTGGGAATTAGCTATTTAACATTCATACTATTCCAAATTAAAGTTATGTGGTTATGTCATCAGTGTCTCTAAACTAAATTTTGTTTTTGTTAATCATATCATCACCAATTATAGTTTTAGCATCTTGGTTAATACAATTTATCATTTTTACAAGACAGAGTAACATTATCTGAGTCATAAGCTGTTTTGAAAAGGATTTAATAACTTTTGGTTCATTAATATTAATATGTGAAGAGTTTTTAGATTATTAATCAGTTTTGTAATAATTTTTATGCATGAATTTCACGAAGTATAACCAAAACCATTAATATAGTCATATTACTTAATTACAGTTACCCTTTTCTCAACTAAAAAGTTTGTAGGTACCATTTTTTATTTATTTATATGCATAATGATATCATTGAATTCACTAAAAGTTCAACATGTTGATTCTACAACAGACACTAGTCATGTTAGCTAGTTACTACAGATAGATGTAAAGGAAAATACCTGAAGTTGTTATATATATAGTGGAACGCATGAAAGGTCTATAAACTAAAACTATTTGTTAATTAAATTGCAATGCTAATCATTATTTATGACAAAGTGGTTTGTCCATCATATAAATAACTAATAATGATATTGTAGGCATACATAATAGTTAATTATTGATTAGTAATGGAGAAGACATGGGCATGCAATGCTAAAGGTGTCTTAGTGACATAATCACTTTGAGCAACTTCCAAAGTTTACACCCCTACATATTGGCATTAAGCCAAACACTGTCTCGAGCCACTCTCAGTCATAATAATGACCTTTCCACTACAATATGACAAATGGTTTGTTTAGTCTACATGATGCTTTATCTCAACTATGGATTAATCCATTCATATCACTTTCATTTTATCTAAGTCTTTTTGTCCAAAAATCTACCCAAGTCAATTCGAATGAATGATCTACATTAATGCAGTTTAATATATATATTAAAGGATATAAGGCTCTCAAACGATGTACAATAGATTGAAGATATACATAAAAATGAAATAATGTATATATAACATTCAAAATTCTATACGAAAGATAATGGAATGAAAAAGTGATATAACACTATTTCGAAAAAAGCAATAAAAAGCACATTCTACATGAAGTGAGGCAACTTATGACACAAATAACAATGCAGTCAAAATCCACTTTTCTTCAGTTATGATTAATTTCTTCATAAAAAGCAATTTGTTTTTTTATAAAAAGAACATAAGTAATATATAACTCATTGATTCTAATAAAAACATTAATTAAAGACAAAGCTAATCAACAAAGGAAACATTGATTCTATTAGGTAGACAAGTACCCATGAATCGTTCCTCCTGGTATACCTTCCTTTCTTCAATCATATCTATACCCCCCAAACATAGGTTAATTACACTTATGCCCTCTTTCCCGCCCTTTTCGACCGTTAATAAACCCGTTTGAAAAACCTCTTTCAACCATTTTTCAAACAAACCGTTAGCAAAAAACCCAAACCCTTTGTAAAACTTATCAATCAATTCCGCATCAACGGAAAACCCGAATCTCTCTTCCCGTTGCCCCAGAATCTCCTCGCACGAATCTTTGATCTTCTCCATGAAGAATTTAGTTATATCTTTGCTCGACAATACTGTGAAATCAAACCGGTTCTTGATCAAATCCAGAAAATCTTCGTCAATTCGGTTTGAGATTTGAGTAGACGGTTTAGATTCTTCGTCGTCATTGGCGTCAACTCCTAAGTTGAGGTCAAGAGCATTGGATCCAATACTCAACCGTCTCGAGAAGTCTTTCTTGATGTTGCTTATATCACAATTGAGAGTGCCTTCATCCTCCTCCTCTTCGATTCTCGGATTCTTGTTCTTAATCGTTATCGGTTCAACATCGAATTCCGGTTTTCTCTTGTGATTAACCAAGCCAGAACTCGACTTGTTACATTTCAACATCATTGGTATGAAAAAATGCTCATTCTCTTGACATTCATCATCTTCCCGAGTTAAAAGGAAGATAATTTGGCTCTTCTTTCCTTGAAATTCGTCCAAATCTCCAGAATTTCCAGAATCGAATCGATCTACCAGGAGTTTCATGAAACGGGCATCGGCTAAATCAATCTGTTCGATCAAAATAACTACTTTTTCTCGGTCTCTCAACGTGTTCTCGAGCTCCTCGCATACTTCAATTGCCTTGGATATTCTCAGATTGATCTTTATCATATTATCGAGTGACCCAAACAGAGAAGTTGTGATTGTGAGAGCCAATCTTCTTTTCGCAGTCACATCGTTCCCGGAAAGCAGCATCCAACTATCTCTCCTCTTACTTCTAGTTACAGATTTTTTAATAGCTTCAACGATTGAAGGAAGAACTTCCCTTTGCCATGGAATGTTTTCGTCAAGCTTTTCCAATAATTTGCTCATTGTAGTCACACTCTCTGGTTCTTCTTCATCCGAGTTCTCTAAATCAGAAGGAAATGGAGAATGACCAAGTGCAAGAGTGATGTTCGTTTCTACACCTTCATCACTGTTACTCTTGAATCCATCCAAACTCAATTCATCGGTCAAATTTTTCTTTAGACCTTCTTGATGATTATTTCCGAAACTAAACTCGATAGTACATGAATTCTGCCGTCTGAATTTAGCCACCGAACTAAATGAACGTGAGTTTTGCTTCAGACTCGAGTCCACAAAAGAAATCGTAGCTGCGGAGTCCTGTAAAACAGAGTTGCTCTGTTCCGCCCTCCCACCATAGCTTTGAGCAGTCATACCGGGTTTGCGGTGGTGATGAGCTTGACAAAACCGGTTCCATTTTTTCTTAAGTCCTCTCAGTTCATCCTGAAGCTTAAACACACAAAATAAAACCAATTCAAGTAATCGTAGAAACGTTGATAACAAACTAAAGATCCTTCATTTATCAACAAATTTTGTACCTTTTGGTTAATGTTTTTGCTGTCTCCATGAGGTTGCAGCCAAGGGGGTAAGATTTTGTGTTGAGCTGATATAAAAGTTGTTGTTTCTTTTTCATAGTTAAAAGCACATTCTCCGCAGAAACTGAGTTTATCTTTTTCCTCTTCCTCACCTGCTCTTTCTTTAACTTCTTCCTTAACTCTAAATGGCTTCATCTCTATCACTTGAGAAACCATTTCAGAACTGTGACCACTGGAAAATAAATTGATTTAGTATTGATTGTGAGTACTTAAGCTGGTAATCAAAAATCTCGAAAGAATAAAAAAAGAAGAAGACGAAGAGATAAACCTGGAAGCATGGAGGGTTAATGAAAGTCCTCCTGAAGGAACTGAAACAGCTTGAAGAGCCCACTGAGCATCAAGTGGAGGCTGCTTCATTTGACATCTCATGTATGTTTGGTAAGAAGCTGTTCCCAAGAGCCAAACTTTGGCTCCTGAGTTGCTATAACCATACACCAATCTCCCTATCTCTTCCACTAGATGATCTGGTGCACTGTAATTGGAAGAAGATGTGCTGTTACCACCGCCCCAGACTGCCCAATCCAGATCTCCAAGACAAACAATCACACCTTTGGTACCCCAAGATGTGAAAGAATCAATTTTTCTCTTCAATTCCCTAATGTGACCCTCTATATCATCCTCCTTCATGAAGTTCAACCCAGCTTGTGAAAACTGAAACTTGATGAAATGGGTTTGTTTTAGATCATCTGGAACTTCTCCTCTCTCAATTCTACCCATGAGTTTTGCAACAACTCCTTCTGTTAGAGATACAGAGTCTCCAACTATGACAATGTTCCTCTTCTTGTTGTTCTTCTTCCCTAGAAGCACTTCGATGACCGGGTTTGCGTCTCTCATGGGAAAGGCTTGATCTGGAGTACATATCTTTCCTTTAGGGAAATGGAAAAAGGGGTTTTGCTCAAAAGAGTGATGATTGGTCATGTGAGCATGCCCTCCTTGATTGTTTTCACTAGAAGAAGGTGAACAAGGAGAAGAGAAGACACCAACAGAGGAAGAAGAGCCGTAGAAAACAGGGGAAACAAGAGAGGAATCATCCTCTATGTTACTCTTCACGGAGACACTAGAGAGTCCAGCTTCTCTCATCACTCTACTTACACTAGGATCATCAAGTATAGACACAACGAGCTGCTCGAGCTCGACTTTAACCGCCAAGAACGGCTGGTTCTGCTGTTGCTCCACACACCCTCTCCTCTGATGCGCCTGTGCTCTCTTCAGAGCTGCGACTAAAGCATTGGAGAGCGAAGGCTGGGTCTGAAATAGAGGGTTTGGATTCGTAGGGAGTCTGTTGAGAGCAACATTGAAACAGAGCTCGAGAGCTCGACAATGAAGAGAAGGATGAGCCATTTGGCGACCAAGGGGTGTGAAAGGATGAGATTTGAGACATGCCCTTCGGAAAAGATTGGATCTTGTGGAAGTTAACATCGTCGAAGCAACGTGAAGAGGAGTGACCTGTGAATGGCCTCTCCTTCTTGCTAAGGTAAGAGATTGCTTCAAAACTGAAGCAGCCTCTGGTGTTAGTGTCTGGTGCACGGTATAAGCCCCTGTACGCATCACAATTCACCCACCTTAAACTCTTAACCACTTTCAAGTTTTTTTTTCTCTTTTTTATATGAAATTGACCTTGATTTTCTCTCTACCCAGAAGAAAAGCTATGGAAGTTTTTGAAGGTGGAAGGAAGAAATAGTAATGGAGGAAGCAAACTTAGTGTTACACAGATATGTTTAGTCTGAGAGAAGTATAGAGAAGAGATGAGGAGTGAGCAAGTTATGATTTTATATTGCTGGGTTGGTTTCGTACTTTCGATGTTGTTTTTCCTTTTTCTTTAAATTTCAATAAATATAATTATCATTCTTTTTTATGCAAAGAAGAAAAAAAAATATAATGATTATTGATTAAAAAAAATCATTTTTATGGTTTTAGTTTTGAAATAAATTGTATTCTCCTTTTGCTTTCGTCTTTTGAATAGCAAGACAGCTTTCTGAAGCTTTTTTGAATTCCCCACTTCCTTCTTCAAGCTTCGTTTCCCTCCACAGGTTCAAGTTTATATGTAATGAAATCTTCAGGACCCGATTAATAATAGCGGAGGCCCAGTCAGAATTTTGTAGTTTGGTTATAGTTTTTATTTAATTAGGACACTCTAAAGTTTTTTGAAATAAAACTTTTTTTTAGTAGTTACTTTTTTTTAGTAGTTACTTTTTAGGACCATATATATAACTATTTTTGTTAAAATTTTCTCATAACTATTTCACTAAATGATTGCTTTAATGTTTTTTTTTCTCCCATGACTTAGGAATTATGCAAGATTAAATTCAAAGTAAATACAGATAATACCAATGAGCATCTTTGCGTCTCCATCAAACTCAGCTCTTGTAATCTCATACTATGGATATAGAGACTGGAAAGCCAAACTTCACTAACTCTTGTATTTTTAATTTATAGTTTCTCGTTAGCTTATCTAAGTTTAGATAAGTTTTTGTTTGTTTCTGTAGCTATAACTGAACAGCAGAAAATGTAGAAAACAAAAAACAGAAAACGTTGAAAACAAAAAAAAACAGCAGAAAATATATATAAGGTGGTGTCACTCTCTTTGACGATGATCTTTTAAGAGAGAGATTTCATTCTTCAAGTGTCCCAAAAACAGCAACAACCTGTCCCCTCTTTCAATTTTCAAAGCATTACTCTCTCTCACTAAGCACATAAAATACATATGTGAGTATGTACAAAAATTATCATTAGTTATAAATTTGATGAAACTTCAGAATAAGAACGTATATCAAAATTAGGCTTGAGCATTCATATATTCAATTCGGTTTCGGTCGATTATTTTCAGTTTCAATTTTTTTGGTCGGTAAGATATATCAAATATCCATTCGGTTATTTTTATATTTCGGTTCGATTTCGGTTCGGTTATACTTTGGTTTCGATCAGTTTAGTTATTAAATTTCAAAACCGAAAATAACCAAAATAACCGAAAATAACAAAAAATAATCGAAAAATTCAAAAAATAATCGAAAAATTCAAAAAATAATAAAAAAATAACCAAAAGAATAACCAAAAATAAACAAAATATCCAAAATATCCAAAAATATTTTGGATAACCAAAAATAACCGAAAATAATTTGATTTTTTGGATATTATTTTAGTTTTCGATTCGGTTTTGGTTAATAACCAATAACTATAATTTTCTAAAATAATATTCGTTAAGTTATTTTTTTATAATCGAATAACAACCAAAATCAAAAAAAAAAATTCTTTAACAAAAAAACATAAATGGATCCATAATGGACCAAAAAGATATTAGAGACGACAAGTCGGGGACAGAAAAGAAAGGACCAAAAGGGAAGAAACATCAAATTAAAGCAAACAAAAGAGTAAAGAAAGAAGGAAATCTAAGAGAATGTGATTAAAGTTACAACTCAAGAGTGAAAAAAACAAACAAATAAAAGCAAAAAGAAAAGGATACAACTTATAAGAAATAAAAACAAAGAAAGACATAAAAATATAGATTACTGCATGCATAAACCAATGACGTATTAACTGATCATTGCTGCCACATTCTTTATCAGATCTCTTAGTTTCTCTGATCCCAACGAGAATATTTCTCTTTATTGTTTTCTTTATAAATCTTCTTTTTATGTGAATTTAAAGATTTTGTTTTCCTAAAGAAAGTATATCTTACAATTTGTACTGCTTAGGGTTACTTTTATCATATCGATTCAATCATAACCTTCAGGTTAGATTAAAGAGAACAGATTTATAAAGCCCAGTAGTAAAAAAGTAATCAAAATTAAATTAATTCCAACACTATTTCCGTAAGTTTAGGGCTATTGTACTCTCTTAATGAAAATTAGATATGACAAAACTTGGTAATATTCAATTCTTTCGTTAACATTCAATTCAATTCTTATTTACTTTATTCTCATTTAAAAAATGTAACGTATGAAAAAATTTAACCTATAAAAACTATATTATATGAAATAGATTATGATGTTTTAAATCCTTTATGGATAAAAGATGCAACTTTGGTTTCATATAATTCTATAAGTATTTATATGTTAGTAGTGAAAAATACTAATCCAATATTTTTGTTCATTGTCGATTTTTTATAGCTAAGTACAATTTAACATCAAAATTACATATAAAAGTGGGAACAAATCATTGGGGAGGATCGGTCAAAGAGGAATAATTAAGCTCTTTCTTTTTAACAATTTTTTTACTGTCATTCACTTTTGTATGTCTTTTGTTGGGCTACAGAAGAACGAATGTTTCTTTACTTCCATCACAAGACAAACAACTAATTCAATACTCAAATATTTGTTAATGGTTATAACTTTTATTTTTAAATAAATCATTTCAAATTATCAGTACAATATATGCATGGAAATTAGTAACTACTCCTAAATTTATAGCATTTATATGAAAATTTTTATAGCATTTATATGAAAATTTTAATAGCATTTATATGAAAATTTTTATAGCATTTATATGAAAATTTTTATAGCATTTATATGAAAATTTTTATAGCATTTATATGAAAATTTTAATAGCATTTATATGAAAATTTTTATAGCATTTATATGAAAATTTTTATAGCATTTATATGAAAATTTTTATAGCATTTATATGAAAATTTTTATAGCATTTATATGAAAATTTTTATAGCATTTATATGAATTATGGGTAACTTGATTTGGGAGATACACATTTGTTTTGTTTGTCCATCGAAGATACATGTTATTCAATTCTTTTGTTTTCCAAAAAGGAATAAAATATAAGAAACTTGTTTTTTCCCTATATATATGCCTACGCAAAGACACTTGCTTTTATCTACAAAATATTTGTTCTTACCTGTTATGTGAGGGAGAAGGTAGAGTACAAACAAAATAAATAATAACTCTATAAAGTTTGAAAAGAGGAAATGTAGAAGATTTTGAAATAAATGGAGAAAAACAATATAGCAAATTAAGTTCAAACAAAATTACATTTGATTCATTATGAACAACCTGTTTTTCTCTGTTGGACCGGAATCAGAAGGTCACAATGCATATTTTCTCTGGGCCGAAATCAGAATACGTGCCTATGTAAGCCCAATATCATTCTTCCAAATCCTGAAATAAAGTGAATTTAATATAAAGTAATATACTAAAACATAATACTTAATAACTAATCAAGCACTAAAAATAGTTATTTGAGTCGATAATTCATGATTGAAACAAATTACAAGTTATGATTTTGATAACAACTACAGTTTTCAGAACAAAAACAAATTTATAATCAATATATACTTAACGGTTTAATTTGTATTAAATAGTGAGCTAAAGTGAAGTGGTTATGTTCAATGTCCACTTCATCGAACAAAAGATAGAATCCGACAATACTGGGAATGTTTAGTTGTGTCAATTAAACCTAAATATTCACAAGGTGAGTCCTTCGGAATATTATGAGTGTTCTACGTACATTTAAAAGCTAAATTCGCTTTCTGCTTAATATTTTATACTCTCCAATATTGTTTTTTAAAAATTTGAACGTTTTGAATGAGTTCTTAAACAAAACCATACCAATCTTGTCATATATAATCATCTGACACGTGGAACATACGAAAATATGTTAATATAGCCAAGTAATTTTATTATAATTATCTTTGAATTCTTAATCAAAACCATATCATTTTGGGCCACCCTCCACATATGACTTTAATAATGTAAAAAACAAATTCGCAATCGTAAGGAACCAAACACTGTTTCCTTTCATACATTTGAAAATACACTCTTTCCACTACATTTTTCTCAAGATATATACCAATTTGGAATTGAGAGGCAAATTAATTTGAGATCCAAAAATGGATGGCATTTTAGTGTAAAGTCTAGTATATTACGAATCTTTAATCCATTGATGAATTTGTATTTATCAAGATAAACATAGAGAACTATATATATATATATGTATATATATATATATATATATTCCCACTAAATAAAATTCATCCGAATAATTCCAATCAGGACTCCACTTGATCGACCGTGTCAACCCAATAATATAAACAGGTTAAACATTTTCCTCGTGGGGCGTCAACTATAGGGTTTGTGTGCATTTGGACATGTCGTGTTTGTGCGCTTGTGTTCTTCTCATATAAATATTGAAATCTTTGTCACGATTCGTTGTAATATGTCACGTGATTTTCCTAGTTTTTGTTATACTTGAACAGCGTAAAGAATATGAACTTAGATAATAGTTTGTATTACATAACTATATGCTCGTGTTTTTCTCAGAAAAGTATTGAAATCTTTGTCCTAAATAATCTACCACACGATTCGTTGTAATATATCACGTGATTTTTAGGATTAAACATATATACTTTGGAAAATATCATTGTTAATTGGTCAAAGAGGTTTACATAAGAACTGGATATTTGTTAATTGCCAAACAGCGTAAACAAACTGAGTTTAGATGTGTAATAGTTTGTATTACATAACTTTATGCTCGTACTCTTCTAATAAAAATTGAAATATTCGTTGTAATATGTCACGTAATTATTTTGCCTGTATAAATAAATGTATATTGTAACATAATTTCATGAGAGCAGATAGCAATCTTTTATAATCACTTTCGTCTTTTTATCGTCATCAATTTATAAACAATGATACAATTTTTCAGATAAAAAAACTCATATGTATTAACCGATTTTCGTGAAAATTTGATGGCTGTTTATGTAGTTAAAAATCGAAATAACTATCGAAACCAAAACTAAATTGAAATTGAAGTTGTAAAAATCGAAATATGTCGTATTTGGTAAACAAGGAAATCCATGTGACTAATTGATATGATAGTGAGTGAAGAAAAGGAAACACATACTAGATCTTTGAATTGACGGCCAAGATCGTAATTGAAATTTTACATATCCCACGTGCTCGAAAACCGTACCTTCTCTCTCTGTCAGACTCTTTTGTCTATAAAATCTTCGACACACACTTTGTTCGGACAGTACAAAAGATAGAAAGAAAGAACCAAAAGAACAAACAAAACCTTCCGTTTCAAGAAAGCATCCTATTTGTGTGTCCGAAAATGGAAGATCTGGATGATGAGTACAAGAATTACTGGGAAACCACAATGTTCTTCCAGAATCAAGAACTCGAATTTGACAGGTACTTCTAGAATCTTGTAAATTTCTCCTTTTTCAAAAAAAAGTTGGTACGTATAGTTAATGAAATTATAAATATTCAGTTGGCCGATGGAAGAAGCGTTTTCTGGTTCCGGTGAATCGAGTTCGCCGGACGGAGCAGCAACGTCGCCGGCATCTTCGAAGAACGTCGTCTCTGAGAGGAACAGAAGGCAGAAACTAAATCAGAGACTCTTCGCTCTCAGATCAGTCGTTCCTAATATAAGCAAGGTGTGATTATTAATTAATTCCATTAATGGTTTTTCCTTAATCAACTGTCTTTTCATAAAGAATTTAATTTAGAAAAATCGTCACCAGCAAGTTTTTTTTTTCTGTCAACATAAACAAAATAATCGAATAAACTTTTCTCTTTCTTTCTCTTTCGACAGAAAATAAATATTATATATTAATTATATTGAGTTTGGTTTAAACCAAATCCAACCAAAAAGATTAAATAAAATTCTTAAACTAAAATATATCCTAATAAATTATAGCTGTAGACGTGTAACGATTTGAGAATAAGGAAAAGGTTTTGGTAAAGTTATTAACGTTTATGAAATATTTAGTTGGACAAGGCATCTATCATCAAAGATTCAATAGATTATATGCAAGAACTTATTAATCAAGAGAAGAGGCTTGAAGCAGAGATCAGAGAACTGGAATCACAATCAATATTGCTAGGAAATCCGATAGGAGATTACGATTGCGTCAATAATTTTCCAGAAAACAATCAACACCAAGATATCTCAGATATTAATGTGTTGAGATCAAAGAGATTCAAGCAGATGGATTACAATACTCTTGGATCATCGATAACTAGAGTTCATAATCACTCCCCCATCGAAGTTCTTGAAGTAAGTATCATATGAATCTTGGTTACATGTTTTTGTTTACACCTTTCGAAATGAATTGAATTATTCTAAATTTTGTAAAAAAATGAAAAATAAAAGATGAAGGTGACGTGGATGGGAGAGAAGACAGTAGTGGTATGCATAACATGTAGCAAAAAGAGAGAAACAATGTTGCAGCTTTGTAAGGTGTTGGAGTCTTTGAATCTCAACATTCTCACTACTAACTTCTCTTCCTTCTCCTCTCGTCTCTCCTCCACTCTCTTCATCCAGGTCCATCCCTCTCTCTCTCTCTCTCTCTCTCTCTCTCTCTCTCTCTATATATATATATATACATTTGATGAATTTAGCACACATTGTTTTATTAGCAATCATGTAGTGAGTGGATGCAAATTACAAAATTCTTGTGTTTGGTATTTTATATTCTTGAAAAGATATGATATTAGAATCAACTTAAAAAAATATATATATAATAGAATTTTCTAGATGGATATGCTAACCTTAGTTAGGTTATACTATATAACACACCAACCAAATATATATTTACATATATTATGTAACAACTAATCAGACTTTTATACCAAATTCAAATTTTATTTGGTGAATTTAGCGAAATGTTGTCTCCTGACGGCACGTAGACAGATGCCTTTTGTGCACATCAATCAAAATTTTTTTCACCCACATCAATCAATTATTTGAACAGAAAACGAATGACCAAGTGCTTTAGTAAAGTTGATTGTTTTGGAAATATTAGGTTGTTTTTAGAAATTTTTTAGGTAACAAGTCTTTATTCTAAAAAATGTACTGTTCATTTTCTAAAACATACAAATTATTATATAAGAACAAATACTTTAAATTATAAATAAAATTAGAATATAAAATTTTTTATTTCCATATTTAGTATACAATCTAAATTTGGTAAATTTTTGAAAAAGTTTATTAATAATATATTTAAAATATAATATTTTAAAAATTACCTTTGTTTTTATTCATTATACAATAGTCCAATAACTTTTTATTGAAAATAAGTCAAACTATTTTGGAAAATCACTATAGCTATCACTTAGACGGACCCATTTAGTTACTACTTTGTTCCCACTTGTCTCCTTCAACGAGCATAGAAAAATCATATCAATATTAATAATATCCTAATCAATAAAAACTCCAATTATTGAGGTGGCCTCGAGCCCATCATCTCCTTTGTGAAGATAGTTTAGGATTAGATTTTCTTCGAAGCTCAATGTCATACTCCACAAAAATTATTTAAAATCTCTAAAATCAATTTTTTGACAACAATAAAAATACTTAAAACATTAAAAATACAGAGAAGGATAATATAATTACATTTGTGTGTGAATCCTGAAACTCTTCGTGTCGCATTGAGCGTCGTTCAAACGCATAAAGCAGGAAACGTGGCTGATTTCAACTTCACGAGCTTCAACGTTTGTCTCTTATTACTTTCCATGTTAGCACGTGATTTTTCCTACATTACATCTTACATTAACTCTTTCTTTGTCGGCACATTAATTCTTCATTCATTGACATTATATAAAACATTGGCCAAAAGCACAATAACAAATATTTGTTTGAATTATTTCCAGAAATTTGTCAAATCCATAGTAGTAAAGCATTTTTCTCTTTTTCACTCGGTTTTGTTCAGATTTGTTATTATTTTGTAGTAATTTTATCACTTCTCAATCTATTTTCTCGTCGTTAAAATATTTTAGTTTTTTATTTGAAAAATCTAGTTACCAAAATGCAATCTAACATGCTAAAATAATCTATTTTCTGACAATTTGATGATAATAGTATATGCTTAGGTTGGAAAAATTCCAATTACAACAAATATGGTTATTTCTTGTCTAACAAACGAAAAATAATACTATAAGTAATATTATATATTATTTATTTCACTGTATTAGTTTTTGTCCACTTTTTAATAGTTTTAGCTTATATAAATAATATAGTATAACGAGACGCTAAAAATACAGTGAAAGTAGACAAGCAAGAAATGGAGAGTTGGTGAAATCTTTACTCCAATCATTTAAGAAATACAAATTGCTTTTTCCATTTTCAAACCTGTCTTTATCTGTCATCTTAAATATATATACAAAATCAATGATTATTTTACGATCGGCACATAATTAGGGATTATATATTACTTATCATACTAATTAATAATATATATAATTTAAAAGGTTGTAAACTTAGAAGTATATTACTTATACCTCTAATTTTTACAAGTATTAGTAATATAATTCGTAATTTACGAAATATATATATATATATATATATATATATATATATATACAAAATCCATTTTTAATGATAAAAATAGTGAATTCACTTTCTCATTTTCAACGGTAAAAAATTAGAAACTATATTATTTAAATTTGTAATTTACAAGTGTAAGTAATATAATCCCCTAATTAATGAAGTATATAATTTAAAAGATTGTAAAATTAGAAGTATATTACTTATACATCTAATTTACAAGTATTAGTAATATAATTCGTAATTTATGGAATATATATAGTTGTAAACTTAGAAGTATATATAAATGATGATGAAGTACTTTTTTGTTGATTTGTTAATTTTATAAACTTATCAGAAGCTTATTTTAAATCTATGAATGCTGTACAGAGTGAGTTGAGCAAATATTTTACAAAATGCTTTTAAAGTAGAGAGAAGAAAAGAGTTTAAAAAGGTTAAAAAAATTTATTACTAACAATGATAAATCGCTGAATTTGCAGGCGGATGAGGAAGAAAGCATTGCAATAGAAGCCAAAATACAAATGGCAATCGCAGCTTATAATAATCCAAATTGTCGTATCAAATTCTAATTTATTTCTTGTTACTAAATCGGTTTTATACAATATATGCGAAGAGTTATTTATTGGTGTGAGAAGTATTGAGTAAGTTTTTAATTGAGCTACAAAACATCTGATGTGCAATATTATAAATTAAAAATGCATATGATGTCCCTTCATGAAATCTCAAAAATATACTGGTTTACAATCTTAACATTCATTTACATTTACTGACAATCTTAATAAAAACTAATATTTGATTATAAATTCATCATTATTGGTAATTAACATTTTTTTATAAACTAATAATTTAAAATTCATTGACTAATAATTTTATTTAAAACTTCACATACAAACTGAATAATAAAAAAGTGACATGAGGTATTCTTAGACTAAGTTCCCAAAGAATTTAACAAGACCAAAACTAATCTCTTTTTTGTGTTTTTGTCTTACCATTTCTCCATGATCTCTGCTATTGGAACATTCACTACGGAGTCTTCTTCAAGTAAGGAAAAAGAAGAAGACTTGCCTAACTCTTTCCGGCCTTTTCGATGTTCTAAATCTCTCAAGCCTCTGAGTCACATCCAGTAACTTATGTTCTGTTCTACATAGCATCTCCAATTCTTTATCTTCCCTCATCTAGCTCCTGTCTCCTCCTCTAGAGGCATCTTTCAGCTGATTTCGCTGCTTAGCTCTTCATGTAGCTAAAACACAATAAGAATAAACAATTTTGAAAATATAAATTGTCTAAACCACAGGTCAATACAAATTCATAGGAGCAGTATTGAATCAGTTACTAGTTATGGTCTATAGTTCATTTCGGCGGAAGAGACAATTTATATCATACCAGTAGGGTGAAAGCAGAGTCATTATGTTCCAGGTGTTGTTTATTTTCATCTGTACGTGTAGGAAAGGAGTCAATGGTCTCCTCCTCGTCGTTATTACAGGGAAAAATTGTTATTTGATTCATAGTGGAATCCATCCGAGTGGAACAGTCTCATCCACAGTATCTTTCAACTTCATTAGTTTCTTCGTTGTTCTTCATGACTGCTTCGGGTCCAGAATGTCCAGAGACTGTCTTATAATTCTCAGGTTGTTTCACGCTCTCTGTCTATCATAAATGATCAATCTCATTGTAAGAATTTTGGTCTGAAGCTGTGAGGTATTAATACTTGGCAAAACACACACAAATACCCGAGTTCCCTTATAGGTACCTCTCGGAAAGGAGAAACTTTTATTAAGAAAAGTTTACAACTAGGAAAGACTAAGAAAAACACTTTTGAATCAAAGAAAGCTCTCTCTCTCTAACTCTCTCTCTCACGTTTTTCTTCTAGCTGCAGGTTTTTTCTCTGGGATACTTCTCACGGTTGACCTAGAGAAGTCTTATATACTGGAGCTCCAAATCTCTTAGGGTTTACCCTAAGAAAACCCGTTTGGGCCCTCTGGCCCAATACCAGAAATTAGTTGGACTCACAAACTCCACCTTTTATTATTAATTCAGATCTGGGCCTTCTGAATTTAATAAACAGGCCCAAATAATTCCTGAGTATTTAAGGCACGTTTTGGACAACCCTAATCTCCATTTCTCACCACTTGCCGTTTTTTTTCTCCTGAAAAATCGATTTCAGATTGTCCACTTTTCCTTCCTGCATTTTTCCTTTTTTCTCTCGCGAAACCTCCTCTCACAGCGACCTCCCTTTTCGGTTTTTTTTTCTTCCCGTCGCCATCTTGTGCTCCTTCTCGGTTTCTCCTTCTTGGTTTCTCCTTCTTTCTTCTTGTTTTCTTCATGAGAATCTCCTCTGGTTCTCAGCCTACGGCTCCTCCTTCTTTCGCGACCTTCCCTTCTTCGCGACATCTCTCACGCCATTGAAGCTTCTTGAAGCTTCTTTCGTGAATCTTGGGTTCGATTTCACCTTGCGTGAGTGAGATCTCCTCCGAGATCTGGTTTTGCTGCTCCTCCTCCGTTGCGTTTTTTTTTTTTTTTTCCCGAGAAGACCTCCTTCTCCTCCTTGTTCTTTGCACCATGGAAGCTTCGATTTGAAGCTTTTCCGGAGCTTTCAAGTTTCCCGGAAGCTCCCTCCACCGTTGCGATCTTTTGACCGTGGGGATCTCGGATCTTTTCTTCTATGGCTGGCCGTGGGGATCTCGGATCCGACCTTCGCCGCCATTGGAGAGAACACCTCGAAGCTTCGGTTGTCACGGAAGGAGGCGACCTCGTTCCGCGCGTGAGATGCACGCGCCTGCGCGCGTGAGATGCACGCGCCTGTGCGCGTGAGATGCACGCGCCTGTGCGCGTGAGATGCACGCGCCTGTGCGCGTGAGATGCACGCGCCTGTGCGCGTGAGATGCACGCGCTGGCATTCCTCCGGCGCCGTTCTGGTCACGCGCCGGTAACGTTCCGGTGTACCGATCCACGCGCCAGTCTCACGCGCCGATGACCTTCGCCACGCGCCGGCGTCACGCCGGCAGTCCACGCGCCGGCCACGCGCCGCCGGAGAAAGTTTCAAAAAATTTCTGACCTGATTTTTTTCGCCTGTTTTCCGATTTTCAGGTCCTTTGCCGTCTGGAGCTCCACCTTGAGAGATATGGTCCTCATCTCCTTCCCCTCGCTGCCTACTCACAGGTAACCTTGATAGATGGTACTGTTTTCATCTATACCCTCCATTGTCAGACTGGTGTACTACCAATGTCGTTTTTCTTGTCTCTGCGAGGACGAGATCCTGACAATGGGATAACCTGGAGCGATGCTCTCAGTCTAGCTGAGATTTACTAGTTCGCAACACAGATCAAACTTCTGGCCAGGTAAGCCTTTAGTTAGGAAATCTGCTGCATTTCTGCTAGTATGAATCTTAGATAGTCGAACCTTGCCTTCGTTTAGGATATCCCAGATGAAATGGTATCTAGTGTCAATGTGCTTTGTTCTTTCATGATGAACTGCATTCTTTGCTAGCGATAGGGCACTCTGTGAATCGCAATGAATTGTAACACTTTGCTGTGTAAAGCCGAGTTCATCACATAAACCTTTCAACCATATGGCTTCTTTGACAGCTGAGGCGAGTGCCATGTACTCAGCCTCAGTTGTTGACAATGCCACAACTGATTGTAAACTAGATCTCCAACAGACTGTGTTCCCCCAAACTTTGAAAATGAAACCTGTTACTGATCTTCTCCTGTCTAAATCAGCTGCATAGTCCGAGTCACAGAATCCTTCAATGTTGAAATCTGAACTCCTTTTAAACACTAAACATCTCCTAGTAGTTCCTCTTAGGTACTTCAATACCCACTTCACAGCTGACCAGTGTTCTCTTCCTGGTTGGCTCATAAATCTGCTAATGAGCCCCACTGCAAAAGCTAGGTCAGGTCTAGACCCTACCATAGCATACATTAGACTTCCAACTGCACTTGCGTATGGAACTTTTTCCATATGCCAATCTTCCTCTTTCCTTTCTTCAGCAGTTAGACTTCTAAGTTTGAATTGAGTAGACGTTGGAGTGAAAACTGCTTTTGATTCTGCCATTCCAAATGTCCTCAGTACCTTTTCCAGATATACTTCTTGGGATAGAATCAAAGTTCCCTTTTGCCTGTCCCTGATAATATCCATACCTAGAATCCTTGAAGCTTTCCCTAGGTCTTTCATCTCGAATTTCTGATTCAAGCTGTCCTTTACCTTCTTTATCTCATCCAAATCCTGTGAGGCTATCAACATGTCATCCACGTACAGCAAGAGATAAACTGCCTGTTTGGTTTGTACATTTCTCATGTACACACACGGGTCCAGCTTGCTTCGTACAAAATTTTGAGTCTTCATGAAGTTGTCGAACTTCAGATTCCACTGTCTTGGGGACTGTTTAAGACCATATAAGGACTTTTTCAGTAAACAAACCTTGTTCTCATTTCCCTTCTTGACAAAACCCTCTGGCTGTTGCATAAGAATCCTTTCTTCCAATTCTCCATGCAAGAATGCTGTTTTGACATCCATCTGTTCCAGCTCATAATCCTTGTTTGCCACTAGAGATAAAATGAGACGAATCGATACATGCTTAACAACAGGAGAGAACACCTCGTTGTAGTCGATTCCTTCCTTTTGAGAAAATCCCTTTGCTACCAGTCTTGCTTTATACCTTGGCTTTTCAACCCCTGGAATTCCTGGTTTAAGCTTGAATACCCATTTGCAGCCAATTGGTTTTGCTCCTTCTCGCTTATCAATCAGGATCCATGTTTGATTCTTCATCAATGAATCCATTTCTTCTTGAGCAGCGGATTCCCAGAATTTCTTGTGTTTGTTGAACCTAATCTCTGCAAATGACTTGGGTTCTTCCAAGTTGATCTCTTCAGCTGCAGCTAGAGCGTAGGCAACGAAATCAGAATCCTCAAATCTGGAAGGAGGGCGAATGTTCCTCCTTACTCTGTCTCTAGCCAGCAAATAGTCAGACACTTCTTGCTCTGGTTCTGAGACATATTCCTGTTCATCTTCTTCTGAACTCTCAGGTTCCTCAGAAGAACAATCTCCACCTTGAACAAATATGTCTCTTTGACTTGTTCCACTTGGGGTTGGTCCCTGAATCAAGTCATCACTAAATGATACTTTCTTTTTACTCTTTTCTTTGATCTCGTTTTTGGCTTTCCCAGAAGTAAGAGTATCCTTGAATACTTCTTCTTCATTAAATATAACATTCCTGCTTGTTGCGCATCTACCTTCTTCAGGAATCCAGACTCTGTATCCTTTAACTCCAAAAGGATAACCCATAAAGACGCCCTTAACTGCTCTTGGGCTTGTCTTTTCTTGGACTATGTGGACGAAAGCTGAACAACCAAATCGTCTGAGGTGAGTCAGCTCAGGTTTTACACCTGTCCACGTTTCCTCAGGTAGCTTGAAATTCAGGGATGCATTTGGGGACCGATTGATGATGTAGACAGCAGTAGATGCAGCTTCTGCCCAAAACTCGTGCCCCAAACCTGTCTCAGCCAACATGCATCGAACCTTATCCATGATAGTCCTGTTCATCCTTTCTGATACTCCATTTTGCTGTGGAGTATATGTGCAGGTTCTATGTCTCTTGATTCCTGACTCTCGACATAGATTATCCATATGTTGGTTGCAGAATTCTAGTCCATTGTCTGTTCGTAAGCATTTGATTCTTTTCCCTGTCTGATTTTCTACTGATATTTTCCAATCTTTGAAAGTTTGAAATACTTCATCCTTGGATTTCAAGAAGTAAATCCAAACTTTCCTGGAAAAATCATCAATGTAGGTGACAAAATACTTACATCCTCCCAGACTTTCTGGTGTAGAGGGAGATCCCCATAAGTCTGAATGAACATATTCCAACACTCCTTTGGAAGTATGCTTTCCTGTAGGAAAACTCTGTTTGTGAGATTTTCCAAGAACACAACTCTCACAAAACCCCAATTCTTCAACCTGATTCTGCGACAAGTAACCTTCCTGCACAAGGATGTTCATGTTTTTCAGACTCATATGACCCAATCTTGAATGCCATATTCTTGTCATGTCTGGTTCTGCTCTTGAGATGTTGACTTCCCCCTTTACCACTGTTCCCTGAAGGTAGTACAAACCATTGTGGTACTTTCCTGAAAGCACTTTTTGATCCTCCTTGTAAAAGTTAATCATAAAGTCTTCCCCTTGGTATTTGCACCCAGCCTTTTCTAACATTCCATAAGATATTAAATTTCGTCCCATTTCTGGCATGTATCTAACACCTGTCAAGATTACCATAGATCCATCCAAATTCTGAATTTTGATCTTACCTACTCCTTTGACAATGCAGTGAGTGTTGTTTGCCATAAGAACTTTGCCACCATCAAATTCTTCTAAGTCAAACAGCACTTCTTTGTTAGGAGTTATGTGGAATGAACAACCTGAATCCATGACCCATTCTTCACTTGAGTCATGAGTACTCACTGTTAGTACCATAGGCTGTTTGGGCTCAGCTGCCATGTTTGCTGATTCCTGAGCTCGATTCTTTCTCTCTGGGCAGTTTCTCTTCCAATGTCCCTCTTTCCCACAAACAAAACAAGCCTTTGATTTGTTTGAATTTCTTTGTTTGGATTTTGATCTGCCTCTGCTTTTGGATCTTCCTTTACCATTGCTGCTGCTGCCTTTCTCAAACTGGCTGGTTGGTCTGCCTCTAGACTCCACATACAGCCCCTCACTCTGAGTTTTAGAAAGTTTCCCACTATCTATCAACTCCCTTTCCTTGGATTTTGCAGCAGCTGTCACTTCGTTCAGCTTCAGGGTGTCTCTCCCATACTTGAGAGTCTCCTTAAGCTGTTCGTACCTGTTAGACAAGGAACTTAGCAATAGGATTGCTTGTACCTCTTCTGAAACTTCGACTCCTATGTTGTTTAGGTCTGTGACCAGCTTTAGGAAGTCATCCACGTTCGTATCGATGTTCTTGGAGTCATCCATCTTGAACGTATAAAATTTCAGCTGTAGGTAGATTCTGTTTGGTAAGGAAGTCTCCATGTAAAGTTTGTTCAGAGTCGCCCACATCGCTGCTGCAGTCTCGCAGTTCGATATCTTTCTTAGGACTTGATTATCAACGTTGATCACAATCAAATCCTTGGCTCTTTCTGATTTCTCAAACTTTATTGGATCTATACCTGCTGTGTAGGTATCATCCTCCAACTCCTCCTTTGTGGTAGGTTCTTTCCTGAGTGTTTCGTCAGTTAGGATATCCTTTAGTCCAAGGACACCTAGGTGCGCCAGCATTCTGACCTTCCATAGGGAAAAATCCCCATTCCCATCAAATCTGTCCACCTCAACCCTTGAGTTTGCCATTGGGATACCTCAAAGTTTCTGTTCAGATAACCTGGATTGCTCCGATACCAATTGTGAGGTATTAATACTTGGCAAAACACACACAAATACCCGAGTTCCCTTATAGGTACCTCTCGGAAAGGAGAAACTTTTATTAAGAAAAGTTTACAACTAGGAAAGACTAAGAAAAACACTTTTGAATCAAAGAAAGCTCTCTCTCTCTAACTCTCTCTCTCACGTTTTTCTTCTAGCTGCAGGTTTTTTCTCTGGGATACTTCTCACGGTTGACCTAGAGAAGTCTTATATACTGGAGCTCCAAATCTCTTAGGGTTTACCCTAAGAAAACCCGTTTGGGCCCTCTGGCCCAATACCAGAAATTAGTTGGACTCACAGAAGCAATCGAGACAATGTTCATATGTGAGAATGAAGCAAGTAATAGCGACAACTTTGTAACAAATCATCATCCTTAGAATCATGTGAAGGCCAATCCGCTTTGTTGTTAAGTGTAACTTCAGATGCAACAGGAAGAGAGCTTCTTCTTTGAAGATATCCTCAATTCATAGAAAAAGTGTAAAAGTTCCATAACTAGAAGACTAAAGCAGAGATCTGTATAGTGATGTGTATTTATCTAACATTCAAACAAAATAAAACACTCTGCTACTCGCCAAAGGTTTATCGGCTAGTTGCTTTCCACAGGGTAATGAGTTCCTATTTCCGCATTCATAGTGTCGATGATTTCCAATTTGCAATCACAAAATTTGCAAAACCATCCCTAATCCCCGGGAAAACATTATAGTGGAGAAGCTACGCTGTATAAACTTGTGAGCAAAACTAAGAAGGTATGAAAAACAGAGCAAGGTGAAGAGAATACGTGTTTCTTCTTATATATTAAACGTTTACACGACAGGTCTTTTTATAGTGGAAAATACAGAAAAGATGACAGCTGTCAGTCGAAATTGGTTGTGCAAGATCCAAGAAAATCGAATCTATTATGCAGCTGAATTCCTTGGATATCGCGAGTCGTACGTTCTGCAGGTTGTTTTCGAAGATGATCTGTAGCCGTTGTCACAGTAGCTGGATTCGTCGTTTGTGAGGTGGGCTTCTGGTGGATTAAATCAGTTGTTACTGATTTAATCAGTTGGGCTGTGAAGTTGGGCTGAGTAGTGCTGACACCCCCTCGCAAACTCGTGGTGGGAGAATCGACCACTCCGAGTTTGAACCGTAACGAGCAAAAGGCAGCTTGAGGAAGAGACTTCGTGAAGATATCCGCGAGCTGATGAGCAGCTGAGATATGTTTGACAATCAGAGTGCCCAAAGCCACTTTCTCACGAACATAATGATAATCGGTTTCAATATGCTTGGACCGAGAATGCAGAGCAGGATTGGCAGAGAGGTATGCAGCTGACAAGTTGTCACAGTAGACTTCAGCAGGTCCAGATTGTAGAACACGAGCATCACGGAGTAAGGAGGATATCCATGACAATTCTTGAGCTGCAGCAGACATGGCTCTGTACTCGGCTTCAGTTGAGGATCGAGAAACAGTCGGTTGTCTTTTTGCCGACCACGAGATAATGTTTGATCCGAGAAAGACACAAAAGCCTCCAGTAGAACGTCTTGTGTCACGACAACCTGCCCAGTCACTGTTAGAGTAAGCTCTTAATGTGCAATCTGAATTTGTAGTCAGAAAGACACCCATCTGCTTTGTTCCATTCAAGTACCGAAGAATACGTTTTACCAAGAGAAAATCTGACATTGATGGTTGATGCATCTTTCTGCAAACAAAATTAACGGCAAACTGAACATCGGGTCGAGTAAGAGTCAAATATTGGAGCTTGCCGGCAATTTTACGGAAATACGTCGGATCAGAAAACAGTTCGTCTTGGTGAGGAATACGATCAAGTTGAAGGGGAAGTGGAGTTGGCATTGGAGTTGATGCTGACAAGATCAGTAATGTACCGTTCTTGACTGAGAAATAACCCATCCTTAGTGAACGTAGCTTGAATACCCAAGAAGTAGTGCAACACTCCCATGTCCTTCATGCGAAACTTTTGGCCTAGAGACTGAAGCAACTGTTTAATAAGAGTAGGATTGTTACCGGTTAAGGCCATATCGTCCACATATAGCAACAGAAACAGCACATCCTCACCATGATGATAAACAAACAGAGAAGGGTCTGCTTGACTGCAAAAGAAACCAAATTCCAAGAGGTATGAGGTGAACTTGTCAAACCAAGCCCTCGGGGCTTGTTTTAACCCATATATGGCTTTCTTCAATTTGCAGACATAATTTGGAAATTGAGGATCCACGAACCCAGGGGGTTGACACATGTAAACAGTCTCTTGCAGATCACCGTGAAGAAAAGCGTTCTTCACGTCAAGTTGTTTAATCTCCCAGCGATTAATAGTAGCAAGATGAAATATCATGCGCACAGTTCCTGTTCTGACAACAGGACTATAAGTTTCATAAAAATCAACACCTTCTTCCTGCTCAAAACCTTTGGCAACAAGGCGAGCACGAAGTTTATCAAGAGATCCATCAGCTTTTAGTTTGGTCTTGAATACCCATCGACACCCGAGTAAGTTGATATCTGAAGGAGGAGGGATGAGGTCCCATGTATTTGTTTCAGAGCAAGTCACGAGTTCTTCTCTCATAGCAGCTGTCCATCCTGGGTGTTTCAAAGCAGCAGTGACCGATTTTGGTTCTACAGGAATATCAGAAACTGCAACTAGAGCATATCGTGGATTCGGTTTTCGTATACCATCTTGTAATCGAGTTCGCATGGGATGTGTGCTCATCCCAAGAGCAGGAGCAGGCTGTGGAGAGTTCAGGAGTGAAGAATCAGTGTTGGGAGAGGAGGAAGGTACTTCTGCTGATGGTGAGGACCCTGCTGGTGATGAAGAGAAGTTTGTAGGAGGTTCTTGCTGAGCAGAAGTGGAGATTACAGCTGGAGTGTGAATTACTACACGGTGCTGAGCTGAAAGGGAGGAATCCTCAACTGGAGCAGAGACTGATTCTGAGGAAGGAGGTACTTTCAGCCAAGCAGACATGAGAGGAGTCAGCACAGTAGATAGAAAATCCTTGTAACTGTCCTTGTAAGGAAATCGTTTTTCATCAAACAATACATGTCGGCTAATGTAGACCCGACCTGTAGGTGGATGAAAACATCGGTAGCCTTTGTATTTATCATTGTATCCAACAAAGACACATAATAAAGACTTGGGATCAAATTTATTTTGAGCGTATGGTTTTAAAGAAGGGTAGCAGCCACACCCAAATATTCTCAAGGAAGTATAAACCGGAGGATTACCATTCAAAACTTCAAAGGGGCTGAGCATTTTATCAAAAACAGAGGTAGGCAGCAGATTACTGAGAAAATTAGCAGTGAAGAAAGCCTCTACCCAAAGAGATTGTGGAACTGCACTGTGAAATATCATGGACAAACCGAGTTCTGTAAGATGTCTATGCTTGCGTTCAGCAAGCCCATTTTGCTCAGGAGAGTGAGGGCATGAGATTAGATGCTTAATACCATGAGCAGCTAGGTGTGAAACAAACGCTTGATTGATAAACTCACCACCTCCATCTGACTGAAACATCTTAATTTTCTGATCAAATTGTAGCTCAACTAGTTGTTGGAATCGTTTGAATGTGGAGAAGGCATCAGATTTGAGTTTGAGAGGATAAAACCAACTAAACCGTGAGAAGTTATCAATGAAGACAATGTAATAACGGAAACCTTGAACAGAACAAACCGGAGCTGGACCCCAAACATCACAGTGAATTCTTTCAAGTACTCTAGATGACTGAAATTCAGATTTGAGAAAAGGAAGTTTGCAATGTTTTCCTAACTGACAAGACTCGCACATAAGCTGAGTTGATTTATTCAAGACAATAGATTTAGAAGCAGACAGATGCTGAATAATTTTATGATGGGGATGACCCAATCTTTGGTGCCAGATATCCTCACTTGGAGCCTGCTGCCGAGAAGAATAGTAGGCCTGAAGTTTGAGATCATCCAATCGGTAAAGTCCATTAAGTTTTCTGCCCCTGCTGAGAACCTGATTGGTCTGATTGTCCTTTACACACACAGTATCAGCATCAAAAACAAACGTACAGGGATAATCCGTAGTAAGCTTAGATACAGATATCAAAGATTTGGTAATAGCAGGACACACAAGCACGTCATTTAGTGGTAATGTACCTGTTAAAGACGGAAGAGCAATTGATCCAACGTGAGTGATTGGAAGGAAATCTCCATTACCCACAATCAAAGAATCTGCTCCTTCATATGGCTGTGATTGTTGTAGATGAGTGGTGGAGTTGGTAACATGAGCAGAAGCCCCTGTATCCGGATACCACTCTGCCCCAGCATCAATATTACAGTCAGACAGCTTCATGGCAGCCATAGCTTGAGGAAGTGCATCACTTTGATAAGCATGATCAAACCGTTTGAAGCACTTCAGTGCAATATGTCCCTGCTTCCCACATATTTGACAGATGGGTCTAGAGTCTGTATTTGCAGTAGCATCAACATTTGCAGACTGTCGAACCTGTTGATAGAAACCCCTTCCCCTGGTGGAGTAGCTACTTCGTCCTCGATTACTTCCAAACCTGTTGGAGTATTGCCCTCGAGGATAATACCCTGGGAAAGGTCCTTGAGTTGCTGCAAACGCCAGATGAGGGTTCACCTCCGTGGTGACAGCATATTTCTGCAGCCTGTCATCAAATCCAGTGATTTGAGAAACCACAGACTCATAGGTTTGACCTGGAAAGTTATTCATGGAGTTTTCTATGCACGTGGTTATAGCTTCATATTCTTTCCCCAAACCATTCAACACACCAAAAATTTTCATGTTTTCAGCTACGGGCAATCCTATAGAACTCAGTTGGTCACAAATGCCTTTGAACTCACTGAGATATTGATCCATAGTTTTATTTTGTTTGGAAATCGTTTGAAGCTTTCTTTGTAACTCAAACTGCCTTGAGGTAGAGATTCGGTTAAAATGTTTAGCAAGTGCAAACCATACCTCTTGCGATGTTGTAAGGTGATAGACTTTATTCAGGACATCTTCTGTCAAAGATCCCAGCAACCATGATCTCACTACTTGATCTTGGCGATACCATTTGATAAAGACTGGGTTACTGGTTTCTGTAACAACATCCCCTGTTTTAGTGGTAAGTGTAGTCGGAGGGCAAGGTTCAGCTCCAGTAACATAGCCAAGAAGAAGCTGACCAGCTAGGAAGGACTCAAATTGAGTTTTCCATAGGAGATAATTTCTTTCAGAAAGTTTAACAGTAACACATTGTGAAATGCTTAAAGAAGAGATAGAAAAGGAATCTGTTTCGTCGGCCATGGCTCTGATACCATGTGAGCAAAACTAAGAAGGTATGAAAAACAGAGCAAGGTGAAGAGAATACGTGTTTCTTCTTATATATTAAACGTTTACACGACAGGTCTTTTTATAGTGGAAAATACAGAAAAGATGACAGCTGTCAGTCGAAATTGGTTGTGCAAGATCCAAGAAAATCGAATCTATTATGCAGCTGAATTCCTTGGATATCGCGAGTCGTACGTTCTGCAGGTTGTTTTCGAAGATGCTCTGTAGCCGTTGTCACAGTAGCTGGATTCGTCGTTTGTGAGGTGGGCTTCTGGTGGATTAAATCAGTTGTTACTGATTTAATCAGTTGGGCTGTGAAGTTGGGCTGTGAAGTTGGGCTGAGTAGTGCTGACAAAACTCTCTAATGTATGTGTAATATAGCTGACATATCTGACATTAGCCTGATCAGATAACCTTCGTATGCAACACTAATCTCCACACATCTCTATTATGCTCGCAACTGTTGTGTATTTACACTTTAAGTCTCTAATAATTCAATATTTTGTTTCTAATTGTCTTAATTTTTTATATAATTCATTTCTACACAGCTAAGTATTTACTTTCGGTCGCGAATGTTGAAATGCATGAAATAGTCACATGCATTTTCTGAAAACATTGGACTTCTTTCGTTATGACAAGTGTCTATTCAGTCCAGTTCAAAAGTTATCTGGCCGAATCACTGTCTTAAGCCCACTATCGAAAAACAGAATTTTACAGATTAGTGATTGATAATTATAGGTAAAACTAGGTTTTGCTATGTATACAACTTGATTATATTCAAGTGTCCAGAATGTATATAAATTGATTCTACATCTAAAAGTCTAAGCTAGATAGTCTCTATAAAACAAAAAATGATGTTTACTGAGAGAATGAGATTTTCAGTCACCTTTTTCATAAATGTTACATATATTTTGTTCTTCTTCAAATGTTACGTGTTGATTTTCTTATACCACTACCCTATCTAATTTGTTTTGTCACTAATCATGAAATATGAATGTTTAATAGCTAGGACATGATTTAGGAATAACATATGAACTTTAATACATGGGGGAAGTGAAATAAGAACAAAGTCTAGCCCAGATAATAATTTCGATTATTGTTCATTTAATACTATGAGATACTTAGAGATGATATGACATGTTGGATGGCATAGTCTGCTCTAATTAGCATACTTATGTTATATGAATCAGCTTTAATTATTATATTATTTTAGGTAAAAACTATGATATTTGGTTGCTATTTCGCAGTCCTTTAACATACATTATCTTTTCGTTAAACATTTTCTTATGGTCATTATTTTTTGTTTTGTTTCAATAGTTGAATATATTATCCAAAAGTCATGACAGAGGACACATTGACCTTTCGATGTAGATATAAATATACAGAACAACGCCATTGTTTATGATATGGTGTAATATGTTCCAAAAGTTTGCTTATTAATATGTGATGATTCCATATAGATTCAATTTGCAATTGCTTCCAATTACGTACAAATTAACCAAAAGTTATTTTATAAGCAAACATGATTACTTGAATGCATGGGATTAGGCAGTTGTGGTTAGTAGTGAGTTGCTTTCGCCTAAATGTCGGAAATTTGTTGTTATATAATCACTATGTATGTGTTATTAATTAATTCCAGTTGTCAAATTTAATATTGTCATAAAAGCAATCCTATGATTACGACTCTATAGATTTAGCATTCTAATTACTCGAAGTAAGCAAAAAGTAAAAACATGAAAAGAATACGTTTTTAGTAGTTTTATTCAAAACTTTTATTTGAGTGAATTTCCTTACATTTTATTCAAATTTATACTATAACCTATTAACAAAATTCGAATAAAACTCGAATGTGATAATGTTCTCTTTTTCCATCAGAAAAATTAGAGGTGATTCAGAGGGAGCCACGTGTAAGCTTTTATGTGGGGTAGAAGATTAGGATAAACTATTAAAAGGTATTATTGATTATACAATATTATAAAATAGAGTAATATTATAAAATACCACATTTTTAAATTTTTGTTCTAAATTTAAAACTCCAAACTTAAAATTCCAAAATTACACAAATTATTTTCTAAATATATATATATATATATATTTACTATAATAAATTATACATAAATTTAAATCATTATATTTGAATTCTTATGAGCAAATGTCTAAAATAACACCTTTCTAAGTTTTTATTCCAAAAATAGCATCATTAGTTTAAATTTCCAATAATAGCATAAATTTAACATTAAAATGCATTAAAACTATATTTTAATAGAAAAAAATTAAACCCTAAATTGGAAATAATGAACTCAAATACAATACTTTAAGTTTATGTATAATTTATTTAGAATAAATAAGTATTTTCACATAAGTATTTGTGCTATTTTGAGAATTTAATTTTATTATGCTAGATTTGGTAGAAAAACTTTAAAAAGTGCTATTTTAGGGTATTACTCAATTTTTCTTATTTTCTAATTTAAAATTTATTTTTTTATTAACAATAAATTTTAATATATTTTAATATTAAATTTATGTTATTTTTGAAATTTTAAACTAATGATTTTATATTTGTAATAAAAACTTAAAAATATCATTTTTATCAATTGTCCAATACAATATGATAGTGATTAAAATATAGAAAATGAAATAGAGGACCGACCCCTACCCCTACCAACGACTATTTGGCTCTTTTTAAGATGAATCTAAAAGAGACCAATCATTCATGGACTGTCACAAGATAACATGACTTTTCGCGAACACGAAAAAGTACATTCTCCCAAAATATAATTGGTCTAAAAATAAAAGATAATGGTAAGTACTATTTAGGTCTTGTTTTCTACAAGTGAAACATAGTATATTGATAAAGACTAAAACTTGAAGGTCCACACATAGATTGTATCATTGTTCGACTCTAGTTTTATAGTCAGTGAGTTTTGTAAAAATGATTAAGATCAAATACATAATCTTGAAACATGATTTTTCACAAAGAAAACAAAGGTTTGTGAGTGTCGTTTGCGACTACAAACAATCATAATCCTGTTCATAAAGAAAAATATTGATCTATGAATCAGTTGAGTTGAAGATGTCTTCTGTTTGAAATGAACAAAATAAAATGCTAATATTGTGGCATATTCTAGAATTTGATTGGATAATATTGTTGAAAATCCTAGAATACTAAATACGTACGAATACAATCCATTAATATAATTAGACCGAATGAACTACAAATCTTAATTTTTCAGATACCACAAATAAAAAATAATTTTTTGTTCAAATTCCAAAAGTAACATTATTAATTTAAATTTATAATAATAACACAATTTTATGATTAAAATATATTAAAAAATTAATAAAAAATTTAAACTCTTAATTAGAAAAATGAATCTAAATATAATTTTTTAAGTTTATGTATAATTTATTTACAGTAAATAATTATTTTTATATAATTATTTGTGATATTTATAATTTTAATTTTAGAGTAGTAGATTTGGAATAAAAATTCTGAAATGTGTTATTTTAGAGTATAATCGATAAAAAAATAAAATGTTTTGAATTTTTTTTTTAAATAATAAACTGTTTTTACAAAACCTAATTTGTATAAAATTACAAAATGAAATATTAATTTGCATTAACATTGTTTTTTTACACCCAAGTATAAATAAATTCAGGTACAAGTCCTATCTATATTGACACGTAATGAAGACGTAATTAGTTGGATATGACCTTTCTGCCAGTTTGCAGTAAAACTAGTGGCTAATCCGCCACGTCTGAAAATCAAGAAATATGCCTTTAAATACTTAAGATTTGAATTTTCCACTGAATCGGAATCATACAAAATTAATGAATATACAATTTATAAGGCAATACAAACCAATTTATTTTGTTTTTTTACGTCAATGGATATCAATCCATTAATTTTTTTAATGGATGTGAATTCACTCTACATGTATAGATTTGTATTGGGTCAAATACTCCTTTTATTTTAATTGATATTTAATTTTTTGCATACAGAAATTATTTATCTAAAGCAAAATATCATTAATTACAAATCAATTTAACTAATAATAAAATAATATGTAAAATGCAAATATATAAAATAATTTAAATTTAATTAATTTTTAATAGTATCACTTAAAATGCTACAAAAGTTAATATATCATTTAATATGAAATCAAAAGAATTTAAAAAAAAATAAATTCAAAAGATTTTATTTGTTTTGTGTGAAAAAATATTCAAAGGATATTAATGAGTCGCAAATTAAGGATTGAAAAAGCGTATTACGTGGTAAATAAAACGGTAATATTATATAAGTCTTTCAACAGTAATTTAGTTTTGATGACGAAAAAATAACAGTAATGTTATTTGTATTTCATTAACGAAAATATATAAATTAATAATTAGTTTTAAGAATATTTGAGCTGGTGCTGTTTCATCATCATCTTCAGCACTTTGCTCCGACAGGTCACCTTTAATTTGCTTTTCGCACGAAACAAACAAACAAATTTCCTATTTTCCTCTTTCCTGGAGAGGAATAAGAAAAACAATAATGGAGGTACAGTGAAAAAGGATTTTTTTTTTTTACAAAAACCCTTCCTTTCTGACTATCTTCTTCGCTTTGGATTCGGTGAGACAAATAGACGTGACTCTCTCTCTATCTCTCTCTCCTATTTATTGTGTTTCAATCTGATCGCATTTTAAAAATTTACCTTTTGTTAACATTTATTTTTTTCAGGTTCAGTTTCGATTAAATTCTTCTTCTGGTGTCAACGGAGATATTTCCCGGTGGCAGTTTAATCATTGATTTTTATTTTTTTGGTAAATTTTCACGACGAATATTTCTTCGTTGGTTTCGATTTTAAAATACCGGAGAAGTTAAAAAAAAAAGAGAAGCTTATGGTTCCAGCGGAGATCGAGCCATATATGTCGGAACCGCTAGGAGACGAATCTGATCGTCGTTTCGCCAATCTGAGAGGCGTGCGGTGGCGCGTGAATCTCGGTGTTCTTCCGTTTCTGGCTTCTTCAATTCATGATCTTCGTAAAGCAACAGCCGAATCTCGCAGAAGGTAGGTTAATTTAAGCTCCTTTTTCCCAAATCGTGAAATTCCAGAGCAATGTTGGTGTCTAAGTATGACAATTTTGTTTGTTGCCAAAGTTTCCTAATTTGGGGATTGCCCTAGAATTTGTAGTTTCAATAGGATTTGAGCTTGCTGGGCTTAGCAAGGGTTATTGTTTTCCTCTCTAATGGCTCTTTCCTCTCGTAAATGTTACATATTTACAATGTTTCTGTCATGTAGATATGCTGCTTTAAGGAGACGTCTCTTGATAGATCCACATTTGTCTAAAGATTTTCGAACTTCCCCTGATCTTTCAATCGACAATCCTTTATCACAAAACCCAGGTAAAAAGCTTCTATGACCACATTTGAGGTTCACTAGCTGCGGCTAGAATATGATTGCTGGGGTGTGATATAAAACCATTTCTAAAGCAGATAGTACATGGGGTCGGTTCTTTCGTAACGCGGAGCTAGAGAAAACGTTGGATCAAGACTTATCTAGGCTATATCCAGAGCATTGGAGTTACTTTCAAGCTCCTGGATGTCAAGGAATGTTAAGACGTATTCTACTGTTATGGTGCCTTAAACATCCCGAGTACGGATATCGACAAGGTACACAACTTATCGTGTGGTTTTGAAAATAGGAAACTTTGTTACAAAAGAATAGTTCTCGTAATGTATAATCTGACCTTTTTTATGTTTCTTCGCAGGAATGCATGAGCTTTTGGCTCCCTTGCTTTATGTACTTCATGTTGATGTGGAGCGTCTTTCTGAAGTGCGTAAAAGTTATGAAGATCACTTCACGGATAGATTCGATGGTTTATCTTTCGAAGAAAGAGATATTGCTTACAACTTTGATTTCAAAAAATTCCTGGAGGATTTGAAGGAAGATGAGACTGGTGGTATTCAGGGAAATTCAAAGAGAATAAAGAGTCTGGACGAGCTTGATCCTGAAATCCAATCCATTGTGATGTTAAGCGATGCTTATGGTGCCGAAGGAGAGCTCGGGATCGTCTTGTCCGAGAAATTCATGGAGCATGATGCTTACTGCATGTTTGATGCTTTAATGAGTGGAGCTCATGGTTGTGTCTCAATGGCTGGATTTTTCGCCTACACTCCAGCCATTGGATCCAACACAGGTTTACCTCCTGTTCTTGAAGCGTGCACTGCGTTTTACCATCTTTTATCGGTTGTTGATTCTTCTCTACATAGCCATTTAGTAGAACTCGGTGTTGAACCTCAGTACTTTGGGCTTCGTTGGTTACGAGTTTTATTCGGAAGAGAGTTTTTGCTTCAGGATTTATTGACTGTGTGGGATGAGATATTCTCTGCTGATAATAGGGCGAGAACAGATGACGGTAACAAAAACCAGAGCTACAAGATCTTTGATTCTCCTCGGGGAGCTCTAATATCGGGAATGGCCGTTTCAATGATACTGTGTTTAAGATCATCTTTGCTTGCTACTGAAAACGCAGCTTCTTGTCTCCAGAGATTATTAAATTTCTCAGAAAAGATTGATGTGAGGAAGATAATAGAGAAAGCTAAGTCTTTACAAGCTTTGGCTTTGTCTAATGTTGTACGATCATCTGCTCTATCGATAAATGATGTTTTTGATCTGAGTAGCAGTCCTGCAGTGCCGGCGAGAACTAATAGCTTTCCTTCGGGATCTACCTCTCCTAAATCTCCATTGATAATTGCACCACAAAGTTATTGGGAGGAGAAATGGAGGGTTCTACACCAAGCCGCTGCGGAAGAGAAACAGAGTCCTTTAACAGAGAGGAAAAAGCCATGGTTCAAGGTGAGAAGACTTTTCAGAGCAGAGTGTGAGCCAACTCATAGCGCTAATTCAGCAAGCGGGAAAACTGAAGTCAAGGTATCGTCAGTCGCGCGTAACTTGCTTGAAGATTTTAATCGGCAGCTTGTTTCTGAACCTGAGGAAGCTAATTCAATAGATGTTGTGAACATTGAAGACAGCTCAATTCAAGAAACCGAGGAAATAAATACGGATTTCGAAGCTGCTGGTGAAGAGAGTAGAGAAATTGAGGAGAATTCATCTGATGCCTTCTCAAATCCGAACAGTCCTCTCAGAGATCCAAACTGCATCGAGAATGATTCGGATAACAGTAACGAGTCATATCTGTTTCCGGTTGAAACAGTTAAAGATCAAGAAACAAGCATAGTAGATTCCCCTCTTACCATTTCTTCTCATCCGAGCATCGAGTTTCCCGTAACTCAATCTAGCAGTAACGAGTCAAATATGTTTCCCACTGAAACAGTTAAAGATCAAGAAACAAGCATAGCAGATTCGCCTCTTCCCGTTTCTTCGAAACCGAGCATCGAGTTTCCAGTAACTCAGTCTAATGATGAAGATGACGTGGGAGATAAATCTGTGCCCATCATTAAGGAGCGTAGTAAGGTTTTACCAGGAAAATTCCAGTGGTTTTGGAAGCTTGGACGCAATCCGACTGCTGAGGAGACAAAATCAAGTGGTGTAGAAAGTTGTAAGAGCGAATTGGTTTACTCTTCTGAGAAACATTCTCCTCCACAGGCTTCATCTTCGAGCAGCAAAGGAAATCCAGACCAGAATGTGATGAATACTCTGAAGAACCTTGGAAACTCCATGCTCGAACACATTCAGGTAAAACTCACTCTCATTCTCATTCTCTAATTCTTATTTCTGTGCTGAAAATCAAATCGAAGGTTCTGATGATTTTGAGCATGAGTTCAGACAATTGAATCGGTCTTCCCGCAAGAACGAGGTCAGGTTCAGGCAGGATTAATAGAGAACATATCTAAGACCAATTTGGTCGAGAAGGGACAAGTCACAGCCACGACAGCTCTCAAGGAGCTCCGGAAAATCAGTAATCTTTTGTTGGAAATGTGATGGATCCTTTGATTCTTCTTGGTCTGCTCACTGTGTATATATATATGTTTTTTGTAAAGTATTGTTAATTAGAGCACATAATAATAATAAAAAAGAAGGAAATGCCGGTTTATTCATTGTCTCTGTCAAATTTTTCCGTAGAAAACCGAACCTTTTTTGTTTTTGCGGTCATGTATAAAATGTTAATATGTTATCGATAAAGATGCCTAATTTATGAGTTCCTCTGCTTTCAACACTAGAGGTTAAAGCATTAAAATTGCTGCTCACATTCATTAACTTGAGGAAGATTCGAATCTTAAGAATACTTTCACATATGACATTCAAAGAAGGCTGGAGAAGAACATAACACTTACTTTTTTGAGTTGAACATAATGAGAGAGTGAGCTGAAGTTATGAAGCCGAACACCATCATCTGAGTCTGTTTCACTATTTCCCACCAGTGATTTCCTTGGCGTCGTGCATCGAGGTTTTCATTTGCGTTTTCTTCCTTCCCATTCTCTTCTCCCTCTGCACAAAGAATAGAAACGATTGATCCTGGATGAAGTTGTTGTTTTTATGGCTTTAGTTAAATCCATGGGAGAGAGATATCGCTAAATAACAATACCGGGAACTGCATCTTCGTTCAGTGGCATTGCAGCTGCGGGATCATTATCAGCTCTCGCAGCAGATCTTTCGGTCGAGGTGGTGGCACTGCTGCTCTATGCTTACCTTGTGAAACCATCGCAAAAAAGGTGCAAGAGCTCTAAGTTTGGTACCTGTCCAATTTCAACACCAAACAGAGCTTAAATTACCATCTTCAGCAAATGATTGAAATCCATGAAAGAAGCTTAGACATGTCATTATCAGCAAATGATTTTGACTACTTTCTTAAAGACTATGTTTTCTCATGCAATATAAAGACTAGCCAAGAACTAAAGGACATATACTCGTATCAGCTTCAATTCCATATAAGTTAGAATATTACCATGTTGGGTCCATATACAATTACTATATATATGTCAAATAAGCATCTTTGTGCGTTATGACCAATGCCATGTCAACGTTTTAGATGACAAAAAACTAGACTAGAATCGACCCCTCGACCAACTGAATATTTTCATTGGACAATAACTTAGTTTACTTGTTGGCGAATAGTGGCATTTTGTATTATGGTAGATTGATTCATAATACACAGTGATCGGTTATGGTTTTTTCCGATTTAGATTCATGAAGGAAACCAAAAAACAATATTCGATGGAGGTATCATATTTCATAGGAAAAGTTGCCATAATCAGGCATGTATTGAACAATCACTCATCATACACAAGATCTTTCTCAATTCTAAACCAACCACACAAGATCATAGCACTAACAGTGCCTCATTCAGGCATTATGTCTATGTCTAGCTTCCCGCTAGCAAAACTGTTCTATCAATCTGGAACAGATCCTTTCTTACAATTATATTTACTAATCATACTTTTCTTCTCAGCATTGCATCGCATACTTTTGCTGCATCTGCATTATCCCTAACATTATGAACTCTAATGATATTGGCACCTCTTAAAATGCCTGCAGTAACAGAAGCAACAGTTGCAGCATCTCTGTCAGTGGCCTCAGGACGCCCACAAATATCTCCCAAAAATCTCTTCCTTGAAGGTCCTATGAGCATAGGCGCATGAGACACGGCTATGCTTCTCTTAGCTATCTCTTCCCGGATTTTTGGAAGATCCATTATAATATCTAGATTGTGATCTATTCTCTTGGAAAACCCAATTCCTGGATCAATCATAACCCTCCAAGCTGGAATCCCAGAGAGTTCTGCATCTCTTACTCGCATGTAGAGTTCAGAAGCAACATCCTGGCAGACATCATCGTACTGCAAATTCTCTGGGTTCTGCATTGTACCTGGATCTCCTCTCATGTGCATGGTCATATAAGGAACACCAGATTCTGCAACAACCTTATGCATATTCGGGTCTAAGCTTCCCGCAGATACATCATTTAGAATGTCAGCTCCATTTCTTATTGCTTGTGAAGCAACCTCAGAGTTGAAAGTGTCCACGGATATGAGCTTTTCCTCCATCTCCGGCATACCACGTACAGCCTCTAGAACAGGCAGTAGTCTATCCAGCTCCTCTTGAACAGAAATTCTCGAGGCCATTGGTCTTGTGGATTGTGCTCCAATATCAATTATATCTGCTCCCTCAGAGATCATTGAGCGTACCCGAGAAACTGCAGAATCTATCGACTGAAATTTTCCTCCATCACTAAAGCTGTCAGGGGTAAGATTAAGAATACCCATCACATGAGTTTTGTTTGAAAAATTCCTTATATTGTCTCCTATTGGTAAAACCCTTTGTATACCATCTTGTCCAATCAGTGGTTCACCACCCAGCCTCTCCCATGCTTGTAAAATTCCACCAGGGTGTATAGCGAGTGAATGCCAATGCGCAACGGTATCATTATCAACAGCTAATCCAAGCAAATCTACCAAAGGTGCCAATACAAATGACCTTTCCCAGAGTCTCTCATGGGGTATGATCAGCTTATCAGAACTTATTCTCAGCTTTCCGTAGAACAATATGTCCAAGTCAAGTGGTCTTGGTCCATATCTTATACCATCCTCCCGGCCCATGCCTCTCTCAATAGTCTTGAGAACAGTCAATAGCTCATGAGGCCCAAGCTTGGTTACACCTCTCACTGCAGCATTGAGAAACCTGGGTTGGTCAGTCACATGAACAGGCGATGTTTCGTACAAACAACTGTGCCTGGTTACAAAAATGCCACTACGCTTCATCAATCGCAAAGCTTCATTGAAATTATTCATCCGGTTTCCAATGTTACTTCCCAAAGCAATCACAACTTCATGCTCCGTAGATTGAACTTCGACCGTTGTAATTGTAGCCGAAGATGAGAAAGCTGAGCTACGTAATGCTGCAACAACAACCAAAAAGGAACAAAATTTAAAAACAAATCACATATCTTGGAGAAACTTGCACAACGAAATCAGCAGTGGAAACCAATCATCTAGCATTTTCACACATAACTGAAATCATAGACATAGTTCCACATTCTATTATTTCCTAAGCAATCAGGACAACAATTCAAAGGACGTTGAATATTTCACTTGTAGATACCTGCTGGACTGGAGAGAAAGGAACAGGGAGAGCTAAGTCGAGACATTAGGGAAAGGGACTTTGACGAATAGTATCGATGGAAGCAGACGCGACTCGGGTATACAGCCGGTGCCGGTTCAGAGAAGCAGCGGAGAAAGAATCGACTGCTGTGGATTAAGGTTTGTGACAGAAAACGACCCATCTTTTGAAAAGAGAGAAAGATGCAATCTAAAGCTTGTTTGATAATCGACGCATTGACTAAAGGTGAAATGGGAACCAACCTGGATCCGAATTTCTGAATCAGATTAAACCCGGTTCCATCGTCTTAAGACAATACCGAAACAATCGAATTGAAGAGAAAACAAACCGATTTGGTTTTATTTGTTCATATCCGAAAAAATGGAACTGAGAGCGAGTAGAAATAAACCAATTAATTTTAGACTAAAACCGAGCCTAATCAAAATTTAAAACTATATGTCTATTATTCGGTTTTGAATTTGGTTCTTATGTTTACATACATACATTCACAAGAATCGAAAACCGAAATCAAACGTAAACCGATTTAAATTTCTTTTCTCTGTGTTTTAATCAAAAGTCATCCCCGATCCCCAAATCGTGGATTAGGGTTAAAAGCAGCATTTTTATTTTCTCGTCGCGCTCCAACAAGTCCAGACCAACGAGAAAGATCAGATGGCGATGAGGAGAGTGTACAGTGAGATCAAGGGTAAGAAGGTGACGGAGCTTCCGGGCTATTTCAAATCGACGTTTTCGATGGAGACCGTGAAAACCTCTGTGAAGAGAGGGCTCGATAATTACAACGACAAATACATCCAGACGAGCTCCGTTGATCCTCTCCTTCATATCTGCTTCGGAGGCATGGCCTTCTCCTACCTCGTCGCTCTCCCCAACGAACGTCGCCATCTCGAGCACCAGCAGCATGCCAAGGAGCACGGTGGCCATTGATTTCGGGGAATCGTTTCGATCTTCAAATGGTGTTAGGTATTCTGCTATTCGATCTTTTTGGTTATTGCGTGACCCTCGTTATATGATTGCGTGACCCTCGTTAAATGTAGTAGTTATCTACACATTCCGACAAAGTGAAAACATCTTTGTCAAGAAAATGCTTTCGATTTCGATTTTTTCCATTGGAAAGGTTTCATCTTCGAAAAAGTGAAAATGGTCATCTTTGTCAACAAAAAGGCTTTCTTTTAGAGAGAGCCATCGAAGAACTTACATTGGGAAAATAAAAAACTTCGTGTTCTTGTCGTTTTAGAGAGGCAATCCGCTGGGAAATCAGTACAACAGTTCTCCGAATACCTCTCATTTCTATGTGGTTTCCTTCAAATGGTTGAGATGTATTATTTAGTGATCATGTTTAGGCATTTAGCTTAATCAGTTTAGGCTGTTGAGGATCAATATCAACTTGGTTTTTTGTGTGAATTGATACTTTTTTTCTGTTGATTTCATGATATATCAGTGTATCGAATCCTAATGAGTAGAGGTGCTTGTGCTTGTGTTTATGAATGCAGGTGTTACTGTGAAATCTCTTTGCGATGATGACGACTCAAGAGTGTCTTATTGTTTCTTTTCTTGAATTTCCTGGATATTGTTGAACAAAAAGGAAAACATTTCTTTTGAATTGCAATTGGTAAGCAAAATAACAATATATCCATGAATAATGCACTGGTGAAGCTGTGGATTCAGCGTTTGTTGATTTATCGTATTTGATTTATTCGATGCTTGGATCGAGCAGAAGATGATGCATAATCGATTATACCTATCTATCTAAAGAATAGAACACTGTTTGCACATAAATTTTCATTTGAAATCTTGATTGTCGTCTGCCTTTTTGGGTAGCAAGATCTTTCTTTTGGAATTGCGTTTCCTCCGTTCGATAAGATTGATATTTAACGATTTTTGCATACATATTAAAAAACCATATAATAAAACAATTCTATTTTTTATTTTTATGAAAATGATTACTTATTACTAAATATAATTGTTTTTTTCACTGTGTCAAAACTCTAAACCGGAGGAAGTACTCAGTTAGGTTGTACATTGTAATAAACAGAAATTGAATAATGTGTGTATATATATATAGACGAAATCAATTCTAAACTTAATAGCATTTTTGTCGCTACATCTAATTTAAATACATAAATAAATGTTATATAGACCGACGAAAAAGTAAGTTGTCACGATTTCGCACATTGCTAATTTTGTCCCTTTTGACCGAAAGGCAATTAAAAGTTAACAATAAACAACAAGGATTTCCATAATCAAAGGGTAAATACAAAGTAAGAACTTTCTCAGTTTCTCTACCAAATAAAAGTTCTTAAATTTTGTCAATAAAATTATAATATATGGCAGTACCATTAACAGATGCAAGAATCATATTGTTATTTATTCCAAATAAAATCTTGGTTTATTTTATGAGAGATTATTTAAATGAAAAATGATATCGTTACTAGAAAAATGATATCGTTACTAGAAAATATTTTGGACAAGAAGAAACGTGACATGACACATGATGTGTTTCGACTAAACGACATATCTCCCAGGGAACAATCTACCCTCACATGTGTCTTCGGATGTTAACTTTATACCACCACATACCTCCTAATTACTTAACTGTATTACAAAATAGGTTTATATTCTCAATTTTTGCACCATCATTTACCCATTTCTCTTTGTGAATAATTTATATAGAGTAAAATCTGATGTGTTATCGAAAAAAGAAACACAATCAAGTGCTATTACTGTGTTCGTAAGAAAACCGCGTTTTATGATTGAAACATGAATTCTAATCAAACATCATTTATACTATTTCTTTAGGTCCCTCAGATTAATTATTTTTAAAGCTTTTTAGATTTCTTCTTTACTTTTCATCAATTAGAGTCAACTATTCCTTTATCCCTCTCTTTGGACTTTGTCAAGTATTTCCTTCTACCTCTTTTTGCGCATCTCTCTACATACGATGTATACTTTTTACATTAAAATTAATTACATCAACTTATTTTTTTAATATGTATATATAATCATAGTAAAAATGAACAAAAGTAATATTATGATGAAAAATTATAATAAACAATTTACATTATATACCAACAAAAAAAACTCGAATGAGTAGAATAGATATTAGTGTAAATCATATAGTTAAAACTAAAAAAAAGCATAAATAAATAAAAGTTTCAATTCTACTAAAAAGAACGATATTTATTATATTATTTTCCGATTTGCCCAAAATCAAAGTCACTTAGGATATTGTGATCTAATTGTTTTTTGCATTTATAGCTACTAAATAACATTCAAAATTAAATAAAATACTAATGTGTATATATATATATCTTTTTCTTATTCAAGATTTAAATTAAACTAAACATTCATCTTCTTTGTCATGCAACGTAAAAATAAATTTGTTGGTAACACAACAGTAACATTAACACAAACTAGTAAATCATATATATTTTTTCAAATATTTTTTATATATTTGATAGAATCTTGCATTTAGATTTAGTTTTATAAACATATTCTCTAAAATAATTAAGAACATAATCTTTCCAAAGTTACATATCATACGTGAGTCTCCATTAGTTATGGTCCCTTGTCTGCTTATAATTGAAAATTAATTATACAAAACCCTAAATCTCCAAAATTCCACGCATTTAGTCACATACATACACTCTCTTTCCGTTTCTCACTTCAAAGCACACAGAAACTAAAAAGCTTTACTTACCTTTCAATCTTCATTTCTCTCTCTATTTTCCTTCGTTTGATCTTTTGCAAGATCTCCTTTCCTCACCCAAAAAGAAGAACTTAGAACCAAAGATTCTCTTTGATATCTACTCCGATTAGATATCTTGTTCAGATTGTTATCTATCTGTACATTCCATTTATGTAGTGACTAATTTGGAATATTGGGTCGCTTACGTTTCGGTTTGATTTAACCGTAATCTTACCGTCTCGTCTCAAATTTGCTTTAGTTTTCAGCTTCATTCGTTTCCTGAATCGGAGGTAAGTTTACTTTTTTTTTACTTTGCTTTTTGGCTTTATTCCATTTGAGCTTCAAGTTAAGAGGATCTTCTTTTCAATAAATGTAGACGCTTTTTTTTTGTTTCGAGGTTTGTTATTGCTCATTCCTTGCTTGTATGATGTATGAAATTGAGTTATTTCTTCTTATCTGAAATTAAATATTGTGATGTGTGTTTATAAAGTTCTTAAGATCTTTATTTTCTCTCTTTTTCTATGTCTCACTGATTAATCAGCAACAGTTGCTACTGTAGTTACTGTATCTTCTTCAAACAATTGATTTGTTTGGTTACAGTTTCTGCCTTCAAGTGAGAAATAAGGAATCCCTCAAGTTTTTTTCTTATCCTGGAGTTAGTTGGGACTGACCTGTCATTGTGTGCTTTGTTCCTCAAAATTTAAGAAATAACAAAGACAAATATGATCTCTTATATGTTCGCTTTCCTCTTTCGTGGGTTTAATCAAAACTTTATTTTCCTTGGATTGTCAGTTTTTAGTCTCGGATTTATTGCTCTTGATCAGCCTTTAAAACCTTCAAGCCTTAGCCTCGGATATGATTCATGTGAGTATGAGTTGTCGGATTTAGAAAGTTTAGTCCTTTATCGCTGTGAAAGATAGCGAAACTATTTCCTAAGCTCTGAGAAGAGTGTGACATTAAACTGATCAATTGCTGTCTTAGAATATTTATGTGGTGGCTTAAACACGATTCCAATTATGTGTACTGATTGTTGCCGTTGATAAGTATTGTTGTTTTCAAGGATGCTAATGTTTTATTGGATTTTGATATTGCAGATTGGTCTTATATCAAATTAAGCTGGGGCTTCTTTGGTGAGAAGCAATATGGATATCGGGTGTAAAGTTCTTGTCTTTTTCACGCTTTTCTTCACTGTGACAGCCGAGATATACATTGTAACTATGGAAGGAGATCCAATCATCAGTTACAAAGGTGGTGATAATGGGTTTAAAGCAACTGCTGTGGAATCTGATGAAAAAATTGATACAACAAGGTATTTGTGTTTTTTTTCCTTCGAGTGCAGTCTTATTAACAGCTGAGCTTTGCTATTAGTATTTGGTGATTCCTTTAATTTCCTTAGCTTTGATTGGGGCTATCAGTGATGAATTTCACAATCTCTTGGCCAGAATATTTGGCATGTTCTAATTGCTGCTTGCTAGATTAACAATCTGTTACCTTTTTGGCAGTGAATTGGTGACATCCTATGCCCGTCACCTTGAGAGGAAACATGATATGCTTCTTGGAATGCTCTTTGAGGAAGGATCATACAAAAAGCTGTACAGCTATAAACACCTTATAAATGGATTTGCAGCTCATCTTACACCTGATCAGGTGAAATCCGATTCAAAATAGTCTCTACAAATTTCCTTTCAGTGTTTAATTCGTAGTGCTTACACTACTCTGCTATATTAGTAGGCGGAAATGCTTCGTCGCGCGCCTGGTGTGAAATCTTTGAGCAGAGATTGGAAAGTGAGGAAGCTCACCACACATACACCAGAGTTTTTGGGATTACCAACTGACGTTTGGCCAACTGGTGGTGGTTATGATAGAGCAGGAGAAGATATCGTTATTGGCTTTGTTGACTCGGGGATTTTTCCGCATCACCCGAGTTTTGCTTCGCACCACACAGCAGTACCTTATGGCCCTCTTCCTAGTTACAAAGGGAAATGCGAAGAAGATCCTCATACTAAGAAGAGTTACTGCAACGGAAAGATCATAGGAGCTCAGCATTTTGCCGAAGCGGCCAAAGCAGCTGGCGTATTTAACCCGGATATTGACTATGCTTCACCAATGGATGGGGATGGACATGGAAGGTTTGTTTCGTTGGTTTGTGATTGACAACATCGATTCTTTTGAAAAGCTTCTTAGTGTGCCCAAAATAGTAGAAATTAGTTCACACAATATTTGTTCACTTTCAGATTTGTTTTGTAATATTTTGGGTCTTACTGAAAAAATTGGGCTTTCAGTCATACAGCAGCTATTGCAGCTGGGAATAATGGTATTCCAGTGAGGATGCACGGCTATGAATTTGGAAAAGCGAGTGGGATGGCTCCCCGTGCAAGGTAGGTAGATAACCCATCCCGAAATTGGTGGCTTTGATGACATTTCTGTTTCCTGTCTCTCAAAGTTAGCTGCTATTTTATTTTCAGGATTGCTGTTTACAAAGCTCTCTATCGGCTTTTTGGAGGCTTTGTAGCTGATGTGGTTGCTGCCATTGATCAGGCAAGCAAGAATTTAGCTGAATACTAACTTGGATGGATCAAATTGTTCAAAATATTCAAGTTTCTTTTGGATTACAAAATGGCAGTTAGATGAAATGAAGATTCTTCCTTCTGAATTTGTCCTAGTTTCTTCAAGCTTCTTTGTTCTGTTTTGAGAAGCTAACTTCCAGAGTTCAATGCATCTCTAATAGTTGACATTGGTAAAGAGGTTTCTACAAATTTAATAATCTAAACATGTATGGTTTTCTGAGCAGGCTGTTCATGATGGAGTAGATATTTTGAGCCTCTCTGTTGGTCCAAACAGTCCTTCAGCTACTACCAAAGCAACATTCTTGAATCCATTTGATGCCACACTCCTGGAGGCCGTAAAAGCTGGTGTTTTTGTTGCTCAAGCTGCTGGAAACGGAGGTCCCTTTCCAAAAACTCTGGTGTCATACAGCCCGTGGATAACTACTGTGGCTGCTGCAATTGATGACCGCAGATACAAAAACCATCTGACCCTTGGAAATGGAAAAATGCTGGCCGGAATAGGATTATCCCGTAAATTTCTCTTTTCAGAGTCTGTAATAATATCTTATTTAGGAAGAGAGTATTAGTTTATTCTGAGTCTTTCTATTAGTTTTTTGATGAATCATTATGTGTTGGTGCAGCTTCCACTCGACCTCATCGTTCGTACAAGATGGTCTCTGCAAATGATGTTCTGCTTGGTTCTTCTGGTATGAAATACAATCCATCGGATTGCCAGAAGCCAGAAGTCTTGAACAAAAAATTGGTTGAAGGAAACATTTTACTTTGTGGATATTCTTTCAACTTTGTTGCTGGTTCAGCTTCCATCAAGAAAGTTGCTGAAACTGCCAAGCATCTAGGCGCTGCTGGCTTCGTTCTTGTTGTTGAAAATGTTTCCCCAGGAACAAAATTCGATCCTGTCCCTTCTTGCATTCCAGGGATTCTGATTACAGATGTCTCTAAGTCAATGGTAATAGGGTTTCTATGCTTTCACTAAACAGTTATTCATTCCCTCATCTTTTTCTCAACTTGAAATCCCTTTTCTTTGCTTCCCTAGGATTTGATTGATTACTACAATGTCACGACTTCGAGGGATTGGATGGGTAGGGTAGAGAGCTTTAAAGCTGAAGGAAGTATCGGAGATGGTTTGGAACCCATTCTCCACAAATCTGCACCTGAAGTGGCTCTGTTCTCAGCTCGAGGACCCAACACCAAAGATTTCAGTTTTCAGGACGCTGATCTTCTCAAACCAGATATTCTTGCTCCAGGCTCTCTAATATGGTCTGCCTGGTCCGAAAATGGAACAGACGAGGCTAACTATATCGGTAAGCATTTCCTCAAATCTTGTCAGAATTATCCATAAAGAAACTATAAAATGCTTAGTTTCTGACTACTGCACAGGCGAAGGATTTGCACTAATTTCTGGTACAAGCATGGCTGCACCACACATTGCTGGTATAGCTGCTCTGGTGAAACAAAAGCATCCTCAATGGAGTCCAGCTGCTATCAAATCAGCTTTGATGACGACTTCAACAGTCATTGATCGAGCAGGAAGGCCTCTCCAAGCACAGCAATATTCTGAAACAGAGACAGTGACGCTTGTTAAAGCAACTCCATTTGATTATGGAAGCGGTCATGTCAATCCGAGTGCTGCTCTAGACCCTGGTCTCATCTTTGATGCAGGTAATTTCTCTTTACTCAAGCGACATAAACTTTTCGGTTTTCTTTATTTACTTTTTGATCTCTGGAAAATAGGACACACATTTGAACTACGATTGGAGAGGGTTAACATCCACCTTTTCAGTTCGTTTCAGTTTGCTTATATGCATAAACCCTCCAATGATTGATTTGGGGAAGTGGTTTTCTTGTAGGTTATGAGGACTATTTAGGTTTCTTGTGCACCACACCGGGCATTGATTCCCACGAGATAACAAACTTCACAAACACTCCCTGCAATTTCAAAATGGAACATCCTTCAAACTTCAACACACCATCCATAGCCATCTCTCATCTCGTGAGAACCCAGACCGTAACGAGAAGAGTGACAAATGTTGCAGAAGAAGAAACATACACAATCACATCAAGAATGGAGCCATCAATCGCCATCGAAGTGAGTCCTCCTGCAATGACGCTTAAAGCCGGAGCTTCTAGAAACTTCTCGGTGACTCTAACAGTGAGATCAGTGACCGGAGCTTATAGCTTTGGAGAGGTTACATTGAAAGGAAGCCGTGGGCATAAAGTGACTATCCCTGTGGTTGCTATGGGACAAAGGCGATGAAGAAACAATATATGAGGTTTTCTAATATTGTCGTTATTTATTGTAATGTTTAGTAATAATAAGAATATTGCAGTTTGTAATAGTAATATGACGAAATGCTCTGTTTTTAGCTCTGTCTAATCTTTCTAGATTCGTCATGTTAATATTATATTGGGTCTTGCGCAAAAAGAAAAAAAGAAATCCTTATTTAACGTTAACACATCAACAAGCTTATTTACCATTCAGAATTTTAAACTTATCGCAACGAATATAAGTTTTCAAGAACTGTCTAACTTTCGCTTTAATGCGGAAACCATTCATGCAAATACTCCATGAAAAAACATTGTTGTTTTGGAATCCTTCTTATATTCATAATCTCTAATCATTAAGCGAATTTCAATTATGCATGTCTTCTTAAGCTTGCAACAATTTAACCAATTAAGCGAATTTCAACCACTAAGTCACAATGTTTCTTTAACACAATTCTGAGGTGTAATATTGTATAAACCAACATATAAGTTAAAATACAACCGATTAATTATAATTAATTTATTAAGTGTTATGTTTAATCCCCAGTATCCAGTATAAGGTCTAAAGAAAATTTGAATTCAACAAAGTAACAAGTCTATAAATTGGTTGGAAATAGTATCTGGTTAATATTTGTTGCTCAACATGTCCTGATCATATACAAGTGCAAAAAAACTCTATAAACATGTATAGCTTTGTTTCTTCATCATTCTGAAACAAAAAACAATCGAAAATTCTCCTTTTTCACAAGAGTAAAGTAACAAAATGAGATATAGCGAAAAAACAGAGTAGAGAAAAATAAAACCAACGTCCCCTACCAACCAAATGAAGACCTTCCTTAAGCTTGTAGGGATCTTTCTGAGAATACTCTTTAAAGGTGATTTTGATTCATGTGGTGGGGAGGGTAGAAATCGAACGTTGGTAAAAGAATCTGAGTGTATAAAATACTTTTTTTCCTTCTTTTTAATCAAAAATGCCAAGTGACGGAACTTGTGTAATTTGAGAAGAGATCTCCAAGAGTTTATCGAGTGTGTCAGGGTGAAATTTCCTTCCAAATAAGAAACAAGGGCTTTTGATTCCGTTCCACATACAAGGCATCCATAATTCTTCACCCTGTTATTAACCAACGTTGTTTTTGTATATAAAAATCTTGAGAAAGAAAAAATCAGAGCTAAAGTAATGGTTTAACGAAGCGCTTACCGTCCCAACACTTGTGACATGTACGACCGTGTCAGCAGACTGCAGATAAATTAATTGAGAAAGTTCGAAAAAAGGGAATTTGATTAGTTTTCTCAATGGAAAAAGCAATCTAAGAAACTGATTGGAAGATCGATAAGATAATACCGTGAGGTTGTATAGTGACTCTTGTGTGATATCCTGAGGCATATATGTTTTCGGATGCCATTGTCTCTCAGACCAATCAACTTGTGTTACAGTCCAGTTAGAAATGCCACTGGGATCGAGCATCTGAAACCCACACACACACATATATGTATATATCTAATGGAGAAGAAAATGGGAAATTTTTATTTTCTTTTTGAGTTGGAACGGTTTCTTACGTGAAAGAATGTAGGAAGATAGTGTTCATCAGCTATGCAGTTCTTGTTGTTCTCTATACCTGGCTGAAGAAACCAAAATGCAAAACTTCTTATCAATCACTGATCATTCATTTGTAATGCTTTGATGACATCTATTTTGGGAATTCAGCTGATGCTCACCCCACAGTAATCCCGGAATTTAGAGTAGTAAAGACTGTCTGCCATAGTTGCTACAGCGTGTTGTCGCCTCATGGTAAACCACTGCAAGGTAGCAGACTAATTTCATCCCTAACAAGTTTTGGTTCGAATGCTGATTTCAATCTCTGAGTATGAAGGCCGGATTTCGATAGACATATATATATGTTGGTTTTTTACTATTCACAAAAGGGGTCTATACTTGAGCCTTCACGACCAATTCCCAATATTTGTTAGCGTTCGTTATTCTAAATGCATCAGGTGAGCATAGTTACTGAATGAGTGACAAATATTTTTACCTGTGCACCCTTTCGAAAATCCTTCTTTGGAATTTCTGGCAACATGTGATTCATATGCCTGCCTGATTCCATGTTGACCTGGATCATCAAAGCTGAGGAATACAAGGAAGACCAATATATAAAAGGATATTGGGAAGAAGAGTGAATGATGAAGTTTCCGATGTGATGGAATTTGACGTTTTACCAGTCAACATAGCTGACATTGCTGTACATCAGGTAATTGTAAATGTATTCAAAACTTCGAAGTGGTACACAGCTGCCAAATCAAGACACACTCAAAATGATTAGGCAAACACAGAGTGAACAGTGAGAAAGGTTGCTGGAAATCAAGAAATCACCTATCAGAGAGTAAAGCAAATTGCTGGTTTGCAGGATCTCTGAGAGCATTACTTAACAACCGTCTTTCTGCATCAACCATTGATATTCTTCCCCACACCACCTGCAGATGAAAATGCACATTAACTCCCATGTCAATGGATGGTAAAACAGTATGAAATCTACCAAGATAGGCATCAGAAAAGGAGAAAAATGGAGACAAGCCTCATCACTGCGTATATCGCTGTTGACAAAGTAACGACTATAGTGAACTGGCCTTTCCCTTGATGCATGAATATAAACAGAGAACTTCCCTTCATGGCCCTGTGAGGAGGGGAAAATTTTCCAATACCATCAGTAAAAGAATTAAGTCCAAGAACAAACCATCTGCATATTTTTTATCCCAAAAATTGCAAGTTCTAGAAAAGTCTTAGTCAAGTGGATTGCTGCTATCCCCAAATTATTTCCCATTTTAAATCGGAAAGAAAACCATGTATTTCCGTTTCATCGGTAACTTCCAAACCAAAGGGAAAAAAAACCGACAACATTTTTCCTGGTAATTAAGAACAGAAGTCTACCTGGAAAAATCTGTCCCATAGCATCTCGAAGGGCAATGTACCGGGAGTTAAGAACATGAAAGCAATTTTAGAATTCTTTCTTATGACAGGAGGATTACTCAATATTTCTCTAATGACTACGCGAGCTGCAATCTCATCATCTGAATATTTCCTCAGAGAAGATGGAAGCCAATCAGCTAAGGCCTTGCATCCTCTTGGTGAAATCATATAACAAGCAGCTTTACTGTGACGAGGGTACACGTAAGCGATAATAAAGCACAAGCTGATCAGTGAAAGCAACATGATGATCCATAATCGTCTTCTTGTAGGAGCACGATGGCGAGCTCCAGGCAAAGACGCCATATCCCCTAGATTGCCTAGACTCCCTCTTTTAGCTCCCTTCATCTCATCAGCCACAACACTAAAACAGCAAATTTCCTCACTCACTGCCGAAATCCAGATGAAGAGAGCTAACTTTTGGTAAGATGAAGACTATTCCTCTCTCTGGTAAATTAGAATCAATCAAAACCTGGAAAGTTACATAAATAGAAACAATAATGAATATAGTCTATCCAAAATATAACAAGAAGCACAAGAATGGATTTTTCAGTTACAATTCATCTTCTTTTTCCAATCAGTCCAACAACCAAGTTCTAGTTATCCAAGACAGCGAAGAAAGTCAAACCAGCCTCACAGTTCCTAAAGCCAATTCGAAAGAAACGTATGCATACACAGTAAACGATTTACATGAATGGTTCACAAGATAAATGCTTCCAGGAACTTTAACATCCGTTTTCCCGGAAAATCATCCATTTTCCCGGAAAAGATCAGAGCAGACGAAATCAAAATCTCCAGAACCGTTCGATTTCAATTAAAAATGTACTTATTGGAAACACATTGCGATCTATTCCAGCTAATCGCATCGCCCCAACCGAATTAAAAAAAAAACAAAATCAATCACTATAAGATCCAACGCATTGCACACATCAAGGAGAAATAATGTGAAAAATAGAACCTGAAATTCAACGGAAACCAGATCCAGTCATAACCAAGAGTCTCTGTATCACCGTCTTGACTTGTCCGACATCCGGTAAAATCCAGATACTTCCAACTCTCAGTATCGTATTAAAGTGCAAATAAACGTATATATGAATTGTATGTTATGTACGCATGTAAAACGTCTCTCTTAGCAGTTTCAAAATTTCCTTCGGTTATCTACTTCTCACTGATTCGTTTCGTTTTCGCATTCTGCCTCTCCTTATCCCTCTCCCTATGAAATGAAGAAACGTTTGTAAAAGAGAGCTAATAGAGAAAATGATGAAGAAGAAGAATGAATGCCAATTGGGTTCAAAACAGAGGAAGCAAATTTCGAGGCAGAGACTAATTACTATTGGTAAGATGGGAGCTCGTTTATTTTCGTCGAACGATTGTGACTGGCTTTTACAATATGGACGTAAATAACAACGTTACAAATTTGTGTAGGTTTTTTAGAAAAAAATGTTATTTACAATCTATTTAAATATCAATAACAAAACAAACTATACACACTTGGAGCAATAGTTTGAGCATAATAACAAATCTAACTAATTGAACCATTAAACCGGCTATATAAAATGCGGTTAAACCTTCCATTTTTAATCTAACAAAAGAAAAGACTTTGACTTTTCGACTTCCGTGGCAAATCATTAAACGAACCCGTAGACCAAGTCAGATTCTAACATAAACCAAATCGGTTAGTGTAAGTTTTATTGGGCGTTAACCCAATTTTGCAATCATTTAAAACATTTACGGTGAAGCTTCATATATGGGCTAAAACCGGGCCTGTCTCCAAGGCTGTAATATTGCACAAAACCATTGATAACTTTCCAAATATGGCCTCGACTTTTAAAACATAAACATATGGGCTAAATCTGGGCCTGCCTCTTTCCCACAATTGTCTAGGCCCAATCTATGTTTATCACGACGGAAGACATGTTTTTTTATAAACAAATATTAATATTAATTGTTGTTTACTGTATTACCTAGATGTGTTGTCTAACCCATAGTTTTAGTACTAAATTTTATTTCTGATTACATAATACCAAAAATGTCATAAATCTCTATATATATGTTATTAACCCGGTTTTGAATCACTTTAACCAATCAAAACCATCATATTATATGATATAATCTTGTTGAATGACATCATTGCAAATTTATACCTCCTATTTATAATATTCTATCACTATCATTTCAGACATATGTTACATGACAAAAAAGGAATACTAATCTACTCGACACAACCAATAAAAATAATGCATTTTTTTTCCTTCGTGACAATATCTGATTTTTGTTTGGAAAAAAAGTTTTTTAAGTTCCAACTGATAATTGATTTGGTCATCGCTTCTTCATAAACTATCAAACTTTTCGGTGATTATCATTCGTTTAGCTAATCTTAAAATAAAATTCACATACGAAATCAATCGAATTTGAATATTGATAAATCATGGAAAATAGTGTTTTTATTCTTTATCCCAGTTACAAGAATGAGACAGGAGAGACACCTAGAAACAGAAATAGGAGTATCCAAATTTAATTAATTCGACAGTTAAATACACGAAAACTATATAATATAAAATAGTAAATAAATAAACAAAAACTATATAATATAAAATAGTAAATAAATAAACAAAAACCTAGTTTTTGCCTTGGGTGACGCAATAATAGAAGCGAACCAAACTTGGCCCTTCTCTCGCCTATAAATAAGATATTAGAGTTTAGCGTCGAAGGATATGCAATTGCAATACCAAAGGGTCTTCTTCTCACTTTTTTTTTGCTCGTTCTACACCGTCGGATTATTTCCTTTCGTCTTAATCTAACGGTTGTGATCCAATTTTAGAGAAGAATCTCATCGTCTCTCAACCACCAGATTCTTTCTTTCCCTCCGCTCTCTCGGCAAACCTCTACGAAATCGACGACCAGATCTTCGATCCGCCTCGCCGTTGATTTCGGAAGATTGAGCCGCCTTTTGGAACTGTTGCTCTTGTTTTACCTTTTTCTCGCCGGAGTTTGTTATCTCTTCCTCAGAGAGAGGGAGATTGGTGATTTGAGTTTTTCTAGGGCATTTATTTCTCCGTTGCACGATCCCCACCGACACTGTATGTGGTTCGTTTGCTCGATCTCGATCTTTGAGTCTATTTGTCATTTCTAGCTCCATTGATATCGTCTGTGAATTCGTCTTTGATAGCTGATTCATGGGTTATGTTCGTTCATGCACGTAATTGCAGAGCTTCAGTTTTAGGTTTTTTCGAATTTAGGTTGCGGCATTTAAACTTTGTTTACTTGCTCTTCAGTACGTTGTCGTTGAGTGAGATTTCTCATCATCTTTCCTATTTGCGTGAATCATATTTGCATTATCCTTAAGTTGAAGCGCAGAATCTGCCTTCTTTTAATCCAGAAGTAGAAAAAGGGGAAAGAGAGAATATCTGTGTCGTTACAAACATTCGAATTAAGAAAGCATAAAAGCACTAGAGGACTTGCGTCGAGATATCATTTATTCTAGTTTGTCAAGCGAAATTAACTGGATTCACATGGCCAAAATTTGAGGGATATGTCTAATCGAGAACTGTTATCTTTAACTGTTAAATTCCTGTTCGATAGGAGCTTATGTTTTCTCTGTCACGCTTTTATATGTTAGCATAAGAATTGATTGTGGTTTCTGTTGCTTTTAATATTTCTCCGCAGAAGCTGGTGTCTTCAGAGGGGGATACATCTTTTGACTTGTGGCACCTTATGTGCGTTTTTCGTCTTCAGAAATAAATTTGCGCTAGCTTGGAAATTTTTACTGTTTATGACTATACATACTAGATGGCTTCAGAAGGAAAATTGTTATTTGATCTTAATGAACTGCCTACAGAAGATGATGATGGAAATGATCATGTAAACTGCAATGTGCCACAGAAGGCTATCTCATCTGGAAAACCCAATAGCTCTGGCTTGCTTGCAACACCATCGTGCTCTCAAGATAAAATAAAGAGCCAAATGTTCTCTCATGCATCAACTGTTTCGGGTTTTCAGCCGTTTGTACGCCCTACAGCTGCTCAACATACAGATGTAGCAGTGGAACAAAAGATGGACAACAATTCTCTTAAGGTAACATCATCATCATTGAGGTCAGACTCATTTGAGGGAGCAAAGGTCGTATCATCAGTAATTCCAAATGATGATGGAGCATCTGAGAGAGAAGAAGGGGAATGGACGGATTCTGAGGTTCCTGCCAATAAACATATACCTAGTTGTTCCGATTACAAAGATATATTATCAGGAGAACTGGGGATTCCAGAAACTGGTGTCTCTTCTGATTATTCTAATGTGGCTGAGAAAGATAATAGCACAGTAGGATTAGATATCAACTTAAACCCTGGTCTTCAAAAGAGAAACGTCAACCAGAGTTCAGAAGGTGGTGCTAAAGATAGTGCATCTGTGGATGGTCCACAAGAACAGGGTTTGGTGAAGCAGAGAGAAACTAAAGGAATTGAAGCAAGTCATGCAATCAAATGCGCAAATACCACTGTGAAAAGAAAGATGGATCAGCAGAAAGAGACGATGTTGGGAAAGAAACGCAACAGGCAGACCGTGTTTCTCAACCTGGAAGATGTCAAGCAAGCTGGTCCTATTAAGGCAGCAACACCTAGAAGACAGAATTTCCCACAACCTGTTGTCACACGCACAGTTAGAGAATCTCGTGCCAGTCCTTCACCTGCTGATCAAGGAAGCGGGACTCTAGGGCATGCTGTATATAGGGATCAGAAACCAATTGACATTCCTAATGGTAGCATTCATCCAGAAACGTCTGAGCAGAAGTTAGAATCTAATGGTGAATCACAGTCCAGCTTGGTTTGTAGAACTAGGAGGGTAAACGGGGAGGCAGGGCCTTCTTCTGAGGGGACATCGGCATCTGTGTCAAGGCAAGGTTCATGGAAACAGTCCATAAATTCACGGCAGTCGAAGACTGGTAATTCGTCAAATAGACAAGTCTCCCTGTGCAGTCAAAGTTCTGCAGACTCAAAGTTTGGAAGCAAGAAATTTAGTTTGTTCAAGAAGCCCACAACAAATAGTACTCAATATCAAGATACATCTGTGGAGCGTCTTATACGAGAAGTGACAAATGCAAAGTTCTGGCATCATCCAGGTATGTCCTATTTTTTGTTTCTGCTAATGGACGTGTGTTTGAGTGCTTCTACTTTTGCAATTAAGTTATCTTCATTTAAGGTATGAACTTTTATGCCAATTAAAATTTACTGCTCTGGTGCCAGTTCCCTGTGTCCCCAATCATGGCTCAGTGAGAATCGTAATGGCCACAGGATTTGGAAGGTGATACGATTAAATCATACTTGTAAAAGTAGATGACAGATTTCTTGTAGTTTGTGTAATCTTTTATCTGCTTGTCCATTTCATCTCTCTGCTCTCTTTAGTAAACATCCTCTTTCCTGATTTATTCTGTGATACATATTTAAGTATTTTGTACTAGTTTTCATCCCTGGTAATATCTATTGCCTGCTAAGGCACTGATCACAGGGGAATATACAACAACCCTGTTGTTTTCGATGAACATCATTTATCAGGTTGGCTCTCGGTGGCTTTAATAATTTGGCTTTTGGGCGCAGTATAGAAATACTTGATGATTTGATGCTTATCTAAAAGCTGAGTGATCTATTAATGAGTGAATATTGGATACTGTTAGGCTTTTCAATTGGCATGCCTCAGGTCTTTTCTATATACTTCACGCTGGAGAATCTGACTTGCATGGCTGATGATGATTCACTTAAACCTTTTCATGTGGCCGTTGTTTTCCCAGATATGTCTGCCTTGTTTTTGCCTTTTTACTCAAGTGTACTTGACACTTTTGCGTAAATTTTTCTTGTGTGTAGAAGATACTGAGCTCCAATGTGTTCCTGAGCGGTTTGAATCCATGGATGAGTATGTTAGAGTGTTTGAACCTTTGCTTTTCGAGGAGTGCCGGGCACAACTTTACAGTACATGGGAAGAACTGGCTGAGGCAAATTCTTACATGAAGGTCAGAATAAAGTTCGTCGAAAGAAGAGAGAGAGGTACCTAGCCGCATGACCTATTTCACATTTGTAGAGGCCTCTGGGCAACAGTAGTAACTCTCTGGACTGTTGTTCTCTTATCTGACTTGCTAGCCTTTATTTCTTTTCTGGTTTAGGATGGTATGATGTGATACTAAACGCAGTAAATGAATGTAAATGGGCTTTCAAGGAGGGAGATGTTGCAGTTCTTTCAAATCCCGTGCCAGAATCAGGTGGGGTTGGAACACATGTTGTCTTGTTGGTTTTTATATTGCTGGCGCTTCTCTATATATTTTTGTAAATTTGGTGTTTTTATGTTTAGATGGAGAGCATGAGGATTCTGGACGTGTAGCTGGTACAGTTAGGAGATATATACCAATTGATACTCGTGATCCGCATGGAGCAATTCTCCACTTCTATGTTGGGGATTCTTATGACTCTAGCAGGTATATACTTTTTCGATTGTTTATTTTTTTAGCTATTGATACCATATCTAAGTTTCTACCCATCCTCAGTGGAAACATTTATTTCCTGTCTCATTTTCTTTACTTTTATAAAAAAATTTCCAGCAAGATTGATGACAATCATATTTTACGAAAGCTTAAACCTAAGGAGATATGGCATCTGACAGTGCTTGGTTCTCTTGCAACCACACAGAGGGAATATGTTGCTTTGCATGCCTTCTCTCAGCTTAACCCACAGGTTAGTTTTGTTTTATCGCACAAATCTTTCTCAGATGCTTTCAGTTATGCTGACGCTGGTGAAACTCATACATCCTTCAGATGCAAAATGCTATTCTCAGGCCCAGCCCAGAACAGTTCCCTAATTACGAGGAGCAAACTCCTACAGTGCCTGATTGTTTTACCCCGAGCTTTGCTAGCCACTTACATAAAAGCTTTAATGCTCCACAGTTGGCAGCAATCCACTGGGCTGCAATGCATACTGCAGCTGGTATTAGCAGTGGGGTGAAGAGGCAAGATCCATGGCCATTTACTCTTGTTCAGGGTCCTCCTGGAACAGGCAAGACACACACAGTTTGGGGAATGTTAAATGTTATCCATTTGGTTCAGTATCAGCAGTATTACACTTCCTTGCTGAAGAAATTAGCTCCTGAAAGTTATAAACAAGTTAACGAGAGCAGTTCAGACAGTATTGTGTCGGGGTCTATTGATGAAGTCCTACAAAACATGGACCACAATCTTTTTCGTACGCTACCAAAACTGTGTGCTAAACCAAGGATGCTCGTTTGTGCTCCTTCAAATGCTGCGACCGATGAGCTTCTCTCACGTGTCCTTGATCGTGGTTTTATTGATGGGGAAATGAGAGTTTATCGTCCTGATGTCGCTCGAGTTGGTGTTGATACTCAAACGAGAGCCGCTCAAGCAGTTTCTGTGGAGCGAAGAAGTGATCAGCTATTAGCCAAGTCGCGTGATGAAATTCTGGGACACATGCACAACCTCAGATTAAGAGAAGCTCAGTTATCTCAAGATATTGCAGGACTTAAAAGGGAACTTACTGCTGCAGCCTTTGCTAACCGTTCTCAGGGATCTGTTTGTGTTGACCCTGATGTTCTTATGGTTAGAGACCAGACCAGAGATGCATTGTTACAACGCCTTTCTGCTGTGGTTGAAGCCAGAGATAAAGATCTTGTTGAAATGTCTCGCCTTCTTATTGTTGAGGGAAAGTTTCGTGCTGGTAATAATTTTAATCTTGAAGAAGCTCGTGCAAGTCTTGAGGCAAGTTTTGCGAATGAGGCTGAAATTGTCTTTACAACTGTATCAAGCAGTGGTCGTAAACTGTTTTCTCGTCTTACACACGGCTTTGATATGGTGGTCATCGATGAGGCTGCTCAAGCTAGTGAGGTTGGGGTTCTTCCTCCCCTTGCTCTTGGTGCTGCAAGATGTGTGCTTGTTGGTGATCCTCAGCAGCTTCCTGCTACGGTAATCAGCAAAGCCGCTGGAACCCTTTTATACAGCAGAAGTCTGTTTGAAAGGTTTCAGTTAGCAGGTTGTCCAACTTTGTTGTTAACTGTTCAATATAGGATGCATCCTCAAATACGTGATTTTCCTTCAAGATATTTCTACCAAGGACGCCTCACAGACAGCGAAAGTGTTTCAACTGCTCCTGACGAGATTTACTACAAAGATTCTGTCCTTAAGCCTTACCTTTTCTTTGATATCAGCCATGGGCGGGAATCCCATAGAGGTGGATCTGTGTCTTATGAGAACATTGATGAAGCTCGCTTCTGTGTTGGGCTGTACATGCATCTTCAGAGAACTCTGAAGTCATTGGGTGGTGGTAAAGTCTCTGTCGGGGTAATAACTCCATACAAACTGCAGCTGAAATGCCTGAAAGTTGAGTTTGGAAATGCTTTGGGCCAAGATGAACTGAAAGAGATATATATCAATACTGTAGACGCATTTCAGGGTCAAGAACGTGATGTCATAATCATGTCATGTGTGCGTGCTTCCAGTCACGGGGTTGGCTTTGTTGCTGATATCCGGCGGATGAATGTTGCTCTCACCCGTGCCAAAAGAGCTCTATGGGTATGATATCTCTTGATGCAAGCGCATATTGTTTTGTATTATAAATGTCTGGTTTCTTGTTAAAATTTTCTGAGACTCCTTTTTGTCGAACAGGTGATGGGAAATGCATCTGCTCTGATGAAGTGTGAGGATTGGGCAGCACTGATCACCGACGCCAGAGCAAGGAACTGTTTTATGGAGATGGATTCTCTTCCCAAGGATTTCCCGGTTCCAAAGGTGCCTAGCTTTATCCCAAAAGCACCTAATGCTAGAGGTTTCAGATCAGGTGGGCCAAGAACCAGATCCATCAATATGCACACTGAATCCAGGTCAGGAACACCATCAGAAGATGATGAGAAATTGAGCACATCGCTATTTCCAAGAAATGGAAATTCTCGAAGGGATAATTCAGCTGATGATCCTGATCTGTCCGTGGAGAGATATAGAGATGCTTGGCAACATGGGATCCAAAGGAGGCAAAATTTTGGACGGCCTTTAGGGAGAAGAGACTAAACTATAATTCCAACGGACTGAACTTCATTCCCTGAAGGAGCTACTGCATCACTTAAGATTTTAGAGCGCCTGAGGAAGACCAGCTCGCAGTCTCACATGGAGTCATTGCCAGAAGAGGGTGATTCGGAAGTGATGAACTGTTGCAAAAGGAATATTTGAAGACTCTGTCAAGTGTGTTGCTCACCTGATTTGTGTTGATGCAAAATGATTCATGGTCTCACAGAACTTGGAAGGCAAGCATGTCAAGTTCTTTGTGCTTCATCTCTAGATCCAAAATCTGGAACGGACTAGTCTGAAACTACAACATTGTAAAAATATGAGGGCAGTCAGTTTGGAGGGGTGAATCCATTTGAGTGAAGTCGGAAGGTGCTGATAGACAGACCTATGAGCCTGGCTCATTTACAGGAACTATAATCCGGACTGCAGCAATTTTTGCTTTGTCAGACGCTGTAATGTGGGTGGTGCAAAACAACAAAGAGTTGATTTGTCTGACAGGTTCAAAAACCGCAGCAAAAGTGAGGGAAATATAGGACTTGGGAGGACCACACTGCCCAGTCCACTGCGTTTGCATTTTATTACATAATCCCTTAAATCTGTCAGGTACTTCTACTCTTTGACAGATCATCAGGAACAATCTACTTGGGGAACAAAAGAAAAGAATTGCGTTTAGTTTCCCACTAGTTTTTCTCAATTTTCTTTTGGCAAATAAATAGACTTGCGCTTTTGTATTGAGTTCCACAACAAGTCGACTTGCAATCAGAAACTCAACAAATTGATTCTCACCTGATCTTGGGTATGCATTTTACCTTTCTTCTTCTCTTTCTAAAATCACTAGGAAAGATACTTTAACAGCCTTATTTAAACGAAGTTACTATAAATACAAATACAAAACCATTTGGTTAAAAGAAGAAGAAGAGATACGGGATAAGAAAATAAATAAACCTTTGAAAAGAAGAGTTATATTCGAGGGTTTAAGGAGGGGTTCATATCATCAGAATCTTCAGAGGGAAGTGGACAAGCGAACTTATATTCGAGCGCTTGACAGAACAAGCAGAAACTCTAGTGAAATGCTTTGAAGATTACCTTCAGAGATGAGAAAACAGTTTGAATGCCAGACTCTGATACTGTGCCTTTAGTGGGTTGTTGTGGGGATTAGCATCTGCAGCGGTACGTCATCAGAACACAAAACTGAGATGGCAGTCAGAAAATATCTCGAAGCTTTGCCGCATCATCCATGTTCTTAGCAATTTTTTAGTCTTTCGCACAGTGTATGTGTCTTAGTGGTGATGTGCAGCACGAAATCAAAACCAGAATCAACTGGACTAGATTACTTGATGGGACCTACGGTCTAAATGGTCTATAGTGGAAGCGATGTGAAAAAAGGAGATTATTGAGAGCTTAACAAATGGGAGATTCTTCGGAGGTAGTATTGGCACTCAAGGCATCTTTTAATTGCTTCTGCTGCTATTTTGAAGCTAACTCTGCAGATTGATGGCATTAGCTTCGATATCTCCATTACAGTATTTGATGAAATTCTCTAGCAATTCTACAACAAAACTACAAGTTGAATTTCAAGTACGAAGGAAAAGTGTAAAGAAACATCAATTAGTTTGCGGTAAGCTCTTTTTTGGGGATCATGCGATCAGCTCTCGTGCTGAAGTTGTAAACTTGGACATTCTCTGGACCGAACAATGGTCAGTTTTGTGCAATGTTTGTTTTCACAAAATTGTCGTTTTACATATATTTTGTCGGTTACAAATATATTTTAAATGCAAAAAAAAACAGATTTTTAAACATGAAGGGAGTTCTTTTAATACATATTATATATAAAATTTCTAAACAGAGGCTCTTGTCTGTGTTAAAGATGGTTATTTCATCTTGAATAGAGAATTTTTGGTTCGAGAGAATAGTGATCGGTAATTAAGACATGATTCACGGAAATCATATAAATATAATTTGAATTCTTGTCTGCCACTAAACAACCACGCTCTTCGTTAGGAAATTGAAATGACTTCCTAATTTAATTTTGAAAAAAAACAAAATTCTCAACGAATAGTGTCAAACAAGATGATTGACGGCCGAATCTCCGCCGGTCCACGGCGTATTCAACCATCGGTGCCGGTGACAATGTTCATTAGTTTTTATTTACGAGTCATGAATTAAAAAAGACAAGTCAGTGTCCTTGAAGTCGAATCATACAGTATTGGAACCGAAAGTGTGTACTTTACTTTGGTCGGTTTTTTGATATCTATCTTTATTATTTTGAATAGACAAAATTGTTTGATATATGTTGACAAAAAATAGTTTGATGTCTACATTTCCTGAGAAGACAATAAAACATTTATTCCCTTGCCCCGAAAAGAAACAAACAATGTTCTCACAAAACAAAATCAATTGTTCATCTAAAAAAATGTATATGTTATTATTTAGCTAATAGCTTTTCTATGATTACATCTATAATTTTTTGTTAAAGTCTCTCTATAATTGTGGACATGTATAATTCATCACACATTAAGATACTACAAGACGATCATCATTTCACTATTGCTTTAGTGTGTAAGTGTAACTAATTAATCGTTCAAGTATCATCAATTATATTAAAGGTCCTTTGGCCTTTTATTTAGAGATATTATATGAAATGGCTTCTTCTAAAGGTGTCCTCATAAACTAATTCTTTTTGTTGTCTTTTTAACTGTTTCACTTTTGTAAATGTAGAGAATGGCATAGTATCCCTAATATATTAATTGAGAATCATTTTAACAAAATAATCTTATGCTGACGTGTGATTTATAAATATGTCATGCTAATGTGTCACACTATTAGATCATTTTAAGATAAATATTACATAAGATATAATTTACTAGAGTATTTACGAAAACTGCCATTACACAGTATATTATATGTAAATGCTTAATATTTCGACATAAAATATATTTTGTCGTAAATACAATATAAAACAAAATATTATAAATTCTGAAAATTTAGTCTTAACAAGATATAAAATAAAAGTTTAGTTTAATTGAATATTTATCATATTTACAATTTTATCCAAGATAATATAATTTAAATATATTTATATAATTTCATTTTATTATCTATTTTATTTTCGTAATCAATATTAAAAAATTTAGAATTTTTTTAAATATAAGATAAATTATATATATCTGATTTATATTAATAAATTAAATAATTAGTTATAATGTGTAAATATTTTTTCCCACGCAAGGCGTACATCAAAATCTAGTTAACCTATTATTATTATAGTCTATTGTTAATATAATCATTATATTCCAACTTTTGTTAAAATTAAACATGTGTATTTAAAATGTGCATTGAGATGATTGGTTATATTATGTGTTAAATTTAGATTTATTATATTTTTCAATGATGTAATTAATTTGGAAAATATAGAACCACAATTTGGTGAAAATTTAAAGATCAAAAAATGACATATATAATAATTACCCATATAATATGAAAATAAGCTCAATAAAACATGACAAAGTTAATTCAAACAAAAAATTACCGAATTTGAATTACAACAATTATATGGATTTATGGTTTTTAGCCAAACCAAATCTAAACTAAACATTGATGAAAATAATGATCAAATGTGTTTTAAGTTAAATCATAACCAAATCATAACATTTATTCTTGTTTGGTTTTGGTTCAATTTGTTTATTAATGTTCTTTTTTCCACCCCTGATTCTAAAGTATTATCTTTAGATTCTCCCATTAGAATTTAAGTTATAATTATCATATCATTAATAGTTATGTATTGTATTTGGATTTTATCATTATAGTTTAGAGTTTAGATTTTTTTTTTCTATACATAATTTTGATTGATGTGTATATTAATCCGTTTCTGGTTTACCAATCCCTACTAGGAGTTAACGTGCTCGCCGGCACAATTCATGAAACTAACCCATTTCTCTGTAATTATCAAAAAGCTTAAAATTATTTGTTAACAGAGACTGGAAAGTGAGAATCAAAACAGCCTAAAAGTTAAAGGTAAAGGTTCCTTTTGTATGTTCTTTTTCTGTTAAGAATTTTAATGACTAATTAACGTTTTTAACCTTAATTTTAGATTCCATAAATATTTTTTTGAGACTTCATAATTAGTAATGGCAGTAGGAGGAAAAAAAAATTATGAAAAGTTTTGGGTTTATAGAATAAACCTGTATAGGAATTAAAATAAAGAAATGTGTCCAAATTAATTGTGAATTAAATTACATATTTTTGGAGTTTATGGTTTTTGTAGTTCTAAACCCTGAAAAGAACAAAAAAGATTTATTATTTCACATTATAAAAGGAACTCAATTCTCTGGCATTGTTGTTATAAACCTGAAGTGTATCTAGTCAAAGATTGTTGAATTATAGTAAATAAATAAGATTAATGTTTTACTTCAAAACTCCCTTCATAAGTGTTGAATATGGTCACCCAGAAGTGGTAACGACATAAAAAGTTTCGATTTTTTTTCGTTCTGGAAAAGAACAAGGAACAATTTTTCTCCAAAGATTTAGTTTTTTTTTTGTTGACTTGTATAATGAAGAATGAAGATTTTACAGTTGATGGTTCTCTTGTGGGTTAGTGATAAGCACGCCTGGCTTCTCATCATTCCCTCCAACCTTTCTCTCTCTTAAATTCTTCTCTGCCTTTTTCCTTTTCTCTCTCTCTCTAAGACTTCAATTGTTTATCAGCTTCTCTCTCTAAATAAAGCTTTCAATTCAATTCTCCAGTTGTTCTTCTTTCTCTCTCTTTCACACACATTTTTCCTCTGTTTCTGTCCATCTTTTGCTTCATCTTTCAGGACAAGAAAACTAGACTAAAATCTTGTAATTTTACAAAAAAAATTGTCATCAGATTGGATCTGGGCTTGGAGCTGAATAAAGGATTTATATAGGTAATACTGAACCGATTTAGTCGATGTTTTCTGTTTGTTCTCTGAAATTTTTCAGTTTATACGTTTTGTTGTGAATTTGGATTTATCTTTGATTAGCTTATTTCTATGAGTTTCGTTGATCTGATTTGGTGTCTGAAATTTCCCATTCCCATTAGTTTATTGATTGGTAAAGCCAAAGGTTTAATTTAGTTATTGAAATAGATTTGTAGAGCATCAATCCTTGAGCTTTACCTTGTGTTCGATGATGATGATGATGATGGAATATGATGATTTGAATGGAAATGTTCTTATTATTTAATCCAATTTCTGGGTTTTTTTCGCCTTGGTTTCATCTGAGTTTCTTAAATTTTTCTGGGGAACTGAAGCTAGTCAAATTGCATAAACCCTACTTCCAATGTTACATAAATCTCAGTCTTTTTTTAGCTTACCTAACCCTTGTTGATGAGTCTGTTGTTGATAATGAAAGATAACAGTTTGACGGAAATCGACTCAAGATGATGTTGACTGTTGTAAATTGTGAGTTGTATATTAGTTTCTTCGGTTTATGCCTGTTACAAGACAATTTTGTCATTTCTGATGATTGTTTTGTAATCCCATTGCCTGCCCCTAAATATGTTCGTCCATCGACTTTGATAGATTTGGTTTGCATTTGTTGAATCTTAGTTGTGTTCTCTCATAGGTTATTATTAGTCTTCTCTATCGTTGCGGCCTTCATAAGTCGGAGAAAGTGGTAAAGACTGCTTAAGTATGTCTGTTTCCATGAGAGATTTAGATCCAGCTTTCCAAGGAGCTGGACAGAAAGCGTATCCTTCAATTCTAATCCTCTTATAATGTCAAAAGATTCTTATACTCAAATTCTGTGTTTTACATTTTGGTTTTCTTTTATCTATAAGCGATATTCTCCTTGACAATAAGTTAGTGGTATTGATGTATGGCGCATAGAGAATTTCCGCCCTGTCCCCATTCCAAAATCGTCTATTGGGAAATTTTTCACTGGAGATTCTTACATAGTATTGAAGGTAATTAAGGCCTAGAAACGACTTTCTTTTTGTTTCCTTATTACCATTGTACGTGGGTTTTCTTGATCAAGTCTTGGTTAAATTATTCTGTTTCTGGTGATTGATTTTTTTTTTCTATGAACTAGACAACAGCGTTAAAAACTGGTGCATTCCGCCATGATATCCATTACTGGTTTGGTAAAGACACCTCTCAGGTAGACCTCTTTTTACATTTTCTTTAATCCTTTTTATCGTCCCTAAATAGAGTTATGGAAAAGTTTGAGAGATGGTGATAATTTTCTACAAAAACTAGGATGAAGCTGGGACTGCTGCAGTTAAGACAGTTGAATTAGATGCTGCTCTTGGAGGTCGTGCAGTTCAGTATCGGGAAGTTCAAGGTCACGAAACTGAGAAATTTTTGTCTTATTTCAAGCCATGTATCATACCCCAAGAAGGTGGAGTAGCTTCAGGATTCAAACATGTTGAAGCTGAAGAACATATTACCCGCTTGTTCGTTTGTAGAGGGAAACATGTTGTCCATGTCAAAGAGGCAAGCATTTTCTGGTTTTTTTTGCTTCATCACAATTATCTTTTATCTCCCTTTGTGTATGCACTAATGGTGTAAAATGATTACAGGTTCCGTTTGCTAGGAGTTCTTTAAATCATGACGATATTTACATTCTTGACACGAAGTCCAAGATTTTCCAGTTTAATGGATCTAATTCGAGTATCCAGGAGAGAGCAAAAGCATTGGAAGTGGTTCAGTACATTAAAGACACTTACCATGATGGGACATGTGAAATTGCTACAGTTGGTTAGTGAGCCGAGCTGTTTAGTTAGGGATTATCCCTTTGCTTTGGTCTCCAATTGCATGTGTTTCATTTGCAGAGGATGGGAAACTTATGGCTGATGCTGAAAGTGGAGAATTTTGGGGGTTTTTTGGTGGGTTCGCTCCGCTTCCTAGAAAAACTGCTAATGATGAAGACAAAACTTACAATTCCGATATTGCCAAACTATTTTGGTAACATCTTCTTGTCTTATTTCGTATAGTTTGGGCCCATTATACCTTACCAAAACAAAATTTTCCCTTGAACTTGAAGTGTGGAGAAGGGACAGGCAAATCCCGTTGAAGGTGATTCGTTGAAGAAGGAGGTTCTGGACACAAACAAGTGTTACATTCTTGATTGTGGATTCGAAGTTTTTATATGGATGGGAAGAACCACTACTCTTGATGATAGAAAAGTTGCAAGTGTAGCAGCAGAAGTAAGTTTTTTATGGCATCGAAAGAAAGTCTTACCCTTGTCTTTTGCTGTGTAGCATATGTTTGCTGATGTGAGAAGAGCCATACAGGAAATGATCCGTTCATCTGAACGGCCCAAATCACAAATGATCCGTATAATAGAAGGGTTTGAAACCGTGCCATTCCGATCAAAGTTTGATTCTTGGACTCAAGAGACTAACAATACAACAGTGTCAGAGGATGGTAGAGGCAGAGTTGCTGGTCCGTAAACCTGAATTCAAGAGTAGATAATGTTTGTCTAATACTTATAACACAGTCGAAAATGTTACCCTTTTTTGTCATTTTTTTTGAATCTGCAGCACTTTTGCAACGACAAGGAGTAAACGTGAGAGGTCTAATGAAAGCTGCTCCACCTAAAGAAGAGCCCCAAGCCTCCATTGATTGCACGGGAAATCTGCAGGTTTGGCGGGTGAATGATCAGGAAAAGATTCTCCTTCCAGCTGCTGATCAGTCGAAGTTCTACAGTGGCGATTGCTATGTTTTCCAGTATTCTTATCCCGGAGAAGAAAAAGAAGAAGTTCTCATAGGAACGTGGTTTGGCAAGGAAAGTGTGGAGGTAACCTCTCCACAGGACGTAGTTAATCTGCTCGTGCTACAATGTTTCTGTTGCAAGTAGTTTTAAAATTGGCAGTTTGTTATTATATGTAGGTAGAAAGAGCTTGTGCAGTCTGTCTGGCGAGCAAAATGGTTGAGTCAATGAAATTTGTACCAGCCCAAGTAACTTCTTCTGCACTCGTTAATGTTTTATACTCATTCCAAAACTCTAAGTTGCTGAATTTATCTGTTTTTCCTAAAAACATTTATTCTCTTCTCTAGGTCCGCATCTACGAAGGAAAGGAACCAGTTCAGTTCTTTGTGATTATGCAAAGCTTTATCGTTTTCAAGGTTTGATGAAAATATTTCCATTTTGCACTTTTGTCTTATCAACCCTGTTTTCGTTTATGAATATATATGATATCTGCTGGTTTCCTGATGGAATCGATCTGGTTCAATCTTAAAGGGTGGTATTAGCAGCGGATACAAGAAATACATAGCAGAGAAAGAAGTCGCTGATGATACATACAATGAGGATGGTCTTGCTCTATTCCGCATTCAAGGGTCTGGTGCAGATAATATGCAAGCAATACAAGTTGATCCGGTATATGTCATTTCCCCATTCTTAGTTGTTAAAAACCTCTGGTAATCATTGAGAAGTGAGAACCATGTTGAGGTCACAGATGTATTTAGCTATTTAGGACTGAAATTTTCATGGCTTCTAATATTTTGTCGATTTACTTTGACAGGTTGCTTCATCACTGAACTCCTCATACTGTTACATTCTACATAATGGTTCTTCCGTCTTTACATGGTCCGGGAATCTATCAACCTCAACTGACCAGGAACTTGTCGAAAGGCAGCTTGATCTTATAAAGGTAAGATTAAGGATCTCTTTAATGTCTAGAGTGAGAGGGATAAGTTAATCAGAGTTGGTAAAGGTCAATTATAAGACTCGTAATTATGTTTTAAGTGTAACTGAAGTAGCATCTATATGTTCTTTTTGTTCAGCCAAACCTGCAGACTAGAGCGCAAAAGGAAGGTTCAGAAACAGATCAGTTCTGGGAGTTGTTAGGAGGCAAAGCGGAATATACGAGTCAAAAGCTCAGAAATGAACCCGAGAGTGACCCTCACTTGTTCTCCTGTACATTCACAAAAGGTGCAGATGATCATATATTGTTTGATCTCTCTGTAGTTAAGTCTAAGCTGATATATGCACCTAATGACTGTTTCTCTTCTTATTTTCATTGCTGAAATTCGAATTAATCCAGAAATGCTGAAGGTGCGTACACTCGCAAGATCTTTTTTTATCCCAAAGATAAAATGCTTTGGCATGTGGCTCAATCCCGAGTTGTTTATTTGTTTTTTAATGTTTTAGCAGGTGACCGAGATATATAACTTCGCACAGGATGACTTGATGACTGAAGATATATTCATCGTAGACTGTCATTCAGAGATCTATGTCTGGGTTGGCAAAGAAGTAGTCCACAAGACCAAGTTGCTAGCTTTATCTATTGGAGAGGTCAGATTATTGGATACATTGCAAAAGAAAACCTTATTTCAAAAGATCCTGAAAGTGCGAGTTGCTCATTTGCTGCTTTTGTTTCCTTAGAAATTCATCGAGAAAGATTCTCTCTTGGAAAAGTTATCCCCTGAAGCCCCTATCTATGTGATCATGGAAGGTGGTGAGCCATCATTCTTCACCCGGTTTTTCACTTCTTGGGATTCCTCAAAATCTGCTGTAAGTAACACCTTCAATTGGTTTCCCGAGAAATACTCGCAGAAGGAATCCCTGACATAGGTTTAAACACTCTTTTTTTTTTGCAGATGCATGGAAACTCATTCCAAAGAAAACTCAGAATCGTCAAAAATGGTGGAACTCCAGTTGCAGATGTGAAGGCTCTTCTTGCTTTTCCTTTTTTTGATAATTCTTCAGAGTGTGTTTTTAAAAATTTTGTATGTTGATTCATTTCTTTTATTGTGCCTGATGATTAGAAACCGAAGCGAAGAACTCCAGCTTCATATGGTGGCCGTGCCAGCGTTCCTGACAAGTCGCAGCAGCGGTCACGAAGCATGTCATTTAGTCCAGACAGGGTTCGTGTGAGGGGCAGATCTCCAGCGTTCAATGCACTCGCAGCAACATTTGAGAACCAAAATGCAAGAAACCTCTCAACTCCTCCCCCAGTAGTTAGAAAACTCTACCCGAGATCTGTTACTCCTGATTCCTCAAAGCTTGCTCCGAAGTCTTCAGCCATTGCTTCTCGTAGTGCCCTTTTCGAACAAGTAAAAACACCTCCCCAAGAACCCTCAATTCCAAAACCACTCAAAGGTATAAACTTTACAAACATTTTTGCTGAGATCAATGGTCAATCTTGATCGTCTTTGTTTAATCGTTATCATCTTTGTTTTGGGATGCACATTATTGCTGAGTGATCATCTGAAAGTTTCAATTTTTTCGCATCTTAGTTTATAGATTCACCTCTCATTTCACTTCTGAGTATTGAGCTTTTTATTTAAACTGGGGATGAAGCGAGCCCGAAGACACCTGCTTCTCCAGCTCCAGAGTCCAACTTAAAAGAAAAGGAAAATGACAAGGAGGAGAAAACGATGAGCAGCCGGATAGAATCTCTGACTATTCAAGAAGATGCTAAAGAAGGAGTCGAAGACGAGGAAGAGTTACCAGTACACCCTTACGAACGTCTCAAGACAACTTCCACAGATCCTGTCTCAGACATTGATGTAACTAGGAGAGAGGTCAGTTCAACCATTTGTGAGTGAGATTTTTTTCAATGAAAGATCATCTTTACAGCTCTTGGTCTCTGTGATAGGCTTACCTTTCATCAGATGAATTTAAGGAGAAATTTGGTATGACGAAAGAATCTTTCTACAAGCTACCTAAATGGAAACAGAACAAATTCAAAATGGCTGTTCAGCTCTTCTGATAACTATCCTCCTTCTCCAACAAATGCTTTCCTAAAACCCGGTAACACAAACACACACAGTCGCGAATCAAACATAAAAATTTGTCTAATTTTCCGACAGAGAAATAAAATGGTGTAAGTTTCGTTGGGTTTTGTTTTTTGTTTGTTTCAGCTAAGGAGAAGATCCAAGGGACAGGGACAGTGTCAGTGCATTTTAAGCTGCTTCTGCTCCCCATGAGAAGCTTAATACATTTTTCATGGCTTGTTTAAAAGAAACAACACATAGCAGCTTTCTTTTCCCCTTCAAATCTTTCTGATTTATTTTCATCATCTGTTTGCCTGTTTCTCTCTATTTTCATTTCCATTTTTTGTTTAGTTTTGATTGGCTGAGGTTAGATTTTTTCGTTCGTCATACATTTGGGATTGTTTCTTCTTCAGGTCATAGGTTTTGGCCTTGAGAGTCCTTGATTTATTTATTCTTGGGGTAATTTTGCTATCAAATTGAGGAAATTTGTTTGCAGAATATAGATTTTATTTAGTGCATTTCGCAAAAACAAATAAACTTTATTTTCTTCCTGCAGAAATCTGAAAATTGGGTGTTCTTTTGTTTATGTTGTTTTAAGCGTTTTTCTAACTTCAGCTTTTTATATTTTACTACACTTACACATAATAACACAATTTTTTATAGCTCATGTGTTACTCTTACTAAACACATCCAACTTATAATACTTATGACATTTTAAATATTTATTTTAGATAATGAGTGAGTGTTTGTAATTGAAAATATATCTCATCAGAACTCTTAGAAATCCATCTCTTGTTTACATATGATCATGTGTATGCCATATCTTTAATAATAGGATTCATGCTTTGACAACGTAATTCGCTTTAGTGCTTACAATATATATTTTTCGAATTAGTAATAAGTGTACTAAGTCTTATTATCTAAAAATGTGAATATCTCTCTCTCCCTCTCTCTCTCTCTCATAATGTGTTTAATTCACAATCATATAAAATCATATTTTATAAAGATTTAAACAAGGGTATATATCTTAATTGTTTGTCACATTATAAGTTGGGCACTTGTCATAGCTTTTGAATATGTTTTTAGTAAATATATTACAAAAATATATTAGGCTATGTGACACAAGTTGAGTATTCTGATATTTAAACGATAAATAATTCAAAAAATATGTTTCTAATCAAATTGTATGAAACAGTTAAATCTAGATTGATACTAATTGGTTTTGATTGGTTTTCTACTAATCTAATTGTAAAAAAAGTAAATACGAGTTAATTCAATAAACGAGAAATATGGACAATACGCAACACAATCGATTCAGGGCAATCTTTCTTTCACTAATGATTCTACATGTTCGATTATATAAAACCTAAAACTTAGAAAAATGTCTAGTATTGATCCACTTTCGTGGTAACAACCAATTCACCAGCCTATAGATTATAAGTCTTTTGCACATCAATCTATAACCTAGTGATCATTGGGTTCTGAGTATAATCTTGTCCATCTATCACCTTATTCATAAATTCTCATTGGCTAAGATGCAATAAAAATGTTTAGGCCTACCTACACGTTCGGTCCACATTTCTCAAGAGTAGAACATCATCGATCTAAACATTGATTAGCTACTTCAATCCCTAGCATTAAACACACTATAAACATACGGGATTTATCATCTAATCTAGCTAAACAACCCTAACCCTAAGTAAATATCAGATTCTCCTAATCTCCTTATCCACAATCCATACAGAAAATTAGTCAAACATATTTAAAAAAATAGAAAACATGAATAAATAAAAGCAAAGAAACAAAATATAAGAGATAAGGTAAAAAAATTCTTTACTAGAAACCAAGAGTTCAATAGCAAAGGTTGAACCCAATCTCTCTTTTCTCTCTACAAACGTCCACAAACAAAAACTAAACGAAACTCAAACAAAATTTAAGTTAAAAGTGTTTCAAAATGATTTATATAGTATCACTAACAATTAAATTTAATCACATCACAAAACACGTAAGAAAAAGTAGATTCAGCAACTAAGTATATTCAATTCATAAGACAAACCAATTTATGTTTTAAACTATAAACTTTAAAAAATAGCTGTAAAACCTCAATCAAAAATAAGAAGAGAAAAACAAATCATCTAAACTAATATTCATCCCAAGAGAACACAGCTAAATTAGCAATTATTAACATATTGTCATCATGCATAATGCAAACTCATCACACTAGTCGTTGAAAACACTAAACAAACAAAAAAACTCACTAGTAATTGATGTAAGTTCTCTTAACAAACTCTATATTCCTGCATTAGTCTAATATTAATATGATATTTTATAATGAAACAGATACTCAATTAAACTATTTTAGTATATATTCCGATTATATAATAAGTAGAAACTGGATAACTAATAAATAGGATTATAATTAAACAACTTTATGCAGTCATATATTTATATATACATTCTTGTGATTCTCTTATTTAAATACAATAATATTATCGTCTAATTTTTCGACAACTTATTTTAGTGTAATAAAAATAATTTATAGCATGAAAAACTGCGAACTTTATGATTAAATTAACTTGCAGTTGGGATTACAACGACATGCTCTCTTCCTTTCGCTTTTAGCTTTTATTGTATAACATCTAAAGGTGAAGTTATCATTAAAAAAACCAACAACTCAATTATTGCACTATTTTTTTTATAATGATTTTATTGCAATATTACAGCATCAGGCAACATGTTCTTGACCGTGACGCCAGATTTAGTTGTTGTTATAATTTCTTTACATTTATTTTCATTGTGAAATTTATTCATCAATTATGTACAATGAGAAATTGAAATGCAAAAGCCAAAAAGCAAAAAAGCGACTTAGGATTAAATCTTTTTTGAAACGGAAATTTGGTATTATTTTGTGCACGTCTCCTTAATTTATCTTAATAAAAAATAATATGATGCAAATGTATATAAACTATTTCAACTTTTATGTATTATTCAGACTACAAATATTTGATTTATAGTAGTGTAATAAAAAAAGATTTTTGCCTTTTTAGTGACATGGAATTCTAGATTTAACCTTATCACGTCAAGTAAATTTTGCATGTATTCGTAATAACATTTTTATGTAACGATACTCAAATAGTATTTCAAAATAAACCTGAAATTTAGATCATAATTAAAGAACTTGATAGAGTTATGAATTGACTGAACCAAATATTATCATACAAATAGTTACAGAACTAGGTTGATTCGTGTGTATATATGACTAAGGTATTAATTGGACTACCACTAGAGTACTAGACTAATTCAATTTCATAATTTTATCAACTACAAATACTTATAAATAGATAATTTATGATGATGAGTCAACTTTCGATCACACTCCAAAGTTGTAGAACAAAATATAAGGTGGTTACAATTTAGTAAAATCAAAGATAAGTTCTTCTTGTCCCCACCTATCTTGTTTAAGTAGTTGGTGAGAAGCGATAACATGCCATTGAGTTGCTAAAGATAAGCATGTTTGCAATTAAGGATTGCCACATACATATTTTTATAAAAGTAACTAAATTGTCGTATCGTTGTTCTTGCATCTTTTTCGATATTGAAACGCATACTCGTTGTAAGTAGGCCAAACAAATAATTTGAATCGAAACAAAATCGAAAAATAGATTTTTGTTAGTATTTTGTTATAAAAAATAACTGAACGTATATTATTTTGGAAAACCATGATTATTGGTTACTAACTGAAATCTAAAATAATATCCGAAAAATTGAATTATTTTTGGTTAATCTTCGGTTATCTAAAAATATTTTGGATATTTCGGTTATTTGGTTATCCGAATTCTTTTCAGTTATTTTTAAATTTAATAATCGAACTGATCGAAACCGAAATATAACCGAACCAAAAGCGAACCAAAATATAAAAATAACCGAATAAATCTTTAATCTTACCAATAAAAAAAACTAAAATCCAAAATAACAAAAAAAAAACCAAATCTAATACCAAGCACTACTTAGGTTTCTCCTAGTCCTACTATATTCTGAAATACACCATCGTCAGAATAACATCACTATATCTAAATTATTCCGAATAATATGTAATTTTTTTCTCTTTCTATCTCCTATAAATTAAAGAGACTTTCTAAAACTCTAAAGATCAAAACATTTAATTGATTTAACCATGGAGAAGAATACTGCCCAAACCATATTATCAATCTTTATTCTCCTTCTCTTTCTTTCATGTGTCTCTGCTCAGCTCCGAACAGGTTTCTACGGAAACTCATGTCCGAACGTGGAAGCCATTGTCCGTAACACCGTCCGTCAGAAATTCCAGCAGACTTTCGTCACTGCTCCGGCCACTCTCCGCCTCTTCTTCCACGATTGCTTCGTTCAAGTACGCTACGATATTTATATATTAGGAATAACAAAAGTTTTGAATGCATATAATAATTAATTACGATATATATTCTTACAATTTATGAAATCTGCGGAAAACCTCTAGATTTAGAGTTTAAGATATTAGTCATATATATCATTTTGAGGAAAAAAACCAGTATCTTTGCATACGTCCTTATTTTGTAATGAATATTTAATTAGGGATGTGATGCATCTATATTGTTAGCATCTCCATCGGAGAAAGATCATCCAGATGACATGTCATTAGCCGGAGATGGATTCGACACGGTGGTGAAGGCGAAGCAAGCCGTCGATATGGATCCTAAATGCCGCAACAAAGTCTCATGTGCTGACATTTTGGCTCTCGCCACCCGTGAAGTCATTGTTTTGGTATTAATTATATATTTTTATTACACAATTTACTATTCCTGACTCTTTTTTCCTAGTTATATATTGTATATAAGTACGAGTAACAACAGAGGTCATATAAGTCGGAATACACCCAAATTATTGAAAGAATTATAATAATTGTAATCGGTTAATAAATATAAATAAAATTCGTAGACCGGAGGACCAAGCTACCCGGTTGAGCTAGGGAGGAAAGACGGCAGATTATCGAGTAAGGCCAGTGTTCAAGACAATCTTCCTCAGCCCGATTTTAATCTAAATCAACTCAAGTCCATGTTCAACAGTCACGGTCTCTCTCAAACCGACATGATTGCTCTCTCAGGTACGTTACGTACTAAACCAAATTCATTTTTATACAGATCAAACCGAATTAGTGATTTATAAATGATATTGTAATATTTCAGGAGCACACACTCTCGGATTTGCGCATTGTGGGAAGTTCTCAAAGCGAATTTACAATTTTAGTGCTAGAACTCCTATTGACCCGAGTTTGAACCCTAGTTACGCACTTCAGCTTAGGGAGATGTGTCCGATCCGCGTCAATCCACAGATAGCGATCAACATGGATCCTACAACACCACGTACTTTTGACAATGCTTACTTCAAGAATCTCCAACAAGGAATGGGTCTTTTCATGTCAGATCAAGTATTGTTCACAGATCAACGGTCCAGAGCTACTGTTAACTTGTTTGCCAGTAATGAAGAAGCTTTTCGACAAGCTTTTATATCGGCGATCACTAAATTGGGTCGTGTCGAGGTTAAGACTGGTAATGCTGGTGAGATTCGAAGGGATTGTACACGTGTCAATTAGTGATTTCTTTATATATATAAGATTAAATTTCAGAATGTTTCAATAAAGAGTTCATAAGTGTGGAAAATGGAAATTTGAAATAAAAACACTGATTTCTTTGGTTTCTTTTCTTCTTTTTGTGTTTTAATGTACTATGTTTCTATGCAGAAAAAAATAATATGATTGTGTAACTAGAGAAGAATCATCTATTTATACGATTGACATTACTACTACTATGTAACAAATCAGTGGAATTACTTAAATAGGATGGCTAAAAATAATAAAATTCAGAAATTTTATAGTTTGTTCTTTCTGATAAGTAAGTTTTGTGCATATTCATTTATGAACTAATTATTTTACTCCATATACACTTCAACAAGATTTCAAGCAAGATCTATTGCCATATTATTCTTGAAAATCAAATCAAAGTTTAGCAACCATATTTTCATGAATACTCTTTATATTTCACATCATTGTTTTTTTTAGCATAACATCATTGTTGTTATTCATCTTGATTTTTTAATTACTTTTGTTATGTTGCAATGCTTACTGCGGCAACATTGGACTTGGTGATTTGTTGCTTTTGTAATGAAGAGGCCCATTATCTTGGCCCAGTCTAAAAGTAAAATCGTTTCCAAACCGAACCGACTAGCCATAGTCGGATACTTTAATCAATATATAATTACTTTAATCAATATATAATTACTTTAATCAATATATAATATGATCCAAATATACCTTAGCGGTTAAAACCCTGAACATAACCAATTCACTTACATTCAATAAGGTTTATTTTTTCGAGTTTGAATGCATTTATTTTTATTTTTGGTATAATTTACAATTTTGGAGAATTTATTTTCAACGTTAGTGTTGGTTTTACATTCAAATAAAAAAAGGAGAAGATGTGCATGAGGATGAGACTCGTAGTTGCACTTCCTACCAAAATATACAATGAAATCTTTACTGTCCTCTTCTTGATAATGGGAAACAATGTTAGAGTAATGGGAAAAATAGCTTCATAATCAACTTTCTTCATCTCTTTCGCGTAGTTTGATAGAGAATCAAATCAAAACAAGAAGTTTTCGTGATTAATTATATATATATAACTAACATAAAAATCACTAAAACAGCTAGAAAATAGCTTATATATATATATATATAAATGTTTAGAAATATGGGCGGAAAATATCAATAAATTTAAATGATTTTTATCACAAAACAGAAAATGTTGTTTTAATTAAATGATTTAGATTTGTTTACGTACTGAAAAATGGATGTTTAAGTAGAAAACCCAATTTTCTATAAAAATGGGCTTATTAAGACTTATATATGTATAAGACCTTAATATTTTTGAAGATGATTAACATATAAACCAATTTTCTATAAAAATTGAAAAACATTTGCATCTATATATATATATATATATTTATATGTTTGTAGAAAGAAATATTTTAAGTGAGTGTACGTGGGGGCATTTGTGCAAATGTCTCCAAATTAAGAATAATAACAAAACAGTCGAATTCAGACCCACATGAGATGTCTCAAATCCCAAATCCCAAATCCCAAATTCTTAAATATAAAAGGTTTCAATTAAAAAATCAAATAAACTTAGGTAGTACTTATTTTAAAATATTTCATATTTATCATGAAAATATTTGAGAATATTCGATAGCAATCTCCACTGATTTTGTACAAAATTTTCTGATAATTTTTGTACGGTTTCTTTCTGGTTCATTCAGACAAAATAGTTCTACACTCAAATATTTGTCTGTATATTGGTTGTATTGATTATTTCTTATGTTTTCTTACATAAATATATTATTGAACAATAAAGAATCTCTACCTAGCTGGATAGTGTGATTGGAAATAATTACATTTTATTCTTTTCAATGTTTTCAACGTGGATTTTTAATTAGTCAAAGGTGGGAAACGCACTAAGCAAAAATCCAAGAAATTTTCATCATAAATATGCATTATTGATCAAAGTCTTTACTATCTATTGGTGATTTAGTTTGCATTTATTACAAAATATGTAATACAAACAAAGGTTTATTAATAGGAGACTTTGGTTCATATGGCAGTCTTCATTGTAAAGTAAGTTTAGAAAAAATAAAGTTTAAAAAGATTGAATTAGAAAAGTAACTGATTCCTAATTATATTAACAACAAAAACGTAATGAATTATCTATTAAATTATTTGGTAAAATTAAGCAATTATAATTTACTGAGTATGCTTAACTAATATTCTTTTACAATTCTATATGTTTCTGTTCTCTTCTTGATTGATTTGATTAGTCATCTACTTTTGAATTTAAAAATTAATATTTATGATGATGATTTCATATATTGCTTGAATATTAATATCTATATGTTTGAATAAAAGTATTAGCTGCATCTAGATGGTCACCATAAACACACATTTTTCACGTTTAATCAAAGATTTATGAGATTGAACTGAAATAAAAGAGTAAGCATCATATTCTAACAAACAATAAACAAGATAGAATCAATTTTCTTGTTGCATTAATTAATAATCTACTAACCCTTGACTTTTTGTGTGGTAGGATGAAGGAATAGATTCATTTTTTGCTGTTAACATCAAAAGTTATAATAACGTGTATATTGCATGTATATTAAGCACTATACATAGTAGTTGTAATGTCTCAACCATCCATGTGCTTAGTAGTTGTTGATATTTTTGGACATTTTAATACACATTTTAATAAAAAAATTCTGTATATATATAGTTCAAAAAGAAAAAAAAAACAAATGACTAATATCATATCATATCATATCAAAAGTTACCTTTTTCGACAACCATAATAAACTATTTTTCTCAATATAAGTCATCCTATATGAAGAAAGTCATACTTAAATCTGTAATGCTAATGATGCATATAATCTAAATTCACTAGACTATTGACAGTCCTCCACAAATAATGTAAGACACAAATATGTACCCAAAGATTGCAAAAGAAGTGGATGGTGAACTGAAACCAAACTTATCAGGCTTGCACCATAATTAAGAATGGGTCAAGTATTATATATGAATGTGATTTAAGCTAAGATAATATTGGTAGAAATGGCATTGATTAATCACCTTAAGAGAGGGATATGAACATGTGAAGGCAAAGGTGGGGTTTTGTATTGATGTCTTGTTCTTGGAATGGAGTCATGGTAAAAGGGACTCTCAAGGAACCTCTTTTAGGGGTAGTTGTGATGCAGCCAAATTTGAGCTCTTGCATGTGACTCCATGTGTTTTTTCTTCTCTCACCCATTATTGTCCTCTTCTTCTTTCCTTTATCTTTATCTATATATTTTATATACACACAAATTCTTTTTAATTACCTGCATATATGCAATATTTCTTGAATTTTATATTCTACATATTCTTGTCTTTTTCAGGTATATTTTGAGTATAAATACATAATACAAAATTTGTTTATTACTTGAAAATATAGTAATACTCTAAAATAGCACCATTTTAAGTTTATCTTACAAATTTAGCACACTAAAACTAAAATTCTAAAAATAACACAAATTATTATGTGAAAATAATTATTTACCTTAAATAAACTATATATAAAATTAAAACATAATGTTTGAGTTCATTTTTTTCAATTTAGGGTTTACTTTTTTCATTAGGAAGAAGTTTTTAATTATTTTAGTATTAAATTTGTGTTATTTTTGGAAATTTAAATGATTAGTACTATATTTGAAACAAAAACTTGAAATAATGTTATTTTAGTCAATTGCTCTTGAAAATATTCGTATTCTGTGTTTTTTAATATTTATTTCCAAAAAAATCTGATATATTTTGTTTTTTTACTTGAAAGAAAAAAAGCACTCTCAAACATATTACCTCAATAAAAATCAACCCTAAAATAAGTTCTACAACATTACTTACATCAGCAGCCTTTGTTATATACAAACAAAATGCGTAGCCCCCATTCTTCTCTTACTCAATCTCTCTAGTTTTCTAAGTTTGCTATATATGTAAGTTTCTTACCTGTAGACTTTCCTTTGTAACAAAAGTAATTGCTCACATGGAGAGGCAAATCACAAACAAGAAAAAACGAATATTTTCTCTTGAACCAAACAAGAATCTTAGCGTAGTTTTCACGAGAAAATACACAAGCCACTTGATTCCTGCACTCAAGAAGCTCACCATGAACAAGGTCTCTTCACCAATCAACCAACAAAACGTGAAGCATGAAGTAGACATGGCTTTGGCTTTGTCTGCTCAAGAATTTGCATGGAGCCGTTTCTTGCTACAGAAGCTATCTACCTCGAAGAATCCAACCACTACTAGTAGTTCTTCTTACAATCAAATTCGAACTGAAGAAGGCGGAGACGAAGGTAGAGAGATAGAGGAGAAACTGAGGGAACTGCAGCAGCTTTTGCCAGGTGGAGAAGAAATGAATGTGGAAGAAATGTTGACAGAGATTGGTAACTACATTAAATGTCTTGAGTTACAGACGATTGCTCTCAAGTCAATTGTTCAAGAAACTACTTGAATTTTAGTTTACATGTGTAATTTATAGTTTGTTTCATGCTTTGTCCTTAAAACTAAAATCGTTTGTGTGCTTTTATATCTCTTTGCCTATAAGAACACAAGCATGTATCATCATAGTGGGTTTTTCTTTTTCTTGTCCTGATTAATTACGGTTTAGGATATAACTAAAACACTGCACGGGTCGTTAATTAATAAGACATCTTCAAGAAATCGATCTAAAATCTGATTAAAATGGATTGTTAGTTGTGAATTCTGCTAATCATATAACTCAAGTGGACTCAAAGGCCCAGTCAATTTCCACAAACGAACTGGACTACACCAACATGAAGCCCATCGTCTTCCACAACTCACAAGAAGACAAACTGCACAATCCTTCTTCCTGCAAAAACAGAGCACGGTATTTACAGTGTACAACATCAACAGTCTGCCCTCTGTTCTGCAATAACAACCGTTACTCTCCTCTTGTCTCAAGCAACCTTAGCTGTCTTTAGCTCGACACCTGTTCAATTTCTATTTGCTGTTTATTTTTCATCTTGGTGTAAAACTCTATAAAACAGAGCATCGTGTAACCAAGTAAAAATGCAATGAGAATAGAATCAGTTTTCAAACTTCTTTAGAGTTTTCTATTTCTACCTTCATGGTATCAGAGCCATGGAAGGTGCTAACGATTCTTTCTCAGCTTCTTCCTTAAGCATTTCTCATTGTGTCACTTTAAAACTCACGGCCACAAATTATCTGCTATGGAAGACTCAGTTTGAGTCTTTCCTCTCTAGCCAAATGCTCCTAGGCTTTGTAAACGGCTCCACTCCAAGACCCAACCCAAGCATAATGGTCAGAAATGGGGATATTGTAACTGAAGAACCAAACCCAGAATTTGTTAAATGGATTCGGCAAGACCAGTTGGTGATGTCCTGGCTTTTTGGATCCCTGTCTGAAGATGCTCTGCGTGTTGTTTACGGCCTGAAATCAGCACATGAGGTATGGTTCTGCTTATCTAAGCATTTTAATCGAGTTTCTGTTTCCAGGAAGTTCGATCTTCAGAGACGTCTGCAGACAGTTTCTAAGTCGGGAAAAACAATGGATGAATACTTGAAGGAGGTGAAAACGATATGCGACCAACTGGACTCCATTGGGTATCCTGTAAATGACCAGGAGAAAATTTATGGTATTCTCAATGGCTTGGGCAAGGAATATGAATCATTTGCTACAAACATTGAAAGCTCAATGGATTCTTACCCTGGCCCTTGCTATGAGGATGTCGTGTATCGTTTAACCGGGTTTGATAACAAGCTGCAAGCCTATATTCGGAACTCAACAGAAATCTCTCCCCATCTTGCTTTCAATGCTGGGAGAGGATTCACTCCTCGCGGCAGAGGACAAACCTATGGCAGATTTGGAGGGCAGAGGGGTAGAGGACCATATTCCACTCAAGGACGTGGATTTCACCAACAGATATACTCTAACTCAGCCTCGAATCAGAACACTGATATCTCATCCAGACCAACCTGCCAAATTTGTGGGAAGTTAGGACATATAGCATTAAGATGCTTCAAAAGGTTTGACAATACTTATCAGTTTGATGGTCCTTCGCAAGCTTTGACTGTAATGAAAGCTGAAGACTCTGCTATAACCTCCGGACTGGAATGGTATCCAGATTCCGGCGCCTCTGCCCACATCACCAACTCGTCTTCGCATCTGCAAACCTCACAGCCGTATGAAGGAGATGAATCTGTGATGGTAGGAAATGGAAACTTCTCACCAATCACACATATAGGCTCGATTGCCCTGCCTGCACTTCAAGGTACATTACCTTTAAAAGATGTTTTGGTTTGTCCTGAAATCGCTAAACCTCTGTTGTCTGTTTCAAAGCTTACTTCAGACTTTCCATGTTTCTTCAAATTCGATTCTGATGGTGTTTGTATAAAGGACAAGCGGACAAGGCAGTTGATAGCTCAAGGAAATAGACACAACAACTTGTATGTGCTGAAGAATCCACGATTTCAAGCTTACTATTCAACAAAACAGCAGTCCACCACTGATGAAAACTGGCATAGAAGGCTTGGCCATCCCCATCATGAAATTCTTCAGCACTTGGCAAGGAGTAAAGTTATCACAATCAATAAGACAAGCTCTCGCTTATGTGAAGCCTGTCAGCTAGCTAAAAACTGCAGATTTCCTTTCTTTGCTTCAGAATCAGTTTCGAATAAACCTCTTGAGAGGATCCATTGTGACTTATGGGGTCCTGCTCCTGTCATCTCATCTCAAGGGTTTCGTTATTATGTAATCTTTATTGACAATTTCTCAAGGTTTACTTGGTTCTTTCCCCTTAAGCTGAAATCAGATTTTCTATCTGTATTTATTCTCTTCCAACGAACAGTTGAGAATCAATTTCAACATAAGATCAAGTTATTCCAATGCGATGGGGGTGGCGAGTTCACGAGCAACCAGTTTCTGTCTCACCTTGCCTCACATGGAATTAAGCAACTCCTCTCTTGCCCCTACACACCGCAACAAAATGGGCTAGCAGAGCGTAAGCATAGACACCTAACGGAATTGGGATTGTCACTAATGTTTCAGAGTAAAGTCCCACAACAAATGTGGGTGGAAGCATTTTTCACAGCCAACTTCTTGATAAACCTCTTGCCATCATCAGTTTTACCTAATAAAGTGAGTCCATATACAGCTTTAACGGGAAAGGAAACCGTGTATCACTATCTCAGAACATTTGGCTGCTCCTGCTTCCCTTTTCTCAGACCATATGCAACCAACAAATTCGATCCTAAGTCCCTGCACTGCGTCTTTCTCGGGTATAATGACAAATACAAAGGATATAGATGTTATCATCCTCCAACTCGAAGAGTATTCATCAGCAGGCATGTATACTTTGATGAAACTCGTTTTCCTTACACTGATGTATACTCGGAGTATCAGACAGGAACAACTTTCCTACTCAAAGCTTGGCAAACTGGATTTTTAAAGCCTTCTCAAGATAATAGCTCTAGTGGATTTAGAGAAGCTGAAGAGATAAATGTTCCAGTTCGAAGAATCTTTCCCACAACAACAAATACAGACACAAGTGTTGCACAATCTCCTGCTCAAAATACAGTTGTGAATGCAGAATCATCTGAGCCATCTGTGGTCGTTGCAAGCTCAGAAAATGCTACATCAGATAGCACAACAACTCAGCAGAACCAAACAGCTCCTGAAGTAAGACAAACTTCTGAAAATCAAGCAGCACCAAGTAATCAAAATACTCACAGAATGACAACAAGGGCAAAATCCGGCATTACAAAACCAAACACAAGATATGCCTTAATGACATCAAAAGCAGTCTATCCTGAACCCAAAACAATCACTTCAGCACTCAAAGACAAAGGCTGGACAGCAGCCATGGATGAAGAAATCAGATCATTCCAGGAGACAGAAACATATGAGCTAGTTCCACCCATTCCAAATGTCAATATTCTCGGCTGCAAATGGGTTTATCGAACTAAATTAAATTCTGATGGCTCTTTGAATAAGTTGAAAGCAAGACTCGTGGCTAAAGGGTACTTGCAGGAGGAAGGAGTGGATTATATGGAAACATACAGTCCAGTAATCAAAACTGCAACAATACGCCTAGTTCTTCATGTGGCAGTAACGAACAAATGGGATATCAAGCAGTTGGATGTAAGAAATGCTTTCCTACATGGTGAGCTCAATGAGGATGTTTACATGATACAACCACCAGGGTATGAAGATCCTTCACGACCAGACTTCATCTGCAAACTCAAAAAGGCTGTCTATGGTCTCAAACAAGCTCCACGAGCTTGGTTTGATAAATTCAGTTTCTTCTTGCTGGAATTTGGGTTTGTTTGTGGAAGTGGTGATCCTTCTCTCTTTGTTTATAACCACAACAAAGATGTCATCTACCTTCTCTTATATGTTGACGACATAATTCTTACAGGCAACAATCAACCTCTCATTGCAAAGCTACTGGACAGTCTAAGCTCACAATTTCGAATGAAAGACCTTGGGTTTCTTCACTACTTCCTTGGTATACAGGCACATCGTCACAGTGAAGGTTTGTTTCTCTGCCAAGAAAAATACATTGATGATCTATTAATCTCAGCAGGAATGGACAATTGTGCACCAGTAGCTACTCCATTACCTCTTCAACTAAACAGAGTTCCGGAGCAAACCACACTGTTTCCCGAGCCAAGTTACTTCAGGAGCTTGGCAGGTAAGCTGCAATACTTGACGTTAACTAGACCAGACATCCAATTCTCAGTCAATTACATCTGCCAAAAGATGCACTCTCCATCCATGGCAGATTATAATCTTCTCAAGAGAATTCTCAGATATGTCAAAGGCACAAGAACCATGGGATTGAATATTCTGTCTAAAACAAATTCAGTGATTCGAGCCTACAGTGACAGCGATTGGGCAGGTTGTGCTGAGACTCGAAGATCAACAGGAGGTTATTGCACTTATCTTGGAGCAAACATTATATCTTGGTCAGCAAAACGTCACCCGACAGTCTCAAGATCATCCACCGAGGCTGAGTATAGAACTCTCTCACTCACTGCTCAAGAATTGACATGGATGAATTCTCTTCTACGGGATCTTGGCTTATCACAAACAACACCAGCAGAACTACTCTGTGACAACCTCTCAGCAGTTTATCTCACTGCGAATCCGGCTTTGCATTCAAGATCAAAGCACTTTCAAGTCGACTACCATTATGTTAGAGAAAGGGTGGCCCTCGGCGCTCTCACTGTCAAGCACATTCCAGCATCAGAACAAGTCGCTGACATCTTCACAAAGTCTCTAGCACAACAACCATTCTTCAACTTGCGTTCCAAACTCGGTGTTTGCAATCCTCCCACACCGAGTTTGCGGGGGTGTGCTAATCATATAACTCAAGTGGACTCAAAGGCCCAGTCAATTTCCACAAACGAACTGGACTACACCAACATGAAGCCCATCGTCTTCCACAACTCACAAGAAGACAAACTGCACAATCCTTCTTCCTGCAAAAACAGAGCACGGTATTTACAGTGTACAACATCAACAGTCTGCCCTCTGTTCTGCAATAACAACCGTTACTCTCCTCTTGTCTCAAGCAACCTTAGCTGTCTTTAGCTCGACACCTGTTCAATTTCTATTTGCTGTTTATTTTTCATCTTGGTGTAAAACTCTATAAAACAGAGCATCGTGTAACCAAGTAAAAATGCAATGAGAATAGAATCAGTTTTCAAACTTCTTTAGAGTTTTCTATTTCTACCTTCAAATTCAAATAGGCTATGTGTTGCCCAAAAACAACTCCTTATGTTTTGTCTTTTCTTTTAGTTTATTATTTTAATGTTGTGTGCAAATCTTAAAACTTTAACATTATCTAATCATTCTAAGCTGACAAAAATTGGTGTATATTTAATTGTTTCTGCAAATGTTGTCTAGCTCGTTGAGTCAAAAGATCTAAAGTTTCAACAAAAAAATGATCAGGTTTGTTTATAAATCTTCAAGTAAACAGAAAACATCACCAAAATGATTTTGTTAATTATTTCATGCAATTTAACACACCATCATTGAGTAAATAATTAATATTATTTTCCAAAAGTTCGACGAATATGAAAGAAAAGACAAAAATCGAGTTGGGAAGATATATAAATATCTAAAACATTTTAAAAAGGACAAAAGTCAGATGACATAATGTAACTATGGACGAAGTCATCATTCATATCTTTGCACGTGTCTCAAACTCACTCGCCCTCAGTTTAATCTCTATTTCTCTGAAGATTCTAGCCCTACTACTACACACACAACTTGACTCGTGTCATGTTTTTAAATTGTATTTTTAAAAGTTGAAAAAAACTGTATTTTTAAATACTTTTTGTTTAAACTATTTAGAATTCTGTGAAAAAACACTTATTTTGGATTATATCCCTTATTCCCATCTTAGTTGCAAATGGTTTGGTGTCCCTAAGTAGTTATAACATTAAGGTCCACAATGAATTTTTGCGTTTTTGGTGCTGTTTCTGAAAGTGAATTACCCAATAGAAATACTATCAACTATCACGTAAAAGAAGATTAAAATAGGTCCATGGAATAAGAGCAAAGAAGAGAGTGCTTATACCAAATGCCAAACATGTACAAAGGTTGGAAAAGTACATATTGGAGAATCATGTGGGGAAACAAGATTTGGGAAGAGTTATGGCAATAATCAAAGATTTCTCTCTCCTTATGTAAATAGTAACCTTAAGAGGTGTGATGAAGAAAAAGAAGAAGACGAAACTCGATCATATGTTTGTTGTTTTGGGCGACTAAACAGTGTAGTGTCCAGGAGTTTCAATGTCTAAGCCCTTCAGCTTCACTACTGATTCCACATGTCCCTTGAGTGTGTGCAGCTCCCTAAGCCTGTTGTTAAGATATAAAACATTCAATTAGTTAATGTTTGATTCAAAGAAAATAACTGGTAACACTTCAAAAAGTTGAGATCAGGCTTTATATACCTAGCGATCTCAGCTCTTCTCTTAGCTTGTTCTGCAATCTCAGACAATTCTCTGTAACTTCCTTTCTCAGGGAAAATGTTAACAGCTTCTTTTGGCTGCAAACCGTGAAGTGTCCTCTGAGCAAGTGCCCATTGAGCCTCTCTCTCTTCTTTACCGTAATCTTTCTTCATCGTGAAAGCAGTCTTGTTCTCAAACAAGTTGAGCCAAGCCTTTCCACTCAATATGTATCGAATGGCAAACTTGAAAATGTCCAATGGGAAGTATGTTACAATACTGTATAGCCAGATCACACCGGCCCATCCCCATCCAATACCTCTAATTTTTGCAAATTCCCAGTTGGCGTAAACCGCAATCAAAGTAGCAATCTGCATTTGGAGGAACGAACAGATTGAGAACCTTTTTGACTACTAAGAGTTCCCTAAAAAGTGCGGGGGTTTTATTATCTTACCAGTTGGGCAATCAGGAAAGCAATCATCAGTAACATCCCAGGACGTTCAACAAATGACCAACTCCTTGATCTTGTGACGAAGATCAGAGCTTGACTAATGATACTAACTTGTAGATACAGCGCAGCCATTAGCTCATGGTTGTTGTCCCTAATGGACCTCACGCCAAATGTATCCTGCAGAATCCAATGTGTAATATATTTTACAAATCAATGTGCAACTAGCGAAGAGGATATTTTATCACAAGTACCCAAGAATAGGCAGATGTAAAGAGATTTTGTTAGGTCGAGTGTATGTATGTACCGAGAAAAAGTCGGTCTTGTGCGCCGCCCAGAAGAAAATGACTGTCATGATGGCCTGGTAACCTCCAAGCACAACTCCAGTGGCGAATATTTCTCTGAGTTTCCAGCTATCTGGTGTGGGAGATGGCTTGACTCTGTCCTTTGAGATTGTCATGATGGTACCTACAGTTGTAACACAATGCCATAAAATATGAGTAAATTGTTTCCGGGGCTTTATGTATACAAAGGACAGTCCTTGCTCACCATCGTTAAGAATGGCAATGATCAGAACCATGAATGCTGAGAAATCAAATTCCCATATCAGAGCAATAAGCATGAAACCAAACTGCAAAAATTTACAACGCAATAAGATCAGCAAGCTATTAATCCAAGAGAAAACAACAAGTGACAGAACTCTAAACGGAGTTATTTGCGTACCACAATACGGATTGTGATTGAGACTGCATAAATCTGTAACAAGAGGAAAAAAGAACAGAGTAATTAGTTTCAATTGCAACCAAGCAAGTGTTTAGAATAAATTAAAAATGAAAAAGAAGAGAAGACGCACAGTATAGTTCTTCATTCTTTGGAAAATAGCTCTGCTGGTAAGAACTGCACTTATGATAACGCTAAGTCCAGGCTCAGTGAGAACGATATCAGAAGCACCTCGAGCAGCATCTGTAGCATCAGCCACAGCAATACCAATGTCAGCTTTCTTCAAAGCAGGAGCATCATTGACACCATCACCGGTCATTCCAACAATATGCTTCCTCTCCTGCAACTTTTTCACAATTTCGTATTTGTGCTCTACGATAAGAACAAAGAAGCTGGGATCAACATAACCACCTTTGTAATGAACATATAGTGAGGTTTAAAATCAAAATCAACAAACAAGCAGATTATAACCTGGAAAGACTCCGGCAAACCCATCAGCCTTTTCGATCAATTCCTCAACAGGAATGGATGCAAGGTTTGCGTCCTTGTGCTGACCAAGAAGAGCCGAAGATGGATACATGTTTGTTCCCATTCCAAGTCTGCGACCAGTTTCTTTACCAATAGCGAGTTGGTCACCTGGCGAAAACGTCGTCCAAGACAATGTTAGGAAAAAATGTGAAGGTTTATAGTTAGCATTAGAAGGTTAATCTGTACCCTAATTACCAGTGATCATCTTGACGTTAACACCAAGATTCAAAGCCCTTCGAATGGTTTCGGCACTGTCATGTCTTGGGGGATCAAAAAGTGGCAACAAGCCAACAAATTCCCATGGTCCACCTGAGCTTTCCTTTGTTTTTTCTGGCACCACCTGAAAGGGAAATAAGAACACACACAATAATTGAACATTTGTTTCCACGCAGAAAAGAAAAACAAAAGAAGACCGAAACTATGAATATCAGTGGCAAACAAGTACCTGGCGAGCAACAGCTAACGACCTAAGACCACGCTCGGCGTATTTGTCAATAATAGAAAGCACCTTCTTGCTAAGGTCATTGCTGGCCTTGGCAAGTTCGAGGATCTGTTTGCGAGAAACCAATATAGTATCAAGAAGAAAAGAAGAAAGACTAGCATTTGCTGGCAAGTTTGATAAGATTCATCACCTGCTCAGGAGCACCTTTACTGACTCTGTGCCAGTTACCACTGGAGTCGATGTAAGTCAAAGCAGTTCTCTTATCCACAGGGTTGAAGGGAAGGAAGTGAACTTCCCTGATGCCAGCTCGAGCCTGCGGAAAATTCAAATCACACATAAGAACCTGTTTTTGGACATTCACTAAAACTACATATGATAGTTCGAACAGAAGAGTTATACCTCCTTTGGATCAGCAAGCATCCCAACCATGGCTGCATCAATGGCATCCTGGTTCTCAATCCTGGAAGCCATAGCCGCAAATAATAGAACTTGATCTTTCTCGACACCTTTGCAGAAAACCTCAACCAAGTTCTTATCAACGCTCAACTTATTGAGGGTTAGTGTCCCAGTTTTGTCGCTGCATAGGACATCCATCCCTGCCATTTCTTCAATGGCAGTCATACGCTTGGTGATGGCACCTTGCTGCGACAGCCTGTGAGACCCAATAGCCATGGTCACGGACAAGACCGTGGGCATAGCAATGGGGATACCACCGATCAAGAGGACCAAGAGGTTATCAATTCCATCTCTGTACTTTCGGCGCTGAATCGGGTACATGACGATTATCTCAATCACCATACCGACGGCAATGGAACAAATACAGAAGTTCCCAATGGCTGTAAGAACCTTCTGGAAATGTCCAACTTGGTTGGTGCTGTCCACAAGGTGAGCAGCTTTACCAAAGAAGGTGTGAACCCCTGTAGCAATAACAACCGCCTCGATTTCTCCTTGCTTGCAGGTTGAACCAGAGAAAACTTCTTGACCCGGATGCTTGGTTACAGGAAGGGACTCTCCAGTTAGAGCAGATTGGTCCACCTTTAAAGGATCACCTTCAAGAAGACGGGCATCGGCAGGGATAATGTCTCCCAGTTTAATGCTAACAATATCTCCTGGGACAAGAATAGCAGCTTCTTGTTCACTCCATTTTCCATCCCTAAGCACCTGAGAGAAAGAAGCATCACAACAAGAACACAATCATTAGCTCTAGAGCAATTCCGAAAGTTATGTACAACAACTTCACAGGATTATCAAAGTTACCTTGGTTTTAGGAGCAAGACCAGCCATAAGAGCAGCAGCAGCATTACCGGCATTGTTTTCTTCAATAAAACTAATGGTAGAGTTGATAACTAGCAAGCAGATGATACCGACGAAGTCCTGCCAATCCGGAGGCCTACCATCACCGTTGGCCAAAGCAATGGCCATGATTGCAGCAGCTTCCATGACCCATGAAAGTGGATTCCACATAAACCCCAAAAACTTCAGAAGTTTGCTTTCCTGTCAATTGTCATTGTGCAAATCCCCAGAAATCAGTAACAAAACAAACAAAAATAAGACCAGATACTACATTAACTGAAAGAAATTTCAGACCTTTTTCTCTTCGAGCTTGTTTGGGCCAAAGATGTGAAGCCTTTCTTCTCCTTCCTGCGTCGTCAATCCTTCCCTGGAACATTTTAGTTGCTGGAAAACTTCCTCAATCGGGATTTTTTCCTAAATATCAAAGAAAATCCATCAGATAACTACTTTTAAGTAATTCATACAATCAGATACACATGACGGTTCTAGCTCTTCAAAAAGAGAAACCTTTGTTTAGTAAAACAATAATATAAAGCAAGCCGGTGACAATAAGCTGCAACCGAGTCCGGGTGCGAGTTTACTCGTGACTCGGCGAGTCAGAAAATTGCAAAACCAAGGTTGACTAAGTCGTTGACTCGTGCCGTGACATTGAAAGATATGGCGGGGAAACGTTGCGCGGGAGATGTGGGGACCACCACACCGACTACCATGATTTCGACGTATACCACACGCGCCGCGAGATTCCCTCACTTCCGGCGAGAAAGTCGAGGATTGGTCGGGTAAATACAGTCCGAGAAACTCAAAAGTTGCTTTTAAAAAAAAAAGTTTCATTTGTTGTCCCAAGAAATTCACAAAGTTACGTCAGCACAAAAGATGTCTTCTTTTGCTAAATACAAAAAAGTTGAACGTACCACGGAAAGGTACATAAAAACAAAACTCTGTTTTTAACTCTGTTTAAAAGATAGATTAAAATCATAATAATTTTCTTAATTTTACCGAGTTAGCTCTTCAAATTTTGTTAACCTAACCCAAAAGAATAAGATAATATTATAGTAGAGATAAAAAGAAAGAAAAAAGAAAACAAATTGTTACAGGGAGATTGAACTTTATCAGCTCCATCAGTAAAAGAAACTACTTTTTGTTTGTTTTTCGGGTTAGTAGACTCTAGTTCTTATCTTTTTGTATACTTCAATATTTGGATCTACTTTTTATGAACAAACTCTACATGCAACTGAAACGTTTTCTCGGGTTAATACCCAGAAACAACTTTTTCTTCATGACACAAATTCATAAGAAAAAAACAGTCTAATAAAGCACTGAGTCTTCCCGAATGATTTTCAAGAAGAACGAAAAAAATGGCTTTTCCAGTGAAAAAACAATACCCGCAAAGAGACAATATCAGAATCCAAAATGAGAGTCACGAAACGAAAATCAAAGTAGCCCCAGTGTGTACACTATTCTCATTCAAGCAAATGATCGAACACTTCGTAAGCATGGTAAACAATGAGATCAATGGTGAACAAAAAATTACCAGATCAACAGTCTCGTTCTTGATATCCTCGAGACTCGACATGTCTAGCTCGCCTCCTTCACTGAAAAAACCTCCAACGGCTGCAACGTGATTAAAAAAATGAAAGCTATTTAGGACTGTATTACTCTATCATAAGGATTCCGGCGAGAAAGAAGGAGGAGGGATTAGGTGAATGATTCGAGCTTATGTTGCAGAAACGATACAAACCCTCTCCCCTTTTTATACCACTAAAAAAGACGACTTTCTCCGCTTTCTTGTGTGACCCAATAAGAAGTCCATTTGATGAATTTTTTAAAAAATATTTTTTCGTTGTGTTTTTGCTCTTTTACCCCTTTGATCGTTTACTATTAATTGTCTTTTGAGTTTTTATGCTTGTTCATAATCAAAATCTGTGAATAATTTTCTATTTTTTAAAACACACAATATTGGTGTGCAATATTTTTTAAAAAAAATTTGTTTGTTATTTTGATTTATATATCATTTATTACCGTAGAATAAATACCAATAATCTTTAATTAAATTTGTTCCCTAGAGATAAAACTGAGAAATTGACTTTTTGACTGTGATGAAATAATAGAAATTCGTCATTTCCAACTCCTTTACGTTTTAACTTCTTCCTTTACTAATGATTCTTGTTCTTTCTTTTTTCATGTTTGTCATTTTCTATTTCGTTAATTACGCCATTTTCCATGCGTCATTTAAATATTATAATTTACTCTGTTATTTGCGGGAATTAATTCAAATTATGCTTTTTCTAGAAGTAGAAAATAGATTAGTGTCTAAAACAAATACGGAAATGAATTTTTATAACGAGTGTTATTATCAATTTTTATAACATACTTTGAAGTGATCAACATCACTTACACTATAAAATTAATGTAAAAAACTCATATATATATTATATGATTTTTTTGGTTAAAAGAGATCTAGTGTTGTTTACAGAGGTATACATGTACTGTCTGCCTAACGAAAATCTCTGTATAATGTTTTTTTTTAAACGTATATATCAGATAGTAAAAAAGAATAAAAGTGAAATTTTAAGAGTTATTATTTTTATTTTAAATAATATTTTCAAATTTTTATGTAAAATTCGTTAATTTTTTTATTATTTCTATTGTTTAAAATTTTATATATTATTGGTTGAATTAGTTTAAGATTTATAATAAAATAATATTTTAGTTTTGAAAACTAAAAAATACATAATTTGTATAAAATTTAACTTAATATGAAAAAATTAACTAATAAACACGGAGTTTACAGAAGCATAAGAAAATGACTAAACATTCATCTTGTTGACCTCTTTAAAACAAATTTGCAACCATTCAAATTTTCAGAAATTGCCTTTTAGATTTCATTGACTTCACTTCGTTTTGACTTCGTTTTGAATAAAATTGATATATTCTATATTTTCCACGGCTTTATGGTAAAAAGACTATGGATTATTAGAAAATACAATACATAGATTGAGGAATAATTCTGCATTTGACATTTTTTCATTAATTATATACATAATTCGTCAATTTCAACATTTGATCATATGCTCTAGCATTCTCAAATTTTGTCAAGAATCGAACATGCTTTTTTCAACAGTAAAAATTGAAAATTGTGTAAAATAATATGTAAGATACATACATTTTTGTATTTAATTTTAATTAATTTGCATTATAAAATTAGGGCCACAATATTCAAATTATTTGTATGTAACCATTTGTAATAGTAATGATGTTTATCGTAATTTAAATGCAAAGTTTCAAAAATTTATAAACAGTTCAGCAAATTCAGATATATCAGTTTACTTTATAGTATTTTTTTATAAGTAGACATATTTTGCCGTACACAAAAAACCCTGCACCATATACGGCCTCACATGCTGTCCTGTCCTGAAGATTAGTTCCATATATCTATTCAGGAGAAATAAAATTTTAAATAAAGCCAATCTCGTGGATCAAGAAATTCCAAAACAGTTATATATATTTGTTTATGAAAAATTTTCAAAGTTAACATTTATTTCTCTGAAACTGAATTGGTCAAGTGACATGAGAATTTATTTGTAAAGACATTCCTTAAACTCAAAGTCAATTGAATTAAATAACAAAAAATATAAATACATTTTAATTACAATAACTGGCGTGATAGTTTGCTGTTTTGTTGGGTTAAGTGGCATGAAGAAGAACAAAGGGTGTGGTGATTGTGAGTAGACGAAGAAGAATCTTTTTATGGCTTTAAGGATCTGTCATGTTTAGATTCCTTTCCAATCATTCGTCACCACGTGTACTCTCTACTTACCAAAAATAATTGCTACTGCTTTTCTCTTTTTGGATAAAATCTAAATCCATTGAATCTCTTAGATGTGGAAGTATAAAATTTGTAGTTCGGGTTTTCATCATATGAAATTAAACTAAAAACTACAAGATGATTAATTAATCGAAGTAACTAAAAAAGTCAATATAGCTTTCAAGGTGCATCATCTTGGATCCTTAATAATTGCATTGTACGTAAGTTAATACAACAGTCATACGGATAACGAGATTCCTCATGCCATGTTTCACGCAGCAAGTAGTACCAACAAAATAAATGACGCAATTCCTAGTCATAAATACTGAAAATTTAGAGTTTTAAATCGAATTAAAATATTTCAATCCAAAGCAAACCAAACAATATATCGATTGGTATTTAATATTTGAATACCAGATAAAAAGACAAATCTAAAACCCAATTTAGTTCAATATATCGAGCAAAACCTAAACAAACTAAGAATCTATGTAAATTTGGGCATAGAACACGCCTATGGTTCTTCTAGCATCCTTGAAAATAAATATGACTTTGGTTGCTTAGCTAACCAAATATACATATGTTAATTTTCTTTTTCTATTTGATATATTATAGCTTTATTTGTATGCATCATCATTTTGCAGAATATACATTACATTTTCTATGTTTGTAAATAATATATGTTTTGGGATTTTCACGTATATAAAAAACACAACTAAATATAAATACATATATTTTGTAATTAACAATTTCTTACGTAAACCAATATATAGTAAGTTATTAAACTTAATTTTTTAAAATTACAATTCATTATCTTTAACTAACAAAACTACAATGAAAATTAAAAAAATCTATTTTTATGAAAAAACAAGCAAAACTTTTTATTTAAAAACAGAAAAAGTACTATCTCTTATGTATGGTGTAGCCTTTTAAAGAATATTTTTGTTAGCTCTAGAAGAAATAAATTCACATGTAGTCTGAAAATATGTCTCTGCCATGAAAATAGTATTTTTGTACATGTTGAGAACAAATCTAATAAAAAGAAGAAAAAATTTATAAATCATATTAATGCTCCTTGATTACATCTTTGTTGTTAAAATCTCATGTTTTTTTTTGTAGTTGGACATTTGTGAATGTAGAGATATAGAGATATTGGTAATTAGAACGTTGAAATGTACAATGCTTAATATATTATTTGATAAATATTTTAATAAAATATTTTTACTCTTACATGTTATTAATAAAAATGTTATATTGACGTATAATCACCAAATAGGTATAGAAATGTGATTAAATTAGTATAATAATTACAATATATGTTATTATTATTAATTTGGTTAGAAAATAAATATATTCTATTAAACTAACAAAAAAAAATATTATTAAAATCGTAAAAAATAATTATTTTTTTTAATTTATATATACAAAAATTAATATTAAAAATAAATTTAAATAAAATTTAAAATTATATAAATATTTAATTTATATTTATTAATAAACAATATTATATAATTTACGAATACTTTTTTCGTGACGTGGATATAAATCTATTATCTAGTTAGACTTGATTAAGGCGATATGGGCATTCGGTTAGAGGTTCACAAATGATCTTACAAAGATGGTCAACCATATATATTAGGAAATATTTGCAGAGACATATTTTTCATATTTGACAACGACGTATCAAAGAAATTTTATGAAGGAAAAATTCACAAAGATCGACATGTGAACATGTGGTATGTACGGATAAAGAAGAATATGTTTGTGAAATATATTATTTTTTTATAAAAAAAAGTGAAGGACCTAACATTTATAAAGTGCACATATATTGCCTAATATATGTCAACAAGGGCACTAGACACAAAGGGACAACTCTATTTGGAATACAGTTTGGCACTAATACTGGACGATACTTTATTCTTCTTCTTGCAATTAATTATTTATACATAAATTTTTCAAATTTAGTTACGTTATATATTATATATTCTGATGTGCAATAGCTTTTTTACATGCTGGAATTTTGTATATCAATTATGTGTAAGTAGTAACCAAAACTGATTGACATTTCCTCAATTTAGGTTTGAGCTTCAAAAGAAACTGTCTCAACACAAAATTAAAACATATAGAATTTTATGTCTAATATTTTAAAATAGCATTTTAAAAAAAAATTATTTAAAATTTAGCAATTTAAGATTAAAATTCCAGAAAAACATAAATAATTATGTAAAAATAATTATTTATTCTAAATAAATTATATATAAACTTAAAACATTATATTTGAATTTATTTTTTCAATTTAGGATTTTTTATTAAAATAAATTTTTAATATGTTTTAATCTTAAATTTGTGGTATTATTGAAAATTTAAACTAACAATATTATTTTTAAAATAAAAATTTGGAAATGTGTTATTTTAGAGAATTGCCTCAATTTTTATCAACAAATTAATTATATAAATGTTTGTAGAGATTTACTGGCACTAAAATTAAGAATAGCTGAATTTTGCATGTGTAAAGAAATGTTTTCAGGTTATTCTTTGATTACAATAAGATATGGTCATTTTGTGTCCGATTCCTACCTTTTGTAACTTTTTAACAATTATTGATTTGAGTTTTAGTTTCTGTTTTGTTTTACTTTTTTGTCAATTTATTTCTTGGATTTCTTAATAAAGATTCTCTGCAATCACAAATACTGATCAAAGGTTTCTAAGAGAGGAATAATCTTAACATGCCTTTGTCCATTTTCCAACATTCAATGGACTAACTTTTTTGGGGATAAAACATGTTTTCTTCTTCTTCTCTTTTTCTTTCGCCTTCATGTGCTTTTTTCTATTCTATTCCATTATTTGATCAAAGAAATATTATATGTACATAGTTCCCTTTTTCCCTATTGTTCCGAGTTGATGGAAATAGTATATAGCAAATTTGCAAATAAATAAATAAAACTGTAAATTTACATGGATTTTATTGCTTTTAGTTTACTAACATAAATTAGACTTACACTAAACATTACTACATCATATATAGCCAATATAACTAGTTTCTAATTGTCATCTGATATGTGCCTTTGTTGTGTTAGATGGATGATTAACACATTAACAAACTAAATTTTCATTCTCCATTATTGAAATAAAAAGCTTTAGACAAAATAATTTTACAAAAAGTAGTCGTTGAAGTTAAGAAGAAATATCTATTTAAAAGGTATTTAAGAATTGGCATTTATATTGGAAAATATTATTTGTACTCAAGTTGTACATGATCAACTATAAATTTTTGTTTGCTTTGTTTAGATAAAATACAATATAACCAGTTATTATTTAGTAATTTGGCAATGGAACAATAATACATAACACTCCACTATAATCATATGATCACGCAAGCTAATTATACATTTCAATTGGAATCAATCCTTGTTAGTATCATGCAAAGTCATTATACATTTCAATTGGAATCAATCCTTGTTAGTATCATGCAAAGTCATTATACATTTCAATTGGATTTAATCCTTGCTAATATCATGCAAAGTCATTATACATTTCAATTGGATTTAATCCTTGCTCATATCATGCAAAGTCATTATACATTTCAATTGGGTTCAATCCTAGTTAGTATCATTATACATTTCAATTAGATTTAATCTTCGTTGGCAAGATAATCACCACATCGAAAGATTTTGAGGTTCATATTGGCATTCAAATAAGCAAATATAGTACAAGGAAGTTGATTCTTTCAAGCTTCTTGAAATTTTAATTTGTTTTTTATCTGCATTATTATATAATGCATTAAGCCAAAATGTATTTTTAAAATAGGGCAAATATATAAAATAGCACATTTATAGGTTTTTATTACAAAAATAGCAAATTATTTTAAATTTCTAATAATAGCACAAATTTAAAATTAAAATACATTAAAACTATATTTTAATAGAAAAAAAATTAATCTCTAAATTAGAAAAAATGAACCCAAATATAATATTTTAAGTTTATATATAATTTATTTAAAATAAATAAGTATTTTTACATAATTATTTGTGCTATTTTTGAGAATTTAATTTTGAGATGCTAGATTCGGAAGAAAAACTTTAAAATATGCTATTTTAGGGTATTACTCTTTAAAATATATATTTGGGCAATTGTCTAAAATAGCACTTTTAAATTTTTATTCCAAAAATAACATCCTTAATTGAAATTTCTAATAATAGCACAAATTTTAAGATTAAAATGCATTAAAACTATATTTTAGTAAAAAAATTAAAGGGTAATATCCTAAAATAGCACTATTTTAAATTTATCTTCCAAATTTAGCACACTAAAACTAAAATTCCAAAAATAGCACAAATTATTATGTGAAAATAATTATTTACTTTAAATAAACTATATATAAAATTAAAACATAATGTTTGGGTTCACTTTTTCCAATTTAATGTTTAAATTTTTTTTATTACGAAGAAGTTTTTAATTATTTTGATATTAAATTGTGCTATTTTTGAAAATTTAAATAATTAGTGATATATTTGAAACAAAAACTTAAAATATTACTATTTTAATCAATTGCCCTATATATTTTTCTATTTTTTATCACTCATTAACCAATTAAACCAAATTTTCCCACTACTATCATATGAAATGAGAAAATTTTAATATTGTAGTAATGTTACAAAATTTCATATCTCCTACAACTAATCAAACTATTATTTTATTAACATACATATCAATATAATTTTTACTAACTAACCACTTCTTTCTGTCTTTAACCATTAAACCAACTTATCTCCTACTTCATATGAAAACTAAACATCTTAATGTTTTATTGTTGTCATGTGATATCTATTTTCACTTCTACATCACTTTTTTCAACTTCACTAACCTTTCATTATTATTAAAAGCACCTCATTCTTGTATAAAAGCTTAGCATTACATGTACTCAACTTAATTTTTGAAGATGGTGCAAATATACATTGACATCCAACCGTAATTTATATTTTACTTTTATCAATGTTAAAAGTATAAAGGTGTAGTAATCAAGAAATCAAGAACTACAAAAAACGTTTGGCATCGGATCTTCTCATGCAAATCATTTATGTTTTAAATTAGCCTTTCCAAAATGGTAAATCAAAAGGCTAAATATTAGACCCTTTTATAGGACTAGAAAGCATTTTACAATTTCTTTTACTAGATTCATTTCCCTCACCTTCCTTTTGCCTCACTTAATTTTCTTTCTCTTGTCTTTGTACAAGTGTTTCTCTTTGGAAATTGCCCTCTGGGGAAATTCACGAACATAATACTGTATCAGGCCTGAATGAGTTCATTTGTAATCCATATAACAGTTATTGGCCTACGCCTAGAGAAGCCCAAATATTGGAATAGAAGGGCAAAGTCAAGAAGAAAAACATTCGTTTTGTTCAACTCTGTGTCACTAGTTTGGTTTATACAACGAAGATTTTGAAACCTGGTTTGTTTAAACATCGTATCGAAATGCAAGTGCATGTGGATGCCCATTTGAATAACAGTATTTTTAGTAATTTTTTTGTTAGAGATTCGATTTGATTCCTTGTAAATACATGTATTGAATGATTCTTTCGTGTATGTGAATACTAAAGTGAGATAAAAGAGTTGTTTTGATTAGTTCATCGTCTACGTTGAACTTGATGATTGTGGAATTGTGAACTTAATTATAGTGTTTTAGGTTACTGTATGATATAGATTCTTGTTACGTGGTTAATTATTCATATATAGTTATATAGTTTTCTTTAGTTATCTAGCTTTTAAGGAATTTCAAATATTTAAATACTATCATAAATTCATAATTACTACATAATTTTGCTATTTATCTAGTGTGAAAGGAATTTTAACTATTCAACTGGGCCACTGTATATATTAGGATCATATTTTCACAGTATATATATTAGGATCGACAACATGCATGCACTTTACAAATTGGAATTTAAGGTAATAGACACAAACAACATGCATGCAATGAAACTTTAAAAAAAACATGCATGCATGATCTTGACCTACTTGTATAGTACGATAATATAATCCTCAAAAAAGTCAACGAAATAATAATTCATTCCAGTACAATTGCATCAATGGAATCAAGTTCATTATAATTAATAATCCGACAAAACAAACTATTCGATAACGACGGTAGTGTTTTTTGCATGGAAATGTTCCAATAGTGCAAATTTCCCAATAATTAGAATAAAGTTTTGAAAAAAGCAGAAAAGAAGAACCGAAACCTGTAGACATCTCTAATGCCACAACTTCATACAAAATCCAGACGGAACAACCACAGACGCGCCACCATGCTTGATTGAAATGCGATCGTCGAAAGTATTAACTAGCTGCTCAGCTAAAGCCATGGGATCATTTATGAACGTATCGATGAATATCTTCACAACTCTAGTCTCTTGTGGCGTAGCTCTTAAGCTATACCAAGTCAGAAATTTCTGTCTGAAATCCTTCTCGATGTGTCCTGAACACTCAAGCTGTCTTATGATCTTCACACAGTGCTCTAATCCGCTCTCTGATCCTCCGTTTGCTGAATGATCTCCGTTATTACCGTTATCTTTCACCGATTTCCCGTTTCTACCTTGACGGTTCTTGCTTTGGTCTGACCTGAAGGGTGTGATTGGCAAGCTCGCATCTGAATGGTTTCGATTACTAACCAGATTTGTTGTAGTAACCGGGACTGGAGTTTCGGATCCGGATCCATTCTTATCCGGAACAGCTTCTTCTTCCTCCTCAAATACAATCTGTTCAGCGTTTTTGTCAAGCTGTGCAATGTCTGTTTCGGTCGTCCTTTTCGTCCTTTTCGCAGCATTCTCCTCAATCAAAGGAGATTCTTTGTCTTCGTTCTTTAATAGATTCTTCGGGACAAAGTAGTCGTTGTTGGACTCAGCTTCAACAGACGAAGGAGTTGAAGACAATGTGCTGCAATTTGTGAGAGGGCTTTCGCTTCTTTCCACGGCCGAAGAGCAATTCGCTCCTCCTTCTTCGGCGCTACGAGTCAAAACATTGATTTCATGGACGCCCAGTTCTCTGGTTCCGCTAAAGGACACAACTTTGAAGCAATACTCAGAAACTGGAGCTAATCCAGAGACAACAAATCTTGTATTTGGAGTAAATAATGTGCAAGTCGATTTATCCGGATAATCTTTCTCCGAGACCTTACGATGCCAGATACTGTAATGAACGATGTTTGCAGATGAGGGAACTTCATTAGAGGCGAGAATCACTGTGAGCGAAGTCGCATTAACATCCTCAAATCTGATCTTGGTTGATCCTGTGGTTGCTGTATCTGCAGATATCTCATTGCTCAATCCATAAGAACAATCTAGCAAACAAGAAAGAGAATCACCACTGTTATCATACTTAAAACATTACTCACTCATTGAATCATTTATTCATTTGGAAGATAAAAAGCTGACCTTGCTGCATCTTGGAGCCGTGAGGTGAAGGCACTGCAGCAGCATCAGGAGGTGTAGTTTCTAGAATTTCAAGAGATTCAAGAGCAGAAGAGCAAAGTTTCTGCACATCAGGTCCCGATTGAAGTCTGTTCACAATTCCTCTACCCATTTTCATGGGTAGACCAGTGAGAGGACCCACATCAGCTTCTAAACTCTTCACAGCTTCCTCGACAACTTCAAGCAGATTTTGGTAGTTCGTTGAGCCCTTTAGGAGTTTCTGGACTAAGAAAAGACGGTAACAAAGTACGTCTACCCTTCTGGTTTCTTTAGCAATCGTCAATTGCTTCTTCCAACATTCTAGCAAGCTGTTTGGTTTACCGCAATAGACACAGTAGAAGCAGCAACCCTCACTTTGATTTTCCTTTGCAAGACCAGATTTTTCATTCTTGAAAGCACATTCAAGATGGCACGAGAATCCGCAAGAATCACCCTCAAATGGAGGATCTGAGCTACATGTCAACCAGAGACTTGGATCTTTGTTATCATCATACTTAAGACAGATGCAACACGAACACCTTCTGCAAAAGGAGTCTCCCTGTCTCAATGTAGCCCGGCAAGCCAAATTGTTGCAGTAGATAGTACCATCACCTGACCAATTTCTATTTTTGGGTTAGTATATATGCACCAAAAAAGTTAATAAATTTGAACCGAAGAAACAAGTTTGTTACCTTTATTATTAACCGAGTTGCAGCTTCCTGAGGCGTTGTTGCTCGTTGGAGTCACATAACGAGAAGGATTATCAACCTTCCTTTGTCTCTTCGAATTTCTCTGAACAGGCAAAAAATCAGAATCTCTCTTCTTCCCTTCATACTCTCCAGAGTTTTTCTCGGATACAATTTTCAAAAGGGTCTCAATAATCTTGACTTTGGTCAAGCCAGTATATTTTCTTTCTTTTCCCATTTCTGCGCATAAGATCTGCAGAATCTCTTGCCGGCTCCATGCCTGCAAGACATCAGAAGCTAGATGCGATTGCTTTGACAGTTCATAAACAAGCTGTCTCTTCTCATCAATACTCATTTTACTGCATTTCGATGAGTCACCTGCAACTCCTGTATATAGAAGAAAAGGTTGTGAAGATTACAGTTTTGACTCAAAGTGAAGGCAATGGAGGATAATTTCTTAAGCTTATACACAAATTATAAAACACTAATACATGAATCTGCCTTAGAAGCTTGTGCCTGATCTTACAAATGATTAATATTTTACGCAAACTTACTTTTTCAAATTGAGAAGCAACCACAAAGCTAATTTAGAATTCTGAAAACTAAAGAGTTCATTCCTTTAAAACAAAGACACTTCAACTACCACCACAGGACAACAATGCTGAGGTCGGATCAACAAGACCGCGACTCAAGAGACATCGAGGAGTCAGAGAGAAGCCAAACAACAAGACAAAGCAAAGATCATGTTCTTTAGGATGCGACCGAAAATGGACACAAAGCAAAGAAGGATCAACCATCAAAGAATAAGTCTTAAGTAAGAGAATCAAAGCATGACTCTTTTAGAAATCCCACAATCATCAATAAGTTACAGTAGTGACATCTCATGGAATCTCATTCTAGCCAGAACAAAAGTCATTTAGTCTTTTGTAGCACGATTAAATTTAAAACCAGTTTATCAACCAATGATAGTGGGAACGAAAAAACACAGAATATGGAGTTAGAACCACTCAACCAGAAAAAAAAAAAGTGAAGACCCACCAAAAGAATCACCAATCAGAAAACATAAACTTCCAATACATATAGAATAAACAAACAAAAAAGATAGTTTGATGAAGATTTAAGAACCCAGTAATCTAAGATCAGTAGCAAATTAGTACAAAAGTATATTACAGACGTACAGTCATATTCAAGAGGAAGATTAAAAAAAAACAAAAAAAATTTCCTACTTTCAACTAATTCAATAAAATAAACACAAAATTTATAAAATCCAAATCAGCATCCAAAGCTTCATTCATCAGCTAAAAAAAAGACATATATATTATATAAAACAAGAAATTTGAACATTATATTGGGAAAAACAAAGTTACACGGATTTCGATAAATCGTAAGTGACCAATGAAACCAAGAAACCAAAAGTAAATACCATCGAGAGAAGAATCCATGAGCGAGAGAAACTAATCAGACCCACATTACCATAAGAACAACCCAGAATCTTCAAACCCTACAAAAATTAGAGAAAGTAATGAGAAAATAAAACTTGTGGGTGTGAATTAAAACAGAGGAAAAGTAAGATTAGACACGGAGAGGGATCGGGGAAAGGAGAAACGAAAAGACAAGAGAGATAAGATAAAAGGTATACCCAATAAGGAAAGCGTGAAAAAACTTCGTCGAGCAAAGAAGAGAAATTGAACGGTATTTCTCTCTCCCTCTTCGGAAAAAGACCCGCAAAACGGAGAAACCAGAGAAGAGAGAGAGAGAGAGAGGGAGAGCTTCGCTGTGAGCAAGGAAGAGGGAGATAGATAGAGAGAGAACGCTTTGGGAGAGAGATTTAGAGAGGCCTATAGATATGAGGAGAGATGCAGTTTGTTGTGGGGCCCAAAAAGGGTAAAAAATATACCATCTTTTATTTTATTATATTTTTTTTTATGTTACCTTTGTTCACGTTATTTCTGTGATTTCGGTTTGAGTTAAGTTCGTCCTTTAGCCTTTTTGGTTCTTACTTCTTAAAGTTTTTTCATTAAATTTTACTTTGTTTTCTTAAATTCTACTCTTACAAATTTTGTAATCAATGTGCGTATATACTACTAATAATCTGCTTAAATTCACTTAGTAACAAACTCACTTAATTTTGTTATATTTTGTTACATTTCAAACGGTAATAGTTTAACGTATAAAATTAACATAAAAAATAATATTAAATTTATAAAAATAATTATTTTTGTTTTTTAATTTCTATATACAAAAATTGATATTAAAATAATTTTAAATAAAATTTAAAATTATATAATATTTAATTTATATTTACTAATAAATAATATTGAATATTTTTCTTCATCCATAACGTGGATATAAATCATTGTAGTAGGATCTATGGAATATTTATAGTGTTAATCATTTATATATAGGATCTATGAAGTAAAATTTCATCATTAATATTCAACTATTATAGTAGTGTATCTCACCACATTTAGTTGAGATAAATTTTCTTGCATTGGAACATCAACAAAATAATTGTTTCCTATACAAGATATTTCTACATTATCCTTTCACATCAATGTTATTGTCTTGCTAATTATGTTTTAAATAGTGATAATGTATTAAATAGCCAAAACCATAGTATATGTACGTAATCATCATTCATTCAGAACATTAGATTCATAAATCTGAACACTTTTAGTTTTTAGATTCATAAATCTGAACACTTTAAGTTTTCTTGTAATTACAAATTTATTTGGAAAAAGAATTTGTGATTCACTGAATTGTTCCGAATGAGATATTTTTCATATGAATTGTTCCCAAAAAATACATATTTAATAAATGAAAAACATGCATTACTACGGTCAATCATAACAAAATAATAAAAATGTCGTTGATATATTTCCGTGTATAATTATGCGACAATTATCTTATCTTATCTTAGTTTTATACTTAAAATAATGATGTTGCATAATACCACGTGTTAGGGTCAACATTGGCAAATCGCATAGATTTATACGTGTGTGCGTGTTACGGGAACATTGGCTATCATCACAAACAAGAAGACTTGATCTTGAGAAACAGAACGACATGTGCCTAACAATAAAGTAAAAATTATTAAACTATTATAACACTCATTTGTCTTTATTTATCAACACAGAAATTATTTTATTTTTTTTAAAAAGGATCACAAGTGGACTCTTGATATATATGTTAGCTTTTGTATAATATGTATACATTAATTTACAAGAACGAATCGAGTTTATTATGAAACAACTAACGGGTTAGCAAGTAATGATATAGTTTTCACGAAGATTAAGGATACATAATCTGTCTTTTACGCCGACATGTCATTCTTGTCGAATTGTGAAGAGACGCAGGTTTCTATTTCTATAACATAAGATATTTTGCATAATCTATGTTTATTCATCAAAAACATAAAAGTGTATTATTGGTTAGAATTCTTTGATCAAAAATTAAATGACTGTAGAGGGTTTCTGCATCTTATATTGATCTAGGATTGATTACTGTAGAGTTATTTAGCATTAGTGTATAGTATGAATATATATACTGTATACACTACCTTATAACTTTTGGTATATATATACCGTATTCATTACTTATTTGACTTGAAAAAAATATATATATAGAGAGAGAGAGAGTAAGAGAGAGAGAATTTTGTAGCAGCTATATTTACAATTTCTTAAGTCTTAAAAATTCAACGTGATCCATTTTCAACAGTTTTACATTGTTTATGTTTTTTTATTGTCCAAAACAATTGTAAATAACTATGTCTTAAAATGTTACATCTCTTAAATAGTATTTATATCCGCAAAACAATCGACCTCATTACTTTTGATGACAAAATTTGTTTATAATTAAGACAAAACTAGATTTAGTCCCACACCTTATTTGGGGAAAAATATTTATATATTATAATTAATTATTTATTTAGTAAATATAAATTAGATATATATATATATATATAATTGATTTTTATTTAAAATATTTTTAAAAAAATTAATATTGATTATACAAATAAAATATACAATAAAAATTTATAAAAATAAATTAAATTATCAATATCTTGGAAAGATAATATTATTAAATACGTAAAAATTATAGATGTGATAAATACTGAATTATTCTAAAATTTGATTTTATCTTTTGTTTGACTAATTTTTTAAAAAATTAATATTTTATTTTATATTATATTTGTCTTTATGTTAAAATATTAGATATTTACATATAGTATAGTAATAAATATTGGTCTAAATGCTATTTTCGTAAATATTATAGTAAATTATGTCTTATATAATATTTGCTTTAAAAAATTCTCATGGGTTGATACGTCATCATGACATACTTGTAAATCACACGTAAAAATAAGGTTTCTCTACTAAAATGTTTCTCAAATAATATATTAGAGATATTTGGCCATCAAGCCATCGAGCTGTTTCCTAGTGTTGGAAAACAATTCTCAAACCGAAACATCTAGCCAAATATTTTGTTCGAAATAGAAAATAAGGTATTTTTGGGTATGCTACATAGACTTATTTTGGACATCTCGTCCAATATATGGCAGATTGGTAGACTTGGATAGATATATTGCTATGAAATGTATAAATTTAGCAATAAGGGTATTGAGATTCTAAATGATTTCCTTATTAGAAACGTATAAGCAAAATAATTGGTTATGCATGCATCTTTCGTATCATTTAATTTGTTCTTTGTTGAATTGAATCTCCACCTAACCTAGCCAACAAGCATCTGTACCATACTAAAAGCTGTTAGTACTGATAGCATACATGCTTTTATTGACAATTTGAGTTTTTTGTATATTCTTTTTAAGCAAAGCCCTTAAGAAAATTAGTGACAAATATATTATTTGGGAATTATTTAATTAAATATTCTAAATATTACGTGAAATATAAGATTTATATTAATTTTTGTTATGAATTTGAGATATAGCTTATATTTTATTTTGATGATACTGCCATCATGGAAGGTAAATATAAACAAATAAAATCAAAATGATAAAACAAAAAAAGCAAAATTAAATGTTTAGATATATATAACGTATTCTTCATCATAATTGAACATACTTTCTGAAACAAATGGTAACAAAATCAACTGCTGAAAAGAAATTAACTATATTATAAAGTTTAGTGTCGTAACAAGTAAAAAAAATATAAATCTACCACATGATAATTAAGTTGAATAAGCTAAAAAGATGTAAGTCAATTTCATGACATGCAAGTCGACAGTTTAAAAATAGATTTTATGTTTGATAAATTGATGATAGTAAAAATATAAAAATGTTTTGAAAGAATTATTATTAGATTGAGTTATATGATACATTCATTTACATAGAATTAAAAAAAACCTAATTTCTTAAAATAATATGGAAAGAATATATTAAAAGTAACGTTAAATTTCTTAATCTAAAATATTGATGTATATTGATATTCTTTGATTTCTATAATTTTCGATATTTTAATTTTAGAATGATTTCATCGATCTCTCAATAATATTTGTAAATATATTGATCAAACCAAGTATATAAGTGTTTTTCTTTCTTTTTTTGTCATTGCGACACAACGGACGACCCAATATTACACCTTTATACAAAAATTTAACACTATCGTACGAGAAAACATGTAGTCAAACTAAATAGTTTTGAAATAGATATAAAGGTGATGTAATCAATAGTTTATTTACTCTTCCCAAAATATAAGTCTAAGACATGTAAATAATTTTAGTAAAATAAAATATAAGTTGGCCAACATACATATAACAATGGTTTTTCAGCATGCATAGTCGTGCGTTAAATTAACAACCGGTTTGGCTACTATAAATCCAAAAAACTATGTAGTAATGTCGAATTGAAATAGGTTTTCACTTTGCTTAAAATAATGAAAATATGTTTCTATTATGTTTATTGGTAGGCATGATTCTATTATGTTTATAGGTGGGCATGAATATTTTATGCCGTAGTTGTGCATGGTACATTGTTACGAGCTGGATATGACAAATTAAAGAATCTTAATTATATATGCATGAAAATTGCTAAGACTTTAATGGTGGTAGGAGAAAAACAGTGTGGATTGGTTAGTGGCCTCAAATAAAAGAAAATAGTATATTTTAGTGTTATCATCTCATGTGGTCCCTAAGGGTTTGTTCATTCGTTATGACTTTACCCAACAAAAAATAATCATAAATCATTGCATGGGGTAAGTACGATAAGTGAAATAGAAATATCATTTACATTTCAAATATTAAAATCCAAAGATCAAATTCGGTTATTGCCACTCGTCACAAAATATATAAGTGTGCATATTCAGTGAATATTATATATGTTTTCTAGCATAGATTTCATAAGCGACGTGAGTTTCTGCATAACACATTTAAAAGTTTATACATTGTGTTTATGTATTGGTTGTTTCAAGAAGATTTTATAAGATATGATCACGACAAATTCGTCAGCACAATAATAACCAACACTTTATCACAAAAGAGGCTTAAACATTACTACTAACTAATTGGGTACATTTATGGTCCATTCGATCAACACAATCATATCCTTTGTAGACTTTTATGACAATTTAAAATAAAAAGGGCAGCCGAAACATGTTAAACTATTAATATATTAAAAAGTCCAGAATTCGATATCAAACTGTGGTGAATTCTTAGTCATATTTAGCTTATTGCTTTAAGACAACAAATCCATTTATGTTATGACACATACACACAAAGATGGTCGCAAAGGAGATTCTATGTTCGGAAAAGAGTTGGGTCATTCTCTTTCTTAATCTACTTTAATTATAACAAGTTAAGCATCTTTATGTCTTAATCTACACAGAGTTGCTAGGCAGATGAAGTTATAGAACCCGAAACATCAATTAAATTTTGAAACAATATGATCGAACAAAATTTAGTATGATCTCTTTAGTTAGTCTCTCACTAGTACGAATCAGTATACAATATCGATTTTATTTGTATAAGTTCGCCACCTATGTGATAATTAGCCCATATGTCATATGCCAAGTCTCTTTATTTCTCTCTTCGATGCTTATGTTTTTTAGTCTGAATTGTGAACTGGTTGGTGTGATAATTGCATTTGATTCTGACATACCAAAAATCTTCACAACTTTCTTTAGATAGTTTTGTTGTAACAAAATCATAATACTTTTTTTCGGTTGCTTATAATATTCATTCCTAGAATCCTTGAAGCGTTTTCCAAATTTTTCATTTTAAATTCTTGATTCAGACTTTGTTTAAGTTTCTTTATCTCTTTTAAATCTGCTGAACCAATCAATATATCATCCACATATAATAATAAGTAAATTGTTTGCCCGGTTTGTACATTTCTCATGTACACGTATAGATTCAATTTTATTCTTGTGAATTTTTGACTTTTCATGAAATTGTCAAACTTCATATTACATTGTTTAAAAGATTGATTCAAACCATACAGTGATTTCTTTAACAAACAGATTTTGGTTTCATCACCATAGAAATCAATATTTAAAATGATTAATCGGGTGTGAAAAATCTGGATTATGCTCTAGTTATCAAATCTTCATGAGTTGAACTGTGTAACTCTTTTGAGTTGTAACCAGAAATGAAAAAAAAAACTCATTTTTCATGGATTCTATAAGGCCTTGCAACCCATTAAAACCTACAAAATGATTGCTACTTTATTGGGCCCAAATTGTGCCAATCGGCCCGATGAAATGATCCTAAAGCATAGATGAAATAACAACACTTTCAAGAAAGTAGTATGACATTATTACAAAACTAACATGTAATTTTACTCATGGCTACTTAAATCAATCGACATTTGCATATGATTAACATTTGGTGTGATAATTGGTAAAATTATGAAGTATTGGAATTTGTATATTTTTTGGTTTATCAAACAAAACTTATTTATGTATAAGACATTTTTTTCTTGTGTCCAATGTCTTTGCCCCCACCTCGAACAAAATGATAAGCTCAAGTTTAACTCATAAATCTTAGAATTGTATGGAGTGTAGTATCCATAAAAAGATGTACAATTTTTAACAAAATATAAGAAAAAAGTAGTACTATTTTGGAAGAATTTCTGAAAGTTGTTAAGATGTTTGTTCACGAGAGAAGTGTTGGGTTCATATGATTCAAAGATTTCCTATCTACCAACGAAAAACTTAATTTCACTATTTGGTTTATTTATAAATTCCCTTTTGCTTATCACTCTCTAAATCTATAAATAAATAGCAAAAGAGATTGATGACTTCAAAAAACAATTATGATAGATTTATTACTTTTTATTTTGTGTTCAAACAAGAATGGTATTGGTTATATTCGTTTGGTAGTCGTAAGTTCTTTCGGCAGCGGCAACACCAAATTGTTGTTCGTTTAATTGTTGCAGATATCTGCAGCAAAAGCAGTTGTTAGATGTTGTATGTTACATTGCAATTTTTTCGACCGTTGATTATAACAGCAGTGCGATTAAAAACTACAACCAAAACTGCCGGCGATAGACAAATAAATAATATCTGTCGTAACCGTAGGATTGACCACAGCTGTAGTCATCTGTGCCGACCAAACGAATAATACTATTATATCATTTAAATTCAGTTTTCTAGAATAAGAAATTACGAGTTAAGTTGTAATATGTATCTTTATAGTTCATAGTTTTGATATCTTTTGAGAATTTGTTCGACCAAATATTTTTTGGGATCATTGAACAACTTTTACATGTGAGTCAATGGTTGACCATCCTACATCATGTCTGCACTAGGAACCTTCTTACTAGACTGCATGCATTTTTAAAACATTTAATTAATATGATTGCTTAATCTTTTTGAATGATATATTACGATATAGTATCTACTGTACATTAGTACACATATAACAAACCAAAAAAGACAGTAAGTAATTTTATGTTTTGAATCTATCCAATAAGCAACGTAAACAACCAGTAGCACATTATATTGATTGAATGTCTAACGTTTAGTGTAGTATGATTAGTGTTTGTTCACACGTATAATATAAACATGTATTGCTTCGGTTCATTACTTTGGTTTTGTATATAAACTCAAACCGATGTACATTTATAATTAATCAATGAGAAAAATAGAAACTTTCTGGTAAAATAGTATCAGAGTAGAAAAGTGAGTAATCGATAATTCTTGATTTTTTTCAAAAAATTTCTGTTTTTCTCATTAATTAATCATAAATATACATCGATTTGAGTTTATATACAAAACTAAAATAATGAACCCAAGCAATACATGTTTATATTATATCTGTGAACAAACACTAATCATACTACACTAAAACTAACCTTAGATCAAACACAAAGAAAAATATAAGAAAATTGAAAATCAATTGAGCTTTAGCTTACCGCTCTGGTTTTAAATAAAACGCGTTAGGGCGGTTTGACCGGTCTGGTTTGGTGAGCGCTGGTAATTAATAATTTCACCATCATAATCACACATTATATATCTTTCTCTTTTCTTCATTGTTATTTTCTATCTCTCTCATAGGAGTCTCTCTCTCTCACCTATACCACACCTAATCACTCTCTCCGAGTTAGAGAGAGGGAGAGATCTTCCTTCTTCTTTGTTTACCCACACCCATACGCCATGTCCTCCTCTTCTTCAAGCTTCATGAAGGTTTCTCCGTTCGATCTCATGTCCGCCATCATCAAAGGTGAACCTGTGGTGGTTTCTGACCCGGCCAATGCCTCCGCTTACGAGTCTGTTGCCGCCGAATTATCTTCCATGCTCATTGAGAATCGTCAATTCGCCATGGTTTTGACCACTTCCATAGCAGTTCTCATCGGCTGCATCGTTATGCTCCTCTGGCGGAGATCCGCCTCTGGGGATTCCAAGCGCATCGAACCGCTTAAGCCCTTGGTGATAAAGCCTCGCGAGGAAGAAGTTGACGATGGCCGGAAGAAAGTAACCATCTTCTTCGGAACACAGACTGGAACTGCCGAAGGTTTTGCTAAGGTGCGGATTTTCGTCTCCTTATTGTATTTGCTGTGATTCGAAATTGAAGATGACAAGTTGTTTGAATCACTTCGATTTTTTTGGGTGGAAATTACAGGCTTTAGGTGAAGAAGCTAAGGCAAGATATGACAAGACCAGATTCAAAATCGTTGATTTGGTTTGTACCCATCAACTTTTTTAGAAATAAAAAGTTCGAATCTTTATTTTTAACTTGGGAATCTTATTCGATCGAATTCGGATTTCTTAACAGGACGATTATGCGGCTGATGATGATGAGTACGAGGAGAAATTGAAGAAAGAGGACGTGGCTCTCTTCTTCTTAGCCACGTTAGTTTTAGCTGATCTTTCTTTTCATTTGGAATTACTCTTTGTGGCTGATCTGGTTTTTTACAATCTGGATGTAGATATGGAGACGGTGAGCCTACAGACAATGCAGCGAGATTCTACAAATGGTTCACCGAAGTGAGTTTTTTTTTTTTGCGTGTCTCAATTAGTCATTGTAACTTGTGTTTATGTTTTCTTGTTTCTGAAGTTGTAACATGTGTTTACAGGGGAATGACAGAGGAGAATGGCTCAAGACCATGAAGTACGGAGTGTTTGGATTAGGAAACAGACAATATGAACATTTTAATAAGGTTTAAAAATATATCTTTATTCCTATTTCTATGGGTTTTTTTTCCTATCACTTTGTTTAACTATATCGGTTTCCCTTCCAATACTCTGGACCGAGCTAATATTCAAGTTGTTTTGTACATTTGGGTTGCAGGTTGCCAAAGTTGTAGATGACATCCTTGCCGAACAAGGTTTGTTTGTTTCTTTACTTCATCATTCTTATTGGGTCTCTCCCCAGATCTTGATGCGTTGTATTAGCCTGTGTCGTTTTCTAACTTCATTAATGGTTTGTTCAGGTGCACAGCGTCTTGTCCATGTTGGTCTTGGAGATGATGACCAGTGTATTGAAGATGATTTCACCGCTTGGTATTCACTTTTTCTCTTCTCTTGGCTTCTTATCTTTGGACATTTGTTTTTTTTGGGAACTCAATTCTCTATCTCCTTGTAGGCGAGAAGCATTGTGGCCCGAGCTGGATACATTGTTGAGGGAAGAAGGTGATACAGCTGTTGCCACACCATACACTGCAGCTGTGTTAGAATACAGAGTTTCTATTCACAACTCCGAAGATGCAAAACTGAATGAGAAAAACTTGGCCAACGGAAATGGTCATGTCGTGTTTGATGCCCAACATCCGTACAGGTGTGAAAGCAGGTTTCTAATGTTTTTCTTTTTCTTTTTCTTATAATCTTGTCTTATTAATTGATCTAATCCGTGCTTTGTTTTGTGCTTTGAAGAGCAAATGTTGCTGTGAGAAGGGAGCTTCATACTCCAGAGTCTGACCGTTCGTGCACCCATCTGGAATTTGACATTGCCGGAAGTGGACTGACGTGAGTTTTACTGCAGTTTATGAATGTACAGTATCAGAGAAAACATTCTTGAAGAATAACATGAATGTATGTTTTATATCTTGTCTGTCAGGTATGAAACTGGAGATCATGTTGGTGTACTTTGTGATAATTTAAGTGAAACCGTAGAGGAAGCGCTTAGGTTGCTGGATATGTCACCTGATACTTATTTCACCCTTCATTCTGATAAAGTTGACGGCACACCAATCAGCAGCTCGCTTCCTCCTCCATTCCCGCCTTGCAACTTGAGAACAGCACTTACACGATATGCATGTCTATTGAGTTCTCCTAAGAAGGTTGGTTGGATCACGTCTGATTTTTTTTCTTTTAACTGGTGTTGATCTGTTCCGTTTGATTTGATTTTAATTGTCCTCTTGCAGTCTGCTTTAGTTGCTTTGGCAGCTCATGCATCTGATCCAGCGGAAGCAGAGCGATTAAAACACCTTGCATCACCTGCTGGAAAGGTTTATGCCTGTATTTTTTATTGGCTTCTACTCTTCATTTGACATTTTATTTTATTTTATCTGACAAGTATGTATTGTAATCCTTTATCACCAGGATGAATATTCAAAATGGGTAGTAGAGAGTCAAAGAAGTCTACTTGAGGTGATGGCTGAATTTCCTTCAGCCAAGCCTCCACTTGGTGTCTTCTTCGCTGCAGTTGCTCCAAGGTTACAGCCTAGGTTCTATTCGATATCATCATCTCCCAAGTGAGTACTTTTCATTGTCTTAGACTTCTGTCGTCAAGTTGCTCTCCTGAGACTTATCTTGTAAAATGTATTGAACATTGTCCCGTTTACTTGTGTAGGATTGCTCAAACTAGAATTCATGTCACATGTGCACTGGTTTACGAGAAGATGCCAACCGGCAGGATTCATAAGGGAGTGTGTTCAACTTGGATGAAGGTAAAAACCCATAAATTTGACATCTTCTTGCAAACATATCGCATTGTAATCTTTTAGCTGTTTGTGTCATTTCTTGTTGAGACATGTGAACTCTAGGATTAAATCTGGATTCTTTTATTCTGCGTTGTAATAACAGAGTGCTGTGCCTTATGAGAAGAGTGAAAACTGTTCCTCGGCGCCAATATTTGTTAGGCAATCAAACTTCAAGCTGCCTTCTGATTCTAAGGTACCGATCATCATGATCGGTCCAGGGACTGGATTGGCTCCTTTCAGAGGTTTTCTTCAGGAAAGACACGCACTGGTAGAATCTGGTGTTGAACTTGGACCATCAGTTTTGTTCTTTGGATGCAGAAACCGTAGAATGGTAATAAAGTCATTCCTCAAAAAGCACACCTCTCAATGTCAAAGATCGATTTCTCAAATCTTTTCATATTTGCAGGATTTCATCTATGAGGAAGAGCTCCAGCGATTTCTTGAGAGTGGTGCACTCTCAGAGCTTAGCGTGGCCTTCTCTCGGGAAGGACCCACCAAAGCATATGTACAGCACAAGATGATGGACAAGGTATGTCTAATTTCTCATCTTTATACAATCGAAACTCACATCTTCAGATTCAGATTCTTGAGCTGACATTTTTTTTGTTCACGAATGCAGGCTTCTGATATCTGGAAAATGATCTCTGAAGGAGCCTATGTATATGTTTGTGGTGATGCCAAAGGCATGGCAAGAGACGTTCACAGATCTCTCCACACAATAGCTCAAGAACAGGTTCGTGGGATGAGCCTCAAAACTTAAGAGAGACTCAACCATTTCTGATTTAAGATCAATCAAACAAACTGTAATGGATTTTACTCATGTCTTGTCTTGTTTTCAGGGATCAATGGATTCCACCAAAGCAGAAAGCTTTGTGAAGAATCTACAAATGAGTGGAAGATATCTGAGAGATGTATGGTAACGAAACTGTTGAAGCCTCAAAGTCACTGTGTACTTATATATACGGCACAGAAATTGGCAACACATCATGATGATCATTAAGGTTATGATCGCAGGAGGAAATAAACCTCTTTTTTCCAATTAGTTTCTCTATTTATTTTCATAAATTATATTTTGACAATTCTATTTATTTTAACTCGTGTTATATAGCCCCCATCCCAAAAGAAGATAAAAAAAATTATGATGGGGTATTGTGAACAAATTATGTGTATATACAGAAGTTTACACCTTTTGATATGAATATTTATGTAGCAGCGAGAGTTTGAACCAAAAGTCCCCATTTTGGGACAAATATTATACTTATATGTTTATAAATAGTTGTCTCAAAAGGTTATTTTCACTAATGTAATTGTCTTCAGAGATTTAAGGATTACTACAAAACTTAGATTTGCTCAAATGTAGACATATGCACCGTAGATAAGTGAATGTCGTGAAGAACTATACCATTACCGGTCTTGGTATGTCATAATTATATGGAATAGTTATTGGTACAAAATCATTTCTGATCTTTTAAAACCCGTATAATAATACTTTACATCCATAACTACCAACAATACTTTCCCAATAAAAGAATTAAAGACCAAACATATCTTTATATGAATATTTCTTTGCCACATTTTCAGTTTGCAAAATGGCCATAAACTGGAGCTATGGCATTTTTATGGTTTTAATTGGACAAAAAAGTGTTTAAGAGATTTTATTATTTTTGATCACACTAAAATTGTATAACAATTTTCAGTTCCAGTTTTGTTGTCCAATTGGACAAATACCATCACACCTTTAGTGTTATTGATGTTTTTTGGTAGTTAAGAACATGTGAAGAATTAATGGACCGAATTGTATGGTGGGTAAGCACAAGCATGTAGGTCCGATGGTAGCAAAAAGTTATGATTTATTTGATTATATTAGCAAAGTGACTTACATTTATTCGTGCGAAATTAAGTAGGTAGAGTCAAAACTTTCCAACAATAATTAACAACATGTTTCTTTCCTCTTTCAACTACTTTTTTCTTGTTTTTCTCTCCATTACATATATAATGACAAATAACGTAGCATCTGTCGTAGGTACATACAACAGTTAAACGAACAACAATCTGCCGCAACCGCAAATTCTTACGGCTACCAACGAACATGACCATAGTTACGAGTGCATAAACGAAATATGCCACGCATAGTTGATAGGAATCGATCGTCCTTTCCTCTTTAATTTAAAAGTTGCATAGTATAACTTCTTTTTTGCCAACATGCAAAATAACTTATAACCTATTTACAATGGCATTACAAGTAAATTACTAGTTTGTAGGATGACAACTTTTTTTAGACATAGGAGACAATGTGAATCACGTGCAATTGAACAATCTCTATTTTTTTGTGGCTTCGTGAATCATTTCATAAAGTGAGGCCCAACACAGATGGCTTATAACGACATGCATTCCTTCCCAGAATAAAAAAACGGCAAGAAGTCGAGTTTTTATATAAATCTAGAAGGCTTGTTACTTTCAAAACAAAAGTATCAACAAACTCTGAAAAACTCAAGAACAGTTAAGCTGAAATCTCAACAATTTGATTTAAAATGCTCATGGAATACAATAAGATTCAAATACAGACTGGCGATTTCTAAATCCTCCGTACAGGTTAGTCTTGATCAGCATCTTCAAGGAGTTCATCTTCTGGCACACCTCGGATATACAAAACGTTGTTGCATCTGTGTGCACAAAGTCGATCAATTAATTTGATAGATTATAAAACAAAGAAATTACGATCGTGGTTGTTGTTGCTTAATGTTTCCACAGCAACCAGAGATAAAGATGATGGCCAAGTCCAGTAGTTCACAAGTTTTATCAACTATTGACACTTCACTGTTGAAACATTATCTTGGAAACTAAAACTGAATTTGAAGGAGAGAATAATGCAATGGTATGTTTGACAATGAGGTAATATTACCTTATCAAGATCTCTCCAAGGTTTCCGGTCAATTGCCCATCGATGTATTCCTCGGTATTTCCCAGCTGCAAAACAGTAGGGAAAAATCTCAATGGTTACAACAAATATTGATACATATAACAGATTTCATCACTGATATATTTCAGCATTTCCTCTAAAACTTGTAAGCAGTAGGAACATTTAGCTGGTGGATTTTGATTCATATCAATTTTGGTTCAATAACAAAATATTATAACAACAAACCTGCAAGTTCATGTAGGAGTCAACAGACGCGAGGAAACCTGTGAAAGTGACAGATTCAGGGGAAAGATATAAGATAGAAGCTCTGGCTATCCGCTATCAAGCTGCAAAATTTCACCAAAACTCGAGAAATAGATAATACCTTTGTATTCCATTCCCCATTTAAGCTTAACGATAACCGTTTTGCCAGTCAAGTTGTTCAAGAATGGTTTCGGGTTTACTGGTATGGTCTGCAAGATTTCATCAGGAAGCAGCATACAAAGATGGAATATCAATTACTACTCGAAGCATTTCAGTATCGAATGAAATTTTCTTAAAGAGAACACATTGTTCTTGTTCCAGCTCAACAAGAATTTATATAGTAAACTCTATTCCTAATCACATCTGATACAATGGAAACCTAAAGAAAACGTATAGCACTGGAATCAATTATAAACAAGGCTTCATATAAATAATGAAATAGCTAACAATATCGAAATCGTACTCGCTTAAACCACAACCCATCAATCCTGATACCCAGAAACTCCAATATCTAGTTCTACTTAAATAGATCGACAAGAAATGGAGAGAAATGACCAAAAACGGTGGAAAGCCAAATCCTTCAGCTTTTACAATCCCTAATATTACTTAACTGTACAATTCTAACCTTAGTTTTCCACGAAGGAATCGAAGCTTATACCAGTCTAAGAAAGATGAAAGAGATCGAAACTTACAGCCATTAGTAGCGCACGAGGAGACAAATCGAAGATTGGGAGGATACAAAGCGCTGCTTTTGTGCTTTTCTGCTTCGATCTCGTTAGGGTTTTTGTGGGGTTTCCGGCGAATTCAACAGAAGTTCGTGGCACATAATATTTCTCAAAAGGCCCATTATAATACTATTAAAGGCCCATTAATAATCTAACGTATCAATATGTGTCCAACCCAAACAATTCCCATATGATTGGTTTTTAGTCCCAATAATGAAGTATGAAATTGGGAGTTAAAGATTCGAGCAATAAAAGAATTAATTTGACAAAAACAATATTTGCATTGTCGACTTTTAGTGTACATATATTGTGGTTTACGATATAAAAAAATATAATTTATCATCTAAAACTTAATATTGTTATTTACCGTATTGAATATTAGCATATCATTTACTGAAATATCGAATGAATGATTATAAAATAAGTACATGTTATCTACTTTCAGTTTTTAATAACAATAAATACCATCTTTACTAATTGGGAAGTATTGTACAATTGGTAAATATAGTATATATATATATATTAAATTTTCTTTCATTTAAAAATGATGTGTCAATTTTTCTAATAATTAAAAAATAATAATCAATTTTATCTATTTTTACATTAATTAATTGTGCAATCTAAATACATTTACAAATAGAATTAATATAAGAGAAATAGATGAAAAACGTTATTTGGATTTCATAATTAGTTAATGTAAATTACATATATTTTTTATTGCATAATGGAAGAATAAAGATATAAAAAGTGAAAAAGACATCGAAGGCGATACAAAAGTTTGGTAAGTAGTTTTTTCGAATCCTAAAGTTGTTAAACACACCTAATTGAGATGACAATCGTAATACATGCATAATATTCATTTGGATTATTTATTCCACGAATCAATTCATAAAAGTCTACTACTTACTATTTTTACAAATACAGATTATAATTCCCAAAATTAGTTATGACAAAATAATTTGAGATATTCAAATTTATATTTTGATTTGTTATTTTTATGATTTTTAATCAAGTAGTTCAAATAGTATTTATATATCATATTTAGATCAGTAATAAATTTTAAATAAAATAACATAACTACTAGTATAACATATGATCTTCAACATTTCTTTAGGTTATCCATATTTACGTATTACCTTATTTTTCAAGTAACTCACACCCCTCATAAAATACTGTAATAAAAAACTAAGCTCAAAACTCGAATTATTTCATGAGAAAATTTATTAAAACATACAAAAAAAAGTTGTTGAAAGTATTCGGATGTCAAAAGCAAATAAGGGAACACAAGTTGAGTTGTTCAAAATTTAATTATGACTTGTGCATTTCGAATTCGTATCTACCTGTAGAATTGTTATCAAAATTTGTTTTTGAAAGTACTTTTCTTTTCTGCCATTGGACTTCATTTATTTGAATAGGAAAGAAAAGTCCACTGATTGCATTGGGTTTGATCTTTATACTACGATAAAATTTGTCGGCTTGCCTTTCACTTTGACCACCCAATTAATAGTTTAAATTGTTTATATTCCATTTGAATTCTAAAATAATTATCCATCCAAATCAAAATAATTATTTGAACAAAAAATAAGGTTTACTTATGCAGCTACATAGATTTAATAACCTAAAACTAATTCTATACGAATTTTTGAATTTTTCTCGTATATACGCAAACTCAACATATTCTTTTTAAAACTATCCGACATTGTATTATCCAATCGATTTCAACATATACGTTAACTATTAACAGTTTTCGTTAAATCTGAAGGTAAACCGATAATTTAAAATTACCTTTTGTCGATCTAATATGATTATAAAACCGTTCCTGTTACCTATAAACAAATCATATTTGATCATTTTGATGAAACATAACCAAATGTCAGCATTATAATCGTATCAGATTAATAAAAAGTATTTTTAAATTCCGATTTAGTCTTAAATTTAACGGAAACTGTTAACCGTTAATTTTTATGTTGAAATCGTCTGTATAATACAATATCGGATAGTGTAAAGAAGATTATGTTGAATTTGTCTAAATACGGAAAGAAACCAAAAATTTGTGTAAAACTAGTTTTAGGTGATAAAATAAAATATGTGTAGCTGGTGGAAATAAATCCAAAAAATATTGTATCTACTACTATGAATGCTTAAGATTAAGCATGGTGATATCAACATCATGATTTTTATTTGTTTAAGAAAAAGAACTTTGAAGTGAAATCGTATGCGAATGATCATACTTTCTTCGTTTAAAGGAAGGTAATACCGTAATAGTAACATCGCACCATTTATACTTTGTTATAAAAAAAAGGAAAACAAATCAAACTTTGTGGTCAAGCAATGTGGATATGAGTAACCTAATTATGACTCAGTGCCTTGCAGCGTAAGTTGAAAACGAAAATAAAAGGAGTGGGGTTTTGTGGCTCTTATTTGCTTTTCTTTTATTTTGTTCTTTAGCAATTCTGACTTCGTTTTATTACTATTCCACTTCTCTGTATATTGTTTTTTTAGCCCAAAAATAGGTTTGAAATATTGAGAAATATTAGGATATCATTCTAGACCATGCTTTTGAATCACTCAGTTTTCTAAGATGAAAATAAACATAATTCGATAAGATATATGAATGATACCTGAAGCACTAATCTTATAAGCTATGTCTATTTATTAGTTAATTTATAAGTACATACATTAACAAACAAACAAAAAATTATACGTGGTTGTATTCGATTTATTTCCCAATACACAATTTTTTAAGTAAATTATTTTAGGCTGTATATATGTGCTGACAAAAACATATTACTTTCAATATCTTCATTCTCTCGTTCTCTTTCGCTCCATTAAAAAAAATCATGGAAACTTCAAAAGACACCAACCTCCAAAGCCCTATACTCATAGGACGAACATATCTAGAAGAAGACAAAGAAGAAACATTTTCTCTCGAAGATCTTCCCCTCAACGATGATAACCCCAATTCCTCGGCCATCACAACAACCACCGAAGACCACCGTGAACCGTCCACGGAGCTTTTTGAATTTCTTACCTCAACCTCCTATGACGTTTCTCCTGCAGAAAACATAATCTTCGGTGGCAAACTCATTCCTTTAAATGACCAAAATGCTTTCCTTTCGCCACCCGAAAATATTAGTCCTCGAATTCACGCAAGATCCGAGTCCTTATCCGCGATACAAGGCGATAAGCTTAACCGTCACGTGGAACTTGACAATGTCGGGCTTATGAGGACAAGCCGTTCTTTAAATCATTGCAAGCACTCACGTGGTCCAACCACCGTGCATTCTACACCAGAAAATAATTCGCCGGCAAAAAACACTGTGAAGCCTGAAACCGTGACTTCGGCAACTAGTGGAAAAAGTGTAAGACCGAGATGGTATATGATCATGTTTGGAATAGTTAAGTGTCCGCCGGAAATCGAACTCAAGGATATTAAGAGCCGTCAGATTCGCCGGAATATTCCACCGGTTATGTTTCCATCTCCTGCTAACCGGAAATCTCTCAGTTCCCGATCTCCTTCACCGTCGCCTTCTTGGAGGTTTATCAATGCTTTAAGTTGCAAGGAGCCCACAAGCATTGCTGCAACGGTGCCGTTTCAGTTGCCCCATGCTTAAATATCGATAATAGTTTGGGCTTTCGGCCAATTCATACATGAAGTTTGACCCGTGGTTACGATTCGATAACGAACTTTGTTGCTGTGCAGTTTCATACATGAACTTAGTGTTTTATCCCGTAACATGCATTGACTTGACGGTGTTAGTCAAACCGTTAAAAATTTGCTTAGTCAGATAATAGATGTTTAAATAAATTTAATTAATTATTTAACTATTAACCTAAACGACGTCGTGTAGACTCCACGGTGTCCTTCGTCTCCGATTACAGTGTCCGCCGCATTTCTGAGCCCCAATTGGTCGATTAAGGCTTGAACACGTTCCATTTTCTTCGATTTAGGCAAGCTTCTTGGGAGACGAAACTCGGAAGCGAACATCAAGGTTTCTTTGACGGTGAGCATCGGAAAAAGGAGATCATCTTGCATTACATAAGCCGATATCACGTTCAGCAATCGAGATTCCAAAAACTTCTCCCCGTTTAGTGTCACAGAGCCTCGCAAACTCCCCTCCGAAACCCTCCCCGCCAATGCATCGATCAACGTGGATTTCCCCGCTCCGCTTGCACCGAGAACGGCGAGAATATCCCCGTTGCAAGCTTCCCCGGAAACATCATCGAGTAGAGTCTTCACCGAATGGGAACCTCGCCGAGAGAAATCAAACCGCCGACGAAGTGTGACATCATATTGGAGGTTGTTAAATGCTAGAACGAACGGCACATGTCGTATGTGTAAAGCTTCAACATCTATTACGTGATGATGCGGATCGTCGCTTCTGGCAACGGAGTCAGAATCTTTCTTCCGGAAACTATCGCAGTCTTTGAGCAACTCGACGAGCGTTGGTGATCCGACAGGAAAAACATATTGCGGTTCCTCCAAAACACGTGGCATAGTAATCGTTTTGAGCGCCAAAGTGATAAAATGATTCGTTTGTAGTGTCTTTACGGAATCAATCTGAATTATATAACTCTCTTTTGTTTTGTTTTGTGATGAAGGAATGTATATAGTTTGTTACGTCATGTTTTCTATTTATAAATATTAAAAAACAGGAATGATGTTTTTTGTCCACAATATAAAAATTGGTATGGGAGAACTTTCCCATATGCACAGAGCTCGAGTAGTCGATTTCTCAGAGGAGGCGAGTTAATGGCGAGTTTGGTAAACCACATAGTAGTCTACCCGGTTCAAACCGGTTTGCATGACCTTAGAGAAACTACTGCCTTTCTCGTTTAATTGTCAAATTCATCGAAAACTACTGCTTAATTTCGCCTTTGAATTGATTTTTCTGTGCTGATTTTTCGTCCTGTTGCCATGATTGTAAGATGCATTTGTGTATTGATATGAAAAACCGAATCTTTTGGGGTATTTTAGATGATGGACCTGGGTCGCTTCGGGAAGGAGGTAGGAGGAAAGAGCCATTATGGATTGTTTTTGCAGTTTCTGGAACCATTAATCTCAATTCATACTTGAGTGTATCGTCCTACAAGACGATTGATGGACGAGGACAGCGAATCAAGATCACGGGGAAAGGAATAAGATTGAAGGAATGTGAACATATCATCATTTGCAACTTGGAGTTTGAAGGTGGTAGAGGCCATGATGTTGATAGCTCGGGGAAGAAGGGGAAGAGGAAAATAATTAAGGGTAACTCCCACTTATCAAAACGTCGACGTTTTGCGTGTTTATTAAGATGTTGTCGTGGCTGACGTGTCATCCTAGTCAGCTAGGATTAACGGTGAGTTAAACGTCGTTTATCGCTAATGTATGTTTAATACTAATTAGTCCAGTCAATGCATGTTATGGAGTCAAACACTAAGTTAATGTATGAAAGTGCACAGCAACAAAGTTCGTTATCGAATCGTAACCACGGGTCGAAGTTCATGTATGAATTGGCCGAAACCCCATAATAGTTTGAACCATAACATATTTCTCATTGTGTGTTTTCATCTATACGTTATTTGTTATTTTCTTGGTCGGGTAAGTTATTTTGTCTTTACCTCATGTTTTTGAATATTTCAAAATTTATTGTAAGAAATAAATTTGTTAGGTGGTGGGAGAAATGAATGATGATCAGAAGAGGCACGAGAAGGACATGAAAACAAATTATTACCTTACTTTTTCTCTATGAGAGTAGTCGATTTTTAAGATATAGACAGAAACTTCTTTAGCATTTAATTCTGCTTCGAAATTAATGGTTGATAAATGGTATGATAATACACATTCTATCTTAGTGACTGTGACATTCGCCTTATGGTTTGTCATGAGACTTCTCTAGATTTAATTTCAATTCATTTTTTAGTTTGTTATTCTTTCCCACAGCATTTTCACTATGTTCATGTGTACCTATATATAAGATTTAACTTAAAAATACTAAGATATTTATTTTTAATCTGTATAACTCTACCCAAATGCACAAACGAATCAATGTCAATTATCAAGAAGCCAACGGAGACATACATGAGGAAAACTGGATAAAGTGCGAGAGCCTTCCTTCTTGGGTTCACAGCGGCGCTCATGAAAGGATAAGCAGCCCAAGAGCTTCAGGAAAGAGTCACACACACAACGATCATTTTGATTATCACATTGTCCTTCAACATGCAGATCACTGCTCCAACGTCCAGTGGAAATAGACAGTAACCTAGAAGGCTTAGGCTTTGGAAGTATATTATAGGTCTGGGTTTTCGGTTTTTTCGGATTAATCGGATCGGTTTTTTTGGTTTACGGTTAATTCGGTTTTATAAAAAATTGACCGAAAAAAAAAATACGGTTCGGTTCGGTGATTTTATCGGTTTAATCGGTTCGGTTGTTAACATATAAAATTGTTCCGAATAAACCGAATTCAAAATTAATTTTCGGTTTTTTGGTTCATTTCAAAATTTTTAGTTTATTTTTGGTCTACTTCGGTTTAATTCGGTTCAACTCGGTTCAACTCGGTTCAACTCGGTTCAACTCGGTTCAATTCGGTTTAATTCGGTTCAATTCGGTTCAATTCGGTTCAATTCGGTTCAATTTGGTTCAATTCTAATATAATTCCGGTCCAATCCCAGTCTAATTCCGGTCCAATCCCAGTCTAATTCCGGTCCAATTTTGATCTAATTTCGATCCAATTGCTTTAGAAAATAGAACAATACCGGTTTATAGAGACAACAAAAATTAGGTTTATAGAGAAAGCAAAAAATAGGTGTTGATAAATTAGGATCTCAAGAAACAATGAATGGTTTCACTATTCAAATTACGAGTGCAAAAAAATCTCACTGATTTGAAAGAAAAATTAGAGAGAATCCAACGGAGCATAATTAGGAAAATAAAAACGAAAGTGATTTGATTCATTCGACACGAAAGCGAATCATAGATCCTTTTCCCGTCTTCATAGCCCAGCATATATAAAACGCTTTGACTTCTCATTCCACGAGTTTTAAAACACATGACGGTACATAGGAGTCAAAGGTTAACTCCTACATGATCGAAACCCGTACACCACTGAAGGGCAAACATTAAGGACTTTGCAGTAAAAAAGGGGAGCATGCGTAAGATCTAAAAATAAAGGATAAGATATCATATCTTCAACTATTCCCAAAACTTCGAGTTTGCAAACACGCATAAGAACAAGGATTAGTCACATGGAAGAACCGTAAAGAAAAAGAAGAAGAAGAAGAACAGAACTGGGAGAAATTGCTACCATAGGGAAAAAGTGTTGCAGCAGGGAGAAAGTGCACCCGCACAAGAGGAGAGAGAATTGAGGTGAAAATTGTGGTAAAACGATTAGGGTTTCTCCCTAATAAAGTGGTTTGATTTTCGATTTTTCAAAACCGATCAGTTTTATCTTACTGAATGGAACCGAAATATAAACCAAATAAAATTTATTATTTAGCCGATCGGTTTATTGAATATATTTAAAATAAAACCGAAAATCGAAATTTTCGGTTCGGCCGGTTCGGGTTATTCGGTTTACACCGAAAACCCAGGCCTAGTATATTATATGTCCTCCCTGAAAATTGCATTGTTCACAGCCAAAAGAAAATGTGATGTTTAAAAATCAAAACGTGTAACAAGAAAGCGAAAAAAAAGTATGTGGCTTGTACCAATACATGAATCGAATGTGTACTTACTAGGAGCAGGACATTTAGTGTGAGGATCACTGCCCCGGCTGCAAGTAGTGCAAATGCCACAGCAAATACTTCAGACTGGATATTATAGATAAAAAACTTGAGACCAAAGGCAATTGCAATAGACAGAAAACAATTTTTTATTTATTCTCCGGATATGTAAGAATGTACTGCTTTGTGACTTGAAGAACTCAAGCCTAGGTAATCAGGTGATGATTGAAATTTTCCCGGGAAACAATTTAAGGCAGAAGCCTTAGATGTGTGCGACGAAACGAAGTAGAAACTACTAAAAGAAATTAATAAATAAAGAAACCTGTAACGGCGTCGTTTGACTCAATATTGTGTTTTTCTTATTCAATTTTCGTCTGTAACATCATAGTGTTAAGTGAATGTAAGCTTCTGAAAACCCCTTTTATTAAAAAGAATTTGATAAATTTAAAATTCGACCTTTTGTTTGCAATAACTTCAATTAAAAGAAAAAGCAATTTAACACGTTTGTCATATTTCTTACGATATACGTAAATTAAACTTTTATTTTTCCATTTGAAAAAAAGAACTATCATTTTCATTAAAATGTTTTTTTTTACAGATAAACAGAGACATCTTTTTATACTTATCTAAAGAGTATAGACACACAGTTTCCTTTATTGGACAACGATATACAATGAAAAGAATCAAACCAGAAAAGAACAAATATTTTTTAAAAAGATCTCAGACATAGACAAGAAACAGAGCATTTTAAATAGAAGAAGATAAGAAAAAAAACAGAGGAAGATAGATAAATAAAACATAACTGAAAAACATCTATGAACTCCTTGCACATTCCCGAGGGATTCCTTGTGGAAACCTCTTACTGTCCGTACAGTAATTGTAGATCATGTAATTCTTCTGAACCCATCTGAGTCTAGCTTGGCTCGTCGAATCCATCTGTTGAGTGTACCAATTGGAATTTGGTTTCGAGCCACAAGACGATCTTCCGTTGGAATGAACACACGCGTCGATCTTTATGTTCCTGTAAGAAGCTGTGAATGGAGCCTTGGACCAATCAGTCTTAACCAGACCACCTCTAGTTGCCCAATCGTCTGCGTTCCATAAGCTCGCGTACATCCTCATCGGCTTATTCTTTGGAAACAAAACACCTATCGACTCAGAGTTTTTGAATTCTCTAATTGGTGTATCATCGACGGTCCATCTGAGAGAAGAAAAAAAAAGAATCATAACAAGTTAGAGCGAGGAAAAGACCGAAACCCTAATTAGGGCTTATGAGTTTACGTGCGGAAGAAGAAAGTTAAGGTTTGGACTTTACATGATTCTTTGAGGGTTCCAGAGGATTGAATATGTGTGGAAATTCGCAGTTGGGTCGAACCAGAGATAGAACTGTTGCTCTTTGTCACCTTTACCTTGAGTGTAAACATTAGTGTGTAAAGTATAAGGATCTCCACTCATATTACCCAAGAACTCAAAATCAATCTCATCCCAGGTCGATCCTTCAGATTTCAGCTGCGAATTAAAAAGAGAAAAATATACAAACACAATTATCAAGATTACGTCTTCTATATTCCAATCTCATAAAACTCCAAAAATAATCACTTACGTAAAAAGTTGTGACTGTTCCTGCTGAGTTACCAGGAACGAGCTTAATTTGCATATCAATTTTCCCGAACAAATACTCTGTTTTGGATTGAAAACCTGAACCAGAAGATTTGTCTAAGGAAAGAGTAAGAAGCTGGCCGTTGTTTAGTATCTTCCCACGGCCGTTTCCCCAAGCTACGTTGACGTCGCTATTGAAATCAGCGACGGAAGATGAAAACGCAGCAGCGAGAAGAGCCGTGAAGAAGAAGAAATAGAAAGGAGACATAGCTTTGTGTGTGCGTTCGTGTGTTTTGAGGTTTGGTGAGGAATGTGAGGAAGAAAGAGAGAGATATATATAGTAGATAAATGGAAGAGAATAAAAGGAGAGTGGGTGAACAAAAGGAGGCTAATATCAAGACATTGCATGAAAGATACATTACAGCTGGAGTCTTTGAGTACCCAGCTTCATCATTTGGTAAACAGATTATATTTTACAATCCTTAATTTAAATATATAAATATAAGGTAAGTCTAAAGAAATATTTTGTTTCATTTTTCGTAATGTTTGAATAATACTCGTTTGGCAGCCGTAGGAACTTGCTGCTGCGGTTTTGGTAGATTGTTATTCGTTTAGTTACCGTAGGTAACTACGGCAGACGCTACGTCATACGTTGCGTTTCGACCGCTGGTTAAAACATTAGTGCGACTAAAAATCTACGATCAATCGTAAACGCAACTGTCAGCGACAAACAAACGAATAACATCTGCCTTAGACACAGTCATAGTGTTCATTGCAGCCGCAACCGCCTACGACGAACAAGTATATTCTAGAATATTACAAATTGTATATATGCTCGTGTTTTTACACGAACTCTCCAAATTTAAATATGTTCGTACACCTTAAATCACTACTAGAGGTTTATAGGGAAGACTAAAGAATTTAGAAGTCTAGAAATGGACATTACTTGTGGAATTGTTCGACTTTAAAGTCTCGAATTTTGTTGGAATTTGAGTAGAATATTTTTTCTTGAAATAATTTTGATATTCTTTTTTACATCAGCATTTGTATGTATCCAATTATTTGTGTCGTAACTGAATCATGATTCTAGAATATAACAACTTTTTTTACTCAAGCTCTCATCCAAATTTAATATAAACACGTAACATAAAACTTTCTAGTCTTACATTTCTGGCAATATCATTATGAATAAAACAATAATTAGGAGGAACGAAGAAAAAGTATGATTTTAGTGAATGGGTTAAAGATTTGATTACGTTAGCAAATGTGCAAGTAGCAACACAAACACGCTTTCTTCCTCTCTCTCTCTAAGGTCGATTTCTTTTGGTTGGTTACACTAATTAATATGATGGGATTCAATAACGATGTTTCATTGCAAATTTAAAACTATAATCAATATGTGGAACCATACCTATATAATAAGTAAAGTTGAATTATTTACGTTAAGTTTGTATATTTATTATAGAAATGAAACCTATTAATTAGACCTATAAGTCGATTTAGTGATTTAACTTATAAAATCATTATGGTAGAAATAATTCATTTTCTATAATCATATATCAATAAATTGTACATATGCATGTGATAGACATAGATGATTGTTATTGAGTATTTTTTTTCTTTGAGTAATACTGTAAAATAACACTATTTAAAGTTTTTGTTATAAAATTTAACACTTTAAACTCAAAATTTCAAAAATATCATAAATTATATTTCTGAAAATACATATTTACCATAAATAAATTAAAAATATAATTAAAATATTATATTTGAGTTTATTTTTCTAATTTAGAATTTAATTTTTCCTTATTAAAATGAAGTTTTAATATATTTTAATATTAAATTTTTGTTATTTTTATAAATTTAAACTAATAATATTAATTTGAAACAAAAATTTAAAACAATGTTATTTTTGTCAACTTAGCTTTTCTTTTGTTGATCATATTCAAAATTTAATTTTATTGGTATATATACACCATTTAAAAAACTAAAAAATAACTAAAATTTGAAATGGAGAAAACCACAAATAAAAGAAATTGAATGTTGTCTGTGAGGATATTTATTGGAAATTACTAATGAATATGAGTGGTCCAAACTCAAAGGCTATTTTTTTTCTTTCAAGAACATATCCTTATTGTTCATTTAAAGGAACAAGCAACGTTTGATATTTCCAACTTTTTGCTATTTTTGTTTTCTGTTCTCACGCCAAAACGTACTAATAAATCGTTTAAATTTTATTAAAAAATCATACTTATTAAGTATTAACAAATGTTATTTTTCTACAATTAGCGTTTGAATATTTGGTTAAATATAGTTCAACAAATATACTATATTTGACAGTAAAAAAGATTTGGTTAAATTTAGTTTAACTCACGATAAATTAGATTTGGTTAAACCACAATCTTAGTTAAATATAGTCGAAAGTCGAAACCACAATCTTTTATACTGTTTCCTTTTCAACTAAATTTCTTTATTGTTCACTTTGTTCCCATCCAAATTTTTTATTCATTTTTGATGATAGAATTTTATCTATTTTGACTATTTATACTTTTTTGGTGTTAGATAGATAAAAACATGATACTTTATTATAGAAAACTTAAAAAAATGATTTATTAATTCATGTGCAAAAACTTTAAATATTCGATAAAATAAAACATATGGAATATTACGTATCACCAACTGAATCCTATATATATATGTATGAATGAAACCAAATTGCAAGAAATTTGTCTTCTGATATTTTCTTGGGTAAAATATAAATCATAAACCAATACATTGAATGTTAGACTATTCACATAAAAGAACTATATGTTGGTTGAAATTTATATTGTTGCATGATTCATGCATGGTAAGTATAGTTTTGGTTTTAAATAGTATATACTAATTTTGAGTAAGAAATAGTATGGAGCATAAAATGAAATAGCTACGTAAATATCAAAGCGAAAAAACTAATAATAGAAATGATGTAATTATGAATAATATGATTCATTGGATGAATTTTCTTGAGAAAGAAATTTTGATTTGGACCGCCTAACCAAACGTCAACCTGGTCACACTACTCTTTACAGCTGTGTACCATTACGAAATTATTAATTAGTTAGTGTAATGGCTTATCAACAATTCTTAATCAGTGTCCTAATCTATTTTCTTTAGGTGAAATGTTAATCACTATTAATTCAACACTATATATGTTTCATTTTAACGAACCCATATGACAACTAAGCTTTGTCTTGTCAGTTCCATACTTCCATACTCCATAAATTTCGTTGATCAAATTATTATACTACCCAAAATTATATTATCTACTATTTTTCCACGTAAATTTTATACTTTTTTTATTATAATAAACAAATTAATTGATCACACTTTAATTTGCACAAAATTTATAAATATTTCTAAAATTTCACAAATCATAATTACTATAAATCACATTCAATATACGATAATCGCATTTACATTAACCGAACACTAATCCAAATAATAACAAATCAAAATTATATTAATTAAATACTGACACATTGCTATTTGAGTCGATTTTCGGTTAATGTAATTGTAATATGTTAAATACGAGTACCGTATATTGATCGTAGTTTTATAGTAAAATCAAGATTTATATAATTTTATAGACATTTACAAAATTTGTGGACAACATAAATTTTGTGATGTAATAGCGTTGTCTCTATTATATTTGCTTATTGAATTCATATAATTCAATTTTTCGGAGTAACCAAGTGAAATTCAATATTTACTCATCAATTAATTTTTTAAAAGTATACTTTGATTGTAATTTTTTGATGAATTTGTTTGGAGGAATCAACTTGTAATAAATCAATTTACTACGTGGATGTACAATATTTTTGTTGTAACAAAATCAATATTTTGTGTTTTGAGATATTGTAGAACGAAAAATACACTAACAGTTTGATATTTGAGTTTAGTAATTTTCAAAATTTGGAAATACTGTAACATAATTAAAAAATTGGATTAGTCAAGTGTCAGGGAAGATGACACTGCTGACGAATTGATTCGTCAATGCAAAATTATAATAAAGAGTTTGTAGTCTCACCACACAACATAATGATTTAGAACCAAATAAACTATCCATAGACAACTTATATTATGCCATCTCTCTATGTATATTTGAGATATTATTTGTTCCGTAAAACAATTGGCTGAATGTCATTTTCATAGACTAAAATATCTCCATGGATAAGAGTGCTTAGTAATTCAGATCAATTATTTTGGTTTATCATCTCATGAGTCTTTTTCAATATTGGTTATCGCCAATAATAATATATAAAGAATGTTACTATGATCATTTCTCACAACTCTAATTCTCACTAAGTAAATATCAACTATGTTACTATTACAAATATTTTTTTTTTCTCAAAACGTTTATGGTATAGTTTTCATTTTCTTAAAAATTTCATACTTAACTAAAAATAAAATTTATTGCATGATTTCATGATCACATATTCATTTTTTTAATCCTCTGTTGTTTTTTTTTCCAAATGATCAAGCATATTTTCATACTGTAATATAATGATTATAGTATCGTTTTGTTAAATCGCAGATCACCGATCAAAAAAAATTGCGATAATAACAATGAATGATTTGATTCATAATATGATTGATTATAAATATCTATGCATTAATAACACTAATAGCTAGCGCTTATACAATCACAAATCCAAAAAATTCTACCAAATAAAAAAAAGTGTAACCTTTTGAAAGCAACTTTGTAATATGAGCCAGTCATTTCATATATTACTTCCTCAGTTTCTAAAATAATTTTTCCGATTTTATTTTTGTAACATAAATATAGTTATTATGTATACTTATTATATTAGTTAGTGAAATCAATTGTAAAGTTTTAAATTAAGTTATTGAATTACTAATGATTTAGAATTATAGAAAATCGTTAATCATAAAAATAATGTATTTCTAATTAAGTTTTAATTTATACATGCAAAAATTCTAAAAATATATTAAGAAAATGGTATGTAACAACACATTCACTTCAAAACATATCTCTTTGCATGCATGTTCCTTTGAAAGAACACATTTGTTCATCCAATTAATTAAGACATGCTGATATCGTTAGTATAGTACTAACCACACTTGTCTCTCCCACTTCTTCTACAATCAACCACACACGAAAATTTAGCAATTTCGTTAGATCAGTCTATTGGCTTTTTGTTCGATTATTCTTCCTCGAGAAAGCGAGTCAACCACATGGTAAAACAGCACACATTTGTACTATATTTAGCTAAAACTTGAAGATTTTGTTAGTTTCATTTTTTCTGTTTGTTTTAAGTTAGAAATCGAATGTTGTAATAATACTACGATACAAACATTAATAAAATTGAAAGAAACCGATTAATAAAGTGAAAAAACAACAACGGTATGTATCTTACAGCATTTTCCATAGAAAATAAAAGAAAATGTAGAAAAGAGATGGAAATTCAATTCTCATTTGAAAAACTCATGAAAAAACCTTTGAGTCATTCTTCTTGATATGAATGATATAATTCTTTTTTTATTCTTACTAATAGAAATTTTGTGAGACTCTGTTGTTGAGAATGCAATAGAACTCACTGTTTTAATTAGGAAGTACATTACTATCTAAAAATACCACAAAAATGTATAAATTTATTTTTTAAACTTTCATAAATTTTTAGTAAGTTTTCTAAATATTAAAACAAGTTTTTAGGATTTTTTGTATTAGGTAGCTCCATAAAATGTCATATATATCCAAATATACATTGCTGGCTGACTTAGTTCCAAAAAGAAGAACAAAAAAAAAATCAATTATAGTTATTTATATGCTAACGAAAAGTTCTTTATTTTAATTTTTCTTCTCCAAGACTTTTTTTTGGGGTGGCCAGTCTACAATATTAATGTATTTACCAACTACCAATAAATTATATACGTGAAGAACATATAAATTACTATAATAAACTCTTAATTATACACAAAATCTAAGAATTCAAATGTGGCTATCATAATCGAACATGTACACCACTTAATCATAGAGTTGACATTTTCTAATCTAAAATCCCTTTTTACGATATTAAAAAAAAAATTCTTATTACGATTTCCAATCTTTTTATATAAAACCAAGCAAATACCATTTGTTCAAGCTTCACCCACGATGGCTCTTCCAAAGCACATTAATGGTGTTTCGGTCGCAATCGCGGCTCTCATACTAGTCATAACATGTTGTCGTTGCGTTGATGCAAACTACCAACAACAATTCATTGGTCCGCAAAATGCAGCTAGAACTCATTTAAGGCTCAAACCACTAAAATGGGACGCCAAATTGGCTCGTTACGCGCAATGGTGGGCCAACCAGAGACGCGGTGACTGCGCCTTGACCCATTCTAATGGACCATATGGTGAAAATCTCTTTTGGGGCTCAGGCAATAGATGGAGTCCGACTCAAGCCGCCAATGGATGGTTGTCGGAAGCAAGAAACTATAACTATTATTCTAACTCATGTAATGCCGAGATGTGTGGCCATTACACGCAGATTGTATGGAGAACAACGCAGAGGATTGGCTGTGCTCACGTCATCTGCAATGGCAGACGTGGCGTGTTCTTGATTTGCAATTATGATCCACCAGGGAATTATCTTGGTAGGAGACCTTATTGAGTTTGTATATCTCAAAAAACTCATGCCATAAGAGGTTTGTTCTTTCGTTTTAATTCTTTTCGTATACCAAATGCTATTTTTTATTTGTTCAAGTTTAAGGTGCGATTGGTAAAACCACACTGCGTTTGTTTTCCGACAGTTTCTTTATGTGTGTTTCTGTGAGGGCCATTTCTTTTGGTTAAATAAGACTAACTAATTATACAAATCTCACTTTTTTACCACAAAGTAGATTATGTAATTTAACATATAATAATTTGTTAACGATGAGTATAACTTGAATTTTCTATCTTAGTTGTGAATAAGACTCGTAGGGCTTTTCTAAAGAAGATTGTTTTCTCGAAAAGGACAGATTTTTGCATGTGAAAATTTTGGAAGTAAACAAGCAAAGATACAACTTTGCCCTCCAAATAGGTCAACAAGAACTCTTAACTATTCCACATAGTTTGATCATAGGGTCCTTCATTCTCAAAGTTTGTCATTACTTCGATAACACAAAAGTGAGAAGAAAACCGAATCAAGCGTCGAATGATGATTTACAAAATCCACAATGGGAGAGTTTTCACCTCAGTCATTGCGAACAGACATCACTTGCCCCTGTGATAACATATAGAAGGATTGTGTTTCGTTTTTGTTGTTGCATAAAAGTGCTATTTATTCATGGAGAGTCGAATTAAGGGAGATATGGAAAAGGAAGGATCATATAAGATAGATGAAGCTTGACTTACGTGTTCATCATCAGAGTTATGTTGTCTCCTTTTAGCAAAATCCTTCCTGAAAATCGCGAGTTAGCACCAACCATCACGGAAACAGGACAAAAAAAACAATACGTGGAATGTGAAGCAAAGTTTTATAGAAGAGAGGTTTTGAAGATTTTCAAACAACTCACCAAGTGGTTTTCTGGTATTCTTCTTGACGCTCACTTCTTGATTCTTCAGCCTCATCAAGAACCAAATTCATGTACTCGTCAAATCCCTGCACAAGAAGAAGTTAAATATTATGAAACATTCAAACAATACATGAATCAAGATGTGACACATTGTTATCATCTTAAGAAAGAAACGAGCTAATGGCTGTTCATCAGTCTCCCTTGTTACTATCAAACAATGTATACAGTCCAATAAATCCAATTCCTCGGCGTATTAATCTCTATCTTCACATTAGTGATGTATTCAGTGTCTTCACAGACAAACTTACAGTTTAGTCCATCAACAAATCCAGAAAAACCTTAAATTTGAGCAATTGCTCGATACGACAGATTCATAGACGAAATTGAGACTCACGGTTATTCGTCCCTCGATCCTCAAATCTTTCTGCTCAAAAAGCCAAATTTGGATCCGAGCTTTCTGCAACATAAGAAAAGACGAAATGAATACGATTCAGAATCAGAATGTACAAGTATATATCGTAAAACTCCATGGTTCCCAAATAGAGAACGAGTAATCGATGAACTTACACTTTGGAGAAACCTGAAAATCAAGTTCTGAAAAAAAAAACACCCACAAAGCCACCCAGACACAAAGTAAGAAACCAAAAGAGTCAGTATACTAAAACAGAGAGAAAGATTTAGAAATGAGAAAAGAGATCAAATCGGGAAAGGGAAATCGAGAAAATTACAATAGGTTGGGTCATAATCCTCTGCACTTTGGTGCTCGCCATGGCTTCTTCCTGAGGTTGCAAGTGTTCTTCGTAGCTCGAAACAGTGAAGAAGAAATAAAAAAACCTAAACTTTGCAAAAACAACTTCTAATGTGATTTTCTCTCTGAGTTTTCTCTTCCTCGCGAAACCCGAATATCTCATTTCTCGACGTTTTCTATGAATTTTGCTCACCACTCCTCGATAATCTGCTATTTGTTCATTATCTCCCCACAAAACGTAAGTTAACCTGTTTAGACCCAAAACTATCTCTAAAAATAGCCTAAATTTTCAGACTTTAAAGAAACATCATGTTTACAACATGTGACAAGAGTTCAAGACAAGAAACTGATTCTATTATTCTACTCTGCAAGCTGCAAATGATTGCTTGGACCTTGCTTATATCAACTACAACGAAATTTGATTTAATACTAAAATTTCACCATAATTACCATTTTTTTAATAGATACATAAAGTAATGCTTCATTACCACAAAAAAATGCAAAAACAACAACAACAATAGAAGCAGCAGAAGCTGAACATGGATCGCTAATTTGACTAATTAATCGAGAAATTTTTCTTTTACATATTTATTCAGCGTTGATCATTAACGATTGAAAAGGAACCTTTTTGATCTCCACAAAGGTCGAATAATCAATGTTCAATGGTTGTTTCCATGGCTCACCATCCATTTGCAAGAAAGCATCTTTCCAATCACCTCCTCTTAGTTCAAATCTAACTGCAGCCGCCTGTAGTGTGGGAAACATTTTGAGTTCAAACCGTGGTTGAACCAGTTCTGTAGAGACAGGGCAGGTGATTTCTATACCTGAGCAATGTGCTTAGCCGAGATGATTTCAGCCATTACAAATGACGCGTGCCAACCTTGCTTGAAACCGAAAATCTCTATCAGCCCGTCATCACAATGTGCCTCCACAAATCCTTTCTGTGCAAAACAAAAAAAACACAAAAATCCATTCTGTTGAAGCTTGAAGAGAAAGAGAAGATTAATGTGTTGAACTGAATAAAAACATTACCTTCTCTAAATAGCCAGGCTTTAGATTACCCCATGGATGTCTTCCACTTCCGTAGTTATGAAGATTCAATGCTACAATTGATCTCACGCTACACAAAACCAAAACAGGTGATTGTAAGAGAAGCTTTTTATTAGTTTGTGATCAATGATAGGATTAGATTTTTGTACCTTTTAGGGACTGGAATCTCTTCCCATTCGGCGCAATGTGCCTTTTTAATGTGGATTTTCATTATGTTTCGTAGTCCCCTGAAAATTCATCTTACCACAACATGTCAAAACAACAAAAGATAGATAGGATTTCTGAGTAAAACCTCTTCACCGGAAATGCTGACCTTAAACCCGGATTGCTGACACAAGGTGTACAAAACCAACCCTGAGTACAACTGTAACTCGAATAAATCATCTGCAAAACCAAAAACGGTGTGATTCATAATCTCATTACCACCCAAAAAAGAATTATTTTGTGCAACAAAGAAGATTTAAAATTTTAACAGATATAATAACCTTATTTGTAATGGGGCCTTGAGCTAGATACGGCTTCTTGTTGCGAAGATGGTGAAACCCATATGCAACTTGAGCATCCATACCTTGACAACACGAGAAAATTCTTACGTTAAATGTTTACACACTTGGTAAGGATCTGAAAAGAGAAAGTTAGTTAGTTAATCAAAAACCTATGCTAAAGTAGTTGTAGAACACTCCTTCGTAGGATTTTGCTTTAGGAGGTACATTCATCTCAGCTTCCAAAGCCTGATCAAGTGCATTTTCCTCTGTAGGCTTCAAAGAATAAGGAGGATCAACGACTTCTCCAGATGGCATCGACACTACAATCTTCCAGCTGTCTAATCGAGCAATAGGGCCCATACTTGCTCGATGTAGTGTTCTTTTCATAGCAGATCTCCAAGCAAAAGGGAATGAGCCACCCTAGAGAGAAAGAGAGAAAACAGTTTTTCAAAATCATTATCCAAGAGAGTGGCAATGCAATAAGAGAAACATGAATAAACTCACCCAACTAAAACTCCTGGAGAGGTCATTTCCTGTACCAAGAGGGATAACTCCTACTGGAGGAATATGTGACTTTCCGTCTTTGTGAAGCTCACCGAGACATCCAAGAACCCAACCGACAGTACCATCACCACCTGCTACCTATCATCATTATTGCCGCTACTTAACATATCCAAGACCAATTGCTAAGAATTAAAAAAAAAACTCATACACTGGAAATATGTTAATACACTCACCATAATCCGCATCCTTTCTCTGGATTCTCTTGCACATTCGTCTCCTTTCGTTGCCATTGTTTCCAAGCAGGCCAAGCCGTACCGTACAAATTCATGGGGCTTCACTTCTGTGAGATCAAATACCTGCAATGTCAGAATCAACATAAGCTCACAAACCAAGTAAAGAAAACTTCACAAAACCCCAAATTATGTTACTATTCAAACAGCAACATAATACAGATAACCGGCAATAACAAAGTTTCCACCACTACATGACAACAAAAAGTTTGAACTTTTTCACTAAAAAGAAACTTCCGGCATCAGCTAATCAATCCTACACAGGAATCGGAACCTCTAAGCCAAAACAGTTTATTCCGCTAGATATACTGAGAGAAAATCAGAAGATTTGATCATGTCAGAAAAATATGAATGTCCTATCTCTCAGATCCAACTCCCTAAACTTCCAGCCTACAAAGAGGGTTTTACAGCCCCCACTAAACCCACATAGGATCAGAGTGATTTTACTGACTATGTAGATTTAAGATCTTCTTCATATAATAAAAATCCCAAGAACCATGAATTAAGAATCACATAAAAATCTTAGCTCTATCAAAAGACTGCTGTTAATTTCAAAACCTTTATCAATCTAATTGCAAAGTTGAAGTGTAATGAGTTCACAAGTTATGGTTTTTTTCTGAAACAAGGAAAAGAAAAATGACCTGTTCTTCGCTCATCAACTGTTGAAGCCTCTCTTTAAGAACAGGCCCATGACGACCTCCACTTTTCGGGTTAATGAAGACAACCATTGGTGCCTGAGGAGCCATATCTGCTGCGGCGCCGCCGGGAAGTAGCAAATGGTCTGGAATGGCAGTGGAATCTTTCCGTTTGATGCAATCACGCATAGCGAGGCGGAGATACTCAGGCATCGCTACTCTCCGACGAAGCTCCTCTCTGTCTACCCCGACCCATGTGAAGCTAGCCAATCCACAGCCTCTCATCCTCACCCCATCAGTCGTAGCTGACGATCGCGCCGGCACGAAATTAGTCGTCGACGCCTCGCCGACAGACCTCGGCGTCTCCATTATTCTCTAATATCTCCCAGTGATCTAATAAAGAGTGGCAGAGTTTTCAAAACCCAAGTAATCAATTCGTCAAGAAACAAATTAAATTTATTGAAATCTGAGGACAGAATTTCCCGTTCAATTTCCGGCGACAATTCAATAGCTGAATTCAATAACACTATGTTTTTTTTTCTTTTTTAAATATTAGTTTTCGAAGACAGAGCAAATCAAATCGGCGTGCGATGTGTTTATTTAAATGTATAGATTTCCAGAGAAATTGCGTCAGGAAAATGGCCATATTCTTTTTGTTATTTGCAGAATTGCCACTTTAGCTTTTAAGCCTCTTTGATTTGTTTTATTTTGACCATTTCCGAATTAGACTGATAGCAACTGACCAAGTAAACATAATTTCCTTTTTTTGAATTCATCATTCATCATAAGAAAATAAATAATAGAATCAAGGACAAAGAAAATGAAAAAAGATTTGTTTCTATAAAGGAAACTACTTCTGACGTTAAAATAGTAAAAGGGTAAAAGGGACACTTAATAAAGCAGTTGGCTATGTGACGGATGGGCATATTTATGATTATCTCCTTGCTGGTGCATCAGATCGTGAGGCTGTCCAATAAATATGTGATGTGGTTATATATTTATTGCATCTTATAATAGGTAAGTTACATAAACCATTTATTTACATTTTTGGTTCATAACATTTTAAAATATGGACCCACGTGTTAGCTACTATTGATTTTAGCCCAACGAAGTTGAATCTCTTCTCTTTTTTTTTTCTCTGTTATTGCCTCCCCATTTATACTTGGTAGAATTTTAGCCCAACGAAGACCTATTTCTATTTTAATACATGTTCTACTCTTTGCTCTTTTAATTATGATCATTGAAAGGATGTGAAGCTAATGATTAACAAAAATAAGTATATACTAGATTAAGGAAAAATATTCGTAAATTATATTTTATTAGTAAATATAAATTAAATATTTATATAATTTTAAATTTTATTTAAAATTAATTTTAATATTAGTTTTCGTATATACAAACTAAGAAAAGAAAAATACTTTTTACGAATTTAATAGTTTTTTTTGTTAGCTTAATAAAATATATTAATTCTCTAACCAAATTAATAACAATGATATATTTGTAATTATTCTAATAAGTTAAACTCATTTATATATTTATTTAAAATTTATTGTAATTATTTTGTTAATAACACGTCAAAATAAGATTGTTTTATTAAAATGTTTCTCGAATAATATATTAGGGATTACGGTAGTAATTTAAATATATTTATATTTATTTGAAATTATTTATAAATTAACGTATAAAAAATTTAAAAAATAAAAATTATTGTTTTTGCAAATGTAATAGTATTTTTTGGTTAGTTGAATAAATTATATTTATTCTCTAACCAAATTAATATCAGTGACATGTATTATAATTATTCTAGTAACTTAAACATTTTTATATATTTAAGCTGAAACTCGTTGTGGTGTACGTCAACATAGTATTTTTGTTATTAACACGTTAGGATAAAGATAATTTGTTAAAAAATTTCTAAAATAATATATTAAAGATTATAATTATAACTATGAGTTCTTTAAAAGTATAATAAGATTAATTTTCCAAGTTTGAATTACCAAAGGTGTTTTCATGTACAAATCCAAAACCCGTTTCGAGTTTCTATGTATCTCCATTCTATCATGGGATCAGGAAACTCGATCTGTAGTGTTCTTGTCATAAAAATTTCCTGTGAAACTCGAAAAGAAAAAGAGTCAGCTTTTTTTTTTCTCCTTATAAATCAGTCAATCATCTTGCTCAGAAGAGAAATCAGGCTCTTCTGGTTTCTTAAACCGAGGGATATCGACATCTTTAACTCTTTGAGCTGCAATGCCGCGTCTTGTATTAGCTGCAAAACGCGAAGCCAAAACCATAACCCCAATGTTCATCTTTGTCTTAGGACTCGACCCAACACACTCTTCTTTTTCTTCTTCTTCTACTTCTTCTGCTTCTGTTTCTGCTTCATCACTTTGTTTTAATTCTATCGCAGTGAGATAATTCTCCATAGCTCTCCTCTTGTACCTGCGCCAAGCGGCTTGTATGAAGCAAGCAGCCCAAGTCCTCCAATGGTGAGAGTAGAATCTGAAAGTATGTTGAAGCTTCTTGCTGTGTAACCTCCTAAACTGATTTGCAACAAACTTCAGATCTTCAGCTCGAAGTGCGAATGCTTCAACTTCAACTAAAGCCCTCACTGTTCTTGTAGAAGACGGTAAATTCAAGGTTGTTTTTGGAAGCAAAGCCCAAGAAAGAAGCTCTTCACCGCAGAAATCTCCAGGTCTTAGTATAATTGAGTTGAAGAAACCGGTTCTGCCTCCATTCGTTGTGGAACTCTCGAGTCTACCTCTGATGATGAAGAGCATCTCCGTGATCAAGTCACCTTCACGTACAAGGTAAGTCTCTTCTGTACACAGAGAAGAAACCAGGCGCTCACATATCGCATCGAGCAACTGATCATCCATTTGAGAGAAAAATGGGACCTGCATGATTCAGAAATGACACATTATGGAGTTGCAAAAAGTTGGGATAAAATCAAAAATGGTACTTACGAGGGAAAATATCGCAACCAAACAGCAGAAAACCAAAAATTCCAACGATAACCACACTGAATTTTCGGAATGAACAATCCTAGACGGGTGAACAAGATGTATATGTAATTCAGTCATTTGAGGATCTCTCTCTCAAAAGTGAAACCATTTGTAGGATAAACAATCAAATCAACAGAAAAACTTACTCTTCGAACAAGATCTAAACATAGGTGGCGTTGAATATCACGGCGAAGATCAGTGGGTAAACTTTGCAGGAGAACCTCTTCATCGACTCCTCTTGTTGCAAGCCACTTATACTGCTCATATCGCCTAACACGGTTTCTCAAATCTTCAGGAAGTTGGCGATGTCTCATCCACTCCTCCGTGTCTCTCTTCTTCAATCTCCATTCCTCAAGCCGCACAGTCAAAGATTGCAGATATGTCTAGCAAACATAAGACAACACCCAAGAAACATAAGAACAGAAGCAAAAAAAATTTTCCAGCCTTCCTAATGCAGGAATCCATACCTGCATATTCCCAATGAGATGGGCAAACAGGACAAGACCAAAGATTGCAATGAGCACGGCAAATGTGGTTTCGCCTATGAATGTGGTCGTGGATAAATTCTGTCCATAAGAACTGGGATGGTAATAACAGGAAAAAGCCATCAAATTTTTAAAACTCGTAATAAAAAAGGAAAATAATGTGATATTAAAGGCTGCGTTTTGATAATCTCTGCAATTACCTAAGCTGTTGCAACCCCCACCACAAACAGTAGAAATATCTCTCAATAAAGTTTGAAGACACGACTTTTTTCGTGATTGCATTCTCAAATATCCCATACTTGAACTCACCATTCCGTGCATCACAGAGTTTAAACACTTGTGTGACGTTTGCCCAATTCATCTGTTTGGTGTCGAAATTTGAATCACAATCTAAGTAATAGAGATGACAATTGACCAGGCCCGCTTCTCGGTTGCATCTCGATTTCCAGCATGATGTATATCTATCAACTGATAATATATACCACGCTGCACCAAGCACCTGCCCAAACAAAAACAACCTAGCTATGTTGTCGATTACAATCACAATATCAAATGGAATACTGGAAGATGAAGAAATGGGATTCATACATGACTAGCCAGCATGTACAGCAAAAGATTATAGGCAGCTCCAGCCCAAGCAGTCTTCGTAACCACTCCAGTTGCTTTAACGATTTGAGAACTTAATGGAATTATCAGATAAAATCTAGGGATGTATTGGAGGAGCACAATCAAAGCAATGGCATTGTTGTTATGATCAAACCGGTAACTTTTCGTGGCCGATATAAAAAATCCGATAACTATCTGTGGAAGTGGTAAAGTCGCAATGAGATCGATGATGAAGTCAGATTTAAGATACCTCCAAGCAATTGCCTTAGGATCCATCACAAGCTCACCTCTACCAAACACTCGAGTGCTTGAATTGGGAGCGATAAAGCCAGTCCTAAACTTAATGAAAATGTGCAGCAAGTAAAAAAGATCGGCAATTGTCCTGAAGAAGGTGACAAGTATGCTTAAACTAGTGTCGGTTCTTGCGCAGGGATAATTTACATGCCCTCCAATGGCTGGCACAAAGAAATACAACGGGTCGATGAAGAGAGCAACCATACATGAGACAATGAAGACCCAATTCCATTTCAAGACAATCTCACTCTCTGGATCAAGAATTGTCTTGTACCATGACACTTTGGAAGATTTGGACTTGTTGCCAATTTTGGAAGCATCAGTGTATCTAATTCTGTTTCCAGCCAAGAGATTATCAGGCTTTAGTGCTGCAGGTAAAGAGAGTTTATACGATTTTCTCATTGGATCATTCACAGCCCACAAGGCTTCGTTGTTTTCTTTCCCGTCTGAACAAAACCTGCAGACAAAAAAAGAACGATTTTGTTTCTAAGCAATACAGCTCGAATCTGCAATCTAAACCCTAAACAGAGACTAAGTGTAATTTAACTAGACCTTGAATCAATCTGAGCAAAAAAATAATAGGAGCATGAGCTTTGATTTAATAGAACTGCTACAGTTGTATTACCCAAAGAAGAGAGAAATCTAAAAGCAAAGTCCAGATTTTTTATTTCTGGGAAACCAATCAGGAAACTGAAGAAATTTCATGACTTTCAAAGGGGAGCAAATATGATCCACCCGGGAACGTAATTTTAACGGAAAATGCAAGAAAACAGCTTCGAGTAAGACTTACATAAGAAGCTTGTCCTTCCTTAACTCCATTACAAGTAGAAGCACAAGCTCGAGAAAGCCCTTTTGATCTAAAACAAAATTACAAAGAAGAAGACAGGTTTTAAAAAAAAAAGATTATTTCTTTGATTCGAGCCTCTGACACTGTCACTGGTACTCTCTCTCTCTCTCTCTAAATCTGAGAAAACTCGTCGTTTGTTTAATTCCTCCTGGGAGGATTGATTGAACGAGGGAATAACTGAGTCACGGGACGAGTCAGAGAGCGTATCTTATTGGCTTTTTTCACCTTTAAAAAAAACTGAAAACCGGAAGGATATTTGTTTTTTTGGAGTAATTAAGCCATCGAAATAAGACAAAAAGTCAACACATTTGACCAGATGACTAATCAAAGTGTTTATAGTTAGTTTTATAATTTGTCTTTAAACAAGAACTAAGGTACTAATTTACGTCACAAAAACACTATATTTTGTTCTCAACCTGCTAAGGTAAATTAGGTAATAGAGATATGCTCTTTCCCATGGAAAAAAGTCTTTCTCTCTTTATTGAAACAAATCCAAACCCAAACTTTACATGTTGTGAGTTAGTTCTCTTCGATAATTCAAGTAAGTTCCAAAAATGTCAAAAACTCCAAATGATAAGTATCTAGGAATATATAGAAAACATTCCATCTCTTGTGCCTCATTCTTGTAGGTCTTGTAGGAGAATCCAATCACTTATCCGACTCAATCAATATTTAATTCAGATTACGATTTTTAGCATTTTATATTTAACATAACTTTTCAATCACTTTTAGTTCCAATAATCAAACATTTTTTTGTAAATAAGTAACCAAACTTACTTGTTTAAGTGTGGACAATGGACATCGGAAAACAAAAATGAGATAAAAATTTAGAAATCAAAATAATTATTTTATTTATGTTTTATTTAAAATTTAAATCTTCTGTAACTTTTGATTTAGAGTTCATAATGACACAACTTTTGATTTAGAGTTGATAATGACACAAATCCAACACGTTAAGCTAGCTCTATTTTCTATATTGTGAAATTTGATAAGGGATAGAACAATATGAACAAAATAAAAAAATCCTTAAACATATGAATGTGACAATCATACAAAACTAATGATTTTACATAAGGTGAAATAGAATAATCAATAATTTTTATTACGTAGACAAATAGAAAATTAATATTAAATTTTTATGTAATTTTATAGTATTTATTATTTAGTTTTTTTATATGAAATATGAAGTTATCAACACTACAGTTACGAAAATTCTGAAATGCCACGTCAATTTAGTAAAATGTTTCAACAATTCAGACACATATATTAAAATAAATAGATTCATAAATATTTTTAATTATTTTAGATAGAAAATTTCTAATTTTCAACATTGTAAATTTATATTAATACTCTAAAACCTTTTGTGAAGATTATGTCTATTTTAATATTATAGTCATGATTATTTTTAAAAAATATAGCATAAATACTAAAATAAAATAAAAAAGAATACTAATTTTTCCTGTCCCATCCAAATGAATGATATTTTATAACCATGAGCGTAAATTGTATACAAAGAATATCTAACTAGATTTATACCTACGCCATGCATGGAGAAAATTATTCGTAAATTATAATTTATTAGTAAATATAAATTAAATATTTAACTTTTATTTAAAATTACTTTTAACACTAATTTTTGTATATACAAATTAAGAAAAGAAAAATAATTATTTTTTACGAATTTAATAGTATTTTTTTATTAGTTTAATAAAATATATTAATTCTCTAACCAAATTAATAACAATGATATAATTGTAATTATTCTAATAAGTTAAACTCATTTATATATTTATTTGAAATTTACTGTAGTGATGACACGTTAGCATGATATTTCTGTTAATAACACGTCAAAGTAAGGTTATTTTTTTAAAATATTTCTCGATAATATATTAAAGATTACGGTAGTAACTTAAATCTATTTATATTTATTTGAAATTATTTATAAATTAACGTATAAAAAATTTAAAGAAATAATTTTTTTTTTTGCAAATATAATAGTATTTTTTGGTTAGTTGAATAAATTATATTTATTCTCTAACCAAATTAATATCAGTGGCATATATTGTAATTATTCTAGTAACTTAAACATGAAAATTTAATGCATTTTTTTGTTATTAACACGTGAAGGTAAAGTTACTTTGTTAAAAAGTTTCTCAATTAATATATTAGGGATTATTATTTTATAACCGTAAATTGTATACAAACAATATCTAATTATTAGTCAGGGTCATTGCAGCAATATTAAAATACTAATATTTTAGTCAATAGTATTAAAATATTAGCAAAGAAAAAAATCTGAAATTTGAATTTAGTAGTTATATATATCTTGACATTTTGAAAATTAATGATTTTTTAACATTTTGTGATTTGATATGTTTAGAAAAGTTATTAATGCGAGATCCTCTAAGTATCTCAATTATTAAAAGAAAAATTAAGACTAGTTATTGTACTCACCAAATGCTAATACCCCCAAAATATAATCCATTATGCATTAGATATTCCTTAGTAGTACTGTAAGTCTGTAAATGGGGGAATATATCATCAGAATTGGTTCATAATATCATGATTTTGCATCAAACAAAACCACTCAGTTTATTTTGGAATTTGGTTCGATCGATCGGTTTTGACATGGAATAATACGTATAAAATTATAGTGTGTGCAGAGGGTGCATGAAGTAGTGATATAAATTTTAATGGTAAAATTAAAAGTTAGAGAAATTGACATGAATAACATTAAATAAATTTATATTCACGCCATACGTGAAAAAAATATTCGTAAATTATATAATAATATTTATTATTAAATATAAATTAAATATTTATCTAATTTTAATTTTAATTTAAAATTATTTTAATATTAATTTTTGTATATATAAATTTAGAAAATAAAAATAATTATTTTTATGAATTTAATAATATTTTTGTTAGTTTAAATAAAATATATTATTTTTTTAACAAAATTAACAACAATAATATATATTGTAATTTTTAGTAATTTAAATATATTTTTATATTTATTTGAAATTTATCGTACTGATGATACGTCAACATTATATTTTTGTTAATAACACGTTTGGATGAAATTATTTTTTTAAAATATTTTTTAAATAATATATTACGGTTCGTCAAAAAATAAACTAATACTATAGTTACAAAATTTGGTAAGAAATCGAGAGACAAAAATTTAGATGAAAATGTCATTTTCACTATTTTAAAAAATTTGCATGGTCTGAAGAATGCACAACTTTACTCAATAATTTATGTTGAGTGGAGTCCATTACTTGTTGCATTTATTTGTCCTCAATATAATCGATTTCATATGTGTAGTTAGTAATATAATGTATAGTTAATTATGTATTTCAATTTTAATATATCAATGTAGTCTATTACTTATGGATTCTTTTGTTTTGATTCTTTTAAGAGACATAAATTTTTATTAGGCATTTGATGAAGCTTCAATAAGATTGATTATTTTTTAATATAAATATTAATTATTAAAGCATAGGTAATAATAAATAAGAATGACATATATATAAGAACAAGCCAAAACTAAACAAGCAAAACAAGATTTTGGTAAACAGCAATGAATCTCTTTTTTCTAGTTATTGATTTTGTTTTTGAAAAACATATCTTTTTATAATTTTAATAATGTTGTGTTTATTGCAATGAAAGATACAAAGAAAATAAAGCTCCAAAATGACAACAGTGAATAAGTTAATATCAAAAAATATGATCAACTTAGAGAAAAGGAAATCGAAAACATAATTACAATTTTGTACATAGTTAAATATAAACGGATAATAAATATTTATAAATTTTGTTCACAATATAATTAATTATTTTATCATATAATCAACTACTTATGTTTTACTGATGTGTAGTAGTAGTTAATTATACATAAATTCATTAAATATATATTCAACTATATTATTGATAAATAGAAAGAAGAAAAAAAAGCAATGAATCTCACTAAACAATCATGAATTAAAGTTTTTTTATGGTAAAAAATCATGAATTAAAGTTGCACTCGTTAGACCATTAAAATATCATCAAGTTTAGTTTAGTCCAAAAATTACATATCTCTCTGTTATTTTCCTAATTCCGTAGTCAAATATCTACTTAATATTAATATTGACCACTTTTTCCATTGTTCAACTCTTAACTTTACTACACTTTCGTATCCGTAATTAATCCTACACCATAATATGTATGTATAAATAGATACATCAAATATTGCATAAAAAACATTCATATCATTATATTTCTCTTCTCTTACAAAAAATTGCAATGGTTAAAAATATTATAGTTTTCTCTACCGTTCTTGTTTTTCTCTTCTCTATAGCATATGCTACTCCAGGAATCGCAACTTTCTACACAAGTTACACTCGTAAGAATATTATTTTACATCTTATTTCGTGTAATGATATTAGCGCTGTTCGTTTGTCTGCCGCAGCGTCTGCGGCAGCGAGCTGCGGTCAGACGCTGCGGTTAGACGCTGCAATATTGTTGTTCGTTTGATCGTCGCAGGTTGTCGCCGCAGGTTATATCGCAATTGTTTAATCGCAAACACTACAATTTTGCAGCGGTTAAAAATTTTTGCCGCAATTTTCTGCGGTCGACCGCAACGTTTGACCGCAGAAACCTGCGGCGGTCAAACGAACAACACTATTATACAATCATAACAATTACTTTTTGTATTATTTCGTGTGTTTGATTAGCATCGGCATGTTACGGAGGTAAGCAAGAAGGAGTGATGATAGCTGCAGCGAGTGATAAATTATGGGACAATGGTCGAGTATGTGGCAAAATGTTCAAAGTCAAATGCACCGGACCTCGTAACCCTGTCCCTCATCCCTGCACTGGAAAATCCGTGACGGTCAAAATCGTTGATCACTGTCCTGGTGGTTGTCCTTCTACTCTTGATCTCTCCCGAGAAGCTTTTGCTCAGATCGCTAATCCTGTCGCCGGGATTATTAACATTGATTACACTCCGTAATTAACTGTTACATCAAATCTTTTGTCTATTTCTACTATTTCCGGAATTATAAGTATATGATTGATCGATGCTGTGCTTTATGCATTTCAGGGCCTAGAATTCGATGGAGATCTCAGCGGAAAATAATGCTCGATTCCAGCGAAGATCTAGAAGAGAAAATGTACTCATCACTAGTTTGTAATAGCATTTCAATTTTTGAATAAATCGTCCTTATTATATACATAAAATGGTCTTTGCTTATTTGCACATACAAGATGCAATATTATGTGAATAATTGGTTTTGGGCATTTTGGCCTTAACCTAAAACTAACGTAATAACAATTAACAATTAGAATATAACACTTAGATTAATATTTTAAAATAGCATATTTTGAAATTTTTATTTCAAATCTAATATAATAAAATAAAATTTTCAAAAATAACACAAATAATTATGTGAAAATATTTACTTACTTTAATTAAATTATATATAAACTTACAATATTATATTTGAATTATTTTCTAATATAAAAATTATTTTTTATTATTTTTAATGTATTTTAAATTTAAATTTATAGTATTATTAAAAATATACTACTTTTGAAATAAAAAATAAAAAATATATTATTTTAAAGAATTGTATTATAACTTATCATTTTGATTTTATACCACTTGATTCTCAATTTAATACAAAACCTCCCTTTCTTGTTTTTAAATGTAAAAATCATTTTTTTGTTTCCGCACCACAACGTACCAAAAGTGGTGCAACTCTTAGATCACTTATTTTTTCCAATGTAAAAATTATTTAATAACCTAAAATGACTAGTAAAAAGAAGAGCGCTGTTCGTTTGTCTGCCGCAGCGTCTGCGGCAGCGACCTGCGGTCAGACGCTGCGGTTAGACGCAGCAATATTGTTGTTCGTTTGATCGCCGCAGGTTGTCGCCGCAGGTTGTATCGCAATTGTTTGATCGCAAACGCTATAATTTCGCAGCGATTAAAAATTTTGATCGCAGCTTTCTGCGGTCGACCGCAGGAACCTGTGGCGGTCAAACGAACAACGTTTGGCCGCATGACGCAGCCGCAGGTTTCTGCGGCTACGAAACGAACAGGCCTAAATTGATACAATCATGCAACATTAACATTACGATTATAGTTCTTCAGCAAAATCTAAATAGAAAGTTCAATCTCATTTTTTATATAAGAGATCAATTCAGTGTCAATTAATACCTTTAAATTACGGTAATAAAAATATATTTTGAAGATTAACTCCATTAATGGTAACATCTAATGGTGTGAGTTGTGTTCGAAAATTTATAATCAACCAAAAGAAAAATATATCTCTAGAATCTTGATTAGGGTAATTAAACAGAAAAGTCGCAATCTATGATATGATATAGGTACTGGCTTCAATGGGTAATATATGTTGTTTGTCCACAAATTGTATTGTAAATTTATGGTCAAATCAATCAATAAACCACAAAAAGAAGATAACGATGGAGAGATAACTGCCTCTATTCTCTCTATATTCTTCATTTCGTAATTATAATATATATATACTTTTAGCCAGAACGTAATTAATATACTATATGGTATTATTTCACATAAAAATTACACAAAAACTGCTAAATCGCTAACAATGGGCAGAAATTAATAGAAAATTAACAATTTTGTCCCACTCATACTAACTCTAAGAGATAATATTTGTCATTATTTTTCACATTAAGTATCATTCAAAACCCAACTAATCTGTGTGTGTTTGTCTAATCTTGTATATTAATTCTACCAGTATCGAAATACATCGAATGAAAATTCGAAAGAGTGAATCCGCCTGGTAAGGTAATACTCCTCTCCTTTTCTAGATTGTCTGTATTATAAGGATATCAATTCCCCACTTCGCTAAACAAATATTCAACAGAAAACCCTTCGTACACTTTTTCTAAACCTGCCTCGAGTCATGACATAAAGGCATGGAACATTTCTTCTAATGCTGAGTTCTTATTTCTTTCCATTTCCAGCACTGTTAAACGTTAATCCACTGCCCAAAATAATCCCAAATATTGTAGTATATTTCTAGACTTTGTAGCCTCTTGACTCTTTAGAGTCTTCGTGTAAAAAGGAGGAGTCGTTTTTGTGTAACTCATAACTAAAAATAAAAATTAGGAAATACAGTTTGACTTTAATAAGATGGGGTCCACTAAATCTTGATAAACAGAGTTGACTCTGTCACCATAACAGAAAAAACAGATAACTGTATACAAATAAGACAAATAATGCTTAAGAAGTTCCATCTTGTAATACTTTGCGATTTAGTTGTCTATCTCAAAATTAGGAGTCATGTTATATTGTCAAAATATTTGTTTAATTTGTATGTGCAGACAAGTGATGAACTGCTATTTTTTTATTAAGTTAATTGGTTTTATTTATAACCAAAATAAATAAATGATAATATTTTAAATTACCAATGAAGTAATTTTGTATTATTTTATTTATCTCGTAGATTGTGAAGTAGAGGTGGTGAGTTTTGTCTGGTTGATTTAAATGGAGAGCATGGGATTTGGTGAGATCACAATAAATAATCAGCGGAAAACAATTAATTACTTTGTTTAATTTTTTGGTTTGTTTCCTACTATATACTAATCTTTAAATGACTTTGCATGTCTCGAGGTTAATCAGATCCAATCCACTATATTAAAAATTTCCGAAAATATAAAATGTTATATTTAATTGTTCATATTCTAATTTATAATCTAGATTTTTGGACAATTCTTTAAAATAATATTATTTTGAAATTTTATTCCAAATTTATTATCATTAATTTAATTTTTCAAAATAATAAAAATTTAGTATTAAAATATCTTAAAACATATTTTTAATAGGAAAAAATAAACTCTAAATTAGAAAAAAAGAACTCAAACATATTATTTTAGTTTTATTTATAACTAATTTATGATAAATAAATATTCTCAATAAAAATTTATGCTATTTTGAAATTTTGTTTTATTATACTAAATTTAGAATAAAAATTTTAAACAATTTAATTTTAGAATATTATTCTAGATTTTTTCCAATTAAACAATAGATTTTAGTATTTTCATAGAAAACCTATGATATTTTTCCAAAAGAATTAGTGCTGAATTAAAGAAAATTAAAGTATAATATTCCTGAGAATAAGTTATAACAATTTATCCTATATAGTTCTCCTTTCCTTCTTGATTTAACTGTTAAATCTTAAATGAAATATTCTGTTCTCTCATTATCAATGGTCTAACCTCTGTTTCTCTCTTACTCATCACTCTCTCCTCTCTCTTTCCTCATAGAAATCGAAGAAGAAGAAAAAAAACAGAGCAATTTATCTCTCTCGCTTCTCTCTCAGAGCTTCCATCTCTGAAAAGCCAGCAAAGAAGCTTGAGTCTTTGTAAGTAACCCTCCTCTTAATTTTCCCCTTCTTTCAAACCAATAAAATTTTCTCGAGAAAATATGATGTGGGATTTTCCGGAAATCAAAACAACCCAGAATTTTATCTCTCCATCATCACTTCCACGACCACCGTCGTTATCTGTCCGATCCAACACAAACTTTGATCTATACAGCAAAATCAGCCCAAGCATTCTACTCATAATAATAATCCTTTCAGTTGTCTTCTTCATCTCTGGTCTGCTTCATCTCTTAGTCAGATTCCTCCTCACACCATCTAGCCAAGACAGAGAAGATTACTTCGACAACGTAACTGCTCTTCAAGGCCAGCTTCAACAGCTTTTCCACCTCCACGATTCCGGAGTCGACCAATCATTCATCGACAAATTACCAGTTTTCCATTACAAATCCATAATTGGTCTCAAGAATTACCCTTTCGATTGCGCAGTGTGTCTCTGTGAATTTGTAACAGAGGACAAGCTCAGGCTTTTACCTAAATGCAGCCACGCCTTCCACATGAACTGTATCGACACTTGGCTTCTCTCTCACTCAACTTGTCCCTTGTGCAGATCCAGTCTCCTCCTCTCCGATCTCTCTCCTCACCAAGATCCTCATCGATCCTCTTTTCTCCTCGTTCTCGAGACCGCGAGTGATCGTAGCTCAAGAGAGACTGGAGGAGTTAGAGGCAGTGTAGCTTGTCTAACTGCAAATGATGCTGATGATGTGTTTAATGCTCACTCAAATACCAATTCTCATATGGATTTTGTCAGAAACAATGATGAATTCCCAGATGGTGAATCGGGTGGTTCGGTTGGAAAGGTTGTTCCTTTTGCAATTAAGCTTGGGAAATTTAGGAACATAGATTTTGGTGAAGGAAGTAGTAGCAGCAATTTAAATGAAAGGAGGTGTTTTTCAATGGGATCATACGAGTATATACTGGATGAAGAAACCGCTCTTAAGGTTCATGTTTCAACCACGAAACTATCAAGCAAGAACCGTGGCTTTCCCGGTCACAGGACCGCTATGTCCGAATGCGGTTTTGATACAAAAGGGAGATTGCAATTCAACGGTAGCGGATCAATAAGGATGGTGGAAGAAGCAGTCGTAGAAAGAGAGAACTTAATTTGGCTAAGAGGGACGAAAGAGAAGCATAGTAATGTTCAAGGAAAAGAGGATAGTTCACTGGTTTCACCGTCATCGGGAAGGGCATTCTCTTTCAGCTTATCAAACCACCCGAATCCTCTCAGTTGCGAAGAAGAGAATAAAAAGAGCGAAAATTTTGAATCTTTGGAGACGAAAACACCATCTTTTACTAGGAGGACTATGCTTTGGCTTGCAGGGAGACACAACAAGGTTGTTCATTCTTCTTCTTCTTCTCCTCCATCTAATGTCTAGTTTCATTCTCCTTTTCAAACTTAATTTTCTCTCCAAGTGTTTCTGAGTTAGTCCTCATAAGTCCAAAAACAGGATGAATCATTGTAGAAACGTGGTTTAGATCAATATATTAGACATAGATTGAGAACACTTTGATACGTTTAACTTACTTTTTGTAAAAAAAAAATCAGTGTAATTTGTTTATAGATAATCGGAGTTTTCTTTACAATAATAAACTAACTAATCATATATATCATTTGTATTCAAGATACAAACCATTTAATAGTCTTGAACGAATGATTTACTCTTCTGTTTATATGGTTTATTCCGGCAATTTTTCATCTAAAAAAAGAATGACAACTTGATTCTTGTGTGATGTTATATACTATATGATATATGTGTGCATACGTATTTATATATTAATGTTAGATGGCTAAAGTTTTGCATTAAATGGTTAAATTAATATCTTGCATGGAAGCAGTTGGCTAGATGCCCACTACTTGCTTACTCTTTATTGCATGGCAACATACATATAATTTTATAACGTTAAATACAACTTTGGGTTATGTGCAAATTTAATTCCGCCCAATTTTGAAATATAAAAATACAAAGAAGAATATAATGGAACGTAAAAGTATCAATTTAGAAATAATTTACTCCTTCCATTCTAGTATAAGTATCGTTTAAGTTTTTCACATAAATTAAAAAATAATAATTATTTATTTACTTTTTACTAACATAATATTTAATATATTCACACTAATTAATAAGCTAAAATGCAAGATAAAACTATTTATGGTTTATATAAATGTGTGATACGATAGATGGACATTCAAATACTTTAATTTTACTTTTTGTTATTAAATCTATAGTTTAGAATAATTATATTTAGATTAATCTTATAGTTTTATATATGTTATGTGTAAAAATAACAAAAAAAATATACAGAAGCATTAAAAATTTGAGACGAGCGAGAAATTTTGTCCAACTAAAATTGGATTTTTGGATATAGTTGAGAATCATATGCATATAGAAATATAAATAGATAGATATCATCAAATATCTTAAATTTAAGATATCATCGAAGATAATTATTATTAAGCTTGTTTTGCAGTCCTTAATGATAGCAACTAGACATAGCAATCAATGACAATTGTGATAGGCAAACAAAATATAAGCAGTTGCCAATCACTGGCAACGAACATGCCTAGCTAATATCTTTCAAAAAGGTATTAATTTGACTATGAAAAAGAACTTAGATATGTATATGTTTTCTTTTTCCGTTGTCATAAGTTTTTTTTCCTTAGCTAAATCAAAAGAGGCTGACTGATGGTGATGGAGTAGGTATGAAAACTATTTGATGTATAAAACATGTTGAAAGTCTTGTTTTATTGACTTCACAAAAGAAAATATTTAACAAAAATATCCTTTTGAGAAGAGTCAAATATAGTTCTTCTTTTAGACAACTCATATGAGGTAATATAATTTTCTCTTCTTGTGTCAACGAGTTAAATATCATTCTCTCATACAACTTAAAATCTGGTCATTACATGTTTTACATCTGAGAACATGTTTTAGTTATTCGATTTTATGAGTGAGTTGTCATTTATGTTTTTAACTAATGTAACTCCCCCTACATGTGGTATGTTCTTTTTAATACTATATAAATAATAGCTGTCTTTTGTAATAAATAAATCATCCCAAGAAAACCAATAAAAGCATGAATTATATCAAAACTTTAAAACAGTAAAACAGCACAAGAAAACTTGCTAACAAAAAATGTTTCAATCAAAATCACCATTAAGCAAATAGAATCTTTTCTATAAGAGTATGAATTTTCCTATGTACAAGTACAATACGACTTTCTATAACATCGATCTCTCCATCCACGGAAGACAATAGCAATGTCCAATTCCAATAACATACGGTCCTAACGTCCAACAACTATAACCCGATCATGATCTTGCTTTAATTTCCCAAATATTTCCCTCAAAAATAGGTAAAAAAACAAATTAAGTTTTCATTTACTGTGGTTCAATTCCGGCTTCAGCGATACTCCTCATAACATTCACTTGCGTCTGAAGCGATACAATGTAATCCAACGTTTCTTGTATCAACAAGACGTCATTCCTCATAAACTCTCCACCGGGGACAACGTTTCGTAATCCTTGAGTCTTTCTCTTAACAAGTCTCTTAGCTTTTGCTGCGATTTCTTCACTCGCTGATCTAGATTTCATCCTCAAGATCTTCTTGCTTCGTCTTACGATCTTCCTATGACACACAATCTTCTTAGGCAATTTCTTGTTGATTAATGTTTCCGCTTTGATGCCGGAGAGCATCTGACGTACGAGGAAGTTGTCTTCGGTGGCGGTTTTCTGGATTAGGGCTCGACTCCAACAAGTTGTTCCTTTTCTTAGAGACGCCATTGCAACGTCTGCAGAGAGCTTTATGGCTTTCTTTCGCTCGGAGACACTCGTGTTGTCTATCGAATGACGGAATATCTGAAGACCCATTTGCCATTTCTTTAGGAATTCTTCCTTCATCGAGCTCGTAGGCTGCATCTTAAATTCTAATCAAGGAGAAATACTCATAGTTATAAATAACTCTCTACAAGGAAACTATATTCATTCTAATAAAGTAATCATTCACGTTGCTTTCATACATCAAAGTATGCATTAAAGGACCAGAGACATGTAATATATATGTCATATTCCGTTTAGGGTTACATATCAAAACCAAAAGAGACATGAACGAATACCTTTTTAAAGAATGATTTCTTCTGGTGTCGTCAAATGTTGCCAAGAGTAAATCTGAGGTCACCTCACGAATTCTTGAGTTAGACGAAAGAAATAGAGATAGAATAGAGTGAGAGAGGTGATGAGGGAGAGAGAAAGGAGAAAAGAGGGTCCATTTTATTTGTTTCAAAAGGAGAGGAGAAATGGTGGGGGCAATAGGCGATTGGAGTAGCACATGCATGCACATGCTACGTATGGCCCACGTTCCCTTTTGTATAAACCCTATAATTTAGGAAACTTTTGTCTATTATTATTTGTTTCCGCCGAAAATTTTATATTATTAATTAATTTTGTATAACCATATAATTAATTTGATGATATATTTGATATTATTAATTAATTTGATGATATATTTGATATTATTAATTAATTTGATGATATATTTGATATTATTAATTTGATCGCTTACGATCACCCATGTGTCCAAACATCATTTCGTGAAACAACAATTTTATTAACAAAAATCACGTGAAAGAGCATGGTTTCTCGTGAAACATCCAGAAATATTAATTGTGTCCTCATTGTGGTTCTCCAATGTTGTAGATAGAAATATAATAATCCACAGTGAATATATATATATATATATATTTGAATAATTCATTAAATTTAGTCCACATTGACTATATATATTAATTAGATTTCTAATCACAATAGTATATTTACTGTGGATCAAGTCGTATATTTATAAATTATAATATATTTCATCATAACCATACATTATCGAATAAAATCTTCAAAAACATAATATTAAAAAGGTAATTTAATTAGTTATTTTACAAAAAGTCACGTATATGAATTGATGGTTCTAGTGATCAATGCTACCAATATGGGTTTTCAAAATATATTAATGCTACCGATTTACAGATATTATTCTTTAATTCAGACCAATTGCAGATATCTACATACGTGAATTATTAATTTCTTCGTCTTCTTTTCTTCTTGCTATTCTTAATACATACACAACTACGTATGTGTCAAATCTGAACCCCATGTCAACCACATCAACTGTTCTACTACACACATACAACAAATAACATGACATTTTAGTGGTGAAAACGTGGCGATCCGCAAACTTTGGGAAAACCTGGTTTTTTGAAAAGAAAGCAATAATAATTTTAAAGGGAATTTTTTAACATTTTTGGACATTTTCATCCAAGAAAGGAAACAATGTTATCGATGTACGTGAATATAACACATAGATGGATGACATTGATATTGATAGATCGATGTACATGAATACTTCTCTATATATAAACAATAAGTTTTTAATTTCTTCCAACAAAAAACATCATCGTCTTGTGCTGAGAATTACTTACTTTTTTTTCAATAAACCTCCCTAATTTACGGAACTCTACATAATCATTCTCCAAACTCTATCTGATTTATTTGATTAAACATTGTCGACCCAAGTTTTACGGAAACTGTTTTCTGCCTTAAATATTTCATTACATAGTAATAATCATCAATTTAGTAAGCTTTTTCTACGACGTCGTTAAGGCGAAGGGACAACGATATTGCACGCATGCGTTCACCAGAGACGCATGTGTACACGTGGAGGGACCCTTGTGTATGCGGGACCTACTTGTGCTGAATTCAAAGGTGGGTCCTACTCCTTGTCTCTTAGAACTCTTTTGTGATTTTCTTTACATTAGTCAATAACCTTCTCACACAACGAAATTAAGTAAAAACACAAAATGATAAAAGGAAATGTTATAGTAATATGTTTTTATAATAATATTTGGATAATACTTTAGGTATAATCTAAAATCAATAAACACAATATCCTTTTAATGATATGTTTGTCTCCTTAAATCAAGGGATGCTTATAGTTGCTTCTGCCGTACTCTTCCAAGGACAGAAAACACTATCCTTCACTAATTAAATTAGTTATTTAATTTATCAGAGACAACTAAACACGCTTAAACTAAGACTTTACTAAAACAAGTGTCATTAAAGAAAAATGTTAAAAGTTAATCTTTATATCAATACTCTCTGCTGGTTCTTTTGGTGAGGGTAAATTGACTTCATCTAACAAATCAAAGTTCATAATTCTTTCTTATGCCTTGCAAGAAAAGCTAACTTTTTCGAACAAAATTCTAGGTTACTATCTGTGCCTATTAGCCATATCACCGCCCTTTATCAGCATGAATGTGTTTTTCGGAACAATACAATGTGTCGGCACTTAATTACACTAACTGTCCAAGCTTGGGCTATATCGAAGAGAGGTCTTGTGTTCTCTGCAATCTTTAATCATCTTTGTACGGTCATTGACACAATCTCCGCTCATGTGTTCTTTCAAGAAGGTGTTTACACCGGAAGGTAATAAAATATATTTATCTTTACCCCAAAGCACGATGTAGTCTCATTATCACACTTAATCCTCCGACTAAACTATTCCAAAACAGAAGAATTCTATGTCATAATTCTTTTAAAATTGGAGGAATTTGCAGCAACCAGACTGTAAACAGATCAAGATTCAATCATGGAATGAGAATCAAGATTCTGTATCTGAGCTTATACGGTTTTAATGTTGTAATCAAATCAGCCTAATTAAACCAACTTTAGATTTGTAACTAACAGTAAAAAACTACCTGGAATTGTTAATTCAAGAATGTAAACACAAACAAGCAAATTCAATAAGATTGATTATTAAAGATTTTATATTATATTATTATTGCAACCAAAGAACAATAGAGCTTTGTGAGTGAATCAGAAACTTGTCAGAATGGAATATCATGAAAGAGGAATCATGATGCAGACGAAATTTTTTTACTAAAATCCTAAAAAGGGAGAACTTTTTGGACTATTACTTGAATTCTAGCCTTGCGATTGTCATTCGTCCTATTTTTGTGAAGCCAATAGATAAAAAAATATATGTGGTCAATCTTCTTATATTTTAACAAACAAAATAAATATAAAATCTTCTTTTTTACCATTGTAGATACAAAAATTTATCAACTCTATAATGTGATGCTTAAATGCATTACATGGAAATTTCATCAACAATAATGATATGTCTTGTTGTAAGACACACTAAAATTATATTAAGAAATGAAATCTATTACACCCTTTTATATAGTTCATAAGGCTCTCTCTCTCGTGGAAGGTTTTATTCTACTCCTTTCCGTGTCGGTGGAGAAGATAACGTGGCATGAGTCTTTTACAGCTGGACCGTAAGATTACGATTGAAATTAAATTCCTCGGCGGATCCAACGGTTACTGTATAATAAAAGAGAGTCTAGTGGACCCTACAATCACTAAAACTCCACTTCCTCTGTTGTCTCAATCTTCCAGCTGTATTTTCCTATTTTTATTTTTTTATTTGAATTCAAACTTCAAAATATGACTAAAAATAACGATTTTTTTTTATGTATATGTCAATAATTTAATTTTTCTAAAATGGACAAAAATTATCTAAAACATATTATATTTTGAACGAGATAGAATATATTTTTGTGAAGCTGAGACTAATAACACTATATTTCTTTTTGACAACAGACACGATTTTTTAAGATGAAAAAGATTAAAATGATGTTAATAATAATTTAAAAATGTAATAATATGACATTATTGTCTTTTTATGATTTGTTTCTTGTATTAAGAGAAACAAATATTTTGATTTTATTATCCTACCCTCAACTAAATAAACTAATATATTAATAATAACAATTCTAGAAAATACATATTTATTTCCTATAAAATACATTTTATAATTACCTTTTTATGAATCATACCGTTTGTATCTTTTAATAAGTGTTTTCATCAAAACCTTTTTGTATTAAAAATATAAAAATACATATCATGGTTGTGTCTTGTAATAATGCATCTTACATATATTTTTATTAACCGTTTTAATCATAATCTTGAATGTAGCTAGTGTTAATATTATAAAGAAAATAGAAATGACATGAGACAATAAAATAAGCATCACTTTAGATTACACTAAATCAATTGAGTAGTTTATTTGTTATGCTTTATGTTTACTGCAAAATTATTAATCCACTAAAAATTTCAATTCATATTACTAGAAAGAGCAAAGAACGAATCATGAAGTGTAGGGTAAAAAAATAGTTTCGTTAACATAAAATTTCACAGTTAATGTACAAGCTTGGTTTTACTATTGTATCCGTAATAAGAAAGATACCATCTAACGAACTTCTTCAACCCGGTTTCCAAATCTGTTGTCGGTTTATACCCAAATTCGTTTCGGGCAGAGCTAATATTAGCGTGCGTAAATGGAACGTCGCCGTTTCCAGGCATCTCCACGAAGTTCCTCTTCGCTTTCACTTTGAGATGCTTTTCCAATATGTCGACCAGAATCGGAACCGTTACAGGCGCTGTGTTGCCGAGGTTAAAGATCCGGTACGGTGCTGATCCTTGTTTCTTCCCACCCGATCCGGTACTCTTGCCAGACGAATCAAGAGATCCTAAACAGCCTTTGACTATATCATCTATGTAAGTGAAGTCCCTGGCCAAGTCGACCCGGTTTTTGCCCCGGTAAATGGTGATCGGTTTCCCTTGGAGGATATTCCGGGTGAAGGAGAAGTAAGCCATGTCGGGTCGTCCCCAAGGTCCGTAAACCGTGAAAAATCTTAAACCGGTAATGGCAAGACCGTAAATATGGTTGTAAGTGTGGGTAATTTCCTCGCCGGCTTTCTTCGTGGCTGCGTAGAGGCTCGCTGGTTGGTCGGTGCGGTCAGATTCGGAGAAAGGGACTTTTTCGTTGAGGCCGTAGACGGAGCTCGATGAAGCCCAGACGATGGCGGGCTGCGGATTCGCCGATTTGCAGGTTTCGAGGAGGTTAACGAGTCCGGCAATGTTACTGTGGACGTAGGATTGAGGATTCTCCATTGCGTAACGTACGCCAGCTTGAGCGGCGAGATGCATCACGTGCGTGAAAGCGACGACATCGAAGAGCTTGGCCAATAGCTTCGCGTCGTTGAGATCTCCTTCGACGACGAAGATCCCTCGTGACGAAAGGAGAGATCTCCGGTCTCGTTTAAGCGAAGGATCATAGTAGTTGTTAAAATTGTCGAGACCCACCACGCCATCGCCGCGTTTCCTTAAGGCGATAGACACGTGGCTTCCAACGAATCCGGTGGCGCCGGTAACGAGAACGGAGAATCCGCCGGAACGGTGAATCTGAGCGGAGGTACGGACCTGTTTCTCCCACTGGATGCCGCCCCACGAGGCGGTGAGGTAACGGCTGCCTGAATCGACGAAGCTCTGGAAACTCAAGTAGGAAGCGGTGAGAGCGATGAGGAAGAGAGCCCAGAGGAACATGGTGCTCGTGGAAGCGAAGCAACGATGGAGCTGCCGGTTTGACCTGTCAATCTTGAATTTACCCGGCGTTGACGGAAACGGCTCATCTTCTAGCGAAGGCATAACTCTGTCACCTTCTTCCTACAAAATCTCCTGAAATTTATCGAACGCCTTCGAGCAAAAAAAAGAATCTGGGGGAAAATAGACAGATGCAGATTTTGGGGGGATTATTCTCCAAAAGCATCTGCTAAGGAGAAGAGGAAGAGACGGACAACTATATATACAAGCGCGTCAGGGGACAACCAAACGCGTATATCTGATTTTGCCAGATATCGTTTTTTTTTTAAATGTTGAGGAGAGAGCGAATCTGATTGGTAGTTTCGTTTATTTAAACAAAGGGATTTTTTTAGCAATTGTAAAAATGACGATTAAAGAAAAGCGTCAGAAATAGTGGACGAGAAAAGGTGATTGATAAAATACCAAATTTTATAAATTAATTATAATATAAATAACATTTGTAGACTTTTATTGATATTTTAAACAATAAGAAAGATATATAAATAAATTTACTTCTTGAATAGTAAAAATATTTTAGTTTCTTAACAAAAAAAACAAAACAAAACCGTTTGTTGTAAATACTAAATACATTGTCTAATTTTCTAACCGTCAACCGCTCATTTCATCTGCTCGCGGATTGGTAACCGTTGGCTCGATTGAATCTCCAACCGCTTTCAAATTATGTAACCAATCAAATCAAGTATCAGTAGTTATTTGATTTGCTACACATTATGTCACAACACATCTCTTACTAAATTTAATTCAGTTCGATGTTATGTTGTTCTTTATTATTTCGGTGCTTGAAATCATCCATAAATCATCTGTCACACATTACAATAAAATTATACAGAATCCAAATCTAAAATTTACAATTACAACGTTTATTAGGGTTTCATTACAATTTGCACTATTTTGCATTAACTACAGTTTGAATATGAGAAACTAGCTTAGCCAATAAATCATCAGTTTCATTCATTCAAAAATTAAAACATATTTTATATCTAATCACACTAATTGAAAAATTTGAAAACAAGAACGTGTGACCGACTTACAACTAAATTTGTCTAAACTTCACAAAGACCACATGCCTATGTCATTGAATGTATGTTTTGTTTTTAAGGATTCGTGGATCAAAATGTATCTAGAGCATATTATCGCATTATATAAAAACTTTATCAATGGGTGGAAATTTTAGTTAAATAATGTTTCCAATTCGTATTTATATAAAACAATACCCCATAAGTGTTGCTTTGTATTTTAGATAGCAAAGTAACTTAAAAGGAATGTGTAATCACTCAGTTAGCAAGTAATAATTGGTAATCAGTGCTCTCTTATGATTTTGCCGACTGGCTTTGGCCCCCTAAGTGGGTCAATTTCATTAGGAAGACCTCTTCTAAAATAACATGTGTCTCTGATTTATAAATAATATTCTTTCTCTTTTATAAGAGTTTAATTTGACATTTTCACACAAATTTATAAATTAAGTTATACCCCTAAACTAGTAATGTAATTACAATAGTTTATTCAATTCATTTTAATGTAATTATGAATAATATATATTCAACGTAAAAATCTTACATTTGTCTTTAATTGAGTCAATAATTATTTTCATAGTTAAATGCATTTTAAGATTAAATCATGTCTACCCCTAACAAAAGAATAAAAAATGACTATTAGAAGTTTGTACATACCTAATTTCATTTCTAAATAAAATAATAAAATATTTAATATGAATTATGTTGAATGTAATTGGGATGAGGAAGATACACCATTAATATTATGTAACAAGTAAATTTTGAAAATTATCACAATTTTTTAATATTTGATTTCATTTGAGATTAGAAAAAGAATGTTTTGTCAAAATTTGTATTCAAATTACTGAATGACGACTTTTTATAAAACATGGGAGTAGCATTTTACATTTTTAGCATATATTTTACATTTATTAAATTTTTAACTCATTAAATAATAGAAACAAAAAATAGATTTTTAAAAAAAATTTTAAAAAAATATAAAATAATAATTTTATAAAATAAAAATAAAATTATAAAAGACGAAATTCATGTCACTCTTAATATTTTATGGAACCGTGTTTTGTTATTATTAATGTGCGAAAATAGATGTAAGTTAATGTAAAGGACGTGCGGACCACAGCATTCAGCATTGGCTGTTTTGGGAAAGCGATGAGTGAAGAATGTCATTTTATTAAAAACTGCGTGCCGTTTCCACGTATCGCTAACTTTACCGCTTCCTTAATTCACGGGTTCACTACAAAAGAGAAAGGATGGACCAGCTCTTACCGGAAGAATCGGAAGAGACTTGTGTTAATTCCTTGGAAATACCGATGATACCCGGTAATTTTGGACGGTACTGTGATTGTTTTATTTTTATTATTTATGTTAGATGATAAGAATAAGGGTTTTGTAACTTTTTATTTTGATTTTTTTTTTCCTTACATGAAAATGTCGTCTTTGGCATTTTCTTTCTTTGACTTCTTTGTTTATTCGGGAAGATTCTTTGTTTCCAGACTAAAATCGTATTTGTGGAAGAAAAGATTTGTGAGATCCTGCTTCATATGCAAATTATACATTTTTCTAGTTAATAACCATTGTTTGAATCTTAATTTGTCTTTAAGCTTTTATGATTGAATCCTATGCATTACTTCGTTTATTTTACGTAATTTTTGAAATTATAATAACAAAAGTAGTAGAACCATTGGTCTACTTCTCCTTAATCCAAAGTGTTAAAGTTCGATGTATAGTGAAATAGACACTAAGGCACACTTATGACGATAATTTATTTATCACAATTCAAACACACGATATTAATTAGACAAACCATCAACATAAAACATGTTTTTAGATTCACACTTTAAGTGGGTAGTAAAGTATACTTAGTAATTTAATTACCAGATCCTGAACCAGCTCTAGATCCAGCAAATGAACCAGCAGATGAACCGGCTTCTGATCCACCCGAACCACGAGAACTTGAACTTGATGACGAGCTAGAGCTAGAGCTAGATGATGAACCAGAACCTGCACCAGCACCAGAGCCGGATCCGCCGCCAAGACCAATCCCCAATCCAACGCCCAGACCAACTCCAATCCCACCTAAGTCAAGCCCCAAGTCTTTTCTTGCCACTCGGCTCTCAGTTAACATAACTAAACCTGAAATCACTAAAAAACAAAGAACTAGACCTTGGATCCTAGCCATTTTTTGGAATCTTCGTGCAACTTGATTCGATGTGTTTGAGTTTTTTTAGTGAAACTTGGTTAGATACAAGAGGACAATAACATGTTCGTCTATTTATAGAAGCCTTGGGAGATAGTGAGCCAGTACGTGTCTACCACCAAATTCAATTGGACTACGTTTATTTATTTGTTCTTCTTGTCCTACTTTACTCATACCTACACTAGACAACCACGAATACTAATTAACACACATTTTTCGTCTAGTTAAATATGATTCTTGAATTAGAGTAAACTAAATGCATAATTTACGTCTGCATTATCTTCTTGCTTACCAAACCCACCAGATGGAGCCGACGGTCCACTAAATCGAGTGGAAGCATATATGTAGTGGATTATGCATTCTAAAACCAATCACTCATTTACATATGGTTCCATTATTAATAGCCAACTTATTACACGTGCTTAAATCATTGTTCTAGAAAGATCGAACTCATTTGTTCACATTGTTTATTACTATTAATGACCCATGCATAATGTGCAGCACTCATATATAATATTAAAGTTTTTTTTAACTCAACCTTTTTTCTTAAGAGAAAAACTATTCCGGGTGTCACTTAACATAAGCATTTTACCGAAACCAATACTTATTGATTAGTTTTAAGTTTTAATATCAATTCTATTTTCGATATTGAATCATTGCAATTAGCGACATTTCATTTTACAATCCTTTTTTTCATACTTATAGGTATTAGAACACAAAATTGAAAATATAAATATGTTAGAAGATAGTTATAGGCGTTCTAGACATACTGATATGGTATTGAAAATTCTCCAATACAAAAATTGTGCTCATATCAGAAAAATAAAATAAAATGGATTGTGTCTTTGGTGTTTCAAAAATAAATTTATACTAGTTTTATACTTACACTATGCGTAAAAAATATATCCGTAAATTATATAATATTATTTATTAGTAAATATAAATTAAATATATAATTTAAAATTATATTTAATATTAATTTTTGTATATATAAATTAAGGAAAAATAAAGAAATCTTTTTATGATTTTAATAATATTTTTTGGATATAATATAAGAATTCTCTAACCAAATTAATAATAATGACATATATTGTAATTATTTTATTAATTTAAGTGTATTTATATATTTATTTAAAATTTATTATGGTGTTGACATGTGAGTATAATATGTTTTTTTAATAAATAATGTTATTTTTTTAAAAAAATTTTAAATAATATATTAGAGATATTAATATAAAATAGATAAAGATAGTATATTTATATATTATATGGGCCTATACTGGGCCGAAGGAAACCCTTTTATTGGATTTCAATGAAGCGTCGTCGTTTTAGTTGGAGCATCTTGAACTTTCGTCTTCCGTGTGATTTATGAGGAAGCTAGATCGATGACCGATCAGTCACGTTTCTGCAAACTCTCCAAGAACCCTAGTAGTGAAGATGGTGTTGATCGAATCAAGTAAGAGTGAGGACGAGATCATCATCAAAGACGAACCAAAGCCATCGTCTTCATCCTCACCGCAACCCGTAACAATGGCTACGACGGAGGCGAAACAAGTCGATGGAGATGATTCCGACGGGTTCGAGACTGCTAGCGAACGAGAAATCAGTGATGAAGAAGGAAATGAAAGTTATGGGGAAAAATACGTAGTAACAAGTCAGGAGGAATCACAACACTCGGATAAGCCGGAGAAGAAGGAAGAGCAGATTGAGCTAATGAGAGAAGGAGAGGGCATAACTGACGACGGATCAAACAAGGTGAATATTTTTTTAGAATTGAGCTTTGTTACATTCATCTTTAGGATTTTTTTTCAGAGCTGGGTTTATGGGTTCATTGGCGAATCCTAATTAGAATTGAGCTTAGTGAAAGGGCTTCAATTTCTTGTAAAGTTTGAGTCTTTGCGTGAAATTAGTAGAGAATTCATAAAGCTAGCGTTGACAAATATTGGGTTCCTCTTTTATTTTTGGAAGGAGAAAGCCATGGCAGAGGCAAATGAGGCTAAAGTGGAAGGAAATAAGTTGTTCGTAAATGGCCTTTACGAAGAGGCAATGTCAAAGTATGTGCTTGCTTTACAGCTTGTTCAGGAGTTTCCTGATTCCATAGAGCTTCGATCCATATGCCATTTAAACAGAGGTGTATGTTTCCTCAAATTGGTATGTCCTTTAGCATGATTATTTGATTACTTCTTGGTCTCTTGAATTTCGATCGAAGATACGTAGCTATCGATAGTACAGAAGATTTCTCTGAAATGCCTGTCAGGGTAAATATGAAGAAACAATCAAGGAATGCACGAAAGCAGTTGAGCTAAATCCGACCTACACTAAGGCTTTGGTTCGAAGGGCGGAAGCACATGAGAAGCTTGAACATTTCGAAGAAGCTGTCACGGGTTAGTGCATGAGTATCTATTTTTTTATGCAAGCAACAACCGATTGTTCCTCTTGAGTTTTGCACATGAACCGATTCATTAAAAAGTTAAGTAAGGAATGCTATGTTAGTTTCTGGTACTTGTTACAGAACAGTTAGTTTTTGTTGTTATAGAATGGCTTAATGAAAAATTCCACACTGAGTCCGTGAGTCTCTCTTCTAATCTGCAGACTTGAAGAAGATCTTAGAAGTTGATCCTTCTAACGATCAGGCTAGGAAAGGGATTCGACGCCTTGAACCTCTTGCTGCTGAGAAGAGAGAAAAGATGAAAGAAGAGGCTATAAGTAAGACATTCTCTTTTCATAAATATTTTCAGAGTTTACTCTATGGAGTTATTTCATTTGACAATTGTTGATATGATAAATATATATGTGTTTGTAGCTAAGCTGAAAGAGATGGGAAATTCAATTTTGGGTCGGTTTGGGATGAGTGTGGACAACTTCAAAGCTGTTAAAGATCCCAACACTGGCTCTTACTCATTTTCTTTCAAAAACTAGTCACATTATATAATGTTTTGCTTGTACCAGTTAGTGTTTAGTAACAATCTGGTTAGTATTGCAATGTGTTATGCTCTTGATGCATTGGTACTTAAAAGATGCAATCTTTTTCGGATTATAGCTGTAAATTCAAAATTCAATGTTACTATGGATAATATTTCCTCCTCCTGGTTAAGTTGGTGATTATTTCCACATGATAGAGTAAATACAAATTTTATGACTCAATTGAATCTCATGAATGATCATCGAGGATATTGTATGTGTTTTGTGTTTTACAATGTATCTGTTAATCTAGGAACAAACAAATTCACTTGATGAGTAAAATCCAACAAAGCTACTAGTTATATATAACTAACCAAATTGGCTTTTTATTACACACTTACTGATGGTTCTCATCTTCCACGCAGAGCTCAGAAACATCGTTTTTTCTTGATCTCGACGATGTTCTTGGAGCCATCGATTTGGCCTCTGAGATTGTTAGTCTTTTCCAGGAGTTCTTGAGGACTTGCTTCACCTGTACACAACAACCTTGCTCTGTTGTAATACAACACCTGCAACTCTTAAACAAACCATAATCAGATTTCTAAAATCACGGGGACTATGAACAGTTAACAACATGAACATTCGATCACCTGCAACTCTAAAACAAAAGGCTAACAAAAACGACTATTATCAGTCAACATGAAATCATGGAAGGAAATGTATCCTCTGCTTCTTCCAAATGCAAGGCCTAATGAAAAAGAGAAGATCAGAAAGATAAGAATTTGATCACAGAAACTTACAATTGATCACACAGACAAACACGGGTTTGCGTAAGACTTTAAGATCTCCTATTGAGAATGAGTTGTTGGTTCGTTGATGATCTAACAGTCTATTCGATCTATTTATTTTGACGCATAAACTAAAAAACAGTTGGTAAAAATTATTTTCCACCACCTTGTTTTTTTTTTCTTTTCGTCTTTTGCTAATCAACCAAAATTGTGTGTGTGTGTTTCTGCTGATATACAACTATATGTATATATTTTAAAATTAATTTCATATCTTTAGTGAAAACAGAATAGTTCAATTTCAGTGAGCCTGAATAACTCATCATAAACGAAAAGAAAACTCAATTTAAAGCTTGTCTACACCCAAAGAAAATAAACAAATGCGTGATTAGTGGTTACACACACAATCAAGAACGCATGAAGAGGCGAAAAACAAACTGCCAAGGTTGTTACACATTCCCAACACAAGAAACAGAAAGGAGACAAAACTTTGAGAAAAAGACAACCAAATATCTAATTGGCCAAACAAATCTTTGATCAATAAATTTATTTGTGCAGACCATTTGTAACGATTTGAAATACAAATATTGAAAGAAGAAAAAGAACACTTTTCTTTCCCTCTTTTATCACCAAAATCTCTTTACAATGGCGAATCAAGGAGGAAAGAAACGCGAGGATGATATAGCTCGACACTTGGCTAAGCTCCGTCTTATAATGATTTTTTGCAACGTACTTTCCTCTTCACCTCTCATTCTTGAACATAACTCCATTGAGTTTAGTTGTGATTATATACATTACTTTGGATCAAATTATCCTTAGGACTTGAGTTTTTAATTTTTTCAGTGAATATCTGACTTTGTGATGTGTTTGCAGATTCTCTACATCATAGTGAGGTTGTTGATTTCCCATTTAGGCTTTACCTGGAAACATTGGATTGGTCTTTTGGTAACTTCGCTTGGTTACGCAATTCCTTATAAGCTTCTTGCAAAAATGGCAAAGGCTAATGTTACTGAATATGGCGAGCTTGTTGATGGTGGCTTCGACATGAGCACTGGTGGAATTAGTGGGTACGTTTCTATCAGAACAAAATGGCTGCTTTTGTCTCAAGGGTTCTGTAATGTCTGTTCTTTTACTCAGAAACAGCGTAAGGAGGACTTCAGTTATATGAAAACTGATGTTTGAGCCTTCTGCTTCTCTCTGAGTTTTATCCTTTATGAGTTGTCTTTTTATATATAGAGAGAGTCTATGTAATCATATCTTTATGGTGGATTTGTACATCACAAGCCTAATGATCTCTTGTACTTGCAGATACTTGCACGATGTGTTCTACATCACCTGCTTCGTGCAGGTAGGATCTATCATCTCTGGAAAGTTTTGGTACACGTATCTATTGGTACGATTTGATCTCCCCATCTCAATTTTCTCTATTGGCAAATTTTGTTTGAGATACTACTTTAGACAGCCATTTTGTTGGGAAAATGATGCAACCATTTACATTTGTATTGCTTTGTTTCACAGATTCCTGCATTTGGAGCGTACAAAGCTTGTGATCTTATTCGAGGATTCCTGTCACATGGTTCAGAGGTAATGTAATCACTTAGTTTTGAAATACTCTTAAACATGAGAGTTCTTGAATTTGACTGTATTTTGTATTTATGACTCCACTTAGAGAGGTGCACAGGATGCTCAGATTCGAGAAAAGAGGGAGAAGATGGAGAGAAATGCTTCTAGAGGGCAAGTCGTCAAGACAAGATCACAATGAATGTCTTTTAGCAACATAATTTAGAAAGAACAGAAAAAGTTTCTTCAAACATTCAGAACAGTATGCAAAATCAACGGGTAACGAACATTCTTGGCTTTCACTGTAACTATGGACTAAATGGGAAATGCTCGAAAGAGTTAGGAAACTCAAGAGAGACCATTTCGTATTTCATTTCTTGAACACAAATCAAGATGAAGATACACAGTATCAGAACTAATAATACTTGAGAACAACCAGAGAATCCAAAGTACTAATTGTTATATACAAAAAAATCTGCCATTTACTTTAATATCTTTGGTATTGTGTTAATATCACCTGGTGGTTATGGACAAGAGGTTGAATTCACGTTCAAGTGTCCATAAAGATTCATTCTTGTTATTGATACTTAGCGTATACTCCTGGAAATATCCATTATGAGTAATCACAGATACCGCTGCTCTGAAAAGGACAAGAAACATGGAAAAATCATCAATTTTGGTTCTCATCTAGAAGTGGATTCAAACTGGGGATGTCCTAAAATCTTACCTAAGAGATGTAAAGTGGGATGGAGATGATGTTCCTTCAAGTTTGTCTATCTTCCTAACCACTGCATAACTGTAGCATAAGCAAGTAACAGAGAGTAAACCTCTTTGGGTTATATGGCCTAATGTGTCATTAACATCATCCAAAAGAATAGCATCTCACCTTCTAATTCCTGAAGAAACTGCGTTCTGAAGCACGTGATGATAAGCTGGATCTAGTGCATCATTCACGCTGTCGGGAAGAACCGATCCAAGAAAGCTAGTAGATCTTTTGCTTCTGAAAAGACTCTGAAAGCTGTTAGGAGTCTCACTAAATGTAAGGAAGTAAGCGTGTGATTCTTAATCCTCGCTCACCTTTGGTTTATGGCTAACTTTAAAGAAAAGGCATGAACAGAGCCTGAAGAACTCGTTGCAATTAATATATCCGGAAGCTGTGCTGATGGTCCAAAAGACAGTGAATATACAGTAGATGGGTATGTTCCTCTCCTGAAACTATATGACTACAAACAGAAGAAAGAAACCATCAAGAATTTTCTAGTAGTAGAGCAGAATAGAAACAAAATGGCCATGTATTGAAAAAGCAACTATTCACCTTAGTTGCTTCTGAAACAAGATGGACCCGAATCAGAGTTCCTTGCTCAGATGCTGTCGCAATGTACATTCCATTTGAAGAGAGGGTAATCGCAGCCAATGGAGAACGATGTGCATCTATCTGTAATTGAGTTTAATAAACAGAGAAACGATACAAATCAGGTTTAGCATGCAACTAAGAAATCAAATTTCTATTCCAAACATAAATGAAGCATCAAGTAAACCTCACTGTGAGACTGCAAATCCATGACGTTATACACCAAAACTGATCCTTTAGTCACACTAGCTGGAACAGCTAAGTAGCAGCCTTCAAGACATGGAGAAAATGCAGATAGACCTGATTGAAGATAGACATTGTTTTTCTGTTTCCAACGAACTCTTATGGTTAAAAAATTTATGAAGGAAATATTATGAGCTACCTTTTGGATTTGGCACAGTGTCGATAGTATCAAGCATGACAAGAGTATTCAAGTCATAAACGAATGTTTTCTCTAGCAGCACAACAACAAGTCTGATAAAAATCAATCACAGCACCATGAATTCACTCTCAAATAGAGAAACGAAAAAACAAACCTTTGATGTGAATAAAAGCAAAAAAAAACATCAGAAAATCATATGTTTGGCAACTATCTAACCTTTTCTTGTTCATACGGACAGCCAGTATAGAAGTTAAAAAGTTCAATTCCCTAAGAGGAGAACCCGTTGTGGTTTTGAATAAACAAAGACGCCGAGGGGATAGAGAAGCCTATACATGAAGAATTTTCCCAAATCATATAAAGATAGAATCCGATTAACAAAAAAATGTTCATCAAGCACAAACCTGTTCACCAGCTCCAACAATGGCAAGTAGATCTGAGCTATACAGCATCTCAACAATAACAAAAGCCCCAACAGCTACCAAAAACAAACAAACAACTTCAGTTACATAGTTCAGAAAGCTTGAATATAAATCTAGGATAGATCATATGATCCTATGCCAATTACATTAGCTTTTTACCGGCTTTCAATATTCAGAAACTATCCAACTTAAAATTTACAACATTAGTGAGTTTTTTATGTCTGTAATACAAGAATTTGTCTGCAATAACAGATCATACTTTTAAGAATTCGATTCTTCTGACCAATTTTTTTTTAAACCCATCATCGTAAACGCCCAAAGATTCAATAAAAAGCACATATACCACAAAATTTAGGTCTTACCCAGAATTGCAGAAACATAAAAACGAACAGAGAATCTAAGTTCGTGATAAAACTTGCCTCGTTCATAACAGAGTCTGCCTGTAGTGGAATCGAATATTTTGAAGGAATCTTTCGAACTTATCGCAAACCCACTGAAAATTAGAGTAGCCAGCAACAACAAAAAAGGCAAGTTTTTGTTATGTTTTCTGAGAAGACCGAACCAGAAATTAAAGACAAAACTAAAAACTTTCCTGGAAAATCTAGTAAAAGAATAGAATTTGTTGTCTTAAATGATTTTCCACTTTAAAAAAAGGAAGAAAAAACGACTCACCTATTATCTTGATTGAAAGAAACACAGTAGAGAGAAGATGGAGAGGATTGATTCGCCATGTCGCCAAATTGTAAAAAGACTTTCTTTCGTCTACAAGCAGCTGTTTGTTTTTACTTTTTATATATACATGTTCTGTTTTCTTCTTCTCCTTCCCAAAACGCTGTCGTTTTCGCCTTTCTTCCGAACGATGTCGTTTTCGTCTTTCTTTTGAACGATGTCGTTTGGTTTTTAGTTGAGTAAAATGCTGCTCAAGAATGGACTGGTCTTGTTATATAGCCTTATAGGAATTGAAAATGACACATGAGGGTCAAAGTTGGACAAAAGTCGCAAGCCATTAGCTTTTGAGGACCATAAGCAGCTTATGATAACAACAAAAGCCAAATTCTCCTTACTGTTGATTGATTTTGAGAGAGAGTAAATCAGATTCTGGTCAAAAGAAGAGTCAAAACAAAATCAGTCTCATAGTTTCTTACTTTGCCATCATAATGTTAAAAGCAAAAGTAACCAAAAATTAAAGAAACTTTCAATAAAACACCTTTCAAAAGGTTAATATATATACATCAACGGGACGAACACAGAATCTCAAACTGTAGAGAATTTTTTTCATCAATTCTCCACCATTTACATGTTTAGATTATAAAAGTGTGGAGCTTTTTCCTTGGGTTGTTTGAAAAATGATATCTTTCTTTCTTTCTTTCTCTGTTATCTTGGACCAGATAGTTCCATGGCGAATGAATCTAAAGGCTGATGAACATCGTCATCATCGAAAACCGAAGATCCAAACATTTGATAAGTTGGATCATTGCAATGTGCTTCATGCCTTGAGACAGCAGTAGTAGACAGAGAAGATATTGACTTGAAAGAGATATTGGAATGGTAGAAATGTGAATGATTATGCGAAGCAGCCCATCTTTCGGCTAAGCCGTCACCTTCAAGCATCAAAGCCACTTCAGACATTTTAGGACGATGAGCTGGAAGATATTGTGTGCATAGCAAAGCCACTTGCAACATCTCTCCAACCTCAATCTTATCGTAGTTAGTCCCGAGTTCTCGATCCACCAATTCCTCTATTTTCATCTCTTCTTGCAATTTCCTCACCTAAACCAAGAGCATCAGAAAAAAATGAATTCGGTTGATCTTATAAAGTAATCAAGAAAATGTGATTTTAAGTCTCTTTCCGTACCCATTCAAGCATAGCTCCTTTCAGGCTAATGGTTTTACCAAACTCAAGAGCTCTCAGTCCGGTTATGAGTTCGAGCAAGAGTATACCAAACCCAAACACATCTGTTTTCTCAGAAGATTGACCGGTTGAGAGATATTCGGGTGCAATGTGGCCAACTGTGCCACGAACTGCTGTTGTGACATGAGAATCTGCGTGGTTAAGAAGCTTTGCAAGTCCAAAGTCACCAACAACAGCTTCAAAGCACTCGTCTAAGAGAATATTAGCTGCCTTTACATCTCTGTGAATGATCTTGGGATCACATTGCTCGTGTAGATACAACAAAGCTCTTGCTGCACCAATTGCTATCCTCTTCCTTATGTTCCAGTCCAATGCTGGTTTAGCTACAACATATAACAAAATTGGTTAAAAGTCATTGAAACTGAGATTTGCACCGCCAGTTCAAGGCTTTACTAACATTTAAGCTTAGAAGCGACGCTTCCATTAGGCATGTAAGGGTAAACAAGAAGCCTTTCACCAGAAGTTGCACAATAACCGATTAACCGAAGCAGATTCCTATGAACAGCTAAGCTAATCATCTCTAGCTCAGTACGAAACTGTGAATTCCCCGAGGTTCCATTAATATCCTTCAACCGTTTCACTGCCACCATTGTCCCGTCACCTAGCTTTCCTCTGTACACATTACCGAATCCTCCAGCACCGAGAATGTTCTTTGAACTGAATCCATCTGTAGATACATGGAGTTCTCTGAATGTGAAGCTTCTTAGATTCCCAAGTCCTTGAAGCCCTTCCTCTTGTTTGTCTGCTAAAACCAAAATTTGAAACTTTTAACAACTTCCTAAATGAAAAACATATAGAAAATGCAAAGCTCAAATCGACTAACCATTTAATTTAAGGATCAGTAGCCTTCTTTGTTTCTTTCGACCCCAATAAAAGAATCCGAGAGCAAGAAGTAGTAAAACAACAAGGCCAAGACTTAGACCCAACGCTATCGCCAATCTATTAGACCTGCGTCCTATAAACTCAAGTAACCAGAAAGATTAATGAAAGGATCTTCGCAATGGGTAAATGCACAGGAAAAAAAAGATTACCCGACGAGGAGTTCAAAGAAACAGAAAGAGGGCTGGCATTGATTGATCCAGAACAAATCTCAGGTGGGCTGCGTCTACAGATCAAAGGATTCCCAGCAACACTACACTCAACAGCAAAGCAGAAGCAAGAGTTAGTTGTGATTTTACGTATGAGAATTAGTGAAATCACTTCAAATTTTGAAACTAAACAGGGTTTTTACTTGAAAGTCCTAGCTGGGAATTTAGGAACAGGACCACTGAGATTGTTGTAAGACAAGTCCCTGAATTTCAAAAACAAAATCAGACAAAAACAATACAGCCTTCAGAAGGTAAAATAGGTAAATGGAAAAGGGAAGAGAAGACAAATCTTTATACTCACAAGAAGGAGAGGTGAGGAATTTGAGACAAAGAGGCAGGGAAGGGCCCAGATAATGAGTTGTTGTTCAGTCTCCTATTGAAATCAATTCGTGCGATTGATCAAATAAAAACATCATTACATGGTGAACAAGATAAAGAGAAGAGAAGAAAGAGAACTCACAGATATAGAAGGCTGCTTAGATGTTCTATGGAAACGGGGATTTCGCCGGAAAATCGGTTGCTAGAGAGGTCCAAGGTCTGTAATTTGGGAAGACCACCGAGCTCCGGTGGGATTTCGCCGGAGATGTTGTTGTTCTGCAATGACCTTCAAAACCCCGCAAATAGGAAACGAACAAATCAAATTGAGGTTAGAGAAACAAACAAACAAAAAGAGAGAATTTTTGTTTCGACGTTAAGTTTTCCTAAAGAAAAACCAAGAGGGAGGATCCGAGGATGTCGTAATCTTACACTTGTCGGAGATTTGTGAGATTTACGATTGACTCAGATAAACTTCCCGAGAGAGACTGGCCCGGCGCTACTCTACAGTTGGAAAGAGAATTTTTTGCCATTAATGAACTCTCGAAGCAAAAAACAAAACTGAAATGGAAAACAAAAGAAGAAGAACTCACAGGCCAGTGACGAGGTTTTCGGGAGAGCAAGTAATCATAGCCCAGCTACAGGGATCAACAGAAAATTCGTCCCAGTTGTTCAAAGCTCCATGAGGATCATGCAAACCATTCTTTATATTTATTAACGCCTCCACTGTAACCATTTTGTTAAAGGAAATATCACAATATCATATTACACCAATATAACAAAACAATCAATTTGTTCCACAGTAAACAAAAACCAAACTTTAAATCAAAGGAACAATAAAAAAAAAGCAATTTTAGTAGTTATAAATATAATGTTTACCTTCAGGGTTTCTGGGCTCGGAAGAGAGAGTAAGGGTAGAAAAACAGAGAAAAAAGAACAAGTAGAGAAGATGAAGCTGAAGCTGAATCATCATCATCTTCTTTGTTACCGCCATGGAAAAGCTTTAGCTACGAGAAGTAAACAATAATTCTGAAGATAAGGGAGACAACATTACTTTTTTTCGGGTTTGTGCCCACAAACCCACATAGAAAAAGAAGAGAAAGCAAAAGCAAACGAAAAAAGAAGAAGAAGGAAGACAAAATCTCTGCTTTTTATATATAAATGGAAAAAAATTCGGGTCTATCAAAGAACTCGTTTCTTTCTTCTTCTTAAACAGTCTCTCACAGAAAATGAGTTTTTTTTTTGGTGCAAATGTTTACACAGGAGCTGAGTTTGTTGCTAACTGAAGACGTTTAAAAGAGGGAGAGAGAGGCAAAACAAAAGAGGGGCGTTTGTCTGGATTTTGTAGAGAGGGAGTTGGTATTGTGGGGGAGAGAGAATCGAGGGAAGCTGATACGTATTGTCGGGCCAGGGATAGTGGATTCTGGTCTACTCGAGTCTCTCTCTCTCTCTTTTCGTTCTCTTTTTTCTTAACGCCAGATTCTTTATTTTTCTTTAACTTCATTCTACATCTAGTTTGATTTATTTTTTTGTGTTTATATATAATATCTGTTGAACATATTCTAAAACTTGTAATGACAACCCCAAACACAAAATCGGATTGGTGAATTTTTTTTTTTTTATAAGATAAACTAACCTAAGTGGATATGTCAAAAAGAGAACTAGGTTTGAGCAAATAATCTAAATCGAATAAACTGAACTGAACCGAACTAAAAAATAGATTTTAGTTGGTATTTGATTATAAAAAAATAACTGATATGATATTATTTTGAATTTATAATTATTGGTTATTAACCTAAATCAAATCAAAAACTAAAATAATTCAAAAAACTGAATTATTTTCGATTATTTTTGGCTATACAAAAATATTCTAGTTATTTTTTATTATTTTTAGTTATTTTTGGTTATTTTTAATTATTTTTTGTTATTTTAATTATTTTAATTATTTTTGGTTTTTAGATTTAATATCGAACTGATCGAAATTAAATCAAAATATAAAAATAATCGAATAGATATTTAATATTACCAACTGAAAAAATTAAAAATAAAAATAACCGAGTGAATGTACATATTTAAAAAAAATAGGAAAAAAGGCTGAAATAAGGGAATCCATACATGCGATGTGATTTTTGTGACGTTACGTGATTTATGATAAAGTCCCAATACTTTTATTATCTTCTTCTTTTACCTCTCTATTTTCTGTGTGATTATTTTGGCCAACCCTCCTCCTCTCTTTTGTATTAATCTATTTAATTAAGCACTCCCCTTTAATAATCAATTCTTTGTCTTTGTGTTTCTTGTGCTGTTACTTTTCTATCTTTTGACCTTTCAATCACGTCTTACTTTACTGCAAGAATATTCATGACCCCCACGTTTCGAATGTATGTTTTTGATAAAGTTTTTTTATAAACAAAGTACAAATAAAGAATCAATCATGTATTGCCCATTTGCATCGTCAGTAATGATGCACTCAACTCGTACTTTTTAAGAAAATTTGGTTTTCTAAAATATATATCATATTTAAGACTTAGACATCAGTTGGAATGTATACGTTTTTGGTAATAGGTTTTTATACTTATCTACTAATAAGGCAAATGCCTAGCTTAAATATACCTATAATTTGATGTTTAGTATCTCTTACCTACTTTAATAAGAAAATTTCGTTATATATCTTATGTCACATAATATAATTTCCTTCAACAATATAGATTCAATTTTGGTCAAGAAAATTAGAGAGTACAGAGTTGAAGTTAAAATAAGGGAAAAAAGAAAGAGAAAAGGGCAAAGCAAAATCTTTGTCGGAATGCGTTTATTCTTGTGCGATTTCCCACTGCTAATATAGTCGATCTGATTGTTCCACGTTCAATCTCTCTATTCTTTCTATCTCTTTACGATTCTTTATTATAAAATGTATATATGAGTATTAAACTCAAAACCACATTGAACAGTGTTTTAGTGGGCTACTAGTTACTATTTACTATTTAGTACACAGCTTATTATTATTTTTAAGATTGTAACAAAACCAATGTAAAACATATTTAAGAGTTGTATGTTTGTAATATACTTCACACTTTTTTGTTGCAAATGAAAAACAATAAGTTTTGTTTTAACTTACTACTTATCTACACCTTAATATCCAGACATTGGGCCAAAAGTCTTATAGCCCAATAGCAAATCTCATTATTTTTTCTTGACATAGCAAATCTTATTATTTGCAGTTTTTTTGTTGTACCTTTGAGCCCATAACCAATATGTCTTTTTTACTGCACATCTTTTTCAAACCTTTGCTTGTTAAAAAAATATCAGTATTTATGAAACAAGAAAATATATAAAAATAAATCTCTTACGAAAAAGGAAAGTATCATTTTGTTTGTAAATATGAGTACATGTTTTTAGTACCGATTGCAATTGGAAGACCTTTTTGTTTTGGTCGTGCAAAGCTTTAATTTGATATGTTGATTCACAAAATGTGGGCATCATATGTATGTGCATGCATATTGTTATATTATAAATATGTGTTAATACTAAGTTTCATACACCAAAATCCGGGAACACTCTCTAATTTCACATGATAAAATTTTATATATGTGTAAATATATACGAAATTTAAACTTTTCTCTAGTTGTCATTTAATTTGGAATTTTCAATATATTTTCATCTAAAATTAAATCTGAGAGATTAACCAATTAATTTATTATTTAATCGATGGCAAACTAATTTTCACCTGATTTCGACCCGTTTTTTTATACAGTTTTGATTCGATTTTTGACACGATTTATACTTTATTTTGATTGGATTTTAACCTGTAAAAATGGGTCAAAAATAAATTAAAAACAGATCAAAATCGGATTAAAATTGGTTTATCGTTGGTTTAATAATAAAATAATTGGTTAATGTTTAAAATTTAATTTCAAATGGAAATATATTGAAAGTTTTAAATTAGAAGAAAAATTGATATTTAACTTATCTTTAATTATAAATTGATTCAAAATTTGTGTGTATTTACACAAATATGAAATTTAGATGAAATTCGTCTGTAGATGGAATTAGAGAATCTTGTCTGGAGACCCATCACCCATGTGATGTGACATTTTGTTTTGTCTTCGAGACACAAAAAAACCCCTAAACAAACAGGAGAAAGTAGTTTGAAAACACCCCCTTCTTTCCCAAGAAAATTGTAGCAAAAACTTAAAACACTAACTTAAATCTTTAAACATATAATAAGAAATAGTTAATACGACCATGTCATGTCACATGTAGTATAAATGCTTGCAAAATAAGAGTAACTTTTTTTCTTTGCATTTTAATAAAAAGTAAATACGGTCTCCTCACTCTCACATTTTATTTAAAATTACTTTCAACACTAATTTTTATATATACAAATTAAGAAAAAAATAATAATTATTTTTACGAATTTAATAGTATTTTTTTTGTTAGATTAATAAAATATATTAATTTTCTAACCAAATTAATAACAAAAATATATTTGTAATTATTCTAATAAGTTAAACTTATTTATATATTTATTTGAAATTTACTTTAGTGATGACACATCAGCATGATATTTCTATTAATAATACGTCAGAGTAAAATTATTATATTAAAATGTTTCTCAAATAATGTATTAGGGATTACGGTAGTAACTTAAATCTATTTATATTTATTTGAAATTATTTATAAATTAACGTATAAAAAATTTAAATAAAAAAAAAATTATTGTTTTTGCAAATGTAGTAGTATTTTTTGGATAGTTGACTAAATTATATTTATTCTCTAACCAAATCAATATCAATGGTATGTATTGTAATTATTTTAGTAAATTAAATCCTTTTATATATTTAAGCTGAAACTCACTGTGGTGTTGACACGTCAGCATAATATCGTAAAGTTACTTAGTTAAAAAGTTTTTCAAATAATATATTAGAGATTTTTTTGTATTCTAATAAAAGTAAATACGCTCTCCTCACTCTCACCCTTTTTACAATGGCTTCTTTTAAACGTATCTACTATATATTAAATGAGAAGCATTGAGAGTGAAAATTGCTTAGGTGTCATCACCATATTCACTCTCAACAATTTTACTAATTAATTTAATTTTAAATATAAATTATTTATTTTATTATCTAAACATCTTAATTAGATAACTTAATTATAGAATTTAAAGAGTTTCCAAATACCATTTAATTTTCAAATATACGATGATTCAAAAATTAGGAACTTTTGAGTTAGTAAATTATACATTTAATTATTTGCCAATTTTAAAAATAAAAGATTATTTTTTACATAAATAATTAATTATTGTACACATATATAAGGAAAGTAAATATGTCAAATTTTTATAGATATAAAAACTTCATTAACACTATTTAATTCCATTTTTATATTATATACAAATTTACTTTTTAACTCAATAATTAAATTCAATATATTGTAGTAATAATTGTTTTATAGAAATATATATATATTGTGTAATAATATAGTCGGTATATCTAAATCACAAATCATATAAAAATTATATCACTCAATTTTTTTTTTGTTTCCAAACAATCAATATATTTACAAATAAAATTTTATATTATATCATTTGTTTGTAATATTAAATTTGAATAACTAATAATTATTTTTTAGTATGACTACTTTATATATAACAAAATTAACTAAAACTACTAATTTTATTAATTTAATTTAAAACATATTTAAAATATTTTATTAAAAATTTTATAAATATATTTTTGATCAACGTATCGCAAAAATAACTATAAAATAATGTAATATTATTTAAATAATATATAATAATAATAATATCTTCTTTTATAATCTATATAATATTTTAAATTAAAATATATTTATAATTTTTTCATTCAAATAATAGAAAATTTTAAAAATTAATTTTATTTTGTGCATAACACATATAATATTCTAGTTTTTATTAAGCATTGTGATTAACTAACTAATGAACCCATTAATTGGTAGAACCGTACATAATCAACAGAATTTAGTATTATCATTACCAATACATATACGCATATAGTCACAGGTCCTTAGAAAAGGACAAATTCAGAAATCAGAAGAAATAATACTAAATTTAGAAATGGCATGAAATTAAAATGATATATACATAATTGATGGAAAGCTCCTTTAGTAGTGTGTTTTTGGCAAGAAGCAAAAACAAGTTATTTGTTTAATAGATTAAGTATATAAATCATATAATTGTTGGAACAATTTTTATGAACAAATTTGCATGTTCAATTGAGTAATATAGCCCAAATATTGATTGCAAAAATTGTTGGAATATGAATGAAAAATGAGCATTGGGCTCATTAAAAAGCCATAAATTTGTTGGTTAAAATAATGAGGAGGGACAAAAGTCCCACATTGGAAACCTGAGGAAAAATCTTCTAATATATAAATGGGAGAGCTTATGTAGTAACTTAAAAGAGTTGGAGAGAAAAGGGACCAAGCCACGCGCGCCGCCACCTCCGGGCCGGGCCGGGCTCGGGTCTCAGGTCTCGGGTCTCGGGTCTCGGATCTTGGCAAAGGGCCGTAGGCCCAACAAGATTCTTTTTGGGCCAAATTTTGATTACGTTTTTGGCCCAAAACCGAATCAAAACCCTAAACTATACCCACGATTTTCTGTCCTAACCGTCCACGATTTTTTCATCGGTTCGGTTTCCTCTCACGTTTTAGGGTTACGAAAACCGCTCTTTTAAGGCTATAAAAACAAGCCTTAATCCTCATTAACTTAATAAGGCCTCCCCCTTTTCGCATTCTCTCCAAAAATTCGTTCCAGCGATCTTCCTCCTCCCTTTTTCACGCCCTGTAAGTTTTTCTCCAGAATATAGCGTAGATTATTGTTCGTAGATTCTACAATTGGATGTTGCAATTGTAGTCTCATCGTGGTTATATCCTGAGATTCAAAATCTCATCAAACCGCCACACTGCGGGAGATTTATTGAATTAAGGAAAGAGATCAAATCTCGCCTCCACGAATTCGTCTTCTTTTTAATTCGGTTTTTAATCGTTTGATCCGTAAATCGTTTTTTCATATCGTAATTTTTATATCCGGTTTTTCGCGTTCTAACAACAATAACAAGAAAATAAAATGAAGAGAAGGAAAAAAGAGTGAATAAAGTGATATGTGACAAAGTGATTGAGCCATTCCGCCAATATCACTACTTTCCAAAACGTTACACTATTTTATTTTTATAATAAAAGCAATAATAGATTAGAGTACATAATATCGAAATGAAACTGTTAAACAACATTGAAGAATTTTAGAAACTCAGTTTTTCTTCTCCTCTAACGAAATTGCCCTTCTCGAAATCCCACCATTGTTGCAGACCTTCCATTTGTTTCTTCTAAAATTCAAGAGAAAAAAACAAAAAACAAAAATCAACAGAGGAGATTGAGTTCAAATCTCAACGAAATAATAAAATTTAAAGAGAAAGAAAGGGGGAAGTGGAATTTGGTGAATACTATATGTGAAGAAGAAGAAGAAGAATAGTGTGTGAATCAGAATATGAGATATTTGCTTCTTCTTCTTCTTCTTCTTGCTTTTTTCACCTTTTATGGATTCTTCTCAGCTTTTTGTTTTTTATTCGTTTCGTCTGAGAGAAGCTTCCTTGTAACTTGTAAGCCATTACCCTCTCTCTCTCTCTCTCTCTCTAAAGTTCTTTGTGTGGACACAAAATATAACTGTCATAAAATATATAATAAGCTAAGGTAATTAAATTTTAATATTTACAAATTAGAAATTTTACAAGAAACTAGTTGGACACCCTTAAACGCCTAACAAAAAAAATGGAAATACTGGAGAAGTATTCAAAATCCAAAATTTTTAGATGGTTTGATTCTTGATAAAGATGTTAATCTGTTATAATTTTCTCGAGAAGGCTAGATTTTATCGAGAAATGCATAAATACATAAATACATTGGTCTCGGTTTAATAGTTGAACCGAACCGTAATTATAAATTTGCGTTGGTTCGAACGGCGTAGAAAAGCGACACGTGTACAAGATGCTAAGGACAGAATCGATCCAGTGAGACAGGTAATGGCTTGTGAGGTGAAATGACAGAGCAAAGAACAAAAAATAAGACAGTCTCTGAGGTAACGTCAGCTTCTTCTGTCCATTGTTACACTTATTCATCTCTTTAAAAAAAAATTTCTGTGTGTAGTTTTTATTCATAAATCCTAAAGTAATTACATAGTGTTATGTTATGGTCCTTTAATTAAACAAAGTTTTCATGATTATTATAGATTTATACTGGGGAATATTTTCAATTTCTTTATATTATTTCAGTGGTCACTGCATGTCATTAAATTGGTTTGGATTATTTATTTTGTATTATACTAGACGATTTAAAAAGTTATGTAGCATATGTTTGTAAACAGTAAAAGAGGCCCATTCAGGAATTCAAAAATCTACAAACATCACTCTTCTATTCATTTGTTGTGACGACCGTTTGTGGTAGCTACTTGGGCTCCGAGAAAAATTATAGATACAAAAGAGAAAGAAAACAGAAATTATTTTATAAATCAAACGTATCGTAAATTGTTAAGATTTAAAATGTTTTTTTTATTGTTTTTCGTGTTAATAAATGTATTGTTTAAAACAAAAACAAATAATTGGATTACTGATTTTCTAATTAAATTACCTAGCAGATATAATATGTTTCCTACAAACTTTGTTTTTAAATATCATGAACTTTTTTACAACTAAACCATTTTACGGAAAAAATAAATTTACAATCATTACAATAAAATTAAATATGTTGTAAATTTCTCTCTTTTTTCTTTTCTCTCTTTCTTCTCTTGAATTCTCTCTCTTCTCTTTTTCTGGGCGTTTTTCTTAGTGGTGCTGTCGATCACTTCTCTCTGATCTAAAAGTCACTAATATATGAAGACAATATTAGATTACTTGGTAACCAAATGTGAGCTTTTACTATGCCAATTAAAATTGTGAGAATACAACTCACAAATTTTCACCTTTTTCATATTTGTTATTGGACCCGCTGTTTTTTTTCTTTGGCCCAACCTTTTTTTTTCCTACGGGCACATAAAGGCCACGCGCTACCGTACGCGCCGTCACGCTCCTCCACATGCCGTCTATGCGCAAACACGCACCTCCACGCGCCGTCCACGTGCCAACACACGGTGGCCACGCGCGCCCACGCGCCGGCCACGCGTCCCGCGTGTGAACCCCACCCGCCACTGCACGTGAACCGAATGCACCCAACGCGTGAATCACACGCGCCGCCACACGTGAACCGAACGTGCCCAGCACGTGAATCACACGCGCCGCCGACCTCCGGCCATGCGCCGCCGTCCCTCCCGTGACCTTTTTCCGGTGACTTTTTTCCGGCGACTTTTTCGATGAACTTTTTCCGGCGACTTTTTTCAGTGACTTTTCTGGCAACTTTTCCAGCGACTTTTCCGAAGACTTTTTCCGACCACTTTTTCAGCAAATTTTCCAGTGACCTTTTCTGGCGACCTTTTCCGGCATATTTTCCGGTTACTTTCCTACAACTTTTCTCCGTTTCTCACCCGTTTTCTCTATTGTAGCTCGTTTACTACACTTTCTTACCGGTGAGCTCCACCTTGAGAGATGTTTCATGCTGCTTTTCCCCTTGCATCTATCCTGATAGGTAACTTCTGATTCTGTCACTCTTTTAAATATATCCTGAAACTAACGTGTTTCTCACTTTGTCTCCGCGAGGTCGAGACAGCTACAATGATGTTCCTAGGAGGCCTTCTCTTTCTCTACAGTCTCTTGAGAAGTTCACAGCAAAGCTGCGAATTCAAATCAGATAAGTCTTTGTTAGCTAGGGTTTCTGCAACTTTGCTTAGCTGAATCTTAGGTAGAATCACAACGCCTTTAGCAAAAATATTGTAGAACTTGTTAGTTTCTAATATCTGTGAAACTTTATACAGAAACCTTATCTTAGCTTTCATGCTTAAACTCCCTTTTTCACTCTTGAATTTCTATGACTATTGTGAAACATTTTCCTTGTGAGTTTTAGCATCAACATCTACCATATTCTACCATGCTACAATTTCTCTGGAGATTTCAACAGAAAAGTCTCTACTTTGAACAGTTGAACTTTTTTTCACTCTTGAATTTCTATGACTATTGTGAAACATTTTCCTTGTGAGTTTTAGCATCAACATCTACCATATTCTACCATGCTACAATTTCTCTGGAGATTTCAACAGAAAAGTCTCTACTTTGAACAGTTAAACTTGCCTTAAAACCATTCGGTGTAGGTCTCTGAATTAGATTTTCAGTAAAAGTCACTTTCTTTGACTATATATCCACTAATTCGACATTGTGTATAGCTATCTCCTTACTCAGCTTCTTCGTTTCTAACATGATCCCTACCTTGCAAACTCTATCTTGAAGATAATACGACCCGTTGTTAAGTTTCTCAGATATTATCTTTTTACCGTCTTTATAAAACTACAGTCCTAAATCACCTCATTGATAACAACAACTTGCTTTTTCCAAAAGACCAAATGAAATCAAATTTCTACTCATATCTCGCATGTATTTCACATCCTTGAGTATTACCATAAATTCATCTGAATTCTGAATTCTAATAATTCTTGTTCCTTTGATGTAGTTATGAGTGTTGTTAGCCATCAAAACTTTATCTCCATTGATTTCTTTGAAGTCAAACAAAACATCTTTGTTCTGTGTGATGTGGTAAGAACTTCCTGAATTTATTAGTCATTCCCTTATACCTTGAGTACTAACTGTTAAAACCACTAGCTGAATAGACTCAACTATGTTAGCAGATTCTACACGTTTCTTTCTCTGAGTACATTCTATTTTCCAATGCCATTCATCTCCACAAATGAGACATTCTTTGTTGTTGTTATCAGATTGTTGCCTTAACTTAAATTTGCCTCTACTCTTCGATCGGCCTCTCCATGTGTTGTCATTATCAAACCGGTTGTTCGACCTACCCCTTGATTCCACATTTAAAATCTCATCCTGAGAATTCGTTACTTTTACACTTTCGATTAGTTCCATTTCCTTATACTTAACTGCTACTATGACCTCATTAAACTTTAAAGTATTTATCTCATACTTTAGGGTTTCCTTGAGTTGATCATACTTGTTAGACAGGGAGCTTAGAAGTAGAATTGATTGTAACTCTTATGAAATTTCAACTCCTATGTTGTTGAGATCTGTCACCAGTCTTAGAAAGTCGTCTACATTAGTATCAATATTTTTGGAGTCATCCATATTGAAAGTGTAGAACCTCCACTGTAGATAGATTCGATTTGGAAGAGATGTCTCCATGTATAACTTGTTTAGGGTAGACCACATGGCTGCCGCTGTTTCACACTTAGAGATTTTCCTGAGTACATGATTCCCCACGTTCAAAACAATGAGATCTTTAACCTTTTCTGATTTTTCAAACTTTACCGAATCAATCTGTGAGCTACTACTTTCTATGCCTCCTTTTGTTTATTCACCAAATTTACCTTTTGTAACCACTGAATCCTTGAGTAACTTTTAATCAGTTAGGATATCTTTTAACCGTAAAACCCCAAAGTGAGCCATCATTTTCACTTTCCATAAAAAAAAGTCTCATGTCTCATCAAACTTGTCAACCTCAATTCGTAAACTTATCATTAGGTCTTCAAATCTGTTATGCTTCTCAATTTCCTAGCAACCCCAAAATCTCTCCCAGCAACCCCAAAATCTCTCCCAGCAACCCCAAAATCTCTCCCAACAATTCCAAAATCTCTCCCAACAATTCCAAAATCTCTATTTCTCAATACACCCGTTGCAATAAACCTAGAAGCTCTGATACCACTTGTTACGATTTTAGGATCTTTTCTTATTGCCTTTGGTGTTGGTAAATAGATTGCTTAAAACAAGAACACACAATTTGATTACCAAGTTTCCAATTAAGATATCTTTCGGGTAGGATCTGTTTTTTACAAACTTTCTTTTTGAATCTGATGAACCTTTTTATAATGAAACAACTTTAGAGAAAGAATAGATTTTAAAAAATTACAATATAAGCAAACTTGTTGTAAATCTTTTTTTTTTCTATATGCGCACGAATTCTCTCTGTTCTCTTTTTTTGAGCGTTTTTCTTAGTGGTGCTGTCGACCACCTCTGTTTGATCTAAAAGCCACTAATATAGGAAGACAATATTAAGTTACTCGGTAACCAAATGTGGGCTTTTACTGAACCAATTAAAATTATGAGAATACAACTCACATAGATTATATAAAATCTAGAATAGTTAATTAGTTATACAAACGAAAGATTTTTCTATTACAATTTAGTTGTTGGTACGTAAGTATAGTCACACAAACAATCTTATACTAGATTCATACCCACGCCATGCGTGGGGGAAAATATTCGTAAATTATAATTTATTAGTAAATATAAATTAAATATTTAACTTTTATTTAAAATTATTTTTAACATTAATTTTTGTATATATAAATTAAGAAAAGAAAAATAATGATTTTTTATGAATTTAATAGTATTTTTTTGTTAGATTAATAAAATATATTAATTTTCTAATCGAATTAATAACAATAATATACTTGTAATTATTATAATAAGTTAAACTCATTTATATATTTATTTGAAATTTACTTTAGTGATGACACGTCAGTATGATATTTCTGTTAATAACACGTCAGAGTAAAGTTATTTTATTAAAATGTTTCTCAAATAATGTATTAGAGATTACGGTAGTAACTTAAATATATTTATATTTATTTGAAATTATTTATAAATTAAGTTATAAAAAAATTAAAGAAATAAAAATTATTGTTTTTGCAAATGTAGTAGTATTTTTTGGATAGTTGAATAAATTATATTTATTCTCTAACCAAATTAATATCAGTGGCATGTATTGTAATTATTCTAGTAAGTTAAACCCTTTTATATATTTAAGCTGAAACTCATTGTGGTGTTGACACATCAGCATGGTATTTTTGTTATTAACACGTTAGGGTAATGTTACTTTGTTAAAAAGTTTCTCAAATAATATATTAGGGATTTAAACATTCGATCGATAACTACGTTTTAAACGGTGTAGTTATACTAATTACGTAACTATACGCGTTTAAGGACTATATTCGAATTTCATTTTCTATTTGCAGTTTGTTAATTACACCTTACTGATTGTTTACAAAAAGCATAGTGGAAGCGACAAAAATGGCAACACCCTTCTTGGAACGGCGGAGAAATGCGCACAGTCGCAATTAAAAAAAATGATATAATTGTAGAAAATCTACTTATATTAAGGTTTTGGTCAAGATTTGATCCTGGAAAAAAATAGCAAAATAAGGTTGATATTCATTTTTCTTATGTTTGATAATTAAATGCTCCGTCAAAAGCGTTAATAAATAAAGATATATTAATACAAATTGTTCCAAGTATATTACAAAATTAAGTCTCCATTAATAGTCAAAACTGTCACTTTAAATTAGCTATAAATAATACTCTTTGAAACAAATATAATAGCAATTAGCTATAAATTTAAATTTCGAATTAGTTACAGCTACAAATCTAGGTCGTTACCTAATCAATTTAATTAGATTTATATTCAGGCTATATATGAGATTTTTTTTGTAAATTATTATTTTTATTATTAAATATAAATTAAATATTTATGTAATTTTAATTTAAAATTGTTTTTAATATTAATTTTTGTATATACAAATTAAGAAAAAAAAATTGTTTTAAACAGTTTTAATAGTATTTTTTGGTTAGTTTAATAAAATATATTGATTCTGTAATCAGATTAATAACAATGATATATATTATAATTATTTTAGTAATTTAAACTTATTTATATATTTATTTGAAATTCAATTTAATAATGACATATCAATATTGACATTTTTATTAATAATACGTTAAGGTAAAATTATTTTATTAAAAATGTATTTCAAATAATATATTAGAGATATGGTGATATAAGTTTTTAAAATGCAATGGTTATATTAGAATAAGTTATTGGGTACTAATTAACTATTATGATTGTTTATGATAAATTTAATTTACTATTAAATTATTTTCATGAAACTAAAATGTTTAAAGAATAATTAATAGACAGAGAAACGTTTAAATATTATTATAGATGAATATATGTTTTTTTGTTATCAAATTATAACATTCGGGTCCAATAGTCCAATAATATAAAAGTGGTGCAACTAGTGTTATATATTCATATATTGCCATTAGTTAAGAATGGTCAAGAGTGGATAGCTGCGCCTGAGCCACACTAATCGATTTCATATTTCATAAAATGTTATATAACATAAAACGTGGAAAATTAAAAGCGAAGTAGGTACAACGAAATCCACATATAAATACACGAACTACATACGTGTTTCTTAACCACCATTGCTCAATCTCTTCTCTTTCTCTCTTCTGTACTTTCTTCTCTCGCCGGCAAATAAATGGTGGAGCAAAAACGATACGCTATTTTTCTAGCGACTCTAGACTCAGAGTTCGTGAAGAAAACTTACGGAGGATACCACAACGTGTTTGTGTCGACATACGGAGACGAAGGAGAACACTGGGACTCCTTCAGGGTCGTCAACGGCGAGTTTCCTGACGAGAATGATTTAGACAAATACGACGGCTTCGTTATCAGCGGAAGCTCTCACGACGCTTTCGAGAATCATGATTGGATCCTTAAGCTCTGTGATATTGTCAAGAAACTCGACGTGATGAAGAAGAAAGTTCTTGGCATCTGCTTTGGTCACCAGGTTTCTCTTCTATTTTACCCTATTTTGGACGAAATATTGAGTAACGTTTTGTCATATTTACGTACCTTTTTACACAGATAAATTTATTAGTTAGGTATTTAAAGCATGCCCTGTTTATTCTAAAATAGATCATAGCCAGAATAAGAGGAGGAACAGTAGGAAGAGCAAGGAAGGGACCAGAACTTAAACTTGGAGACATAACCATTGTCAAGGATGCGATTACGCCGGGAAGTTACTTCGGAAACGAGATTCCGGACAGCATAGCGATCATAAAAAGCCACCAGGACGAAGTGTTGGTGTTGCCGGAAACTGCTAAACTACTCGCTTATTCCGAAAACTACGAAGTGGAGATGTACTCGATTGAGGATCATTTCTTCTGTATTCAAGGACACCCTGAATATAACAAAGAGATCCTCTTCGAGATCGTGGATCGTGTTCTTGGTCTTGGCTACATCAAGGTTTGGTTTTTTTCTTCTTCTCTTTCCCTTATACTCACATCAAATATATATATAGTAAGGTGCGAACAAGAACATGGATATATCTCAGATTTTTTAATGAAAATATTCAAAACTGTTTCTTTTCTTCTAAAGTTTTCGATGTTTAATGTAACTAACAAAGAGAAGAAGAATATTATTTAATGTAACTAAACACTGCAGAAAGAATTTGCGGATGCAGCAAAGGCATCAATGGAGAATAGGGGAGCAGACAGGAAGCTCTGGGAAACGATTTGCAAGAACTTCCTCAAAGGCAGAGTTCCTACTAATTAAATTATCTATGCTCTCTTGTTATACTGAAACATGTATGCATTTAATACTTTTATGTGTAAAATACCCATAAGAAAATGAATTAAATAAAAGTCATTTATAGTTCTTTGCATGTCGTCGTCGTAAATAACAAAAATTCAATCTGAGTTATAATTTATTTTTATTTTTTTCTTGTAAATATGGTAAACATTTATGGTTTTAAGGATCATCAACTGAGAAATCAGGTTCTGAAGGCTTCTGAATAGAATCTGAATGTGTGTTGTACTTGCCTGCTGTGAAGTCTCCTGAACTGGCTAGCCACGAATTTGACCTCATCGGCTATCAAAGCAAAAGCCTCTACTTCGGTTAGAGCCTTTGCGGTTCTTGTAAAAAACAGTAGGTTTGTTAATTGTTATTATAATTATTATCTTTACATGTTTTTTTTTATAGAATGTCGTCAACAATGTATTCTTTTTCAGTTTATGAATATGAGGATTTCTATAAATGATTGAAAAGGAAAAAAAACGTGTTTATGAATAATAAGGCCATGACAAATGAAAAAAAAAAGCTTAACGATTTCTCAACATATTAGTGTGTGGCTTTTCTTCTTCTCATTGTTCTTCTACATGTAAAATGATAGCTTCTCCTTATTCAGCAGAGATGCTACAAAAACAACATTTGAGATCATCACAAGAGATTCATGGATTCTGCAATCTTGTTTCTGGCCTCGTCGCAAAGAATATCAGCTTTAATTCCATGTATTGGCTTATGGATGATAACTCTCACATTCCCATGGTTGAGTATACCTTCACTACCCGTTGGCATGATTTTGCCTGTTCCGATTAGCGCTATCGCAACCACTGGAACTCCAGTCTTTGCAGCTACCGTGAATGCTCCTTTCTGAAATATCATGTTTCAGAAAAGAAATCTTGGTGTTAGACATGAGAGAGAGATAGAGTGTGTTAACACACGAACCCAAAACATGATCAAGACTCTTGAGGTTGCGTTACCTTAAAAGGACCTAACCGACCATCTTTACTCCGTGTTCCTTCTGGGAAGAAAAAGACAGATGCTCCCTTCTTTACGAGTTCCATGCAGCGTTTTAAGCAATCCTACAAAATGCACAAGAGTTAAAAGGACCGAGTTTTTTTAAACACACACTTCAAGAATGCGGGTGAAAAGGAGAGGTAACATACCAACTGGCTTCTTGGGTCCATCCGCTTCAAGGAAATGACACCCATCATGAACATGGCCCAACCGATAATGGGAATAACGAATATTCCGGTCTTACTGATGAACTTAAAGCTTTTTCCAAGACTGAGAAGTGTGTATATATCCAGAAAACTCTGGTGGTTTGAAACATATACAGCAGGAGTGTCTGATGATGGTAGATTCTCCAAACCCTCGATCTCTATTTTGTAAAACGGATAAACGCTTATGGAAGCCCAAGTTTTAGCAATAAAGTGATGGAATTTTCTCCTATAGCGATCAAGTAGAAGAACAAACGGATGCCCAATTATCATCGGGACAATGAGAAAAATGGCAGAAATGGCAGAAACGCCACAAAAGTATATCCCTCTGAGTCTTGAGCTCAACTTAATCTCTGCACTTCAAAGTTGAAAGAGAAGAAAGAATTGTGTATAGAGACAGAAACAAAAAAAAATGAACAAGAGCTGTAATTTAACAAAGCAGATTAAAAGCGGTTCACAAAGGCTTAGCTAAAAAAAAAACCTGGTTCAAGATAAGAAGATTCAGGGGTTGCAGCTCCTGAAAGATCCGAATTCACAGTGATAATTCTTGCCAATTCACTTAATCTATGTGATTTCTTATCATTAAATTTGCAAGGACCCCATCTTAAAGAGTGGTTACACCATTGTATGCCTCTATGCCTTGTTTCGCCCATAGATTTTTTGTTCGGAACAGCTAAAGAAGAAACATGGCAAGTAAACCAGTAATGACTTAAGAGATTGATCTGACGCCAAAACAAAAATTTGATAAGTAACTCAAGATCTCAAAACCAAAAAGAGTGTGTGGTATACATCATCTATAACTCTTCATATATAACAAAGACTGATTTATAAGATATAAGCAACAGAACCACATCAAGAAATCAAGAGGGTAATTTCTTCAGAACGGTGATGATAATCAAATATAAAAAATCTAACTTGGCATCCACTTCCTCAGATAAGATCTTCATTGCCTTACCATGAAGGGAAGTACTCAAGCTCGCCTTGCCATTCAAAATACGACCAAAACAACAGCCTTTGTCCCGCGAAATCTGAAATTCCAAATATTCTCAGAAAATAAGAACAATTTTCATACTTTTACATACAAGACAGAATAAGAGCTCCATGCTTCGATAATTCCATTGTGAACCAATTCAAATTATCCGAAGCCACAACGAAATCTCAACACAAGCAGAAAATTTAATCAAATGTTCAGAGTTGACAATCAAAAGAACTGCAAACTTGCTACTTCACTTCATTTTTTGATCAAACTGAAAAGACATCAACTAGTTTAAATAAAAAAATTAAGCTTCCATTGTATATTACCTTTCACTTTCATCATCTTCTCAGAAATAACAGAACAATCAATCACCCAAGAGTAACGAATCTAAGAACGTAGTAAACAACGAAAATTTACCCGAATCAAAGACGACTGTGATGAACAAATGGGTTTTCCACAATCTGAAAGCATATTAAAAAAACAGTGATCTCCACGAAACAGAAGTTTATATTCACTTAAAGAAGCGAGTGGCCATACATGGAGGATGTGAAGAGACGCCTCGAGCAGAAGCGACATTCATGGCGGAATCTCGAGCAAAAACATCCGTGAGATTTGCTCATGTAATCTGTCATCTTCAACGGCTTCTACTGTTTTCACTTTCTAAATATCAACTGTGTGTCATTTCTTTCTGACAACTGTTTGTCGTTTTATGCTGACAATCATAGAACTATGGAATTGATAAACATTTAATCTCTCATTAAAGATTTTTCTTATCGATCAAAAATATTATTCGAATAATCCCAATTTAAAAGTTATGAAAGAAAAATAAATTTTTTGAAATTAATCTTGTACTAGTAAACGTTTATTAGAGTAAATGCATAGTTTTAATTTGCTTAAGAAACGGTGACATGAAATTTCAAAGTAAATTAAAACGGGTGTGTTAATTATATTAATTAGGAGCGACAAATTAGGTAAAACTTAATAGTCAAAGATATATGTACAACATAGAGATCCATGGTCAAGTGATCTTCTTCGTAATTATCTTTGAAATCATATATAGAGAGAAATTTTTTAATACCATAATGGAATTGGATTAGCACATTATCCATTTGGCCACATCTTATCAACTCTATCATTACCAACAAAATCAGAGACATTTTATGCCGTCGATTAGCTTTGTGCAATCACCATATCACAATGTTAATTGGTCAAATTTGAATCCTATCACCCATTAATTAAAATATTGTGGTAAATCTCTCTTTTGGGCACAATTGTTGTAACTCTTTTGATACTAATTTTTTAAGAGCAATACATGATAAACAACAGAAGGAGAGGGAGAGATAACTAAGAGAAAAAAACCAAACTTTAAGAATCAGGAATTAAAGAAAAAAGAACTAAATCATGCTAAAGGGAACACAATAAAAACTACATTTTCTTTGGAACGATTTGACTAGATGAAAGCCAAACCAATCACAAGTGCGGTCAGGAGTAAGCCGTTACCAAGCTTCAAACCATCCGCAGCGTTATGAGCTGGAGCAGGAGCAGGAGTTGCAGGCGAAGGGTTAACAGGAGAGACTGTAGGACAACCGTGGCTATCTCCACCACTAGGTTTGCGTTCAGACAAAACAACAAGAGTGATCTTTTCGCCTTTACCACAATTACCAGGAGCACCACTAATGAAGAAGTAAGGTCCTGATTTATCAAGCTCAACTTTTGTATCTCCATCATTGTATTGTTTCAATGGCTTTTTTGTGTTACAACTCTCGTAATCTTCTTTTGTCACTTGTAATACTGAATCCACTTTCATGTCGTATTTCCACACTATTCCACATGCATAAAATAATACATTAATGTTTATAACACATATGATACCGATCGATTATATGAAACAAAATATCCATAAAATTAAGGAATACCAAGAAAGTCGCCGACTTTGAAACGATTGTTCTCGGCCCAGTGATTAAGAGTGTTGTTGGGAGAGTCAGGAATCTTCCACGACCCTACAGATCCACCGACCAGAATCATCCTTGGCTTGGAGTTAGCATCGCTCAATGAAGTAAACAAAAGGAAAACCAGAGTCAACACTGGAATTATAATTCCCATTTTTGGACTTTCTCTTTTGTTTTTGTTTTCTCAATAGATGAGAAGAATTAGAGATGATGAATGTTGTTTATATAGTCATTGTGGTTTGGAACTAAATGGTGTTTTCTTTTGCTTCGGAACTAAGTTCGGTATGTCCGAACCGAGTTTTAAAAATATGGTTTTTAATACCATTTAAGTGTAATCTCTCTCTGATTTGCTAAATAAATGTCAGTTTTAACTCTCAATTTTTTTTTTTACAATTTTGACTTTTTTAATAAATTGCAATGAGCTGTCAATACTAAATATATAGACTTTTTTTCGAAACAATTATTGTTTAAATCTAAATGAATTTATAGTTGATCAAATAATAATTTATTGTTTTAAAATATACTAAGTTTTGATATGTGTTTAATAATTTATTAAATTATCACACGTATTTCTGCTGTAGCTTTAATTTTTAAATTTAAAATAGAAATATTCTGAATATAGTAGTAGTTAATACAATGGGAAAAATCAATTGGGTAAATTTTTTTGAAATTAGGAATAGAGTTTACAAATAAATAGAAAAGGCAATTTTCTCCAAATACCACAATAAGAAAGGTTGAATAAGAGAGGAAAAATGTTTTACTATTTTTAATATGTCGATTTGTTAAATATTTCCAATATTCTATTTTATTCAATGCAAGATTAGTATGTTTTAAAAACAGAATGAATCTTATAAATTTGGAAACATTTAAAATTATTACTAAAAAGAATTTTTGGAATATATTATTTATATATAAAACAGATAAAAAAACACATAAATTTCAAAGTAACGTACTGTTAAAAACCAAAAACAGTATATTTCTCTATTTATTACCATTAATTCAATATTTAAAGCATATACTAACGGTATGTTTTTCTAAGAAATTAAAAAACTTTACTACAAACACAGAAACGTTTTCTTTAATCAAATCATTTGTTGTTATTAGTTCGTTTTTGAAACATATCAATTATCAATATTGATTTTGTTCGTTAGGCTACTGCGATTGTGGTTGCGGTCAACACTACAACTGCGGTTGCAGCAGATGTTGTTCGTTTGTTTATTGTCGGCGTTTGAGATTACGGTTGATCATACATTTTTAATAGTACCGTTGTTTTAATTAGCGAACAAAAAAATTAAAAAAACACAGGATACAACGTTTGACCGCTGCGTCCACCGTACCCGTAACCGTAGATTTTTGTGGCTGATGAACGAGCATGACCATTATATTTTATTTATTACTGAATGGATATAGATTTTGGTTTTAATTGTACAATTTTAATTTTTTTTTATTAAAAATAGAGTAATACCATAAAATGGTATTTTTCAAAAAAAATTTTGTTATAAATTTAACAGTTTAAATTTAAAATTATAAATTATTTTCTAAAAGTATATATTTATTATAAAATTATATATAAATTTAAAACATTATATTAAGTTTTATTTTTTTAATTTACGATTTATTTTTTTATTAATAATATATTTTAATATTAAATTTGTGTTATTTTAAAAAATTTAAATTAATAGTGATATATTTATAACAAAAAAATTTAAAAATATTATTTTTATCAATTATTATTGAAATAAATGTTTTATTAAAATAGAAAAGCTCATTGCAAATCAAAATCTAGTTTCTCTATTTTTAAGGAAAATGAAATTTCTAAACTTTTGATTGCATGATTCAATGAATTCTTTTAAAACAACTCATCTAGAAACTACTACCTTGCAAATTTTTTTTCCCAAACACATCAAAGATTACGTCTTTTGTTTTGTCTCTTATTTCCTTTTTTAACAACATTGTCTTTTTGAGTATCAAGAAAACATCACAGTTAAAGAGAAATCGTCTTCAAACAAAAAAAAGTAGAGAGCATGATGGATAAGACACTGATTGATGAAAGCAAATGGTATTGATGATGATGGATGCTCATTTAAGGAGTGTCTTGACGATGGCTTTGACATTAAGTTTCTTCAAGTCAGTGTAAGACTGGCCACAACCCACGAACATAACTGGGGATCCTGATATGTAAACCATCGATAAAGCCGCTCCAACCTACATACCGGTCCCAAAAACACACTCTCGTTTACAATTCATACTTATCATTTTCTTTTAGATTAAACCAACTCTAATCCTTGTGACTGTTACCTTATCGTCAATGGTATCAAACTTCGTCAGCAAAATTCCATCTATCAGTCTTGGGTTCCCAGAAGTGGAGAGATCAGCAAGTTTCTGGATTTTGGAGAAACAACTTTAGTAAGGTTCGTTAACAAGAACCTAATGCCACGGGTAAGAAACCGAACCTGATTAAACTTTGAGAGCTGGTCTACTGCATCGTTTCCAACAAGAGCTTCACCAACAAACAAGACCAAGTCCGGTTTATTGAGGTTTATGAGCTTTGAGAGAGCTCTCATCAAAGGTTCATTATCCTGCATCCGACCAGCTGTGTCAACAAGAATAACATCGGATCCATTTCGTGTTGCTTCTTGTATGGCTTCTTTAGCAACTACTGCTGGATCCTTTTCATAACCCTTTTCAAATATCGGAATCTGTAGCCAAATTCCACCAACCCATTAAAATCAGTATGTATTACAACCACCATTAAGCACACGATTATTTGAATATTACACAACAGAGATATCTCATTACCTGTAACCTACGAGCATGAGTCCGTAACTGCTCAACAGCTCCAGCACGGAATGTGTCACAAGCAGCCATCATTACACTAACCTTATGCTGCAAAAGCCAATACGCCACTTTGGCCAGATTGGTGGATTTCCCAACCCCATTGACACCAACAAACACAATCACATAAGGTTTCCTCTGTTCTTTGGCAGCATGAACGTCTCTCAATATGTCAATGGAGCGTCTTGGAGTCAATATACGAACCAGAGCATCCTCCATCGCAGCCTGAAATCATATGTTTCACCACACATTAAACCATATAAAGATTGCAGAGTGAAATGTTTCCTAGATTCAGTAAGAGCTACAAGGATAAAGCAAAAAACCTGAACGGTTGAAGAGATCCTTGTGAACGATGCTAACTTCTTTCCTTCAAGACTAACTGCCACTGATTCACAAAGCTTCTCAGCAATCTCTTCCGCCTGTGAATATAAATGCCGAAGCTCAAGTAAGATACGTAACAAATTCCAAACATAAGTTATGATGCATTGTCAAGACGCATACCACATTCTTGGTCATGAGCCGTTCCTTCAGAGCTTTCAGCGCCGGTTCAAGGTCTGTCTTTTCAAGATTTGCCTTCCCAGTAATACTAACACAAATCGGAGGATGAATTGATAAGATTAGATTAAATAAATTAGCAACATATTCAACCAAGAGAAGTGCTAAAACTAACCTCTGGAAAACGGAAGAAAACCAGCCCTTTTTCTTAGCCTCGGGCTTCTCATCACTTCCTGGTTCGTCAACATCTTCACTTTCACTATCACTGCTGAAAGTCTCTTCCTTGTCCATCATACTTTCTCCTTGGTCAGCAGCCACAATATCTACATGATTATTATTCCCGTTTTCATCAATGGAATCCGTGAAGTCCAATTTCTCTTGTTTTGGAGCCGCATCATCCCAAACCCTATTTTTCTTTGTCGCCTTTTTCGCTGGTTCCACAGCAGCTACCTTGGAACCCTTATTAGCTATATTGTCAGCTTTCCTTACACCTCTACCTCTAACTCCTTTACTCCTTAGTTTCTGAAGTTTACTTAAATCTACTGCAACATTAGAAGTCGTGTTTTCTTTCCCGTTAGCAAGGTCAGTCTTCTGAGAATCATCTTCCATCATATGATTCTCATTGGAATGACCATTTCTCAAGTTACTGACTTTGGCTTTATTACCATCTCCATCATCTTTTTTCGAGCCACCTTCGCTGATCCTTTTGTTTCCTCCTTCAATCCCAGCTTTTGAGACTTGCCCTTGCTTCTTAACACTGTTCACAGGCGTCCCAACTTGTTTTGTTTTCCTCAATTCCTCCGCCCGAGCTTCAGCTTCCTTCCTAAGCTGCCTAAAAGTCTCATCAAAATCATCATAAACCATCCGTTTCGGATCATAGATCTCAGAGAAGCTTTGCTTCACCATAGAAAGCAAATCATCAACATAAAGCAAGTGGAGAATGCGCTGAAAAACAGCGACAAAGACAAGTCCAAGATCATTGTGAAACGTCCACTTGAGAGTGTAGGCAGCACCAGGAGCATCATAGTTAAACGAAACAGCTCCAGATCGTTCCTCCAGGAGACAGGATCTGATCAAAGTGTCGATCGGTGATCCTTTCAGAGCATTTCCAATCTCTTTGCATGTCCAAAGGATTAATCCTCCTCTGGTAAAGATTAAAAGTTGTTCTAACATCTTCGATCTTCAAATACCCTGAAAACATATATGATCTTCCACTTTTAATTAAATAAATTCAACCCGCAATAGAAATAGAAAAAACAAATTTCCGGACACTCAATAACTAAAGCCAATAATCTGAATCCATTGGCATAAATTCAGAAATCATGGCAAATTTAGCCAAGGAAGCAACCAAAATAACGGATCAGGAAACGCAGAAAAAATGGCAATTGAAGATCCTAAGATCTAAGGATAATAGTTATGAATCCAAAAGGAAACAAAACAGAACACGGATCTAAGGTTTCAATCAGAAAATTCAAAGCCGGCAACTTTCAGGAGAATTTATCGAGAAGAGAATGAGAGAAGAATATATTGAATCGTAGAGTTCGAGGGGAGGATCCAAACCTTGATTCCTGTCGTTTCTTGACAGAGTTGCCCAAGGGAAAATTCTTCACAAGGCGAAAGAGATGAAGAGAGAAAAAAAAGGAGAATATTATGATTCTGTAATTAATTCCCCCATATATAGAGGGTTTAAAGTGTAAATTTGTTTCCTTGCCGAGGAAATTTTTACTTTTGGTCAAAGGTCCGTTGAAAATTATTTCTCCTATCGATGCTCTGTAACGCTTCGAGACTTCTCCGGCGGATATTAATAATTTTTTCCATTTTTGTTGGTCGGTGTCTGGTAAAAAGTCAACGTAGAATGTCGTATATCTTTTATTAGATTGTTTCTCTGATCAAATTCAATGATTTTGACAGATGACACCAAACGAGACGTCTCAGGCTTTGTCCTAAACCAAATCTCGGTAACAGAGATGTTTAAGGGTCTTTCTTACTGTTGAAATCCTGAGAAACTGAGCGCTTTATTTGTTGGTTTTGCGTTTTGCGTATAGAGAGAAGACGTAAGAGCCGGAAGCAAATGGTGAACATATGGTTGCAGGAAGCAACGAGGAATCCAATGCTTGGTAATGGAATCACTGATGCACATGGCTATATTAAGTTACCGATTTGCGGACATGATGAGAACGAGTTAAATGGAGCAATGAAGAGGTAGGTTTCATGGCAAAATTCAGTGGCATTAAGAGTTTGAAGTCTAAGCATGAGTAATGAAGTAGGATTGAGCTTTGATTTAGCCCAATCTGCACAAATGCTTATGGGTTTTAGGTTTATATATTAAATATAAGATTTGATTAGCGCGTGCCTCCTTATTGTTACGAAACTGGTTTTCGACGCGAAGCCAGAGATCACGAGCTGTTCCTCGAAGCTGGAAAGAAGCTCGAAAAAGTGGCTGAGTCATGGTGCCATAAAGCCAAAGCTTCACCAGACCGTCGCGTTTCTGCCAGGCTTCGTCGTTGGCGTTAGCAGGCTGAACAGACCCGTCAAGATGTCCAGAGACATCAAACGTCATACAATGGGTGAGGAGAAATTCCCTCCAAGCATCGTAATTGTGATCATTCTGATCAAGGATTATAGGTAACCTCTCGGCAGCCATTAATGGTGAAAGTGAAGAAGAAAGAAGAAAAAGAAAAAAAAATTGAGAAGATGAAGGAAGATCAGAACCGTAGAAGCTCTGATACCATGAAAGTTTATGAATTTCCTTGATGTTAACATTGACTGTACAAGGCTTTATAAAACCTAAGTGGTTACACAAGATCAGGAGACGTTCCATACAATTAGAAATTATATAAACAATATTAACAGACACCTAAATACGTGTAACAGAATATATTTGATGTCTATCAGATTTGATAACTTAGAAACGAACAACTCTAACTTCAATCCCTACACTCACAATCTTCTTCCTCAATAGAGTGTTTTTATTTAATCTCGTCGATCAGATGGGATTGGTACTCGGCCTTTACGGGAGTGAGTGTCATCGACATATTCTCAAACTTAGCTTCTTTATATTTCTAATCAACTCAATTCGTCAAACCAACAGAGACGAGTCAACCTTTTAAGACTTAGAAATCTAAAGACGAGAGTGAATTAAACACCATTGAAATTCAAACTCCCAACACTCTAAAAATTCCTAACGACAAAGCAGATTCACACAACTTTTAAGACAATGTTACAAGCAATAAATGGATTTCAAGACAGATCTCACCTGTTTCTAGGCGAGTTTTGGGTCTTAATCTGATCAAAACATGCATTGAGAAGAAACCACACAAAGCTACACCAAACTACGACAAGCCTCAACCTCGGCTGCTTGCGTAGCCAACAGAGACTCACTAACACTCCTTATCACAGCATCCAAGACTGATTTCTTGAACAACTCATCCTCCATTTTCATTAGAATCTCTTTCACAAACTGAAAATCCAATGTTTTGGCCATTATCAAACTCCCAAGGATCTCGCCGAAGCTCTTTGGTGCCTTTGGAAGATCGATCCCAATGTCATCGAGCATAGACCCATAAAGCAGACAACCATTCCCTATGTCCTTAGGAGTTACAACGTTCTTGGAGACTAAATAGTCCAAGAATTTCACCACTGGTTCCACGCATGGTGGGTTTTTCTCCAAGCCCATGGAGATGGCGTCCTTGACGAGTTCGGGGTGGTAAGATGGGGATTTCAGTTCCTCTACGCATTGTAATGCCTCATCCAATAGAAGGACGTTGAAATATTCCTCCAAAAGCGAGTTCGCTTTTCTATTGAGCTCTGCTGTGTTCAAGCCAGTAGTCATAGGAGGAGCCACCACCTGTGGCTGTGGCTTCCCCACAATTAGGCTGCTTGGTGCAGGAACAGGTTTAGGTGGTTGAGAACCATTACCTTGCAAAAGAACACTTGGCCTACCAATCATGAGACCTGCACTGCCCTGAGGTAGCAGTCTTGAATTAACCGAAACTGATTTGTTTATGATAACTGGAGACTGAACACGGCCTGCAGGCTGAGGATTCTGCCTATTGCCTCTGGGCATGGAGCGGGACCGTGCCATCTCCCACCCATCCTCATCTGTTCCAGGCATTCCCGGCATCTTCCTAGCCCCTGGCATCCCAGGCATCATTCCTCCAGTACCAGAACGTCCAAGGAAGTTTCCAGAGCCAAGAATTTCAGCTGCACCACCATCCGCACCACCACGATTGTTATTTCTCATATTTGCCATGGCACCGGGGCGCAACCCAAGATTCTTTTCTGCCTCGGAATGAATCTCAGTGATTTTCTTGGCTTTCATCTGCCATTTAACACAGCAAGAACAACACATGAGCACAGATAGATAACTCCTTAAGTAAAATACAGATAATGTGCGCTATAAATTCCTACCTCCTCACGCCTTGGTACCCACTTGTTAGCTCGCAGATCAATAACATTGCGGACCATAAATTTCATGCGTGGCGCCAGCATTGGGTGCATTGCTAGTTCTTTCAAACGAAGAAAGTACATGTCATTTATACCTCGTGATCTGGGGCTTTCATCGAGTTGTTTCCCAATGGTGATGAAAAATTGGCAGAGAGCCTCTACATCTTCCTCTGCTGGGCAAGCTTTACTGTCATCTCCTAAAAGCTTCTGTGACCAGACACAAAGTTACCATGAGCTCTACAGTAAAGTATTACATGCAATATACATTTAACAGTGCTTTAGCAGAGGCAAGTCATAATACTTGGACAATGTAATGAACGATCTTCTCCGGCACCATCTTCTGCTTTAGAAGTTCACCAATTAAACGGATATTTCCTAATGTTCGAAGCTTTACGATTCTTTCCTTGTCCCTGCGTTCCATTTCTTGCTCTGGACCAGTCATCAGTCTGAGTTCTTCCTTCAATTTGTCATCGCCTTCAAAAGCTTCTTGGCAATTATTCAAAAGCACTCTTTTAAATGTTATTTCTTTCCCACCGGCTTCCTCTGATGGGAACGAAGGGAGCTTTCCATTGATATCAAAACACAAAAGGGCATACATTTGACAAAATGTGGGCTCTAGAATAGCCTTCTCAAAAATCAGCTGTATCACTCCCTGAAATACGAAAAAAATATTGCCATGAAGAGAGAACTAGAAACAAGTCAATGCACACAGAATGGGGAATACCTTTAGGATATCCGCAGAAGTGATCCCAGAGTCAATTAATTGACCTTTAAGGATATCGTACTTCTCAGGAGTCAGCTTGTTCAGAATACTACAAAGAATCAGAACAATAAAATTCAGTCAGCTATATGAAGCAAATGACCCCAAACTCAAAGAAAAGCACTCATTGTAGTCATGAAGAATACAATACCCTTTCACGGTTTTGAGGACTCGGTCCTTTTCTGAGAGAGTTCCTCTCCTAGCTGACCATGGGACCTCTGCTTTTACCAGTACAGGAGGAGGGCCAGACTGTTTCAGTAAGCCATCATGTTAGTTACAACAATAACTACCGAGCAAACTAAGGCATCGTCAATATACAGCGCCAAACACTCACCCCTTGGATTGATCCAGGATGTGCATCTCTAGGTTCGTGTTGGTTTTCCCTTGAGCTTTCTTTACTTGGGGAAGAAATGGCTGCACGACTATGCCAGTTACGGTTATCAGGCTCTGAGAAACGATTCTGAAGTTGATTTGCAGGCTGAAAAGAGCAAACAAGAAGGGACTTTAAAAACTGAAACTAGTAATATAATGCGCTCATCAAGCATTTTAAAAACTCATTTCTTTAGTTTTGCTACAAAGCTAAGAAAAACGTGAAAATACAGAAGAAAACGGAAAACACTTACCTTACTTTCTAAACGGCCCCAGCTCTGCTCTTCGCCAAAAAGATCAGGTGCAATTTCCTGATTGAGCTTCAGGATTTCATCAGAGACTTGGATCGCCTGCACAAGAAACACAATGAATGAAGACATTTACCAAGTGACCTACATCAGGCATTATCTCCGGACCTCAGGGATGCTAGCAAGTGCGACATACTTAAATCAGAGCATTCCACTTAATTATAACCTCTCTGGACATTGACAAAACGAAGAAACCGAAGCAAAGTGACGGGTATATACATAAAAACTAACTAATTACCTCTCTAAGCTGAAGCAGCTGTTCTCGGGTGAACCGCAAAAGCTCACGTCCCTCAAATCTCGGGTCTCCTCTCTGAAAAACATAAAGAAGTTACTAAACTTCAACCTCAGAATTAAAAGAGATTTATAATAAACATGGTTGCATTTACTACACATGAGCTAAAATCTAGACGATGAATCAAATTATATATATAATATATGTCGGGTTCTTTATGAGCATCAAAAACTGATAGAGTGCTCACCTAAAAGCCTACAAGTATTGATCTTTGTCCATATTTACAGCAAGGTCACATTTCTTAAGCGCCCCACCAAGAATTAGGACATTGCATGAAGCTCAACTAAGAAAATCTAAATTCAGAGCGACAAGAATCAGAATAAAAAGATCTACACTTTATCAATAATCCGATTCAGCACGACAAGAACAAATCTGACCCTCAAATTTAACGTAATTACAAAAGCAGAGAAACACACACCACACACAGAGACAAATAAACAGAGGATTGCGTGAATCCAAGAATACCTTAAGAGCAAAAGAAGGAGCGTCTCCGCCATCGGTAAGATCAGAGGAACTCTGAGAAGAAGAAGCTAAGGTGGAGCGTCGGGCAAAGAGTCTGTTTCCTCCACGACCGCCTCCAGGCCTCAAGTTCAACACCGAGTTATCACCTTGTTGCATCACTCGTATTTTTCGATGTGGGTCGGTTCTAAGACAGCACAAGACCCACGGATCAGGAAGCAACCAAAATAACGGATCAGGAAACGCAGAAAACAAATCCTTAGAGTAAATATGACAATTGAAGATCCTAAGATCTGAAGGATATCGTTATGAATCCGAAATGAAACAAAACAGAACACGGATCTTAAATTTCAATAAAAAAAATTCAAAAGCCAGCAACAACCAGGAGGATTTAACGAGAAAAGATTGAGAGAAGAATATATCGAATCGTAGAATTCGAGAGGAGAATCCAAACCTTGATTCCTGTCGTTTCTCGATACAGTAGCCCAAAATGAAGAAAAAAACTTCACCTTGATTCGTCTCCCTCGCCTCTAATTGACTCCCCAAAATAACAGAGGGTTTAAAACGTAAATTTTTTTCTCTTAGCTGAGGAAAGAATTTTACTTTTGGTCAAATGTCCGTAAAAATATAATTATTTATGTGATCACCAAAAAAACACATTTCTCTACCATCCTTAATATATTAAATGAGAAGCATTTTAAAAAAATAACCTTACCTCGACGTGTTATTTACAACTATACCAGCTGAGGTGTCGCTTCCTCATAATCTCTCAAAACAAATTTAAAACAAGTCTTAATTTACTAGATAAATTACTATATATGCCATTCAATCACCATTAATACACATAAAATCATTAGAGTAAATTTTATAAATATTTCCCTACATTATCTACTACTAATCAATACATAAATTATTATAAGTCAATGCCAACATTTTGATTTAAATTTTAATTGAAAAATAGTCAAACTATATATATACTCTTTTATATTTATCGATAACATATTTTAATTGAGAATCATTTTAAAAAAATAACCTTACCTCGACGTGTTATTTACAACTATACCAGCTGAGGTGTCGCTTCCTCATAATCTCTCAAAACAAATTTAAAACAAGTCTTAATTTACTAGATAAATTACTATATATGTCATTCAATCACCATTAATACACATAAAATCATTAGAGTAAATTTTATAAATATTTCCCTACATTATCTACTACTAATCAATACATAAATTATTATAAGTCAATGCCAACATTTTGATTTAAATTTTAATTGAAAAATAGTCAAACTATATATATACTCTTTTATATTTATCGATAACATATTTTAATTGAGAATCATTTTAAAAAAATAACCTTACCTCGACGTGTTATTTACAACTATACCAGCTGAGGTGTCGCTTCCTCATAATCTCTCAAAACAAATTTAAAACAAGTCTTAATTTACTAGATAAATTACTATATATGTCATTCAATCACCATTAATACACATAAAATCATTAGAGTAAATTTTATAAATATTTCCCTACATTATCTACTACTAATCAATACATAAATTATTATATGTCAATGCCAACATTTTGATTTAAATTTTAATTGAAAAATAGTCAAACTATATTTATACTCTTTTATATTTATCGATAACATATTTTAATTTCTACACCAAAATATTTTACTTATCTTATTAATGATTTTAGTATAAGCACTTATATTTTGTTTTAATTTTAATTGAGTTTTAAAATATTTCTTTACTAGAATTTTTTAAATTTCAAATATTCAAATCTTTTCACATAGAAAATGAATTTTTACTCATATAAAACAATCCATAAGACTATATTTTACATTATACATAATACAATTATGATATATTATTTTATCATGGTAATATAATTTTTAAATTTTCAGACAATATTTCAATATATAAACTAATTATATATATTATTTTATAAAATTTCATTGTATAAAATATAATAAATAATTTACTCCGCGCATAGCGTGGGTCAAAATCTAGTATCTATCTGAATTTCTTACAGAAATCAAGAAGAAAGAAATTGGCACGAAATGCAGTAAATATTTGCTTTTATAATTTTTACCTATTATATGGTTTTGTTCTGAAACATTTTGTAATTGTGGTTAGATTGTATTTTGCTTGGTAAAGTTAATACAATTTCACATTAACAAATCCAAAAATCTTCGTTACTCTTTCGCTTTCATCGTCAGTACTTTAAAAGTTTGCCAGCATCGTCTAATCAACAGCCAAATTGGTACGACGCCGTTTTACGTTCATTTCTGTATAATCCTACTCGGCCGAGCCTTTCTTCTATACTAATTCAGTCTTTCCCAAATACATGAGAGGTATGTATAAGAATTTCTCACATTGTTCTTCCTCTTCAATCAGTGTTTAGTTGAAAAATTATTTATCTTGGTTTCAAGCTGAGTGGATTTGTTCAAAGAAATGTGGTGATTAAAATATTCTCTACTTTAAGATTTTCTTTTAAAATTTAGCATTGATGAGATCTAGACAGCTCATGTATGTTTTCATTTTCGACGAAAATCTTACTGTCAAGAGAAAATTTGTCACGATCCATAGTCGTATATTATAACCTTCAATGTATTGAATTAACAAAAATGTTATTCCAAGAGTATAAACTATAAAAAGTACAATTCAACATGTTCTTTTTTCTCCTAATCTTGGAACTTTTCAAAATCAAAAAATGGATGCAAGGCAACAAAAAAAAGCAAAGAGCACTTTTTCAAGAAACACAAAGATGATATTAACTCAACATTTTTCAATAAATGATCTCAAGAAAGATCTTACCTGTTTCTCCGACGAGTTTGGGTCTTAAACTGATCAAAATATGCACTGAGAAGAAACCACACAAAGCTTACACCAAACTACGGCAAGCCTCAACCTCGGCTGCTTGCGTAGCCAACAGAGACTCACTAACATTCTTTATCACAGCATCCAAGACTACTTTCTTGAACCACTCATCCTCCATTTTCATTAGAATCTCTTTCACAGACTGAAAATCCAATGTTTTGGCCATTATTAAATTCCCAAGGATCTCGCCGAAGCTCTTTGGAGCCTTTGGAAGATCGATCCCAATGTCATCAAGCATAGACCCATAAAGCAGACAACCATTCCCTATGTCTTTAGAAGTTAGAACGTTCTTGGAGACCAGATGGTCCAAGAGTTCAGCCACTGGTTCAACACATGGTGGGTTTTTCTCCAGGCCAAGGGAGATGGCTTCCTTGACAAGTTGGGGATGGTAAGGCGGGGATTTCAGTTCCTCTACGCATTGTAACGCCTCATCCAATAGATGGACGTTAAAATATTCCTCCAAAAGCGAGTTGGTTTTTCTACTAAGCTCTGCTGTGGTCAAGCCAGTAGCAATAAGAGGAGCCACCACCACCTGTGGCTGAGGCTTTCCCACAATTGGGTTGCTTGGTGCAGGAACAGGTTTAAGCGGTTCAGAACCATTACCTTGCAAAAGGGCACTTGGTCTACCAATCATTGGACCTCCACTGCCCTGAGGTAGCAGTCTTGAATTAACCGAAATTGATTTGTTGATGATAACCGGGGACTGAACACGACCTGCAGGCTGGGGATTCTGCCTATTGCCTCTGGGCATGGAGCGGGACCGTGCCATCTCCCACCCATCCTCATCTGTTCCAGGCATCCCCGGCATCTTCCTAGCCCCTGGCATCCCAGGCATCATTCCCCCAGTACCAGAACGTCCAAGGAAGTTTCCAGAGCCAAGAATTTCAGCTGCACCAGCATCTGCACCACCACGGTTGTTATTTCTCATATTTGCCATGGCACCAGGACGCAATCCAAGATTCTTTTCTGCCTCAGAATGAATCTCAGTGATTTTCTTGGCTTTCATCTGCCATTATGTTTTTAACACAGCAAGAACAGCATATAAGCGCTGATAGATAACAAAAGTAAACTACAGATAATGTGCGCTATAAATACCTACCTCCTCACGCCTTGGTACCCATTTGTTAGCTCGTAGATCAATAACATTACGGACCATAAATCTCATCCGTGGCGGTAGCATCGGGTGCATCGCTAGTTCTTTCAAACGAAGAAAGTACATGTCATTTATACCTCGTGATCTGGGGCTTTCATCGAGTTGTTTCCCAATGGTAATAAAAAATTGGCAGAGAGCCTCCACATCTTCCTCTGCTGGGCAAGCTTTATTGTCATCTCCTAAAAGCTTCTGTGACCAGACACAAAGTTACCATGAGCTCTACAGAAAAGTATTACATGCAATTAACATTTAACAGTACCAAAACAGAGGAATGTCATAATACTTGGACAATGTAATGAACGATCTTCTCCGGCACCATCTTCTGCTTTAGAAGTTCACCAATTAAACGTATATTTCCCAACGTTCGAAGCTTTGCGATTCTTTCCTTGTCCTTGCGTTCCATTTCTTGCTCTGGATCAGTCATCAGTCTGACTTCTTCCTTCAACTTGTCATCGCCTTCAAATGCTTCTTGGCAATTATTCAAAAGCACTCGTTTGAATGTTATTTCTTTCCCACCGGCTTCCTCTGATGGGAACGAAGGGAGCTTTCCATTGATATCAAAACACAAAAGAGCATACATTTGACAAAATGTGGGCTCTAGAACAGCCTTCTCAAAAATCAGCTGTATCACTCCCTGAATTTAAAGATAGGAAAAAGTACTGCCATGAAGAGAGAGCTAGATACAAGTCAATGCACACGGAATTGAGAATACCTTTAGGATATCTGCAGTAGTAATCCCAGAGTCAATTAATTGACCTTTGAGGAGATCGTACTTCTCAGGAGTCAGCTTGTTCAGAATACTACAAAGAAGCAGAACAATAAAATTCAGTCAACTATATGAAGCAGATAACCCCAAACTCAAAGAAAGGCATTCAATTTAGTTATGAAGAATGCAATACCCTTTCACGGTTTTGAGGACTTGGTCCTTTTCCGAAAGAGTTCCTCTCCTAGCTGACCATGGGACCTCTGCTTTCACCAGGGGAGGAGAAGGGCCAGACTGTTTCAGTAAGCCATAATGTTAGTTACAAGCAATAACCCAGCGAGCAAACTAAGGCATTGTCAATATAAAGTGCCAAACACTCACCCCTTGGAGTGATCCAGTATGTGCATCTCTAGGTTCGTGTTGGTTTTCCCTTGACCTTTCTTTACTTGGAGAAGAAATGGGTGCACGATTATGCCAATCACGGTTATCAGGCTCTGAGAAACGATTCTGAAGTTGATTTGCAGGCTGAAAAGAGCACATGAGAAGGGACTATAAAAGCTGAAACTAATAATTCATCAAGCATTCTAAAAACTCATTTCTTTGGTTTTGCCACAAATCTAAGAAAAAAATTGAAAATGCAGAAAAAAGGGAAAACACTCACCCTACTTTCTGAACGGCCCCAGCTCTGCTCTTCCCCAAAAAGATCAGGTGCAATTTCCTGATTGAGCTTCAGGATTTCATCAGAGACTTGGATCACCTGCCCAAGAAAAACAGTGAATGTTCACGAGATTATATTTACCCAGTCACCTACATCAGGAATCATCTCCGGACCTCAAGGATGCTAATTAGTACGTGACAGCATTCTATTTAAATATAACCTCTCTGGACATTGACAAAACGAAGAAATCAAAGCAAAGTGACTGTTCTATGCATAAAAACTAACTATTACCTCTCTAAGCTGAAGCAGCTGTTCTCGGGTGAACCGCAAAAGCTCACGACCCTCAAATCTTGGGTCTCCTCTCTGCAAAACATAAAAAAGTCACTAAACTTCAACCTCTTAATTCAAAGAGGTTGATAACAAGCATGGTTGGATTTAATGCACATGAGCTAAAGTCAAGAAGATGAATCAATTACATATATGTAGGGTTCTTTATGAGCATCAAAAACTGATAGAGTGCCCACCTAAAAGCCTACAAGTATTGATATTTGTCCATATTTACAGCAAGGTCACATTTCGTAAGCGCCCCACCAAGAATTAGGACATTGCATGAAGATTACCAAAGAAAATCTAAACTCATACCCATAAGAATGAAAATAAAATATGCAAACTTTATCCATAATCGAATTAATCACGACAAGAACAAATCCGACCCTCAAATTTACAGCTCATCTAACACAACAGAACGTAAGAACAGAAAAAAATCTCAGACCAAGACAGAAGCAGAGAAACACATGCACACACACACACACACACACAAATAAATCGAGGATTCGTGAATCCAAGAATACCTTAAGGGCAAAAGAAGGAGCATCTCCACCATCGGTAAGATCAGAGGAATTCTCAGAAGAAGCAGAAAAGGTGGAGCGTGGGGCAAAGAGTCTGTTTCCTCCACGACCGCCTCCAGGCCTCAAGCTCAACACTGATTGGTCACCTTGCTGCATCACTCGAATCTTTTGCGATAAAAGGAAGGACAGAAGCAGTGACTGTTAAAAGACAGCACAAGACCCACAAAATTAAGGTTTTCTGCGTCATAGCGATCAGATCGACGCAAAAAAAACAGATAAGATGAAGTCACGATTAATGATCTAAGAGGAAAACTGAAGAAGCTTACCTGAGAGTTTGAGAGACAGAAAGAGAGACGGAAAGAGAGAAAGAAAGAGCGCCGCAGAGCTTTGTAGCTTTATTTTCTTTTTTACCTCTGTCCGAATAATTTTAGGGTTTGGGCGGAAGGCTAACCATTTTGGGAAAGTTATTTAAGTACCACAATAATGTTTTGGTAAAACAGAGAAAAAAACTTATTATCCCTTACTATTTTGTATCTTTGTTGTTCTTTCGATTTTAAGATAACATAAAACATCATATTTTCTCTAAATATAGATTATAATTAATATAAATTAAAATGTTATATATTTATTTACTTAAAAATATATTAAAACTATTAATTTCATTATATATTTATGATATTTTGTTATATGTCCAAATTTTTTTAATATATTGTTAAAACTAGAAAATCTACATGTTTTGAAGAGGCTAATAAATCTACTCCAAGGATCCCATTTTGTTTGATAACATATATGACCATGAGACCATAGAAATGGCTAGTGGCATCTCACATTCATGCATGTGAACCAATAGTAGAATTGTCGGAGGTTGAGATTAGTTTCTTCTACTGCTTCCCTTCCATGGAAACTAGAACATGGCCTTGTGGATGAGCTATCACCTCTGGATCATCATCATCATCATTAGACTCTAATTGTTTCGGAGGGTCATCAAGATCACGTGGCATGGAGTTTCCATTTACGTTTTTATTGTTACCACCAGATCCAATGACCTCCTAAATCCAAAAGTACGTGATAATCCAAAAGTACGTGATACAATGCGGTACGCAAAGGTTAGAAGCCAAAAGAACCAAGGGAGACAAACGAAGAAGATGCCAAGGTAAGATAACCAAATCGAAGGGTATGGAAGGATTGTGTATGCAATCAGAAAACTGCCTCCAACAATAAAGTTATGAGACAGATGAATGCTTGCCCCACCCTCGGATCTGCCATAGATATTATTCTTTAAATCGATCTCAAAGATGATCAATCAAGGAAACATTTACTAAGAGTACTATATCATCCTCCATATTTACCAATTCTTCTCATCTTCTTCCTACAATTTTGTTTTTTTTTTTTGTTTTTTTTGAGGTTGATATGTTGAAACAAGATTAAATCCCACATACAAAAAGAGCGACGAGGAAATAGAATACACAAGAGGATATTTCTGTTTTGTTTGTATCACTTATAATTTCATATATATATATGTGATATAATACTCTGATAATTGTGTAATAACAAAGCGAGCATTTACTTTCTCGATGTTTCGCTTGAGCATCGATCATGTGATGCGGTCAGCACTTAGAATGCCTTGGCATACCAGACGAGTACGAGAGCTTGGCGTAATAAAATGAACAAATATTTCTAAAAATAACTGAAGAAAAACATAAGTTAACTCATTCCACATGTGGTTTCAATGTTTCATTTAATATCAACTATAAAACACCCATGTTCAGATGTCGGTAAACCTAATGTGGGACATATACTATATAGTGAAAAACCAAAACTGTAATGATTAATATACGATCATTCTTGAAACAAAACTCATGTCGATATAAGTCTGGAAATGTTGGAGATTTGTTTTTTTATATTATTATACTTAAATACGAGACCGACGTAGCAAAGACAACAAAGAAGAACTAAAGATGGGTATGATTTGTATATTTAAGGTATTCAATTTATCGTTAATTAATGACTTTATAATATGTTATATTACCTCTAAAACAGAAATTCAAGGCTCTCTTTAAACGAAATCTGAAGCCTTAACCACAAATTAGTATCATAGTAAAGGATTTCAAGATCGGGACGAAGGCTTTAAAGCCCCATATTTAAATACATATGTCCCCATTTTTTCTTCTTTAACTTTTGGAAAATCAAAATGTTGATTTCATTAGCGTAGGATTAAGATAAGATTGAGTTTAATTTATGTTGTGATTACCATAAGTGGGTTAAGGAAAACATAGTTGAGTAGTGACTACACAAAAGAAGTAATGAAATGAGGAACACGTGGCGAATCCTCTATCTATAGCCGTCATAAGAAATGCCACATATGGGACCCACCTCAAGAAGTAGTGGTTGTTCGCCAGCGAATTCACTTAATATTAATATTTAATAGAAACATTGAAAATGACAGTACTAACCCTCCTTCTGCAGCCATAATGTGGTGGGCTAATTTAGGGATTTCAAAGCAATCCTGTTTTTCCTTTTCAGTCAAACTGGGATAGCGCGTGGCTATACAATCGCGAGATCACGCGTCGATTAGCCGCCAGGAGAATCCTCTTTCAATCACATAAAGAGAAAGAGAGAGGGAGAGATCTATTTGTTACGCTAATTTCTAGGGTTTGCTGATTCTCTTTCACGTCCAGATTATCCTTGTCAAAAAATTCTGACTCTTTTCTGTTTCGTGATTTTGGGTAGATTATCCGAATTTTTCTGATTTTGGAATTATTCCGGGGAAAAGGGTTCGTTTTGTATGGTGGAAATGAGGAAATCTGGGGGTATAAGACCGGAGTCTGAATTCGCGGTGAAGTGCCGGGATGAGTTGCCGGTGAAGCTGGAGATCGCGGAGGATGATTTACAAGAAGAACACGCTCCTCTCAATAAGCGATCTAAAGTTTGTTCCTTCTCTTATTTCAGATTAGCTGATCTGTTTTAGTTTCTGCGAGAATTTGATAGGAAAATTTTAATTTTCAAATTGATTGATACGTTTTCTCGTTTAGCTTGTGATACGATGCTCTTTTGCTTTATGGTCATTAAATATTCTGATGTTTGCTTTATCTAATTCTCGAATTAAATTAGTTATGGAGCTCTGGGACAAGCACATCGCCAATGGCACCGGCCAAGTATAACCCGCTTGATGAGCCGAGTCCTCTTGGACTGAGCCTTAGGAAGAGCCCATCTTTGTTGGAATTGATTCAAATGAGGCTAACGCAAAGTGGTGACCCAAAAGCCGAGACGCTGCAAGCTGGTGCAGTTGGCTCTGGTGTTAAGAAAGAAAGTAAAAGTATTACTGCTGCATCAGTTGGAGCAACAACAGCTCCAGGAAGTATTGAGAAGCTGAAAGCTTCAAACTTTCCTGCTTCCCTTTTAAAGATCGGGCAGTGGGAGGTGAGCTTTGGCAATGTTTCGTTTTGATACATGTTTCATGGTGCTTTCAAAATCTTAGTTGACATGGTTTCTCTTTTTTATTGGCAGTATAAATCGAGGTACGAAGGTGATTTGGTGGCAAAGTGTTACTTCGCAAAACATAAACTTGTTTGGGAAGTGTTGGAACAGGGTCTTAAGAGTAAGATCGAGATCCAGTGGTCAGATATTATGGCTTTGAAAGCAGACTGTCCTGAAGATGGACCTGGAACATTGACTCTCGTGGTACAGGATTCACTCATGTTATTTTCCTTCGCAAAACTTATGCTCTTGTTCAACTTTAATCTTTTTTTATGTTTGTCACTTTGGTATAAGCATTACAACTTTAATCTATGTTTTCTTTATCTTTCAGCTTGCTAGGCAGCCCTTGTTTTTCCGGGAAACAAACCCACAGCCTAGAAAACATACTCTGTGGCAGGCAACATCAGATTTTACCGATGGCCAAGCCAGCATGAACAGGTACAGGGATTTATTCTGTCTTCTGCACATAAGAGGAAAGGATTTCATGTAACTGAAAATTAGCGTTTTGTGATTGAACAACTTTGTGTTCTACCTTTAGCTAACAGTAGTCTTCCTGTGATCTCTTAGGCAGCATTTTCTGCAATGTGCTCAAGGGATAATGAACAAACATTTTGAAAAGCTCGTTCAATGTGATCATCGCCTATTCCATTTAAGCCGACAGCCAGAGATACTAATGGACTCTCCCTACTTTGATGCACGGCAATCTATTTTTGAGGATCCGAGTGAATCAAAAGGCCATCCTTTTGGGACTTTGAATCTTAGCACAGGTCCTGCAATCTCTGGGACTCAGAATTTAGCATCTCCTGTAGGGGCTCAGTCATCATCTGAACATATGTATCTATCTCATGAAGCACCATCACCCAGCTCAGGTATTGTGATTATTGTCCATTATGCTTGCTTTCACAGCTCCTATTTCAAGTTTTCTGTTCACTATCACTTCCCTTGAGTCAAATTATGATTTTGAGATTCTTTTTCTGGTTATTTGCTTCATTCATCTCTAGTGATAGATGCTCGCACAAATGAAGGATTTGGGGGTGCGGAAGCAGTCAATTCAAGAAACACAGTGGATTGTGGTCAGAACGAAGTACCTGGACTACACCAATCTATATCATTGAGCGATTTCCTTGCACTATTATCTGATTCAAGAAATCCAACGGATTCGAGCCAGGTTGAAGAAGTAGATGGAATACACCAATCTATGTCAGTGAGTGATTTTGTTGCGCTATTATCTGATCCAAGAAACATAACAGATTCGAGTCAGATAAAAGTACCTGGACTACAGCAATCTATGTCAGTGAGTGACTTCGTTGGACTTTTCTCTGATTCTGCTGGTGGAAATCATCCGGAACATCTGGAGAAATTTGAGAACATGAAACAACAGTTGCTAAGTGATAATATCCAGTTCGATGCACCAGATGAGAAGTCTCTCATGCCAAGGGTTAATTCTTTATTCAACCTCTTGTACAAGGATCCCAACGTGGCTGCAAACTCACAGCTCAGTACTGAAATCTCGGTTGGATTGAAGTCTGAAGCCAATGATCTGAAGGGGATTGTATCTGACGACAACAACGACAACAACAACAATACCAGAGTTCTTGATCCAGCTTCCAGCAGCAAACCACAGGGAATGCCAAGGAAAGACTCATTCAGCGATTTGTTATTGCACCTCCCCCGGATCACATCCTTGCCAAAGTTCTTGTCCAACATTTCAGAAGAAGATGGTGATGCATATAATAGATGAGTTGTAGATTCTGTCTTTCTTTTCCGGTTTTGGCAAGTATAGGAACCTGAATTTGTTAGTAGCCTTTTCACTTTTTCGTGTAAATCAAATTTCTCTCTTGGTAACTATCCCACAGGGATTTGATAATGAATTTATGTAGATCATCCAGAAAATAAAACAAAGCCTACTGAGAAGATTATTTCACGTTTGTTGTTGAAGTTTATATATACATATATTATTTTGTTCTTTTATTACATCATTTAAAGAAGAGCATAGTATGTGCAAAGACAAAATGTTAAACTAAGATAAGTGATCATCAGCTGTACAGAAAGAAGAAAGATATGAAATAAAGAAAAAGACAAATGAAACCCAGCGCCCTTAAATCATACGAAGGGTCTGACAGGTTTTGATTGTTATTTTGATTTAAAAGTATCTACAGTTTGTCTGTGGGGGAGGTTCTTCCATCACATCTATCTGCCTTAAGAACAGGCAAAAGGATCAGGAAGCTTGTTGATGAATAGCTATGTCAGGAAGCATTGCTATTGTCACTACGAAGTATTCACATCCTGAAGAGAGACCATACGGGTTTGATAATGTTTTTGATGAGGATGAAGATGATGCTAAGATTGAACTTGATGCCAGAGTTCTTGACCCCTGGTCTGCGCCATGGTGATCTGTATTACCCACCTCGGGAAATTCAGAAGCTGAAAGTGGTGATGGCAGTTTCACTGTTTGGCGCTCAATGTGGACAATCTGTCCAACGATGTATGTAGGCCGGTTTGGGAGGTGATCTGTGAACAATGCATTGGATTCGGAGGACAAGTAATAGTTTGGGCAGTTCCTGTTGATTGCCTCATAATAGCCTGCTTGGTTTAGCACAAATGCTGCTATATCATGGACTTCAAGATGACCGAAAGATATCTTTTCCTTATTTGCCTGTCCACAAGTTCACCAATTTTCTCATTCAAAACATTCCAAATTATATACGTGCAGCAGATAGTGAAAGAAAGTTTGAGATGCAAACAACCAAACGCATTTGATGCAAGAACAATGACTGTTACTGGAGAAGACAGGAGTATATACCTGCTTCCCAAGTTGGTGCTTAGTGTACAATGTTTTCACCAGCTCTTTCTTTTCCTCCAAGTCTTTTCTTGTCTGTACACTTGTAGCTTCAAGATTTCGGCACTTCTCAAGTAATTCCTCCCGGTGTTTGGAGAGGAAGCTCACTTTGGCTGCAAGGACTTTGATGCATTTCTGGAACTCAGCAGTACCATCATCCTCATTGTCATTAATGGAGCTGTGAAATACCCGGGTACAAGAAATGTAAGTCCAGAAAAAAATTTTCAGAAACAAGATACTGAAAAGTGGATAACTACTCCATATCAACATGATAGAAAAAACTTGTTTGAAAGCAATGGAATAGACAGGAACACACTTGGCTAAAGCTTGAGCCAAAGTACCAAAGGAGTCAGCAAAACCAGCAACACCACCACCAGCACAGACGGAAATCCGGAATCTTTCAAAAAGACCTCGCATCTTCACAGCTGATGCACGAAGTGCATCATACTCAGAAGCTCTACGATCAGCAGCACACAAATGGGTCTGGGCTTCTTCTCTTGCTTCATGTAAGCAGTTCTCCAAATGCGCACAATTCATCTACAATCAAGATAGCAATACTTACCACATCAAATGGAAAAATTTAGGGGGAAAGGTTCCTATATGTGCAAGGTACATAAGTTAACTAGTGAAGCAGAATAGCATAACCAGGCTGATTGTGTCTCCACATATTTCCAGTACAATGTCTGCCATATCACAAACATAAAAAAAGTTCACAACCATCTTTTCAGAGGGAGTAACTAAGTAAGCGAAGCGAAGAACACCCATAATTTGAATGCATGGTAAACCAGGTGTAAACCAAGATCTAATGAAAGTATTGGTCTGTGGCTCCTTGAACTGGTTCGCTTCAACAGGTTTAGGCATACAAAAAAAGCATATTGATCCTTCCTAGTCCAGAATCTCCACATGATTTGCCCGTCAAAGATCACAGAAAACTGACCTGGTACCAGCAACTTGGATACTAAAATATAGACGTCTAGGACATAGCCAATACCAGCAACCAGAAGAGTGACAGATAATGGTGAAAACATAACATACCAAAAAATAAAGACTACCTCCTAAGCTAACAACGAAAAGAATAAATATCAGAATTAGAAAGATTAGAGAGAGAGGGAAAAATATGAAATGGCTGCTGAACCTGGGATTCTTCGAGAAGCTTCTGATTCATTTCAAGCTCTCTGCTCAGACTGGCTACCTGTTCCACAGCACCACTTAGCTTTGACTCCATTTCACTCAGTTTATTAGACTTCTCCACCAGCTCATTTCTAAGATTCAAGATAATATCACAGCGTTTCGCATCTAAACCTCTGCAAGTTGCAACATCATCATCCACAGATAATGGTGGGCTCTCAGCTGTTGAACTGTTACTTAGGAACACACCCATTTCCCCCATCACATTATCCTTTCCACCTTTCTCTTTGTTTTGCTGGCTTTCCAGCATCGATGAGTCAAGGGGATGACTAAGCACTAGTGAGGAATCCACCATATTCTCATCCATACCTTCCCGAGCTTTACATGGCTGCTTGCTAGATAGATTTGAAACACAAGACACCTCATCCATGGGCTCTGAAGCAATTAAATGAGTTTTGTTGCCTTGTCCGTCACCCGAAGATTCTGCTTTGTATTCAACAACTTTTGCGTGCATAAGGTTTACGCCAGATGCATCCTTAGTATTAACATTTCTCTGTCCCTGTAGATATTCATCGGAGAGGCGTTGTTCTAGTTCACGGATGCGCTTCTCATATGAATCACACTGCATTTGTTTTTCCTTGAGCATAGTTAGGAGATGTTTCGAATACTCGTCTTTAGCCTGCAATGCCTCTTCTGTCTTCTCTGCAGCATTTTTCAACAAATTTTCTACTTCACTTTCATCCAGTGCCTCATATTCAAACTGTGGGCCTAATGAACAGATCCGAGAGATTGCAGAAGCAAGGTCAGCTTTTAGTTTTGCATTCTCAACTTCCATCTTGCTGGTTCCAACTATCTCTATTAATTCAGAGTCTGCTAGGATATCATCAAAATTGTCTTTGTCCAAAGTTCCGATACCTAGCTCAGTCTCAGAAGATACTGAGCTATCACTAGACATGGCCAGTGAACTCCTTGAGGATGCAACCTTCGAATGTAACCCAATTAGATACTCGGGAGCATATCGATCAACGTCTGTGATTTCAATATTGAGCAAACTAGTATCATAAGGAGCGATATTGACATCACACTGAGTGGGAGTATCATATAAACCCATTAAAGCCAACACGTCACGAGGTACAAAGGAACCATGTGTTTTAAGAAATTCTTCACGTCTCCTAACCTCTGTTTCCCTCTTCATAGCAAGCTTCTCTGCCAATTTCCCAGCCATGCCCATGTGAAGCTTCATGGAGGCCTTTCTTCTCACCACCTCTGCGAGGCAGGCCCTATAAGCAGGGCCAACGCCACGCACTAACTTCAGGTCAGAAAATAAGTCATCCTGACGCACCATTGCCTCTCTGAAAACAGGAAACTGTAACTTAGCATCTTTGATAATATATGTGGCGCATGTTATCTTTTGCATGTAACTGTGTACAAAGTTGTTCATCTCAATCTTCTTGTTCTTGCAGAAATCCAGTAATCCTGAAATGGAGTTATAACAAGCCTGCATTTTGGGAAGGTGATTCTTGTCATGCACTTCGTACATAGGACCCAGGGCTGAAACAGCATCATGAGGTCGGAGCGATGAGGACAATTGGCTAGACATGCAATCATCCACAAGCTTCTTAACCGTATCGACATCTTTGCTGTTTCAAGATCCATACAACACCGTCAGATAGCAGAAATTTACACTAGGTAAAAGGGGAAAAGTTTCATTATTTGAATTGGCCACTAAAAACATAATATTTCCAACAGAGACAAATGAAAAAGTGCTCCCAGTTTATGAAAAGAACAAACCTGAGAGATTGCATAATGCTCTTTTGCTCAATAATGAACCGTTCGTGATCCATAACAGTCACTTCTAAGTTCTTCATTGATAAGGAAGCCCTGCAAGCCAGCAATTCCTCTACCTTCCGCTTGACCTCGACAAACATCTGCTGGAACTGTGCAATCTTATTCTCAAACTGTCTGTGAGAGCATCCACAATTCTCCACGGCCTTTTTGAGGTGATCTTCCTTGACAAAGTCCAACAAGCATTTTCTCGAATCAGTTTGCAGATAAGGGTGAATCTTAGCTGACCTCAATTTCTCAATATCCCTTCCAACATTCATCAGCAAATCAGAATGGAGGCGGTGTTGCTGGTTGTAACGCTTCATAAATTCAAGATAGTTCTGATAGATCACCCTGTAATACTGTTCCAGATTGCGGGTAGCAACATCAATAGCTCGCTGTTGTACCTTTTGCTCTCTTGTTAATCTCTTGCAATTCTCATGCTTCACAACCGTACAATTATAGAGAGTGCGGCCTTTATGAAAATGGTACCGAAATTGCCTCTCATACAAAGGTAAAGCCTTCAACGCTGGATCTGATGCATCGTCCAAGGGATGATGATCATGTAATGAAGCTGGTGGTAAAGCGTCAGCAATTTCTTGCAAAACTACATCTTCCGGGGATGGCGGACGCGAGTTGCTTTGCAGCAAAGCTTTGTTGAAAATAAACACTTCTCGGTCACTAGCAGGAAGTCCGAAAACAGAAAGTAGCTTTTGCGGCTCGAGCTTCATGTCCAGTGAGAGAAGAAGCTGATCGTGGAGGCCAATACCAGAAACAGATTCAACAAAACGCATCACAGAATCAACTGAAGTTGTCTCGCTGCATTCAAATTCAAACGAATGGCCATTCTCAGCCACACAGAGAAGAAGCTTGCCATCATCGGCGAAGCTCTCACTGACGCTTGCGGTCATCATAGCCACCAAATACCCAAAATCCTCAACCGCAAAATCCGTCACCCAGCCAAATTAAGGAAGGTGGCTCACTTAATCAATTACTAATAAAAATTAGGCGAGGCACCCAAATCAATAGCTCTCCAATACAAATCCGAACCGCGAATCTGTAAAAGAACAGGGTTTTCTATATCCTCTATCCTTGACCAAAATCCAGATTCATTAAAACCCTTGCCAAATCTCCGACTTTTTTGATAAATTTCAGAAAAAAAAATAATTTTAAAACCCCTCAGCATCAAGACATGATTACGACCAGGAGAGACACGAAATCAGAATCCAGCGTCGGCTTTAAATCCATAATAGTTTGCCAAGTAACCACAATATCCTCAAATTCTCCAAATTTAATCCAACACACAGCACTTATTATTTCCTTCCCATAGGGGAAAAAATAAATAGTCAGATCAATTTCCCGTTCCTTTTAGTTCTTTTCTTTATTAAAAGGAAAAAAATGATAACCCTAGACGACGTAAAAGCAGACGTGATACGAAAAACGATGACGCTTGCGTGAAGAGACGAGTGTCAAAGTCGAGAAATTCTCATAGGGATCAGAGTTCTCTTCATAAAAATCCCTTCACCAAGAACTTAAATTTCCTTAAACAATCAATATTCTCATCTGAGGTTTCTTCTTCTTCTCCTCCGCTTCTACAACAAAGTTTTCACCTTTTTATGAAATGAAAAGTTACGGAGAAGCTTCTGATAGAAGATTCTCTCTCACGCAAACACAGTGTGTCGAAGAACCCTTTCACCTTCTTGGAGAACAGAGAACAGAGAACAGATAGAGCCTAATCTGCCTTTTACTTTTATTATAAAGGTAACTATTTTAAGTTTAATAATTTCATGGCGGCGGAGTAACTCTTCAAGTATTTTGGTTTACACCCCAATAAGTTTTGTAAATTAAAATTAAAACCTCTTTGCTACTGCTACATCAAGAAGTCATATTGACCTAAAGGCATTACTAACCATACCAAATTTAGAATGTAACAAACCTATTGCATTCAGTTTGATTGATTTTCTTTTATAAATTTAAGTTAGATTTGGTTTACATTCGTTTTGCGATAAATACGAACAAACTAAAACTGTTACGATTTGACTTAGTTTAATGTAATAAAAGTTTACGTATGGAAACCAAAAAGTAAATTTTTTTTTTTACCAGTCTTAATAATCTTGGTATTTACTGGACTATAATTAATAATAACTGTGGCCATAGCCGAAATCTGAATTCATTTTTTACTAGTGATATACTAACATGTATAAATCGATGGAAGTAAATTTAGCATTTCCTATCATATGATATGTTTGATTTGCATACATACAAAGTGCCCATCGGCGGTCCTTTGTTTTTTGTTTTGTTTATTTTTTTCAATAAATCACAACGAAACAATGTAATAATCTAATATATTTATATAAAAATTTAATATTCTCTTACAAAAATATAGAGTTGAACTCCACACTTTTATTATAGACATAAAAATTGTGTAACTATTACATTACTTACTCTTTCCGACCGTCCTTTGTTATTATTGAAAAACGATTAAAATAAGCATGCAAACAAATTGACATTGAAAACCGATAGTTCAAAAGTGATATTTCAGTGTTCATAATCATAGTCTATGTGGGGAAAAATAAGTGGTCTAATAGTTGTATTACTTCTACGTCGATCTCAAAGGTATTGAGTTCGATTCCACCTTACTTCATATATGAAGATGTTAAAGTTTCGTATGAAAATATTGGGATATTGGATCGGCACATTGTGGTCCAATAACAAAAAAAAATCATATTGTATATTGGCCGTACCTACATTTCGCTTAGTTAATATTTTTGAAATATCAAAATCAAATGTAAAAAAAATATCTAGAGTGGAAAATTGGTTTTGATCAAGTTTACATACTTTCTACTTATTGATTTGAATTCCAATCTGTGGCTGGCTTATGCTACATATTGATTTTATTTCACATGGGATGGTTTTAGTATTTACATTAAAAAAATATTAAGTCTTAGTATCTTTTCTTTTTATAAGGAAGCGATAATGTCGTTGAGAAATGTGATGTTGCTTGGAAGCCAAATTGCTGAAATCACGTGAAACCATTTGGCATTTGCGTTTATTGCACACTTGCACATATGGTTTCTGCCATTCTCATTCGCAAAATCATCTTCAGACGCAATGCCGCGTTTACATATCGTTTGCGTTTTCAATCTTTGATAGCGATTGGCAAATAAACACAGACGCTAGACCAATGATGAGTTTAGATAATGTGATTGAAACCCCATATGTTTGGATTTTCAGATTCTCAACTTTGACAAACCGCTCTGAACGCTAAATTAACAAGAAGAGAAACAATATGTCACATAGCTCAGGAGCACGCATGATGAATGAATGGAAGAAAGAAAGACCGAATCTTTTGGGCACGTCGATTAGATTCTGACGTCATCACCCACATGCTTCTAGTTTATCTTCATCTTGGTCTTTAAATGTAAAAGGATCTTCATTGTGCTGTGAAGTTAGTTACCATTAACCAAACAATGGCTAAAACCATAGGGTCTTGTTTCATCAACGCTCTCATAGCTATCGGTCTTTTCGCGACTGCCCATTTCTGCAACTGTGAAGCTGTCTTGTCTCAGAAAGAACAGGACAAGGTCTCCAAATTGCCTGGTCAGAATTTCAATGTTAGCTTTGCTCACTACTCTGGGTTCGTTACTACTAATGAGAAATTAGGAAGATCACTCTTCTACTGGTTCTTTGAAGCCGTCGAAGATGCTAAGTCCAAGCCTCTTGTTCTCTGGCTCAATGGAGGTTTGTTACAGAAAAATAAACCCCTAAGATTTTTCCATTTTCTTAATTGCATTGGAAAGCCCTCTCCTTTTCGTAATAAACCCCTAAGATTTTTCCAATTTTTTAATTGCATTCGAAAGCCCTCTCCTTTTCGGCTTAATCAATAGTGCCTTAATCGATTCAACACATTTTAAGCTACCTTGTTCATTTCAGCTTGCCTGTTATGTGATATGGATCTTGATTTTACTTTTGTTTTACAATTGAAAACTGATTGCTTGTTTCTGATTCTATTGTTGCTTTTAGCAAGATACACGTGATTCCTAGATTGGAATCTATTTTGGATTGTCTTTTCTAGGAGTTATAAAATCTTCTGATTCGAAAAGCTTTTACTCTCATATTCTGTAAAGAATGAATGGACCTTCTATCAGCGTCTGAGATGGAATCTTTTTACTTTCTCTCTATAGGACCAGGATGTTCATCTGTTGCATTTGGTGAAGCAGAAGAGATTGGACCGTTTCATATTAAGTCAGATGGGAAGTCCCTTTACCTCAATCAATATTCTTGGAACCAAGGTAATGAAGTGAGATTTGCTAAGTATGTTGGCGAGAGAACTATGATTCACAAAGCTTAAAAATTTTGTGCAACTTTTTTCTTTTGCAGTTGCCAATATCTTGTTCCTTGATGCACCGGTTGGAGTTGGTTATTCATACTCAAACACTTCGTCTGATTTGCTCAGCAATGGTGATAAGAGAACTGGTAATGATTTAGCTGGTTAAGCTCATTGTCTTTTATATCTATTTATTCGGTGGGTTATAGTTGAGGAGTTGTGATTTGTACAGCCCAAGACTCGCTGAAGTTTCTGCTGAAATGGGTTGAGCGGTTTCCGGAGTACAAAGGGAGGGATTTTTATATAGTTGGGGAGAGCTATGCAGGTAAAAACTTTGAAGCTCACCTTACCTTTTTAATCCATTCGTTTGACCTTAATGTTCATGTTTTATTTTGGACCTTTTAGGGCACTACATTCCTCAGCTGAGTGAAACTATTGTAAAACATAACCAAGCTTCAGACAAAAATGCGATTAATCTGAAGGGTTACATGGTGAGCCTGTCCTCTTATTAATACCCATGGAATTCGTTATCTAAAAAAGTTATCAATCTCTAAAAAGATTTCATTGAATGTGTGTTTGCAGGTAGGAAATGGGCTGATGGATGATTTCCATGACAGGCTTGGTCTTTTCCAATATATTTGGTCGTTGGGTTTTATCTCTGACCAAACATACAACTTACTGAAACTTCAGTGTGGTTTCGAATCGTTTATTCACTCCTCCATAGCATGTAACAAGATTCTGGAGGTAGCGGACAAGGAAATCGGTAACATAGACCAATACAGTGTCTTCACACCGGCTTGTGTTGCAAATGCTTCCCAGTCAAAAATGTTGCTAAAGAAAAGACCAGTGAGTGACCTTAAGATTCTCCTTTCAATCTTACATTCTCAAGAGGTCTCAAATTCTCTGTTTTTTTTTCTTAGATGATTAGCCGTGTGAGCGAACAGTATGACCCTTGCACTGAGAAACACTCTATGGTATATTTCAATCTTCCAGAGGTTCAACAAGCCCTCCATGTCCCAGCTGGACGTGCACCATCCAAATGGGAAACTTGCAGGTTACATTTCACCTTTCAACATCTTAGAACTCTGACGTTGGAGGAAGTAAGCTTATAAAAGCTTAAGGCTTTGTAACAAAACTCTGATCTGAGCAGTTTTGGTATTGCAGTAATGTAGTGAATGAACACTGGAAAGACTCTCCTTCCTCGGTTGTAAACATTTACCACGAGCTTATAGCTGCTGGGCTACGGATTTGGGTTTTCAGGTCTCTATCTCTATATTTTGTGATGTAGTTCTTCAAGTTCTTAGCGTTTTGGTGGTTAAACTTTGTTTTTTCTTTGGTAACAGCGGAGACGCAGATGCTGTAGTGCCAGTCACATCAACCCGGTACAGCATAGATGCACTAAACCTTCGTCCTTTGAGTACCTATGGTCCTTGGTACATAGACGGACAGGTAAAACAAAATCAACTGAGAAAGTGAGAATCTTTGAGTTCTATGATTATGAAACCCTTTTTAACGGTTAGGATTTGAAACAGGTGGGAGGCTGGACTCAGCAATATGCAGGTCTGAACTTTGTGACTGTGAGAGGTGCAGGCCATGAAGTACCTTTGCACAGACCGAAGCAGGCTCTTGCCCTTTTCAAGGCATTCATATCTGGAACGCCATTGTCCGCACCAGAGACCAACATCAACCGGGACATGTCTGAACTCGTTAGTGACTCATGATTAGTTTTGATTTGATGAAATGCCAAATTGGAATTGTCAGTAGAAAACTTTCCAGTCATTGTAAGAATAAGAGAGTGAGTGAATAAATCAGAGTTTCAAGTGTTCTCTCGTTGGTTATTCAAACGGTTGTTGTTTGTTTGAAACATTTGAAGTTGGATTCTATTAATCAGAGTTTCAAGTGTTCTCTCGTTGGTCTTCTTTTTATGGTTCCACACAACTCAAGGAATTGAAAATTAAGTATGAATCTGACAGAAAGTAATATTGTGGGTAGGGAAAATAATTTGGAATTGTATTAGGGGTCTAACAGAAATGAAACTAAACCGCTGGGCTTGAGTTGATCCACGAGCCCTGAGCCCAAATTTTACAAGAATTAGGGGCTTTTATCAAATATTCTTCCGGTGCTTTCTTTTCGAAGTAAGAAATTGAAGAAACCAGTTTCCGTGGAATTGAATTTTACGGTCGGAGTTGGACATATTACTTCATGTAATTCATATCTTCTGTTCCTTATTTCTGCAACATTGTATGAATATCTAAGGTAAGGCTTTCATTTTTTTTCTTTACTTGGGAATTTTTCTTACCGAAATACCTCTTTTAAGGATGAGATCGATGATACCCCTTTTTAATTGAGGTTTTGCAACTTTTGGGTCGTGCTTTTTGTTGAAAGCTGAGTTTTTTTAATCCGAGTCGCTTCCTTTGCCGCCGTCTCGTTGTCATTCACGACGAGCTAGTTGAACGATCACATTTCAATTACTGGATTATAATTTAGGCTGGTAGCTGCAGCTTGTATGGTTCTCGTTTGCGGATCAATTTGGATTTTTTTTTTTGTGCTTCTGCTCTTCTGAAGCTTTGTCGTTGAGCATCGGTTTCATATCCATCTACACAGTAATCTAGAAAAAGATTTTTGATTTAAAAAACGACATTTGGTGCTTTAATGTTCTCTCTGAGATCACACTTTCTAGCTCTTTCTAGCTCTACACAGTAATCTAGAAAAAGATTTTTGATTTAAAAAACGACATTTGGTGCTTTAATCGTGTTATCTTTGCTGCAGATTTGTATTTGTCAAGATAGGTATTAACAAGATTGTACCAAAAGAATCATTTGAATCTTTGGATTCCGTTAACAGTTCTATACGCCTTTCAGCTAAGCAACAGGTTTTCTTAACGCAAGTTTTGAACTTCTTAGATAGAGGACAAGACAAGAGGCCAAACCAGCAGTAATCATGGTAATGGTGTCTAATTCTAGCCACCACAGCAAGGAAATAAATGTCAGACGGAGAATATCTGAAATGTATTCTTCCTCCCAATCTTTCTTTCTCTCGTCTCATGTCATGCTTGCCTGTCTATATATAGTGATATAGAACCCCCCAGATGAATCTATTTTGCGTTGTTCATCAATGACTGCTATCCTTTATAGTGCAAAATATTTCCCCATTGTCTTATAAGAATCATAAGGAATTAAAAAAAAAAAGATTCAAAGCACTTGATAAAACAATTTACCTTGTTTTTGGCACGGATTATAGACTCCATGGATTGTCTTCCAGTATTCGTTAGCATAAAAGTTGGATATTCTGGAGTCACATGAAAGAAGGGATGGGAACTAGGTTATCATAAGCTGCCATCTATTTGTTTTTTTATATAAGCTATGTAATTTTTTCGGGGAATACAGATACAATAAACGGGAAGAGGATTTTATGTCACTTAAGGACTACAATGACTACTTGGAAGAAGTGGAGTGCATGGGTTAGTTTCACTTGTCCTTACATTTTGTATTTATTTGTCACAAGACCAATGTATATATCTCCCTTTCCACAGTATTCGATTTGATAGATGGAATAAATGTTGAGGCGATTGAGGAGAAAATAAAGAGATACTCTCAAGAGAATGCTGAACAGATAATGGTTAACCGAGCACGCAAGGTATACCCTTACTTTTCTTCTTTATTTGAATAATGTTTCGGGGAAATGAAATGAAGAATATAAGCAGATATGAGGGGTGTGTGTTATGGTTCCTAGGTGTATTTCACTGTATCATCTTAATTTCCGACTTAAGCTTTTTGTCATTAGAAACTGAACGCAAGAAAAGCTGTACCAATAGAAATAGTCTTGTTGTATTCTCTATTTTGGACTCTCAGGTTTACTCTGCTATTTGCAGGCTGAAGAATTAACTGCAGCCTTGGCAGCTTGCAAGGCCCAACCTCCACAGACTGATGCTGATAAGGTAAATATGATTTTCACATCAACAAGAAGCTGATGATTGCTGACGAAGCTGAAACCTTTGCTTGTTTATTTATCTTTAGTCATCAAACCAGACTACGACTGGAACTGCATACGGTCAGGCTCCACGACCAACGGGAATGGGCCCACAACCTGTGCCTATAGGAGGAGGAGGAGGAGCAGAGCATCAACGTTACTCTATGGAAGACGAAGCATTGATGAGGCTCAAAGCAGAAAGAGCTCCGCGAGCTGGAGGGTTTTCTTTAGAGATAAGCAAGAGGAGGGCTTTAGAAGAAGCTTTTGCAAGCATTTGGGTTTGATTCCTCGAGAGATTTTGGTTTTATCTTTAATGAAGTGACCATGAGATCTTAAATGTTTTTTTTAATCTTGGAGTATGGAAGTAGTTAGAGTTTCATCGTTTTCTGTCTCAGCTCATTGTCTGTTCTTGTATTGGTTCTTTTCCTTTTTTGTATAGTTGACAAAACTCAATCATAGACATCATCAAGACAGTAAAATTTACAAAGGTAAAAACTCGGAAAATGTTTCCGTCAATATTATTCCAGTTGTCCCTCTGTAGTTATGCTTCGGAAGTAAGCCGTGAAGGTATAAGTTGGTCCGACCGAATTTTAACTATAGCTCAAATGGTCTCTGGTTTAGTAGAAACTAGAAAGAGATGAGTTATCTTGCTGCAGCGAATTAAGCCCTTCTTCCATCCACTCATTATCTCTCACGAAATAGAATCGTTCCGCTTAATCGTCGAGTTTGGATCTTCAACCTTATCGAGAGAAACTGGAACCTTTATGATTTTTGATTTCATCCGGCGCATGCAGATGTTTGGTAACGAGTGCTGATGGGTTCGTGTAGATTGTCCATTCCACTGGACCCATGCGACTCGAAAAGGTTTCATTTTTTTGCGAGCCCATTTCAGTGTCCTGATCAATTTCCAATTTTTTCAGTTAGACTCAGTTCTCTGATTAGGGTCAAGAAAATTCAAGTATCTCGTTTCGATATTGAAGCAAAAGAGACCGAGAATACTATTGATTCTGTAAGTGCAGCTGATGTGGAGAGAAGCTGGAGTTCTAAATTGAAAGGTAGTAGTGGTAATAAGAGAGGGGCAAAGAAAGATGTGGCTGGAAAGTTCAGTTCCCGAAGAGAAAGCAAAGATCTTGAACTTGACGATTTGTTTTTGAACAATGGTAGTACGGATGTTAATTACTCCGCTATTAAATCTGATTTGAGTTTACAGCATTACAATGCTATACTGAAACGGCTTGAGAGTTGCAGTGAGACTAATGCCGTCAAATTCTTTGATTGGATGAGATGTAAAGGAAAATTGGAAGGTAACTTTGGTGCTTACAGTTTGATTCTTAGAGTTTTTGGAAGGAGAGAAGAATGGGACCAAGCCGAGGATCTTATCAAAGAGTTGTATGGATTTCAGGACTTTCAGCAGAGTTTTCAGGTCTTCAACACAGTTATATATGCGTGTGCTAAAAAGGGAAATGTGAAATTAGGTTCAAAGTGGTTTCAGATGATGTTGGAGTTGGGTGTTCGACCAAATGTGGCTACAATAGGTATGCTCATGGGTCTTTATCGGAAGAACTGGAACGTTGAGGAAGCAGAATTCACATTTTTGCATATGAGAAAATTTGGGATCGTGTGTGAATCTGCTTACTCAGCAATGATAACGATTTACACGCGTTTGAGATTATATGGTAAAGCGGAGGAAGTTATACACCTGATGAAACAAGATAGAGTGAGGCTGAATCTAGAGAATTGGCTAGTGATGCTTAATGCTTATAGTCAGCAAGGCAAGATGGAGCAAGCTGAGTCTGTACTGATCTCTATGGAAGCAGCGGGTTTTGCTCCGAATATTATTGCATACAATACTCTAATCACTGGATATGGCAAAGTTTCTAAAATGGAGGCTGCAAAAAGTTTATTACACCGCGCTTGTGAAATTGGGCTCGAACCAGATGAAACAACATACAGGTCAATGATTGAAGGTTGGGGCCGCACTGACAATTACGAAGAGGCAAAACGTTACTATCACAAGCTGAAGCGATTGGGATATAAACCCAATTCATCCAATCTTTTTACTTTAATCAACTTACAGGCTAAATATGGAGACAGAGATGGTGCTGTTAAGACGATCGAAGATATGGTTAATGTCGGATGCCAATACTCCTCTATCCTTGGAATCCTTTTGCAGGCTTACGAAAAGGTTGGGAAGATTGATGTAGTGCCTTATGTTCTCAAAGGTTCTTTTCATAACCATATTCGTTTAAACCAGACGTCTTTCTCAATTCTAGTGATGGCATATACCAAACATGGTATGGTTGATGATTGTTTGGCGTTGTTGCGAGAGAAAAAGTGGAGAGACTCTGCATTTGAGTCCCACTTGTATCATCTGTTGATTTGCTCTTGCAAGGAATCTGGTAAACTTGATGATGCTGTGAAAATATACAACCAGACGATAGAATCTAATGAAGAGTTAAATCTGCACATTACATCCACAATGATTGACATTTACACTGTGATGGGCGAATTTGGTAAAGCGGAGAAGCTTTATTTAAAGTTAAAAACTTCTGGAATTGTGTTAGACAGGATTGGATTCAGCATCGTGGTGCGGATGTACGTCAAAGCTGGATCCTTGGAAGAAGCATGTTCTGTTCTAGAGATCATGGATGAGCGGAAAGACATTGTTCCGGATGTGTACTTGTTTCGTGATATGCTTCGGATATATCAGAAGTGTGGTCTTCAGGACAAACTACAGCATCTGTATTACAAGATTCGAAAGAGTGGGCTCCACTGGGATCAGGAGATGTACAATTGTGTTATAAACTGTTGTGCACGTGCTCTTCCGCTTGATGAACTCTCTAGAATCTTTGAGGAGATGATTCGATATGGATTTACTCCTAACACAGTCACAGTCAATGTCCTCCTTGATGTTTATGGTAAAGCCAAGCTCTTCAAAAAGGTCAAGGAGCTTTTCTTGTTAGCGAGAAGACATGGGGTTGTGGATGTAATATCTTACAACACCATTATAGCTGCCTACGGTCAGAACAAGGACTTCACAAACATGTCATCAGCCGTTAGGAATATGCAATTCGACGGGTTTTCTGTGTCTCTTGAAGCTTATAACTCTATGCTGGATGCATATGGGAAAGATAAACAGATGGAGAAATTCAGAAGCGTCTTGAAGAGAATGAAGGAGTCTACTTGTGAGACGGATCATTATACATATAATATCATGATCAATATCTATGGAGAGCAAGGATGGATTGATGAAGTCACGGATGTTCTGAAAGAATTGAAAGAAACTGGACTTGGTCCTGACTTGTGTAGCTATAACACGCTGATAAAGGCGTATGGTATTGGTGGAATGGTTGAAGAAGCTGTTGGGTTATTGAAGGAGATGAGGGGAAAAAAGATAACACCTGATAAAGTAACTTACACCAATCTGGTCACAGCTTTGCGCAGGAATGACGAATTTCTAGAGGCTATTAAATGGTCTTTGTGGATGAAGCAAATGGGTATATAAAATAGCTGATTCTTTGTGTTTTCTTTTGTCTATAATGGCTGTTTCTTTTGATAAAACCCCAATTGAGGCATGTTTACAGGACATAATAATTATTTTGTGGTTTCAAGATGTAATAATTATTACAAGACATAATAAAGAAGACGTATATACTAACTCTCAAGAGGCACAGAAGCAAGAATTGGTTACTTGCATTCAAAATCCACTTTAGCTGTCGTCTTGATACTTGTTAACCAAGAAACAATCTGAGCAACTGCGAGTCTTTTGCATTTCTTTCTCTACATTAGATATTAACGAAAAAAGCACCAAAAACGAAATGGAATCCACAAGATGATGTTTACATGGAAAATTTTTTGAGCTTTTTACAAAGAATTACAGATTTCGAGGCAAACAAAAAATAGAACACAATGACATAGACTTAAAACAAAATTAAAATCTTCGTGTTTCTTTGTATCATAGCCAGAAGTAAAGCATTGCCTGTTTCAGTAAACGTGCACAATATTTGTTAGTTCTAACGAAATACTGACTAAAGAATTTTACCAGTCAAAAAACCAGAGGCATATACCTCTTGAACAGAAACAATGGTTGGGTCAATCCAAGGCTGTAAATTCTCCATGGAATTCAAGCTCTTCGCTTCAGATGATTGCACAGAACTTAGCTCATCCTTCACTTTCTTCAGTAACCTAATCTCGTATTGCTTAATCACTCCACTAGTTTCAGGCTTTGATTCTGTGTTAGTTTTTCCTCGCTGAAGCCGCTCTACTCTCTGTCTTAACCGATGCAATTCAGCTTGATACTCTGAACGGTTTCTCTTACCGCTTATGTCTCTTGTCTGTTTAGATGATTTCTTTTCCATCTTTATCTGCTTTGACACCTTTATTACCAGTGTGTCATGTGTTTTACACAAACCATTTGCATCCTCATTTCTTTGTGTATCTTCTTGAATGTTTGACGAGCTTGCAAAATCTTCTTCTCCCTTGTTTAATCCAGTTCCCGACAATGAAGTTTTGTATTGATCTCGTATGGAATTTCTAAAATAGGTAAGCTCTTTCACTTGCTCATCTAGTTTCTTGATCTGCTCCCAATACACATTTAGGGAGTTCTTTCGTGAACCCAAGCTCTGCTCAATAACTTCCTTCTCCAAGGGAATCGAAAAATCTGTAACCAACTCGAGAGAGGGCGTTTGAGATCTATCACTCAATGACAGATGATTCATCTTCATATTCTCATCTAGACCATCATTCTCTTGAAACATAACATCTAAGCTACTAAAATCACTAAACCCCAAGCTCAAAAGCTGGCTTCTATAAGCTTCCACTTGACACTCAAGGCCAGTGATTTCATTCTCTTTCTGGTAAATAAAATCCTCCAAAAGCGCAAAAGACATCTCAGCGTGAGACATTCGCTCTTCGACCATTCTCTTGTACTGACCAGCTTCCATAGCCAGCTCAGCTTTCTCTCCTTGCAGCCTAAGAATCATAGACAAGGCCTCGCTCGCTGACGTTGCAGATGCTTCTCTCTCTGCATTCAACTCCTCTTGGAGCCTTTCAACTACTTTTTTGAGTTCATAAAGAGCGATTCTTAGGTCAGTTGTCTCAGCTCCGAGTAATTTAAAGCTGCGGCTTCGTTCTACCATATTTCTGCAAACACATAGAAAATACATAACTTTAGATGCATAATGTTCTGGAAAATATTACTTTATGGTCCCATAAAGTTGAAGAACAAGCAAAAAACTACAATCTTCTCGCATTTTTCACCAAAAGACGCAGTAGAATCTTAATAAGGGAAGAAAGAATCTCATTGTACCAGGTAGGTTGCAGAAAAAGAGCAATCTGCTTGATGACTAGTTTGAACAGAAGAAATGCTTCAGATAAGAAGATTTCTGGTAAATTACAGAAAATATCTAAACAAAGTGGAAATAATCCAAAAAGGAAATATAATCAATCAATACCACGCCAGACAAAAATCATCATGATTACAGAACATCTCAGAATATGTAAACAGAACAGAGTTCTTGAACTTGATTTTCGGCAGGAAAAAGAATCAATTTAGCAGTTCGAACGAGAAATTCTCAATAACAAAGAAAAATAAAATAAAAATAAAGGGTTTAATACGAAGAACCGTCAAAAATCAAGTAAAATAATGGATGATATGCTGGAATATCGAGCTGTTTCCGTATTGGTGAAATAATCTTGAATGATCAAAGCTTAATGTGCTTCTTTGATCTTGCGTGGGGCATATGTCATCTTTGATTGTGGTTTGAAAACTTCTTGTCACCAAATTCTAATCTTTTAAAGAAATTACAAAGAAAACAAAAAGAGAGATTTCAATGGCTCACTACAGAGCCCAAGTATTAGCTCCGATGGGACCTACGATTGCCGACTTCTTTTCTGTCACGTGCCAGACAAGGATTTGCAATTCTGGCTAAAATTCTATAATTCACGATTCACAAGTGAAATTCTACCCAGAATTGCAAATCTTTAAGAATCAGCAACTTAAATTAAGATGGATACAAACTCTGTTTGTGCAGATTCTAACATTCATATTTTGATTCCATCATCGTCTTCCTCAATTTCTTTGTAAGAGGCTCTCACCAAAAACATATTATACCTTTCACGCCTCGTATCGACGAAGGCCGAGACAAGACTGCAATTGATTCCCACTCTAAGCTACATACAACATCCTGCAGAATCCAATGTACCAGCTTTGAAAAACACATACTTGATCGAAGCAAACTAGTAGGTTGAAAGAGAGTTAGATGATGTTTTCACCTCCCACGCGTCCAACGTCGAACCTTTCTCCCTCCGCGGCGTAAACCTCCTTAATCGCCGCTCCTTCCACCAAATCAGCCATCAAAACGTGGAGGGAATTTGAAGACGTGGCTACAGAAACCACTTGTTTAAAAAGGAGCCACCACCAGCGACTTCCACGGAGGAAACCCGAGAAGATGAAATCCATGAAGATAACTTGACAGGTTCTTGTTCGCATTTCCTCTAGGGTTCGGGTCGTGCGACTGGATCTCGATTGACGAAGTATCACAGTCCGGTTCGATTCAAAGCGGATGCTTGTGGCAGCCATCTTACTCTATCTACATACTTGAATTGTGGTATCCTATAGACCTGGAGCGATTCCTGCATCTCCATGGCTCTAGATGTTTCTACTTTCTTGAGCTTCAGGAATACTCAAACAAAACTTATGGTTGGTAAATTAGAAGCTTTAGAAATGGCCGGTAAATTACCTAATTACCCTCAATCCTAATAAAAGGCATGGAGAATCTTTGGTTTCCGGGAAAGAGAAAATGCTGACCTTACAACACAATAGCTTCATCTCTCCTAACAACGGCAACCTCCGAAGTTTTGCTAATGTCTTCAAGAAAAATGACGTCATGGTAGTCACTGCAATGTCGAAAAGGAGAGACTTTCCAAAGAAATCAAACGAAAAAGGACCCTTCTTGCAAATCAAAGTCCCTAACACAACCATTGCTCGATCTGTTATCGCTGTTTTGGGTTTGGGATTCATCGATTCTGGGTTAGATACTTTTATACCCTCCAAGCTCAAAGTCAAGGCGCGAATATTGTAGAGTATGTAATTCTTATGAGTGTGTTCTTGTTAATCTCTCTTCAGGTATAGTGGTGATTGGTCAAGAATAGGTGTGATCTCCAAAGAAACAGAGGAACTGTTGAAGATTGCTGCTTTTCTTATTGTTCCTCTCTGCATTTTTCTTGCCCTTTCATTTTCCAATGAATCAGCCGAATAAAGCTCTGCTTAATTTTATCAGGATTAGTTACATTAGGTCTTATAAGATGAATCTGAATCATCTGATCATGGAATCTAGAAGCTTGAACATAACCTCAATACTTGTATGAGAAAGTGTCTGTGTTGCTTGCTGTATCATATATACCAGATAAAATAGAGAGTAAGATATCTCTTAGTTTCAACTCTCTCATAACTTCGTCTAAAAGTTCATCGAATATACTACAAAAACAAACTAAATTGACATAAGCATATCGAACAATGGACCAGATATCTTTTTTTGTAAGTAACAAAACCGAACAATAATAAATCAGATATACTTCTCCAAAATCCCAAATCATGTTTGATTGATTAATTGTTTATTATAGGTAGTACTGTGGTAAAGAAATTTAATAGCTAAAAGAAAAGTTTGGGGCATTTACGAAAATGTTTAGAAATGAAAGGTCTTTTGTATAAATTTGGAGGACATTGACTGATAATCCTTTGTGACTCTACAAATCTCCCGCCTTGATTTCCCTCCATATTTGTTTTTCATGTCTCTATGCTTTTCGCGTACCCACAAAGACAAAAGTAACAGTCTTCTTCTTCCTCTTGACTTCACGTGTTAAGATGCTAGATCTGGGCAACATTTCGATGTCGTCATCTGTGGCTCTCACTTGTTGTTCTGCTTTTTTGCCTGCGGCTTCAGGGCCGGAATTAGCTGAATCTATCGATTCACCGGATAACGTAGCCGGAGACTGCAATGGGAAACACATACCGATGCTTCCTCCGGAGGAAGAAGTCAGAGAAACTAACAATGCTAATGGAATCACTGCTTTTAGCGGGAAACAGGATCCATCTGGCCGAGTCAAGAAAGGGTTGATTCTGGAAGATCATGTGAGGGATTGGGTCAAGAGAAGAGTGAATTCCGGAGTATCCGAGTCGAGATGCTTCCTCCCTTTTCTTGTTGGAGCTAAGAAATTGGTTGTGTTTCTGTTTGTTTCCCTCTTTTTGGTGGTGAAATTGTGAGTTCTGCGATGGATTTTAGGATATATATATATACACGTACATATCGTTTGTTGAGTTATGAAGTTTGTGTGAAGAAGTAGAATAGGATCTTTGATGTGTATTTACCCCTTTTGGCTTTAGTCATCTCCGTTTAAGATTTCATATTAATCATTGCAAATTTGTTTCCCAGAATCATGTTGATATTGTTTGAGGATCAATTAGTGACACAGTGACTATATGGGATTTGGTGCCAGGCTGATTGTCTTGTTTGCCATAAGCTGGTGTACCCAGAAGAAGAAACGACGTGTACTGTTCGCGGCTGTCAAGGCGTTTATCACTCAAGCTGTGCAAAAGAAAGTTTTGGTTTTTCAAATCCGGGCAAATTTAGGTGCCCTCAACATGTAAGATCCTCGTTCATTGTTTAGATTTTAGAGAAGGAAAGTTTTTTTATTTTTGTTAGCTCGCTGTATATTCAATAAGCATATCATAGATGTCAGAAATGCACAAGGAAAAGATAGGCGATTGAATAAGATATTTAACCGTTAGTTCTAAGTAACAGTTATTAGGTAGGGAAATGAACTGGATTAGTTTTATTGCTAGTATCGTTCTAGTTCATCTGATCGAATGGTGCTCGCAGGAGTGCTTTGTCTGCAAGCAAAGAACCCAATGGAGATGTGTAAAGTGTCCAATGGCTGCTCACGATAAACACTCTCCATGGTCAAAAGAAATACTTCACCTGAAAGACCAACCAGGAAGAGCAGTTTGTTGGAGGCACCCAACTGATTGGAAGCTCGACACAAAGGTCGATCTTCTAGTGTACCTTTTTCATACGATCCTATCTGAAGCTTCTTACGATTCTTATTCTCATACAGACTCACTCACAGGACTGATACTATATCTGTTGGTTGAGCAGCATGCAGTTGCACAGAGTGAGATGGAGGTCAGTGTTTCTTTGCCACGTGCATCAAAAGAGTTACGGATGTTACTGTGAAATTAGGTAGTCTAGTGAAGGAGACTAGTTCTTACGTAAATAAAAAAAGGGAAGGGATCGAAAAGCTGGATATTTTCTTGTTAATACACAATTTCAAGAACTATGCAAGTAATTTTCATTTACTTTCAAACTTAGGAGGTATTTTGCCAGTTGCCTTTGCCTTATGTTGAAGAGGAGTTCAAGATTGACTTGACATGGAAAGATTCTGTTGCGAAAGATGACCTGCCTCCTTATGTGCACATCAAGCGCAGTATCCTTCATAGTTTCTAACATAACTTTCTCTAAATTCAATATTGCTACCTTATAAGTAGAAGATTCTCATTTCAGAGGTTTTTTGTCTTTTTTTGACTGAGTTAAGATATTTACTTTGTGAAGAAGAAGCGTGATAATGCTAATGATGGTGTTGGATGCACAAACTGTGGCCCAACTTGCTGTAGAAGCTGTGTTTGCAGGTATCTCGTTGATCAATCAACCAACCTCTGTCAAAAGCAAATGAAACTTCGCTTGAACAGTTTCTGTTTTGAAAAAAAATAAAAATCTTTCAGGGTTCAATGCGTAAGCTGTTCAAAGGGATGCGGATGTCCTGACACTTGTGGAAACAGACCGTTCCGCAAAGAAAAAAAGATCAAAATTGTTAAGGTAAAGCTACCCTCTAATTTAGGATTCCTGCAGTACACTCTTCTTGTTTTTGACATGTCTATGTTATTGTTTTTACAGACTGAACTTTGCGGTTGGGGAGTAGAAGCAGGAGAGTCCATCAACAAAGAGGATTTCATTGTGGAATACATTGGTGAAGGTAAACTATATTGTTTTGGTATTTGAGCCTTATGGTCGTGGTAGAAAGAGACAGATTTAATTGACCGTTCTAACTCTATCCACAGTGATTAGTGATGCTCAATGTGAGCAAAGGCTTTGGGATATGAAGCATAAAGGCATGAAAGACTTTTACATGTGTGAGATTCAAAAAGACTTCACGATTGATGCCACCTTCAAAGGGAACGCTTCTCGCTTTCTGAACCACAGTTGCAACCCTAACTGTGTACTGGAGAAGTGGTAAAGAACACGTTATATTATACCATATGAATATGTTGATGATGCTCGAGAGAGAGAAAGAGAATGGCTTGGCCTACTTCTTGTAATTATGTGTTGTTTTACAGGCAAGTTGAAGGTGAGATTCGTGTTGGTGTGTTTGCAGCTCGTCAAATAGAAGCAGGAGAGCCACTTACATATGACTACAGGTCAACTTGTGGCTCATCTCTTTACTCTTCTTCTTCACTGTGCTTATGATGAGCTTAAGCAATCTTAGATTCTATCTAATATATTAGCTTCATTTTTTGTTTTAGCAGATTTGTGCAATTTGGTCCTGAAGTAAAGTGCAACTGTGGTTCTGAAAACTGTCAAGGTTATCTTGGGACAAAGAGAAAAGAACCAAACTGTTTTGTTGTATCTTGGGGAGCAAAACGCAGAAGAGTGTCTCACCGACCATTAGCCCATAAATTGCAGCAAGATTAGCGTCAACAATCTCCGGCAGTATCAGTAAACAATGTGCTTGATGATTTGTATGTTTGTAATTTTGTTGTAATCTCTGTGGAGTAGTCTTTGTATCATTGTAACTTCAATATTCTTACGCACACAGACTACACTAATGAGCAAAAAACCCTTATTCTTTTATGCTTTGTTATATAGTTTCTCGTTTGACTGCTATTGCTTATAAGAATACTTTACTCTATAATGATCCTTTTGGTAATCTCAACATTCTCAGAAAAACCACAAGAGCCATAATCGTACAAAATTACTTATCAAATGAGATGGTAAGGAAAATGAAATACGGTCTACTCTACCTTCTTTAGTTACATATCTTTGAGCATAAAAGGTCAAATCCATGGCAATAGCAGTTATAAAATTGTGAGCCTAAGCTTCAGTTACAAGCACGAATGGTTCTACTAACCACTGTCTAAGTGAGCACATCTGCTTATATATGCACTTCAGCAGACTCTGATCTCTCTCTCTCTCTCTCTAGACAACAAAAAGGTCAAAAGGGACAAAAGAAGAGTAGAAGTCATTCAGCCCCAACTAACTTGAAGATATTCTTACTAGCTGATGCACATATTACATTGTTGCTTTGATTCCTCAGCATCTCTTCTTGAGCCGAGACATTCCCTTCCTTCAAAACAATGGAGAGATTGTTGAAGTCCAAAAATGACAAGTCATTGGCGTTTTAAAGCAGTACACGATTTTGAGATCCCATGCAAAGAGTAAAAGGCTTACTAGGCGAGAATATGCAGAAGCAAGAGACAAAAGTGTTGGGTACATATCAAGAACCGCTATGGCAGTTTCCTCTGTCACCTGCGGGACCTGCACCAAAAAGTTTTGGAAAATTGCAGAGAAAACCCACACTCCTTGTCAACCTAAATAAACCGTTCACGTATACTAACTGAATAAAGGTTTAGCAAGACTCAGTACCTGCATAAGCTGAATGGCAAATACATCGCTTATTGTCATTTTATCAAAGTCTTGACATCTTTTGACAAAACTATCAAAAGAAGGACACGAGGCCACGACTTTGCTCTGATCATCATCATTTACCTGTGACTTGTAGTATTGGTATATTGATTTAGTGAGATAACCGTATTTTCTTAGCGTCTCACCCAGGCCGTTTGTCCTCAGCACATCAAATCCCTCCAGAATCTCCGTCGTGAAGCAACTAGAGCATATAAATGTAAACAAACTTGGTTCCAAAGCTCAAAGAAGAATGCAAAACAAATCACAATCTTCTTTTAAAAGAAATTCTTACGCCGTTTTAATGCTTTCTGCTGCATCAGACTGGTTTGGGTCCCCTTCAAGAATGTATATCAGCTTCTTGAATCCTGAACTCTATTTAGAATTACAATTTAAGAAGAAATTGAGAAACAACCGTCTATGAAAGATATAGTAAGTTGAGAACTATATAGTTGAGAGCACACACACCTGAAGTCTAAGTTTTTGGTCCTTGTAACGATTATCTCTAATTGATGAGCGCATATCATCAACGTTCTTCCTCTCAACAATAAAGTCCAGAACATATTCAGTCTCATTGTACCTATGCCGAGCAATCCAGATACAATCCCCAACTGGTAATCGTCTAACCTACAGTTTCAACAGCATTTTCTAGTTAATTGGTCAAAATAGAAATCAGTTGCCATCTATCCAGGAATTTAAATGCAAACCTCAATCTTGATCTTGAATTCAAAGCATATGTTATCCATTATTTTCCTGGATCGTGATCTGTGAATAAGAAAGTATAGGTTAGAGTTATCAACAACACCGTGGATAAAATATTAGCACACTTTTATAACTAAACCATAAGAAAACCCGAATCAAAGAAACGAATAGGGAAGATTAAATGTTCCACAAACCCCTTATTGGCAAACTGTTCACGATCATCCAATATCAGAATCACATCATATGCTTCCTCAAACGCTTCTCCAAATGCAAGGGGAGGAAGGCGTGGAATATTTTTAGCTCCTTCGGTTCCATCTGACGTTAACTTTGTAACCAGGAAACAGTAAGGAACAAGTAACGCTGATTAGCAATCAAGTTGTTGCTGATCACTAAAAAAATATAGGTAATAATCTACTGAACTCAAATGGTTACATACAGAAGATGACCAGGGTTTCCAGGGATGACTTGAACCAGATGAACAAGATTTTAAGGCGTTTTTATCATTGCAAGAGCGGAACTTCTTAGCACGAGATCCATCAAGATCAACTTGACCTGTAATATTGTAGTTTCTTCTTCATTACATGAAATATCAACTAAGGATATTATAACTTATGCTTGCTAAAGACCGTACAGGTTTGTGCTCTAGAAGACCCTGCTGAATCTTTTCCTTTATTTCGACAGCCCGAACTGGAGTTATAAACTTCTGCTTGACGAAGATGGCACATTACAGATAGCCAGAGAGTTGACGGATCTTTGTCCTGAGATCCATCTGCAATCTCTATGAATGCAGCAGCCACTTGTTCTTTAGAATAACCAAAGGCTGTAAACTAAAGTAAAACAAAAATTAACACTAAAACAACATATCGTCACCTCAACATCAAGTAACACTGTATAAGCAAACTGAAGCTTTAAATATTACTATGAAAGATACCTTTTCAAGAATATCACTTGGAATGGCTGATTGTGCCCTAGAACTTGGATCAGCATATGGCTGTTCTTCCCTCATGGTAAAAGAGGAGGTGGAAGTTTGACTAGGCGTTTTTCTAGCTTGCTGTGCAGGATCCATTTCCTCATTGGATAAGATGTCAACTGCATTAGGTAATCCAGATCGCACGCTACATTCATTTGCTATTTCCCGACCTTCAACTGTTAGCATGTACCTAGAAAAAGAAACAATAATGTCTCAAGGTAAGGTCCATTTGTCTACAAAAATACAACCCAGGGGTACCAAAAAACACAAGGAAAGGTTTTAGAAATATGTCTTTACTTTGCTGGGTTGCTAAATTTCACCACTAATCCCTTCTGTATAAGTGTCGACATGCAGCTCCATCCACTATACCATTCCCTCTTAGAGTTTCCAAGTCCTGATTTACCTTTTCCTTTCTCTGGCCTAGTCAAAAGAACTAAAGAATAAACATACAGCAAAGATTGGGTACAAAATCAACAGTTTAGAGGATGGGAACGTGATTGATTCTTACCCAACAGGAGCGTGTGAGAGCCCACTCGCTTCAGCAGCATCAATAAGCTCTTGTTTACGCATGAATTCTTTTCCATTTGCAGTCCTTCTGGTAAAAAAAACAACATAATGGTCCTGAAGAAGAGTTTACGGAAGTGAAAGATACATTGTGAGGAAAATAAACAAGTAAAAAACCTGTGCAACGTTATTAGTAAGGCATACGCCACAGAATTTCTTTGCGGTATGTACCGTGTTTTCCCCTTGGCTTTTTTTCCTGAACAAAATAAAAGCACCATACATGAAAACATTACATTGATATTTCATATAAGCAGAGTAATATAGACACCATTACCAGCATGATTTTCAGGTAAATCTTCTTGCTCAGAACTTCCAGTTGCAGTATCAAAATATCCTTGCATGAGCTTAACCATCCACTTGCCAAAGCCCCTATGCAATGAATCCAGAGAAGATCAAGAAACACACATTTGATTGGATACAAACAAAGACACCCAAAAACTAAAACTAGTTGTTAGATCTGTTTTGCTTTTGAAAAGCTTAAGAAACCAAAATAGATATAAACAAACATTTTCCCTGAAACAAACACTTTGATATCCTCCGATTACAAAACAATAAGAAACAAACGGATTATCTGACTTTTGAACAATTAACGCCAGATAAAACAAAAACAACCCCTTAGCTAAAACCTATATTAACATGAATCAGCAACGCATGTGAAGTCCATATAAAAAGAAAAATATAGAAATGAGCTATGGAAGAGTATCTTATTGTCACTGAATCATTCAACTACTCAATCAGAAGAATTTCGAACCAAAAACACAAAAAGGTCACAACTTTTCCATAAAATAGAAGAAAAAAGGCAGCAAGAACAGTAGAAAACCTAGGAAACGACATTTCCCTAACACCATAATTTCAAAGAAAAGAGAAGAAAAAGAAAGCAAGAAACTACTTGATCTGCGACAAGTCTTTGAGCGTGCTGATGGGATCCTTGGCGTCGCAGACATTTCTATAGGCCCTTAAAAATGTCCTCTCCAGATTCTCCGACAACCCCTTAGGCTTATCTGCGTGCTCTCGCTTCTTCTGCAACACATAATCCGCTAAACCTTGATTCTCTGAACACAGTACCCTTCTCTCGTCATCCATCACCACTCACTCAATAGAGTTTCAACAAATGAGAAGATCAAGAGATTCGTTGATGCATAGCAAGACTGGACCTTTGATTTTCCGGAGGAGTGAAAAGCGCATTTAGAGCTTTTCTTTAAAAAAAGATTCAAAATTTGGGAATCCGACTAAACTACGTTGAGTACGGTTAGGACGTGACTAGTCGATAGCTTCTGTTTGGTGCAGACTCTGCAGAAACTTTATTGATTAATATTGAAACTTTTCCTCTTATCTTACGAGGGCTCAAATGCCCTATTTTTAAAAACATTTATACCCTCACTTATTCTATATACCTTATTAAATATAAATTTCCGAAAATACATTTACTTATTCTTATTTCTATTTATTAATTTATCTTTAATTTTTAATAAATTAATTAAATAAAAAACATAAAATAAAAAAAAAAATCTGATAAATTACGATTTCGAAAATCGATTAATTTTTACTGATTACGAAAGTAAAACTAATAAAACTAGTAAAACTAATATAACTAGTAAAATTATTAGAACTAATATTATTAAAAAAATTATAACTGAGGATTTAAATGATATTGACAAGTATTGTTGTGTACATGCAACATTTGCTATTATAAACTGGAGAACGGCGTAAACGGATTAATAATAAAATGGTACCAAAATAAAATTTGACATAATTATTCTTTGAAAACGCTAGTATTTTATATTTTTTATTCTATTATTTTTAAAACTGATTTTCCCCTTGAAAATATAATTTTTTTTGTACAACTATGTAACACTAGTATTATCGTAAGGTTGTACTACCATTATATCAAAAAACTGAATAACATTAATATTACCGAGACAAGAGATACAAGTACATAACATTAGTATTACTGTTATTGAAAACTTTCAAGTGAAAAGTTGAATTTGATTTAAAAAATTTATTACAAAACAAACAAAAAGGTTAAAATAAATTAGTGTGTTATCTAAGAAACTATAAAATCTCAAAATCATTTATTAAATATAAAAATTAAAATTCAAGACATACTATTGTCTTATAAGAATATATTCTACTATACACCTTATATTTTTATAAACACTTTGTTATAATCATTCATTTTAATAACAGAAACACACATAAAAGAAGTTTCAAGAAATATCAATATACAAAGTCATAAAAAACATAATTTAACTTATTATAAACAACTATAAAACTAAAAGATAATAAAAATTTTATAGGCAAAACTAATTTAAATCGAAAACACCCAAAAGTAATACTATGTGCAAAATCCGTATTACTAAAAGTTTCTGTAATACTAATTGTTAATTGACGGCACCCAAAAAGGAAATGGCGGCTACAAAAAAAAGACGGCTCCCAAAAATAGAAAGTGCCCAGAAAAAATAAAAAAAAAATATTTTTTATAAAAAAAACAAATTAGCTTTACTATAATTATTTGATTAAAAGTAATTTTTAAAATTGAATAAAATTTGTTTAAGTTAAAAATTATTTTTTAAAATTTAGTAGAAATTAAACCACAACTGTTTAAAATGTTTAAACTCAAATTATTTATCAAAAATAATGAACAATAGTTCTTAAAAAATTTTAAATTCATATTAGTCTAAAAAATAACAACCTTAGTTTTAAGTAATTTTACCAAATCTTACGAGTTTTTCAATGTTAGATAAACAATAAATTTAGATAGAACGAGTAAACGATCTCAATCAATATTCTTTCTTCACGTTAGCCACCTTGTGTATGGAGTGTTCACAACTCCGGAAAGATTCTTTTTCCTCTTTCTACTGAATGTTCGTTATAAAGTACGAGTTTCACGCTCGGTTGGAAACTCGGTTGGGATTTCGGTCGGTTCTTGACTTTTAGCTCATTCCTCCCCTAAATCACTTACTCCCTCTCCAACACTTTGCACTTCATATTTGTATTTCGAACTCTATAGTCGAAATAATCTTACAATTAGTGTTACTCAATATTATAAAGTATTATTTTCTCCTCGCATCTAATTAAGAGAAAACGCATTTACTATTTCCACATCAACGGTTGTATCTTCATCCATTAGTGGACTTTTTTCCATGCTTTTAGCACTTTTCTCCAAATCACCTAATCCATCATTGTCTTTCGAACCCTATGCTCGAAAAAAACTTACAATTAGTGTTACTCAATATTACCAAAAATTACATTTGCCTTGCATCTAAATAAGAGAAATTATGTTACTATTTCTGTATCATCCGTTGTATCTTCTTTTTGCCTTGGACTTTTCTGCAAATCCTACAATACAAATGTAGTTATAGTAAGTGATTCTTCATCATGGGATGGAACTAATATACTCTAAATTTTCTAAAAAAAAATAAATGTGTAATTCAGTTTAACATATTACAAATATAAAATAGTAACATTATGGATAACTAACCTTAGTGTTACCAAGTGTTTTCTTTATCTCATCAAGAGTGAAGTTTTTCATACCATCTCGTGGGGATCTTAATTTTTTTGGTGTATTTTGACGATTGAAAGTACATCTTCAGCGGCTGCCTCAGTTTCCTCAGCGGAATCTTTCAAAACGTAAGCACTTTTCCCAAGTGTTACAATTTAAATTAATAAGTTTTGTTTAATAGTTTTATCTAGTTTTACTTAATGTTACTAATCTCAAAAAAAAATTTTTACCAAATTTCGATTTTAAAAAATAGTTTTTTAAAAAAAGAAACCGGGTTAACTTGGTTTAAACGGGTTTATGTGGATATATGTTAGTTGGATCTGTAATTATTTCTAACTTTTAGGTTTTTTCGTCATTTACCTATTTTTCATTTAAAAATAAATGTTTAATAATAAAAGAGACATTTGAGGATTTCTTTTAACTTTTAGGAGGTATTAGAGCATTTGATTCCGATTAAATCCTCAAACAAATAATCTCATATATCTCACTCTTAAAAAACATTTATTCTTAAACAAAGATGGAGACAATTAGTCTTTACCCACTTATACAATATCCTGCCTTATGTTTGCCATCTAATTTCATTGTCAAAATCACGGCGACTATTAGGATTTTTTGGTGGTCTTCCCTTGTAAATAAAAGAAAGATTCTTTAGATTGCCGACACTCAAATTTTGAATCAGTTTTGATTCTTCTTCCTTTTACATTTTTTGGGGTTTAATACTGTGTTTGTCATTTACTTGCATTTTTCCTATTAGATATAACAAGTTCATGCATTGGCTGCAATGGCGTAGTTGTATTTACGAGGAAACTAATCAGAATCTCAGAGAAATTTTCAATTCTTTTGTCACATGAAACCAATAGGAAAAGAAAAACACTGAAACTCTACAAATTCCAACGCAAAAATAAACAAACACGATCACATGTAACACAAACTCTACATGCTTGCACTGTGCCCACTAATTAAGCCATGACATTATATAAACCGTAAACCCCCTTCATCAACTTTTTCAAACCAAAAGCTAAAAGGGAAGAAATGGGTACAAGTTATCGAGTTTTGATTGGTCTAACAATGATTCTTGTAATATCAGGAACACTACTAGTTTCAGGGCAAAGAACGTGTCAAGGAGACATAGAAGGTCTGATGAAAGAATGTGCGGTCTACGTGCAGCGTCCAGGTCCTAAGGTAAACCCTTCTGCAGCGTGTTGCAGAGTCGTTAAGAGATCAGACATCCTTTGCGCATGTGGTCGTGTCACAGACTCAGTCCAGAAAATGATAGACATGGGTAAGGTTGTTCATGTCACTGCCTTTTGTGGCAAGCCTCTCACTCATGGTACTAAGTGTGGAAGTAAGATCTATTAATCCATCGTGTTTTAATCTTGTAAAAAAAACTTTGAAGGCATTCACCACGAGAACTAATTTGTTCTTGATGTTTCTTGTGTGGTAGGTTACATTGTGCCATGAGATCTGTGACCAGAGATAATAAGAGATAATTAAGGGTTTGTGGAAAGAATTGTTTTGGTTCGTGGAGTTTACTCTTGTAATCGCTAAAAAAAAGGTTTAATGAAATAATATGTAAGTTCTTTGTTCTGAGTCGAAAGACGAAAACTATCGATACTGTCGAGATTTGATGCCATTTTAATGTGGTTTCACTATAAATAGGATTACTTCAATGACAAGAAAGCCAAGTAACATTAGGTAGGAATTCAGAAATAACAAGTTTATGAAGTAATAAAAGTATGAATCAGATTAAAACATTTCAATCTCGAGGAATCAACACAAAACTTTCAGTGTACCCTAAAACTATTTACCTACTGAAAGATCATTCTTCAAAGTTCTTATATAAGAAGCAGAATATACAACCAAAATACACAGCACTAAGCCGAGAAACATGCTGACCTAGACACAGTAACTTGGGTTTAACAATTGATCATGCATTTGATCCATCCTGGACATCTTCTTGCCTGCCAATATATGCACACAAATGTTAATTGGGGACATATAAGCTTAAATATTTAAAACAGTGAAAACATCAAAATTTCAGTCTTTGTAGGTAAGTTACAAAACTTCCCCTGCCAGACATGTTGCTGAGTACACTTTCTAAAGACCCCCTCAAACATAGCAGATGTAAAAGTCCTACCAGCATCAACAACGGCGATATTATTTCTGAAGCTTGAATTGGTGGGCACATCTAATTAGAGATGAATTCGGGTGAATGCAGCCAAGGTCGGAAATTCGGCCTGAGAACGCATAATATGAACAACCACAATATGACAAGAAAGATGGGAGACAGAACTATGGCACGGAGAGAACAATGCAGGCTAGAAACGTTTGGAACATCTTGGAGTTGTATTTTCTGGAGGAGCTGCACAAAAGGAGAACAGGAAAGCAAAGCTTGCAAAGTTGCATTGAGGAAGCATAAATTTCCGGCGTTTATTAACCCTCTTGGTGTAAAGTCTTTAATGGACGAAACAGATTCAGTATGACCGATCTGGTTGTTCTTTCTGGAATGCTGCATGATGAAGAGTCAATTGACAAAATTTCACTGTCGTTTTTGGTGTTTGAAGACGTTAATTCCGACCAGTTTTGTCGGCTGTGTTTCCTTATTAGAGGAATTGCTAAAGAAGTTTCCTTATTGATATAACAATTTTATCATAAAGAAATTTGTTTCTTTTCTGCTCTTTGGATTCAATCTTTTAAGTTATAAGTTTTCTTTTTAGGACATTTGGCTTCTTCGTAGAACTTAGCTTACGGAATTTACTACAAAAAAAACCACAAATTTCTAAGACCATCATGTGACTCCGTTAATGTTGTCATTTTAGTTATATCAAAATTTCTCATTCATTTCAGTAACTTTTTTCAACTCAAAATAGATGAAAAATCTTTTGATTTATTTAACTCGACCGTCACAACAATTCACACAAAGCCAAAAAAAAAACCCTTTACTAAACCCTTTGAAATTATTTTTCAAGCAACAACAGAAAGCAAGAATATCCACCAATTTTAAAACAGGTGAATGTATTCAGGTTTCATCTTAAAGAAGAAGAAGAATTGTTCTGTACCCACTCAACTAGTGTCGCAACTCCAAACCCAGTCGCAGCTTTCTTCTTCTCATTCCAAACCGGTCCAGCCATATCTATGTGCATCCACTCAACCTTCTCGCTAACAAACTGCAATCATTCACCACACCATTAGAGAACAAATAATGCAAAGTATTCAAGTGTGTGCGCTCTGTTTCTCTCCTATCAAATTCCCTCACCTGTTTCAAGAAGAGAGCTGCAGTGATCGATCCACCTGCACGCCCTCCTGTATTAACCATATCTGCAACACCCGATTTCATCATCTCCCAATAACTCTCTTCCAAAGGCATTCTCCATAGCTTCTCACCACTCCTCTCTGATGCAGCAATCACCTCCTTTGCAAGCTCATCATTAGGCGTATATATCCCTGCAGAGAAACAAAATGGCAAACCGATATCCAATTCATCATGAGTGAACTCAATGTTATTCTGTCTATTTTTAACACAGGCCTATGTACCTGCCATTGATGTTCCAAGAGCAACAACACAAGCCCCGGTCAACGTTGCAAGGTCAACAATCTGCAAATATATGTTCCAAGTTGAGGAAAAAAACCAACGACCTCATCTAGCTTCTATGTGTCAATAAAAGGAAAAATCTTTTAAACAATACCTTATCGACTCCCTGGTTGCAAGCATAAACTAGAGCATCTGCCAATGTCAGCCTACCTTCAGCATCTGTGTTGTTGACCTGCATAATTACCGCCAACAATAGTTTGAAAATAAAATACAATGGAGAGATCAGATCTTTTAAAGCTGAACTCATATAGGAAACAATGTTATGATACCTCAATTGTCTTTCCGTTTGAGGCTGTGATGACGTCTCCAGGTCTCATTCCAGTACCGCTTATCATATTCTCACACGCTGCGACAATGAAGTGCACCTGATTATGCAAAGAAGCATTTGTTTAGGGATACTACTCACTTAGCTCAAAAAATTCAAGCTTCGCGTGATAAACTTACCTCAACACCAGGAGGCTTAATTTGACCGATAGCTTTTGCAGCGCCAAGAACAGCAGCTGAACCTCCCATATCAAATTTCATGAGCTCGATTGAGCATCCAGGCCCAGTCTTAATGTTGTAGCCACCACTGTGAACCAAATAAAAACCGTTATAGTCAATAACCAACAGATATTAAGAGAAAGAGATTGATGTGGCGAACAAAAGACAGCTACTCTACCTGTCAAATGTCAACCCTTTTCCAACAAGAGCAAGCTTGGTCTTGACAGGGCCGCTAGAAGGTTTGTAGACAAGGTGGATGAAATGAGGTGGATTAGCTGAAGCAGCAGCAACAGCGAGATATGAACCCATCTTCAATTCTTTGCACTGCTCCTCGTTCAAAATGTTTGCAGTCATGACATCACTGTACATGGAAGCCAGATTTGAGGCCTCCTCAGCTAGTACAGCTGCAAGATACAATGTCGCAGCAGATTAAAGGCCATATGTTTGAACTAAAAGTCTAAAAGTTCAATAGCATGATGGTCACATTATATATTAAAAACATGAAAATCTATAGACTTTGCGCTCAAGAAACAATCCATACCAGGAGTGAGAACATTCGCCGGAGAATTTACAAGTTCTTTCCCGAAAATTACGCCATAAGAAACATCTTCGGCATACTTAAGCTTCTTCTCTAGTTCAGGTCCAGTTCCAAAACCAATGATATCCACAGTTTTGAGAGATGGTTTCTTTGACTCCGACTTATACCTGCTGTCTTCAAACAAACCAAGCAATGTACCTGTCACACGTAAACAACGATTCCACAGAAATGTCAGTTCCAAAACGGTGATGAACAGAGAATCCTTCTCCTGTTGTAGTAGAAGATATCACAATAGCATAAAAAGAACACCTGAAGCTATAGCTGAAGCAGAGCTGAGCTTGGATTCATCAGAAATACTCTCTGAGGAAGCAATCACAATTGCAACGCTGCTAGCTTGAGAAACTTTTGCAGCTGCAGCAACAGCCTCGCCGAGGCTCTGAAAAGCCAAAAAAGATGAAGCAGATTTTCCAAGACCGATCAAACCGACCCGCTTGGACCCGAGACCCGCAAGCCTAAGAACTGTTGCCTGGCCGGGCTTACCGGAGAAATCTTCCTCAGACGAGACATCAGCGAGAAGTCCACCCAAGTGAGCATCGAGCTTCTTCAGTATCGGGTTCTCGAATTTGGAGTTCACGTCCTTAGCCAAATCTTTCTCCGTCACACCAACCGCGAGTATGTCACCTTTCCATTCCGTCACGTCGATCTCCTTCCCGGAGAATGAGATCTGATACAGAACATCGACGAATCAATATCCAATTAATACCCAGCTGATTGCGAAATCTAATTAAATAACGTTTTGAAGTAAGTAAATTCTGCGGATCTTACAAAGAGGGAAGTTAACCAGCAAATAAACAATCAAATCGACATAAAATCCACCAAGTAGCCACTTTTATCGAGTTTTGCACACATAATAACAAACGAACGAACATCACATAAGCAACAAAAATAAACCTTAGGATGATGGACGGAGTTGGGCTGAGTGAGGCCGAGAGTAGCGTGTGCGATAGTGTGAGCCATAGCTCTGGCTCTAGAAGAACAGTAGACAGGCGTACCGGCGAAAGCGAGCCTAAGGCGAGGCGGTAACCGGAAGCGGACAAATGACGAAGTGTAAGGCGAAGGAGAAGAGGAGAAGGAGCGGAAATGGAAGCGAGAAGAAGAAGCAAAGGACGTAACCAAAGTGACAGCCATTTGAGAAGCGCTGCAAGTGAGCTTCTTACATTTATAAGGAGACGAAGCCGCTGTGTGCAATTCGCTGATGATGAACCTGACTCACTATTCAGTTTATCCGACCCAGCCTACCCATTTCGAGTCCGTATCCGACCCAGCCTACCCGTTTCGAGTCCGTATTCGACCCGATCTTAGCATGTATGCTTGTTTATCATTTTTGGAATCCTTTCAACATAAATATGAACTTTCTCTTGATTATCATTTTTGAAACATTATATGCTTTTTTCCTTAAACATCATATGCTTTAGTCTATTCGTACTAAATTGCGACTGTTATTTTTTTGGCTCCATATTGCTACTGTTTTAAGTTAAGCTCTACATGCATTTTTTATACAAATTAAATACTGTTTATACATTATTAAAAGCTCATAAACTCAAAAACTGTTCAAATATTATTCCTTCTCCATATCTGTGAGAAGATAATGAAGAGAGATGCTCGTACAAAGCGAAGCTTACGGAGGTGAAAGAGATGTTACATCTTTATTTTCTGAAACAAAAACAAACAGTTTTCCCGAAAGCCTGAGCCAGTTTAAATACAAATGACGAGCAAATCAAAACAGCGACGAGAACAAGATAGCCAAAGGCTTCCACATTTCATATCTCAGAAGCCTAGTAATTACTTCTAAACTAGTTACCAAGAAGGACTCTTCGTTCTTTAAGTGACTTTGGAATCTTTTTCTAAGAAAAACTTCACGAAAAGGAAAAGAAAGAAACCATTGTTATTGTTGGCAAAAAGAGAGATGAGCTTACTTCAAATGTATCGGCATCAAGAAAAGAAAAGAAAAAGCATATCATCTCTAAGCAACTAGCTCTTGCTCTGTATCAGCTGCCTTGGAAAGCTTATGGGCAATCTTTTGTTCTGGTTTCTCAATTCCTTGTATATCGGTTATTCTCAACTTCGTTAATTCCTGGACACAAGTGTTGAATGATCATAAAACAACTAACATATTACATGGAAACAACTGGAAGAAAGGTAAAGGAGGAAGGTGAAACAAATAAGGAAATTATAAAGTATACCTGTCGATGTCCTCTTGTTCTCCTATAATTCTTCCTTCGTTTCTTTTTGAAAATGAGTACTTTTTCATCCAATGCCTGTCATCCATTAAGGTATTCAATTATTTACTCGGAAAATAGAAACAGGCTGAGCTAAAGCATTCAGATCCTGTAGCTTTAGACGATTGATGAGCTAATCTAACACCTTGTTTTTCATACATATTGCCGCAAGACTTTCTAACTCTTATTAGCAGCTGATTTGAGTTAGCTTTTCTAGTCCATTATCAGATTCAGCAAGCAAGTTTCATCACCAAAAGAAAGGCTTTCTTGTGTACTTGCAATATCACCAATCATCCTCTAATCAAGTGTCAATTTTTTCTTACGCGAAGTTTCGTTACCATTATAAAAGCACCAAGCAAGGCAATAAGACACTTACATGCTCTTCTACTACAGCATGAACAGTCGCATCTGGCAAGATAGGCCGACCAATAATCGTCTTGTTTGCCGAACCCAATAGAAGAACCTTGGTCAGTATCAACTGCAAGGGGAAAGAAAGAGGCAAGGGTTTATCAACAATTATAAATCCTATAAACAAAAACAAATGCTGATTTCTAGAAATGTTTAATTTTTTCTTATGATAAATAATTGCACTTTGGAGAGAAGAATAGCAAAGATCTGAAGAGTAGAATAATCTTTATGAAGAAGATCAGAGAAGCTCGCATACCTTATCATTTATGTCACAGAATTTCAATTTCTCGGTGAAAATGGAGTCACCGTTGCTTACTTTAAACTGATGTGAACCGATCTACAGGAGAGCAATAGACATTCGATGACAGTGAGAGTGTTAAATAAAAATGGGAAAAAATGATCTAAAGAGCAGAGACTAAACCTGAACAACGGCGAAAACTGGTTCATAAGGTTTGAAGAGACGCTCCGAAGGTTTGAGAGGACCCATCACTTTGTATCCTATCTCCGCCGCCTCTTCCACTTTCTCCGCCGGTGAAAATTCCCTTTCTACTTCCATCTCCGCTGAATCCTCGAAATCATCATCGTCCTCTTCTTCACTGCTTTCTTCGCCTTCATCAGTATCGTTTGTGTTCGACGAGAAACGGCGATGTTGGGAGCGATACCAAAGACTGGACAATTGTAAATCCTTAGTGAGGACTCGATTCGGAATTAGAGTCTCATGACAAATGCTGGTCTCGAAAGGTTCTACCCCCAGAAGTGAAGAGATCGAGCGCGTCTGGTTAATGAAAAAAACCGTCGGAGCGCGGCGGCTCAGCTCGCGAAGGCATCGAAGACTCGCCATCGGAGAGCACTAATAGACTAGGGTTTACGCAGATTAGAGAGAGGGAGGGTTTTGTTTTCGTCCTTTTGTCTAATTCAAGTTTCAGAAGACCCTCGGCACGAGCCAGAGGCACATTCACTGACGACTATCAAAATTACACAACACATTATAAAACAATATATCAATAGGCATGTTAACAATTTAAACTACGACTAAATACAGCCCCGATTTCTTATAAATAACTATAGATTATAAATATTCTTGTTTTTATTATTATTATATAGCAAGAACAAGGAGGCGAAAATCGAGTCTCTAACTCATAAATACATATAATCAGCATTGCTTGATTTCGAATCCAATGCTCAACAACGTCCGAGCCGATTCCATGACTTTCTCGCCACCAACATCCAATGCTTCACTGCTTTGCTTCTCACTTTCTCGTCCCCCCGAGCACTGGCTTGAGGTGGGAATGTTAACATGATTGTCTGGCCTGGTTCTCATGGATGTTGGAGCGGCTGCAGCCACGAGCATGGAGCTAGGAGGACCATGACGTTTTTTTGGCACCGGCATGTCGTGGTTGTGTACTTCTTTATATGTGATTATTACAGCTGTTCTGTTATCTACTGCTGTCTCAATGTGTTTACGGACAGGACATCCGGCAGAAGTACATCGGTAGTAGTTCCTGAATGTTTGGAACAGAGTTAATCAATCATCATGGGAATTGAAAAGAAAAAAAACTCATCCGTGTACAACAAAATGGGTAATGCATTTTAGTTTAGAGACCTTGGATTAGGATTTCCTTTCACCATTTTCTGCCCGTATTTACGCCATCTGTATCCATCACCAGAGATTCCAACATCACCAGCTGCATGTACTACGATTTTATGTTTCTTTCCAGGTTTGGAGACAGAATCTGAACTTTGTGAGTTTTCTTTTTTCAGTCTGAAATATACCAAAAAGAGACGGAAGTCTACAAAATTTCATCTTTCAAAGTAAAGGGGAGAACGAAAATCCAAAATTCTATAAACTTGCCTTCGTTTTGGCTCTGGTTCCTCCACAGCTTCATTCTCATAATGTCTCTTCTGTTCAACGATTGTTTGTGATTCACACATGTTTTTTTTAGTAGAAGCAGATGTATTTGAACCGCTAGAGAATATTGCTAGCTCTTCTACTGCTGCATTGTCCTCTGAAACAGGCCGGATAGCTGATGCAGCTCTAATCTCTCTTGGGGAGAAGCTATTTTTCCGGGGAGGTTCATGACTATGCAAACCTTTGTTAACAATCTCCATCACTTTTCCTGAATCATTGGAGCATTCAATTTTTTTAGCACAACAATCATAATAAGTACACCTGTAGTAGCTCCGTGATCCCTTAGGACTTTTAACCTGCTTCTGCCCATACTTTCTCCAATTGTAACCATCACGAGCTGGTGTCTTCAAAACAGAAGAAACCAACAACTTGTTATCCACCTGAGAATCAGTTCTTTGCTCTTGTTTAGTAGGAACTGAAACCAGTGATAGGCCAACTGAAGCAGCAGAAGGATCCAAAGATAGGGATGGATCCACCATTGATGGATCAGACAAAGCAGTCAAACAAGGAGATGTTTCTACTTCACGGTTTTCTACTGCCACTTTATCAACTGGCATAATTGCATTGACGACCATTTCCTTGACGCTATCTGTCTCCTGCCAATGTGTCACAAAAAAAACAGTTAAAGGTCAAAGACTTTGTAACTTGAAAACAATGATTCTTGTGCTAATAAGTATCAAGCGCACTTGGGAGTAACTATCAAATTGATACAGGTTGATCTTTCTTAGAGGCTAAACCATTATGATAACTCCTCTTCCCGTGTACTTGCATCCATCCGATTTTTAAAAGACAAAAACTTTTCTTCTTCTTATTAATGAGAAATCAATAATCTCAATTGCAAGTCATACAAACTAACTAGAGCAATTTGTCATAAACTAATCTGCTCCTTATAACGCATACGTCATAACATCGAGCACATTGAAGTGAATTTGTAGATTTCATAACTTCAGCTTCCACAATTTCTATCACAATCGATGCCAATGAGATAATCTAAGTTCTTAGTGTTAAGAAAATTTACAGTCCAGTGAAAATAAGAACAGTCTCGGGCAACTCACCTTCACCTCACCTACATCTCTACTATTTGGTTCAACAGGCGTATTTTCTCGAACACCTGGTAAACACAAACATCATTTCGTGAAAATTAAAACCCTCGACGAATATCAACAAAGAAAATTTTCATAAATAAACCGCTTACCTTCAACCTGATCCTTGACAAGGGTTTCTCGCACCGCCTCAGCATGTAAAATTTCCATACCCACATCGGTAATCCCAAGTGATTCCTCGTCTCTGAGTTGACTCTGTCCGTCATCGTCACCATTACCCAGCTCCTTCTCCGGTTCCACGTTCTCGCTCTTAGTCTCCGGCGTCCTCTTTTTAAGAGCGTACGCCTCGGCTTCGTCGCTCTCCGTCAACTTCATCGACGATTCTCTTGTCTTTTCTCTCTCGTGGGTTTCTCGGACAGAGTAAAAGAAACGAACGAGTTCTGTAGGCAACAAAGGTAGCCGCTATCCGACCGACTGATCTCCTGACCAAAACGCTGCGTTTTTTGCCTTATGCTTCTTTAAAGCAAATAGAGACCAGAAAAGAAAAAGGAAGGGTCATAAATGTCTTTCGCTGAGATTGACTGGAGATAGTATCGGCAATAGTCATAGACTATGTAATTGCTGATAATAACATTAAGTTGTAAAATGAGATAAAATATTTAGAATAAAAAATAGAGAATCAATCTAATCCAAGATTTGATAATATATATTTTATAATTTTAAAAATAGATATTATGTTTTTTATTTGACAAAGATAATTTATATTATAGTGGATTGTAAAATTAAAAGAAAATAGTTTATTGAATTGCTATTGATTTTAGTGTAATAAAATTACTAACTAATGTATTCACTAATCAAAAAATAACTTTTTTAAACTCTTAAAATTAAGAAAATGAAAATGTTTTAAGTAATAAAATGATTTAAAGTTTGATGTTTTGGAAATTAAAATATACGTGATTTAATATAACAAAAAAAAATTAGAGTAAAAAGTAACTAGAAATAAGTATTTTCCATTTAATAATTTATTATTCATTAACATTCTAAGATACAAAAGAATAAGAATAATATCATTTTCAAATGTTTTGTTCTAAACTTGTAAAATTAAAATTTTAAATTAGCATAAATAACTAAGTGAAATACTTATTTATTTTAAATAAATTATACATGAAATAAAAATATTGTATTTAGATTTTCTTTTTAAATTTATTTTAATTATATTTTAATTTAAAATTTTTATTGTTATTAGAAGTTTAAATAATGATGATACTTTTAAAATAAAACTTAAAAAATGTTCTAAGAATTGAGCAAAGAGAATTGTATTATTCTTCGGCGAAGCTAAATCGAAAAAGAGATGTGAAACGTATAAAAACGAAAAGAGTTCGAAGAAAAACTTTAAAGCTACGAAATATTGACCGTTGGATAGTCGAAAATATCTAATTGAACAGTAGCATCCGACGGTTGTGACACTAATAGTGAAAAAGTGTAGGTCCCACCTTGTTCCAGTTCGATTTCTTATATTTAAATAATGCTGATCAATGGAACGATAATTCCGATAATTCCGATAAATCCAGTTTGATTTCTTTTCTTTTGCGCGAATCCCAAACAAATTTCATCCAGATCATCCAATGAAATTGGTTAATCATTAATCACATTTCAGTTTCTTCTCCTATCTCAGAATCCTCGAAACCCATCAAATTTCTCTATGCGAGTTTGAGCGTTCATGGCTTCTTTCTCTTGTTATAAAACGACTAAATTCCCGGATAGCTGATTCCCACTGATTCTCGATTTTTCAGGGAAAAACCAGATAATTTTCTCCAGCTTTCCCGGAAAAGTTTGATCAATTTGCTTCCTTCCAATATCCAACCACCTTCTATGCTTTTGGTTCAAATCCTATTAGTCATCACTTCAATCAATCCAACAAAACTACAAAGAATTTCTCCGTCATTTTCCCATTAATGGGTTTATCAAATGATAGGATCAGATTCAACGTTGGTGGCAGAATCTTCGAAACGACAGCGACGACGCTCGCGAATGCTGGTCGCGATTCCTTCTTCGGTGCATTTTTCGACGAAAATTGGAATCTTTCTCAACCGCCCAAGGAGGAGAATCTTTTCATCGATAGGAATCCAGATTGCTTCGCCGTTCTTCTCGATCTACTCCGAACGGGAGACCTCAACATCCCGGCCAATATCCCAGAGCGTCTCCTTCTGAGAGAAGCAACGTTCTACGGCTTAGTCGGTCACATACGAACCGCCAAATGGGGCCTATTCGACGGAAACCGACTCCACCTCTCTCGATCCGTCACAGGCATCGCTCCGGGAGACGGAACGGCCATTAGAGCGGGTCCGGACGGTGGATGCTGCGTCGCTCACGGGAGCGTCGTCCACGTGTTCGATTGGATGCTCGAGGAGCATCCAACGATCAACCTCGATTACCAGAGAGTAAACGACGTGGGCTGGATCGATTCCGGCAACATCGTACTCTCTGCTTGCGAGAGATTAGGTAAAGGAGATGGAGGAATGGGATTGTTCAGCTCGTCTTCTGGAGAGCTTCGGTATAAGTTTCAAGTGAGTCATGAAAATCAGATAAAGAGTTACAGTGCAGGAGCTTTGAGTTTTAGCCCTGATTATAAGATCTTCACGAGCTGCAAAGGAAGGAGCAATGAGTATGGAATCGGAGTTTGGGATCAAATCACCGGGAAGCAAACAGATTTCTTCTACGAGAATCCCGGTTGGTCGTTAGGAGATGCTGATAAGCTGCAATGGCTGGATGGTAAGAACTGTCTTCTTGTAGCAACTTTGTTTCCAAGAAAAGATAACTGCTACATTAGCTTGTTGGATTTTCGGGACAAAAACATGGTTTGGTCCTGGTCTGATATCGGGTCTCCAGCAACAGTAGACGAGAAGAGAGTGAGAGACGCTATAGCAATGGAAGAGAGCAATTCGATATGTGTTGTTAATGAGTATGAGGATTTAGGGTTTATTGATCTCAGGATGTATGGAGGCGGGAGTAGTGTGAGGTGGAGCTCTAGGAGCAGGTTGATGAAGAGCAAGATGCCCGATGAGCCGTGTTACCCTAAACTCGCTTTGCACGAAGGCCAGCTCTTCTCGTCCATGAATGACTCGATTTCTGTGTTCTGTGGATCAGACTGGGTTTTGACTTCTAGGTTAAGAAGAAGCTATGGTGGCTCCATCTGTGATTTCTCCATTGGTGGGGATCGGTTGTTTGCGTTGCACAGCGAGGAGAATGTGTTTGATGTGTGGGAGACTCTGCCTCCTCCGATAATCTGAATTCACAGTTTGCAAATGTTGCTCTAGCCTTGTGGGTTTCTTCTTGTTGATTCTTTTGTTTATGTTTTAGGGCTGTTAGAAAACTATAGGGTGAGAGAGAATCGAGAATATAAACATAGAGAAGAACTTGATCATAGTTTTGTTATATTTGTTAACATTAAAACCAAAAAAAAAAGTTTTGTTATAATTGATATTGATACGATCTCAAAGTTTCCAGTTTCAGATTGTCTTTTTGCTTCGTTTTCCCTTCTTACGTGACTCTTTTGCTCGAATGTAAGAAATTAATCTTTATCTGCATTCATGGTGGTGTCAACTGTGATCTGAGTCTTTGCTTTAAAAGGTTTTGCCCCTCGCTTTGGACATGTGAGTGGTTGCAACTATTATTGTCTTTTGTTCGACAATGTATGCCTTTGTCTTTCCACTTTCCGTAAAGATATGTCCCAAAGAATTTTTCTTTAGTTTTCGCATTCAAAGGGCATTTTAGCTTTCTTTTATCTCCTCACTTTTCCTTTGGCCTTTTCCATTACTTTAACCACGAAATATGTGCTAACACGGTGAGTAGATGGTGTTTATCTCAAAGATGAGAATCTACTAAGTTTTCATAACAATTTAGTACATTGCAAATTATCTTAGACTGCTCAGTCTCCATTCTTAAAGCTAAGAAATTGAAAAGAACTATAACTGGAGGAGTTACTCTTTTCTGAGATAAGCTTGGAAGGAAGAATCAATATAAAGTGGTGGTATAATGTTAGAGAAGCTTATCGCTTGAGAAGCTTACATCAAACATTGGCAGACTGCAAAAAGATATTGAGATTTCAAAAGACCAATTCGAGGCCAGCACAAATCAGGCTGTGTAGTCAGGCATTGCTTTCTTGAGGAAGGTTATTGGTTGGGATTCTTCAGGGGCTAACCGGTCAAAAGGTATGTAATTCTCCTCTTTGTCATAGACATGACATACAGTCATTATCGTCTTCATCAAACGCCAGTTCCATGTAGCCAAGTTTGTATACTGCAACAACACCACGCCATTAGAAACCGGGCAACCATTTAGCATCTTACTAACTTCTCAAGTGAGCATTTTTTATGTTGTGGCTCAAAATTTGTCATATTATTGACTTTACACGGTAAGAAAGTGGTGATTACCTTTCCCCAGTTCTCTTGTATAGACTCGTGAGCTGCACGGAGATTGTAGCTTGGTATTCTTGGGCTAATGTGATGCGGGATGTGAACGTTAATATCATGGCAGAGAACTTCAATCCTGTCACAGCACAGAAATATTAGTTCATAAGAAACTAAACAGGGGCTCTCAGACGACTTAACCATCTGGGCAGGTGGATGCATTACCAACTAGGGTAATCACAATGAACAGTGCCATTAAGCTGGGCCTGAGCCGCATTCCACTCATTCGCAGGCTTGAAAGGAATGTGTGGAGCCGTATGATGAACCATTGTGAACGTGCTCATCTATAGTAAATTAGTAATGTGTAACCCCTTTAGCATCTGATTCTACATCGAAAAAGAGGGAACAGAGAAAAGCATAACAGAGAAGCATTTACCCAGAAGTGATAGCCCAACCACGGCATCAACCAGAATTTTACCCATCCCAATATACCAACTTTATATATTATCAGCGGCCACCCAACAGCCATGAAGGCGAAAACACAAGCCAAACTTATCTTCACCCTATTCACTTCGCTTGCTCTGAACTTTCTCAGATTGAAGTGCCAGTTCAACCTATTAGAACGTTTATTTTGTTTGAGAAAAAAAATATACAGAGAAAAGAAAAGATAATCATTATGTAATAAATATACATACCAGTGCGCTATGGACAACCAAGGCCTAATTGGTCCGTATCCAAAAATGATTGCCTTTCGCAGCACAGGTGACGAATCAAACTCCTCTGGTGGAACTGGTTGCCAAGCTGTGTCATGAACTAACCTACAGAGAGCAAACAGGAATCATGACTTCTCATCTCTCATTCTACTGTAAATGTCTCTAACAGTGTAAATAAGACTTACATGTTGGTTTTGGCGTGGTGACGGTCGTGCTTAAACCGCCATGGCTCATATGGGTAGACAAGTGGTAAGAAGGCTAGAGTACCCACAATGTCTTCCACCAATTTGTTCTTGGAAAATGATTTATGAGCACAATCATGACCTATCACGAAGAACTAAGAGAGACAAATCCAATTAGACAACTGTAAACAAGGCGACACAAAGGAGAGAGAGTGGAGGACAGCTTACCCCGGTAACTGCAGTTCCTGTCCAAGCCCAAGCCAACGGAAGCAGATACCACGGCGCTTTTGCGATCATGAAGAGTCCCAACGTGTAGGAAGTCACAGATATCAACACAGACTTCCAAGCTTTCACATCATCAATCTCAAACACCTGAAGAAGAATCGTATTCCAACGAATGAATAAGAAAGAAGAAGAAGTTCCCTAGCAATTACATACAATTCGTATTGAAAAAATATACTTCTTTGGGAAGAGTATCCATGATATCTTTTAAGGTGACATTATCAGGAAGATCTTCTCCAATTTGTTTGAATCCATAGCTTTGTGCTAGTTGTTCCCTGTCTTCTGCATTGTCAGCTGAAGGCAGTGCGACTGGAACAGCCACCGCTTTTATACATCCAAGACTTTTCTTCACAGGAACTATGAATCTTCTGCTTCGATGCGTACTTCCTTTCAACAGAATATCAATCGGCCTCACAGCATACACACCTGTATGCATCCATCAGCACAATCACAATAGAATGATTCACTACATTCGCCTCTGCATTCATCCAAAAAAAGCCCACAAGAACTAACAGCATTCATCTAATTACAATCCGAAAAGCATAAGCTAACCCCTTTAGCAAAGACAAGAACTTTGCAGAGCAAAAAAAACATATAAAACCCCAAATTCCAGTACCAGGAGAAACACGAGCAGAAGTAACCTTAGAAACCCTAGGAAGACCTTGTTGCGGGCCCTGAGAAACCAAGAGCAAAGAAACAAAATCAGCATGGGAAACTCAACTAGAAGATATGGGTAATAGAGAAGAGTACGAAATAACGAAGCCTTTTCTAAGGAATTTGAAGAGAGAAAAAAAAGTACCGTAAAGGCGAAAAGAGAATCAGCAATTCTGGAAGCCATGGACGCACAAATTGCAGAAGAAGCCACCCGAGTTTCTCTGTAAATATTAATGAGATTGTATGATTGTGAGGTTGTGAAGAGCCCTCACCTCTTCAAGTTCATTAGAGTACATGGCTAAATAGACTTCAATGATTTAAGCTGTGTTGTAATTTTGCATTTTTTTTGTTTTTGATTTCAGCAACAAATATATGAATAATTTATAAAATACTCTAAAAATAATATTATTTTAAAATTAACATTTTAAAATTAAAATTCCAAAATTACCACGAATAATTTTATTCAATTGCTCCTAATTTATATGTATATCCAAATCAAAAATCGTGTAGTGAAAAATAGTAATTTGTGCTAAAATTCAGTATTTTTCCTAAATGTTCTAAATAAATATTATCTTTCATCATATAAAAAATTGCAAAAGATTTTTTAATTTGTAATGCATTTTATGCAAATGATTTGATTTTATTTTTGCTAAATTAAATTACATTTAATAAAAAAATATATTTATAGTTTTTTTAGACTTCGCTCTTGTTATAGAAAAAGTTTCTTTATTATATATATTTTTTAAATTCATATGTGAATGTTATAAATACGAAAGACTAAATATAAACAATAAAAATAATTATAAATTATTAATATAATAAATTAAAATTAAAATTTAAAATTATTGGAGTAGACCATGAACATGGCTCCGATTTACATGTCTAATCCTATTTAAGTACAACAACAAAGTAGCTAAGATACACATCGATTTTAAAAGATCATTGCCAACTCTAATAGAAAGTTAGAAACATTTGTTCACATTACAATCTAAAGTTGGCAATGCAAGTGGGTTAAACCAGAATTTTTTCATAAATTTTGCATACCGAATAATGTACTAACATAATACTATTTTAAGTTATTATTCTAAATATAACACTAAATATTTATATTTTCAAAATGTTATAAATTTAATAATAAAATAATTAAAAAATTTTAAATTTTAAATTAGAAAAAATTAAATCGAAATATTATATTTTAATTTTATATATTTTTTATTTAAAATAAATAATTACTTTCACATAATAATTTGTGATATTTTGGAATTTTATTTTTATTATGTTAAATTTGTAATATATTGTACTATACTAAATTTAGAATATAAATTAAAAATAATTGTATTTTAAAGTATTAATTAATTTTAAATGAATTACAGTTTAACGGAGAATAGTATATAATTAGAGATATATTAAAATGTGTATAAGTCCTACTAATTCCGGTTTAAGACACACAAATATAAGTATGACATTGTGTTTTCGACGTCAATGTACACTAAAATAACAAAAATGAAGAGTATAACATCCATTTCAGAGTGACGTGTAATTTGATGCTGTCATCAAATTGACGTGTTTTTAAATCACTAATTTGTTTTTGAGCTTTATAAAGAACATGCGTTATGAGTGTTACGAGCATCATCTTTAACTTAATTTATTCTACAAATTAAATGTCTTTGAAAACACCAAAATTACACAATAACATATTTTATCAATGATTATTATTAAAACTAAAAAACAATCCATTATGGTTTAGCCTGTTTAAGTTTCACACTACGCATCTAAACTAAAGTTATTTTTTTTTTCACTTTACTATAAGTATTATATAAGTATTATAATTATCAACCGATTAAAAAATACTTAATTTATCTTCAAACCATTGTGCTATTAAACTATTTATATATGAAAATATGGTATTTTGTTCATCTGAATAGAGCTGTTAGATTGATTTGGATTTTTCTATCTCTGTTGTAAATACTGGTCATCCATCTGGATTATCGATTAAATGAATTAAATCGGTAAAATATGTACAGAATCTCCTACAATATCTTTACCGCTTGTGTAAACTAAATATCGTTCATCAAAAGTTTAGAAACTGTAAATGAAGCGGTGATTATTTGTTGTATATGATTCTCATGTCTAGTACATCACTTGATCCATTTTTCAATTTCGACATCCACCCCACCTGTTGTTAATTTCCCATTCTTTCCATGAACATGATCTGCATGATTTTCCTAAACAAATAAGATTAGTCTACATTTATAAGACATTGGCTTGACATTGATTGATTACGTTATCAGAAAAACAAGAGAGAGATTTCAGTCAATCATTTTGGGCCTGAAGAAGAATGGGTATTTAGTATTGTAATGGGCTTGAGAGAGAGAACAAAAACGAATTATAGCAGAGACAAGAAGATGATATTTAAGTCTTGATAATTGGATACTGAAAATGAAATCAAAATTATTGATAATTTATATTGCAAGTAATAATGCCTGCATGCAAAGTAGTACATGTTATTGATTTTGGACTTTGACGTGCATTATGGCACACGTGTTTATTTATTGCTGGCTCTACACAAACAAACGGTTTGATATCTAATGACAATAATGATTATGACACAAAACATTTTTACGTCAAAAAAACGACAATATGATGGTGATGATGATAGGAAGTACTATACAATACTAATATTACATTAGATTCCAATTTTATAATGCAACAGAATCAACAATTTGTGATATAATAATAAATCTAAATATATATATATAAGTGTTTCTTTCTTAGTTTACTATTAAAAAGTATATACGTAATCGAATTGTCCATAGCCATTTGACTGACCATAAGACAAGACACCAGTTAACCAAAGTGTGAGAGATTATTCCTTGCATACGTCATCATGTAATAGAACCTGAGCCAGAAAACGCCTTAGCCAATCTTTTTGTTACTTTGTGATGTTTTTGACTTAGCTTCTCTTTTAATTGTTTGTTTCATGTGAACTAACACGAGAACATGTTAGAGGGTTATTTAATTAACCACTGATCGATACCAATCATAATTTGTTATAGACTTCAAAGTCTTATTCTCTTATCACTAATACCAGACGTACCAAAAGTTAGGTTATTTAAACCATATATATAGGAGTTATTTTAATAATTCCTTGTTAGATTATTAGTTTGGATAAGGTCCATTAGCACTAAAACTAATTAATAATTGAAATTTGTAATATTGTCCAGCAGACATTTTTAAGGACTTCAAATCGACGGTGATAGTTTGTCCAACACTAATCAAACAATGCTAAGACTACTTAAATTAATATCAAATCATGTACACATATTTGTATATGTCACAATGATCATTTGACGATGAATTAATAATGACGTAATGTATATATATTGAAAGCGTTATTGTCCTTTCACCAAAACATCAACCTTTTTCTAAGAAATATAATTTAATACTCTCTCTGTTTTTAATACATTAATTCTTAAGTATTTTTTTTTTATTTTCATAAAAAATTATTTTTCTACAATTTTTTATAGTTATTTTCATTAATTGTAATTTTCAGAAAATGTATAGAGTGATTAAAGTATCTGTTTATTCCATGCATCATGAATGTCAGTAATAATAATATAATTTTTTATTTATTTTCTCATGTTGTGCAAGTGTACGTTATCTCAGATGAATTATTAACGAGCAGCAACAGCAGACAGAGAGGCAGAGCAGATGGCAATCAAGAAGTCTCGTGATTGCGAATATGCACAAACAAATTGATTATATTAATATTTCTGTAGATATTTTGTAGTGAATGTGAAATGCGTCTAGAGTGAAGTTTTAGCCGTTCAAAGCAAATGAATAAATACAGGTTGCAAACTTGCAAATGTAATAATTTACATTCATAGCGAAATTAATCGTATATGTGGGAGGTGAGGTACGCCCTCCCAATGAATCCGAGTACGGTCCAATACAAAACAGACCCATTACGACGAAAATCTATTTTCTAAAAGAGTAAGTAAGTGCGCTTCTATCAAGGGGCCGTTGGGTAAGTCATAGATCCGTCCGATCTCACTGATTATTAAAAGAAAAACGGCGGCGAGATTTTCAGTGTCAGCATTAAATAGCATTTATAAACATTTATAATTAATAATGATTACGATATTGAAAATTAAACGAATTGTGACTATAACAAATGAAAGATTCACACCATAATTAAGAGATATAGATTTTAATAACTCGGGTTTGTAAGAACACTAACCGTTGTAACTAATCTCGATAAATCGATATTCGTAATCATTCGTTTTCTTAAATTTTCTGTCTAAACCTTTAATCGATCTCGACAAATACAAAAGTTGATATGCTGCATTCCAATCTGATAATCTAGGATCCAATAGTGTCATTTGACATACATATTCTATATTAGTCCCAACACGTACCATAGTAAGCTCTCGTGCATTGGTTTGTTGCTTGTTTGAAAGTCGTGAAACTTGTCAGCTGAACTTATTAGATTTATACAAAAGATTCTCAAATTTCAAAAACTAGTCTCGAATTAATGCAGAGAACAGAACTTCACATGTTACCTTGTATAAGACAAAGAGATGAAGTAGAAAACCCTAGAATCAATCCACACACAATATTGGTCCACAAGGACCACAATAAATGAAAGCGAATCAAAAGAAAACTAAAAAAGGTTAGAAAGAATCATTCAAAATTATGAGGTCTTATCCTATGATACCACTAGCTTTTTATTGGAATTAACATTTTTTGTAGATACAGAAACTTTCATAGTTAAATATAGTTATGATATTTTCCGTGATTATCATATGCCAATATGTAATACAAATGGGCAGTAGTTGGGTCGTCAACGAAAGAGTTAATAATAAAGTTTCCAAGAAAATTCATATCTATACAACAAAGAATATAGAGGTAGAGTATCGAAAACCAGTAGTCTAAGCACACGTGTCTTATCCTTATCCAATAATTTGACAAACTCGAAGCCGCCACAAAGAGTTTAGATTGTGTAATTATCACTAGTAACAAGGGTTTTTACGTCATCACAAGGTCGGTAAGATCTATATAAACAGTACTCTCTTCTGCTATAATCCGACCAATAAAGATAAATAAGATTTTCTCCAAAAAGAGTTACTCGAGAGTTTGTTTCTGAATCTCTTCTTCTCAATATTTTCTACTGATTTTGAGGAAAAGGAGAAACGAACCCTTTGAAGGGAATGCAGAGAGATGGTCGGAGTATCGCCGGTGAAGACTAAGCTGTGTGATCGTTTTAACCGATCTGTTGGCGGCAGGAATTGCCACCGGAAACACGTGGAAGACGGGTGATCCAATTCACACCTGAAAACCCCGAATTTTTTTTGTTTTTCTGTTTTTTTTTTCTTTCAAAATTGCATATCATCGTTGTAAAAGTTTATGGTCGGAGTAAGACCGGCGAAAATGGTGGAGAAAAATGGATCTGAGAGCACGGGGCTGCTTCATGGGCGTTACGAGCTAGGTCGGCTTCTAGGGCACGGAACATTCGCGAAGGTTTACCATGCGCGTAACGTACAGACGGGAAAAAGCATGGCGATGAAAGTCGTCGGGAAAGAGAAAGTGGTGAAAGTTGGGATGGTGGATCAAATCAAGCGAGAAATCTCTGTGATGAGGATGGTGAAACATCCAAACATCGTCGAGCTTCACGAGGTTATGGCGAGCAAATCTAAGATTTATTTTGCCATGGAGCTCGTGCGAGGCGGTGAGTTATTCGCTAAGGTCGCTAAAGGCAGGCTACGCGAGGACGTGGCGCGCGTCTACTTCACGCAATTGATCTCGGCCGTCGATTTCTGCCATAGCCGAGGAGTTTATCACCGAGATTTGAAACCGGAGAATCTGTTGCTAGACGAAGAAGGAAATCTTAAGGTGACTGATTTCGGTCTCTCTGCTTTGACTGAGCATTTGAAGCAAGACGGGCTTCTCCACACGACTTGTGGAACTCCGGCGTATGTTGCACCGGAGGTTATATTGAAGAAAGGATACGACGGAGCAAAGGCGGATATATGGTCGTGCGGTGTTATCCTCTATGTGTTACTCGCTGGGTATTTGCCTTTTCAAGATGATAATATCGTCAACATGTATAGGAAGATTTACAGGGGCGATTTCAAGTGTCCTGGTTGGCTTTCCTCCGACGCGAGAAGGCTCGTGACGAAGCTTCTGGATCCGAATCCGAATACACGAATCACAATCGACAGAGTAATGGATTCGACCTGGTTCAAAAAAACCTCAACGAGAGCCACCACAAAAACCACCCAAGGTGAGGCCAAGGATCTTGATATCTCCGTGCACAAGTCCAAGGAAGAGACGGAGACGCTGAACGCGTTTCACATAATCGCGTTATCGGAAGGTTTCGATCTCTCGCCGTTGTTCGAGGAGAAGAAGAAAGAGGAGAAGAGAGAGATGAGATTCGCGACTTCTCGGCCAGCGAGCAGCGTGATTACGAGCTTGGAGGAAGCGGCCAAGGTTGGGAATAAGTTCGATGTGAGGAAGAGCGAGAGTAGAGTGAGGATTGAAGGGAAACAGAATGGCCGGAAAGGGAAATTGGCGGTCGAGGCGGAGATATTCGCGGTGGCTCCGTCTTTCGTAGTTGTGGAGGTGAAGAAAGATCACGGAGACACTCTTGAGTACAACAACTTTTGCACTACTGCTCTCAGACCAGCTCTCAAGGACATTTTCTGGACTTCTACACCTGCTTGATGTTGCTTTTATCATTAACTTTAAGAACTCTTGTGTTTTTTTTATTCCTGCCTGTTTGGATTCTAGATTCGATTTCGTGATTCTTCATGAGTATCGCTTGGTAATCCGTGGAACAAGTCGTAGCCTTTTGTGTGGTCGTGGCCGATTTGTTGCGTCACAAAGCAGAGAGTGTTACGTTAGAATGATGTCTTAAAGATTCTGTATCGAATAGATCATATTTATGACTCTTTAAGAGTCAAATTTTATGTCTTCTAATTTTCATTATGTTCACGTCTCTTACGTAGGAATGATCAGGCATTATCTTTTCCAACCACTCTTTTATGGTTATGAAGATAGATCCACGAGTTCTGGTTATGTTCCAATTGAGAAGTGACATTGATTCATATACTCTTTAAGATTCATGCAATTTTCCTCTAATCTATAAGGAACAAAACACTAGTTTTTTTATTAAAATTTAAGAGCCTGCAGCTAGGTTTCCAAACTCACTGAGAAAATAGATTAGAAACGTATTTAGAAGCCTAATTGTTGAATTTCAAAAGTTGTCTAATAATGTATGTAAACTGTCAGTTACTTTGTTTTGTGTAATGAATACAAAGAGCATTTCGTATTCTTGTTACAATTATGGTAAGACAGGGAGGTTTAAAGAACTGAAGGAAAAGAAACTAGCACGGCCCTGAGCGACATGGCAAAACTTTAACGGTGTAGCTATGCGCTTTTGCAAGAGTGTTATATCGTCTTTGCTTGGTGGAGAGTCCCTGTAAAAGATGAGACTATATTTAGTAAGATGTGTAATGAAAAACTTGAACAAACGAAGAACCCTTACCCTGAAAAGCAAGCCACAAAGCTCGGTTCACCAGGAGAAGACTTTTTGAACCTGCTATTTGGCAAATACACGTCAAACACTGGTCTTGCATCACAGATCTGCATATCTCCCAATAGTTTAGCAACAGTATCCTTGTCTTCAGCACACACTGACTCTTCTTCATTAATCCTTGTTGTAATGGCAGCATCCTTTGACGTCCAAGGAACTCCATGCCTGCCTAGGATGTATCCCAGACCCTTTAAGTATTTATAAACCTCGTAATTCTCCCAACAGGAACCGCTTTTTTCTTCTGCAATTTTCTCATACAAGTCCTTCAACGGCATCACTACATCATCCTCATGGCTCAAGATCTGCAATTCTCCTATTTCACTCAAATACCTGCAACCCGAAGAAGATGATGCGAGAAAGGAAGAGAACACCATCAGATGATTGAGTAAAATCTAAAAAACTTGTAGACTTTTGTTTGCCACATACAGAGCTTCTTCTATGAAGCAATATGTTTTACTGCTACGAATAATTCCAGTTGTTGTCCAAAGTTTCCCCCTTTTGACCTCTACTTCAGCCATTCCTAATTTGGGAATCCAACGAGCCTTGGAAGACCCTACTCTACAATGTCCAAACACACCAAAACAGAGAGAACATTATAAGAGAATACTTAGCCTAAGGGGTACACCTAAATCCAGAAACGAGTTGCTGAATATAATCCACCTGAATTGTAACTTGGACCCTGAACTAGCAAAATGAAATTCTTCTTCATCATCGAGTGAGAACCCTATTTCGGTTTCACTTGAAGAGGAATCTCCGCAGTCCTTTTCCTCCATAAGCTTAGTGTAAAGTCGAAGATGTTCTCGATGAGCAATTCGTCAAACAGTTGAGGTACAGCTAAATTTGTCTCTTAAAGGCCTTCGTGGGACGTGGTGGGACGTGCTGTGTCGTCAGTGTCGTGTGCTTCCTCTTTCTTCAAAAATCTTAGCTTGGGTATAATATTGCGGGAGAACTAGCTAACCTGGTAGCTCCAAAATTGCTCCTTGGAAACGATTAGTCCCTGAAAATCATTTAAAAAAACTATAATCAAGCTCGAAATAAAAAATTTGTGTTGGTTAGAAGAATCGTAATATACCTATCAAAATTCTTTCACGTTTATTATGGACTCATAATCCAGCTAAACACAACCTACCATTCCCAATATGCTGAGACAAAAAAGTAATATGATCAGCACATATCTAGCTTTTAGTGCGACATATATATAAAAAGAAATCCAGTGTTCTTTCCCCAAGGGCTAAGACCCAATCACTACCAGTTAAGACCTTATACAAGCCTCCAAATAACCCAAGTCCTATAAACGCAAACTTGAAACTTCTGGTACAAAATAACTAGACAATGTAAGCTATAACCCTACAAAAACAACAGGAAGGCACCTCAATACGCTGGGTCACTTTTATTTAGCATAGAAGCTTCCGTTTCTAAAAAGCAGTAAGAATAAGTTTTGAGATTAGATTTTAGAAAGAGAAAGAAATCAGTCAAGAAGATAATGAAATTACTCAGCCGACCACAGAAGAACACTAAAACAGGATTATGTACCCAGTAAAATCCACAGAAAGAACTTAATCCTGTGGAAAGCATAGATAATTCTTATTTGGTAGAGCAACTTTGAGGCCATCCAACAAATAATTTAACACGAAGAAAAGGTTGCAGCAATATAAACAAGAAACTAACATTTCCCTAAATTCATAAAATCACGAGATGCTGAACACTTTTTTTAACCCAAAACCCTAAACTAATTAACCTTAAAATCACGAAGCCCTATTTGTTTAAGACTTCCGTCCCTAAAACAGTGATTAATTAGGCAAAACCCTGACTAGCCGGATATTTCAGTGAGCAGATGAGCTAACACAATGTTCATCATCGAACGCCTAAGGCTCAAATTGCTCTAACAAGACTCAGAGAAGAAGCAAAAACGTTATAGGTACCTCTCTTTTCGCAAACTTAAGGAACCACCCACGAGAGGGTCTTTCTTCTCAGCAGATTCAGATACGTAAACGTAGAAAACTCGAAGGGGATTTTGACCCAGGAAAAAACAATTAAGGGGGTTTAGGCTTCGACGTGGGTTCAGCGAAACGATAAATTAACGGGATTGAAGGGAGAAATTGAGAAAAAAACGAACTTTTCGTTCACTCTTCACAGCAACGATCTTTTTAAACACGGAAGGCACAAAGCTCCTATCGATTGCTCCGGAACTCGGATGTGATGGCGTCGGAATCGCCGAACAGTCGTTTCAACGACAAAAGGATTCATTTTGTGAATAAGAACTTCTAAGGCCCATTAAGAAAACAATTCCGGCCCATGTACGGTTAAAAGAAACACAAACATAGATTAATTAGAGATGTATTTTCCTGAGTGCAGAGTTCAATTTCCAAAGAGATGTTAATAGTATTTCATTTTAAAGTCTACTGTTTGGTGATGAAGAAATTAATGGTTTAGGAAGTGTTTTATCTACTGTTTGGTGATGAAGAAATGTTTGTGTCAAAGGAGAAATTTCAAAGCGAATGCTACTGGAAACTTACTGTGACACATAGAACCTTTCGTGTCCGATGTGATATTTGTTCCATTAAGAAATATTTATTGTGGTGAATGTGTCAGTGACATGACATGTTCATCAATCATCATCATGCTCATTTTGCACCGTCTTGCTACCACACAAAATTAAAGATCTTTTTAACTGTTCATTTTCCTTGAGTTTCCATATCGGTATTTTCATAAGAACTTTCTTTCTCTCTGAGAGTTTACAGAATTCAAAAGAAGGCATGAAGCAATCGTCATGGGGTTGCACAATCTTCATCCAACTATCTCTCTGTCTCCTCGTCTATGTGTCTCTGCATTTGGGTCATCCATTCTTGTTCTCTGGTAATGACGCTGACAATTCCAGAGTTTTGGATCTTCATTTCATCTCCGTCGCTGGAGGTTTCAGACCTCTTCACCGGCAAACTCGCCTTCTCCGATTGGTATATTTCCCATCTTATTGATCCTTTATTGCTGGAAATTGATATTTGTTTTCATCTCTTGTTATCGAATTCATTAGTTTCAGATTTAAAGATGTGTTCTTTATCGAATTTCTAGCCTCCCCAGATCGAAAATTTGCGATTTTGATTCCACGAGAAACCAGGGTTGATTTTTCTTTTCCTTTTTTGTATTACTAGTCGTTGATTTCGAGGACAAAAAGATTAATTTTTCCTTGGAAATATAAGAGATTATTGTACTTATTTGTTATCGTTTGATCAATGAAGATGGAGAGATATGCAGAAACTTACAAGGCAAAGTTTTTGGTGAGCACAAGTGAACATGGAGAAGCAGATCCACTCCTGCAAAATGTCAGCTCTTAAGCGTAATCTTAGATTATTTGGGTTAACTTTTTATGCGTTAGATCGAGAAAAGAGTTCTGACATCTTTTGTTTGGATAGTTAGTATGAGTAATGAGTTTATTGCTCTTTTTGCAGGCTACTCGTGTGTCTTCTTCACTGAAGCTTCCATGGTATCTTGATCCTGTGGGATACACAACTTTACTTCTGTTGCTGTAATAAGAAGACTGATTAATGTGAAGCGTTGTAGGTATACTACGAAGAAAGGAGCTGGATATTTCAGAGAGCGTATCAAAATGCCATTTGGTGGATCCTTGGATGTTGTTTTCCTAGGCTCACTACAGCAGGTAATCAGTTTGTCTCTGAGGAAAAAAATGAGGAAACGATGTTATGCTTTCTTCTGATCTCATTGCTTCCTTTGTCTGATTTGATTGAAACTGAAGGAAGTGCTCGGTGGAGCATCGAATGGCTCAATGATAAGTCAATTGAAAGGGCTTACAAGGATTCTACAAGCAGCAGATGGAGACTGGTAAGTCCGCTATTCAGGTCATAAACTCTCTTGATATTTCAAAAAAACTTGTAGAAAATACCGCAAAAAGTTCTCTGTCATATTATCTGGTGCATAGAGTGCTCTATGCTCTCCAAAATCAGTCCATACAATCGGTCTCACGGCTTAAACAATCTATAGTTGTTCTTAAAACAGGCGTATTGTGGTTGGATCAGACCCATTACTCGCCTCTACAGAAATCAAGGATCCAGAGGAAGCCAAGGGAATTGCAAGGACATTTCATCAGATCATGACCAAATATGGAGTGGTAAGACATTGAATATCCCATCACATTCCGAGATATTTATAGCTTATGAGATGGAAACATCACGTATATATGAATAATCTGAGAGGAGAAACTTTGATGAAACAAGAACTTATATATAAGCGAGAAAGAATGCACCAGTGAAGCCAGAGACAAGAGCTATACTTGCATTACGGTTCCTAATCCATCAGAGAATCGAGTTTCAATGAATGATAGTAAGAGGTAACGAGATCTCTTATGACATATTATAATCATAAACTATGACTACTTAATCTCAATGTCTGTATCATTTTTTTGTCAGAGAAATTGAAGATGGATTTCTTCTTCACAGAGTTAGCTTCTCAGAGTTTGTAAGTATTTTCTTCTACAAATTCTTTCATTTATCAAGATAAATGTTTTCACGTTTTGAGATGAAAAAGCATAACAAAGAAGTAAGTTAATTTGTTTATCATAAACAGGTTACTTATACTATCAACTCATCAGGACAAGTCATCAACACAAGATTAGTTAAGCAGAAAGGCAAAGAGACCTTCTAAGATTTCATCCTTTATTTTGGGTTTTACTCACAAACATTTTTTTATTATTCTTCATTTATAATTACCGAAGTACCCTTTGACTGGACCGGGTCTCAGCAGTATTGTAGGAGGGTGAAACTGGAAATATATATATCAGGCGGAAAAAAACAAGTAGGTACTATAAATTATCTCAAAAAGGAATGATCTTTAGGGTTTTGATTTGGATTTTCTCTCATTAGTTTAAGTATGAGGGTTTGCTCCCGGACGGTTTGATTGGCGCCGTCATTTTCCTCCGGTGGAAGCGGAGCCGATGATTTTAATTTTTCTTGATGAATCACTTATAAAGTGGTGATGAATCACTTATAAAGTGGTGATGAATCATTCAATCAACTTCTCCGTTACCACCACCAACTTCATCGTCCTCGCTTACTGCTTTCTGCTTCGCATGGATCTCTCTCTTTTTTGGGTCAAATTCTTCCTCTTTTGCTTATTGTGAGACAATGATGATTCTTCAGAAGTCAGTAGACCAGACGTTGTGTAAACATTCTCTTCCATGGCGGGGCTATAAGAAACAAAAAACAACTCCTTTTTTGTCTTTGTTAGCAGCCATGGCGGAAGAATTTTTCCCTTTAATATGTCTGAGAAAAGGCGAATCTGAGTCCTCTGCTGTGACATGCAAATATTTTATCTGAAAACCTTAATTCTGATCTTAAGAAAATCCACTGAAATGCTTTCCAGATGCATCATTTAGTAGAACTGAAGTTTTGAGTAGTGAAATTTCCATTCTGTCATCTCATGTTTACTGGACAAAGATAATTGACTGAGTTTCTTGAAGTGGGGGGTTTTTTTTGTCTTCAAGACATCTTAAATTTCGAAATTATCATACAAGAACATGGATGTGTACAATGGGCATCGTATTTTCAACTGAATTTCGTCAAGAAAGGATTTCAGATTCTAAACACAAAACAAGATACAATGAGAAAGGTCATAGAGAAAAAGGAAGGCTACAACACCATTTCTCAGGAGACTAAAATAAACACGAGATATAATTCACCATACGGATATCACTTTCTCAAGGCTGCCATTTCCATTTGACTTTCAATACAGTAAGGGTAGTTTCAGTATCAGTTGAAACGTACAGAGCCATTTTAGGAAAGTTTCGTGTGATTCGAAGGGTCAGGTAGTAGATTACTTATAAGAGCCTTGTGAAACAAATAAAAGTATTTCGCTTTTTCGGAAAGATTATGGAATTCAAAAGGGAAAAGCGTAAATAAATCAACGCCACCGACATCTGGAGTTGACACCTTGAAACGCTGTCGTTTTGTATAGATTCTTCATCGTTTGGCGCATTCTAATTTTTGCTGTGCTTCTAACTAATCGCCATTGTTGCGCGCTTCCACTCTGATTCGTTCGATTGAGCATTTTGTTCTCTGCAGCGATGGCGTATCGGTCTGGAGATAGCATGAGATATCTGGTGGTTTTCGCGGTTGTATCTGCTTTAGTTGTTTGTGGGCCTGCTCTTTATTGGAAATTCAACAAAGGTTTTGTTGGATCCACTCGTAGTAACTCTCTTTGTCCTCCTTGTGTCTGTAATTGCCCACCTCCATTGTCTCTCCTCAAGATTGCTCCTGGTACAACTACCCTTTTCTCATTCCATCTAGATGTTCCTCATTTTGTGACTAGCTTCTTGATGCCAAGTTTGTGTTCATAGTCTCTCCTGAAATCTAGTTTATTTGGATTTTGCTCTGAAGCATCTATTTCTTTTTGAGTAATTATCAGAATTTTGAGGTACCCTTTACGTCGAAGTTCGATTTTGTGAAGCTTATTTGGATTTTGCTCTGAAGCATCTATTTTTTTTTCTGGTTTCAGTATTCGATCACTCATCAAGTTGTCTCTTTTTGGTTTAATCTTGTTTTGTTTACGCAGTGAGAAAGGATCTCGACTTGTATATTGTTTAACAAGTTGCATTTTTTTTGCAGGGCTTGCAAATATATCTATTACAGGTTAGATCTCGATTCCGAGCTTGACTTTGGTTTAGCTGCTATGCCTGTGTTGTTTCCTTTACTTTTCTTTTAAGTTTTAAATATGATAGGAGCTTCCATTTTGTCGTGGGAAGTAACTTCCATTTTCTTTCTGATGTTTTTATTTTGCTATCCACTGTTTTTCAAATTCTTTTTTCTTCTGATGTTTTCTGATTCTAGGATCGTACACAGATTTTTTTTAAGAACCGAAACTATGATTACTCAATAGCCATTTTTAATCCCAATTGAAGCTCGATGGCAGACCAGGCTTGTGGTTTTGTCAGTGTTACTCTGATTTTAGACTCGAACACTTTACCATGCTCTTTCCGCATCTTGTTGCTTTTTTCTGATATGTAACATATTGTTGCTCTTGTATTGTCTTGTCAAGCCGTTCTTTTGTTGATGTGTGATACTGGAAAAAAAATCCTGACTTGGGTTGTGAACAGATTGTGGAAGCGACGATTCAGAGCTCAAAGAAGAGATGGAGAAGCAATTTGTGGACCTTCTGACCGAGGAGCTGAAACTGCAAGAAACAGTTGCAGATGAGCATAGCCGTCATATGAACGTTACACTGGCAGAAGCTAAAAGGGTTGCATCTCTGTACCAAAAGGAGGCTGAGAAGTGCAACGCCGCCACTGAGATTTGTGAATCAGCTAGAGAGAGAGCTGAAGCTTTGATGATCAAAGAGAGGAAAATCACTTCTTTGTGGGAAAAGAGAGCTCGGCAATCAGGTTGGGAAGGTGAGTAAACTGATTGCACTTCTCAGTTTATCCCGAAGAGTTTTTCTCTGAGAAACCAAATTTTCTCAACTCAACTCAAGAAAAGTTAATTGTTTAATTGTCAAGGCAAAGTCCTATCTTCCACTATATTTTACAAATATGTAGTCTTTGTGGTTTGCCCTTAGCTCGGAGTGAGCTAAAGAAAGGCTTCGCCTTGTATTGACTTCCATTCATATATAATTGTCCATTTCATTACCACTAAGTAGTTTAACTTGCTTCTTTCGTTAGTTAAGAAGTTGGTTATGTAGTGTATGGTTCATGTTCATTGGCAAGTCCAAACCATCACATTCTTAGTAGCCAGGAGCCAAAGCTAATAGCGAATTTTTGGTACCTCAGATCAAGGCTAAGCACCATGCTTTCTAAACTCAGGTTATCTTGGGTTTGATGCATGTTACAGAAAAGTTTGTGAAGTGATTCAATTGCATTGCAGCTGGATTCGATGCATGTCTGTGATACTGATATATCATAGCTTAAGCTAACCACAAGCGGATGAAGAGTCATTTGAACTCTGTTTTCTTCTTTGCTTAAAAAACTAACAAGAATTTCTCAAACGTCAAGAAGCATGGAAATTTGTAAACAGAGACAGAGACAAAAGCTGAGAAGAGACAAAAGTGGAGAAGTCAAACGCACTTAGGTTGATATGATCGCACCAGGTTCGGTTTTCAATATTCCTTCATTCACAAAAAAACAACTGTATTTATTTCTGTTATTTAGTGTCAGCCATTAAAGTACTCTGTCTCTATTATACTAATATTCAATGGTACAAAATTCATAAAAGCTTTAGATCTACCATTAAAGAAAACAGATCTCGGTGCAGTGACTCATGCAAACCATCCGCTACATGTGGATTGTAAAAGAAACTTAAAGACTTTTGTTCTCTATTCAACTAATCTCTGTTCTATTTCCTCTGTGTTCTTCTCTTAAGCTTCCTTACTGTTAGGAACTTATGCTCTTTTTTTCCAAATTAGGAAAGTGCACGAGGATTCGCTTCTCTCTAGGCACTGAGTTGACAATAAGTTAACAAACTCAAGAGTTCATCTTCTGGGTGAGGAAGGGAGAAAGAAGAAATTCAATGTGGGGTTTAGAGTACTAAGACTTTGCATTGTAATGCTTTTATTTGTTTGCCTTTGTACATTATGTTGATTGTATTTTCGCGTTTTGTTGCTTGATGTTCTTAAACGAATTGGTATAATTGGTCTAAGGAACTAATGAACTCGCAAAGGAATACTGGATAGCTTGAGGAAAAAATGCTGAATACATCTTTCCTCTGTTGCTTCTCATACAAGTAATGATATGTGTTAGAAAACCCCCAAACTTTGGTGCTACATCGAATTTTCTTTAATACAGGAGATGGAACATCGAGCAAACACCGAAGAACAGGGCTGAATTCTTCAGTTATAGATTCCCTGCATGATCTTTGTTTTCCACTGTGTCTGTGACCCTGTGTTTAGCATTGGTTTGACTCACATTTGAGGAAAAGACAAAACTTTTGTGTTTAAGAGCTCGGAATGAGCATTCCTGACTGTTCTGAGTTGGAAGCACATGCGATGCAAAAGGAAAATTATCTTCTGATTCTGCTACTACCTCAAAAACTAAGCCTACCTTTTCCCAAACCTCAAGCACCGATTGTGCTTAGTCTCGGTGATACTAGGCTCATTGGTTTGTTGTTTGGGTGGTGGATTGTTTAAGGAGAGTTTCTCCATTGCGTTTATAAACTTGCGCAAATGCTTGATGTACTCTGGATAAGTCTCGAGGTTGCAATGTCCTCCTCCTTTGACCCATAACGGATCATACTTCTCCTTAGCCAGCTCCCATAATCGCTTCCCGTGAGAAAAATCCACAACCTCATCATTTGTGCCCTGCACAGGCCATCATAAAATTAGTCACCACTCAAGACAGAATAGTCCAAAAGATGTCTCCAGCTGTAAACCTTTACATACATGTATGACAAGAACTTGGGATTTGACATGGCGAATCTTGTCTATGTTCTGCAAGTAAGACATTCAATACAAAGAGATGAGACAAGACCAGAGTACATACATATCGAAACAAAGACACATCTGTTTACGTACTTTGTAAATATCGAACCAAAGGGTCATTTTGACAGGATACAAGACTCTAATGCCGGAGAGAATTGCACTGTGAAGAACAACTCCTCTCAGCTTCTTTAACCTTGAAGCCATGTGCAACGTTGGCCCGCTCCCTACAGATTGTCCGTATAGAATCAGTTCTTCTTGCTTGATATCATAATCATTCCTCAAGCAATTGTACACAGCCTCAATGTCATAGTATGTGTTGAATTCTGACGGCTATACCAAAAGATCCAGAAAACAAACATATGAGAATCACATTATATGGATTCGAAATTTGAATCAATTGTTCTTTGTGATACCTTTCCTGTTGAAGCTCCATAGCCTGAATAATCATAACTGTTTCAATGAGATCAGACGAACAATTGTAATGTAAGGATGTAACAAAAAAAACATAAATCTTTTCTGGTATTTATTTTGACTTATTTTACCTCATAATGTTGACGCGAAGATGAGCACGGAGCTCGATAAAGAGCTCGACCATTTGGCCAAGATCAGCTGCATTGCCATGAGAATAGAGAAGCGTGAATCTCGCAAAAGGGTGTTTCCAGAACGTGGCGACAACTTTGTTACCAGACTTTGTGCTAAGCTGGTGGACTTCCATGTCCTTGTCCGACGAGACTCCGGCGAATACCAGCTTCCCAGTCTCATCGTCCTTCGTTATTCCGTACGTTGCTGGCTCCGGCGGGAAGAAAGCGAACTTGGCAGCCACATTCGACGTCACATTACCCATCTAATCAAAATCCCACAAGAAAGATTAAAAAAAAAGAACTTTCAATGAAAGAAGGCGAAAACCAAAAACACTTTTTCTTTCTCTGTCTAACAAAAGAATAGATTTATTTTTTTTCCTTGGTGGGTTTGTGTAAAACTTCTTGAAAGGTAAATTGGAGGGAAGAAAATGGAGAGAAGGTGGAGGAGGAGAGAAGATGGGATCCGAACTTGGCGGGGGAAAGAAGAAGATGAGCTGTCTGTAATGTATTTATCAAACATTTTCTTCCTTTTTACACTTCATTTTTAAGAAGTTTTTTATTCAACAACTTTTATAGTATTCACTAATAATATAATGATACCATTTTAGCTTTTTGTTAATGAAAGCCTTATCGATTTGAATGAGTTAGCTTTTAAGATATGGAAGTTTGTGTCTAAAGAGAGAAAAAGGTCTCGAGTCAACAAAGGTACGAGAGTTTTGTGTGGATGTTTGAGCTCTTAAATTAATAATCAAATCAAAAGCAAAGGCAAGTTAAAGCAATCTTCTCTGCTTTTTTGCTCTTTTAGAATTGAAACTAATACAACAATTATGTACTAAAAGTATAAAATAAAGATAGGTAACTTATTGATGATTACAACTTCACAAGTAAGTATAGTAAACTGAGACAGACCCCAAAGGGCTTCTTTTGTAGGTTTGTTTATTGTGTACATGACAACATACTATTGAGAGAGCCAACAGATTATAATCTCTCAGTTCTTTAACCAAATTTTTTGAAGGAAAAGCAATCAGGTGAAGGCCAAAAATAGCCTGTTCTTGGATTATAACGTATAATATCAACTTTTGATATTTTTAAAATGAGATGGGAAACAACATAGATTAAATTGATTTGTATGTTTGATTAATGAGATCGGTTACAACTTTCAGTCTGATAATATCTTTAAGCTATTAAAATCTATCTACATCATTTATGATACGAGCCTCTATTTTTATATTCTCAGTTCACCTAATTTTCAATGTAATAATCATTATTTAATTATTATAAATGTTCATAAATGTCCATTAATGCCTATCCTACGAAAGCTCGCTAGCGCTCTTGATAGTTGATGAGATCGTACGTGTCGTTAAATTGCCCGGTGACTCCTCGATAATAGTGCATCTACTACTTTATATTGGGTCTTCGCCATTATATACCGAACCTGCGCTAGGCCGAACTCGAACTTTTTGGAGTGCGTAGCCCACTTCCAACATATACTAAAGTAAATAATGGTGAAGAATGGTTTGTGTGATAGAAACACATTCCATGGTGGATACTGCTTAATGACGTTTCATCTCCTGGAAAATGTTGGAAACTCTGGGAGACAGTCTTGGAAGGAATTTAAACAGCTGCACAAGCGAAACAAAAGCTTCAAATGCGGACAGAGATGATGGGCAAAGGAGAGACACACAAACTAGAGGATGATATAAATGGAGAAAATAAGATACCCAAAGCTTAACACAAGCATCGATTACAACAGGAACAACAGGCTATTCTCTGATGTTCCATTATTTTCTCTAACAATGTCTCCCATCCAGATTCAGAATGATACCTATAAAGACAAGCATTCAGCCTATATACCTTCTTTGATCAACAGGCTATTTGATGGAGCCAAACTATCGCTTAGATCAGGTTATTGGGTTTGTAACAGCTCTGATTTTAACATTGGTTATGAGCTTCATTTCTGGTGTTTGCTCTTAATTAGAAAAGCTAATGTTAGGATATGTACCCCAAGAAGATGTCGGTTATAAGGATGATGAGAAAGGCCTTTCCGGTGTCTGAAATGTTGTTTATGATTTTATATCCCATAAATTTCAACAAGGCTACCTGAAAAACAAATTATCAAGTAACCAATGTTAACAAAATGAGCTTAACAGCTAGTTGCTTGAACACATATACTTACTTTACCCTGATTAGCATACAAAAGAACATACAACGAGAGATTCCAAACACCATATGTTGGCAAATGATTTCCTGTTCTCTACTCTCCATTCATCTCGCAACTCCAAGCTGTGGAAGAAGCCGTTGATTCGGGAATTGGTTTTTGGCTACTGAATGATAAACAGTGGTGTAACACTATTGACGAGCTCATCAAGGACATGAATCAAACCCAACATTGTTTGCACTGTATTTAAGGCAACAAGACAGAATCTTCAATGAAACCCAGACAAAACCAGCATGTTTCTTTCGTAAATTCAACAACTTTACAATCCTTAAACACGGAATTCAGTAAAGAAGAAGCTCCAAAAAGTTACCGAGAGATAGAAAGAGTCGGGAGAGGAAGTGGGTGATTATGGACCAGATGATTCCCAATGCAACTCACTCTCTCATTTACATATAATAAATAAGGGAAAATCGCATAAAAAACCTCGAATATGGCAGCCACTTACACTTTAAACTTCAAGATTTTGTCACTTACATTTTAAATATTTAAACATTTATTTGGTACAATATTAACCTTAAATTGTCACTTTCGATAACATTCCGTTATAAATCGGAAACGGACTTCATAACGCCGTTTAATTTAAAATAACGCCGTTTAAGTGAAAATAACGCCGTTTAACCCCGTTTTAGTTAGCATAACTCCGTTATTTCACAAAAGATCGCATAAACATCCCCGAAATCAATTTGGGATTTTAGGGTTTTTCAAAAAATCAAGTAGATTTTCTTCTTCATTGATTCCATTAGGTTCAAAATCGTCAACGAGAGCATCTCCATTTCACGAATTTCGCTCGAAAATCCAAGTTTCTCTAAGCAGAAGGCAGCTTTTGGCGTCTTCGAAAGTGGGTGTGGCGGCGGAGACTCCTCCGACGACAATTATTGCGGATGAATGGGGGAAGGTGTCGGCGGTGCTATTTGATATGGACGGTGTCCTTTGTAATTGTGAGGATCTTTCTAGACGCGCCGCCGTTGATGTCTTCACGGAGATGGGAGTCGAAGTTACAGTGGAGGATTTCGTTCCTTTTATGGGAACAGGTAAAGCTTCAAGAGGAAGATGATTTCTTCATTTATGAATAATGAAATGGGCGTGGAACTTGAAATATATTATTGTGAATGATTTGCCAAATTTCACGAAATCTGGGGGGGGAGGGGGGGAAATCTATATGTGAAGATATTAATCTCGGAATATTTTTTTCAACAATTGGTTATTTTGAGCTTTTAATCAGTAAAGTCTGTAGGAAAAATGGAAGTTTTAGTTAGACTTTTCCTTTCGTCTTGGTAAACTCTGGAATGCTTTATTGTTAGGGTTTTCATGATTTACGATTATAATTCAATGCCTATTTAGGACCATGTTTAAACGGTGAATTTGAGTTGATTGGTTCTTTGATTTACTCTGTTTTTAATGGAGGGCAAATCATTTTTAACGGAAGTTAAATGACTTTTAACGTCAGTTTATGTTCTGTTAGATCTATTTAACAGAGAGTAATCGGGTATAAATTTCACTGGTAAAAATGATAAAAACTTAACTTTAGATGTTTATAGTGTAAGTGACAAAATTTTGAGGTTTAAAGTGTTAGTGGCTGCCAATCTTAAGGTTTTTTATGCGATTTTCCGTAATAAATAATAGTGTTTTGGGTCAAAATTGATGTTCCAGGCGCTTTTATTTGGCTAAAATTTGAGTTATTGTACATTTTCAAGAAAAAAAAAGTTATTCTTCCAAAAACATTTATGTTATGGAATCGTTGCATCGAGTACAAACTCTACTTTGGGGGATCCATCATCACCATCCTTCTAACGCTAGCAGAAGCAGAGTATCCAGATCTGTGAAGATATTAAACTCGAGGAATTGTGAAATCCCCAGGAAGTAAAGTTTCGCTCTTTTTGTTTTTGTTTTGACATTTTATTTATTTTTACAGGCATTTTAACGAACACATACCGTGCAATCACTATCAAGTTAATACTATATGCAGGTGCCAGTGTTTTGATCTCTACGACCAATTGATTCCATACAAGAAAGCTTGGTCATGGCAGAAAGCCATTGTCGAGGAGAAAAAGACTTTGATTGATAGAAATCAAGACTGCCCAGATACAGTGATTTTATTACAGCACTCTCCTGTTTACACTATGGGAACTGGCAGTACAGAGGATTATCTCAACTTCGACATAAAAAATGCTCCTTTCGATGTGTATCGTACTGAACGTGGTGGCGAAGTCACATACCATGGCCCTGGTCAGGTAATACTGACAACACTACCTTGAAAGTTTATTTGCTCTCTTAATGAGTTTTTAGCTAATACATTGCCAGTGAATGTGAGATTGTTTGAAAATGTAGCTGGTTATGTATCCTATAATCAATCTCCGAAATCACGAGATGGATCTTCATTGGTACCTCAGGACGCTTGAAGAGGTAGTCATCCGTGTGCTTTCCTCAAGTTTTGCCATCAAAGCTTCCCGTCTTGATGGTTTAACTGGAGTTTGGGTCGGTATGTCTCAAATCTCCACATTGCTGTTTAGAATCTTAGTGTGATTTACTCTATCCTTTCTTGGTTATTTTGTTAGTGAACTAAAATAGAATCTGAGACTGATCACTTTTCGTTTGCAAATGGAATATAGGCAACCAAAAAGTGGCCGCCTTAGGTATTCGTGTGTCAAAATGGATAACATATCATGGTCTAGCTCTTAATGTAACAACAGATCTAACACCATTCAACTGGATAGTTCCATGTGGGATTAGAGATGGACAAGTTGGAAGCGTAAAGGGCTTACTTGAAGATGGAGAACACGAAGTGATTGATGATTTGAAGTTGATGAATATAGCTCACGAGTCTTTACTAAAGGAATTCTCTGAAGTTTTCCAGCTCCAAGTCGAAAAGCAAACAGTTTCAGATCCTAATATTCTGAAAGCTGGGCCTTTCAAACGGTTGGAGTGCTAGAAGAAATGCATTGTTGGAAGAATAAAATCATTGCAATCTCTATAACATTCTTGTGAAGTTTTGAACATAAAAATCTTTATCTACATAAAAGGTTTTATTGGTTGGTTGTGACATCATCTGCTTCTTGTAGATGTTTGTGTGAGACTGTTGTTCTCTCTGCTTCTCCTTCGCACTGTAAAGATTTGTGAGACGCCTTGAAAGAAGAGTGTTTGAGTAGAGGATGCATGAAACCCAACTGCTCAGAAAAGTGTGATAAAATGTCTGATAGGAACTCTGATACATGGAAAACGGCAGGAGTTACAACAGAGATAGTTCAAAAGGCCAAATTACCAAAACCAAGTTTACAAAAGCTAAATTACAAAAACCAGCTACAATACCTAGAAGCCAGAGTTTTCGGAAGAAGGGTTGAAGACATTGCTAGATTCTGAACACATTCTGCCGCTATGGATCTCTTTGGTACTGAAGATACTTCATAAACATCGGTTTGTGTCCGAAACTTCCCAATAAGCATTCTTGTGAGTGCTATATTTAGTCTTTGCGGTAGTTGAAGGTCAAGCCTAGAAGTAGAAATACAGTAGTCCAGTACTGATGAATTCAAACTAGATCTTTTTAATTAGATGAGTTTGCTCAGTAGAGAAATTTCCATAGCCATCTCATATTGACTTTGATGTGTATCTGTCCTTTTGCAGTTTCCACTGTTTAGCAGTTTGCGGATGGAGAGATCCATGTGCTATATATGAAGATCATCAACGATCCCTTTCCTGTCCATTTAAGTAATAATAGAAAATTCTTCAACTGAAGTACAAGATTTTGCTTTAGTTCCTTGTGCAGTTAATTATATAAATAGCGTAATTAAGATTTTATGATCCTAGTTAATGTTTCTACTATAAGAAGATTGCAGGCCATCTTACCTTTTATTCGCTCTTTCCATTTTCTCCAGTTTGAATCGTTCTTCCCATTTCAATGTCATTAGGCTTGGTTCCTCAGATCACGGGAACACGATAAGCAAGTCCAGGTTCAAGGAAAAGCTTTCACTTGGAGCTTCTTACTGCTCACAAGATTTGGATCAAATGTTTCCATCAAGGGAGCCTAACCTTTTCCCCAGTTTTTTGGCTAACACATGGAAGCAAAACTAGAAATTTAGCTAGCTTTGGATTGATCGGATGTGATATCTTCAGAAACTGCGGTGGTTCTTACGCGTGTCTCAACTTGGGAAAAAACGGACATTTGACTTGTAACAAACCATAGGTTACTCCTCTCCTTTTACTTTCTTTTTGCAGTGTCTCACCTTTAAGAAACGTAAGCTTGACAGATAAATTGGCTTTTACCTTGTCAGTCGATTCCTGCGGATGGAACTTTCGAGGACTCTACTATGCTGGCAGAACCACAGTTTCTTCATTGCCACGTGCTGTTGATAAGCATCGCGAACCTCTCCATTTCATCTCCACCTGCTCCATACCTCAACACAAATGTTATCTCTGCCTTTGATACCCTTACTTTTCAATCTCCACACTCCCTGTATTAGTGCATAAAACTGATTAAACACTAATCTGAAAAATCTGCATCTGTTATGGATATAATGCCACCCTCTCCTCCTAAATCTCCTTTTCGTAGCCCTTCACTCAATGAAGCTCATGAGAATCGAAGATTTAAATGCTATAGGGGCGTGCGAAAGAGGTCATGGGGCAAGTGGGTGTCTGAAATAAGAGTTCCAAAGACTGGAAAACGAATATGGCTAGGTTCATACGATGCTCCAGAGAAGGCAGCTCGAGCCTATGATGCTGCTTTGTTCTGCCTTAGGGGTGAGATGGGAGTTTTCAATTTTCCCACTGATAAAAAGCCGCAGCTTCCAGAAGGTTCTGTCCGGCCTCTGTCCAAGCAGGACATACAAACAATAGCAACAAACTATGCTTCATCAGTTGTGCATGTACCTTCCCATGCCACCACACTCCAGGTAACAGCCCAGGTTCCCTCTGAAGCTCCTGCTTCCCCTAATGTATCTGCTTCTACTGAGATTACAGAGATGGTCGATGAACATTATTTCCCAACCAACACAACTACAGAATCAATATTCTCAGTAGAAGACTTACAACTGGACAATTTCCTCATGATGGATATTGATTGGATAAACAATCTAGTGTGATGTGCAACGCCACTTGCTGTTGCTTATAATAATAACATGGTTTTAATTACTGTGGCTCCTTAACTGCTTCTTGTAAGGGCATACTTTGCATCCCTGTGTTTGAACTTGTTTCATTTATCATGCAGTTTTTTGTTGTTCTTGTTTTGCATTTGTATTCTCTCTTTATTTCTCTCTTCTGGTCTTCATGACCTGTTGAAAATGAATGAAAGGATTAGGATTTGGCATCCAACCCAAATCTTATGTTGCATGTTTGAACATGATCTGCCCCCTTTACTTTACTTCTCCAGTTACCAACCTCTGCATAAACCGTACATTATCAGACTAATACTCGAAATTAGCTAACAGAAATGATGCAACATTATTCCAGCATGTACTTGTGCCAGGTTACACTGGTTGGTTTATTATGGCCTCTAATACACATGTGCACCTGTACTTACACAAGTGTATGATATTTACTAATTTATGCACCTGTACTTAGACAATTACATGAGATAAAAAAACTCAAAACAATTTTTTCCAGGTTTCCAACTCTTTGTTGAAAAACTATCCAGTAAACAAGTTCCCCTCAGTAAAGCTTTAACCAAACCTCTGTAAGCTATTTAGATTCCAGTTTTGCATCCCTTTTGTTTTTTTACAGTTGCTAAATCTCACAATCACCATTACTAACGATGGCCATGATTATGCACAAGAAAGAAATAGACAGCAGTGATGTGTTCAAGGTTCTAGTGAAACCACAAAATACACTACATTACCTTCAGGACCACAAAATACACTACATTACCTTCAGGCTTCAGAAACTGCAGGATTCATTTAGGTCTCTCTTTCAGATCCATATTAGTTCCGTTCTCCTGTCTTTTCATATGATAACTCCTCATCTGTTAAGTGGAGCATAAATGTCATTTTAGAGAACCTTAGCATAGTATTAGATCAACAAAACATCACTTATCAAAGGCTCAGAGCCTCTGATCATATGGCCAAGCGATACACAAGCATAAAATAGGACATGTGGCCATGTGACATTACACCCTTACAAAGCCAATTTCGAAAAATATTTACGATCTAATCATTTCTTCAGTAAGATTCGTCAATGAGTGCATCAGTGATGCTGCTTTTGAAATGTAGAAAGAGAGCAGTGCTTAGATCGAATCTCTATGTAGGGTGCCATGACTGTCCTAGGTAATCTATAGTATGTCAGAATTCAACTTTACTGAATCCGTAGCATTTGTTCAGTCGCCGTCTTTGCATAACCCTCCTCACTTTTTCGGCAGCATGGCAGTTACCAGATTCCGCGTGAATCTTGCTCAGCAATACATAATTGGCTGGATTGTCAGGTTCAGATTTCATTAGCTCTTTTGCAATGATTTTTCCTGCAACATCAAGCCTGTCATGAATCTCGCAAGCAGATAGCAGAGAACTCCATATTCTTGCATTTGGATTCATGGGCATATTTCTTACGGCCTCAAAGGCATCGTCAATCTTCCCAGACTTGCCAAGAAGATTGATATAGCAAGCATAATGCTCCAAAGTGAGTGCCATTTGGTAAGTTTTTCCAGCTTGCGTGAATATAGTTTGAGCTTCTTCTACCAGGCCAGCGTGGCTGCAAGCCAATAAAACTGCAAGAAATGTCACTGCATCTACTTCCTCTCCACTTTTTATCATCCCTTGAAAGGTTTCTAAAGCTTCTGAACCATGCCCATGAAGACCGTATGCATTTATCATTGAGCTCCATGACACAAGATCTTTCTCATTAAGTTCATAAAATACTTTACGCGCCGCAAGAAGACTGCCACACTTTGCATACATATCTATGAAAGCGTTTCCCAATAAGATATTTGACATGAAGCCACATTTCAGAATATGAGAATGGATTACTGATGCAAAACGCAATGAGGCTGAATGTGTGCAAGCTGAGACGATAGCCAATAGAGTAACAGAGTTGGGTTCAATTCCTTCTTCTCTCATTTTACATAACAGATTCATAGCTTCGAAGCAGTCTCCAGCCTCGGCATATCCACCAAGCATTGAACTCCACATTACAACATCTCTCACTTTTGATTCTTCGAATAGTAACCTAGCGAGATTTACATTACCACATCTGCTGTACATGGTCATAAGAGCAGCTGTTAACCGATCGTCTGAATGGAATCCATGACGAAAAGAGAATCCATGAATTTCTTCCACCAGCCTTAGGCCAGGACCAAATTCTACGCATGCTGGTAGGATCGACATCAGTGTTACACGATTGGGCCTCATGTTTTCTCTCTGCATTTCTAGAACCAAAAAAAGAGCCATTTCATAGTTACGATTTGCAACACAGCCAGAGATCATGGCGGTCCATGAGACCTCATTCTTCACCTCCATTTTATCAAACACATGGAAGGCCGTAGCAGGATCATCAAACTTTAAGTACATATCAACCAATGCCGTTGATAAGAGAACTGATCCCTGCATCCTCTCATCGACAAGAACAAGAGCATGAAGCATTCTTGCTACCTTACTGCTGCATCCCATGCGAGTGCAGAGAGCCAATAGAGATGCAACTAGCTCGGACTTTGGAACAAGACCATCAGAATACATCTCCTTGAGAAACTTTAGTGCTTCAGACAACAGTCCATCCTGGCAATAACAGTTGGCAATGGAGCAATAGCTAACGGTGTCCCTTTGAAGCATTTCATCGAATACCTTACATGCAGAGTATGTGCTACACAATTTGGCATACATAGAGATGAGAGAATTGGACACAACGGTATCGCGATCAGCGCCTGACTTGAGACAAACGCAATGCAGCTGTGCGCCAACTAAGCAAGGCTGTTGTTGAAAAGAGCATGCTTTGATGACAGAAGGAAGAATCGCTGTGAAGCCATTAGTGCCTAAAGGATGAATATTTTGTTTGTACAGTTTCAATGCTTCATCATGGAGTTGTTCCGACACCAAACTCTTCAGCTTATTGCCGAGCTCCAAGTTTAAGCGGGAAGAGAATGATCTTGCCATTATAAGACGGTTATGAAATCTCATACAAGAGCATATCATACAAAATCTACCACGCGAACTCTATTCTTGTAGTGTTGAATTAAAGCGTTTTAACACTGTCAACAACAAGCACTCATGGCCTAATGGATAAGGCGCTTGACTTCTAATCAAGCGATTGTGGGTTCGAGTCCCACTGGGTGTGTAATTTTATTCGTAATATTTGAGGTCAGCCTGAGCCATTTTCTTCCAGTAGTTTCTGCATTTTGATGTTTTAGTGTGTGGTGCAAAGTACGCCCACTTAGCTTGTGAATAGATTGCGATGATAGATGGTATTATTATATTTAATTTTTTTTAATAATTTAATTTTAAAATATTTCTTTTTTTTCCGGAAACTTTATCTTTTATCCATCATTATTTATTTCATTCACGGTAGTAAATCTTGTATTGGTGATTATTTAACACGAATTGATTAAACATTATGACATATGTACAGAAAAAGACCATCAATACTCCTTCAAATCTCTTAATTCCGTTGAGCAAAAGCTCCCACGGAATGTTGTAATTTTTTTTTCGCATTTCAGTATTAAGAAAATGAAAACTATCGAACCTTAATATTTCCCCAATTCTTGTCCGGTACGACCGCATGAACCGCAATCTAGCTAAAATTTTGGTCCTAACTTTTAATTTTAAAATCATTTTGTCTAAACTAGTCGATTTGGATTTAACTCTTTAGTTTTTAAACCCTGAAAATTGATTATTTGCAAGAACCATAACGCTTTTAAAACAAATTAATATATTATTTTTATATTTTTTTAAAAAAAATTCAAACATAATTTTTTAAACATAGCTTTTTGTCGAGCAGAAGTATTTCCAAACCCATAAGCGTGTTGCCTTTGTTAAAATTTTAGACTTTCCAAAAATAAATAAGTCGGACCAATATTTCTTCATTACAAACATTTTCATCACAATTGTTGAAAAAAGCAAAATTATGAGGTTGAAAATAATTTTTTGATGTCATGATTAAGTTGTAAAGAATATGCGCAAGGTTTGTGATGAAAACTATGATATTTTATAATGTTAGGATAGTAGTGAATAAGATGGTATTGAGCAAGACAATAAAAGCTAAGGTGCTAATAGTTAATAATATGTGAGTTAGTGGTTATAAGTTTTAATTTGTGTAAGTTTAATCGTCAAAATTTTTGTGAAGTTTTTAGAATTTAGAGATTTAATTTTATAGAAATTATTAGTAAATATTTTTGGTTTAAAATGATGTAGATAAATTTGGTGATGTGTTATAATTTTTTAAAACTTGTTTTTTGGCAAATATTTACTTTTATTTAGTAAGATTTTTCGGATAACAGTGGGTTATACGATCATGACAACCATAACTGAAGACTTGGATTGGAAAATGAGGAGTTTCCGGATCTTACCAATGTTTCTCTTACCTGCTGTGTCTGTCATTACTTATTCCTCTATCATCAGCTTTTCAAAGATGTGTAAGTCTTGTGTTTTTCTTTTTTATGCAAGATTTTGGTGTTTTCCCGTAGCTCTAACGTTCTTAATTGTTTTTCTGTGTAAAAATGGTTGTATAGTTGACCACAGAGATCAAAAGTCCATGGAAAAGCTTCGAGCAGAAAGGTTGGCTAAAATCAACGAGCTTAAAGAAAGGACCAATCATTACACCACACAACAGCTTATTCAGGTGATTTTGTTGTCTTGAATATAGAGAATTTTGTGAGTGTGACTAGTTCACACAACAGCATTTCGGAGTCTATTAGGTTCACTGCCTAATATTTTCAATGTTTTCTGCCAATTTCTTTCTTTCTTGCGTGTATTACTCTGATCAAGTACTGATGCTTTCAATGGTTATCATTTTTAGTTACCAGATAGTGAATATGTGTTTGAAGATTGTTCCTCTATATTTGGGATAATTGCGATTAGGAATGGAGAGTTAGAATCTAGTGTGGCAGTTAGAATTCATTGTACCTAAAGCCATGGTGACAAGCTTCATGGCTGAATATAGCAAGAGAAAGACATAAACTACTTTTTTTCTTGGAGTACTTCTTGTAGCCGGGGCATAGCCATGCAAAATGTTAATAACACGAAAGAAAGGTGTCGATGGTTGTCACTGTGACTTGAAGAGCATAACTACTGCAATAGACCTGGTGGTAACATGAGCCTTTTGATGCAGCGATATGACCCCGACCCAGTTGCAAAGGCAGGCTGCTGCAACAGTCCTGGCGTCTAAATTGGGAGCCGATTCAGGCTTGAAAGTATTTTTAGGAGATGAATCCCAACTCCATCCTTGGGTAAGAGCATTGACATGGAGGTTAAACAATCACGTGGGTTGAGAAATCGAAGACAACAAAATTTTAGACCCCACACATCTGGGAGCACTTCAACACATCATTCTGATGATGAGTCTCACCATTCTGGAACAAGTGAAAGATTTCCAGGCACCACAGACCAAAAGCAGCAGATGTTGGTTGAACATTACAGTCCTCAGGGATATGCAGCTCATGATGGCAGTTGGATCTCACGCATTGCGGCTCTACTCGTGGGAGAAGATCCCACACAGTCATTTGCACTCATTTGTGGAAACTGTCATATGCATAACGGTGAATGAATCTCTAAGCATCATCCTTTTCATGCTTCGTCTTCTATAATCTGGTTTCTAACATGATGCGAAATGTGTTTATCATAGGACTTGCTCGGAAAGAGGATTTGCATACATTACATACTATTGCCCTCACTGTAACGCTCTGAACAAACCAAAGCATTCAGATGGGAACGCACTTATTTCTTCTGTTCCCGGTTCGCTGATCACAGGCTCTTTGACATTGATTTAACATAATGAAGTGGTAAATAGCAGCAGCACAAATAGTGAACGTGAGAATAGCCCCATTCCAGAGATAAAGGAGGAAGCTGCGACTACTGAGACTGAGACACAAAGCTGAGGAAGATGCACAGGCTTTCTTGAGTTTATACTTCAGAGAGAGGGATTGTGTGTATGTTTCTGTGTGCGCGTGTGGATGTTAGTACTATACAGCAAGACAATAAGGTTTTAATGGGTAAATATACATATACAGATTGTATGTGTTTTTGTTAATACTATGAGCTAGTTTCATAGTTTTAGTTTATCTTCTTCAAAATTGAATTCGAGCTATTGACGGCGGTGTTAAAATGTTTTTGGTAAGTTTTGCTCTTACAAGAAGTTGCATGTTCAAAGAGGATCTTCTTTTTATTTCGTAACATAAGTGTATTAACACAAAATTTACTGCGAGTCGAGAGACACACACGTGGAGGACTATGAACGTTAGTGTCAATTTTGCTTATAGAGAACTCATCTGGCCACTAAACCTTGTGTCGACGACGATGACTTTGCAAAGAGCAAAGAAGCGATAAGGCTATTGTTGTTGTAGCAAGAATCAATTTTTAATAATTAGGGTTTCTTCATTTTTCTGACCCTTTTCTGGTTACTAGTGAAATGGATATTGGGATTCACAAGGGAACTTCGGTAACTTCACAAGGCCCAAGAACTTTCCTGGGTTTGCGCACAATTCCCAGGTCTTTTTATACCTTTCTAAATCTGTTTTCTTCTATTTTTTTTTCTGGATTTGATAGGTGAAGATTTCTGTTTCAGGAAGATAATCCATTTTCATTGTAGTGGCAAGAGTGCAAAGTTGATTTCTAGTTCAAAGAAAGCGAATTTATCTGCTTCAAGGAAACAGAGAATTAAGCTAGAGAGTAATGGAGAAAAGAAGCTCACTTTCAGTGAGTTCCTGAAACACCCATCTGGCATGGAGGCTGTGATCAACGCTAAGGCTTTGCAGCGTTATCATTTAGTTGATGATAATAACAATACCTACAGGTTCTTTCTTTTAACTCTCTAGTATCAATGTTCATAGGCCAATAAAAATTATATTTTTATAAGTTCACACACTTACCTGGCTAGCATAAATATCTTTGTTTGCATATTCTTAAGAATCTTCATCGTTTTATCTGTTACATGTACCCTCTTCCAGAGATTTTTTTAATTGATATCCAATCACAACCTTGTGAGCTGTTTTATAATCTGTTATCAAAATCTTATGGAAATATGCTTTTATCTGGAAAAGGAGATGGTAAATCTTTGTCTTACAGTGCAGATGTACATTGCCAAAAATTCAGTTAATGACCTTTGAAGTATCCCCAGTACTGTTTTTGAAGGTCACTCCCACACATGAAGATTGTACAGTCGAGCTGCTTTCCTGCAAGGTTCAATGAAGAAGACTCTCAAGTTCCTGTTTAATCAAATACTTGTGTTGTTTTCTTTTTACCCACGAGTGTTTTGAACTGCTCTCTTGCAGTTGGAAGGGTCAGAGTTATTGGAGAATCAAAGTGAAAAGTTTTCAGGTAACTTACATCTTGTAAACAAAGTACCACTGCAAATCTGAGGTTTCTAAAGTTGATACAAATGTTTTTTTGGCCATTTCTTGTTTGAAGCGGTTATGACAAATTGCATGACTTGGAACATGGACAATCCAGAGGCCTTTCTGGAGGTTGACGTGAGATTGAATGTCACTCTAGAGGTTGTGTAATGTAGTTCAGTTTCTTTCGTTCATTCTCGTGCAGTCCTCTGTAGCCTTAAGAGTATATCATATTGTGCACTGCACTGCGAATCCATCATTATAGATAGGTCATATCTGACTTATGATTCTCATGTAGTTGTGTAAGCTTTAATTCTGCTGATCATAAAAACCTTCCTTGTTCATTGCAGATCTCAACAAAGCCATTCACAATGCTTCCAGTATCAGCTGTTGAGGCACCTGGGAATCTGTAAGTAAAGGTTTATTGTTCACTTTAGCTCAAGGAGTTGAGCAATGCTATATTGATATGATGATTGCAGAGTAATGCAGACACTGGTAGATTCACTGGTACCTCCTCTACTTCAACAATTACTTAAAGATTACAACGAATGGGTTCAAAAACAGCAACAAAACACCTTATAAGCACAATAATGTAAACACAATCTCTTACTGATGTTTTGTCAAATGAAAGATGTGAAAGGAAAGTTTATTGTGTTGTGTTGGGCGTTTGAGATGGCATGTGTGTTAGAGACAGTTCTGTATTAAAATTGCAGAGGTAACGCTGAAATACAAACAGTAATAAGGTCAAATGAGATTTGATTCACTTGTAAAATACTTCGGTCATTCTTTTGACGGACACATACAGTACAATGAGATTACATCACTTCGTCATGATCAGTCCAAGTCTCTTTTCTCTGCATCCTAGACCCTAAAGGCCGACCCAGTAAGAACGGCCATTGGTGTTGTGCATCGGAGATGGAGTAGGTGAAGACACCGACCATTCGTACCAAACCTGGGACAGAACATCCGAGGATCAATAACAGTTCTTAAGACAGACAGAGATAATTATTTGTGTAGAGCTTTTTTTACCTTTGAGGAACCACAACACCTCCAAAAGTGTACTTCCATCGGAGAATCAGGGTGAACCTCCACGGGCTTCCTCAATGGGAAAAAGATCGGGAACCTACAAAAAAAGGAACAGGATATTACGTGAGGTTTTTTCCATCCTTTTCAAGCTAACAGAGGTGATATGAGAGAGCGGTTCAACTGTGCCATATTTAAACAATAAGCCATTACCAGCTGAACATGTTTGGTGTTGCTGTTGTAGGCTCGATTCCAAGATGGATATCTTTATAAAGAACAGAATCAAAATAGCCAGCGAATCCTGTTTTTTTGTTATTGTTATGTATGATCACATTAGATTCAAGTTTCAGATTTGGAAAAATGGAGAATAATTCCCATTTAAAAAGAAAATAAAGCAAGAAAAGCATGTACCATGCACCAAGGCTGAGCCAGCGTCACTTGGTAGATTGAAATGAAGCTTTTTGTAGCGTTGGTTGTTGATTTTTGTTGAGAAGTTTGGATGACTAAATGTGAAAACCTAATTAAGACCAAACCAAAATTCCTGAGATCGACAAGACTTACATAATTGTATTTAAAGAGAACTCCTTGTATTTAAAGAGAACTCCTAGGTTATTAAGCAAACCCTAAAGACAGAGAGAGACTCACAGGTTGGGAAGGAGCTAGTCTTGCTACACTGTGCAGTTTGACAACGTAAGCAGTTTCAAAGTGCGCAAGATCTTTATGAGCCTTAACCTGCCAAATAGATGAAAAGACTTCAGTTGATCTGAACATTCTTGTGAGAAAAGGGACACAGCAACCCGAAGAACCTACATCATTGTAAAGCTTCGAAGCTGTTACAGGCTGTATGAAACTTGTATACCTGGAATGTAATGGTGATGATCCTCAAGTTAGGAAAACAGAACAGATCAGTTTCTTATGGAAATTCGACTAAGTGAAGGAACACATACGAGGATGGTATTGAAATTCCGTCTGGCTTCAGAAACCTTTGAGCTCCATCAAGACATTCAGGAGAGAGTTCATTGTCTCCAAAAGAGCCCAGCAGTTCGCTAACCTGCATAGAAGAGGCAAATGAGAATTAGATGAACTGTATAATGTTGGCATGAGAAATAGCTACCAAAATCTGTACAGTACATACGGACCAATATATCAGCTTGCTCAGGAGCACTCCAAAAACGCATGTCACAGGATATTATCGTAACAATGTCTTCCCATCCTTCAATCTTAACCAAGTTCTGGCACAAAAGGATAACAATACTTTATGCGTTAATTAAAAACGACACAGCACGTCTGAATTAAGTTGACATTGTTGCTGACAACTTTGAACTTACATGGAGGGTTACAATTGCATTAGGATTCTTTTCCACGGCATAAACTTTCAACTTCCGATCAGTTTCTTCAGCTGCCTGGGAAAGGAAACAAATAAACACAATAGATTAAGAAAAAAATGAATTTCAAAGTCTCCTTGTGATCAGCATGGAATTGCATCAGAACTTTACCTGTAATGATGCCCTCACAAGGGGTCCTCTTCCTGCTCCCACAACCATCAAGACCTACAAACTAAGACTTTAGTCCTGGTGAAGCATATCATAAAAATAAAATACAAAACAGAAACAGAGCTTAGAAATGAAAATGCCACTTTGTAAGCTATGAAAGCAAAACATTGACATGAGACATACAGTAGTTAACTCGGATGCTTTTTCATCAGAGACCCTGTCCACCAAGGCTTTGGCAATTGCCCTTTGATACTAGCAACACAAAGATGGACGAAAGTTAGGCATGATTTAAAAAACCAACAACGCCAAATATTGGTATTATATTGAACTGTTCAACACGATACATCCATCAGCTCCCTCCCCCCTCAGTTAACCAGAGCAGAAAGTCCAGATTACAGAGGTGTTAGAATTAAAGATGTAAAGGAAGAAAAAAACTAGCATATGCAACATACTTGGAGGTACTTAACAGAGTCTCTTTCAAACGTCTCATAAGTTTGGGCTTCGAGGTTGTCCATCAGAGGCTGTATTTTTATTAATAAAAGGAAAGCTTTTTACAGTAAAAAATAGAGCATTTTCTTGACAAGGTAAAGTATTATGATGAACTGAAGGAAATAACTGTGTCTTCTAAAAAGATACTAACCTGCAGGGGGGCCTGCAAAAAATCCCTGTAGCCCAGCTGTAAAAAGAGTAAGATAACTGTCAGAATTGAGTTCGTTTCGCCTGCTTGCATGAGGTGATATAAAAAATGATAGAGGGAAGTGGAACCGTTATAAAAGGTCCCACAAACAACCTCTATGCGTTCCTGTTCAGGGAGTGCTTCCATCTTTTGGAACAGATAAGCAACATAGTCCAAATATGACCGCAAAGGATGCTTCTGTGTACCTGAGAAGTGAGAACCAAAACATAGACAACTTTATATACAAACAATTTAGCTCAAAACTTGAAACAACTATCCTTATAAAAATGCCGAATATAAATTAAACTAAGGAAAACAAACCCAGAGGATAAGCCAAAAAATGAAATTACCTTCCGCATTAGAATCAAAAGCCTTCGTAAGATTCAGAACAGTCTTTCCAGAAATTACAACCTGCATTTACAAGATTGAATATAATGAGCCCCAGGTCGAGTGAAACAGATATTTTTCTGAATCAAAAGAGGATTTGAATTTAGTGTTCATATCTCAGAGTGGAGATGTTTATTACCTGGACAGCATGATCAAAAAATCCTGCAATTAACTTTTGGTGGCGCTTTGACAAGCAAGGATAACCCCGAGCATTTGTTAAGAAAGACTGCATACCCAAGTTAGAAGCACTTTGTGATTCACAAGACTTCAAAATCGAGTCTATAACAATGTGGTAAAGGAGAGATCCTTACATCAGTGCTTACTATGGCTGCTTTCACAGACTCTCCCATCCAACGTCCTAGTGAAGCTTCAGAGGGTAGCGTACTCCTAGATTAAGGAACTAGTGTTATGTTTGCGGAGGGGAGAAAACATTCGAGTCCATTAACAAAACATAATCAAGAGTTTTTTTCAAACTCACAGAACATCAAGAGCTACAGACAGTTTACTGTCATGCTCACAAAGAAGGCGGAACGAATTCCACAGCTCCCACGAATCATTCTACAAAGGAGAGAGCATATATATATTAAATCCATACGGGCATAAAATCTACAAAAATGTGTTCAGGGACTACTACCATTGAGATTTATAGATTTAAAAAGCCTGAAAACACAGGGCACATCATTTAAACCACCTAAAATCTGAGAAGGTACAAAAAGTAAGAACAAGAAGTTTGCATCAAATTTTATCCTACGTCTTACCAGACCATCTGAGGTAGCATTCATTGAATCACCATCAGGCTTTACCAGTGGTACCCTTAGCCATAGCTTCAGGGCAGAATGGCGTTTAAACAAACAAAGAAAGAATAATAAATAAAATGTTAGAGCTGGATTGAAGATGAGTAAGGAAAAGGGTCATCTTATGACCGAAAGCAAGAAACTCGTCAACCACCTGCAAACTAGTGAGCCCTTGTAAGATCTGGTTTACGCATCTGGCATAATTGGCACACGATGTCCCTTTTGGAGTAGGAAGAAGGCATGCCTGGAACATATAACAAACCTTAACAAGACAATTTCTCCTCTAACAAAACAATTTAATGCAGGAAAAGAACTGCAAGAGGAAATCACTTTGCTGCCGAGAAAACACAGAGACAACAGGGAGTGACGTAAATCCATGTATTCACAAGCACCTGTAAGGAGAGATGTGTAGCCCAAGCTATTTCTTGCTTCAGTGTGGTTTCTGAATCCAGTCGCAAGACCTCATCTTCAGAATCCAAGTCAATCCACGAACTAATTTTTCCTAGAGAATAATAATACCACCAGTCAGAACCCATCAGTCATAACGAACATAAAAAGAAAACACAGGGAGACGCAAAGAGAAACATACCAACAACATGACTGCTCCACTGAGAAGGTGGCAAGACCAAGTCAGAGCCAGAGACAGGAAGCACCTGGGTATCCGAACTGTTTCCTTCCACAGAGCTCGGCCTATACGAAGGGTTCATCTGCGTAACAGCATTTTACAAAGAGGAAACTCCATTATAGAAAATAAAATTTCGAAGCGCCATTTCCATTCCACAGAAAAATCAGACAAGGATAAGTGGGTCGGGAGGAAGTAATAAACACACCAGAGGAGCAAGGACATAGTCGAAACCGCCAGTGGAGATGTGGAAGGAGAGAAGAGAAGGAACATCGTCTGAGAAATCAGTCTCCACGCCGCAGTACCTGGACTCGCTCCTCTCCCATCCTCCTCTCTCTCCGAGCGGCATTTCTTCTCACTACCGAGTAGAAAAGTGGTGAAGGAAGGAAATGAAGATGCAAGTGAATCTTTCCTGGAGCCAAGTACAAAGACGAAAGGGTTTTGCAGGGTTTAATTTTATCGGGCGTTTCTAGTGGGCTTTCCATATTTCACAATTAAGCCCATTTGGTTTCGATATGATGTAGAAGTATCATTGTAATACTAAACAATTCTAGTTAAGAAATAAGTATTTTAGCAATCATGATAAGATTATGTTTCATAAAATGTTAAGTTGGTGTAATTTGCGGGAATTTTTAGATCGGTAAATACGTTTACCAAAATAATACTAAAAACGAACAGGTAAAAACCAAACGCATAAATATTCTTCAATCGAAAATCTTAGTAGCTATATACAACTAAAAGATGGAGTTCATAACATTTTAACAAATAAATAATTAAAAAGTAGTAGAAAACCAGAAGAACATGAGTTATTGTTTACTTTAGAAATATAAACTTTTTTCAAAAAAAAAACTTATTATACTCAAGACCAACAAGTAAATCCTTCGACTCAAGCATCCATCTTGAGATTAACATCCCTGGAGGAAGAGTTCACATCGATGTTTCTGTTTTCAACTTCGTCAAAATGGTCTTCACGTGCGTTATCAGCGAGCATCAGAGCAACTAACCAGAAAAGGCATGAGTCCAATGACACAAAGGCACCCCCACCAAGCAGACCAGTCTTAGCGGTGGGGCAACCGGTCTCCAAGTTACGGTGAACATTGCGGGTCAGGTGAAGTTGCTCTGTAATGGTTGGCCACAGCAACAAAGACAATGCCAGTCCAGATGTTATCCTACAAGATAAAACCAGAGGCCATAAACAACTCTGTTTTATTGTAAAATTCTACACTACCATTATATTGAACCAATGAGCAGAAATTTGGGTGTTTTAAATATGAATTGCTGAAACTAACATGAGATTGAGAGGGAGAGGATATGCTTACAAGGCAATGTTGAAGAACACGGAGAAGCTGGTGCTTTTGAACAAGACAGAGTTAGGAACAGACTTTCCCTTGTAAGACATGAACAAGGATTTGTATCCTGCTGCAGTGCAGGCAAGGAGAAAGGCAGCAGAAAGGTATCCCAAGGCAACAGTTGGATCTGATGGATATTTGCAGATAACTACTCCCTTTCCATTTATTGGAGTCCCAGACGCGGGCTAAAACGCAAAAAATAGAACAGATCACATCATCAGTAACACTTATGAATAAGAAAGCCATGCACTTGTAACTAAATGAAAAGCTCTTGACATGCAATCTCATGGAGAAATTGGTGGCAATGTAGTTACTGACGAGGAGGACTTAGAATAGTTACGCTTTCAGTAAACAATCGGTTTCTCTATCATGAGACATTGTTATGAAGTTGTGACAAAGAGTAGAGCACAGGATCATTTTTTCACACAAAGTCCAACAATTTCGCAATGACACAGTACTGTGACTAAAACAAATCGAACATCCTTCTATTCAGCAACGTGAACAGAAGATAGCACAAACAACAACCAAAAGCATCCAAAACAAGCAGGAAATCAAGAGGCAAACAATTGGTTTCTCCATTGTTAGATATAATTATAAAACTGTAAAAAGGGTAGTGCAGAAGATCATTGTCTGATTCAAATTTCAGAGTGCTTGTCTTGTGATAAGAACAAATCTAACTTCCACCTTCTAGCCACAAAAAAAAAGATACCAACCAAAATCATCAAAAACAAACAGGAAATCAAGATACATTCAAGATATACTCGAGAATACTAAACGACGATCGAAAGGAGAACACGCAAAAACAGGTTTTTAACTTTTTATTATGTACCTTCTTGTTCTCCGCGATCACTCCAAAGACAAAAGACAAGACACCAAACGCAGAGACGATCAACGACATCTGTTTCATACTAACCGCCATCTTTTCTCTTCCACTCCCAGTAATATAATATCCGACTTCTCCAGACAGAAAGGAGATGGGAAAAATTCCTCGGAATAAAAATCGACTAAATCGGAAAATCGAACACAATTATCGAAAAGTAGAGAAGAAACACTCACCAGAACGACGAATCTGAAGATTGAATTGAAAGAGTGGAAATCGGAGGATATGGTTGATAAATGCTAACTTCTCAAGTTGCACTGAGAATTCGGATGAGCCCTAAAAAGTCTCCGTGTTCACGAGCGTTGTTTTGGGATCGTTAAAGATTCTGTTAACCTTTAAATTTATGAACTATAACAACAACAAAAATTCATATTTATCTTCGTGGAAGAAAAACAAAAACAAAAACAAAAAAGAATTACTTTTTCCCGTAATCTTTGTTTTTTATAGATGACACCACGAAATTGTAAACTAATGTCAGCCAAACATGAATATAAAAAGAAATCTCAACTGCATTATAATATGGTTACAAGTAAAATATCAACTATTTTTGAAGTCTTTCCATGTAGCATTTCGAATACTAATGTTTTACTTGAGAATACAAAGTGTTTTAGATCCAACTAAAGTCATTTCTATTGTATCATTACAAGAAACTTGTATATATACACACTCAAGACATCATATGACAACCAAATGTTTTGGCCATTTCTAAACTATACAATCGTATCTCACCTCCACAGTGTTTCTTCTGTTTGTCGGCAGGTTATGGTAAGATGATGTGTGTATAATATATACGTGCACGCATAAGTACTTCATAGCTATCAGAATATTTTTATAGCTTGGCCAATTCTTGTATATATATGTATACATGTTAAAGTTAATTAATTTTATAACTTAATGGATATCCTAGTCATTTAGATTTGTTGCTTAGTGGCTCATATATTCACATTATCATAACAACTAGAAAAGAAAAAGTGTGCATCTTGTTATTTTTAAAAAATGAAGATAAGCAACAGAAAGATATATCCTTTGTATACAGATAAAACATATTTTGTACAATAATAATTCGTGCTCAAATAAACGTTGGGGCTCAAAAATACTTATTTCATTAATATAACATGAGTAAATTGGATAGTGATTATACTATAGTGTGGAGTTTAATCCTATTCTTCGCATACAATAATATTAAATTTTCGTACGAAAATGTTAGATGATTCGTACGAAAATGTTGGATGATTGAACCGATTCGTGACTCAAAAGAAAAAAAAAACATTTACACAATAGCTAATGGAAATTAAAACACTAAGGTTTCTCTTTTTATTTTTTAATTTTCTAATTATTTTGCTAATTTAATCTATTTATTGATTAAGTTACAAATCAAAGCAAATACATACCACCTTTACATTGGGACAGACAATAATAAACAAGAAGCCATTTTCGTTTATGTCCGATTTTTGCAAAAAGGGAGAAAAAACATTCTCAACTCTCCTGTCTTTCACTTTCACGGATTTTCATTCTCAAAACCTCTTCTTCTTCTCCAAATCCATCCTAGCGGTTTAAAAGAAGTAGCTTCACAGTACCGTATCGCAGTTTTCGATACTCAGATGATTGAAACAGCCAAAACCCAGCTCTGTTCTTCTACGAACCCAAGTTTTCCACTTCACTGATTCTTACATCTGAGCTCGTTTTAATCTCAACGTTCAGTTTTTTTGTTGTTGTTTCTCTTTTTGGGGCTTTTGGGTACAGGGTGTTTACGGTTTTTCGATTTCAATGTTGTCAAAAGGTGTTTTTGCTGTCTCTTTCGTAATCACGTTGTTTTACCGAAACTTATTAACTGAAGTTGAAGGGATTGGTGTGAACTGGGGCTCACAGGCAAGTCATCCGCTGCCTCCGTCTACGGTGGTGAGGCTTCTCCGGGAAAACGGTATCCGAAAGGTTAAACTTTTCGAGGCCGACTCAGAGATTCTCAGAGCTTTAAGTCGGTCGGGGATCCAGGTTATGGTCGGAATCCCAAACGACTTACTTGCTCCTATAGCCGGAAGCGTTGCAGCTGCGGAGAGATGGGTCTCTCAGAATGTCTCTGCTCATGTCTCCTCCAACGGCGTCGATATCAGGTTTGTGCTTATATCTCATTGAAACAGCATATGTAAGAGATTTAGAGGATTTTGACGAGAAGATTGTATATCCCCAAAGTTTCAATCTTTAGTTTTTGACTACAGTTGTTAAGAATCGAGGACAGTTTTGATCCTAAGCAATGAGAATGAAGTTACAAACTGTGTTAGTTTCTGCTTAAACTAGGTATGTGGCAGTTGGGAACGAGCCTTTCCTGAAGGCATTCAACGGAACCTTTGAGGGTATAACTCTTCCTGCTCTTCAGAATATACAATCAGCTCTCATCAAAGCCGGGTTAGCGACACAGGTGAAAGTCACAGTGCCACTTAACGCAGATGTCTACCAAAGTGCGTCTAATCTCCCTTCGGATGGGGATTTCAGGCCTGAAATTCGTGATCTCATGCTAGATATCGTCAAGTTTCTTAGTGATAACCAAGCTCCATTCACTATCAACATTTATCCTTTCATCAGTCTCTACAACGACCCGAATTTTCCTGTGGAGTTTGCTTTCTTTGATGGAACAGGTTCTCCTATAAACGACAATGGAAGAATCTATGACAATGTTCTTGATGCAAACTATGATACACTCGCGTGGTCGCTGCAGAAGAATGGGTTCGGGAACTTGTCTATCATTGTTGGAGAAGTTGGGTGGCCAACAGATGGAGATAAAAATGCAAACATGCAGTATGCGAGGCGGTACAACCAAGGGTTTATGAACCGTCAAAAGGCTGGAAAAGGAACACCTATGAGACCTGGGCCAATGGATGCTTACTTGTTTAGTCTTATAGATGAAGATGCCAAAAGTATTCAGCCAGGAAACTTTGAAAGACATTGGGGGATTTTTTACATTGATGGACAGCCTAAGTATCAGCTCAGTCTTGGCAACGGTAATGGACTGATCCCGGCGAAAGATGTGCATTATATGTCAAAGAAATGGTGTATTCTTGCGCCAACAGCTAATCTTCAGGATCCTCAACTGGGACCAAGCGTGAGCTACGCTTGCGATCATGCTGATTGCACCAATCTTGGCTATGGCTCCTCTTGTGGCAACCTTAATTTAGCACAGAATGTTTCCTTTGCGTTCAATAGCTATTACCAGGTGAGTAATCAGCTCGACACTGCGTGTAAGTTCCCCGGTCTCTCTGTGATCAGTACTAGGGATCCTTCTGCTGGGAGCTGTAAATTCAAAATAATGATCAAGTCAGATTCTGCAGTTAGTGAAGCAAATGCCATTACCCCTTTAACAACAAAATCAATGGCAGCGTTGCTGTTCCTCTCAATGTCTGTATTTTATTCTGTGAAATACTGAAGAAAATTTCATGGGTTTGATTATTTCTTTCTTTTGCAAAACTTTGGTGTTTATGGAGAAACAAAAAGAAACATTGAGATTGATGTCGTATTATTTTCATGTTTGATCTCTTATTTCTCAAGAGCTGTTTGTGTACACCGTCTCTACCTTGCTTCTTTTGGCTGTACTAATAATGAACAAATTGATTCAGACCATTCACATAATGCAGCTAAAATGTATCAAACCATAAGCCTTAGTGTATGGACTACACGCAGAGAAGGTAACTCGAGAACGACGAGACGAGCGCAGGCGACGGAAGAATCTTCCTTGGGTAAGCTCATGTCCACACCTACAAGATCCCTGGGGCAGTTCCATTGATGACGACTATATCCATGGGAAGTCATCGTACGCGATCAGTTTCTTCTTCAGCCGATCCTGCTCTCTGAAAGAACTCAAACAAATCCATCTTTGATTTGATTACCCAGAATCAAAGTGAAATTCAACACCTACGATTTCCAGTTATCGAGCTTATTTCCCGACGAAAACTTGCTAGGCTCCGCTGTCCATTACGAGAAAAGCTCAGTCGCCGGAGACGAAGCCCACCGGAAGATGGTTACTTGTCAAAGCCGCGGGTGGAGGACGGTATCCTGATCGGGTCAATACGACGTCGTAAAAAGTAACTGTAACAGATGGGCCTATTTTACTAAAAATATGGGTTAGGGTTTGTGTTGTGAAAACGGGTCGGATTATATTGTAGTGTAGTCGGTTCTGATTTGTCGTCTCCATCTACCACCACCTCTGCTGCGTCCCTTACTCCACAACTAAGCTTTTCGTTCCCCCTTAATCTTTTTTTTTTCTTCCTTGATCGACGTATCCAGGTATCTCCTTCGAAAGAGAGGTAATTATGGACGGGCAACGTCATACCGAAGCCCGTAATCCGACGGTTGAGGATGAACAATCGGTTGCTGCGACGGAGGCGTCTACGTCAGCGGCGGAGATGGAAAATTCTACGGGTGGAGCTAACCCTGTACAAGGAGGACAAGAGGAAGGAGAAGAGCGGAGCGCTGATGACGAGCTTATAGAGAAGGCGCAGAAGCTCATGGAAGAAATCACCTCCGCTGCTAATAACCCTAATCCTAATATCCTTCACGCGCTTAGCCATCTCCTCGAATCGCAGGAGTCTCTGTATGCCCCCTTCTCGCTCGTTTCCACTACGTTTTCCTTGATTTGTTCATTCATAGTTGCCGTTAGCGTGACGCTTACGTGTATTTGCAGGTTCTTAGAGGAGAATGGGCATTTCTCCAATGATCGCGGTAGTCATAACAGTGGCAGGCTGTGTAATCTCATCCGTGTAAGTCTATTTAAAGATTGTTCATTCTTTCTCTTGAGTGGGTTCTTTCTTCTTATTTGGTTACTTAATTTTGCAGGAAAATGATGAGTTCTTTGAATTGATATCATCAACTTTTTTATCTGACAATGCTTACTCAGCCGCGGTAAAGGCAGCCTCTGCAAGGTTGCTAATGAACTGTTCGCTAACTTCGCTGGTAAGAATTTACGACCTTCTTGCTCCTTTCCCTTATATTTAGCTAGTTGGTTGGTTCATGACGCAAATTTTTTTTTTCAGTATCCTCATGTTTTCGATGATGCTGTTACGGAAAACTTTAAAAAGTGGGCCATGGACGAGGCAGTCAAGTTTCCTGGTGAAGACGCTAGCAGGAAAGAAGCCTCAGATTCTGAAATGTTAAAGACTTATTCTACAGGACTTCTTGCTCTCTCTCTGGCGAGGTATTGATTAAACATTCTCAACTTGTTGTATATTTCGATTTTTGCAATAGTTTTGGCGCCCAACAGCTGATTTTTTTTCCTTTGTCGACCCATAAAAGTCGTGGTCAATTAGTTGAAGACGTCTTGACGTCAGGACTATCTGCTAAACTTATGCATTATCTTCGAGTACGAGTTATTGGAGAGCCGAGCACAAGCCGTAAAGATACCCTTCACACAACTGAAACTAAACATGTATCCTTGAAAACAAAAGAAGAAGGTCGAAGTAGGGTGCGGAAGGTTGTGGGTACAGTTGAAGGTGATCATGTTCTTGAGACAGACTCTGCAAGAGAGATGGGGCAATATGAAGGCGGATTTGAAATCGATGTCAGAGAAAAGTGTATTGTATCAGGTGTTGTTGACTGTCAAATGAAACCTGGAGATGAAAATAGTGGAAGAGATGACCCTTCAAGACACAGACTGAGCCGATCAAAATCCAGGGGAAGAGGAAGGGTTAACGAAGGTGCGACTGATACAGAAAATCTCTTGGCATCCCCGCTATCAAGTCGTCTGGTTGTCAGAGATAGGGATCTATCAAAAAATTCAGATGTCAGAAATGCAGCCATTTGTCGGGGGAAAATGAACCCTGATATTATGGACATAGAAAGAGAGGAGAATGATGAATGCTTTCAAGGTTGCATAATAGGTACCAAAAACATAACTGATCTAGTAAAGAGAGCAGTTGAAGCTGCTGAAACCGAAGCTAGAGCTGCCCATGCCCCTGATGACGCAGCTAAAGCAGCTGGCAATGCTGCAGCAGAGCTTGTTAAAACTGCTGCTTTGGAGGCATGTTTTTTAGTTTATTTTAATTTGACTAGGTGTTAGTGCTCTTAATTAACCTCTGGTATGGGCGCACTGATATTTTTATTGATTGTCTTTCTTTAATTTATCCAGGAATTCAAGTCTTCTGGAAGTGAAGAAGCTGCTGTGTCTGCTGCTACACGAGCAGCTACTACAGTCATAGATGCCGCTGAGGTTTCAAGGTCAGTCATGCTATGCAGTTGGTGGATATTATCATTCCTGTTTATCAATTATGGTAGCTTCTATTTGTCACTATATTGTTTAGGGCTTAACTCTGCTATTTGGTTGGTGGCAGAAATCCCACTTGTACTACATCTGATCAGAATACAGATTTGAATAGTGTGGAAACCCAAGGAAATGTAGCCGTTGGAGAGGTTTCACTTCCAAATTGCGAATCGTTGGCTCAGTTACAAGAAAAATATTGCATCCAGTGCCTTGAGATACTGGGAGAATATGTTGAGGTTCTCGGGCCTGTACTCCATGAAAAAGGTGTTGATGTATGCATTATGCTGCTGGAACGTACATCCCAGTTCGATGATAGTTCTACAGTGTCTCCTTTGTTACCTGATGTCATGAAGTTAATTTGTGCTTTGGCTGCACACCGGAAGTTTGCTGCAATGTTTGTTGACCGCGGTGGCATACAAAAATTACTTGCTGTTCCAAGGGTTACTGACACCTTTTATGGTCTCTCATCTTGTTTATACACCATAGGCTCTCTTCAGGTAATATTTGCAGCAAAGTTGTACGAGTAATGCAATTTTGTTCACCTGTTATCTCTTTGACCAGAATTTTGCCTATCACTTGTTTAGTTCAATTCTGGTTTCTTCTTACTTTTAAAATCTTTCTCAGGGTATAATGGAGCGTGTCTGTGCACTTCCATCGGATCTCATACATCAAGTGGTTAAATTAGCTATTGAACTTCTCGACTGTTCCCAGGATCAAGCCAGAAAAAATTCAGCCTTATTCTTTGCTGCTGCTTTTGTATTCAGGGCCATTTTAGATGCATTTGATGCTCATGATAGTTTGCAGAAACTCCTTGCAATTCTTAAAGATGCAGCCTCAGTTAGAACTGGTGCTAATTCTGACCGATCAGCTCCTGAAGTCATGACGTCCTCAGAGAAACAGATGGCTTTTCACACCTGTTTTGCTTTGCGCCAATATTTTAGAGCTCATCTTCTGTTGCTTGTGGATTCAATCCGTCCTAGCAGAAGTAGCCGAGGTGGTGTGCGGAATGTTCCCAGTATAAGGGCAGCCTATAAGCCTCTTGACATAAGCAATGAAGCTGTAGATGCCGTCTTCCTTCAGTTACAGAAGGATAGGAAGTTGGGTCCGACCTTTGTGAGAACTCAGTGGCCTGCTGTCAATAATTTTTTGGCGTCCTCTGGACATGTTACCATGTTGGAACTATGTCAGGTAATGTAGCATTTTACTCTACCAGATACTTTGTTTTTTCTACCATGTATTTACATTATGGTCTCACACGCAGACTCCACCAGTAGACCGTTATCTGCATGATCTGCTTCAGTATGCTTTTGGTGTTCTTCACATTGTTACATCAATACCTGATGGCCGCAAAGCAATTGCGAATGCCACACTCAGCAATAATCGTGCTGGCATTGCTGTCATTCTGGATGCAGCAAATATTTCCAATAGCATTGTGGACCCTGAGGTCAGCAGTCCGCTTCTATCCATTATTCACATAGGTTTAGTCTTTCTTCTTTTGCTTCTCATTGATACCTATCTGCTTGATGATTTCTTTGTTATTGAAGATCATACAGCCTGCACTAAATGTCCTAATCAATCTGGTGTGCCCACCACCCTCATTAAGCAATAAGGCGCCTCTTGCACAAAATCATCAACCTGTTCCCGGCCAATCCAGTTCTCGTCCCTCTACTGATGTTGCTGCAGGTGCTCAGTCGACTGGTAATGCTCCGCAAACTCCTATTGCACCAGCATCTTCAGGTCTGGTTGGGGATCGGAGAATTTTCTTAGGAGCAGGAACTGGTTCTGCTGGCCTTGCTGCTAAGTTGGAGCAAGTTTATCGTCAAGCACGTGAAGCTGTTCGTGGGAATGATGGTATAAAAATTCTCTTAAAACTTCTTCAGCCCAGAATATATGTGAATCCCCCTGCTACCCCAGATTGTCTACGAGCGCTGGCTTGCAGGGTACTTCTTGGTCTGGCTAGAGATGACACCATTGCACAAATACTGACTAAACTTGAGGTATAATAGCGTCTTTATTTTCCCAGTTACCTTCACTTTCTTTTTATATCTAAGATACATCTGATGAAGTTGAGCAGGCGTCATAGGTGATAGATACTGACTTTCTAGTGATGGTTTCTAGGTTGGTAAGAGTTTATCCGAACTTATTCGGGATTCAGGTGGACAGGCAAGTGGAACAGATCAGGGGAGATGGCAGGCTGAACTTGCTCAGGTGGCCCTTGAGCTAATAGGGGTAATCATCGAAATTGATTTGGTTTTCTTGTTTATTTTGTGTCTACGGATTATTTATGTGTGCTTCATTAAGTAACCGGTATTTATTTTATTCATTTTTTCTCTGTTAAAATTTTGCAGACATTTTCAGTTGTGTTTTTATGTGTTTGCAGATAGTGACAAATTCAGGGCATGCGACTACACTAACAGCCAGTGATGCTGCTACTCCAACTTTGCGGCGTATTGAAAGAGCTGCCATTGCGGCAGCAACACCTATAACTTATGATTCTAAGGAGCTTTTGCTCCTTATTCATGAGCACCTCCAGGCATCAGGTCTTGGTGAAACTGCTTCAGCACTGTTAAAAGAGGCTCAGTTAACTCCTCTACCTTCGTTGGCTCCCCCTTCTTCTATTGCATATTCGTCTACACAGGAGATGTCTACACCGCTAGCTCAGGAAGAATGGCCCTCTGGCCGTGCAAACAGTGGATTTTTCACCAGCAAACCCAAAGTCTTTACACATGAAGAAGATCTTAACTCTAGATCTAATGTGGCTCTATCTGCCAAGAAGAAACATTTAGCTTCCTCGGCACAGGATACGTCTACACCAGTTGCACATCAACAGTGGCCCTCTGGCCGTGCTAACGGTGGTTTTTTCCCAAGCAAACCCAAATTCAATGCGCAAGATGAAGTTCCTAGTTCGAGAGGTAGTGCAGCTCCATCTGCAAAGAAGAAACAGTTGACTTTCTCACCCAGCTTTAGTTTGCAGTCACGAAAGCAATCTTTCTACCATGACGCTCAATCTCAATCTGCGCCAAGAATAAATAGTACAAATTCAGATCATGTTTGTGCAGACACATCCGAAGCTGGTGCAGAATTAGTTCTGAAGAATGATATCGGTGCCGATGCTCAATTTAAGACCCCGGTTTCCTTTCCGAGAAAACGAAAATTGTCAGAGCTTAGGGACCCAGAGTTGTCAATTTCGGGTAAAAAAATCAATTTGGGCGAGTTAGGACCACAATCTCCAACTTGTCCAACCATGGCTTCCTTACGTAGAAATTCAACCATTGCGGATGGTTCAGGTTTCCAAACACCAGCTTCAGCTTTAGATGTCAACCAATCTGGGAGCTCCAGACTGGGCCAGACGACACCTGCTTCTCAGGTAAGGCTTCCAAGCGATCCGCAGCCTTCAAATCCGGAACGGTTATCACTAGACTCTCTCGTGGTTCAGTATTTGAAGCACCAACACAGGCAGTGCCTCGCTCCAATCACAACCCTCCCCCCTGTGTCTCTCCTACATCCGCATGTATGTCCTGAACCTAAACGGTTGCTTGAAGCTCCACTAAACATCACTGGCCGTCTTGGCACCCGTGAGCTCCAAAGTTGCTATGGTGGAGTCCATGGGAATCGCAGGGATCGTCAATTTGTTTTCAGCAGATTCAAATCTTGGAGATCTTGCCGGGATGAGACTGCTCTGTTTACGTGCATTTCACTTCTTGGAGGTACTAATCATTTAGCAGTCGGTAGTCATGCTGGAGAAATCAAGATATTCGAAGCTAGCAGCGGTAGCTTGCTTGAGAGTTTCTCAGGTCACCAGGCTCCAGTTACACTTGTTCAGCCATATGTCTCTGGTGATACTCAGTTGTTGCTTTCTTCGAGCTCCAGTGATGTGCAGCTGTGGGATGCATCTTCTGTAACTAGTGGGCCTAAACACTCTTTTGATGGATGCAAGGCTGCAAAATTCAGCAACTCTGGGCTACTTTTTGCAGCCGTCTCTTGTGAAGCATCAAGAAAAGATGTTCTTATATATGATGTACAGACCTGCAGTCCTTGCGGTATGAAACTCACTGACACATTCTCCTCTTCTCGGAGTAATCCCTATTCTCTTGTACACTTCAGCCCTTGTGATACACTGATACTGTGGAATGGTATTCTCTGGGACCGCCGTCTCCCAGTGCATGTTCGTCGGTTTGATCAATTTACTGATTATGGCGGCGGTGGTTTTCATCCTTCTAGGAACGAGGTAATGGATAACTCATATTACTCATTATGTGTGATAATACCAAATCTGGTATGAAACTGCCATTCCTTTTCCTGTTTCCAGTTGACCCAACCATAGACTGGCTAACCAAACCCTAGGACAGTCCACACTCTGAACAATCTGCGAAGACATCCTTATAAAACCCATCCTAACTGCTCCTAAATATTCTACATTAACTCCTCGGCTATAATATATGTCCAAAGTTTGACAGCTGGAACCTCTTACAAGTTTACTTGCTGTTTCTTGGCTGGCGTATCAATAATATGTTGCTTATTGCAGGTGATAATAAACTCAGAGGTCTGGGATATGAGGAATTTCAGGCTTCTCCGAAGTGTACCATCACTGGACCAGACAGCTATTACGTTCAACTCCAGGGGAGATGTTATATACGCAATGCTGAGGAGAAACATCGAGGATGTGATGTCTGCTGTTCACACACGCCGTGTGAAGCATCCTTTGTTTGCTGCTTTCCGCACTCTTGATGCCATCAACTACTCGGACATTGCCACTATACCTGTGGACCGATGTCTTCTTGACTTTGCGACAGAACCTACGGATTCTTTTCTTGGGCTGATCACAATAGAGGATGAAGAGGATATGTATTCCTCAGCCAGGATGTATGAGATTGGTAGACGGAGACCAACAGATGATGACTCCGATCCCGATGATGATGAGACAGAGGATGAAGATGAAGATGATGAGGAAGATGATCTGGACCGGATTCTGGGACTAGGTGGAGATGATAGCGACAGTGGAGATGATGACATTAGCAGTGATGACAATGAAGATAGTGAGAGCGATTTGGATGATGGAGGGATGCTCCTTGACGGTGGTGGTTTTATGGAGATCATAGCTAGTGGTGAGGATGAAGGCGATGATGATAATGATGATGATGAAGACGATGATAATGATGATGATGATTTTGATTCCATGAGCAGTGGCGAAGAAGATTATCTAGACAATATTCACTCCTTTTAGGTTTTTTTTTTAATCTTTATCTTGAGCTCAACAGATCTCTAAGCTGAATTTTCGCTATCCAAAATTTTGATGATATAAGCGCTTGTACGTTTCTTATTAAGAGTTACATGTTGATTTGCTGATCAGCAATCAAAAAAAAAAAAGAAAAAAGAAACAGATTTATAATCATAATTTCTCTTGCCACGTGAAATAATGGATACACGAATGTGGTGAACATCGAAGGGACGAGAGAAGGGAAACTAAACCAAACATTTCAGACAGGCAGAGAGTACATCTATGTTTCTTTTTTTTTGCTTTCTTAATACAAAAATCTAGAAAATCAGTAGTCTAAAATGGTTGGGCTACTTCTCCTATCTAGGGAAAAGAGATACAATCGGATATAATATATAGATACACACACAAACTTACATATATCTAAAGCCCTTCATGCTTCATTTCTCTTTTTCTGTTTTCTCATTTTAGCCTTTCCCCTTTTATCAATGGTATTCCCGCTCCTTCTCCCCTCTCTCTCTCTCTCTCTTCACAACAGATTAGTCGATTGTCATTGGTTGCGTCATGCAACATCTGAAACGGGCTTTTCTCACAGTCGTCATTATCTCGGTTTCAGCCGCCTCAAGAAGATTGACAATCTCTGCAAAACAAGGACGGACTTCGGGGTCCGCATCCCAGCACCGTGTCATGATCTCACCAAGCACAGGGAGACAATCTGCTGGGACCGTTGGACGGACTCCTCGGTTCACCACTGCAAATGCAGCTTGAACCGCCGTCATGTTCTGGAACGGTAACAGACCTGTTATCAACTCCCACAGCACGATTCCAAAACTATACACGTCCACTTTTTGGGTGTAGGGTCTATGCTGGATCATCTCTCTGCATTATTCAACAGACAGGGATTTAGTCTATATATAACTAACTTGAGGTTATAAAGGACATGACAAGGATTGAAAATGATTCAAAATTCAAGAAACTATTCAACTTACGGGGCCATCCATCTGTAGGTTCCAGTCTCTGGAGTCATCCCTTCGGTTTGAACTTCAATTCTTGCAACACCAAAATCAGCAATCTTGATTGACCGATCAGCTGATATGAGGAGGTTATCTGACTTTAGATCCCTGTGTATAAAGTTTCGCTCATGGACATAAGCCATACCCCTGGCAACATCCAACGCCTGCATAACAGCCAACTTCAAAGGCACTGCTCGGTTTTGTCTCTTAGTCAAAAACTGTCTGACTGAACCCCCTTTTGCATATTCAGTCACAATGCACCACACCATTGGTTTAATACACGCCCCAATAAACCTAACGATGTTGGGATGCTTCAGATAAGCAAGCATAGAAACCTCTTGCTGAAATTGCTGTTCAAGGGCTTGTGCTTTCTCCACGCTGTTCTCTGGCCTCTCAAGAAGCTTAATCGCTACATCCTCTCCGTTGTAAGTCCCTCTGTATAATTTTCCAAAAGCCCCTTGAGCAAAAGCGGGACCCATGTGAAGTTTCCTCAGATCTATTGTCCATTCTTCATAGTTTGCGAGTCCCTGGGTTGGATACCTACTATCCATCAAAGCTTGTGCTAGGGCATCAACATTAAGTGCATGAGTACCTTTTCCAGGGCGAAATACGCTCTGCCCAACAGAGAGAGAGTATGGATGGCGCATAGGCTTCAAACCGGGATGGCCAATAAGCGCATCACTAGAATCGACGCTACTGTTATCCACAGACATTGACAAAGATCCACCGGCATTACTTGTTTGCATACTGTCGGTGGACATGTTTGTACCTTCTTCACCGAGCTTTTGATAAAATTCTTGGGTAAAGGCACAGTAATTGTTGTCGTTGTTGTGATTGCCAACAGCGAGCACCTCGAACTTTGGACCTTCCAGCATCCTTCCTAACCTCGTGTTGCGTATGATGTCTGACCAAACTGCAAGTCACATGTAGATTCCTTTCAATCACTTCAACATGCACCTAAAGCAAATTGATTCCATAATAAAGGTGACAAATGAAATTATATGAGAAACACAATTTAGAAACTAAATAAAACAGATAGCTAGTCCATGGATTCAGGTTCGGCCAGATCCAAAACAATCACACTATCAGCATTATAGTCGTTTCTTTCTTTACAGTTAATACCAAATAAAACTTACCGCTAAGACCAAATCGAGAAGCGAGAAGAAATTAAAGTTTTTGGACTCCTCAACCTGTATCAAAACTATGGTTGCTCTACACAATCTACGCGCTAAAATAGAAACATATATATATTACTAAAAAAGAAAGAACTTTTTGTGAACTAAGCTGAAATCGGATCCTTGATACTTCAGCTTCGTGAGGCAAAGTTAGTATTTGAAAATTTCATTTCAAAAGAAAACAAAAATGAGTGAAAACGAATGAGGTCTTTGGAGGAAAAAAAAATCTCGTCAATAAATAAATAAAAAATGCACAAAAAGTTTCATTTCCCATAGATCCGACGATTCCATGATGAGTTAAGCTAGAAAAAGAAATTAAGGTCTACCTAGAGCTTCACAGGCCTCAAAACCAGAGGATACGAGGGGGAAGACATGAAAGAAACACGAAACCCTTGCCTTCGGGTACTGGATAAGTAAAGGATCGAAGACAAAAGGCTGAAGATTCCAGCTAAAAATATCCGATCGGGAGATCAAGACCCCAAAAGAAATGAAACCGCAATCCAGAAGCTTACTTCCGATCAAATTTGAACCCTGAAACCTAAAGAAGAGGTGGAGGATGAGGGAGAAGAGTCAGTCGTCGCTTCCCAAATGCTTTTCCACACTTCGATTTTCCCCTTTTCCTTTTATTTATTTATTTTGTCCCTCCTTTGCTGGCAAAATTCGTTTCTTATTTAATAGGATAGCCTTCCCAGACAAACGCGCTCTACAAGAAAGGTTTTTCACGCGATTGACACGTCTGCAATCGCGCTGCCATTTCGCGATGGATGATTGAGGCGGCGCGTGATAGCTTAAAAATTACGAGCAACCGTCTTTTCCTTTTTTTTTCGCGTAGTTTATATTCGACATATTTTAAGTATTTCTTTTTTAAGTTTTAGTTTTAAAATAGTGAAATTAATTTCATAAATATATGTGAAACACACATTTCTTATATAAATACAAAAAAAAATAATAAATATTATGTTTTTTCCATTTTAGTTTAGAGTTTAGATTTCTTGTATACATTTTTGATTAGTTACAAAATTAAATTTTTGGTAGTGTTAAAAAGAATTAATGGTGATATTTTGCTCAAAAATATAATAATGATATTATTTTATAAGATATCCATGTATTATATATATATATATATATTATTCCTTTGATCATCGACAATGATTTTGGTTGTGGTCAACACTATGGTTGTATATGCGACATATGTTGTTCGTTTGTATGTCGTCGGTGATTATGGTTATAGTTGATCGTAAATTTTTAATCGTATCGCTATTTTAATTAATGGTCAAAAAATTTGTGTTGCATAATATATCCTTTAACTGGTTCGATTAATCATATTTAGTTACAAAAGTTTTATAAACAATAATCGACTGATATTCTTTTTTGTTAAAAGTTTATTGGATTCATCACGTTACACATTATCTTCTCATTTCTTGTTATGCGATCATTGTTTTATATATATATATAAATATGGTTTCTAATACATTTTTTAGTTCTATATCTTTAAACCGGTCAGGATCAACCAGTAATATAGTATTGTTTCACTCAGTAGTCACCATACGTTTTAACATAACCGTTCCGGTTTTAGTTCCATAATGTTCTACAAATATAAAAATATCTCAATTCATCGTTTTCTTTTCTATTGCGCATCATTTTTTTGTTCTTTACTCGATATTCAATGGGTCTTTCCATCAATTGTTTGCTTTATATTGTGTCCAAATTATTTTGAATAGTTTTGATTTTATTGTTTTCAAATGTTAAGAAGAATATTTCCAATTATATATGATTGCATATGATATTGAATTATTAATCGACATTTGTGGTAGAACCATGGTTCAAAAAATATTTAAAAAATTTGTGTGAACTCTGGATGAAATGTAAATTCGGTTTTAACAATATGAAACTAAAAATTTTATGTTTACAAAAGTTTTACAATGAATGGGAATACTATGTCATCTGGTGCAATATTGATATCGGCTTGAATCATAATGGATTTTGTATTTTTTTCACAAACTCTCAATTGTTATTCTCCATATATAAATTGACTATTCCTCAGTTTAAATTAATTCTATTACTACATTTGATCATTTGGTTCTCTAGGTTCCCATTAATTCAATGCTATATTGGTGCATATAATATCACCTGCACAAAAGGAATTGTCTTTATTATACTTTGAAATGTTGGGGGTGTTTAAACTATTTTCTTAAGTATTGGGTCTAAATGAATATTATTAAAAACTTAACGGGTATTTTTTTTTTATGTTTTTTAGTTTCGATACCCACCCCTAGTGGTATATAACGTTTAGGGTTTCCTTCGCCTGAAATTTTTTCGCTGTGGGCTAATAGACTTATCGAACTTTATTAAGAACCCAATAATGTCGTCGGACCCTGAAATTCTGCCGTCGTCCACCGTCGAGCCGGAGGAATCTGGAGAGAAGATCAGCAAGAAGGCGGCAAAGAAGGAAGCTGCAAAGCTGGAGAAGTTGCGCCGCCGGCAGGAACAAGAAGAAGCCGCTCGTAAGACAGCTTCTCTTTCTATTGAAGATGCCGAGTATTCAAGTAATTACGGCGACGTGACACTTAACGAGTTGCAGTCGACGGCGGATCCGGAAGCCGGAAAATGGAGAGGGGCTATTGAGGGAAAGGAGTGGACCGATGTGAGCGACTTGGTCGAAGAGATTGCGGAATCAGAGGTTCTGATCAGGGGCCGAGTGCACACGAATCGCCCAGTGTCTAACAAATTGGGATTTGTGATTTTGAGGGAAAGTGGATTCACCGTTCAATGCGTGGCCAACCAATCGGAGGAAAATAAAGTGGGCGCCAACATGATTAAATTCCTTAAGCAGCTGAGTCGCGAATCATTTGTCGATGTCATCGGTGTCGTCACTCTCCCTAAAGAGCCTCTGACGGGAACGACGCAGCAGGTTAATTTTGTTTCATTTCTCCTCCTCCCAATTCGCTTTTGACATCAACGACGTTGATGTTATTGCAGGTTGAAATTCAAGTGAGAAAAGTGTACTGCATCAATAAAGCTTTGACAATATTACCACTTAGCATCGAGGATGCTGCACGAAGTGAAGTAGATATCGAAAAATCTCTTCAGGTAGTATAATAGTTTAAGATTTGCACATTAATTGTGCTGTGCATTCTGATATCTTGTGTTATCTGATGCCTTCTGTGGTGCTTTATAAGAGCTGTCGTTTCCATGATTGTTACAGGCTGGAAAGCCAGCTGTTCGTGTCAATCAGGATACACGATTGAATAATAGGGTGCTTGACATCAGGACACCGGCTAATCAAGCCATCTTCCGCATCCAGTGCCAAGTCGAAAATGTAAGCTCTTGATTTTTAAAGGATTAGGGATTTATCATTTGTGCTGCACACATGCAGCTTTATTCATATCTCTAAATAATAGACGTGAACTTAGTTTGGTAAAAGATATATGTTTTGCACTAAAGGCTATGATAGGATAGTCACTATAGAGATGTGTTATCAATTCTTGATAGTAAGTTTGTTCTTTCCATTGTTTGGTTGCTTTCTTCTATGTTGCTTTTGCTGAACTAGCTAACAATTGTGTAGGCTTTCAGAGAGTTCTTATTATCCAAGGGTTTTGTTGGAATCCACACACCGAAATTGATGGCTGGTAGCAGTGAAGGAGGTTCTGCTGTGTTTAGGTTGGAATACAAAGGACAGCCTGCTTGTCTGGCTCAATCTCCTCAGCTTCATAAGCAGATGTCAATATGTGGTGACTTGCGGCGTGTCTTCGAGATAGGTCCTGTTTTCAGGGCTGAAGACTCGTTCACTCATAGACATCTGTGTGAATTCGTTGGTCTTGATGTGGAGATGGAGATTCGAAAACACTATTCTGAGGTAAGAATGTGCTGTTAGAAATATGATTTTCTGTCGAGTACGTCGATTCGACTGGTGCTAAAGTTTCTGTTTGTGCAGGTAATGGACCTTGTGGACCAGTTATTTGTGTTTATATTCACTAAATTGAACGAGAGGTGCAAAAAGGAACTGGAAGCTGTCGGCAAGCAATACCCATTTGAACCTTTGAAGGTAACATGCAGAATGAGCAAGGAATATTAGAAACTGAGGTTTTGTATCTTATTGGATTCTTATCATTGGCACTAAACTGCAGTTTCTTACAAAAACACTGAGGATAACCCATGCAGAAGGGGTTCAAATGCTTAAGGTATGACTTGTCTTTTTGCATTTAACTTGATGAGTTATCTGATTGGACTATCAATAATAGATGGTAATTGTGATGTGTTCGCAGGAAGCTGGTGTCGAGATTGATCCTCTTGGTGATCTAAATACGGAATCTGAGAGAAAACTTGGCCAGCTCGTTCTGGAAAAGTAATCCCCCCTCAGCACTTTTCTACCCCCATGTGATATGATTTTCACTGACAGAAAGTTCTGCATCGCCTAATTAAGAAGCTGTTCTAACACTATTGTGTTGTCGAATTTGATAATGAAAACAGGTACAACACTGAGTTCTACATAATGCATCGCTATCCTGCAGCAGTTAGGCCGTTCTACACCATGCCTTGTGCAGATGATTCTCGTTACAGCAATTCCTTCGATGTCTTTATCAGAGGTATATCTTTGAGTTATTCTTCTTACCTTATGCATCTTCTCATCAATGATGTTACTAAACATTTTGCGGTTTCATCCCCTAGGCGAGGAGATCATCTCAGGAGCCCAACGTGTCCATATCCCAGAATTCTTGGAGAAACGTGCAGGGGAATGCGGCATTGATGTTAAGACAATCTCCACATACATCGATTCATTCAGGTAAATTACAACTGGAGCAGTTTGGGTTTTGTTTTCATTTTCTGAGCTGTTCTGCTACAAAAAAATGTTTACAGGTATGGTGCGCCTCCGCATGGTGGATTTGGAGTAGGGCTGGAGCGAGTGGTCATGTTGTTCTGTGCATTGAACAACATCAGAAAAACATCTCTCTTCCCTCGTGACCCTCAAAGGCTTGCCCCCTAATATATTTTGAACTCAATGCTAAAAGGGTGAAATAATTGGAGACATCTGCCACCACAGTTAAGGGATTTCTATTGTCTTTGCTTCATTCTTGTCTTTATTTTTGTTATGTTTAATGTAAAAGACTCATGTTATATTAGATGCCGAGTAAACTGTCTTTCTCTGGATGATAATTTAATTCTTTTTGACTGCCTACCAATAAGATTACATCCTATGTTTAGCGAGTTGTTACAACTATAATACGCTCTGTCCTATTTATCGGCATATATTTTATTAAGGTTTTGGATTACGATTTATACAAGTTCAATAGCTCTGTTATTTTGATTGAAAGTGGGGATTTGTTTAATCTAAAATCTAACGGAATAAGTAAATGTGTTGATTAATCTAAAACTTAACTGAGTAAATAAGGAATTTTTATTGTTTGCATCGTTCCCTGACTTAGTTGATTTAAATCTTGATTTAGTTGTCTGATGCTAATGTCACATTCACATTGCCTAGTAAACTAAGCCCAATATTTAGTCCGTAGCCAAATAAGGTTACGTCCTATAAATTTATTTAATTTTCAAATGATGTAAATAATCTGTTGAAATTTGGTTTTCGATGAATACAGTAGATGTAACATCACAATAAAATGCTGTTTTATTTATTGGTATACAACTCTGTTATGGTTTTGGGTTCAAAATCTCTGTTATGTTGATCGAAAAGGGGGAAATATGTCCTAAAAACAAGAAATGGATGTTTTTAATTCCAAAGCTGAGAATGTCACATTTGTCAATTGTCACAGTAACAACTAGGACACAAGAAGGCCCAACTTTGTTACTCTCAACAAACTATTAGACATTAGAAAACGAGAACTAAAACTGATTCTTGCGGACTGGTTCTCATCTGGTTGCAGATCTTGCACTCATGGATGTGTGATAATTCGTACTTCTGTGTTTCCTGTAAGATGTATAAACATCATCATACTGAGTTGGTTCGTTTGGATCAGCTGTTGCTCCAAGTCCCAATCTCCCAGATCCGCTCTTTTTATCGGTGCTTCCATCCGCATATGTTCCTGTCTCGGGATCCACCTGTAGATTAGGAGGTGGAGGAATACAAGCACCTCCTTTTCGCTGTGGACTATCACGCTCATAATCCTCATAGTCATCTTGTGATTCAGATCCCATGGGGCCTTCACTGGGGTTGGCCTCGCCTATCTCTTTGAAGAACTTTGATACTCTCTCGAGTACTACAGATTGAGGTGTATCAGATGGTGGTATGACGGTTGGGATATCAAGAGGGCTCAATGGAGAGTAAGGCACACCACTACCAATCTGCATCTTTCTGACCATTCCAGGGATCAGACCAGGAGGAAAAAGAGGATATGGAGGCGGCTTCTCACCAGCAGGTGGTTGGGTTGGTGCTGGAACAGAAGGGTTAAGCGGTATGGATCCGGTAAAACCACCAGGAGGCATCACATTCGGGATAAACTGTTGGGGTGCAGCAGGATTATGAGCCAGATGCTCTAAATTCATCGCGCTAGGAACATTACTGCTTGGTGGTTGTTGCAGCATTCCTGCAAGTAGACAAAGATTAAAACTTGTTGGTGTATGATGAAATCTAAACCAAATTTGTCTTACAAGTTAGGTTTTGACTTTTTGTTAGAGCTGGAATACCTGTATGCTGTAATGAGTTTGCTGCTACAATAGGTGAATGAGAGAAGGTATGTGTAGGTGGTTCACTTTTCATCTCTTTCTCAAGGGAGGAGATGGTATCTTGATCAAAAACCTCCTTAGAAGACCAGAATTGCAAAATCTTCTCTAGACGTGACTGGTTTTCTTCCTTGTTCTGTGGAAAGTGGTAAATCTTCCCCAGCATGGAACCCAAAACAGGCCTGAAAGCAAGGGCTTCGTTGTCAATCTCATGCAAGTTTGTCCTCCGTTGCAAACTGTGTTTAAGCAAACAAAACGTCAATGGAAAAACATGAGAAAATATTAGGGTAGAAGCATCAAAATGCTGCAGCCTAGACATATCAAATGAACCAGACTTTGAATCCATAGACTCCTAAGATAAACAAAAAAACAAAAAACAAAAAACTAAGACTCTACAATAGACCTCTGGAATTATGTAAGCAGAAATCAGTGATTTAATTTAGATACCTGTCAAAGAGAATGTCATTAGCTAGATAAACTATGTGCATCTGTCTATCAGAATCATCCATTGCAACGACCCTGTCTCTAAGTGCCTCTGCTAAAGCTGGTGCAAAGGGAGATCTCTGCATGAACCAAATCTTAGCACTTTTGATGGATTCTTTTGTGCCATTAAGGTTGGCCAAGACACTATTTAGTTCCATTGCAACATCAGCAGGGAGTGGACCAGAAAGACCCCGGAATGCATGAATTGACTGATCAAAATCAGGACGAGCATGGGGCACAAAAGGATGAGGTTGTGGAAGATGCTGTTGCAGCTGGTGGTGGTCATGGAATGGTGGGAACGGAGGTTGACGGATTGGTGGAACAGCCAATGCACCGGGAACATTGTTTATTGAAGGACTCATCATGGGATTTGGCGGGTGATGTATCATAGGCATAGAAGATGACGGAAATGGACCTCCAGGAGGATGCATGGAGAGAAAGTGCTTATAGCGGTAGTAACCATGCCCTTCACCTCCAAATAGAAACGCATAATCAGGATTATCCTTCTGTCTATCTCGCATCATAGCCTCAAACTCCGGTCCATTCTTAACCGAATACTCAACAAGCTTATCAATTCGCTTCTGCAGCTCTGGATCAGCTGGAGGAGGAGGAGGAGGAACTGAATCATAAGGTCCAGGGAACGGCGGAGGAAGGTGATGTGGAGGTAAATGTGGAAGGAAAGCCTGAGGTTGCTGCTGACCAAACATCTGCGGGTGAGGATGAGGAAGGATCTGTGGTTGCTGCTGTTGGATAGGATGCTGGTAAGGGAACTGCTGCATAGAAGGATGAGGAGGCATGAAACCAGAAGTGTTCATTGGTGATGGGTATTGTTGATGGAATCCGAACTGCTGTTGGAAGTTGGAGACTTGCTGCTGTTGCTGTTGCTGTTGCTGTTGCGGAGGATACGGCAACCCAGAAGATGCAGCATAATCGTGCTGCCTTCGATCCATTATAGACACCGAAATAGTTGTGCTGAAGAGATTCAGCTAGTGTTCCTGAGAAGAACGCAAAAGCAAATGCGTTCCAAATTGACCATATTAATCACCGCAACCAAGCTCTACTACATTGTAATTCTCATTAGCGAATCAGTACAAAGAAACACATCGAATTAAAAACAGATTTTCCATCGAAAAAAGGTAACAACAAAGCGACATCGATTAAGAATCTGACAACAGCTGAAATCATGAACCTAAAGGAAGAAACTTCAATTAAGTCAAAATGGAGAGAGCGAGACCCCCATACATAGTTTTTTCGGTTACAACAAAAAGACGCAAATTCCTGAGAAAAAGTTGAGCCCGATGGAGCAGAAGCTAAACTTACCTGAAGAAGAAGGAGAAGAAGGCGAGAGAGAAAGCAGAGAGAGAGTGCTAGAATCCGGATATTTTATTTTGGCCAGGAAAACCCGTAAACCCGACCTACATCTATTTGACCGGGTAACGGACCGGATCTGTTAGTGATCCTGACCTAGACCCTACCCTAGCCGACCCGACCTTACCCGAACCGAACCGACCCGATCCAACTTATAATGAACTAAACAGATAAACCCCAGAGAGTAAACCCTTCAAGAATTTCTTTACCAATCATCTCCGCCATTACCAAATTTTTTTTCTTCTGCTGCTGGATATATGAAAAGCAAAGGAACCACTCGTGGCACGATTTGAAACTTCATTTTGAACAAGCAGAGTATTCCCAATGCAAAGAACCATCTCACTTGCGGCTGCTAAGTCTTCCTCTTCGATTTCAGTTCTGTCTCTTCGTCCTATCATGGCTAAGGTTTGTGTTTCGACTCTTCGTCTGTAGGGTACTGTATTGCTATACTCTCGTTTCAATTTTTGTTCTGTATGGCTAAATATTTATACTTCTGTCGTTCAAGTAGTGCAGGGAATGGAGTCGAATTGGTTTGTTTCATTGTAGTGTATTAAAATTTATAGCTAGAACTCATGGTGATTCTGCCAATTACTTGTTTTGTCATTGCAGTTGCAGTGCAGGGCGATTCAGCATTTTCCAGCCTCGATTTCCTCTCCGGTAGTTCGGGTCGATAAAGTATATAGCAATGCTTCTTGCCAGCTTCAGTTTAAAAGAGAAGATGCAAGCTGTTTTAAGTTAGCTTGGGGACTTCCTTCGCATCTAAGCCTTTTCGGTTCCGTTAGTTATGCAGCAAGTTGGAGCAGTTTGAGTTCAAGGTCCTCTGGAAATAGCTTCAGACTATTTACGGTGAAATATTTTTCTCAAGTCCCTAATACTGGAAATAAGGATAGCATTGTTGGTGGTGGTGAAAAAGCTGGTGGAAACAAATTGGGTTTCAAGAAATTTAATAAGAAGCGAAAGAAGCATAAGGTCTTGGCTTCCAGAGAAGCTGAAGTGGTTGCTTCTACAAAACCAGTTATTGCAGATGTTAGCAATGATGTCAAAGTGGAACTATCTACTGCACCTTCACCTGCTGGCAATGGTAAGCAAGCCTCTATTGTCAAAACAAAACGGCGGCCAAAGAGCAAGAAAGTCGAAGATAAATCATCATCAACTGTACCAGTTTTCGAGGCGGTCTCCCTAGCAGAGAGTTCAAAAAGCATTCCCAAGACCAAACATTATGGTTCCGGAAATTTGAATTCTCAGGTATTAAATTTTGTAACCTTTGAGAACATAAATTTTACCTTGCTTATTTTGCCTAACAGAACAGTTCTCAGAAGGAGGTGGCAAAAAATCCTACTGTGGAGAGGCCCGGTAGTTCTCCACCAAATTCCACGTCAGAAAAACAGCATTCAAAGTCAACAAAAGCAAGCAATGCACCAAAACAGGAGCAGGCTGGGGAAGATTCTTCTCAATTCCCTAGTACTGGGAATAAAGATAACATTGCCGGTGGTGATGAAAAGGCTGGTGGGAATAAATCAAGTTTCAGGGAATTTAATAAGAAATGGAAGAAGCATAAGGTCTTGGCTTCCTCCGAAGCTGATGTGGTGACTTCCAGTGAACCAGTTATTTTAGATGGTAGCAGTGGCATCAAGGTAGAACTACCCACTGCAGCCCCAACTGCTACCAACGGTAAGCAAGCTTCTACTCCCAAAACAAAACGGCGGCCAAAGAGCAAGAAAGTTGAAGATAAATCTTCATCAGCTGTACCAGTTTTGGAGGCGGTCTCTGTGGAAGAGAGTTCAAAAAGTGTTCCCAAGCCAAAACATTCTGGTTCTGTAAATCAGAAGTCTTCATGTGCTAAGGTATTAAACTTATAAACTTTTGCGAACATAATAGTCCTATCCTTGCTTATTTTACCTAACAGTACAGTTCTCATAAGGAGGCGGAAAAAAATCCCACTGTGGAGGGAACCAAAAGTTCTTCTCCATCAATTTCGAAGTCAAAAGAACAGCATTGGACGTCAGCAAAAGCAAGCAAAGCACTAAAACAGAAACAGGTTCCTCAACATATGCAGAACAGCATAGAGCATCGAGGTCAAAATGCATCTAAACCGCTTTATCCAGCAAGTGGAAAATCTGTTATTGTTGTTGAATCAATCACAAAAGCAAAGATTATTCAGGGTTATCTTGGTGACATGTATGAGGTTTTACCTAGTTATGGTCATATCAGGGACCTGGCCTCAAGGTCTGGTTCAGTGAGGCCTGATGACGATTTTAGCATGGTATGGGAGGTTCCATCTTCCGCCTGGACTCATATTAAGAGCATAAAGGTGGCGCTAAATGGGTACAGTATCTTACCTATTTTCTGTGTTACTGTTATTGTCTATTTCCTAATTTTAGAATAATTTTCAGGTGTGTCATTTTGCTGTCTTGCTATTGAGACATATGACTGCTTCAAGCTTCATATGATGGGCTACTTATTTCCTATGTGTTTTCTTGTTGTGCTTCTTTGTCTCATTCTGTTTAACTTATTCCTCAGAGCTGAAAATCTGATTCTTGCATCGGATCCAGATCGTGAAGGAGAGGCAATTGCCTGGCACATCATAGAGATGTTGCAGCAGCAGGGTGCTTTACATGAAAGCATGACAGTAGCAAGAGTTGTTTTCCATGAGATAACTGAGTCAGCAATAAAAAATGCACTTCAATCCCCACGAGAAATTGACGGGGACTTGGTACATGCCTATCTCGCACGACGTGCTCTTGATTATCTAATCGGATTTAATATTTCACCACTACTTTGGAGGAAACTTCCAGGTTGCCCATCAGCTGGGCGAGTTCAGTCTGCGGCTTTGGCTCTTATATGTGATAGAGAAAGTGAAATTGATGGTTTTAAGCCTCAGGAGTACTGGACTGTAGAAGTTAAAGTGCAAGGGAAAGATAATTCAGCCACTTTTTCAGCTCACTTGACCAGTTTAAATTCAAAAAAATTAAATCAGCTTTCTATCAGCTCTGAAGCCAAGGCACAGGACATTGAGCAAATGATCAGATCAGAAGGTTTTCTAGTGATGGGCACTAAGAAAAGCACTACTCGGAAAAATCCACCAACTCCATACATAACATCAACCCTTCAACAGGATGCTGCTAACAAGTTGCATTTTTCAACATCTTATACCATGAAGGTTGAGAAACTGAAACCTTTTTTTTTTGGTTTTTGTTCTCTTTTCATTAAGTGCATATTTGTGATAATATGTACTTTTCAGCTTGCTCAAAAACTATATGAGGGCGTCCAAATGTCTGATGGTAAATCAGCTGGTCTTATAACATACATGCGGACAGATGGTTTACATGTGGGTGATCTTTTTACTTGTGTTCTTACTGCTATTGGCATTCATTTTTGTTTTGGTTTTTACCCTTTGACTGATTGATTCATCTTTCTCTGTACAACATCACTTTGATTTTCTTTCACTCATTTGTTTCGTTTTTCATTTGTTTCGGTTCCCATCAGATAGCTGATGAAGCCATCAACGATATACAGTCATTAGTGGCAGAAAGGTAAGACATATAAATGCATCTTTGGAGTTATTCTCCAATAGTTCGTTTGACTCGAGAAAGCTTTAGCAGCTTTTGCTTATTATCTGTAGGTATGGGAAGAATTTTACATCAGGTAGTCCTCGTAAATATTTTAAAAAGGTTAAGAACGCTCAGGAGGCCCATGAAGCTATTAGACCTACTGATATACGTAGATTACCGTGTAAGTAAATAATTTACCATGCTTCCTTTTTTATTACGATACAATTTGTTGTCGCTGCTCTCAACATATTTTGTATGCATTTCCAGCCACGATCGCTAGCCTGCTTGATACAGATTCTCTAAAACTATATACCTTAATATGGTCAAGGGCTGTGGCATGTCAAATGGAGCCTGCTTCCATTGCGCAGGTAATATATGGCTTGTTTTGCACAATTGCACTTAAATTCACACATATAGTGTCAAGTAGGTTCTTATTGATTAGCGAGAGAGAAAGAAGGAAAAAGAAGAGTACGTAACTGAATTTTCCCAACAACTGATATTGAATGGTTCAAGGTTTAACATTTTGAAATCCAACATATTTCTCCCATTTTTTCTGACTCTTTTCTTTCTCAGATCCAACTTGACATTGGAAGTGCCTCTCAATCCCTTATCTTCAGATCATCATGCTCAAAAGTTGAATTCCTTGGATACCAGGCAGTTTACGAGGTACAACCTAGTTATTACTATCGTTGATTACCAAGAAATTAAATCATTAAGTGGATTTTTAATGCGCCACCTGTGCTGATGATTTTCTAGAGTTTGGCTCTAGGAGCAGTTTTTGTCTCTTTTATTTCTTTTTTGCTGTGATCACTTTCTGCCAATGTTGTATTTTGCTTATTCTAGAGTTTAATTTCGTTTGTCATCCGCTGAAGCGTGATCCGCTTTCCCTTTGGACATATGCTGAAGCAGTTTTTGATGTTTCTCCTGGTGTGTAGGACCCTGAAGCTAAAGCAATCAAAAACAAAGATGATGATAAGACCAGTGAGCGGGAGGAAACGTTTGAAACTCTCAGTTTGTTGAAGGTATAACTAATATCACAGGCTTTTTTGCAGCTGTACTTTCTACTGTGGTATCATTTCTCTGTCGTCAATTTTTTCTTCCATCAGAAATACTGGATCTTTATTTGGTTCCTCCCCCCTCTTTTCAGGATGGAGATCGGCTAGATATTGTTGAAGTGGAGCTCAAGCAGCACCACACTCAGCACCCACCACGCTATTCAGAGGGGTCACTGGTATAGCAGACCCAGTTCCACACTATGGTTTCCATTAGTCTAGGTTCTTTCTAGAATTAGCAGTCGCAGTGATTTAGTTCCTATAGAAAAATGGGAAGATGACCCTGGAGCAATTTTTTTTACCAAAAAAAAGATCCGTTCTTTTTTTTTTTTTTGCTTTCTTGATTCTTTTTTTTTTTTGCTTTCTTGATTCTTTTTATAAATATCTTATTTACTTTTACTAAGTTCGAAACTCAATTAATCTAGAGAATCAATACGTCAGATGATTAGTGAATTCTGAAACTTCAAATATGCGTCTTCACTAGCTCATTTTGGTTCCCGTTTAGGTAGATAATGCTTTCACTGAAGCTTCCTCACAATGCTTTCATTATTCTTGATGTTAAGCATTGATCTTAAACAGTTCCCATCTACATCTCTGTTTCAGTAAGATGGTAGTAGCTAACCATGAACTGATAATGGGTTTCTTTTTGTATGAGTGCTGAATCTGGTGGTCACAGACATATTAGGCATGAGATTTTTTTTGTACTGCTGCAATGTTTCACAATACAAAATTTGTTAAACATGTTTTACTGTGTTTCAGATTAAAAAACTAGAGGAACTCGGGATTGGTAGACCTTCGACATATGCATCTATATTTAGGGTATTACAGGTATGTGCTCGTCTTAGAAAGGTGGTGGCACTTCTATTGTGCTTCTGTTTCTTAATGAAGGAAAAGAGGTTCTAACGTCCCCTGAAATTAGCAATACCCGTCCTTTTCATGTGAGGCATAGACTGACAGCATTTTTACACCTTTTATTTTTTCACAGGACAGAAAGTACGTAACAATAAAGAGCCGAGTACTGTATCCAGAATTCCGTGGGCGAATGGTATTTTCCTCATTAATCGAGCTCACCAAATGATGATTTAGCCACCAACCATCGCAACATATCTTTCTAACCTCTGTACTATCTTTCCAGGTTTCAGCTTTTCTTACCAACTATTTCACCGAGGTCACAGACTATAGTTTTACTGCTGATATGGAGACTGAGGTGTCCAATTAGTTTGTTCTTCACTCGACTCTCTATTAACTATAGCAGTTTCTCCATATTCCATGGATATTTTACAATACTGCAAAATGAGATATTAAAAAATTTCCCATTTTTCTGATGATTGATTTTCTTTTCAGCTCGATAATGTTTCTGGTGGTGTAACTGAGTGGAAAGGTCTCCTAAGAGACTACTGGGCACGATTCAGCGCATATTGTAAACGTGTTGAAAATGTCCAAATCCAACAGGTACTTTCTTACATGAATGAGCTCTGGCAGTGTACTTTCTTTCTAAAACATTTTAAGTTTCTTACATTATCATACATTTACAGGTGGAGAAAATGTTGGAAAAAAGATATGAGGATTTTCTATTTTCTTCCCTTCCTGATCCTAGTAGGACATGTCCGAGGTCTGCATACTATTTTCTCTTCCACTTAATCAAAATTAGAAATGCTATTCAAGATAGAGCATCTGATTAAAATTTTGAAGAAACACACTTGCAGATATATAGCAGCCTGTGCTAAAGAAAGTTTCACGTTTAGTATTGGTACACAATTCTGCTAGATTCAAATTGTGCAGTTAATGATGTACATAGCAGGCCTAGATAAGAAAAAAGTTTCCTTATAGTTTGAATCTGTGTATATTGTTGACCCTTATTGGTTTTCTTTCCATGTTTCAGTTGTTCGGAAGGCACCTTAAGTTTCAAAGTAAGTAGGTTTGGTACAGGGTATTTCATCGGTTGCGATCAGTACCCTTCATGCAAGTAAGTCGCAGGCTGTTGAGTCTCCATCAGATTTTACCTAATTACTTCTTCTTTTTGTTTTTCTATCTACCCATGTTATTAACATGGTCACTAGTATAATTTGAGCTACATGGTTTAAAAAACAGGTTCATTGCTAAAACACTTTATGGAGAGGATGAAGATGAAGATGATTCTCCAAAGAATACTCGCGTAGAAGAGCCCAAATTGCTGGGTCTTCATCCCAATACCAGTGAGAAGGTCTGCTGCTCTGACCCTTTTCTGTTGAACATTTCTCTGAAAACTTTAATGTGCTGAATCCATTTCCTTGTTCAGGTTATTTTAAAGTGTGGTCCCTATGGGCATTATGTACAGCTCGGTGAGGATAAAAAAGGGCACTTACCAAAACGAGCAAATGCGGCTCATGTAAGTTGGAGCTTTATCAATTAAAATAAGTTATCTCTATGTTTCTCTTCTTACATAGAGACAGAGGAAGCCATAGAATAAATGGTTCAGTATGCATTTGTGTGCCAGTAATGTCTGCGTGATATAATACTTGCCCTTTCTTACTGAGAAATCTCTTTTTTCAGATAAAGGATGTGGACTCTATTACGCTTGAAGGTGCTCTTGAATTATTACGTTATCCTCTTACACTGGTAAGACTGATAAAGATTAAAGTTATTGCATTTCTGGCTGGGCTGTTTTAACATATTGGAGTGCTGATGACGTGGTATGTTGATTTCTTACCAGGGAACCCATCCTGAAGATGGACAGCCTGTTCTCTTGAAGCTTAGTAAATCTGGATTTACTGTTCGTCATCGCCGCACTATGGCTACTGTTCCAAAGGTATAGTTATGGACTGTTATGTGATGCCTCCTTAGAATATGATATACTAGGTAAAATAAGAGGACATTTATTAGGAAATGTTGGTGCAATATGTGATAAGGAAATGAGGTGTGGATCTAGATCCACAATATGCTAGGATATGTTGTTGTCTAGATAGGGCATGAGTTCAAATCATTGTCGTTTTTACTGAAGATAACTTGGTACTTGGCAGAACATGGAACCAGCTGAGGTTACTTTAGAGAAAGCAATGAAACTCTTATCTGGCAAAAATGTGAGACTGTGTGGCAGACCTAAGAGGATCCGGCCAGTAGTAGATGAGGAAGAGGAAGGAGATGAAGAAATTGCAGAGGCGGTTTAGTGGTTTAGTCTATTCCACAAGGACGCCATTGAGCTAATTTACAATTCGCATGTATGGAAAAGAGCATTAGCTTTGACGGAGACTATTTAAATATTCTTTTTGGTAATCAGAGTAATAATCGTAACGGAAAGGTTTGATACTGTTGTAATATCACAACACATTTGTTAATGTATGATAATATCCACTAGTTTTATGGTTTATGGAAGTGTGGGACTGCATCATCGTTGAAATTTGCTTTTGTGTTAGAAATTTTTCAGGACAAAGGTTTCATCGCTGAATTTATTTTTCCCTGTCTTGATCTAGATGGTAAGTTAACTATAATCATCTGTACAGTTGAACACTTTCTACATTGGAAATACTCTACTGCATTATACTTTGAGCATGCAAGTTCAGTTGCTTGTTCATGAGCATGTATACCTTTTCAGGTTAAGTGTAACTTCCGGTGGACACATGGATTTGCTGATTGCATTTGAATCCTCTTTGTCTCTTCTTGTGTCCAGATCAATTTGTTCATCACAAAAAAACTTGAGAGTTCAGAGGTTACTGAGGCACAACTATAGAGCCACCATTCATTAGAGAAGAGGGCACATGCGTAAGTGGATTTGAGTTGTAATGCATATCTTTGTCAGTTCTCACGACTTGGGGGAGGATGTTTGACTTTCGGTGGGAGGTGGTTCGGGGCTGTTAATGACTACTGCTGACTGAGTTGATTCTTCACCAAGTTCTCTTAATCTGTTGAGCTCTGGCAAGATAACTTTGGAAAGATCAGGTCTGTCTTTTCGCCTCATCTCTGCACACTTGAGAGCCAACATGGCAAATTCTCTGGTGTCTTCAACAGGCCAATCAGGCACAGCTGGATCAAGCAAATCTTTCAAATTCCCTTTCTTGAGGGCTCCTTCGATATAATGAGTTAGACCCATCGGTGGTTTTCCAGTTATTAACTGCAGAAACATAATACCGAGTGAATAAATGTCAGATTTCACACCCAGCATACCTGTCTGCTGATACTCTGGGTCAATGTAGCAGAATGTGCCAGCTGTTGATGTCATGTGGTATTGCGTAACAGTGTTTGCAACGGATGGAGGGACCAGCCTAGACAAGCCAACATCAGCAACCTTGCTGACAAAGTTGTGGTCTAGTAAGATATTTGCTGGTTTGAGATCACGATGAACCAGTGGTTCTGGTTTAGTCTGGTGGAGGAATAACAGTACAGTGCCGATCTCTGCAGCAATTCTGAATCTCATCTGCCAAGAGAGGGGCGGGCTGTCTCCATGTCTGAAAAGACGGTCTTCTAAGCTCCCGTTAGCCATGTACTCATACACTAAGCATCCACATTCTGGGCATGCTCCAAGCAGAAGAACCATGTTAGGGTGCCTTATGCTGCTTAACACTTCAACCTGTGTTTAATTCATATAACTCTTAGTTAAAGCCAGATGCCAAGAAAGAGCCTGAGGAAAGTTTTTCAGAGACTTTTCACTTTACCTCTTGCTGAAATTGTGATCTCCCTTGAGCTGCATCCGAGCGCAAAGCTTTCACAGCCACAGGTGTGTGATCCAGATAACACTTGTAGACAGGTCCATAACCTCCTTCTCCAATCTTGTATTTCTCATCGAAGAACTCCGTTGCATCCTCAATCTCCTCGATGGAGTACTTCCTGTATCTGACAGTTGAGTGTGCTAAAGCATTCACGGCTTTTGTTCTCTCCTCTGATTCCTTAAGAGCTTTCATTTCTGCATTCACTCTCCTTTGGGACTCGATTTCTGCAATCCTTTGAGCTGCTTCAGCTGCTTCCATTGCTGCTTTGGACTTTGCTTTCTCCTTCTCCGCAATGGCTAATGCAGCTTCCTCTGCAAGCTTTGCCTCTTCCCATTTCCGCTCTTCTTCTAACTTCCAGCGTTGAAGTTCCGTTGCCTGCAGATTCAACAATTCGCTGTTGAATCCATATAATAGAAACAAAAAGTGAAGCCACCCTACTAATTTTAGCAGGAATTATACCTGATGCTTTGCTGTGAGAGCTTCCTTGCAAGCTGTACTGTACATTTCCATCGTTTGTTTCAGCTCTAGTTTAAGCCTCCTCATCTCAGCCTCTACATCATCCTGGTTACAATTCTCAGCCATAAAACCTCTTGCATCTAGCAGGTCTAAGTATGCAACATGCAAAAAGATACATAGATCAGTCTTACCACTCCTTGGGAGGCCGATGAAAACCTTTCATTCTCAAATGAGCCAGCTGAGAAAGCAGTTGGTGAGCTTATATCTATTGACCTCCGTCCGTAGGTCATTGACTCAAAGCTACAGTCAATGTCTGATAAATTTGACAGCCTTGGAGGAGTCCGGTTTGGATCAGAGTTCTCATACAAAGAAGGGGAGTTGCGCTCAATGCTTGGTCTTCCAGAGCTGATAAAGGATATGTCAGCATCTGGGATTGATAGTTCTCCATATGATATCCTAGTCAATCGTCTTCTACTGAAAGGTGCCCTGTTTCAAGTTTTCAACAAAGAACTTTCATCCTCTAAAGTTTATGGGGTCATGATTCCCCGAGCGTGCCGAATGAAGAAAAAAGGAAGAATGATATGCACCTTACGGAATCTGATTGATCGTCAACGGACCTGCGATGCTGAGACTCATATGACTGTCTTTCAGCTACCAGAAAACCCCCAAACAAAAACTCAGAATTCTAAGTTTCATTATTTGTTTAAGAGATTGACATGTGAAGAAGCACTTCGAAAAAGGCATTTTTATGTATTGTTAACCTCTTGTGTTAGTAGTTGCAGGAGAAGGCAAAGGTGGATGTGGCTTTAAGCTGCACTGTTGAAGCTCGATACGTAATGGAGAAATAGTGGGCGCAGCACGAGTGGCTATTCTCTTTGTTGAAAGCTTTCCTTTGGTTATGACATAAACCGTGCAGAAATCTGGTGCTGTCTTCGTGATGGTTCCTGGAATATCTGTAGCTTTGTTAAACCTGCAGAGTTTGAACACCCAATATTTCACATCTGATCCGCCATTCCTTGTTAAAAGATTCACAGCAAAACTGGAAACAGAAGGATATAACACACCAGAGAAAGCCACCTTTTGAGGAGGAACCAACCACCAATACCTCAATGATGACCTGGTTTGCATATTCGACTAATGCTTTCGCCACATCTGACTCCTCCAATAACACATCTTTGCATTGTATCTGAACAAGTTCCATTTCATAAGAAGAGACAGGGGCACATGTAAAACTGGTTTCTACTTAATATTGGGGACTCACATCTTTGCGTGAACAGAGGCAACGAAAGGGAAGGAACAGCTGTTTGTAAGAGCCTTCTGGGTCTCCACACACCAATGAAGAATCTCCATTTATTTGACTCATCTCTGAAAGAGACAAACCCCATCAAGCTATACCGAGGAAGGAAAGAAGAAGCACAAGGAACAAGAAAGAAAGGTTTTTATTTTACTAATAGAAGGGTTTGTTGCCAAAGAGGAAGCACGAGGCTTGACATGGACGAGGACGACGGTTTGGCCTCTTAGCAACAAATTTTCAACAGCCCATTTCAGAGCATTTTGGCTGCTTTTGTCTCTGTCTACCGCTATAGCAACCAATCCTTCCATGCCAACTCCTCCTCCGTCTCTGTCCCTCCTTCCTCCGCTGTTCTTCGCCATCCAAATCTCTCCCTCTCGAATCTCTTGAAACAGAGAAAGGATAAATCAAAGAGCACTACAAAGAGAGATGTCCATATTGCTTGTTTTCTTAAAGTTTCTGGGTATGTCTTCTTTCTAAGATCCGTTTGGTTGTTTTTGTTCTGTAAATTTGAAGGAAGAGGAGAAAAATAGGTTTCTATAAAAGAAAACTCTCTTTCTTGAGCGCCTCTCCTTCTTCCCCGCCTCCTTTTACTCACATTTCTCTTCAAATTGTGTGTTATATATTTACCAGACTAACCATTTCTTTTTCTTCACGCAAGAAATTTACATATTAAAACTATATTTTTACAGATTTTTTAATTTACTACAGAAAGTGTTGTTCTCATATTAACCCTGAAAATCGACGTTTTCAATCTTTCTATAAAATATCGAATGTTTCTTTTGGCAACTAAAAACAGAGAGTTAATTGTACAAACCGAACATAAAACTACAATCAATCGTGTTGAGGTTTTCTTGCAAAACAAAATGAAGAATATAGGTCCATTGACTTTTGAGTCTTCTTAATATCCTTGTCAGAACATAACATACCTTCTTTGTTTACTAAAATTACAAAATCTTTCAGACATAACATGACGACTCTCTCTTCTGCTTGACCGACAATGCTTCTCCCTCTTCCACACATGTAGGATGAAGATCATAATCGCAAGCATCGCAAGAAAACGCCCAAAACCTGCCTTGTTTCTTACAGAAATCACACACATAAGCTTTCGCCATATCCAGCTTTAGCTCATGTTCATGCCTCTTATCCTTCACTTTTCTTGGTAACGCTTCGCCTTCTTTTCTCAAACAAGCTTTTAACTCAACAATCCGAGATTCTGTAAAGGGGAAACTCCTCGATCCATACAACGATACTAACTCTCTCGCGTTTGTGTTCACCGTTTTCTCTTCGGGTCCTATGATGACTAATGCAGGTATGAGTTTAATATTGAAGATTCTACAAAGATCTTGTCTTGTTCTGTCCTCATAAGGTATTGCAAGCCATGGCATGTCTGTCATGTTGATGTTAAACTCACTCGAGTCTCTGTCTGTTGATACTAAGATGACTTCGAAGGAACCTTTTGTGGCTGTGGCTGTGGCAAGCTCATTGTACACATCTATGAGCTGAGAAGTGAAAGATCGAAAAGGTGGACACCAATATGCACCAAAGTATAACCCTATGGTCTTGCCCACAAGTTCAGAAACTAGTACCTGCTTAATGTCCATAGACATAATTACATAACTAAGATCATTTGAATCCAACCATTTATTTAAAGTCTACAAGTAACATTGCTTTTTATACCTTATTTCCATTTCTCGAAACAACGTAATTCCGGGATTCACGTGTAAGGAGTTTCTCCAACTGCCCTCCAGTGCGTTTGGAGTCATCAATGGCTTTAAGTTCTTCTTTTCTCTTTTTAGTGAAAGGAAATGCTTCAGGACCATAGTCTTCTATTAGACCAATTACATCTTCAGCAACCGAGATTTCATCTGGATATAGAGGAACGAGTGACGGGATACGAGCAATCCTGTACTTGTCCACTAATTTGTTACGCAGGCTTAAATTGAAGGGAACGGCCAGCCATGGCATGCACCAGAAGTGTTCATAGAATGAAGTCATATCATGATCAAATGAGACAAAGATGATCTCGAGTTCTTCTCCTCGTTTCTGAAGATTCTCGTAGAGTTTCACCAGCTCTGGAATGAAGTCCTTGCAAGGCCTGCACCAGTTTGCAGAGAAGAAGAGACAAACCGTCTTCCCGTGAATATATTCCAGCGGTACCTGATTGAAGTGAGCTTACAGTGTGGTAAGACAAAGATATCAAAACATATTGCCAAACAATAACCAGAGAGAATAATGAGTACCTCTCCACTATGAGACAAAAGAAACTCAATGCCTTCAGCTGCTAGTATAGAGTAAAGATCACCAATCTCAGGAAACTGAACTTGGTACTCTGCTGATACTGCCATCTAAATTGCAACACCACTATCCTATTTATGCTTCTTCTGCGCAGAAACCAAAAACCAATATGAAAGTGCATGCTTCATCAAGAGCAGGTGCCTTAGCCTTATTGTAGTACATATTATTGCATGTTATCCAAAAAGACTCGAGAGAATTTCAACTTCAAAGGCTTCTAAGAAAAAAAACCGCATGTTTTGTGATTAAGTAAAACTCGTGAAGACTGAGATGTTCTATACAGCTAAACCTGAGTTTTTTTTTCTGGTGATTAAGAACCCTAAGGTCCATCTTTGTGAACATATGAGATATGATTAAACATACAGAAATACAAGACCACTTTCAAAACATCAGAAACCCAGGACAAAACTTGAACTAACATACAACTGAAAAAAACTGAAAGACAGACCGACCATTTATAGCAGGTTCTCCAGACGATGAACTGTATCAGAACTGTTTAGAATAGTGACAAACGAAACTCAACATACCTGATATCAGAGACGTGGTAGTATAACCTTTGATACGAGGAAACTACACAGAAAAAAATTATAATACAGAGTAGATTGTAACAAGATTTCACCAAGGTCTAATTCTGATTGATTTCCTCTCGGTTGGTCAAGCTTGTAAATTCCAAGAAAAGGGGATAAAGGAAAATCACATGGGGACAAGAATATAAATACAGAAAAAAGATAAATTTTTTATTTAAGGTCTCTATCAAACGAACAAGTAAAAGAGTAAATCAAGATATCCTCAAAGAATATACCGTCTGCAACGTTACCCAATAGCTAAAGCAACAGTCTTGTAAATCATAAAATATATTCTTGCTTATCTCAACACTGCACCAAGAGTGGACAAGTTGAAGAAGCAAATGGACATAAAAGGCATTCTTTTGCGTCTAGATGATACCAAATCTTGAACCTTTACTCATCAACCACCATGAACTAGAAAGAATTGACGGCGAGTGCGAGGGGCAGGGCCAGGAGAAACTCCGTTAACAGCGGCGGACGAGTTTATCTGCACAGAAGCCAAGGACACAGTCCCTTATCACCTGTTTTCGACCCAAACGAATTACGAATTAAGATCTTACATGGCCCATTTATCTATAGGCCATTAATAGTAGCAAACTAAAGTAGTATCAAAGTTTTGATGGGTGAGATACTCATGATTTGTTCCGACAACAGAAAAAAGTAGTTACCATTATGTTTCCCCATAAAATATTTGATCCAAAAAAAAGAAAACGAAAAACAATTCATAAGGAACTTTTGTCGAACAAAAATTATATTGTTTTCGATGGATGACACAACGTGTCTAACGTGCTCACGAGTCAGTAGTCACCAAAGAGTCCATGACCAATATTCCACGTTAGATGAATGAAGTTAATCCCCTTATGCGTGATAAAACTTGTGGACTATATAAACTTGTGGACTGTATGGTATTGTAACTCAGTTTTTCGATTAGGGCTTATTAGGTAAATTCAACACTAAATTTAGGTAATAGTGAAAAAATATTCAAACGATTTTTATTAATTGTACAAAAGGGTAAATTTTACAGAATAAAAATATTTCTGAACTAATTAATTATAAATTAATTATATTATTTTTGTACGACGTTATCATTCTGTTTTTATATTTTCATCTCATATAATCTTCGATTTGTTTGACTTGTTTGATTTGAAATGGTTCGAATTTGAGGAGGTCGAGCGATAAATAATTTGTTTGTTACAACTGAACAAAAGAAGACTCCATGGCCCAATGGATAAGGCGCTGGTCTACGAAACCAGAGACTCTGGGTTCGATCCCCAGTGGAGTCGATATTTTTAATCAACTTTTAGCACAATTTCGATAGCCTTTCGTCAAATCACATGAGTTTATAGTTGCAAAACCCTTAAACATTAACATATAGATGAAAGTTGTTTTCAAAACACTCAGGTTTCTTGTGGAACTTCTCGGAGTCTATCAATAGTCTTAACAATGTCACTCAGGCAAGCGATTAGCTCGTCTCCTTGCTGTCTCACAAACTTCATTTTGTCACCAATACTAATATCATCACCGGTTTCACTACCCTTTCCTACATTCCTCCCGACTATTGCATGTATCAAGTCAGCTTTCTCACCTATCTTTGCTTCCATCGATTCTCTCTCCTCTTCCATGTTACTTGTATCCTCTTCCATGTTAATTGTATCCTCTTCCATGTTAATTGTATCCTCTTCTTCCATGTTCACCGTTTCCTCCCCTTCTTCATCCATGGAGCTTTCTTCCACCAGCTTCTTCTCTTCCATGGTGTTGTTCTGATGGGTTGCTTTTGCACGTTGCCCTTGAGTGCTTTCCAGAACTCGGTTTCTCTGTGGCTCTTCTTTCTTTGTTTTATATGGCCGGTTCTCATTTTTGACAACAACAGTTCGCTCTCGTGACCTTTTTGATCCTGCAATAGCTGGGTTTCATAACTAGAGTGAAGCAGTTTACATTTACGTACCTCCAATAACTAAAAAGATGGCAACTAAGAAACAAGCAATATGTGTAATAACCATATTGTACAGCTCGCTACAGAGCTCAAGAGAAGCATCAAAGCAAAAGTATTTTATAGAAATTGTAACTATGCCTAATAAAGTATCCATATGTAGTTTAAAGAAGAATAAGCCTTATGTGTACCTAATTCAGCAGTGACGTCAACAATGTCAGAGCCATCTTGCGCTTCTGGATCACTATCAGGCTCAGTGCCAGCTTTATCCTCTTGGATCATCACAACCGCATTAATGGCTTCAAAAAGTTCGTTATCCATATTTCCCGGGAGATTCAGTAACTTCCTCTTCTCATTACTCAGGGACCAATAGAAACGAGCACTGCCTTGTTCCTGAGATTCCCACTGCTTAATCTGATTGTAATCAGACACCAATGAATCCCATTTCCTCCTGCATTGGTTTAGAGTTCTGTGTACAGCCAAAGCGTTGCAGTTCTCAGATATCATCGTCCATTTCTGGAAGCTAGATAAAGCATTAGAACAATCCGCTTCAACCGAAGCGATCTCATTCACGAGAATCAGACACTCTTTGATTGTCCAATCCGGAGCAACTTGAGACCGCGTTCTTCGTGAGCCGGAAATGCCTTCCTCCATCTAATTCATTCACTGCATTTTGTTTTTTTTCTGAACCTCATGAATATCATCGTTATTATCTACACATCATTACAGCATAACCTTGAACATAAACATTAAACCCTATCGCAGTGAGATGCATTTGCATGTGAGTACAAGATCGGAACTCAAACAAAGAAAAAACAATGAGATTCATAAATTTCCGTGATTTTTAAGCTGTTTCGAACCATCTTTTTGCAGGATTCTGAGAATGGAAAACTTTAAGATGGGTAGCGATACTGAATTCAAGAGCTGAACACAGGCAAAATCCACAAAAAAGCATCTGAATAACAACTTGGTACCACACATATCTGACACGAAATTTGAACAAGAATCCAAACTAGATAGCGAAGAAACCTTTGAGGATTCAAATGTCAGTAGAGATGAGCATATTACCAGATCGTCAGAAACTTCGAAAGCCAGCAAGACACTGTGATCCGACGTGAAAGAGAAGACGAGGAGAAAGGGAGTTTTGAAGCCGAAGCCCATATCATGAAGAAGCTATAAGCCCGTATCCACAGGCCCAAATAGAGAAACACCGTTTGTCTCCATTATTGAGAAGTAGAGAAACTCATTTGAGATGTTTGAAACTCTGCGTCATTTGTTTATGATTATATATTTGATATAGATTTTGGATATTTATGGATTTACGAGAAAAGACATTGTTTTGAGCACAAAGATATTTTGGAAAGGCCAGCAACAAGCGTCTTCACCGATTCGTCACGTGACGAATGGAAAACGGTACAGAAAATAACTCGGCTGGAACTCCAAACAACATGCGTGGCATGAACAGGCGGTTCTCTCTCTCTTTCCCTCTATAAAATGTTCTTCTTCCTCCACTTCGCCTCCTCCTCCCTTTTCAATTCAGCCTTGAAGCAGAGAAAAAGGAGGGAGCTGAAAGAGGAGGAGGAGAGAGAGAAGGAGCCGAGTGGTCTCATTACCATTACAAGCTCCATACGAACCGAACGACGTTTCGGTTCCACGACCATTCTGCAATCTCTCTTCTCACGAGTTTCTCGGCTTGTAGCTATTATCTAATTAAGAGAGGAGATCTGTGGGATTGATTTTTCTCTTGTGTCCGAAGGTAAAGTTTTGATTTTCTTTTTTCATTCCCCATTTTGGTTTAGATTGCTTCTCAGCATTTCTTTCTGTCTGGTGAAACTTTATGCTTATAGTATGCATCCAAGGAAATGGTTTTTACTTTATGATTATTGCACCAAATCTGGATAGAAAAGTAAACCCCCTTTTCTCGTTTTGCAAATTGGAACAAATACAAAGAAGATTTGGGTCTTTATCTTTTCTGAATTGTCCAAAAACTGAGCTTATCTATTGACATATAAAATGGAAGTAACAATTGAAATGCTGGTTCATCGTGATTTGTGTTAGTTGTTCATTTGATTTCGCTGGTGTTATTTAGCTCTTGTCTTGTCTTTACATGTTGTGCATTTTTATATGACTCCACAAAAATATGATTTGTGTATCTTATCACTTGTCTTCTTTTGGGGGATATTTACAGCATTCAACTGCAGAAAATGGTGATGTGGGTCTTTGGCTATGGCTCTCTTGTGTGGAACCCAGGATTTCACTACGATGAGAAAGTGTTAGGTTTCATCAAGGGATATAAACGTGTCTTTGATCTTGGTAATTCAGTTTTTTGTTATGAAAACAATGTTGTTCCTTTACTTATTTGATTAATTTATCTCTTCTTCCAACTGTTAATGCTTTATTCTTTTGTGTTTGATTTGACTTGGTAGCTTGCACTGATCATAGAGGTACACCAGAACACCCTGCAAGAACTTGCACCCTCGAGAAAGCTGCAAAAGCCATATGTGTTAGTAGAATTTCTTGCGTGTCTATAATATTATAAAAATTCAAAGATTTATTCAATGAGGCCTGCTTGGTTAAAAACACTCGTTTTTTATACTAAACAATCCAATATTTTCCTGACAGTGGGGCGTTGCATTCTGTGTTCGTGGAGAACCAGAAGAAGAACGTTTGGCTATGGAGGTATGTTCTTGCATTTGATAACTAGATCGCTTGATATATCGTGCTCAGGCTTTTGCTTTGTATTACTTTATCCTTGCACAGTACTTGGAACATAGAGAATGTGAGTATGATCTCAAGACATGTGTAGACTTTTACAAGGTAAGTCACGACAATGCCCGATTCTTTGAATTGCTTTTTTTGTTCTCTCATGCTCTGAATTGACTTCAAAAGTTTACTTTCTCAATACCAGGAAGATGATCCCCTGAATCCAGCTGTAACTGGAGTGATAATGTAAGTTGTTTTCTCTATTTGGTTTACTTGAGAGGCTGTTCTCACATTGAATAAGTCGAATAGCACTCTCTGTTTAGGTTTCTCCTACAAGTCTTTGTATTGTGATTCATTATGTATGCACTTTTTACCATATTCAGATTCACTTCTACTCCAGATAAGGTCTCCAACAAGTATTACCTCGGACCTGCGCCATTAGAAAACATGGCAAGGTAAAACACTTAAATAGTCTCAGACTATCTTCCTCTGTTCTGACAATATATATGCCAGATTCTTTTCCTCACACTGCTTCTTGCTTTTTGTATTCAAAGACAAATTGCAACAGCAAATGGACCATGTGGTAACAACAGAGATTACCTCTTCCTTCTAGAGAAAGCAATGCATGACATTGGTTAGTTCCAAGCTCCTTTTGTCTGAAAACCAATGCTATCAAGGGATTACAGGTCCCGCGTTTGGATTTGCAGAAGCTTCAAAATTTTAACGCTAATAGAACATTAATAACCACTCTTCAAAAAGAACAGACATTGTTTTGATGTATTGAGTCTTTTTACTCTTGTTTCACACACAGGGCATGTGGAGGATTATGTCATTGAGCTGGCGAACGAGGTGAGAAAAGTTCTCGCTGAGTCTCCGATTGTTAGTAAAAAAGTAACACTTGTGAAGGAAGCAAGAGCGAGTCGTGTAGCTAACAAGTCGAAGAGCAATGTACTCACGGCTCATCAGATACTTCCTCATCATCCAGAAGCTGTTGCCACTACGATATAGCCTTGTTATTGTCTTCTTATTGGCGTTACGAGTGATTTGTGAAAGCAGATCGCTATGAATTTCATTTCACTGAGTTTGTTTGTTTCTGAGTAGAGAATTGTAATTGTGTGTTTGAATCTGTTGTCTTCTGTGTTTGTCCTAACGAGTGCTAGTTGTGCTGTCTCTGGCTCAGTAGCATCCTTTCGAAGCAAATGAAACATGTGAGACAAAATTTGGATGTAATAAAATGAAATTTGACAAAAAAAAAAAATATTCAACACTTTTGTTCTGTGTTAATTACCTTTTGAAGGACAATTTTAACATTTGTTATAATCTAAATAAAAAAAATTTTAAACATGAATTATTAAATTAGAAAAATAAAAAAATTAACAAAATCAGTTGTAAAACATGGAATTACAGAAATATTTAAAAAAATTATTAATAAAATATTTAAGATTTATAATAATATATAAATTTGAAAAAAACATATTTTAAGATATATATTAGGGGCATTTGCAAAATTGACCTAAAATTTGTCTTCAATTACAAGTTTGATAATTTAAAATTTTTTTTGCAAAACTATCTTTCTATCTCTATTTTATCCTTCAACAATAACTTTATTTACAACTTTGCCATTAACTTAAAAAAAAACAAAAACAACACAAAGACCATTATGAACAAATTTTTTAAAAATATTACGAAAATGCCATCTTTTTCAATGCATACAACAATCATTATCGTGGTTGTTGGGAGAAAAATATTTTATTCCTATCAAAGCAGACTTTTCGGAGAAGTCTGCGACGTTTATTCCGATCAAAGCAGACTTCTCGAGAAGTCGCTGATAGGAATAAAATTGCTTTGAAAAACGGTTTATTCTATCAAAGCGGACTTCTCGAGAAGTCTGCGGTTTATTCTATCAAAGCGGACTTCTCCGAGAAGTTCGCTGATAGAATAAACGCGCATCTCTGAAGTCTGCTTTGAAAAACATTTTATTCTATCAAAGCGACTTCTCAGAAGTCTGCGGCGTTTATTCGATCAGCAGACTTCTCGAGAAGTCGCTTTGATAGAATAAAATTGCTGGTGAGAAAAAAGTTTATTCTATCAAAGCATTCTCGAAGTCTGCGGCGTTTATTCGATCAGCAGACTTCGAGAAGTCGCTGATAGAATAAACGCGTTGCGATCAAAGTCCGCTGGTGAGAAAATATTTTATTCTATCAAAGCGACTTCTCGAGAAGTCTGCGGCGTTTATTCGGATCAGCAGACTTCTCCGAGAAGTTTGCTTTGATAGGAATAAAATTGCTTTGGCGAAAAAAACAATTTATTCCTATCAAAGCGACTTCTGAGAAGTCTGCGGCGTTTATTCGATCAAAGCGAACTTCGAGAAGTCCGCTGATAGAATAAACGTGGCGATCGCGAGAAGTCGCTTTGGTGACAAAACATTTTATTCTATCAAAGCGGACTTCTCGGAGAAGTCTGCGGCGTTTATTCGATCAGCGGACTTCGAGAAGTCGCTGATAGAATAAAATTGCTGATGAGAAAACGGTTTATTCTATCAGCGACTTCTCCGAAGTTCGGCGTTTATTCGATCAGCGGACTTCGAGAAGTCGCTTTGATAGAATAAACGCCGCAGATCGCGAAGTCTGCTGGTGATAAAATATTTTATTCTATCAGCGACTTCGGAGAAGTGCTGATCGAATAAACCTCGCGAACTTCTTGGAGAAGTGCGAGAATAAACTGCTTTTTCGCCAAAGCAATTTTATTCTATCAGCGATTCTCGAAGTTCGCGAGTTATTCGATCAGCGCACTTCTCGAAGTCGCTGATAGAATAAACGCCGCAGATCGAGAAGTCGCTTTGGTAAAAAACATTTTATTCTATCAGCGGACTTCGAGAAGCGCTGATCGAATAAACCTCGCGAACTTCTCGGAGAAGCGCTTTGATAGAATAAATTTTTCTCGCCAAAGCAATTTTATTCTATCAGCGACTTCTCCAAGAAGTGCGAGGTTTATTCGATCAGCGGACTTCTCGAAGTCCGCTGATAGAATAAACGCCGCATCGCGAGAAGTCGCTTTGGCGAAAAAATATTTTATTCCTATCAAAGTAGACTTCTCCGAAGTCCGCTTTGATCGAATAAACGTCGCAGAACTTCTCGAGAAGTCCGCTGATAGGAATAAACTGTTTTTCGTCAAAGCAATTTATTCATCAGCAGACTTCTCAGAAGTCGCTTTGATCGAATAAATATCGCAGACTCGGAGAAGTCGCGGCGAAAGCAGACTTCTCTGAGAAGTCTACTTCAGTGAGAAAATTTAGTATGTGTACAATGATCTAATCAAATTCATTAATTTTTTACCACAAATAATGGTCCAAATCGTTGTTGTTTGTAGGGAGTGGACTATTACAGAGACTTAAAATTTTTCTGTGGATAATATAGGAGGAGGAAAAATGTTTGTAATTGAGGATGATGATTACTTTGTTGATGAAGATGAGAATAAAGTTTACTCGAATGCTGAGGATTACATTCTTTAAGGTAAAGTAAAAGATGAATAAATTCAGTTTTAGTGTTGAGTATCTCAGAAAATTAAGTTACGAGTAAGGACAAAATATAAAGTCTGCTGAGAAGTCTGCAAAGAAGCCTGCCGAGAAGTCTGCAAAGAAGTCTTCGAGATTTATACAACAAAGTTTGCCGATATAAGTGTGTAGTTTCTGAAACATGTAACCAATCAATTCAATTAATTTGAAGACACAATGTTATCGATGTTGTTTTACAAAAACATCCAACACTATCCTGTTAACTTAGTATTTTGATGGAATTGTTTATACTAGGGCTGGGTTTTCGGTGAAAACCGAAAAAACCGAACCGGCTGAACCGAAATTTTTCGGTTTCGGTTTTAATTTAATTATAACCACTAAACCGATCGGCTAAATAATTAATTTTATTCGGTTTATATTTCGGTTTGGTTCGGGAACACTAAACCGATCGGTTTTCTTAAACCGAAAATCGGCTGCCCTATATAAAGTGCAACCCTAATTTTTTCAGAAACATTTCGAGTTTCTCTTCTCTATTTGCGGCTGGCCGATCTGGAGAATTTTCAGAAAAATTTTCACTTGTTGTTTTTCTTTTTCTTGTTGTTGTTCTTCTTTTTGTTCTTCTTCTTGTTGTTCTTCTTCTTCTTCTTGTTCGTTCTTCGTCTTCTTCTTGTTCGTTCTTCGTCTTCTTCTTGTTCGTTCTCCACTTCTCCATATGATAAGATCAAGAGGATGGTCATTCCTGATGCTCTCAAGTTTGTCCTTTTTCATTCTCAATATTTTTTTAAGTTTTCTTTAATTTCTATTTATTTGTAGTAACGTTCTTCTTCCTCCTTGTCAGGGTCTTGAGGCTGCAGGCTGGCCACAAGTACTGTCTGTTGGGACGTCTTTCTTCTGAAGTCGGGTGGAACCACTACGAAACCATCAAGGTCTGTTTTCATTTCAACGTTGGTTTTTCTTTTGGAGCTGACTGCCTGCACTGATTTGTTTGTATCCAAGAAATACGATTAAGAACACATTGATATGCACACAACCACCACATAATTGTGTTTTCTTTGTGGTGCTGTCTGCCTTCACTGATTTCATAGATATGCATCCAAGTGCACTTGTTTACTGAATGTGTTTGATAAAAATATTCTGTTTTCCAAGATCTTCTGCCGGGTTGGTCTTTAAACCGAATAAACCGAATAAACCGAATAAACCGAATAAACCGAATAAAATCGAATTAAACCGAATTAAACCGAATTAAACCGAATTAAACCGAATTAAACCGAATTAAACCTTTAAATTGAATCGGAAAACTCAAAATACCAAACGGAAAACCGATTAAACCGAAACTTAATTATATTTTGGTTTAATTCGGAATGGTTTTATATACTAAAAACCGAACCGATTAAACCGACAAAAAACCCGAACCGAACCGATTTCTTATATGTTTTTTTTCGGATGACTTTTTCCCAAACCGAAAAAACCGAAAACCGTATAAACCGACCCGTTTAACCCGAATAAACCGAAAACCCAGGCCTAGTTTATACATATCTTTAAGTTCTTGTTCTTTCTTGTTATTAGGAAGTATGCATTAAGTATCTTAAATATGCACTAAGTCCTTAACTATGTATAAAAATTTATACTAATATTTGTGTTTTTAATGGTTGTCATTTTGTAATTTTATAAGTATGATTTGACTTGAGCTGATTGAAAGGTGATTGACATACAACTAATAGTTTATTATAATTCTGAAAAAGTTGATTGAAAACTGACTGATAAGGTGGAGTGATGGGAGCTAGTGATAGGTATAATAAAGTTGACAAAAATTCATTTAAAATATGGCCAAAAATACAAACGAAGTCTGCAATTATTAATGAAGTCTGCAAGTGAAGTCTGCATTTGTAATGAGAACGTGTTGTGAAGTCTGCAACTCAAGTCTGCAACTGAAGTCTGCAACCTGTAATGAAGTCTGCAACACGAAAATCTATTGATTCAAAAACCAAAGTCAAATTCAAAACGTAAGAAAAAAACTCAAAAACATCCACAAAAACTGTAAAACCACCATAAATTTCAAGGAGAATTTCAAACATCTATTGAAAATCTTTAAAAAACCATCTAAAATTTTAAAAACCATTAAAAATCACTTTAAAAGCAACTAAAACAACAATATTATTTTTTGTGAATCTTTTTCCAGATCTACAACAAAAAAAAGAAGAGAAATAAGATAAGAATATAAGAACTCCGCAACTGAAGTCTGCAACTGAAGTCTGCAACTGAAATCTGCAAACCCCTAATGAAGTCTACAACACGAAATCCATTAATTCAAAAATGAGTGTCAAATTCAAAACGTAAGAAGAAAACTCAAAAACAACAACAAAAAACTCTAAAACCACCATAAATCTCAAACATCTACTGAAAATCTTAAAAAACCATATAAAAATTTAAAAACTATTAAAAATCACTTTAAAAATCTAGTAAAACAACAAAATTAGTTTTTGTAAATCTTTTTTCTAGATCTACAACAATAGAAAATGAAAAATAATATAAGAATATAAGAAAAAATTAAGAAAACAACAAAAAAAACAAAATCTCCAAAACAATGAAAAACGTAACAACTAGTAAAAATAACAAACTTACATATTTAGATCTCGTGACTTCCTTTTTTAGATCTACAAAAATACAAGATGAGAAATGAGATAAGAATATAGGAAAAAACTTAAGAAAATAACAAACACAACAAAAATCACAAAAACTACAAAAAATTTAAAACTAATAAAAGCAACAAGCTTACGTTTTTAGATCTCTTCACTTCTTTTTCCAGATCTACAACACTATAAGACGAGAAAGAGTGTTATAAAAATAACAAAAGATCTAAACAATAAAAATATTCTAAAATCACAAACCCAAAACCATATAAACAAAAAAAACTTATCTTTTTCACATCTCATGATTTTTTTCCAGATCTACAAAATAACAAGATGACAAAGAACATGAGAAGAGAATAAGAAAAGAAAAGAGGGGAGGTAAAACGAGAAGAAGAGAAAATTTACCTTGTAGTCATTTTTGGAGGATGGAGGCTCCCACGTTTTTTTTGGAAATGAAATTATGATAAAATTTTAGGGTTACCTTCTTTATATATGGAGAGTTAAATTTGGTTAGGTTAAAAACTGTCAATTTCCGGTTTGCGCAGACTTCTCGAAGTCTTCGAAGTTTATTCCCGCTGAAGCAGACTTCTCGGAGAAGTCTGCTTTAATAGGAATAAATCTCGAAGACTTCTCGAGAAGTCTGCTTTAGTGAAAAAAATAGTTTATTCCGGCTGAAGCAGACTTCTCGAAGTCTGCTTCGTATTTTTACATTACCCTAAACTCTAAATTGAAAAAAACCGGTTTAGTTACATTTAATTTCCGGTTTATGCAGACTTCTCGAGAAATCTGCTTTGTTAAATCTACGACAACATCTCGAGAAGTCTGCGTAACCCTAAACCCTAAATAATAAGATTCACTAAATGTGCAAAAGTTTTGTTAAAAATTGGATGAATATGTTGAAGATAGTTAAGTAAATGCAAAACTCAAACAATTTCTTTTAAAAATTTGTAAATCTAAATTTTCAAATTTATCACATGATATTTCAAATTCTAGCATGAATTCTCTACACAAACATCAACTATTAACCCACAACACATAACAACAAAAACTAGCAAATATTTTATATCATTAGATCGAATCTAATCTACTTATTTTTGAATTCATTATAACTTTTACGTGCTTTTGATATGTATATAAACTATGTTAATAACAATTTTAATTTTTTTAAATATTTCAAAATTTTATTTGATTTAGGTAATTTATTTACAAAGCAGACTTCATGAAGTCTGCTTCAGCCGGAATAAACTGTTTTTCTCACCAAAGCAGACTTCTCGGAGAAGTCTGCTTCAACCGGAATAAACTGTTTTTTTTTCACTAAAGCAGACTTCTCGGAGAAGTCTGCTTCAGCCGGAATAACCTGTTTTTCCTACCAAAGCAGACTTCTCCGAGAAGTCTGCTTTGATAACAAAAAACATGCAGGGACTGAAACGTAATTGACATTTCAACATTATTTTTTAGACCAAAGGAGTGTTCAGTAATTTCTCCACCCTCACAGGTTAGTTTTGCAAAAAAAAATGTAAATTGTCAAACTTGCATTTGAAGTCAAGTTTTAGGTCATTTTTAGCAATTCCCCTATATATTATTTAAATGTGAAGATGAATGTGAAATGTATACTATTGCCAATGTCTACGTCTGCAAATTGATCTTGGGCTTATATTTGGAAGGTCCATGAGGAGTTGAAGACCATAAGGCCTTAGGCTTTTACGTAACTAGCGTTTTTGTTATCTTTGTCTAATTTTCTGCACCTAAAAAAATAGCAAAGAGAAGCGGACTTGGGGTATACGCCAGTTCTTCATTTTCTCGATTCTCATCAGTCATCACCGTAATCTGGACTTTTTTAGTCGCAAAACTCTCGACTCTCAACTCAGTCTTTCTTTTGGTTTCACAAAAGTTTCGATGGATCTCAATCTCGATGCGCCTCACTCTATGGGAACGACCATCATCGGCGTGACTTACAATGGAGGTGTTGTCCTCGGAGCCGACTCACGTACTAGCACTGGTGAGATTTCCCTTCTGTGCTCTTCTCGGTTTGTGCTGTTTCGTTCGTTGGGTACGGGGATTAAGCGTATTGATTGTTCTATTTGAGAAATCTTATGTAATCGGGATCTTTTTGTTACTCGAGCAGGGATGTACGTAGCGAACCGGGCTTCAGACAAGATCACGCAGCTCACAGACAATGTCTACGTCTGCCGCTCTGGATCGGTAATCTCTTCTCTTTTATGCCGCTTAGGGATATTTTATTTATTTGTTTGACCCTTTCTTTGAAACCTCTTTTGCTCGCTGAACTTTTTACTCAGATGTTTATTATCCACGAATAACTTTCAATTGTGTTTTACTGATGTCTACAGGCTCTTCTTAAAACTCTTTTGTTTGCTTACTCGGATGTTTGTTGTGCTTCAATAAGTTGCAAATAGGCTGTAACAGATGAGTCTTACTGATTTCCACAACCTCTTCTTGTTCCTTCTGCAGGCTGCTGATTCTCAGGTTGTCTCGGACTATGTTCGCTACTTCCTTCACCAGCATACGTGAGTGTTTGATTTTTTCCATTGATTCCACGAAATTACATGACTTGATACTTGTGCTATCTTATATCTGAAGATAAAATAAATCGTTTTCTGGTTTGCAGAATTCAGTTGGGGCAACCTGCAACTGTAAAGGTTTCTGCTAACCTTATCAGGATGCTCGCATATAATAACAAGGTGCCGGTTTGCTTTAAAACTTGCAGTTTGTTTTACCAGCAATTTAATCTCAGAATAGTGGGGAATATGGTTGTTGTTCCATTTTCTATTAAGGTCCTTTCTCTAGAGAAAAAAAGGTTCTACATAATCATTGAGAACTTCTGCTTGGAAATGTGACCTTGGGAAACAAGACGACTTGCTTACGTTTCGTAGCTTTATGATTTTTAAGCTGAAATTTTTGGGGCGACAGAGATTGATGTTACATGTGAAGCCTAGCTTTCTAGTATTTATGAATCTCCTGTTGTTGTAGTGGTTGTTTTTTAGATCTCTGGAAATTTTTCTATTCGTTGGTCTTCTTCGCTTTCTCTATCCAGTGTAAAGAATGAAATCTTTTAATGGAAATGTTGAAAGTTTCTCTTCTAAATACTATTGTATGTGATGCTCAAGAAGTATGTATTCTATTGTGTAGATATGCTGCAATCTCAGTTTTCTGTTCTCTGAATCACAGTCTATCCGTGTTTCTTAACAAAGATTTGTATCCATTGTGCTATTTTCCGTTGATTCCTTGTTTTGATTAGATGGATTGTTGACGGAATCATTGTACGTCTTTGTTGTGCAGAACATGCTACAAACCGGCCTCATAGTTGGTGGCTGGGATAAGTATGAGGGTGGGAAGATTTACGGGATTCCGCTTGGTGGAACTGTAGTGGAGCAACCATTTGCCATTGGAGGTGAATACTTTAATTGTTCTGTGTCTTATGATCTTTGGGGTTTAACATAGCTGTATTCGATTAAGTTGGGTCTGCTATTTACAGATATGATACTTAGCTTTCCTTCTAATAACAATAGTGGAACTGTGTGTTTGTGTAGGCTCTGGGTCGAGTTACCTCTATGGATTCTTCGATCAGGCCTGGAAAGAAGGCATGACCAAAGAAGAAGCTGAGGTATGGTGGTTCAGATCATTATATTTCTGCATGTGCGAAAATCTCACAAACCCAATTGTTGCAACTTGTCCTTGCTATTGTACTTAACGCTGTGTATATTACAGCAACTTGTTGTGAAAGCGGTCTCACTGGCAATAGCCCGAGATGGAGCCAGTGGAGGCGTCGTAAGGACTGTCATAGTAAGACATCTCTCAGACCAAAACTCAGAGACTTGTATAACTTGTTTAGTGGAACCTTTTTGTTGACACAAAATTGGTATTGATGTTTTTGAACAGATAAACTCAGAGGGAGTGACTAGAAACTTCTACCCAGGGGATAAGTTGCAGCTTTGGCATGAGGAATTAGAGCCCCAAAATTCTTTGTTAGACATCCTTAACGCTACTGGTCCTGAACCAATGGCCATGTGATGTGCAAACAACCATCATTATCTTACTCTGTTGGACAAACACTTTAGATCATTTTCCAATGTCGTTAAACTCTAAACTTTGTTTGAGACCCGATGTATCTTTTTTTTAATTGTTACGTGATTTTTCAATTTCTTAATCACAACATATTAATCGAAAAAGTAATCACAACATTTTCTATGCTTGACACGTGGCTGGACAGTAGACATTCAAACATCTATATGTAGACGCAGATGCAGTAACTGGACGGACGAGAGGAAGAAGATGAGTATCTTGTCAGGGAAAGCTGGTCATAATCTCTTCGTTTACGGCAGTCTCCAAGAGCCCGAAGTCGTTAACGTGCTTCTTGATCGCGTCCCTGACAGTGTCTCCGCCGTACTCTCTGGCTTGTGCGTCTCTATTTCTGTCTCTCCCGCATTCAATATTCGATTCGTTTGTGGTTCCAATTGAGGTTGATTTGACAGAATTTATGGGATTTTCAGTCACAGGTTTAGACTCAAGGGTCGTGTTTATCCAACTATTCTACCGGACAGTGCCGGAGAAGTCACCGGAAAGGTTCATATCCCTCATTCCTTTTTTCGTCTCTTGTATGTAGAGACGAAAATTAGGACAAGAATTTTAGATCCACTGAGAAACGTTATGGCCATTATTTGTTTTGTGAATAATCTTGATTTTTTTGCGGTTTCTCATAAAAGCATTTAGGATTTTGAAAGAACGTTGTGATAGAGAATAGAATATCACTTTGTTGTTCTTACAGGTGTTAAAGGGAATAACAGATGATGAACTAAAGTTGTTAGATGACTTTGAGGATGTTGAATATGACAGAAAGGCTGCTGAAGTGGTGCTCATGGTAAATAATAACGAAATATTTACTTACATCTCGAATTTAGGTTTTGTTAAGATTAGAATCTGTTATAAACTTCTTGAAGATTTGTCAATTGCAGGAGACGTCAGAGAAGCTGCAAGTCGAAACATATGTATGGAAGAACAAAGATGATCCTGATCTTTATGGCCAATGGGATTTCGAGGTTAGTAATCTTATATGTGTACATATATCAGTCATTGTTAATGTGAAAGCTTCAATCTTTATAAATCCTTCAACTGTATAAGGAATGGAAACGACACGACAAGGAAGATTTCATAACCGCGACAAAGAAATTTCTGCAAGAGAGGAAATTACCAGAAGCAAAGACGAGAATCGACACATTCAAAACGCTCTTTAAACAGGATACTGTGAATGGGAAACCTCTGGATTCTTGATGATGCTCTCTATATCTTCTTAGCTATTACTTTTGGTTCTTACAGTTATCTATTAAAGTGAGGCCATTGTCTCACTGGAAATAAGACTTGTTCGGACAATGCTTCTCGGGAAATTATATGAGTAATAGAACATGAATGTGATGAATTCTTGTGAAAGTACCAGATAAATATGATCATGTAACCAGAAGAGCTCGTTAATCTAGTTTGTGCTGATTGCTTTTTTGATAATTTTATCCATAATTTTCTAGTATCAATTACAAACTTGTGTATAATACTAGAAAATATTTGTTTTAGAAATTGTAAACACTTAAACAAAACACAAAAACATCTGTATCTTATAAGTCAAGACTAATACGTATAGAAAAAAACAGAAGTTAAATAAATCATCAATCTCAAAACTCAAAACCGAAAGCCAAAAACCATTCAAATATTCATGCCCTTATTTGATGCGTTTGGTTTGCTTCGGTTCAACTGTTTCTGTTCGGTTTATTATTGATTATGGCCCATAATACTCCATAATTGACTCAATATAGGCCCATTGGGTCGATTTGTGATCTCAAAGGAACTCGGATAGGGGAGAAAAAGCTCAAACGGCGACGTGAATAGTAAAGCAATTCAGCTTTGAATTCTAGGGGTTATTTACGGTTTATATCGCCGGCGCTGAGAGTCTCGGCGTCGCGCCATGGCTGATTCTAGTTTCGAATGTCGACGAATTAGTAGATAGTAATTGTGGGTTTCTTTGTTTGGGGGCGCTAAAGACGTTGATTCACTCTGACCAACTAGAAGAGATAGGTTGATCTGCGATATTTTAGAGAATAGAAGACAACAAATGTGATAGCTAAGAACAAGACTCTTTTGCTCTAAAGATTGCAGAAATACCTCAAAATAGCTGACTGGTTTGTGAACTCTTTTGCTCGCAGAATGGAATGTTTTGGTTAAAAAGTATTTAATATCCCTTGATGACGGCAAGAAATCCTTGTGGAATCAGGAACCTAAGAACCCATGTCAGTTCCAGGTTATTTATTTCCCTCATTGCTTTATAACTGTTCTGTAAGCAGTTAGTTTCTTTTTTTCTATATCCGTTGCTTCTTGTCTATGCAACTAATGTGTGTATGTGAAAAGTTTGATTGTTGGTCAAATGGGTAGCATTAGAAAGTAAGCATTTACTTGTTTCTCTTATTGTCTTTTAGCTCTCAATTTGCAGAAGAATAAAAAACAATTCTTTTTAAACCAGTATAAACTATGAGTCATGGACGTACAGTCACAGCAGCAGCTTTGAAGTTTCCGAGAGGCGTATGGTTGTTCATATTAATTTCCTGCTGGATCTTGCTGTCTTTTGTTAGAACCTGCTATTTCCTCTAGTTGCTCATATATAATCACTATTCTGCAATCTCGAGATCAGGTTCTTGAGATAATTACCACATGTATTATTGGGTGATTGCTTTAGATGGTGTCAAGTCTCAGGGTGCATATGTCATGTGGCCTTTCCGTTGTATCAGATCTCATTGCTTGAATCTTTGACTTTGACCCCCCCCCCTCCTTTAAGGTGAGAGAGAGCATATCATTCCATGAAAACCTCTCTCTCTCTCTTGAATCTTGATTGATTTGGGAGGATTCCAAGATCATTCCTTTTTATTTTGCCGTACTCTGTTTAGGATGGAATCGTTAATTGCATGTGAGTTCAATAATGAGGGGTACTTAATTTAGAGAAAATGTGGCTGTGACTCTATTATTATATTTACTAGTTAAGATACTAAATATAGCATTAGATTAGGCTGTAAAAGCATAGGATACTGTACTTTTGTTAATCTATATTGTTTAATAACCATGTTCTCCAACTTGATGATTAAAACGTACATTGCCGTAGTTACTCATACTATATTTTACTGTAGTTAATTACTCTATTAGTTTAGGTTCAGTCTCTGATTACTTGGCATCACTGCGACGTCAAGACACTTGGGTGCATAGATAGAAACATGAACTTGGTCTAACCCCAGGACCTAAAACTGCCATATGAATAGTGTAGCGGTCAAGCCGCTATACCATAGTTAACACTAGGTAGCGACTTGGTTCATTGCTGCTTTGGTAACCGAGATGTCATGTTGGGCTGATGTGAATTTGATTTCTGCTTAAGAGATACGAAAAACGCAGATGTTGGAAACCGAACTAAGTCTTGTAATTGCTTTTTTAGATGTTTGTGATTAATTATTTTTAATCTACTCATGTGACACATTCTCCTCCATGTTCATTACTACGGTGTTATCTGCTTAAAGGAAAGATTTGACTTTTATAATATTTCAAAAACAATGGAGATCTGGAATTTGCGTAGAATGGGAGAGATATGGTTAGAGACTGCATTGTGAATTTGCTTTACCACATTTCTCACCAAAGAGGATTGGATGTTTGAATTTTTACTTCCTTGATGAAGTTTAGTAAAAGAGAGATAAGAGAGCTTTTCATGTTTTCAATCTGTTTCAATTGATCCGTTTGTACATTCTTCCATTATTCAAAAATCTCTATCTCTCACTCTTTTTCTCACTGAAGTTGCAGAGTACACAAGTGCAAATCCCCATGGGAAAAAGCGGGAACATGGGGAAGAGGAAGAAGAATGGTTCAAAGCAACAAGGAAATCAAAACAGAAAAGTATTATCTGCACATTGGGCTGTGAGGTTGATGAGATGGAGTCCGAGGGCAATCTGAAGGATGACGATAACTCATCACTTCCTCAGTCGTGGCATTGAACCTGCACTCCGGAGTGGTCAGGTTATTGTCCTCCATTATCTTCAAAATGCTCTCGAACACAGCAACTTCACAAGGAATCCTCAACACACCGGCTTGTTGAAACCCAAACTCTTCTTCTGCTTCACGCAACAGCACATGGAAAGCTTTGTGGCTAAGGTACTCTGTTGGTATCTTGTATCTCTTTTCCTCTTTCCCCACCGAGACAGCTAAGTAGCCTTTAGGAACAGCTGTTGCATCTGTGAAGGATAGTGTCCTCCTCAGAAACTTGATGCTCTTGCTTCCACTTCCATTGTTACTGTTGACATTGCTGCTGTTGTTTTTGTTGTTTTCTTGGCAGGCGATCTTGTTGTTGTTGGCTTCTTTTGATGCGTGTGCAACTTTTCGCCATTTCTTGAGGATCTGTTGAAGCTTTACAATATCTCTGATTTTGTTTGACTTCTTGGCTTCCATGGTGAAAACTGAAGAAGAAGAAGAAGAAATGGCTTTGGTTCTTTGTGTTTTGTCTCTGAGTGTTGTGTAATGATGTTAGACATTTGGGTTTAGGAGATTAGGGAGATATATAGAGGTGGTGATGACAATTGGGAATCTTGTTTTAATTATTTTATAGATTAGTTAATGTTGAAATATTCGACTAATCATATGGTTTTGGTTTTCTTAATAGCCAATTTGAAATACTTAGTTGGGTTAATACTTCTTGTTTGACCCTTCTCTTAACTTAATACCGTCTTTCTTTATGCTTTTGGGTTTGCTTTTCAAATCAGCAATTACTCAACACTTTTCTTATTGATAACACCGCAAAATGAAAACTCACAGAAATTATGTTTAGATTCGTTTACTCACAAAAACTAGTTTCTTACTACTTTCTTTGTTTAAAAAAAAAAGATTTGCAGATTTTTTACACATTAAAATTAGTTAATGTTTTATAAATGCAATGTATTTTTCATGCTAAACATTTTTCAATAATTATAAACCAAATCCATGAATTTAAAAAGAGTAATACTTTAAAATATCACATTTTTAATTTTATCTTCCAAATATATCACATTAAAAATAAAATCCGTAAAATAACATAAATTATTATTTATTTTAAATAAGCTATATATAAAATTAAAACATAATGTTTAAGTTTAATTTTTTAAATTATTGTTTAAATTTTATTATTAGAAAAAGATTTTAATTATTTATCATTAAATTTGTGTTATTTTGAAAAGTTAAATGATTAGTGTTACATTTAAAACAAAAACTTGAAAAATAATATTTTAAACAATTACCCATTTAAAAACTCTGAAATATTTTTAATAATTTAAAATTTATTACCACTCATTTGATAAATGTATTTAAAACTTAAAATAATAATTTAAAAAACCATATAAAAACTTTTAAGAAACTCAAAATTTGAAATAGAGGGAAATACAAAGAAATAACTTGGAATGTAAGAAATGGAAATAGTGGTAGTGTTGTGATGAGAGAGGAAAAGAAAGAAAAAGACAATAAACATGGGGAAGGCTTCAGTTTCCAATGCAAACAAATGGCTTCACAGTTGAGTTTCTTTGGAATCTAAGGATTGGATCTCTCCTCTACTCTCTCTTTTCCTTTTGCTAATATATCACTAACGACAAAACAAAAACAGTTTAACTATTCATTTATTTCTTTGATAAAACAAAACTACATTGAGGACCGTGTCGGTAAAACAAGACTTACATCTCCACATGTGAAATTCTTTTCAAATTTTATAGATTCATCATCACTTATATTTGATTAATAAAATACCATTTTTAAAAAAAAAATTCAAATTTAGTATTTTAAAACTAAAATTCCAAAAATATTATAAATAATTATGTAAAAATAATTATTTACTTTAAATAAATTATATATAAATTTAAAATATTATATTTGAGTTTATTTTTTAAATTTATGGTTTAATTTTTTTCTATTAAAATATAGTTTTAATATATTTTAATCTTAAATTTATACTATTATTAGAAATTTAAATTAATGATGCTATTTTTGTAACAAAACTTAAAAAGTGTTATTTTAAACAATTATCCCTGATAAATATTTAGATAAAAAAACCTACTTAAAATTACTTTCTAAAAAACACCAAAGAAAAGAAATTTGAATATACACAAAATAATGATTGGTTTCAACGACTAAATCATGTCTATTTGAATAATATTCGAATTTGTTGAATTTCTTCGGCTTAATTAATATTACGTAAAATGCATAATAAAAAAAATAGTTGACGCCGATTTAATAAACAATAAACTTATTATTATAATAGCATTCAAGTTTTCAGAGTGGCGATCGTTGCATGTGCTGGTGGGAATGCAATTACTCACTATTAATATATCAGCAAGGATTACGCTAAAAGCATAACATATAGTATTCAACTGACTAGAAATTTGAATTCTTTATATTTTGTATACATATAAAATGAATTAAGAATGATTATTGGTTATGGCCGTCGTATAACTGCTATTCCACGAAACCATTAGGCCACTAATCTACATTTTATATAATATTAAACAACTAATCTCTAAATGATTCTTCATCACTCATATGTAGTGGCCCGTACAACATGGCATATATATCACAATACACTTTTTTTATTATATATTAGTAAACTAATTATGCTAAGATAGTTGCTCCAAATTCAAATGATTAACTACTTACTTCGTCATTGAAGAAAAAACAATCACAATTCTATGTTTTTGGTGGTTAGTAGGTTCATAATTTTCCGTACATTCTTCATGGCTTATTTAAATAAAAAAAAAGTAATAATGCATATTTGAATTTTATGTTGTAAAGTAGTAGTAACCACCATGAAGAAACAAACATAAATAATTGAAACTTATGAATGATTGAGGAAAATGTTTATAATTAAATTTTGGAAATTAGCTGGCTTTTATTCCATATTTTTTTTACGTGCCATAAATCAATAATGGTTTCATGATTGTATGATTATTTGAAAACAGTATATAAAATCTATTTACTAAACTTTTTAATTTGGGCAATTATCTAAAATAGCAATATTTTAAGCTTTTATTTTAAATATATCACTAATCATATAAATTTCTAAAAATATCACAAATTTAATACTAAATAATTAAAAATCTCATCCTAATAAAAAAATAAACTTTAAATCGAAAAAGTGAACCAGAATATTATTTTTAATTTTATATAATTTATTTTAGATAAATAATTATTTTTACATAATAATTTGTGCTATTTTAGGAATTTATTTTTAATGTGCTAAATTTGAAAGATAAATTTTTAAAAATATTATTTTAGGATATTATTTTTTTAAAATTTACTAAAATTATATGATGGAGGAATTGGTAAAAATAATCTAAAATTTGTTTACAAATGCAAGTTTAACCCTAATGAAAATAGTTTTTCAAAACTAACCCATGATAATAAAGAAATTACTAAACAGTACTTTTGACAATCATGTTATAACAACAAAACAGTTATAGATGTATGTAAAATACAATCCTGTTGACAGAATAAAAATAAACTCAGTACTGTTATAACATCTGAATTTTTGATAATATCTAATTTGAATCACTCTTTAATTATAAAATATCAACAGTAATCTTATATTAATTATATAGAATGTGTCTAATACTCTTTATCGACTAAAAATATCAAACCATTATATTGCATTATAGTTTAAAAAAAATCCAAATAATAATACTAAAAATAATTCAGTTTTACCAATTTAATTAGATTGATTATATTGAGTTTTTTATCTAATAAAGAAATTAGGCTTTCAAGGTTTGAAACAAGCAAAACCTTTTCTCTGATCAGCAGTTGATACTACAAACCCATATTCACAACTTTCAAGCCCAAATAATCTGTAATTTATATGAAGCAATATTGTACATATATCAATTAGTACTAAATCAAATAGTGCAAAAAATTGTTTTTATAAATTATGTTATAAATCAAATAATTAGAAGATTGTGTTTGAATTTCTATATTTGAATTTTGAATTTAGATTTTCCTGGATTATGATTTTTTATATTAAATTATGGTAATTGAGGAAGAAAAGCTAATATCTCTAATATATTATTTGAAAAACGTTTTAACAAAATAACTTTATCCTGACGTGTTAATAACAAAAATATCATGCTGACGTGTCAATACCACATCGAGTTTCAGGTTAAATATATAAAAGGATTTAAGTTATTAGAATTATTACAATAAATGTCACTGATATTAATTTAGTTATATAATAAATATAATTTATTCAACTAACCAAAAAAATACTATTATATTTGCAAAAACAATAATTTTTACTTCATTAAATTTTTTATACATTAATTTATAAATAATTTCAAATAAATATAAATAGATTTAAGTTATTATCGTAATCTCTAATATATTATTCGAGAAATATTTTTAAAAAATAAGCTTACTCTAATGTGTTATTAACATAAATAACATGATGACGTGTCATCACTATCGTAAATTTCAAATAAATATATAAATGTAACTTATTAGAATAAATACAATTATATCATTGTTATTAATTTGGTTAGATAATTAATATATTTTATTACAATAACAAAAAAATACTATTAAACTTGTAAAAAATAATTATTTTTCTTTGTTTAATTTGTATATACAAAAATTAATGTTAAAAGTAATTTTAAATAAAAGTTAAATATTTAATTTATATTTATTAATAAATTATAATTTGCAAATAATTTTTCCCATTTATACTGTGGGTATAAATCTAGTTAATGTTAAAAAAGATAAAGTATGGTATTTTGAAATTGCACTATTTATATTCAAAAAAATTTTTGTAATTGGGGTTCACGGATGAGAGCATATATCTTTATTTCATAGGTGGGAAACACTGTTTGAACATGAATGCCTAAAACACATGATGTCGGATCAATGGCGAATGACTAAGCCACATAACACTTATATTCCAAAGACAATACATATTATCATCGACTCCATCTCCAATTCCAACTACACAAATATATATATGCAGTATTGAAGTATCTATATATATTCTCAATTTATAATTTCAGTTCATTAAGTTTTATACACAACCACTTTTAAAAACACATAGATTCAAATAAAAATTAAGAAAATATCCTTTAAAATATCTTATCAATAGCAATTTTTATAGTTCGACAAGACATTCCTAATATATTATTTAAAATTTAAAAAAATAATAATTTTATTCTAACTGTTATTAACAGAAATATAATGATTATATATCATCAGCACAATTAGTTTCAAATAAATATATAAATGGATTTAAATTATTAGAATAATTGCAATATATGTAATTGTTATTAATTTGGTTAGAAAATTAATATATTTTATTAAACTAACTAAAAATACTATTAAATTCGTAAAAAATATTTTTATTTTTTAAATTTATATATACAAAAAATAATATTAGTAATAATTTTAAATAAAAATTAAAATTATATAAATAACTAATTTATATTTACTAATAAACAATATTATATAATTTACAAATATTTCATCTATGAAGAACGTCGATATAAATCTAATTTCAATACAATAGCTACATGTAGCAGGATTTGATAAGATGAAAAACATTTATTATAAATTTGATGACCGGTTTATTTATTTAAATATATATATATGTCATATACATCCTAATTTGTTGGGTCATAGATATTAAATTTGAACAAAATCCAATTCATGGCACTAGAACAACATTTACCAACTTGGTTATAATGCTCAATATATAATATATAAAGAAGTCAATATATTGCTCGATGATTAATCCAACTTTGTAAGTTTCCTTTTGGTTATACCTAATAAGAATATAAAGAGATGAAGCACTATAAAGTTTGAATTACAAAGGACTCATAATACTAACCAAGCCACATTTCACGTCCAGGAACGTTGTGACTAAAGCTTGACCCTCTAAAGCACTGATTGATTATCTACTTTTATTTATTTTATTCGCATTTAGGGTCATATATCTTAATAATTTTATGTTTAATATTATGTATACTAGTTTTTTTGAAAATATACCATTTTTTTATTTATTAAGATTTATATAGAATACCCGACTATACGTTCTAGTTTGAGTTAACATATAAAATGTGAGATAACATTATGAAACTATGTTGTGAACAACCGTCCCTGAATTTAAAAAGTCACAAGCGTTAAAAGAAAAAAACCGATCATAATATTTGAACCGAAAAAACTTGATGAAATAACCTATTTTCATTTGTCATTGTGTTAAGAATACTTATGGTCCAAGGTGATGGAAGAAAAGTGAGTGAAAAACAATAGACAACCAAATAAACAAAGTGATGAGGAAGGCATGGAAGTAATTGGCGAGGTTAAATGTCGGTCGGCCTCATTATTGTCACTCATGAATCTCTAATGTCTGCATATTTATATGGTCCTCGTCAGATTTCACTCCTTTTATTTTTTTTATAATTTTATATATAAAATACAGTTCCTAGTTCTTGACAGGTTTTTATTGCTCTATTATTTTTTCTTAATCAGTATATATATAATATCAATATATATATATATATATATTATCAATATAATATCAATATATATATATTATCAATATATTATCAAGATAATATCAATATATATATATATATTATCAATTGTAAACTATAGTGGTTCATGCATGTTATAATTTAGATTTAATAAATTGTATTTCAGTTAAAACGTCTTATTTTGTAGATAATATATTGAGAATGAATAAGTGGATTACTAGTTGGATCACCTCTACGTTTATTTCAGATGTGTAAAGTTCGACTTCACTTTTTTATATGAAATATTAAATTTTCGTATTAAAATATTATGATATTAGATCGGTCCGTTGTGATATACTGACAAAAAAATATATTTTACTATCTCTAACACATAGCAAAGCTATTTGTTTAGGGTTCCGGGTAAACAATATTATTGATCAAAATATTATTGATATATTTTAAGTAAAGGAATACATTATTTTGTAGATATTATATAAAATACCATCTAATTTAATTTACAATCAAAGCTGTCAAATATCCATGATCTACACAAAATAAAAGGCCAAAAAGAAATCTACATTATTGACTAAGAAATGGATGATATATTTGGTTTGGATTCCATAAATTTCAGTTGACGGCTACATATACGTGATAAATGGTTAATATAGTCCTTATTCAAAATTAGGAAAAAAGAAACGATAGATGTTAGAAATCAAAAGCGTGCAAGAATTCTAAATATTATGATATGATGTGATCCAACTAAAGATCACTTGTTGACAAAACAAAACAAAAAGGAAGAAGATCACTTAAGAAACTAACAATGGCGAACAACATGACAATATATGCCATGTCATCCCTCTTTATGTCTTTTCGTTTTATTTTCTTTTATATTTCCTCTATCTTTTTCTCTTATAAATATGGTTTTCTTCCAATAAGTCATAGATCAAGTGAACTTTGATAAGTTTGGAAGTAAAAAATGGAATGGAGGGAATGTTATTTAGATGTTATCTTGGTGCCTATAGGACTAATGGCATATGCAGCTTACCATGTTTACTTGTGGCATAAGTTACGTACACAACCTCTCACCACCATCATCGGCACTAACGCCAGAGCTCGCCGTTTCTGGGTTGCTTCAATCATCAAGGTAATCTTCAACTTCTTAAATATAAATCTACACACACATATATATATATATATATATGATATATTTGTATTTGGTTAATTAGGACAATGAGAAGAAGAACATCTTGGCTGTTCAAACACTTAGAAACTGCATAATGGGATCAACTTTAATGGCAACGACATCAATTCTCCTCTGCGCGGGTCTAGCTGCGGTCATAAGCAGCACATACGCAGTGAAAAAGCCTTTAAACGATGCCGTTTATGGAGCTCACGGAGAGTTCATGGTGGCTCTAAAATATGTCACGATCCTCACCATCTTCCTCTTCTCCTTCTTCTCTCATTCTCTCTCAATTCGATTCATCAATCAAGTCAACATCCTCATTAACACTCCTTTTCCTCCGGAGGAATTGGAGGAAGAGATGATGATGACGGCGGAGGAGTACGTAGCGGAGTTGCTAGAGAGAGGGTTTATCTTAAATACGGTGGGGAATCGATTGTTCTACGCGGCCTTGCCTTTAATGCTTTGGATATTTGGACCGGTGCTTGTGTTTTTGTGTTCGGTCGTAATGGTTCCTCTTCTTTATAACCTCGATTTCTTCTTCTTCGGTAAAGAAAGGCGAATTAAAACTACTCGATAAGAGTTATAGTTTTGGAGATTTCGAAGACTAGCTTATATCTCTAAATATTATGTATAATTATCATCTATATATGGTTAAGTTGTTGAGCTTTAGATGATATAAAAGAATGGGTATGTATATGCAAATGAGAACATAGAGATTTGGAGTGTATATCTATGTTGTGTGTCACGTTTTTGTTTGTTGAGCGTTACTACTGGCATTTCCATGTGGGTGACTTTATAATTAATGTATACGTTCTCATTAATTTCCGTTGTGTGTTTATCTATAATGCATGTGGTATACGTACGTCGAGCAATAAATGGGCCGAAATATGTGATGTTCACATTATTGTTTTTTCTTTGCTTATTTTAGGAGATTGCAACTGTATTTTACGGTTTAACATGTTTGTTTGTATGTTGTAAATCAATAACTACGATCTATAATTTAAAATTTTAAATATTGATAAAATTTAATAGTATAATCGAAAACGTTACGAATATGATTATTACTCTAAAATGAAAAATAATTTAAGGTAAATATTTATAATGTTTAATCTCAAATCCTATCCACATTAACCACAAATATTGGAGGTGGACTACGTCCTCCAAGAAATCCGAATTCGGCCCGTTAAAGATTTGACCAATGATGCCAAATGCCTAATGTTAGAGAATGGATGCACCATTATCGAAGAGCCGCCAAAACAGTTCAGTGACATGTCCGATCTCGCCAACTATCGAAGACGGCAATGAGCCTCCATAGGAAAAATATTTATGAATATTTATTATCATTTATGTCAAATAATGATTACAATGTTGAAGATTAGACGAGATGAGAGTATAAAAAGAGAGGTTCGCGCCATAACTTCAAAAACAAAATTAATTAGTTCGGACGTGATTTCATCTTAAAAAATTATCTATTTTAACCGAACTCATTAATAAATCGTTCAAATTTCTTTTTCCTCACTTAAAATCTAAACACTAGAAGTTAGTCTATCAAGTTCTGATCTAAAACATGAGATACAACAACAAACATATAAACAAACATTATTATTATTTCATTACATTACTATTTTTTGTAATTAATTAGTTGTTATGTGTTAGGATTTAGAAACATATCTACACGGTTGTGTTTTTCTCTGTGTAGTATGAAATCACAATGTTTAAAATGTCAATTCAGATTATGTTAACTTAAACCACTGTTTTTGTTGTTGCTAATTTTCCTTTTTATATATGGGGAAAATGTATACAATCCAACATATTGCACAGTTTTACACTGTAAGTTTAACTAATCGCAACTAATGGATTTTTGTATGAAGAGCAGAAGGGTATGTTAATCACAGTATAATTCGATCAGTCAGAATAAATATGAAGGACAAGTTCGTATTGGATCAAGCGTAAAATATATAAAAGTATTAATCTCCTGTTGTTGCTTTGTGAAGAAAACAAAGATTCTTAGCTTCTAAGGCAATGTTAAGATTAAGATAATTATTGTTAATATAATTGGAGAAATCGAACACAGCTTTAAGTCAAAAACGTTTTTGTTTCTTTCCAAAAGCCTTCAAATTCATGTTTAGTAAAGAAATTGTGAACCCTATAGTTTTTCTTTCAAACCTTCAAATACATCTTTAATAAAAAAAACTGTATAATTATAATTAAAAACCTTATAAAATAAAACGGAAAAAATAATTGTGATGTTCGTTTATTTGCTGCAATATTTGCGGCATCGACCTGCGATCAGACACTTCGGTTAGACACTTTAGTATTGTTGTTTGGTTTATCACCGTATCATCTGACCGTATGCTGTCGCCGTAAGTTTGTTCGTTTGACAATCGTACGGTTGATCCCAAATTATTGTTTTATGTTTGTTCGTTTGGTAATCGTGCGGCTGATTGTGTTTTACGGTTAGATTTTTATTTGTATTTAATCATTAAAAATAAGACTATTTTTGTCATTTATACGTTCAATCATATTTTTTTTACTGTAATATTAAAACTCAGCCGCGGTTAAACTTTTATATCGCCGATTATTATAGTCGACCACAGCATTTGATCGCAAAAACCTAGCTACGACATGCAAACAAACACCGTTTCATCACATGACGCAGTCGTAACTTTCTAGTGCTGTGAAACGAACAACATTAATATACACGTAGAGACCGAAGCATTTGTGAAAAAATATTGGAAATAGCTGGAAAATGTTTTATTAAAGAACAAAGGATAGTTAAACTTGTTACATTCTAAATCAGAGGCGAAATCGCGTCACGATATTGTCAAAGAAAAGAAGTTCTAATCACGTTATATTACTTATTAGTGTAATTCATACTCATAAATTGATTAATTGTCATTTGGCTTTGTAATTAGGACTTAAATATATGATTATTGTCTGTGATTCAAAACTGTTAAAGCAAAACTGAGAGAAGTTAGCTTCATTTATAATTTAATATTTGTATACAATTACAAAACATCAATTTGGGAACCTTGAGTTTGATTTTTCTCTGTAGAGAAAATAATTTGCTAATCTTTTGGATGCTTTGATATAATTTATTATATTTGTAAGATTTAATAAGTCTGGAAAAAAAGAGATGATGTGACTAATACATACACGGTTGCCAAATTTTACCGAAAAATAAATAAAATAATATCAACCGTTGGATATTTGCCACGTCAGTAATGTGAAAGTTTAGAAAGTAGATCCGATGATGCCTCGTGTCGGTCACGACATTCCCACGAAGCCATAACCTCACGTTGTCTACACAAACCTTCTTTCTCTCTTTCTCGACTTTTGTCCTCTCTTTAGCACCCGAAGGTGAAAAAATTCTACGGTCTGTTGTCAAAAAAAAAAAAAACCTTCATAAATATAAGAGAGAGAGAGAGAGAGATAGTGGAAACTTTGCTCTTATTCGTTGGAATCTCCGTCCCTTTTGTTTGAACGACGCGAGGTTTGGTGGTGAATCTAGACATGGCTGTCGCGAAGCTCCTTGTGTTGTTACTTCTTGCCTTGGTTTTCACCACCAGTGTCTTTGCCGATGCGGGAATTGGCGGTGATGAGCCGGAGATGGGCAAGGCCGTCGGGTTCGACGACTCCTTGAAGATCCAACTGGATCAGCTTCACGTCAAGATCCGTGCCTTAGGTTAGTTAGCGAGTTACATTGTTCAACCTATTCTCTCCGGATCCAATAATTGCGAGTTTCGACTTTGTATTGGAATCGGATTTCTATCATTTGTTGGATGCTGATGTAATTACTGTTTAAGCTTGTTGATGTGTTCTGTTCTTAGAGCATTGACTTAAATTCGTAGCTTTTGGATCGATTTCAGATGTGAATCGTTTAAACTTATCTCCAGTGCCGAATTGCTTGCTATGGTTTTGTGGCGTTTGTGGAGCCTCGTTTATTTGGTGAATGCATAATTTGCTTTATGTTTTCTCTTTTTTTGTTTGTTTGTGAAGAAACTCAAATTGATGAGAAAACCCGTGAAGTTAAGGGCAAAGACGAGTTAGTAGCAGAGAAGGAGAAACTTCTCGAAGAAAGGGACGACAAGATTGCTTCCTTGCAAATTGAAGTCGCATCACTACAGGTATGGATCTTATATGGTTTCAGTTTTATATACTTGTTTGGAGCTTGTTGTAAATTGTTTTTGACATGTTTGGCGTATATGCCTGAGCCTCTTATGTTTTCACTCCTCTATAGAAAAAGGGACCATCATATTATGCAAAACAGTTGGGCAAGGCTCAAGCACGAACTGTTGAATTAGAAAAGCAGGTGAGACTTTAAGTTCGAGAGCTTGGTCGGTTTATATGCCTAGATTATGCAAGCGGTAACCCGATTTTTTCAAATGCTACTTCTGCCTTTCAGGTTGAGGTACTCAAGAGCTTCTTGGAGCAAAAAAACAAGGAGAAAGATTCCACAGAAGCTCGGGCTAAAGAAGCTGAGAAAAAACTAGTTGAACTAAACTCGAGCCTTGACGAAGTATGTTTCTTTACATACCTTGTTTCATTTTCTCTTTACGCAGTTTCATTTGGATTCTCTGAATTGATTAGCCTGGAAGTGCTAAGGGATGTGGTGAATACTAATTTAAGTTCTTTATTTCAGCTTTATCTAGACTTTGCTTACGTTGAGGTCAAAATATCTTCAAGCAATAAGCCTCTTTCCATTTCCATTCACAGCTATGTTAGATCCATATTAGGACAGCTTTGTGCATGATTTGTTATTTGTGTTTGATCAAAATTGGACTAGAGTCGTATGAAAAATATGTAGAAAAAGGGTTCGTGATGCAATCTGATTTGCCATCAGACCCTTGTGTGTTTGCTGCTTCTGATCATACTATCGACCGTCCTTGTATGGATATGTGTTTTTGGCTTGAGGCTTTGAGCCAATTTTTTAGGATGTCCTGAAGATGTTTAATTATAGTATCTGATGTCTTGCAGCTTCAGAAGACAAATGAAGAGCAGAATAACAAAATTGGAAAACTTGAACGTGCTATTAAAATAGCTGAGGTATAGTACCCTTTTTTAAAATTAGATTTCCTGCGCTTTTGGTTTCTGCATCATGTTTTGCTTTTCCCAAATTTTAAATTTCAGGAAGAAGTGTTGAGGACAAAGCGTGAAGCAAGCTCGAAGACTAAGGAACTGCTGGAGGTAAAAGTTTGACACAGTTTTCCATTTGGTTGTCTTTGAAGCTATTATGTTTAATTGTTGCGAAATTAGCAACGTCTGGAAGCTGTAATTCAGCAGAAAGCTAATATCATTTGTTGTTTTTTGGGTTCAGGCTCATGGTTCTTGGCTTCCTCCTTGGCTTGCTGTTCACTGGTTTAATTTCCAGGTACGGTTTATGCTGGCTTTTTTTTTACCGTTTTGTAACATTGTAGCTTTTTCGCCAAATAACTTTGGGCATTTCATGTAACCCATAGACATATACCGGGACACATTGGAATGCTCACGGGAAACCTGCTGTGGAGACAGTAATTCTAAAGGTGCTAATTTTGGTTTCAGTCCTATTGAAACTTATGTCTTTAAACAGCATAAAAACATTTGACGAATGAAGTTTACTTATCAACTAGGTGACGGAAGCAAAGGCTCAAGCTGAGAAGTGGGCTGAACCACATGTGGAAAACGTTAAAACTGTAAGCATCTTATTGGCAAATCATTTTGTAGTACTTTTATCTGGCATTAGTTAAATTACTGCATCTTCGATAAATATACCAATATATTTTATGTTTTATGACACTTGCAGAAATATATTCCAGCCATCAAGGAAACTGTTACTACACATGTTGAGCCACACGTCCGAACAATATCTATCAAAGCCAAAGAGGCTTACCATGCATCCAAGAGTGCTGTCTCCCCTCACATTGTCACGGTTCAAGAACTTATAGACCCCTATTATCAGGTACAGTCTCTTTTCTCATTATCAATTTTTTATTATTTGACAGATAGGTCTCTTAAACATCAAATCGGGTAATATCTACGGATGGAAACTTAATGCTTGTTACAATCTCTAGGGGGCCAAAAAGTTTAGCAAGCCATATGTTGACCAAGTGGCCACGACCACGAAACCACATGTTGATAAATTAAAGGTTGCCATGAAACCATACACAACCAAGGTGATCATCATCTATACAGAGTTCCTTGAATCCGCCACGACTTATCACCATCAGGTTTGTATTCAGAACCATGCTCATTGGTACTATTGATATGAATTACGTTAGTGATGAATCAGTGCGTATATTAGCTTTTTAATACTAAAAAATCAGATGTTACTTGTGTAGGTCCAAGCCCATGTCGAACAAAAACTGAAGAACCATGAGCTGACAGAGCCTTTTGCTACCAATGAGTTTGTATGGTTTGCGGTATTTGCCTTACCTTCTTCTAGAACGTATTCTGAGACTCTATGCTTTTATGACTCCTCTCTGACTTCAAATCTAAAATCTATCCACTCTAGGCCTCTGCATTGTTAGCACTACCCATCTTCATTGCTTACAAAGTGCTGTGTTCTCTCTTCTCGTAAGTCTCCTATTTAATTCATTCATTTTTTTAATGTAAAAATTAATGTCTAAATCATGGAAATATATCTGATATAATTGTTAATGGTAGCACAAAGACAAAGAAGCCTGTTAAGCACCCTCATCACCATGGTCGTCGTAAGGCCAAAAGGAGTCACACTGACAAGTGAAATTCATTGTTCCACGCACTCAAAATAGTTGAGGTACACACTCACGTTGTGACCAAAAATATACATATACCTTTTTCTGCTTAATACATGCCAAACTGAGTAGGCTATTCGAGGAACATCCTTGTCCCTCTCTCTTAGAAGTAGTGTAGTTAATCAGTTTTTTCGCTCCCATCCTCAGAAAAAATCATGTAGTTTAGGTGAACAAATATGTGGTGTTAGTATCGGATTATGGATTGATCTGACAGGAATGTGGTTTTGAGTATCTGAACATCTAGATTGATCTGTGTGCATGCTGCTACATAAACATTAAGTGCTTATGTGTTGCATTTATGTCCATTGTTTCTTAATCCGTTGCTTGTTAATCGCACCAGGTAATGAGGTTAAAACGCCTTTGCTGAGGAATCTTCTAAGGTCATGAGCACACCGAACTTTGTTGCTTGTTGAATGAAGAAAAAGCCTGGAGTTGGTGATTGTCTGATGGTTTTTCTTTTGAAGCTCTGCTCTATGTGCAAAAGTGGTTAACTTTCTTTCCTCTGTTATTTTGGACAAAATTTTCAGTATTTTTACACAGAAGATTAGACATTACTAGAGAAAATCTAGCAAATCGTGGTGTATAAATTATTTTATAGTATTCCATTTCACGTGGATATATTGGGATTTTGTTTAAATTTTATTTTGCATTGTTCTTTCTTTTGAATTTATTGAAAATGGTAAGGGAGACGTCTAAAGTTAAATGCATTGGAGTTTTAAAAAAAGGAACAACACGACGTTTTTCATTTTACTAACGTGTTTTCAAAATTTTCTGCAGTTCACATTTCCATGTTTCAGTTATCTTTATATACAATCCTTTAAGTAAAATTTGAATTATGTTTTAGTTTTTATGGGAAAATAAAATAGAGGTCTATTAAATTTTTAAAGTCTTATTATTATTGCAGTGAATACTTGTTTCTTTTCCCAAAAATCTCTATTTTCATCAATAATTTTCTGAGTTTTATAATTGCAAGTTACATTTATGGCGTCATGGCGGACAGCCTTACTACGCGAAATTCAAGCTTTCTTGTAGGGTAAGCAAGACGTCATTTTCATTCTGTCTCATATTCACATGTTAATTGGTAATAACTTGACTCTAGACAAGTTAGACAATGAACCACCCATTGAGATTGTAGCTTATTGGTATAGTTATAATGCTGTGTGATGTTCAAACAAAACCCATCTGTTTTCTTCTCATTATAGCATAGAGTTGATACCAATGGGATGCTATGCCATATGGATGTCATATCATAAGGTGATTGGTCAAATCAAGCAACTTGTTCCTTAACGGTTAACATTTTCTCACAGCCGAATATGGAAGGACGCAACTGCTACGCCGACGAGCATTATTTCCCGACTCTTTTCAATGTCAGTGTATAGTCCTTGGTTGCATCGTCCTTCTTATTACCATTTACCCTTAAACTTAGTCATAATCGGTTAAAATTTTAGTTTCTGCGATCTAAGTTTGCGGTTTTAATCCGTGATATGCAGTCCATCCAACCTGCTTACCATGTCACAAGCGATTTAATTAAAGGTATAAACCATTAAACCTCGAGTCTCCTTCTTCTTGTTGCCATGATTCTTGGAATTTTTGTTACTAATCCATACGTATTCTCTATGCAAAAAGTGACAACAGTAAAGCCATGTCAACGTCCATGTTATCTATTTGCTCGGAAGTTCAAACCCGAAACTTTGGACCAGTTGATGTATCTCTTCCCTAACTAGTCTATACCTCGCTGGTTTGAAAACGCTTATTCATTCTCAGTTGTCCGGGTTTGGTCTTGGCTAAAGCTCTTACCAAAGCATTCCTTTTGATAAAATATTCGGACCATTTATATTGTTGTGATTCAAACTTAGGTCTGAGCCTGACACATACAAGACGATAAATCCTTAGGTGTTTTTGATTTTGTTGTCGTTAACAAAACATTAGCATGGAGAAGTTGCTAGCGTCTTAATTATTATCAACATTGTATTAGGATTCATCAGTTATGTATCTTTGAATATTCACCATTTCTGCATCGATATCAACATATTTTATTTCTTTTGCGAATTGATTGATATATTCCTTTAGGGAAAATCGCATAAAAAACCTCGAACTTGGCAGCCACTGACACTTTAAACCTTAATCTTTTTTCAGTGTCATTTTAAACCTTAAAAATGAAAAGTTTATCATTTTTAACACTGAAATTTAAACCCGATTACTGTCCGTTAAATAGAACTAACAGAACATAAACAGAATTTAACAGACGTTAAGAGGGATATAACCTCCGTTAAGTGGGATTTAACTCCGTTTAATTTAATAGAACATGTGGGTTTTCGAAGGGCATAATGCATTAGGGTTTGTGAGAAGAGAAAAATTGGGGAAAATTGAAGAAAGAGTGAATTGGCCAAAATTGAAGAAAGAACAAGGTAAGAATGGGGCAAAACGATGTTAATTGGTCCGTATTTGCTTGCGATTTTAAGGGGCTCGATTCCGTGTTTTGAGTTTGATGTGGCTCGATTTTCGTTTGATGTGGTTTGAGTTTCATGAGTTCGGGTTTTCATTTTCTTTTTGAATTTCTGGGTTTCGGGTTTTGTTTTGATGTCGTTGAGTTTGTGAGTTCAATTATTGGAATTTCTGGGTTTGTGAAGTTGCTTGGGAGGAACTTTTAAAACCGATTTAGAGGTTTAGAGGTTTGTTGGATGTATAATTTTGTTAGATAAATCCGAGGGGATCGATTTATCTCTAGAGTTTTGTTAAATTTAGAGGTTTGTTTGATTCATCGATTTAGAGGTTTAAGTGTTGGATTCATCTATTTAAATGTTGTTTGTTGGATTGACTTGACTTAACCAGTTTTCTTTAATATAGTTTCACCAATGTTGGCAGAAAAATGAATTAAATTCCTTTCATAATTAAGTTAGAAACCTATCAACTTTCACATAATATCAAAATTTGCAAGAATAGAAAAATCAACCAAATATCCGATAAACAAAACCCCGTAAGAGTTAAAGATCATTGAATTTGTTGTTTCCATGATACATGTCTTTTCTCAGATGTCTTAGTTTCAACTCACAAGTTTTTTTTTTCGAATGCCGAGATAAAAAAGAAAGAAAGAAAGAGAAACAAAACATTATCGAGAACTTGATGCAAAGCTAATCAATGATCCTCTCTGAGTATATGTAATCTCCCTTGAGATAACAAAAGAGAGAGAGAGAGAGAGTTTGTGCATCTTCTTCTGCCTCCAATGTGTTAGAGTTTTACAAAAACTGTTTCTTTTCTGCCAAATCAGCACCACTCACGTATCTTGCTACAAAAGAGACTAGCCTGAACGGAGCACCGATGAGCGGAGCGTCCACAAGAGGCACACCAACACTTACCTCGTCTTCTCCAGCATCTACAACCTGTGATTCCATGTCTACTTCCCCATTCACATCCAGAGAAACCGGCACTGTTTCTTCTGTTTGACCCTCTGACAAGTTTCTCTCTACTAATACATAGTCCATGTCCCTAGAGTTATTATCACTTCTTATCAACTCATCATGTATGGATATTTCTTCTAAAGATTCAGACTTCTGTACTTCAATTGCTAGGCTCTTAGGGGATGAAGGAAATCCGTGCTGCGATTGGTTTAGCTTAATACACAACTCGTTCACCTGACAATGTAAATTAGCCGATGATATTTTCGATCACCCAACAACAAAAGTATCTCAGATATCCATAGCAGTACACCTTACCTTCTCTACAAGTTCAGCATTTTCGGTGATAAGCTTTTCAACTAGAATACAAGCTGCTTCAATCTGTGAGTGCAATTCTTCCTCAGAGGCACCCTATATAAACCAACAGAAATCGTTTCATGCATTTCCCAGAAACTTCATTTGAAACGTATTACAGGTCTTCTCACATTAGTTTTTTTAGAATTAAGAATCTTGCATATTGGAAGTATTCATTCAAAGCCTAACCTTCTTGTTACCCTCATAGTCTTCATGCTGGACCTGAAGACTGGAAACAGTTCCCACCAGACTCTGATTCTGCTCCAGAAGATTACTCCTAGATTCTTCCAACTCCATAACCTGAAAAACTTTGTTTTAATCTTACATATCAGACTAAATCTATGCAACATTATTATGGTTAGCGGCTTCCTGTTCTACACGAGTAAAAGCACTCAATTTTTACTTAGGAGGCTACAGTAACTTGTTTAGATGCAAATCCGTGAACCATTACGAGAAAATCACTAATGTTTAAACTTTAAACAGATGAGACACATACCTGCGCTCTTAGCCTTGCAATTTCATTGTTCAGGCTAGAAATCATTTCTCTGGATGATTTCTGCACGATTAAATGTGTCTGATGAGTAAACCATGACCATCTTATTCCAACTCTTAAGAGACTCAACTTAGAAACGGGTATCGAGCTTTTCTAGCGTAAGAAAGAGTTACCTCCACAGCCACCGAGGATTCTTCATCATGTTGAAGTTGTCGAAGTTTCTTTTCTAGACTCGCCTGATTTAAATCAGGCAATTTTTACAAAGATTATGAATCAGAATGCATCAAACACACTTTCGATTCAAACCCGAGACCTCTATAACCCAGATTTCGAATACATCTTCATAATCGAACACCAACAACTAAATAATATGCAAAATCGAAACATATATGTTCAAAACCCCCATTCAATTCCCAAAATCGAACCCAAAATCACCGACGAATCGAGTAAATCGCAAACCCTAGAAAAACACTTTCGATTCTTACCTCATTTCGAGATGATTTTCCTCGTCACAAGCTTGTCTCGATGCGATTGGGAACAACGAAAACAAACGAACCCGAGAATCTTTCCTTTTTGAAATGTCGAAGAACCCTAAAATCCCTTTTTTCGTTTTCCCCCTACGATATGTGTTAAGTTAAACGGAGTTATGTTATGTATTACGGAGTTAGTTTAAGTTAAACGGTGTTATAAGGTCCGTTATAGATATTTCACGGATTGTAAACGAAAGACAACATCACGGTTTATACTGCCAAATATACAAACTTAAGGATTTAAAATGTCACTGAAAAAAGATTAAGGTTTAAAGTGTCAGTGGCTGCCAAGTTCGAGGTTTTTTATGCGATTTTCCCTATTCCTTTATACAAAGGCATTGGAGAATATTAGTTTATCAATACTTTAATTATTAAAAAATCTATTAAAAGTTTTCTAGGGACCTAAAAGCATCTCTTTTGGATTCAAAACGATATGTAATTGTGGCCTAGGAAAGCAAAACGCCACGAAGTTTCGAAGCATGTGGCTGTTTCGTAATACAGCAGTACCGCCCTATTGAGCATTTGCCCACCACAAACAACTTGAGATCATAAAATCAACGTTGCTCCAGGCTCACTTCAGTATATCGAACGGTCAAACTTTTTAATCTTTGTAAGTTAATCTCTACCGTTCATTCAAATTACTTTTGCAAGATTAACAAAACAGATAAATGTATACCGTCCGTTCAAATCACTCAACAAAAGTAAGAAAGAGCGGTAAGAGAGATCAACTTCAGAAGCTTTTAAGGTCGGAACGGAGAGGCTTGGTTTGACGAAACCCTGTTTTTGTAATTGTTGTTGACCGTACAATGGCGCCGAGAAAGAGTAAGGCAGATGCGGAGAATGCGAGACCTGTGACTACGGTGTCGTCTCGAGTGACTCGGAGCATGGATCGCCGAACTCGTAGTGCGACTCAACAAAACGGGGTTAAACCTTCTTCCGTCACCAAGCAGGTGAAACTTGCGTCGCCGAAGAAGGTGAAGAGGAAAAATTCTGCCATTGAGACTGGAAGAGCGAAGAAGGGAAAGAAGGAAGCGGAAGAGGCGGAGGCGGAGGCGGAGGCGGAGGTGGAGGTTGAAGACCCGACGAAACCGAAGATTATAATAGAGCACTGGTAAACACATTTTCGATTTCTATAGAGGAAATTGTGGGACTCGTAAGAAAGAGGCGAAAAATTAGGGATTTTTTTCCGAAACTGAAGCTAAAGCTTGGTGTTATTAGTGTTATTGATGTTATTGAACTATTTGTTGAGTTTGTGTCCCTGTAGCAGCTAGGGTTTCTATTTTCTGATTGTTAGGGTTTCAAAATGAAGTTCATTTATGTTTTGCTCGCACTGTGTCTGCTTTCTTTTTTGTATCTCGTCTTGCTTAAGCTGAGTTGCAACGACTTTGATATAATGACATGTTCCTTCTGCAAATGGGAGAGAAATGGGATTTACTTTTGGTACTTATGTCTTGTTTTCTCATAGATTTTTTTTGTTTTTGAAGTAAACAATGCAATGCTTTCAAGACAAGGGCCATACAGGTGAAGGAAGGTGTGGAAGGAGCTGTTCCTGGCATCACGGTGACTCTGAATCCTGAAAAGGTAATTCTTGAACATCATGATTATATTGACATGAATGCTCACAATTCCAAGTTGTGGTAGAACATGTTTGTCACATGATCCTTAATAAGAAATATCACTAATATTTTCGTTTGGCGTGCTCAAACAGCCGAGGCGTGGTTGCTTTGAGATCCGGGAGGAAGGTGGCGAAACATTCATCAGCCTTTTGGTAAAACTTCCATTCTAAGAAAAAATTGTCAATTTGTCTCACTTCTGCCTATGATTTGTTCCGTTTTGTTTGATTAAGGTTTTATGTCAGTACTTATTCTAAAAACACTTCTTGTTTTTACATCCATATGAGAATGAAAATCATTTCTAGATCCTTATTCATTACAATTTAATATCATATTTACTGAAACAAGTCATCAAAAAAATAATGAAGATTATGTTTATCTCATTATCTAGGAGATGAAACGTCCATTTGCACCAATGAAGGCACTTGATATGGAAGAAGTCATCGAGGACATCATAAAGAAAGTGAAATGAGAGACAGCTACAGACTGCAAATAGATCTTCTTGTGCTGAATCGGTTGTTTGTTTCTGTTTCTGCCTCAGTTTAATCAAGTAGGATTCCATAGAAGACTTTCTAGATCAATTTCAGATTTCTTAGGCTCACTTTTATTATTTCGGAATGAGCACTGTGAGAGCCGTCTCGCTGTTTTGCGAAGCATGATTTGCTTGGTTGACAAAAAAGGATCTATGTAGTTTTATTCATGTCGTTGCTTGAGGCAAACCAATGCAGAAGTGTTTTTTTTGTTGTTGGGCATGGTTTTAACATGCTTTGCATTAGTCAAAGTATGTTCTAACACACTTTGAACCGTGCTACAAAATCAATAGCACAAACATCACGTCTGCATTTTGGATGGCTGATGAGTACAATGCATGATGAGTAGAAAGTTCACTACATTTACGTTTCAACTCCAACGGTTGTGTCTCTTCTTTGTTTAAAAACTACAGAAGAAATGAATCTCAACCACATCGCGTAAATCCATCTCAGAAACCAGCAAAGCTAGTGAAAAATGCTAGCCTAGCTCAAACCAGCCGTACAAGCAGAAGAGTATGGTCCAGCCTTATCAGCAGCTTCCATTTTCTCATCATTGGCGCTTGGAGCAGGAGAACCAGCATCTGGTGTTTCTTTTGCAGGTGTAGTTTTTCTGACAGCAGTATATGAGGAATTGTTTCCATCAGCTGGTCTGGGAGCTGGGAGCTGGAGCTGAAGCTGGAGCTGGAGCTGTTGCAGTAATCATGGGAGATGGAGCTGGAGAAACTGAAGCATCAATGGGAGATGGGGGCGAAGCTAAAGGAACAGGTGGTTGTGGAGGTGGGTTAACTGCAAAGCTGAGTTCTTTGGATTATAGAGAGGTTATACGGATTGTGGTACAACGTTGTGACATACTCAGCGTTTAAAGGTGAGTCCTTCACTCCTGATCCAAAGTAAACTCTTCCTTTTGAAATTTATGCAGAAGAAGTGAGGAAATTGTGGAAGAATTGTTCAAAGGAAAGGTTTTATCTGTTTTTGGTGATAAGTCTGAAATAGTATTATATTAATGCATCAATTTTCATGATTCCTTTATAATTTATGACTAATTAGCATTTATGGGTGAAAATATAGTTTTAATGGTTTTGAATAAAAACATTACAAAACATCATCATCGTATCGTCATCATAATAGTACAACATATGTCATCAATATCGTATCCTCATTTTGTAATAAAATGATTGTCGACTACAACTTTTTTGGATTTGATACGAAAAAAAAACTATATAATGATAAATTCATTTAATAAAATACAAAATTTTGGAGAGATAATGCAAGTTGGCCAGCTTTGGAATCCTCTGCCGAAAGAGTGGGGTGAAATGTGTTTGGCTGGTCTTTCATTGGTTCTTCATGGAAAGTATGAGAGATTTTCATAAGAAAAACAAATATTTTAAACAAATATTTTCATTGGTACAGTTTTTATGGTTTATGGTTTATTTTTTAAGATCTAAAGTTTAGTTTTTAAGATTTGAAGTCAGTTTGGTTTTTTGTAATGTTTTTAGATAGAAAAAATTGATGATATTTAAAAAAAAACTATTTGTAGTATTTTTTGAAGTAAACATCTTTTTATGTTATTATTTGAATTATCCAATTTCAATTGCTATGTTCACAATATGTTTAAAATAATGTAATTGATGGATTATGCTAAAGATTTGTCACAGTTAATACCTCATGTATAATCACTTAGGTATACATAGAATCTTTTGTATTCTTAGTATTATAATCTAGCATTGTATAACATGTTTTTATTGTTGATTTTATGTTCTAATTTAGATGATGGTCTTTTACACACACATAATATATATTATATATGTATATATGTAGAGGAATATAAAAAAACTACAACTTTGCACCAAATATCCGAATTGGCAGGTTGGAGTTCATATTCCCTTTGTAAACTTATGATGATGAATTTATTATCAAGTATTGAGTTTCTTTAATATATAGTATTGTTCGTTTCGTCGCAATAGTTAGTATTGTGATTTCGTTATATGTTGTTCGTTTGTCTGCTGTCGACGCTTGTAATTGCGGTTGATCATAGATTTTTAATCGTACTACCGTTTTAATCACCGATCCAAAAAATTATTATGTTCAACGCAACACTAATTGATACATTTTTCGTAAATAGGTGCGATAGTTAAATGAACAACAATTTACTGTATCTATAATTGCAGTCGGATGTTTCTACAAATGGCAAACAAAAATAACCTATGTAAAAAAATCTATGAGTTAAAAGTAATTAAAGTATTAATTAAAAAACGTTACTAAAATATTCTACATTTTTGTTTATAAATAATCAATAAAGAGAAGATTATATCCTGATATAGTGATTCTCTTGTTTGGAATCAAATTCGATGTACAGCCTAACAACAAAGAATAAAAAAAATACTAAGATTAGTAATTTGATGGATCTAAAATTAGAATGAGATGTCAGTTTCTTGCCCGAATTATTCCAAGTTGCAGGTGACGTGACAGTATGACACCATTCGATATTTCATTTGGCTACTGGAACATATTTACCTTTCGTAATAAGAATACCATTCAATCTTCAATCTATATCCACATATATTTATTTAACATATTTTACTAACCTAATTTCTGTTTAAAGGTTTTCTGGAACAAAACATGCATATAAATATGTTTGATCTATAAATATGTCTGATTCACTTTAATATTATATGAAAGGTAGTTCATTCAAAAATGTTTGATCTACAACAACTCTAAGAAAGAAAAGAGACCATTAATTTTATATGTTATCCAATATTTTTAAGAGTAATATTTTAAAATATTATATTTTTAAGTTTTTATTTTAAATTTAGTATTTTAAATTTAAAATTCCAAAATATCACAAATTATTTTCTGAAAATACATATTTACTATAAATAAATTATAAATATAATTAAAATATTATATTTGGGTTTTTTCAAATTTAGAATTTAATTTTTTTATTATTATGGTATTTTAATATTAAATTTATGATATTTTTGAAAATTTAAAATAATGATGCTATATTTAGAAAAAAAAGTGTTATTTTGTCAACTACCCTATTTTTAATAATCGATGGAAATATTCTAAATTAAAATATTAAATGATATTTATGTAAAAAAGAGGTTTTGAAACAAAAAATCATATAAAAAGACAAAAACATATTTTCCAATTTCGGGTGGACCTAAGACGTAAGCAAAGGAGTAAAGTTTTGTGGTTGTGTCGTTGTGTGTTTGAGGCTTGAAGTGTGAGTGTGGCTTTGCATCATCTCCCACGAGGGCTTTCGCTCCCACTTCCGTTGTCTCTCTTTCTTCATTCATTTTTGCTTTTTTCTTCATCAATTTTATAATTTAAATAAATTTGGAATATTGTATTATTACATCAGTATTCATATTTATTAGTAGACACCAGAATATGATGACGTTGAAGCTTGTCATTATCGTATATATGTCAATTTAGAGTCAGAGTGATTCTATATAGGCTGATATGATACGTCTCGATCTTTCTTTGGTGAACATATCTTAATATTTGGATCCATTAGAAAGCTGTTAATAAAAAATTTATTGATTTTTTATTAATTTGTTATTTGTAGTATTTTATCAGAATTTATTGGTAATTTTTGATGGATTTTCTACCAAAATTTATATCAGATAATTTTGTTATAAGTTTTCTTATAGTGATGACATTTATTATGTCGGTAATATGACGTCCATAATATATTTTATTTATAAGTCGCATATTTTTTTAACTGTAGTTCGAATAAGAACAATAGTTTTGATTCTATGGAATATAAGCCAATTATTCGTTTTTGTTCAAATATGATAACTAAATATGTGGAAGATTGATAGATAAGATTCTTCCTTTTCGAGAATTCTGGAATTATACATTTTGTAGATATATTATAATATACAGTTATATAACTCATTATTGTCATTATCTATACATGCTTTTACTAACATATATATATATAACACTACATAGTTTCCTTCTCCTCATTAACAAACTCGTTTTTGAAGAGAAATCATACCCAACAAAAACCCTAATATATTTATTAAAAACCCTAGCTAGCTCGTAAAATCTCATAAACATAACAACCTCAACAATGTCTGGTGTGTGGGTATTCAACAAGAACGGAGTGATGAGGCTGGTGGAGAATCCTTACAACCAATCAGCCGGAGAGTCGTCGGAATATTCTTCTTCCGGAGGTAGCCAGCAGCAGAGGATGAGGAGGAAGATTCTCGTCCATCTTCCGACCAACGAGGTTGTCTCTTCGTACGGATCACTTGAGAAGATCTTGAAGGGTCTTGGGTGGGAGAAGTACTACGGTGGAGGCAACACTGAGCATCTCATCCAGTTCCACAAGAGAACATCCATCGATCTCATCTCTCTCCCCCGTGACTTCTCCAAAATTCAACTCTATTTATATGTATGACATCGTCGTCAAGAACCCTAACGTCTTCCATGTCCGAGACATGTAGTCGATCCTGGTCTAGTTTGATTCTGCAATAATCCTCGCTGATATATATGTCTTTCATGTTATATACGTACATGCCATGTTTTATTTGTTGTTCTTGGTTTATCTTTATTTTGAGTGCATTTGTGTTGTTCGATTTGGTGGTGGTTTTCATCTAGAGCCATGCATTTCATAACTTGTATCATTTTGCGATTTTAATGAATTTGTATGATTAAGAGGGAACGGTAAAGATTACTATATCAAAGTTGAACGTTACGTTATGGGATAAATTTCCTCTCAGGTAATATGATACTTGGAATATAAGTAAATATCTAATCAAATAAATAAATATACCCAAGAATTAATATAACCTATGTTATGTGACACAATTTGCTCTTGGTCAAACAAAAGATTGATATAAAATTCCTAATATTTATCTGAAAATATTATGCTAACATTTTATCAACGCAATAAATTTTAAATAAATATATAAATAAGTTTAAATTACTATAATAATTACAATATATATTATCATTATTAATTTAGTTAGAAAATTAATATATTTTATTAAATTAATCAAAAATAGTATTAAATTAGTTAAAATAATTATTTTTCTTTTTGTAATTTATATATATAAAAATATTAAAAATAAATTTAAATAAAAATTAAAATTATATAAATATTTAATATATATTTAGTAGTAAACAATATTATATAATTTTTGAATATTTTTTTTCACGTGGTAGATATAAATCTAGTGTATATTTATAGTGTAGTCAGTGTTTCATTATATCAAAACTACTTATGTATTTATAAAGGACTAGTTCCTTTTTATCACTAAAACAAATGGGTAACTGTTATGTTTATGTATATATGTATATCATTTAATAAAATGGTAAGTTCATAAGTTTGGAAAATTTATAAGTTATATAAACTTGAGTTTTAGTTTGTTATGAAGAAACTATACTAAAAATACGATTTAACAAAAAAATATAAAATATATACTGATTAAATCAATGAAAACCTAAAGATACGATAAAGTCTAGAGTTGTCTTAATTAGACGAGGGGTTTGGCCGTTTGGGAAGACAAACAGATAAAATGATGCCCGCACGTGACCCTTCAAATTTTGGGACAGGTGTCAATTTTCCATTGCCCATTCGGTACTTTGTCACAGCGAAATATGACGGGGGCACGTGATAACTACACTGTACACATAATATCGACACGTGTCGATTACCCCTCGCCCATTTCCCCCACGTCATCACTTCCTTAATCAACTTTTTCTCCCATATATATATGCGAATATATCCTTTTCTTCTCGCACGGTTATATTCGGGACCTCTTTTTATTATAGTATAAATTTGGTTTGCATTATATATACAATTTTATTCTTTTATTTATTTGGTTTTAAGAGTATTTTTTAGGGTAGTTTTTATTCTAAAAATAACATCATTAGTTTAAATTTCTAATAATAGCACAAATTTAATATTAAAATGCATTAAAACTATATTTTAAAGAAAAAAACTAAATTTTAAATTGGAAAAAATGAACCCAAATACAATAATTTAAGTTTATATATAATCTGTTTAAAATAAATAAGTATTTTTATATTTGTGCTATTTTTGGAAGTTTAATTTTGAGATGCTAAATTTGGAAGAAAAACTTGAAAAAGTGTTATTTTAGGGTATTACTCTTATTTATTTTAAAAAGTTAATATTCTAATTTCTTTTAACTTGATTTTAAAACACTGCACTGTTTTGTTTTATTTTTAACAATCATAAATGCAAACATCTCATAAGGTTTATTATATATACTTTTCTAGAAAATCTTGTACTGGTTTATTGATTGTTAAGATTCGCTACTTGTATCTCAACTAGAGATTAAATATTTACATTGTGATTTTCAATTATGGATTGTCACTATAGTCTATAGATGACATCAATGATAATAAAATTTGGATTTTTATGAAGTTTGGATTACATTGTGAGATGTCCACAATTGTATATGTAAAAATATATTCCACCCAAATTTTTATTCCACACTAAATGTAGTTTTAACCGGAAATTTTGATTCATAGAGGATTCTATGAAACACATTCCAACGGTAACTTCAGTCAGTGGGTCGTTGCCATCGACACAAGCCCATTAAGAAGACAAAAGAGGAGATGTCCCTATAACAGATGGAGAAGCCCAAGACGATGTCACAACAACAGAAAAACAAAGCATCAACGCAGAATTTGCGTGATGTCTGCAGACATACTGAACAGAAGACAAACTAAGGAAAAGGAATATATTTGCACAACAAATTTCAATTCTTCGTTATCTGTGACTAGCACTGAAGTGAAAATCAAACTAGAAAAAATATGATTATGTGAAAAAGAAATGAATTTCATTTGATAAACTCATTCACATGAAAAATGAGATAACCCAAAATGTTTTGAGTAGCCTCTAATTACACTTTCTCAATTTTTTCAAGAATTACCTTGCTATGCATACGTTTATCTATTCGTTTCCGGTCAGCCAATTATGGAAGCATTTAAGCTCATAGCTCATCCTGACGATGAAAGGCAGTTATAGAAAGAGAGGTCGTTGCCTTCAGCCTCGATTCACTTTGGAAACATTGTGTTGCAAAGAGAAGTAATGAAAAGATGTGGAACATCAGATGATAGATTAGATAATGGAGCCATTGTATGTGAAGAAGAAGAACAAGAAGCTAAACCGGCTGGGCCTCACCTTCCAATAGAAGAAAATGCATAGTTAAAAACTGTTATAAATTGTTTTTAAGTGAAACAAAGACTGAGTTGTGATGCTGGGGAAATCAGTGGTAGCAATTGTCATCAGTGACGATGGAAGTCGCCAAATTGGAAGTTTCGCTTTTGAGAGAAGAAATGGAAACAAGTTTATGTCTTTTTTTATAACTATTTTAGGTAATTTCATTTTTGAAAAAGGCAACTAATTTATAGTTAATTGAATTACATTATTTATTTATTTTTGTCATGGTCCACAACGAGCAAAATATTCATAGGAAAATTTAATATTTTCGTACGTAATAAGATAGAGTCGAATTAAACACTTTTGAAATAGGTATAGATGTATAACCAATAGATATTTTAATTTACGTTACTTTAATATATATTAAAAATAATATATTAGAGATATTGAAAAGGTAAAAATGGTATAGGGATTGAGAGGAGAGAGAGAGAGGAGGCTTCTCTGAAACACTATCCCCACCAGAAACCCCATCTCGTTTTTCCACTCCTTGAAACTTGCAATTTCAGGTCAGCTTCTTCTTCTTCTTCTTCCATTTTCGATTTTCGATTTTCGATTTTCGATTCTCTTTTCCGTCAATTTCGCTTCCTCTTTCTCCGATTTGGTTTTTGCTCACTGTTTACCAATTCTTTATTTAGATCCGTTTCTCAATCTTGCTAGGGTTCTGCTCATATAGCTTGGATTCGATTTTGGTATGTGATCGGTTACTGAATTGTATGGTTTTGATTCCTGTTATCGTTTCTGTTACTCTCTTTAGGTTTGTAGTGTTAGCGACTGAGCTGTTTCCGACGATATCAATTTGGTTTAAGTTTTTATCATTTATGAGAATTTCCATAAATTGTCTTTGCATTCCTATTTGCAGACTTTTTTTATTCGTCTTGAGATTGTGGATGCTAAGCAGTCTTGTGTACATGCATGTGCAGCTACATCAAGGAACAGCGTCAAGAAATGTCGTAGAAGAGGTTTAGATTTACACTGATTATAGAAACTGAGTTTCTGATAAGTTGGAACGACCTGTTACATTTCGGATCTCAGAGAAAAGTTTGGCTATTTAATGGCGCTGGAGCGTGTTTGTGAAAAGCGGCTTCAAGCAAAGACATTTTGCAACCAAGAGTTTCATCTGACGATCAATTGGGATGATTTGGTTTGTCCCATTTGTTTGGATTTCCCTCATAATGGTGTGCTTCTCCAGTGTTCATCTTATGAAAATGGATGCCGTGCATTTGTCTGCAATACAGATCACCTTCACTCTAATTGTTTGGATCGTTTCATTAGCGCCTGTAGTACAGAATCACCTCCAACTCCCGATGAACCTCAGTCAAAGATTTTAGAGGAGAGTTGCAAACCCGTGTGTCCACTGTGTAGAGGAGAAGTTACTGGGTGGCTTGTTGTAGAAGAAGCTCGTGTTCGTCTTGATGAGAAAAAACGTTGTTGTGAGGAAGAAGGATGCAGATTTATGGGTACTTTCATGGAGCTTCGCAAACATGCTCAGTCAGAGCATCCAGATTCTCGTCCCTCAGAAATTGATCCTGCACGGAAGCTTGACTGGGAAAATTTCCAGCAGTCGTCCGAAATTATCGATGTGTTGAGCACAATTCACTCAGAAGTTCCAAGAGGAGTGGTTTTAGGGGACTATGTAATCGAATATGGAGATGATGACACAGGAGATGAGTTTGAGGATGTCCCTAGCAATGAAGGAAACTGGTGGACCTCTTGTATTCTGTATCAAATGTTTGACAATTTAAGGAATGCGAGAAACCGAAGAAGATCAAGAATGAGCGAGAGCAGGAGAGGGAGCCGACGCTCTAGCAATGATAACTCCATCTCTGATGACAGTTCAGTAGCATCAATAGAGTTCCCGGACTATAGAGTAGATGAGATCGATGATGAGCTTATCAGCACAAGTGGAGCTAACAGAAGTACCTCTATGCATCAAAGGTCAGAATCGTCTGTCTATTGCATCAGTTCATCTTTGATAGATAATCACACCACTAATTTGGTTTTGTTGAGGTCTGCATATCTGTACATTCTTACTTTCATAGTTTATGATTATTCTGCATTGTTATTAGAGGCTGACCGGTGAGCCAGGTTTAATAGGCATTGTATAGATTTGTTGTGTGATATCTCCTGCATATATAGCTCCGGGTCTTGACCTGGTTTAGTAGCGTTCTTGTGTTATGTATATATGATGGTTACCTAATAGTCATTGGTTGATGACATATTCTCTCTGGTTTACAGTTCAAGAAGGCGTCGATCCCGATTCTATGAAAATTAGGTATCAGTGCCGTTTCTACGCTCTCAATTCTATCTCCTTTGCAGATGTCTTACGTTTTCTTAAGTTTTCTTGTTTTCTCGGTCAGGTTGAAATTTGATGTTAAGCAAATGAAGCAGAGCAGCATATTCGTAGCCAGTGTTCTTGTTTTCTCTTAATTTTTTTCTTTTAAACACATTAATTTTATTTTAGGTTTGCCTTGTGTCATTACTCGCTGTCGCAGCCTTGTACAAAAAAACCGTTTTCGACGTGTTTGCTTAATTTTACATGCAACTTTCATTGAAGAGGGAAGATATTGACAGGTAGATCAGCAGTCAACGTTGGTGCAGCAATTTTTCAGTGACCATATAACCTTTTAATAATATTGCCTAAAAGCTCACTCTTATCACAATTCAATCAAAGTACGTGGAAGCAGCGTAGAATCCAAAAAACAAGAGATTAAATGACAAACTCTAAAGAAGTAGGATGTGACGTTATTAGGATAAGTTTCTTATGAGTTACTAAGACGTTGCGATGATCATTCCCTTTAGCACTTTCATCCTCCTGACTGCGTCTTTTTTCGACTGCACAGTGCTCTCAGTTCCATGCATTTGCACTTGAGAATTTACCATTTGTAAGCACTGCTATATAACTTGATGATTCTCTAAATATATAGGAATTGCCATAGCTAATGGGATCGAGACAAACCTTGAAGATAGAGAGACAATATAATCTGGTTGCTGTTCTGAGAAGTTGGACGAGGCTTCTTCTGTCTGTACTCTGCATGAATTCACTGGACCCAAGAATCCTAGACGTTCAGTGGCCATTATGATAACATTGGTTGTATGTTAGAATATTCTGTGTTGTAGACTTGAATAGGTGACAAAATGGTGTCTTTGGTTTTGAAAATTTGATCTTAAAACAATATAGTGAATAATGTATTTGAGATGAAACATGGTGGGTCCAATCATTGTTGGAATTTGTTTTGTGAATCTATGCTTCAAGTCTTTTATACTAAGATTTTGATGGCCACCCATATCAAAATTGTTGCAAAGTGAAAAATGTATTACCGGCAAAACACCAAATCTTAATTTGATAATGGTGACAAAATGTCTCTCAAGAGTTAGCGTAAGACAAAATCATCTCCATGTTTTAGGTTTTGCCTAATTTTCTATGACTGGAAACAAATTTTAACCGCAGCCTTCGTAAAAATAAAAGAGAAGAGAAATAAATGAATAAGGAGAAATTAACTCTTTCCCTAACACTTTATTAATTTCCTTCAACGAACTCTCATTCTCTCCCCCTCCTCCCCCCCTTTCACCATGGATTCCGTCTCCGGTTACGTCGGAGTACGACAGCCTCGATCCGGAGGAAAGATTGTTCGTCCACGGAGAACCGCCGCCTTCAGGACGCCGTATGACCGTCCCGCTCTCAAATCCCAGGATCCTCCTCACCAAAACCCTAGTTGGATCTCCAGGCTCGTTTACAAACCTGCCAGCGTAATTGCCTCCGGCGCCGGTAAATTCATTTCTTCCGTCATCTTCTCGGAATCTTCTTCATCTTCTTCGGAAGACGAGGACTCTGTTTCAGGTATATGTTGGCTTAATGCATACGTTTCAACATATTTAGTAGGTTTGGATAGGATCATTTTTGATTTTTGGTTTATTGTTGTTGAATCTGAAAGTGAACGTTACTTTTGAAATGTGAATTTGATGTCAAGCTTCCCCTTTATCTCTTTCCTTCAATATGAGAGTTTACAGTGAAGCGTTGGTGAAGCTGAAAACTTCGTATTGATTCTTAAGCTCTTATTTTTCTTTCTTTCATATTACTAATTCAATTAGGTTCGACCCGTTATCCTCCTGATTTTTTATAATTTAGTTCTAGATTGAGAGAATTGGCCAGCTCTGCTTGTAATTTTTCTCTCTTTCAAAGTAAGTTTTATATGTTCTCCTTGATTTCAGATTTTGATGGTGACGATGATGTTGAGAAGAACATCACTGATTTTACTGAAGATGAAACAATGGTAGGGGTACTAACAACCTTAGTCGTTTTGGTGATATCCTATACCATTTTTTTAAGTTTGGCTCGCTACTATGATCTTTATTCGAATCCATTGTCCACAGAATTGACAGCTGTGGATTTTTGTGTTGCTAAGGATTTTATTATTTAGTTTTGTACTGAGTCTACCTTTTCGCCCTGTTTAATATGGTTATGATTTTGTAGAAGTAAAGTTCGTGAAGCTAACAATATTTCAAAACAGTGTGTTTTGATGGAAACATGATTTCAGTTTATGTGGAGTGAATTTGATTTGTGCTTATGTGAATAGGATCTTGTGAATGCCCAGCAGACAACCATCCAACGAGTCAGTTCTAAGCGTGTAATTGAGCAGCTTCTCATGCAAGAAACATTTGCAAGGTATTTCTCGATGTCCGGCTTTCTAGACACCATAAGTAGCACCGTCTCCCGCCTATCTTATTATTTACATCTCCTAGCTTAATGAGTCTCTGTGATATTTTCTAGTGACAAAATCTAATATGATCTTATATCCTGCTAAGTCATTTATGTGTATGTTTTTTTTCAGGGAAGAGGGTGATAGATTAATAGATATCATCAAGGCTAGGGTTGTAGATCATCCCAGTGCCCTTGCTGGTGATGAGGAGAGGCCCAGTGACAAAGGATTGACAAGTGGTATATAACCAATGGTAGACTTTTCCAGCAGTCCGTATTAGTCCATGTGATAACATATTCGCGCTTTTATTTCTAGATGTGAATGTGGGTGAAGTTTCCAATAAAGCTGCCATGGAAGCAAGAAAATGGTTGGAGGAGAAGAAAGCAGCTTCAAGTTCAAAGTTCAAAGTAAGTTCTGGAAACCCGCTTCCTAACTCTTCCATATTGCTGCTGGTATGCCTTGTTGTTACATCTGGTCTTGTTGCTCTGAGACATTGTTATCTCTTATATAAGGAGGCATCTTCTGTTTGTGTAATATATCCTTTATATGGTTCTATCTCAATCTGATTAGCATGTCGAGCTCCCTTAAAATTGGTTTCTTAAGAATTTTGAGTATGGACGTATGGTGACATTAATCCTGAAATGTCATGAATTGAAATAATACTTTTTTGCTTTAAAGTGCATTGGAGCTACATCGCTGCTCTTTCTTTTGAGAAGACAAAAACGTTATGCTGACAAGAACTTGTTCATCATCTGCTAGCTTCTTTTCACCGTATTCTGCCATTTGTAGTTTCTTTCCATTGTTTTTGAACATGATCACCATCTCAGCCATTAGTTCAATTCTCCAGGCATCTGAAGATGGTGCTGGATCGCCTGTGGACGTGGCTAAGTCATATATGCGAGCTCGTCTGCCATGGGGATCTCCTGTTGTTAATAATTCAGAATTCCGATCACCATCACCAGCAGGAATGGAACTTCTTAAGGAAGGGACGCCCTTTCCTTATAGTGTTGGAAAACTTTCCTCTTCCAAGGTACAGCAGAACTTCAAGTTTTCCAATATATTATGCTGTGCAGGGCAGTGCCTACTTCCGTATGGTCAATGTTGTTTGAAAGTCTGAACATGTTTCATTATGCTTACGATACAAAAATATTCTCTGTTTTACTGTATTGTTCTCGTTAGTGTTACAAGGCATTCATGGGATGCTATTTCCAGCTTTTCCAGAAGACAAGTTGCATACTCTCAATGTATTTCTTATCAAGCCCTCAAAGTTATGCATCTGCATTCTGACTTTTGATTTCACAATGCAGCTGAAGCGGAGATCTCGTTCTAATCAGTCATGGAATATTCAAGATGAAATTCGCAAAGTCAGAGCTCAAGCAACAGAGAAAATGCTTAAAAGTGTATCACCCAGTAGTGTAGCCTCGTTGGAACTTAACCAGCGCCCCTATCTTTTAGATGTGAATGTTGATGGTGGTGACCAAGGTGTTTTTTCCCCCTTATTCACGCTTGGAAATTTTTTTTCAGTAATAGACAACATGAGATGAAAGCTGAATGTATTTTAAGTTCTGGTTACTTGAGTAACTCTTTTTTCCTGTTCTTTCAGCTGTACGAAATGAGCAAAGCAGGGTTCTACCAAATTCATCCATGCCTACCTCTGAAATAAATCAGGTATCAAGCAGCACTTTACACTATACGTCTCTACACCACGAAGGAACTTGTAGGTCCAATCTTTCTTTGTTCCCTTGTATGTTTTACGGGAGTGAAGACTACGGAAGGTAATCAAGCCGATGAAGAAAGAGTTTTACACATTAGATCTCGTTAGTTTCTCCCTTAATCCTTTCTTTGTATTCACTCTCACATCTTCGATTTATATACTCTGTCTGTCTCATGAATTTAACATTTTCTGAGTAGTTGGAGTTGTTTTAGACGACACATTTACCTCCACACAAGGAGTCAAGCCATCTGAAGATACGAATACCACTCCTCAAAGGTTTTTTTTCTTTCATTGTGCTTATCCTATCAACACGGATTACACCTCATTACTTCTGGACAGATTCCTTTTTACCTTTTTAGTTAATCCATCTTCTTAAATTTCTCATCTATTGGACAGTGGATCCGGTGTAGATGATGACTTTTTCGGACGTAGCTCGACTATTGAAGTCACCACGAATGGTAACACACTGGATTTCTAAATTCTTTTGGTTTTGGATGATGTTTTGTTCAGTTCACTTTATTTACTGCGCTCCTATTAATGCAGCTGTCTTGGATCCAACTGGCAGCTTTTGTATCCCAAAAGATGTGTTTAAAACATCAAAAGAAGATGATGAAATAGGCGCTGAACGTCCTACTTCTAACGGTTTCCCGTCTTCATCACGGAGGTGAAGATAAGCTATTTCTGAATAATGGGTTCCTCTGTATGGCTAGTTTGACATAAGATGACATTACTTCGTACTAAGCAAAGCCTTCCTTTTTCAGTTCACCGGTGGCTATGGAATCCCAACCACCAGAAGAAACTGAGGCTTCTCAGCCTATAGGTGAAACTCCTGGTGATGATATCACTCGGGAGAATGTGTCAGATGGTGCTATGAATGACGAAAACAATGACAGTGACTCGAGCGCCTCACATAACACTTCAAGCACACATGAAGAAGAGTGGCTCCCAGGAGACCAATCTCTACCAAATTCAAACTCAGCAAATAACAGCCCGGGTACTACCAAGGTATTGGCATACATCAGAAGAGGAAGAGGCCGAGGAAGAGGCAGAGGAGGTCGAGGCAAAGGATGGGCCATGTAAACTGTAAGAAAAACTGTACACAAGAACAACCCAACATAACATAGTAGGAGAGTATTTTGAGGTAGGATTATGTGACATCTCTTTTAGATTTCAAGTGTGTGGTCTTTGTCACTTCGTTATACTTATCTCGTTTAGGTTTTCTTGTAGTGTTTGAGTTAGTGGGAGGATTTGTCTTCTGGAGTTATGTCTCTGTTTTGTTTTTAAGTTTCTGAATCGTTTGATGTTCAGTTTGAAGCTTGGTTTCTTTCTAAGCTGACAAAGCTTTGCAGTTTGCGGTTTCCGCATTCAACTCTGTTCTTTGTACAAATCAACGGTGAAGACCAGGGTTCCACGAAGAATGTTATTGCATCGACCACTATCACTTCTCTGTCTGTCATAAACTAAAACGTTACTCTTATTTCAATTGCACGCGCCGACAAGTGTAAACCTTTTATGGCATGTGATTTTTTTTGCTCTCTATGTTTTCTCAATCCGCTGAATCGATCATCCACTAACAAGTATCAATATTAGACAAGCAACATAACTAATTTTCTCTAAATTAAATTTTCCTAGTTAAAAAAATTTACAAATCAATCCCTCTGGTACTCAAAAAACAAATACAAAGTTACGCCGAGGCAAACACCAAATCATTAACGCCTGAAGAAGAAATATTCTGATTATGAAGGTGTTTTCCTTCGTACGTCACGATAAGCATCGTCGGATCATCCAAAGCTCGTTCCACGTGTTTCCTCGCTGGACAACCTCTAAACGAACTGCACTTGTAGTATCCACTGGATCATAACAAATCAAACAAACCAAATCTTTAGATCGTAATTTTAACAAATGAATATCAATGGTGGATAATGCGCTGGCGTGCGATAGTTACCGTGGATATGGTGAACCTTTGATCGGTTTTTGTCCGTACTTTCTCCATGAATATTCGTCTGGTGGAATGTCGGCGATCTTCGAGCTTATCGCCGGTACTCTTACGGTTCTCTTCATCCGATTTTTTCTGCTTCATTCAATAATTATAATATTAATTTAACTTTCGTTGTAAATCGTGCGCGCAGTAGCTATATTAAGCTGCGTGCATTGGCGTTTTAAAATCAACGGTCAAAAACCGGGTTTTATCAGTCTCTAACTCATCGTCCGTGTCCCATTACCAAATATGACCGATATTTTAACCACACTGACAAACAGGAAAGTAACTAAACCGGAAATATATCTTAACTAATTGAATTATTATTAATTTGTTAAAGCGACAGGGGTGACGTAAAAATACCTTTTCTTACAATGGCACTTGCCGTAGCCGGAACCGGAGATCTTGCCGGAAAAACTTTCGATGTGCTCATGTTGGAGGCATCTCTTTCTGTACGGATGGCCGGCCAACGGTGGCTTTCCAGATGATGTTACAGGCTGCGACGGAGCCGACGCTTGGAAGATTGAGGAGCCCTTTCCGTTTGAGACACTACCGTCGCCGGTTAACGCTGACGACATGTAGGAAGAGTTTAAAGAAACGCTGAAGTTTTCCTTCGCGAATTCCAGTTCAGAGTTCTTGAATTTGGCGCCGAATATGCTGGGTTTAGAGAAATCGAGTGTTACACTCGGCTGATTCGGATGAATAAAGCTCGACCGAGTCACAACTGATGTGGGAGAAACGAATCTCGCAGGCTGAGAAATAACCGGAGCAATTTTAACAATTTGAGAGAGTGGAGGAGATGCGGCGGAGGAAGTAGAAGGAGGGGAGTGAACCGGTGCGCGTCTGAACCGAGCGTGACCGGTTCGGTTAAGAAGAGAGATGACATTTTTGAATTTAGTGACGGTGAAATCGGTGATCTCGGAGCAGTCAACGTTGTTGTGTTGTTCGGGTTGGTTTGAGAGGACACGAATCAGATGCTCCATACTCTGTAAACCTTGCGATGCAGCTTCTTGAATAGCCTTTTGATCATCCATCTTAGGGAAACGCATTAAATCGACGGCCATGGTGTGCTACTTTGAGAAATCAGAGGAACGTTGACGATGAGAGAAATGATGGATATGAAGAAAGAGAGAGAGGAAAGATGGCGTGATATATGGGTAAAGGAGGTGACCCGGTCAGATTTTGGGATTTTAGTCAAACCCGGAAGCTTTTGATCCAACGGCTCTGATGGATCCACTGACTAAAGCAATCAAAGTGTGGTCTCTTCAAGTTCGAGATAACTGGGCCCCACACTGCATCCGAATTTTTATTGTTTCTTCGAAATAAACAAAAGATATCACAATAATGGAGAAATAGTAACAAATAGTAATAACACATTGAGTCTAAAACAAAACTCAAATCTTCATAATTATTAATGATTATATATATATATATTCGTTAAATTACGACTTATAAATATTAATAATTAAAACTGCAATGATTCATTCACACAATGGAAAAAATAAGACCAACTGGATTTTGATTAATAAATTATTTAATTCTATATAATAATTGAGAACTTTGACTTTATTTATAGTTATATTTTATGTTTGTTGTTCCAATTTGAATCTACTATCTTCTTTCAAATTCTACTGAACTCTGTTTTGTCAACCATATTTACAATTAACTAATTTGATTGGTTGCATATAATGTTATGACCCTGTCAAGAGGTTTCCAAAACAATAAAAATTTGATGTAACATGAATTTTTTTGTAGCATTCTAGGAACTCTCTTCATTTTACAATATACTATAGTAAGAGAAACCCTTTATTAACTTTCTACTTTACCTAATTATTCTAAAATACTGTTTTAGTGTTTTCTAACAATGAATAATCATTATAATTAAATACTAGCGATAGTGGTTTGACTATATATTTTTTAAAAAAAGTCTACTCCAACAGATGAATAAGGACAAAGGATTAAAAGTAGTACTACTAAAAAGAAATGATTATTTCTTTATTTATACACAAGAGTAATTGACCACCTCGGAAACCGGGTGGTCCCGTAACTCTTATATGAACCATCAGATCTTCGAAAGGGTGATCCAACGGCTGATCTGTGAAAACTGGTGTTGACTATGTTTATGATATATTTTTTTAAGCATAAAACAAATTCTAGCCAGCTATTAGGTTCTCGTCACGTGTCGACTTTGTGATGTCTGATATATTGAAGTGTTACCTGTCCTGCTTTTTTTTTTGCAAGAAATGCATAAAATTGAAAACAATATAAGTTTAGATATAATAGAGCTCTTCCTTTCATAGCCACAGAAACTCGCAGTTGTATCATGCAACTAAACGTTGTTTGTTTGACTACCGCAACTTGCTGCGGTCAAATGTTACGGTCGATTACAGAAAACTGCGGTAAAAAATTTTAAACGCTGTAAAATTGTAACGTTTGCGATCAAATAATTGCGATATAATTTAGAACGATAACATATGACGATCAAACGAATAACAATATTATAACGTTTAACCGCAGCATTTGACCGCAGATCGCTGCCGCAAACGCTGCGATAGACAAACGAACAGCGCTAATATTTTGCGCAAACTAATTATTGGAATTTCACAATTTTATTGATTGTACATGGATTTACAAATGTTTTAGTTATATATATATGTAAGTGAGTTTTTAATAATGACTAAGACTGTAATTTGGATGTTGAAAGAAACAGAATTGAAAACAAATAGATATAATATGAGAAGAAGTAAAAAACGAGAATATCCTTATGATATATAAATTCTTAATGGTATTTTTAGTATATATTCTTACATATTGTTATTTAAAAGACTTTCATTTCTCAACAATAAAATTATAACATGGGGGATAGTTGACTTAACCCATTCGTAATATTATTGTCGTGCACGTCTACTATATATCCCTGCAAAAAACTTTCGATGATATCATGCATCTGTTCTTTTTTTTTGTTTAACACGTTAATAATCTGTTCGTTAATCATATATAGGATCACATCAAAACTGGGTATGATTTCGGTTTTTGATAATTGTTTTAATAACTCCCAAATAATTAAAATTTATTTATATATCACACTAAGAAATATTTGATACATCATATTAACAAATTTCTGTTATATATCACATATCAAAAATTAAAAAAAAACATAAAGTAATTTTTTTAACTTTTTGAAGAAGTCAACGTATAGAATATAGACAATAAATTAGATGTAGAATTAAACGTCCACACAAATTTAACACTCATTTGAGAAGCAAATGCCTCTATCTTATTAACTTCTACGTTTTGGCTAAAAACACTATCATTTTGAGTTTATGTTGAGGGCAATCTAAGCCTAAACAGCTATCCATTATTTTAAAACAAATTTGACATTTCAAATATAATCCATTTTAAACAAATTAAGCAACCTATTTTCTTTAAATTCGTGGTCTTGCAAAACGTAGTTATGACACTGTTTATGGTAGTCATTAAACTTCTAAATTATATACGAATTGTTATTAATGTTTCAATTATAATATCTCACCTGTATAGATAAGTAAAAGAGAACAAAAAAAGAGAGAGAGGGAGAGGGAGATGTTATTTCATGAAAAGAGAGAAAAATTAGATGATAAATAACATATACGAAATCAATAGATTTATAATATATTAATTGGGAATCATTTTAACAAAATAACTTTATATTGATATGTGATTTACAAGTTTACCACGCTGATGTGTCACATTATTACAACATTTTAAGATAAATATTACCTAAGACACAATTTACTAGAGTATTTACGAAAATTGTCATTATCCAATATATTATATGTAAATCTATAATATTTCGACATACAATATATTTTGTCATAAAATGTAAATATAATATAAAACAAAATATAAATTTTGAAAAATTAGTCAAACAAAATATAAAACAAAAGTTTAGTTTAATTGAATATTTATCATATGTATAATTTTATCCAAAATAAATACAATTTAAATCTATTTGTATAATTTGATTTTATTATCTATTTCATTTTCGTAATCAATATTAAAAATTATTTTAAATATAAGATAAATTATATATATCTGATTTAAATTAACAAAATAAATAAATAATTATTATCTGTGAATATTTTTTTCCACGAAGGGCAGGGCGTGGATCAAAATATAGTTGTGGTTTATTAGTTATTACTTTTGTTTTGTAAGTCTAAATCGCACCTAAGTGTACTTAATGCAGGGATTATCTTGTCTACTTTGGTATGCATATTGTAGGTTTAACAATTGTATGCATATTGTAACCTAAATCACAAAATTAGTCTCTTACTGTTAGGTTTAAGAAAGAAAAAAAGAGAAAATTATGAAAGAAAGCCGTAAGAAAAAATATGTAAAAGAAAAGGTAAAACGAGAGTGGAATCCAATGTGGACATCAACTAGATGTTATATTCTCCACATCTATGTTTTTTCTACTATTTTTAAATTTAGATTTGGATGTAAAGTTGGATGTCGAATTGTTTGCTTTTTATTGTTCACTTTAGCGTTCAAACAAGAAGATGCACATGGTGATCTTGGGAGATTAAATAAATACTATATAATAACCAGTGTATAAAATGAAATATATTATCAGCCGACGAAAAAGTATTTTTATATTACTTTGACTTTGTGTTAGATAAGCAATCATATTAAAAGAAACCATCCGAATCAATGGTGGCATCAACTAGACAGTTTGGTTAAGATTTGGTTCTGCATGAATTTTATATGTGAAAGTCAATAAGCACTCAAATCTCCAAAACGATATACTTCTTTCACATATAATATATATTAGATTTATATCGTACATAAATAAAATATTCACAAATTATATAATATTATTTATTAATAAATATAAATTAAATATTTATATAATTTTAGTTTTTAATATTTAAAATTAGTTTTAATATTATTTTTTGTATATGTAAATTAAAAAAAATAATTATTATTTTTACAAATTTAATAGTATGTTTTAGTTAATTTAGTAAAATATATTAATTATCTAACCATATAATATGTAAACATGATAATTATGTTAATAACATGTTAAAGTAATGTTATTTTATTAAAATATTTTCAAATATATATTACGAACTGACATACGAAAGTTTAAGCACTAACCGGATTTTACTTCTTATGATTATGAGCTCATATGATGTGAACTGGTTTTCTATGGGATGATACAACTAAAATAACAATACAAATTTGCCAAATCAACCCAAAGATTTTCTGAAAAGTATTGGATCAAAATTATTGACTAATTTGGTTATGTTTAACGAGTCTAGTTCAAAGTCTGTCCATTGGATAAATTTCAGAATATTCCAGTTAAATATTAAGATTCTTCGGTATATGTTGTGTTTTTGTATAAGGATGTAAGCTTGTAGCCTTCATCGTACATAAATTCCATTATCGTTTGAACATACAGAGGATGAATCGAAAGCCTCTTAAGTCATAACCGTTTAAGTTTTGCAGATTTTGTGCCCTTAGTTGTGCCTAAGCTTTCTTCCGCGGTAAATTTGTATATCGGAAGAAGTACAAGGGTATATCTGCTATTAGAATTCAATAGTCGATATGAATATCTGACCCGCTCTGGATCGGGCTTTTATTAAGGCCCAGTTTGAGTTTTCTTTTACCGGTTTGTTAAAAGTAGTGTTTGGGAAAAAAAGTTTCTGTTGTCTTCAAATCGACGTCTTCGTGAGGTTGAATTCCGTCGCGTTTCATTCTACGTTTTTTTTTTCATTTTCAAACGAACGGGATACAGTAGCTATAAGGCCCTTTGCGTTGGATCTAAGGAGACAGCGACGTGTAGGTGTTCAAGCAAATTGTGTACGAGAAGGATTAACGACGCAACGAATCAGTCGATTTCAGTCTCCATTGAAGTTTTCTGTTCGACGGATCGAGGGTATGGTTTAGCTCAGTTTCGGGATTTTTAGTGCATTATCGAATTTCTTTATCGAATTTGATCTCGTAATTCGGATTTAGCTTTTTAATGGGTGTGTAATTTTTATTGAATCTAACGATTGGTTTCTGTTTAGTTGCCTCACAATCTGGGTATGTTTTTTTGTTACTTTTAATGCGCAAGTTTGTTTTTCTTTTTGATTCGTCTTGTTTAAGAATGAATTTTTCAATACTATGCCACTCTACTGTCTCGGTGTCCTGTGATATCTTATAAGTTTTGTGAAGCTAGCTCCGTTTTATATTGTTGGATTTTGCGTCAACAGAAGGTACGAATAATGGTGATCCAGACTTGGTGTTGATCCACGAAGACTCATTGTAGGGACAAAAACAGAGTTAATCGAATGGACAAGAAAAAGAACCGTACTGATCCACTCGCTGCTGGTCGCCAGAAGGTTAGTGTCACTGTCCGTCAACCTACTTCCGAATTTGGGTAAATTTGCCTTGTTAACACAAAATTTCAGTGAGAAGAAAGAGGGTTTTACTGTTTCATTTCCTTCTTGAAAACTATCAGTCAAGCAGGAAAGGTTTCTGTTGTGTTGTGTTTTCCATAGTTGAGGTTCTTAAGGAGGAACAATTGATAGCCTGGTTTATTCATAACGTGCTATTTCTTCTTTCTGTAAAAAAGAAGAAAGAAGTTGAAAATATTGTTTTAATTTTTACCTTATTTTATACTAGATGATTACTTGTTTTGCTTTATTTTATACAGACAGAAACAGTTTTATTCGCTCATTTGTTAACCACATTTTCAGCTTCAACAATTTCGTCAAAAGAAGGCTGATAAAGGCACTGATCAGAAAAAGGACTCCAAAGGTAGTACAAGCCAAGGAAAATCCTCCAAAAAATCTGGTAAATCTGAGAAGCATGAGCATAGACCTGAAACAAGGGCTCTCAGTGAAGAGGCAGAAGCTCCATCTTATGTTGCTGCTGGAGGAGCTACATCTCACGTGAATTTGGGTGAGGAGGTTGTTGATTCTCCACAAGCTTCTGCAAATACAGTAGCTCACAAATATGTTTCAGTCCAGAGTTCATCTTCAGAACCTGATACGCCGCAGCCAGGAAATACCACAGAAACTTCTGATAATGGAGCTCAATTGCGAAAAGAAGTAGTCAATTCTGAAAATGCGATCAATATATCATTATCCACTGAAGAAGAGAGTATGAAGAGTATTGAAAGTGGAGCGACTGGAACAGTAGGTTCTCTGCCATCTGACCCTTCAGATTCTGAGAAGGGAGTTACATTTGATGGTGCATCTGTTAATGGTGACGGAATCCTAGCGGAGGGGGAAGTACTTGAAGCTGAAGGAGGGTCTGGGAATGTGGGAAAGCCACATCAGCCATCCTCTTGGCAAGAATTTGTTCCCGATGTTTCCTTGATTCGTGCAATGGGAGATCATGTAACTGATGTAGGTTGTTCTCTCCTTCTTTGTATGCTTCTCTCTTCAATCATTTTCTTTACTGCTGTTCCTTTGACAGAGGTAAAGAGGTTAGATGTTTAATTCAATTCTCATTTGTTTCTGGGTAGGGGAAATGCAGGAAGACAGTTGTTCAAATATGGAGCAGGTTTCTGAATCATCTGCAAATGCAGATGTGGATAGGATTGCATCTGAAGAAAGGCAAACTATCTATCCACCCGTTGTGGATTCATTTGCTTCTGCCTCTCACTTTTCAGAGGGATCCTCAGTAGTTACATTTGATTCAGTTGAGCTAGAAGGTATAAACGGTAATGTTAGAATCCAACAGTTTAGAGAACCTGCAGAGCTTAATGAAGAGAAACCAGAAACATCTCTTGGTTTTTGTAATGACAGAGATCATCTGGTTTCAGCTGAACCTGAGGAAAGCTCGGTTGCAGAGGTGGGTAGTCAGCTACAATTGCCTGTGAATGTCAGTATATCTGGATCTTTGAGCCATGAGGAACCTTGTAAAATGGACACATTGAATCCATCTGGAGAAGTTTCTGCTGCTCGTGTTCATGAATGCTTCTCAGTCAGCTTCGTACAGCTTGTGGATATTGTACTGGGACTTGGAGAAGATGAATATCAAGTTTTGTGCGACGCAAGAGAGATGGCTTCCAGTTCTGAGCCAGGAAAAAGTTCGCTGGAGCGATTAAGAGAAAAACTTTTTGTTTCAAGTATCATGGATGATGTACTTCATGTGCAACTCACAGAGCAGTCTCATCTACAAAACGAGTTTGATCATCAACATAACCAATTGGTAGCTGAAATTTCACAGCTTCGTGCAACATATAATGCAGCGACAGGGATGCGTGATTCCCTTACGGAGGAACTATTAGAGTGCCAGTCTAAACTTCATGCTGCTACAAGCTCAAATGAGAAGCTTAAAAATCAGCTTCATGCTACAGAAGCACAAATGGAGGGATTCACTGCTAAGATTAATGCGTTGCAGCTTAATCTAGAAAAGTCCCTATTGGAGCTATCTGACGCTGAAGAAAAGTTCATTAATCTTCAGGTGGAGAATGATACTTTGGTTGCAATTATTTCTTCTGTGAATGATGAGAAAAAGGAACTTCTTGTAGAAAAAGAATCCAAGAACAATGAGATTAAGCTTCTGTCATCTGAGTTATGCAATTGCAAGAACTTGGCGGACATACTAAAGACAGAATTTGAGCAACTGGAAAAAACTGTTGGGCCATTAACAGATGAGAAGATAAATCTTATCGAGGAAAAATATAACTTGTTGGGTGAGGCAGAGAAGTTACAGGGAGAATTGGCAAATTGTAAGACTTTGTTCACCCTGCAAGAGGTGGAAAATTCAAATATAAGGGAGACGCTTTCTTTACTGACAGCCCAGCAGACTAAGCTTGAAGAGGATAACCTACATCTCACAGAAGAAAATGAGAAAGTACATCTACAACTTAGTGCACATCTGATCTCGGAGACTTATTTATTGTCTGAGTTTTCCATTCTAAAGGAAGGGTATTCTTTGTTGAATAATAAAATCTTGAAGTTTCAAGGGGAGAAAGAACATTTGGTTGAGTACAATAATAAACTTACACATGGAATTCTTACTCTTCAAGAGCGTATGCCAACTGTACAAGAAGAGCAGTCTCATCTAAAAGTTGAGTTAGGGGAAGCACCAGCGTGGCTCGATAATTTGGCTGAAGAACATACATTTCTAACTAGCAGCATCGTGGTAGAAAAAGCTAGAATGTTAGACATCTGTGGCAAGGATGCTTCAGGATTGATCAATCAAGAAGTTACTGAGAAACTTAGTAGAAGTTCAGAAGTAGGGGTTACTAGTCAACATAGTGCACCTTTTATTAAAAACACACACTATATAAATTTGGAAGATGTAATGGAAGGCACCTATGAGTTTCATGCCTTGATGAAGAATCTGGAGAAGGGGGACAAAATGGTTCAGAACCTTGAACAGACAATTAAGCAGATCCTCACAGATTCTTCATTGAGTAAATCTAGCAATAAAGCTCCTGCTCCAGGAGTATCAAAATTGATCGAAGCTTTTGAGTCAAAGCGGCAACCAGAAGAACAGGAATCTGAAAAAGCTCAGGTAACTGGTGATCTGTCAGAAGCAGATGTTAACGTGAATGGGCAGTTTAGAAGTTTAAAAGGCTTGCTTGAACAGTTACTGTTGAATGCTAGAAGGGCAGGTGTACAATTCAATCATTTAAATGCTGACAGGACAGCGACAAATCAAAGGCTGGAGGAGCTTAATGTCGAGTTTGCTACTCACCAGGACCATATTAGTCTTCTGGAGGTAGAGAGTATTGAGAATAAGATTTCGTTTGAAGCTTTGAAGCACTATTCTTATGAGCTGCAGCACAAAAACCATGAACTTGAACTTCTCTGTGAATCCTTAAAGCTGAGAAATGGTAGTATTGGTGTAGAAAACACGGAGCTCTATCAGAAGCTGAATTTTTGCTTTGCCAGAATAGATGAGCTTGAAATCCAGCTAGAAAGCTTACAGCAGAACTTAAGTAGCATGTTGTCCTCAATGGAAGAACAGTTAGTGGCCTTGCAGGATGAATCTGAAAGAGCAAGGATGCTAGAACATGAATTGACATCATCTATGTCTGAATTTGCTGAAGCAGTTGTAATGCTTGATGATTGTCTACTTAGATCTGGCATTTCTGGAGCTCATTTTGGATTAGATATGACTGAACGCATATCTGGTCCTGTTGATGTGGCTGTAAAGGTTATTGATGACCTGGAGATAAAACTAGAAGCTGCTTATGCAAAGCATGAGTCCACCTTAAACACATATGAGGAATTGAAGCGGAAGTTCAACACTCTGTCTGAGAAGAATGAATTTGCAGCTGCTACAATGCATAAGGTCTATGCTGATTTGACGAAACTGATTACTGAAGCATGTGGATCTATGGAGATAGCCAATCTTGAAGTTGTAACTTTAGCTGTCTCTGATCCTTTCAAGGATGCTAGTTGTGAGAATCTGATGGAGATTGTGCGAAATATTCTTTCTGAGAGGCTCAAACTTCAGTCTGTAATTGATAAGCTACAGTTGGACTTGTCTAGGAAATCAAATGATATGCAGGAACTTACAAAACGAAGCCTTGATTCCACTTCGTTACAAGCGTTAGTTGAAAAGGTTGAGGGTGTTCTAGAACTTGAAAGTGGTGAAATTAGTTTTGATTCTCTTAGTTCATATGTGGCGTTTCTGGTTTCCCAACTTGTTCAGAGGTTTATAGAGACTGAGGAATCAGCTAATCTCATCAGAGAACAGTTAGAGGCCAAGGAGAATGAGTTGATGGAGATCCAGGAGAGTTTGCTGCACCATAAAACTGACTTAAGTGTTCTCAGGGAAAATTTGAGCCAGACAGAGGAGTCCCTTGTGGCTGTACGAGCTGAGTTACAACATAAATCTAATGAAGTTGAACAAACAGATCAGAGGTTATTATCGACTAGAGAGAAGCTTAGCATAGCTGTTGCAAAAGGAAAAGGTTTGATTGTTCAGCGTGATACTGTCAAGCAGTCGTTGGCCGAAACATTTGCTGAACTGCAGAGGTGCACACAGGAATTAAAATTGAAGGACTCGAGGCTTGTGGAAGCCGAAGCAAAACTTAAGACCTATACGGAAGCAGGTGAACGTGTGGAAGCATTAGAATCTGAGCTTTCTTACATCCGAAGCTCAGCTACTGCACTGCGAGAATCTTTTCTTCTCAAAGACTCTCTGCTTCACAGAATTGAAGAAATTTTGGAAGATGTGGATCTCCCAGAGCATTTTCATGCTCGAGATATACTGGAAAAGGTGGAGTGGTTGGCAAGATCAGCTAATGGCAACTCTTTGCACCCCTCTGATTGGGATCAGAAGAGTTCTGATGGAGGTGCGGGATTTGTTCTCTCGGAACCCTGGAGGGAGGATGTACAAACGGTCACAAGTTCTGAGGATGACTTAAGGATCAAGTTTGAGGAGCTCAAAGGGAAATTTTATGGATTGGCTGAAAAGAATGAAATGCTGGAGCTGTCCTTGATGGAAAGAAATACTTTGGTTCAGAGATGGGAAAAATTCCTGGAAAATGTTGATATGCCTCCACAACTACAGCCCATGGAAGTGGAAAACAAGATTGAATGGCTTGCAAGTACAATATCAGAGGCTACTCATGACAGGGATACTCTCCAACAGAAGATTGAGAACCTTGAAGTCTATTGTCGATCAATAAGTGCTGATTTGGAACTCTCACAAAAGCAAGTATGTGATGTCAAGGTAAATCTTCAATCAGTTGTTAATGAGAAGGTGAATATTTCTGAAAGACTGGAAAGTCTGAATGGTGATCATGAGAGTCTTTCTGAGAGAGCCATTCAGCTGGAAGTTGAGAATGAGAATCTGCAGAATCAAGTGAAAGATTTGCATGGAAAATTGGTTGACAAACTCGGGAATGAAGAACATCTTCAGACTATTGAAAGAGACCTATTAAGTTTGAGGTACATGATTAATGATGTTATACAGGAAGATGGCTTGCAGGATTTGGCGTTAGCAAGTAATTCTGAGACCTTGGATGGACTGCTGAGAAAACTGATAGACTATTATAGGAATTTGGTGAAATCTAGTGTGCCACCTGAAACAGATGACATCTACTGTGAAACTCTTCCAGCATGTGCTGATGTTAGAAGCGAAGAGTCATTGGGTACAGATGAAGCAATTTCCCATGGTTACAAGCCTGTATTGACTGATTCTAATCTAGTCGAAAAAACAAGTAGAGACATAGCAGTAGGAGAGACACCTGATGTAACTTCTCTAACAAAAGATCTGGAGGAGGCATTGCATGTTCTAAAGCTGACAAGGGAAGAACGAGATTCGTACATGGAAAAACAACAATCCTTGGTAGCTAAAAATGAGGCACTTGAAAAGAATATAATTGAATTGCGGGAGATTCTTAAACAAGAAGAGCAGAAGTCAGCTTCTGTTAGAGAGAAGTTAAATGTAGCTGTCAGGAAAGGGAAAGCTTTGGTCCAACAAAGGGATAGCCTGAAGCAAACTATTGAGGAGATGAATGCTGAGCTTGGTCGCCTGAAAGTAGAGATTTTAAACCGAGAAGAAATGCTCTTGGAAAATGAAAAGAAATTTAGGGAGTTGGAATCTTACACTGTGAGGATAGAAGCCCTAGAGTCTGAGTGCCAATTGTTGAAAAACCATTTGCAAGAAACAGAAAATATTTTGCAGGAAAGAAGTGGTACATTGAGCATGGCATTGAATGCGTTAAACAGCATTGATATTGGTGATGAATGTGACATAGATGATCCAGTTCTGAAGCTCCAACGGATCTCACAACTGTTTCAGAATATGAGTACAGCCGTGTCTTGTGCTGAGCTGGAGTCGAGGAAATCTAGAAAAGCAGCTGAGTTGCTACTTGCTGAATTGAATGAAGTCCAAGAGAGAAACGATAGTCTGCAAGAGGAGCTATCAAAACGTACATATGAGATCCAGCAACTTTCCAGACAGAAGGATGCAGCGGAGGCTTCAAAAGTTGAAGCCATAGCTCATTTTCAGAATTTATCAGTGGTCGACAGTGAAGAAAAAAAGAAGCTATATGCTCAACTGCTGTCCTTTGGAAATAGTGTGAATTCTCTGAGGAAAATACTTACTGGTACCAACAGTTGCCTAGCTGATATTTTCACCATGGATATTGAGTTTCTGCATCATCTGAAGGCAACTATGGAGTCATGTGCGAAGCAAACTAATACTGATTTCTCTGGCTGGCCTCAACTTAGTACAGAGAATTTTGTAGACAAGGTATTTTAGAATTTCTAACATGGCATACTTACACTTTTTTTCTACCACTGACAGTTCGTAGTATTGTTTATCCCCTTTCTGCTTAGGCAATCTTTCCACGCTTGAATGCTGCTTGGTCTAACATCAACTTGCATGAGATTTCAAGTGGTGGAAACATAACTGAAATTTGTGGTTCTCTCTCAAAAAACCTTGATCAATTTGTGGCCGCTGTTATCCATCTCGAAGAGAATGTAAGCAAGCACTTGGTATCATGGCACGAACAGGTCAACATTGTATCCAACAGCATTGACACCTTTTTCAAGTCAGTAGGAACAGGAACAATCTCAGAAATTGGCGCTCTGGGTGAAAGAATTTCCTTGCTTCATGGAGCATGTGCTAGCGCGTTGGTGGAAATTGAAAGCCGTAAGGCTGAACTGATTGGAAATGACGATTTCAGTATGAGTCTCCATCAAGTAGATAAAGGTTTTTCGTCCATGGAATCTGTCAGGTCCATGGTAAATAGGCTATCGTCAGCTGTTAAGGAGTTTGTTGTAGCTAGTGCTGAGAGTGTGGAGAGAAATGAAAAGGAGATGAAGGTAATGATAGCCAATTTGCAAAGGGAGTTACACGAGAAAGACATCCAAAACGATAGAATGTGTAATGAACTTGTGGGTCAAGTTAAGGAAGCCCAGGCTGGTGCTAAAATCTTTGCAGAAGATCTCCAATCTGCAAGTGCCCGGATGCGTGACATGCAAGACCAGCTGGGAATTTTGGTGCTAGAACGGGATTCTTTGAAGGAGAGAGTAAAAGAGCTCCAAGAAGGGCAGGCTTCACGTTCAGAATTACAGGAGAAGATCACATATCTTAGTGATCTACTAGCTGCGAAAGACCAAGGTCAGTTTTCATTTTAAACCATTTTTTCCACTGCAACATATATAGCTGATACATGATTGGTTGTTGCAGAAATTGAAGCATTAATGCAAGCGCTTGACGAGGAAGAGTCTCAGATGGAGGATCTGAAACACAGGGTTACAGAGTTAGAACAGGAAAAGCAACAGAAAAACCTAGATTTGCAGAAAGCTGAAGCTTCTCGGGGGAAGATTTCCAAGAAGCTGTCAATTACTGTGGATAAATTCGATGAGCTCCATCATCTCTCTGAAAATCTTCTTGCTGAAATCGAGAAACTTCAACAGCAAGTGGAAGACCGGGATATGGAGGTTTCATTCTTACGACAAGAAGTCACTAGGTGCACCAATGAGGCTCTTGCTGCTTCTCAGATGGGCACTAAGAGAGATTCAGAAGAGATCCAAACTGTATTGTCTTGGTTTGACACAATAGCTTCGCTACTTGATCTAGAAGATTCACCTTCCACTGATGCTCGCAGTCGCATAAACTGCTGCATAGAGACATTTGAAAAAAGGATTGTGTCTGTACTATCTGAAATAGAGGAGTTACGGATAATTGGACAAAGCAAGGATGCGTTGCTTGAAGCTGAGAGGAGTAGAGTGGCTGAGCTCAGGCAGAAAGAAGCAACTCTCGAGAAAATCTTACGAGAGAGAGAATCCCAACCAAACATGTCAACAAAGTCCACGCCAGAGATCCTTGAAGTGGAGCCTCTTGTAAGCTTTGTTTCACCATTCCAAATGCTTCAAAAACATATATTTTTCTAATCTGGTGGTTGTTTTTTGTTTGGTATGCAGATAAACAAGTGGACTATGAGTGGAGCATCGATCCCATCTCACATCCGAAGTTTGCGTAAGGGAAACAACGATCAAGTCGCCATTAGTATAGATGCGGATCAAGCTGATCAAAGCAGTAGCTTAGAAGAAGATGATGATAAAGGTAACTAAACCCATTCCTTTTTTTACTTTAGTTAATCATCTACACGTTCTCTTTAACATCCTCGTTGTGATTTTTTTGTTTTTTGTTGCGTTTTTAGCTCATGGTTTCAGATCACTCTCTACGTCAAGAATCATTCCGAGATTCACAAGACCAGTGACTAACATGGTCGATGGTTTATGGTTAGGATCTTCACCATACATAAATATCCTTCGATTAGTAAAATCTGAATTTATGATCTAATAAAAGCCATCTTTTTTTTCTTCTTTTTAGGGTCTCTTGTGACCGGACGCTCATGCGACAACCTGCCTTACGGTTAGGCATCATTATTTACTGGGCGATTTTGCATGCTCTTTTGGCTACTTTCGTGGTCTAACCAAACTTCAAGTTTCGTAAGCTCATTACTGATTTTTTTCCCCCACAAATCAATAGCAATAGCAAAAAATAGCTTCATTTTGTAAAGGTGAAATTTCAATTGTGATTTTATGATATCTTCGCAGCTGGTTTCTCGTTAGGCACTGGCGCAAGTGGTGTATTATTGTTTTCACTATATGTATTTTTTTGTTTTGTTTGGTCTTATATACTGTTTCTAGCTTTATATATAAACCACGCAAAATTGTGGTTTCACCATTATTACTGATCGGAATCACAAACTGCTTGGCTTTACAACTGAATAATAAAAAATGTTTATGCAGTAGCTGTTGAACACGACTAAGTTCTATTTTCCATTTTTTTTTTCGTTCTTTTTCGAAAATACAAGGCAAAATGGACGAAATAAAGATGAGTGCTAAAAAACAAACAAAAGAGATGATACTGTTTTACAACTACAACCTCTATAACTTTTTAACTTTTTTTAGAGTGATTTCAGGCTTTCGCTTACCGTGATTCAGCATTTTACAACTGTTAAAGAAAATACAAACTATGGGCCTGAAAAAGCCGTTATTGAGCCCAATAAATAAAAAAGATTGAGCCCAACCGAGAAAAAAGAATGAGCCCAATTAAGAAAAAAGATTGAGCCCAAATCTATCTTGTCTGTTTTAAGAAATTTCCTTGGGCGGTATTTCTTCAATTTCAGATTCAGGAGCCCTAGGTTGGGCGAAACTGAAACTGAAATACATTTTTCTCTTCTCTCTCAGAGCCGCTTGGGTGCTTTCGCTACTCTTCTCGGTAAGTAGGTGACGCCACGTTTCTTCTCTCTTCTCGTTCTTATTTCTTTTTTTGGCAATGTTTATCCGATCTGTTAAATTTGTCGTTGATGTAGTGACTGTGTACTCGTTGATCCAGAAATTTCCTGTTTATTTCCGCGCTTTATGTTGCAGTAAGGATAGAGAAATTAGATTTCGTTTGTTTCTTTTAGGTACCTCACTTTTCGGATTAATCGTATTTTGGAAAAATAAACGAGTGTTTTGTGCCATCGTAACAGGTTAAGAAATGTCACGTGTGTACGTTGGAAATTTGGATCCGCGAGTTACCGAGCGTGAACTCGAGGATGAGTTCCGTGTCTATGGAGTTATCAGGAGGTACAAATCGATCATATAACCGTACTGCAATTTTAGTACTTTTGATAGAAAATGTATCTTTAATGTTCGATTTACGTGCAGTGTTTGGGTTGCTCGTAGACCACCTGGCTACGCTTTTCTAGATTTCGAGGATCCTAGGGATGCCCGTGATGCCATCCGTGATTTAGATGGTGATGCATCGACATTCTGTTATGTTTTCTTTATTCTTTCAAAGAACTTTTTATTTTTATTTTATTTTACTGGGTGATTATTCAGGCCTTGTATGAATCCTATAAAGCGGACCTATAAGTTGAAATTTGACATGAACTTGTGAAAATGGATAGGCAAGAATGGCTGGAGGGTAGAACAGTCTCACAATCGAGGTGGTGGTGGTGGGGGCGGTCGGGGTGGTGACCGTGGAGGTGATGGTGGTGGTCGTGGTGGTTCTGATTTGAAATGCTATGATTGTGGTGAGCCAGGTCACTTTGCACGTGAATGTCGTAACCGAGGTGGCATGGGAAGGCGTCGCAGCAGGAGCCGGAGTCGCAGTCCAAGATACAGAAGGAGCCCAAGCTATGGACGGAGGTCAAAATTCTATTGAATTTTTTCATTCTTATTAGTTCTAGCTTCTCTGAGCTGATTAATTAAATTTGTCTTGTCTGGCTTCAGGAGTTACAGCCCTCGTGCAAGATCTCCTGCTCCTTCTAGGCGTCGCAGTCCTCCTCTGGTTCGTGGTCGCAGTCCTCCTCCGGTGCGTGGTCGCAGTCCTCCTCCGGTGCGTGGTCGCAGTCCTCCTCCGGTGCGTGGTCGCAGTCCTCCTCCGGTGCGTGGTCGCAGTCCTTCTCCGGTGCGTGGTCGCAGTCCTCCTCCGGTTCTTGGTCGCAGTCCTCCGGTTCGTGGTCGCAGCTACAGTAGATCGCCACCTCCATACAGAGGGCGTGAGGAACTGCCTTATGCTAATGGGTAAAACTTCTTCTGCCTAATCTTTATCTCATAATACATTGTATGATGTTTTTGACATGGAATGATTCTTGATGTTTGACATGGAATGATTCTTGATGTTTGACATGGAATGATTCTTGATGTTTGATCATCGTTTTTAAATGGGGGTGGAGTGGGAGTATCAATCTTTCTTTCACATGCATCTTGATTCATCATATTGCATATGATCCACTGTTCTTGTTTCTGCAGTAATGGGCTCAAAGATAGGCGTGGAAGCCGGAGCTGAGAGTGTATATGCTGGGTAACGAGTTTGTGGGATGATCATGAAGTACTACTTAGCTTTGGAAAAGAAGAAAAGAGGGTGATTACAATCATATATGAATTTTCGATAAGAGAAAAATGTTCAAGGTGGGCTGGAATCGGATAAAGCTTACTACATTTGCATTTGGATATGAAGTGTACGTAGTTGTGTATCTGCCCCATAGGTAAAATACTTTCTAATTCGTACCCTTACTAGTTTCACAAAGACATAAATGTTTCGTTTGGGAAATTTCTGCTAAATGCTATGTGTTGTTTTAACCGTGTCTAAGGTTTCTTCTGGTCTTCTACTTCTACTACTACTACTGCTTCATTGCTTATCTGCTTGCTTCTCTCTATTCTTCTGCTATGAAGCATCTTCTCTGTTTGCTTCTCTACTCTTCTGCCGGCTTGAATATGCTTCTGCGGGCTTGATGTTGCCTTTTCTTGAATTTGAGCTGCATCAGTTGCCATGTATTTGAATGCTGATTCATGGAAGATGTTTGTTATCTTATAGCCCCAGGTTGGAAGCACCTCCTTTCTAAATGTTGTGCACTAGGTTTAACACAGTTTTAGCAATGCGATAATGAATTACTGTCCTTTTTAGCTAGATTATGTGCAAGTATGAAAAGTTAAAGATTAAACAATAATAAGTTCGGTGAGGGTATAAGTGGATACAATTCTTCAAGTTTATGGAATAAGTGGACACCAAACTAGAGCATAATCCTCCATGTATTCGTGGATACAGTCATTGAATAATTGTTCATTTTTTTCATTTAAGTTTATATGCTGTTTGTTTATGTATTTTAAGTTTATCAGCTGCCCCGAATAATATATCTTCGTTTGTATGTTTGAAATTTCTGAGAAATAAAAAAGTCTGAAAATCGGTCTCCTACTGTATAACAAGTATCAATTTAAAAATTTGTACTAATAGTGATATCAAATAGACCCACCTCAATTCATAATTTTGTTACACAAGAACATAATTGATAAAGCTCGATTCATCTCATGACGACTGGGCCCATAAGGACAAAAGGCCCATAAAGACAAAACACGCAGAAGCGTCTGGGCCCATAAACATCTGGGCCTATAAAGACAAAACTCGAAAAAGCGTATGGGCCCATAAAACATTTGGGCCCATAAGAACAAAGACGCAAAAGAGATTAGGCCTATAAGAACAAAAGGCCGAAAAGAATCTGGGCCCGTAAGGACAAAAGGCCCAAAGGAAAGATCAAAAGGCGCAAATGAGACTGGACCCATAACGACGAAAGGCCCACCGAGTTTAGGCCCATAGGACAAAAGGCCGAAAAAAATTGGGCCCATAAAAACAAAAGGCCGAAAAGAGTTGAGGCCCATAAGAACAAAAGGCCGAAAAACATCTTGGTCCATAAGGACGAATGGCCCAAAAGAAAGAACAAGGCACAAATGAGACTGGACCAATAACGACGAAAGGCCCAACGAGTTTAGGCCCATAGGACAAAAGGCCGAAAAATTTTGGGGCCCTTAAAATCAAAAGGCCGAAAAGAGTTGAGGCCCATAAGAACAAAAGGCCGAAAAATATCTTGGCCCATAAGGACGAAAGGCCCAAAGGAAATAACAAAAGGCGCAAAAGAGACTTCGCCCATAAGGACGAAAGGCCCAAAAGAAAGAACAAACGGAGCAAAATAGACTGGGCCCATAAAAACAAAAGGCCCAATGAGTTTGGGCCCATACGGACAAAAGGCCGAAAAGAGTTGGGCTCGTAAAAACAAAAGGCCGAAAAGAGTTGAGCCTATAAGAACAAAAGGCCGAAAAGAATCTTTGCCCAGACGAAAGACCCAAAAGAATCTGGGTCCATTAGGATAAAAAGCCTAAAAATGTTTGGGTACACAAGGAAAAAAGCCCAGAACAGTAGCATTTTGTCCTTATGAGCCCAAACTCTTTTGGGCCTTTTGTTTATAGGCCCAGTTTATTTTTGCGCCTTTTGCGCCGGGTAGATCATTTTCACTTTTTTTAACAATCACAAGGTTAACAATGCAACCCCGAACAGACTTTCTTCTTCTCTCTCCAGTCCTCCTTCCCTTGTCCTCTGAAGCAAGGAGTTCCTGTTCAGGCATCTTAAAATCATGTAAATCTACACCAAGCACACAATAGAGAGACAACGCTGATTAATTACCTCAGTGAAGCAAAAGTCCAACACGACCTGGAGTTAAAACTCCCTGCTTCATAGGGAAGCCTTGCTTACCCACCCATAATCAAGAAAATTTATCCCTTGAACTCCTGCAATAACAGTTCATAAAAACAGTTTCATCGTTTGTTTAAGAGATAGTCATAAGATCAAAGAGACAGATGGAATTCTACCTCGCCCAAAGCATCTCCACTGAATTCTTGAGAGAGCCTCTTGTCGAAAAGAGGACGGCTGCATCATCAACAGACGTGAAACTCAATACTTAGACTACATTGACCATAACACTAAAACTAAAATGCTTTTGTGCAGAAGCAAATGATAGTTTTGTATTAAATATAGAAGAATATTCTACGAATGTTAGCTTTGTATTCAAAATGAATGTAAGGCAAAATCATCGAAAAATTAATGAAAAACAACTGTAACTTAAAAGCTAGAATTATTTACATTAACATCAACATTTAGCTCCGAAAATTTATCTATACTTTGTAGAATTGTTGAGAATGTGATTTATTTGTAATAACGAGATCTATTAAAAGAAATACAAGGAGAATGAAGATGAAAAAGAGAAGAAAGGTATTACAGTTTCTGCTCATCGTCAATCTCGAGCTTCTTCTGGCAACCAGTAGTTGGATTGGCGATGTTTAACTGAAACACAGAAACATGAATTGTTATCAAACGAGAATCAGCAAAAACCTAAGGTCTCCTCGCCGTAACGCATCTTCATTTTTTCAGGTAGACAATATTCACGAGTCGTAAACGACTTCGTCAATCGACGATTAGGGTTTATAGACTTACGAGAAAATCAGGTATTTATACACCTAATAGGTTTATGAGGTATTCGATAAATGGGCCGTTCGGCCCAGTTCTTTTTTAGAATGTTTTTCTTTAAATGAAAACAACTCTTCTTTTTTTTCTTTACACAGATGAAAACATCTAATAAAACAGAAAAATGGTGTATAAGTTCCTCATTCTATGATGGTGGTTCACATTGTACTTACCGTCAACTTACATGTTTAAAACAACAGTCTCAACTCTCAACCACAGTTTACTTTGGTGCAGAACTTAAGCACAGGACTTTCATCTTTCCCCCAAAGAAGTTCCAACTTAAAGGACTCTCCTATCTTTACGCCATTAACTTGACAGAATCCTTTCCAGTCTCTTCCTAGTGCCATTCTTCCCCGTCCGTCGTCTTTCAAAAGACTCACCATCCGGTTTACTCCATCTTGACCCAACAAAGTTATCTTCCCCGGCTTTTTGATGCCATTCGCCCGTGTGAAATGGACCGGAAGCCTCTGCGCAAAAGATTTGATTGAGGCAAAATGATTTACCTTAACAAATCTCTAAGACCTATGAAGTAATAGAGAATCTCAAGACTTTACCAGTTTATTGCTTCTAACAGAGTACAGTGTCATAGTTAATGTCACAAATCTGTTTTGACTTAGCGCAGATGATGAAGCTCCAGGTCTCGAGCAATACTTCCGTTTCTGTATATTCAAACATTCCTTTAAGTTGCTTTTGTCTTTGATGATGTTCTCCTCTTCTTTCTCCTCTTTTACACTGATGTTGTCTATGCTACTCTCTTCTCCGCTGCTAGGATATGTGGAAAGGGAATTTACATCGGTACCTTCTGAACACTCCAAAACCCTTTCTGACAGGCACACACAGAGAACAGGTTTTGCCCCGCTACTAATGAGTTTACACCTGAAGTGATCTCTAGCTTTTAACCCATTATCTTGGCAGAAACTTGTCCATCCTCGTGAGATAACAGTAGTGTTGTTTGATTTGTGGTGTCTCAACAATAAATTCCACTTTCCACCATATTCATTCTTCAGAACCATCTCACAACATCCTTCATTCAAACCATTTGAGTTCGCAAACCCCCTTGGAAGATACTGCCACATGAGGTAATAATAACATCACTTCCAATATCCTTTTTCACAACAGATACAAACCAAAAAGGGTCAATCAATCATCTGCAATCGGATTTTGTACTCACCAGCGCATCCTTGTGTAAGCTTGAAAGTGTGACAGATCCCACGAAAAAAGAATGATCTGACAATGATAATGCGTCTGGTCTATATTCTTCTTTGCACAAACGAATTACAGGGATTCCCGAATTTTGGATCAGTTTGAATGTATAGCGACCTACATTCATCCCATTCGCATTGCAGAATCTTCTCCAGCCATGTTTGAGATAAGTACTGACACCAGATTTGTCATGATCCAAACTTAACTTCCATGATCTTCCCTTTTCGTTAAGAACAACAACCTCACCGTATATTTCGCTCAAACCGTTTAACCTCGCAAAACTAATTGGAACATACTGCAAAACCGTCACAAATTGGCAATTTAATCTCAAAGGCTTGCAAACACAAACTATTAGTATTAGATTTTTGTTTAAAATATAATTTTTATGGGAACTTAACCAGTCTGTCGTCGTTTAGGCTTGAGTGTGAGACATTTGCCACAAAACAAGAATTGTCTGATGAAGAAGAATCTTCTTCTCTCCTCGGATTCTTCTTCGTTGGTTTAGTTTCTGAAACGAAAACAACAAAGGGAAACATCAAAAATTTCTGTATTTTGTCCAGATATTGAGTATATTTCATCAAAAAAGAAAGAAATTATACCGAAATTGTTGTCGTGATGATCTTCGATGTTGTGAGATGCTGTGTATTCAATCTCACAGCAACAGGGTCCAAATGCAGTGACATGAAACACCAAATCTCCTTCGTGTCTGAAAACAATGACATCGCCGATACGAAAATCATGTGCTTTGACGAATTCTTTCCAGCCTTCGGTGAGTCTCCCGCCGTCGTCAATTTTCACTTCACAAGCCGTATATGAAACGTCCGATCTCAATTTCGCCGTTTCCTGTTCGTTTTTTCCTTGGAGATGCTTTGAGAAGAAAGCTACAGGAATGTTCTGCAACAATATGCAGAAGATATTTAAAACCAAACCATCTCTCCCAACAATAAGTAGAAAAAGATAGACAAGGACAAAAACACGATGTGGGGATTGAAGCCAGGAAGAAGAAAGAGTGTACGAGGTGACTGTCGAAACCGGGAAGAAGTGGCTGGAAAAAATGCCGATTGGTTGGAGACTGCAGTGGAATCGCCATTTTAAACACTTCACGAAGAAGAGAACTCAAGAAACCATTCCCACCTTCTTTTTGTGGGTAGGAAGAAAAACCATATATGTTCAGACTTTTTGTCTTCTTCATGGATTTCGACCTTTTGTCTTCTTCATGGATTTCGACCTTTTGTCTTCTTCATGGATTTTGAGGCAACATTAATAGTACAAAGTTGTATGACTTTTTGGTGATTTCTTCCTATATATATGCTTCGTAAACTCAGACTAAAGGACCACGGTTTCAAAGAAAAGAAACAGAAATTTCTACGGCTGAATCAAAAATCATTTATATTTATATTTATAACAAAGATTGTGAAGATTGTGAAGAGAAAGAAGTACTAATGGTTTATGGTATTTTAAATACACGAGACAAGTATTTCCTGTATTGATACACAACAGACCGTGGCAAGCATAATAAAAAAGTTTTATCCAAAAAATTCGGTTTATCAGATAGAAGAAAAAAATTTCGGTTCAATCCAACATTACCAAATATCCAGCTTATCTCTTACTCTGGCTACCCTATCAAACGCTGCCGTATTATACTAGTTCAATCCTACATTGCCAAATACCCAGCTTATCTTATTATCAAGACTGGAAAGACTTACAAGAATGGAGGTATAAATGTGAAGGAAAAACAACAGCAGAGACATAAGTGAAGAAATAAACAACAAAGGAATATACAATAATTTGATGACTAAGAAGAGATCTGAGTTTTGTTTTTTAAGAAACACAACAAAAAAATCAAGGATCTCACTGACATGATCGTCCTTAATAGACAAGGATGATGTAGACTTCCCGGCTTCTACTCGTCCCTTGTCGCAGGATCCATTCCAGTCGAAGGACTATCAGCAAAATATTCTGGATGCTTCACATTCACACCATACTGCAAAATTTATACATATTGGTTGCTGAATTTCCACTACTAGTTTATTAGACGATATGGCAAAATCTTATCTAACCTACACTACTACAAATCACAATATTAGAACCAATTACGCATGTTTCTAAGCTTTAATGTTGTTTATGTGATGCTATATTAGTGGCCAGCCATTTGTATTTACAGTAACATGGTCAATGCCTCATTTGCAGCTTAAGTAAAAACAAAAAGCATCAACATTTTCTTCTCAAAATCCGGACATCTGTGAGTCAATGCTACCACACAAAAAAGCATCAACTTAGAGAAGAAGAAGCATTTACCTCACGCAAAACTTTTGAAAGGTCTTCCATTGTCAATATCAGACGTTTATCCTTTTCAGGAAAAGTAATATTCATGACATAATCCAAAAAGAAAGAGATAACATAATTGCACGCCACAAATGAAAGGGAGCCAGAGGTTACCTTTTGCTGTTTTTTGTCTTTCACAACTGGTGCTGGTCTGGCCTTGCAATGCCTGTATATAAGTCAAAATTTGAATTATTCAGGTGTTTATATTGATAAAGTAAGTTTTTACGACAATCTAGCCTACATATCTTTTATATCATCTATTCAGAAGCTTCTTTTTGTCATTTACACGTCACTACGAGAAAGGGTACTGAAGTATATAGAGAAGGGAACGAAAATTTACTGAAGGGCATCGCTGGCAACATCTGCAACAAACTTTTGTGTAGCCACAGCAACTAGCCTTATTCTGGCAAACAAGTAAACAAAAAATCAGTACTAGCTGGCAAGAATATACACAGGAAAAGATTATAAAATGAGGACCAAAACCATCAACTCAAAATACCAATGCTAAGCATTCTCATTATTCTGAGCATACAATTTGATGTTTACATATCAAGTGCCAGCCTATTTCAGTGCCCGTCCAACAAGAACTTTTTTATCGTATCATTCGACAGGAAATGTAAATAAAGCAAGCCTAGGACGTCTGAGTTGCTTTAAACCAGGACATCTGGTAAACCATTCGAAACCCCAATCGTGATTCTGATACTAGAAAAGCATCACATACAAACAAGGACAGAAGTACCTACAGTCGAACGTCGGGGCACTGAAACCCACTCTTAGCCAAGTAGTGCTCCACTAAATCATCAGGGATCTGGGAAAAAAAGAACAGCAGAACTCAGTCCTTACCCAGAGTTCAATAATTGTAGAACTGGAAAAAAGATACAATAAGTACAACGAAAAGTCTACAGTGGGAGTATAATCCATCAGAGAAGCAAGGAACTCCGTAAGAGCAGAGTCATCTTCATGCTTTGCCTCGCCAGATTGTTGGCCATGATTCATCTCTGCCAGACTCCAACCACCTGAGCGGTCCTGGCCAGCACCTTTAAGTATAGGATTTTAGTACCTCTAAATTTGCTGAAAGAGAATTTGGATATGGGAAATCAACATAGTTAGTCTAGAACTAGCAACAAACACAAATTAGAAACTTAAGCAAAACTTCTAAAAAGAATGATTCATTAATACCAACGCCCAAGAACTTGTTAGTGATTATACAAGACAAGAGACTTTACTACAGAAAAATTTCCACTTCAATCTACGTGGTTGAATGTCTTGATTTTCAAACTACTAATCTCTATTCAAGATTTCTTTTCTTCTGAAACTATAGTTGGTAAGAGAATAACTATTCCTGAATCCTGATCATTGTGTTAGAAAAATCATACCAATTTTGAACGACCTGAAGCATACAGTAAGAGACTTTTATTTTCAGAAATTCATCAAGAACAGAAAGTTGGATTCATGATTAAAATTCGATAACACACAACATTTCTACGGAGAAGACAAACTTGAACTGAAATCGAAACTATTGATACAGAAACCTTGATAAAGTAAACGAAAGTGCGGACCAAAAAGAAGCCGTAACGTGAAAAAGCAGAGATTTGAGTGGAGACGAGGCTATCCAATGCTAAAGAAGAGTGACGGATTTTGGCCGGAAGAAGAATCGATCGGAGATTCCACCTCTGGGTCCCGGATGTAACCCTAATTCTCCGGCTGGTCCAATTCGAAGAAATGTCCACCGGTTGGATTTAAGAGTTATAGAATCATGAGATGGGCTAATGGGCCTTAACAATTAAACTAAATATAATTAAAAAATTATTTTTCATTTAAATGAACAATATGTTCCACTTCAAACTTTTATTCAATTTAGTAAGAAAAGTTATGTTCGGTTCTAAACCGTCAAAAGTTATGATTATGGTAGTTAATAATAGCGATTATACATTATGTCATGTATCGTAATTTTTTTAAATATCGATTAAAACATCGATACGATTAAAATATACGATCAATCGGTAGCATAATCGCTGGTGACAGACAAACGAAAAACATATTTTATAGTCGTAACTGTAATATTGATTGTAACCACAACCGCCGATAACAAATAAACGAACAAAACTAAACTTTTAATTTGTTTAGACTGTTTTAGTAAAAAGAGGTGAAGGGATAATCAGTCTGATCTAAGTGACCGAACAAAGATCTTCATGGTAGATTATTTTGTTTGTTTATTGAATCTACATTTTATATAGGGCAAATGTCTAAAATAGCACATTTCTAAGTTTTTGTTCCAAAAATAGCATCATTAGTTTAAATTTCCAATATTAACACAAATTTAAGATTAAAATGCATTAAAACTATATTTTAATAGAAAAAAATTAAACCCTAAATTGGAAATAATGAACCCAAATACAATACTTTAAATTTATGTATAATTTATTTAATTTATTTAGAATAAATAAGTATTTTCACATAAGTATTTGTGCTATTTTTGGGAATTTAATTTTATGATGCTAGATTTGGAAGAAAAACTTTAAAAGGTGTTATTTTAGGGTATTACTCTTTTATATATACAATTTTCTTATGCTTATAAATTATAAAATATATACATATAGCTAGTGATATAGATGTCTGAATTTGATTTTTCAAAGACAGGCTTTAATAATGTTTGAGCTTAAACCTACATACAAAGTCTCAATTAAAGCGAAGGATATATATTTAGCCCTTTGATATTTTATACTTTTCAAGACAAAGTGTGTATTATTAGCAGATGAACAATCTCTTTTCAGCTCGTTGTTCAAACTTGTTATAGGATATTTGTAAGAAGACGACGCCTTCACACAATACAAAACCACCCATATTTACGTGTAAATTTTATATATTTTGGCGTTTAATATAACAAGTGATTATACAATTAAACAGTTTCACTTTAGTGTGTCTGAACATTCGCTAGCCGACGAACTAACACATATGACAAATCCAATGTAACTTCAACCCTACCGAGTGTACTAAGTCCAGAATAACTTCAACCCTACCGAGTGTACTAAGTCCAGAATAATATTGTCTATACCAAAATTCGAATCAATCTCTACTGAGTTATTAAACTATTTAAGCTTTCAAAGTTAATGTTTGATTTGAGAGAATAATATGATCTTATCCATATCTTATAATGCAAAAAATGGAAACATCACTCTACGTGGAAAAGAGAAGAGAGACATGAATATAAGTCAAATCAAAGCACCAAAAGCTGTTGAGATATGAAATTTTGGAGGTGAAGAAGAAAAACAAAATGAGATTGTTAGCACTTTACCCCACACTATCTCTCAAAATATCTTTATTCGCTTTTATTATCGTGAAAACATCGTCATATTCCACTATACCCCAAATCTAATATGCTTTTTTCACTATGTCCTGATTAGCTACAAACCTACATTATAATATAAAATATATTAAAATTTCGATGTGAGCAGATATAATACATACACTAGATTCATACCCACGCCATATGTGGGGAAAAATATTCGTAAATTATATTTGATTAGTAAATATAAATTAAATATTTATATAATTTTTATTTTTATTTAAAATTACTTTTAACATTAATTTTTTGTATATACAAATTAAGAAAAGAAAAATAATTATTTTTTACAAATTTAATAGTATTTTTTTGTTCATTTAATAAAATCTATTAACTATATAACCAAATTAATAACAATGATATACTTGTAATTATTCTAATAAGTTAAACTCATTTATATATTTATTTGAAATTTACTTTAGTGATGACACGTCAGCATGATATTTCTATTAATAACACGTTAGAGTAAAGTTATTTTATTAAAATGTTTCTCAAATAATGTATTAGAAATTATGGTAGTAAATTAAATCTATTTATATTTATTTAAAATTATTTATAAATTAACGTATAAAAAATTTAAAGAAATAAAAAGTATTGTTTTTGTAAATGTAATAGTTTTTTTGGTTAGTTAGATAAATTATATTTATTTTCTAACCAAATTAATATCAGTTGCATGTATTGTAATTATTCTAGTAAGTTAAACCCTTTTATATATTTAAGCTGAAATTCCATATGGTATTGACACGTGCATGATATTTTTTGTTATTAATACGTCAGGATAAAATTATTTTATTAAAAAGTTTCTCAAATAATATATTAGGAATTTTAGAGAAAATAGTATATAAGAGAATTGTCACTTTCTTTGTCTCCAAGTTGCATATACGGTAATACCTATAAATACCTCTTTGTACCTTCTCATTTGCTTCGTATTTAGCTTCCTCATTTCTACATTAAGTGAGAAACACACAAAAATTTAGAGAAAAATAATTTCCAAACAACAAATCAGATCGCAAAGAAAAAGCAAATGAGATCGGTAGTCGTTCAATCACCGTGGCACTCGCCAGTTCCTTACCTTTTCGGCGGTTTAGCGGCTATGCTTGGATTCATCGCCTTCGCTCTTCTCATCCTCGCTTACTCCTACTGGCGCCTGTCTTCCGCCGGCGAAGAAGATAATCAGAACGGCGGAGAAGTCGACGAAGAGAAAGAGAGACGGTCTGGAGTTAAGGTGGCGAACGGAGACTACGAGGAGAAATTTCTAGTAATAATGGCCGGAGAAGACTTGCCAAGGTTTCTTGCGACAAAAAAGTGTACGTGTGGTGGTCACGAGGGTAAAATGGTAATTTCAAAAGAAGAAAGTGTTGTTGGAGAGAAAATGAAGGAAACTGAATGAGCTTCTTTGTTCTTCGAAGAAATCTTCTTTTTTTAGAGTTTTCTAGAGATTTTTTTTCCTGCTTAATTATGGTTCCCAAGAATGTAAATTTACTATAGAGTAACATTTTTGGTTTTACTTGTTCTGTGTTATGTTTTATCTTTAGCTATATTACATCCTTTATTCCAAATTTTGTAACTCTGAGGAAAGTTTTGATCACTTGAGCATTCGATCGTTTCAACCAATATCCCTACATTTTTATGAACAAATAACTTTGTAAAGTGTAATCTCAAATGCTAATTAATAGACATAAAAAGTTGTTAAAATTTATGACTTCATTCGAAAAATAGACAGTAACGTAAAGTGAGAAATAGACACAAACAAATAATTTAACCATTAGAAGCTTTTCTTTAACAAAAAAACCATTAGAAGCTTTCAAAAAATGTTTTTATAGGATGAGAAGTTGGAATCATTTTCACACTTTCAAAAAAAAACTATGATAACAAACCATTTTTTCCGTTTCATATTAAATTTCATTTGTATTTATATCTCAAATTAAATGTTGTTTTAACAAGCGCATTAATTAACAGAGGAAAACAATTAAGTAAATCATTTTCTCTTGCGTATCAAAAAAGTTACCTATTATTATTGTGTCAAAAAGTTAGCAAAATAAGACACGCGTCACATAGAGGATTGGTTGAGTCAGTTTAATAAAAAAAGAATAGATTCTATTTTGACATTTTTTACACCGTTTAGCTGTTCTTCTAGGCGCCGAGTAGCCGCTGTGAACAATTTGAGAAAAAAGTAATTTGCAGAACTGAATATTTTTCTTAAGTGATAAAACAACCCTTCGACATATACATTTTACTTATAGAGTTCTTAAGACATTTGAAAAACCTACACAAAGATTTTAGCCTATTACATCATGTCAAGTGTCTTCTATTCACTAGTCTTCAACTGGCTGAAGTAATTCAAACTGGTTGCTGACTTGTACGATGTTTACAGGATATGGGTCAGCTGAACTCTTGTCTTTTGTGATGTTGCAGACTGTTTGGTACAGGTGTCCTTTGCTGTATTCCAGCAGGAGCTGTCGCTGAAAATCTTCTGGGCTTCGTAATGTGTTTGTCTGGCCCATAACCATCTTCTTCAACCGTGGATGTAGGAGATGCTCCTCCTCTGTTTTCGTTGTCTGTTTTCGTTGTCTGAAGTTGTTGATTCTATCAGCCCCGTCTACTTAAAATATCAGAACATTATGCGATTTCAATTTGGTAGAAATACCTAAAAGACTGAAATTCATCATCCTCTTGGTGTCTCAGATAATAATGATTGGACAATAAGTGTACCATTAGCTGATTCGGAGGGCTTAACTAGGACTCAGGACCTGACTCTATGAAATTTTATCATATTTCAGTGCTAAAAAACGAGCTAATTGTACAAGTAGCATTACGTTGTCCATTTCCACGTAAACAAAAATAAAAAAGTATTTATATGATTAGTTATCAGTTCTAAATTTTATATATAATCTAAATCAGTTGTACTAAATCAATATAGAACGTACTGAGCATAAATCAATAATATGATTGCTACAAAGTATAAATATAAAATTTATATAAAACAATGCTTTATACTCAGCAATAATATTATAATATTCTATTTTGTTATATTAATTATATAAATTAATATCTGCCGAGTAACCAATTTATAACAACACACAAAGGAGAAAGGAAACAGAAAAAAGCGTTGGTGTGAGAGTTTAGTCTATATATTCGTGAAAAACTTCGACATTTTTAAAACAATATATATAATATATGTAAGCTCCCAGAATCATTGGTGTGTTTTGGGTGAAATCTGAAATAGCGAAATCCAAAAGGACTGTTACCATGTTAAAACTAGGTTGATGAGGCAGCAGAGCTTCGGTCAGGTAAGATACCGTGATCGATTGAGATACTGTTGTTGCTACTCCCACCTACTCCTGTTTGGTCTGAAAAGAAACGTACCACGACACAAGTTATGTTGTCTGCACTTCCTCTTTGGTAAGCTTCCATCATCAGTCTCTTTGCACCTTCCTCGGGATCTTCTATCGTCTTGATCATGCCTACGGCTTCCTGATAATAAGATTTGAACAGTTATGTGTCTTCAAGCCTGAGGATTGGGAATGCTAATAAAAAGATTTCTTCAAAGGGAAGTTTAGCAATCAAACCGATTCTTCCTACCTCGTTAGATACAACGTCCCAAAGACCATCACTTGCAAGAATTAGAAACTCCAGAGAGCTATCGACTTTTTCCTCCTGAAATGTCCATATACAGTATGTGAGTTCATTCTAGAAAATAGTATACGATGTGAGCATAAGACAAACCACAAATACTCACTCCCACACCTCCGTAGTCAACTTTATCTTAACATCCCATGTGGGTCTAACTAAATTATTAATAGTAAACTGTCGTTTCCTTAATACTGGATGAGATTTGGTGCAAAGTCCATACCTGTATCTCCGGATCAGCAACAACATACTGCTTCAACAGCCTATCACCAAATGCACGAGAAACAGCAAGAACTCCTCCAACTCTCCAAGTCCCTTTTCGTATAATTCCAGTTAATCAAATGATATATTAACACAATTTAGAAGAAATTTTTCCATTAATTTTTTCTTACCAGCCCACATGACAAATCCTCCTGCATCCTCAATTCGTTGCCGTTCATCACTTTGATCAGGCTTGTGATCACGGGATACAGCGATAGCTTTGACAGAAGAATCGAATTAAATTAGTACCATCCAAAACAATATGATTTACAATTTCCTCCTAACGCCCCAATCAATGTCTCGTCACAACTCATCGCAGATTTTCATAAAGAAGTACTATCATGTGATCGTAACTACATGGGCTAAGTTATGATGACTCAAAGAAGTGCATATAGTATCTGAGACCTATTTATCCCCTCAATTCGTAATGACCTCGTGGAACCATTTGGTATAATGCACTTAGAAATGTCTTCTAGTTTTCATTCACCCTCCCCAGTCCCCCCTCCCAAAAAAAATTGAACAAGCCTTACCATTTCCACCTCTGCATATGACGGCCCTAGAGTCCCCTACATTTGCTACAAGTAAACGGTCACCAACTAAGATGGCTGTTGACGCTGTTGAACCAGCATCTCTGTTCTGGCTATTTTCTGATTTAAGAAACTCCGAGTCTGTTTGGTTGTATGCATCAGCTGAAATGAAAAGCAAGCAAATAGCCAGAAGGACAAATTAGGCTTTCCCTCGCTCGGTCTATCTAATGAATCATCTGGCTATCAAGATAAAAAGTGAAAACAACCTATGGCTGCTGTTGTATCAGAGATGAACTTTGGATGCCTGATCAGGTTACTGAACAAATTGTGCTTCACATATTCAGCTGCACGTGCACCTCCATGTCCTGGAAACAAGCATTAGATTACATCACTATCCTGCCCTCTTTACAGCACCTTAACATGTAAAAAGTAAGTAAAGACCACAAATGCTAATGATTATCCAGTAACTTGAACTGCTTAAATATCATATGCAAGGCTATTATTTGATCAGTAGAAGACAATGAATTATGGTTCTTATGTATCACGAGAAACAGAATTTTACTAAATATCCTGAGTTATATGTCTATTTCTACATAATGATAAATAATCTACAATTCTGCATATGCTTCAAACCTAGGATGATAAAATATTACATGAAACATATGGCCACCAACACATTAGGCCTTGTATATTAAAGAGACAATACCGTCAAAGACTCCAAATAGACCAACTATTTCTCCTTCAACACCATCGATTCTAGTCTCATAGAAGTCCTCCATTGAAGATCTTTTACCGGGAGAGCTTGCATATCCATAGCTGAACTTCCCGTTCTGACTGTACATATTGAGGATATGAAAATTGTCACATTAAATTTACAGCAGCAGCAGCATCTACAGTTAAAGGCCTTACTAGCCTCATAGCTATTTTCTAAAAAGAAAAAGGTATAAGACAAACTTTTTACGTATGATATTGAAGCACTGTAAAATATCTAAAATATCTGGCTAGGAATGATGTCATTGCCTTAACATATAATCATGTGTCTAAAAACGATTTCTATGCTCCAGGAGTAACATGTTTTTTCGAGATATTATTACCAATACACACAATAAACCCCTAAGCCACATCCATAAAATAGACGAAGTTGCAATAAAGATAACTATAACACCAGAGTTCGTAGAAGAACTTAGCCGAGACAAGGTTTAATTCAGAAGGATGGATAACTAAGATATGATTCTCCCAAAATAAGAGAGAAAGTTGTAAAATATGTAAACCCTTCACTCCAAAATTTTCCAAATCTAGCGATAAAACGACCAGCTGAAAAGCTAAGCAGGGTTTGATTATATGCAGTTTATAATTTTTTATTGCATTCCTAATGTTAAAACGTATAAAAAACACATAGATATGATAAAGCTGGGCAAAGGAAAAAAGTTAACCTGAGGCCGCCACCACTAACAGGTCCATCGTCGGCGTGAACCTGGCTCGAAGAAGACAATACAGAATTAAGATATCCCATACCTCCGCAGAAAAGTCTCAAACACCAGGCCTCTTATCTTAATCGGATCAAACCAAAGATCGAATTCAATTTTGAAGCTGATCCAGCTTTAATTTCCACCAATCAAACCCTAAAAACGACGAAAACATGTAAACAATATGTCACGAATCACCAAATTGCTCAGCAGGTAAGTAATGGAAATCAAGTCCTGCTTAACTATAAAGCCAACATAACTACGTACAACACACAGAATAGCCAGATAAACAGAATTATTAACGGATCGAGCACAAAAGACAGTACGATCAGGGGGGGAAATCGATCAGATCGGAAAGTGACGAAATGAGGAAAAAGAGTAGCTGTGCATACCAGACGAAGATGAAGAAGAAACGGAAAATTTCAGATTTGCCGATAAACACAGCCAGATTTTTAGATTAAGCGGCCGACAAGATTCAGGATCCTCTACAATCGCTCCGGTCTTCGTTTCTCACAAACTGGAGAAAAGGAAGAATGACGAAGAAAAGTACCATTTGAATCTGATATCTATATGGAACTATTGATTATCTACTTTTCTTTTTTCATCGCTTATTAATAATAATGATTAAATTACGCTTATCTCCTAATATTATAAACAAAGAGAAACCGCATGGGTCTACAATCCAAGTCTATCTAACTGGATGTCGCCACGTGGCTACCATGCAGATGAGGATCTACGTTGATTAAGACGGGCCTTTTCCACGTAAAACATTTTTTTTTTGTTACAATTGAAGCAGAAATGATATGAATTATTCAATAATCGAAGTCGTCGATTTGCTTTATTTTTGAAAGAATATAACAATGAAGTTGTCTATTATCTCACGTCCTCTGTACTACAGCGTCAAACCAAAAGTCACTGTAAATAATTAACTTTGGTTTGCCAGCGGTTTAATGTATATTCCAATATGGTTATCTTTGGTTTCAATATGGTTATCTTTGGTTTGGGTAAGTTGTTATGTTAAGATTGTGAACAGATCTGTAATCGTCCTGAAACATCTTAGTAGTATAAAATGAAATCCGACATTTATTTCACGTGTCATTGCATGCCAGAGAACTTGAAGAAGAAAAAGTGTCAACTTCCTTGAAGTTTGCTGTTTGGATCAACATAACTACACATTTATTTCTAAAACAATATTTTCGACACATTTTTATGATTCACTTTTCTTCAATATCACAAGAAAACAGAAAATCCCACTACTGGGGTTGTTTTCCACCTTGACGATTAAGGAGTCAAGAGAAAGAAAAAAAAGATGTCAACCATTGGAATGGAGAGGAGGTTCATGCTCAGTGTCTCGTAAGGGTATCCGCTTATGCTTCCTCTTTCTCTTCTATTTCATCAATGTCATCGAGTGGAATTTCTTCACTATCATGTGTAGGAAAATCTACAATACACAACAAGACATGTTTGACTCATGGCATTGCACTAAACTTCTGTCATTGGTGCTTGATGCAGTTCTATTATGACAAGGCAGATTACAGCCAACGAGCCAAGAAATATGTCTGACTCAAACGGTATACCAAGTCCTCGATTACCAAAAAAAGCCATGGTCATACCTGATGGAGCCTGTGAAGCTGGGATATCAGCTCTATCTCCTGTTACTGGTGATGAATCAAGAAGATATGGGAGTCCAAGGAGTTCTAACAAAGACAGTGTCTGTGGATTCCGCAGGATCTCTACATAATTCCAGAAGAGTAAAAGACTTTTAACTGAAATTTTACATCTACTTTACATCCTAATAGATCTCAACGTTTTATTCATCAACTTTACATAATCGTTACATTAGTACTTACCAGCTATGGAATCAAAGATACGTTCTGATGGGTTATATGCAGGGACTGTCCTTGCAAACTCAAAAGGTTTAAATTGCCTTTTTTCTAGCTTCTTCCTTACCCACTCACGGCTCTCTTGTGTATCCATTTCAGCAGCGCTATTTTCTCAAAACAATAGGTAAGTAGGTGGAAAAATAAACATGTCTTAGTAGGTAGTTTGCTTGCTCAAGATAGCAGACCTGAAATTTGTGTATCTCCTGGTCAGCGGAAAAATAGAATTGAAATTTCGTGTTATTGCTAGCCATTCTTCATCGTATAAGACCTCAAAATGTCCAGGCTCTGATTCGATTTCGATAATCTATGAACATCCTAAGAAATTATAAGATATCCTTTGTCTCGAAAAAAAAAACAAAGCATAAGGTGGACAGGTTGGGCGAAGAACCTGGAGAAACTTTTTCCCTGGAAGGCACTTATCGAGGGCAAGAAACTTTGTTACTGAGTCATCATCACCGTGTTGAACAACAGCAGCAAATTTGCAGTGTAAGTGAGCTGAAAACCAATACCGAGGCTTTAGTTTTTCCAGCAGTAGAGCCGCTGGTTTACTTCCAAGAGTCCTGTCCTCGATCTGTAACAAATACAATCCAATTAATTTGCAACCATCTCAAAACCAAAATGAAGAAACAGTTTGCCAAATTTATCACTTTTTACCTCTTGTCGAAAGTATGGTTTTTGCCGAATAAGTGCTTCTGAGTCTCCATAATCAGTAATTCCAACAGGCCAGTCGTGTGAGAGAAATATATCAAGCGGTTCTTCAAGTTGCATCAACTTCTGGACATCATACTCACGAACATGATAGACTGATCTGATGGTGCTTTCATTATATGGCGGCCGCTCAAAATGTCCTACTCACAAAAATGACTGATTTAACCTTATTGAAAAACATCAGCAAATACTGATCCCCAGTCTGAGCATATTCAATAAAGACATAACTCAGAAGTCCACGTTCCTTCTATTTGAAAACCTGGAATTTGCTTCTTTATCTGATAGATTAAGAAGAAACAAAGTGAACAAACCTGAGCGGTAATGTCGCTCATTGTAAATACCCGAGAGGCCTCCAATTCGCACATTACCAAACTTCACAACCCCGGCATAACCCATAAAGTAAATATTGGTGGCAGCCCAACCCCCATAATACCTAGAGCAGCAACCATCATGACCAAATATTGAGCTCAGAATCCTAATCAAGACAGAGTACAATAGTAGCAAACTTACAATTCCCACAAGTAGTTTGAAGCCTCATGATTCCCACCGATGAAAATAGTTGGAATCGGGGCAACTTCTTGGCCGGAGTAGTACTTCCAGAAAGATTTCATCTCTCTGTATTTTCTAGGTACATTAAGGCTATCCATGTCTTTCTCATTTCTGACAGCCTAATTTTTTTAGCCAAAAGGAATTTTTCATACCAAAGAAGCAGGATCGAATGTATTTTTTTCCTAATTTTGTACGGTTACCTGGAAATCACCGCAGCAGAGGAGGAGATCGACTTTGGTGTTGTGAATCTGTTCATGATGTTGAATTGTTCTGTATACATTGTCAAGATCTCCATGCATACAACCTTCAATAGCAATCTTCATCTCTCTCAGATTTACCTCTCTGGATTCTTAGGGCTCATGAATGATACGAGCTCAACTTTGATGCTCCTGAGTTGAAATAAGAAGCAAAAACACTTAGAGGAAAAAGAGGAGAAAAACCCAATACCTAACTCCAGAAGAAAATCCCACCCCAAATACAACGTCGTTCCTCAACATTAGAATTCTTTTTAATTCATCAAAAGATATACAAAACATGGGAACGGACATAATTCCTAGCAGAAATCAGAAACTGTACGAGTTTTATGATAACCAGTTACGAACATCACCGGAACAAAAGAGGATTACCTTACAGACCAGAAGAACTAAACATCATAGCTATATGAGAGCAAAAGCGGAAGAAAACAGAGGAAAGACTGAACATTTACATATCCCCATTAATTAAAAATCGTGCTTACTGTGTCAGAAGCCATATTTACAGGCTTACAGCAACCAGACAGGAGGTCAAAAGAGAACAAAAAAAAAACAAGCTACAACAACAGTGGAGTAAGGGGATTAATTCTCTGCACATTGTAATGATAAACTCATCAAAGTTTAAAACTTTATCAAAATTGGCATTACTAACACACCTAAAACAAGATACAGACAACTACAGTCAGGACGATACTTAGAGAGTAACACTTTCAACAAGCAAAGCGCTTAAAAACTAAGATCAAACGCAAAATTGAATTCGTACAGATCAATATCTCACGCGAAACGAACAAACGCTTAGTGGGTTTCTCCTGAATAAATGATCAAAACCTCGCGCTGTTTCGAACCGAAGAAAAGAACGCGAGACTTCGAAGAAGAATCATCGGCGGTGATGGAAGGCTACATAGGCAATACCTTAGTTGGAAATAAAATTGGGTATGGCCCATATCATTTATTGGGCCAACAAGCCCACTAAACCGTTTTCCACTTTTTCATTCATAAACAGAGGACAAAAGTACATGGGACAGTAGAAGAGAGAAGATGCAAATTGTCGATTTATTTAAAGCCAAGTGATAACATATGACATTGAGTTCATTCTTGACATTAATTTCAGCTAGCCAAACTGATACTCATTGATTTAAATTATGTAAAAATGAAATAAATTGATGTGAGATCATACATTTTGTATCTCTATTTGCGAAAGATGTTAAAATTTATAAAATAAAGCATGTGAAAGACATGGTTCTCCGTTTTTAGTTTTCACACGATGCGTGCCTTTTCTTGTTGCTTTTTATTTTCTTGCGCACTGATAATAATAATAAGATAGAGAAAACCGGTGGACAATTGTTACTTTGTTAGAGTGAAGAAACACACACGTGAAACACGCAGCAGAAAAGCCAACGTTGATTCTTATGTTTTCTTTTTCTACTTAAAACTTTTATTTGAATACTAATAGTTTACTATTGGTTTGTTTATTTTGATCTTTTAGAAATGTGTATAGAATTTAAAATTCATTTAAAAATCCATATATGATTTAGAAATCCATATAAATTTAAGTGATATAAACATTTATCATGTAAATTTCAATTAATAATTGTAATTTGTATGTTTTTCTGATTTAAGTTTTTTAGTATTGAATAACATTTGATTTTAATAAAAATTTAATATACATGTAATCAATAACATAAAATTTTGATTAAAAAGTTTAAATAATTGATTCAATAACACATAATTTTGTATAAAATATTAAAAAGTTTAAATGCATAAGAAATAGTTCATGCTAAATTTATATGTATGAAAAACAAAACATAATAACAATACAAATTTGAAGTAAACATTTTAATGTTGCTTTTTAATTTTTTATAATGCTCATAATCTTATTTTATTTTAAAATATGTGCACACAAAAATTACACACACAAACGAATTTTGAATTTCGCATAATAGTTTTCCTAATAGTTATAATTGATTTTAATCAAATTTGTATTCATTTTATTATATAGTTATTTGACAATATTGTAGTTTGAAAGTTGAAACTAATGTGTACACGATATTTACATTTATACATAAATAAATTGATTGATTGGTTAGTTGGATTTTGGTAGAAATGCCCATTAGAATATTCGGATAAGTTTTGGTTTAGAGAAAGAAAGCAACCTTCTTCTCATATAAAAGAAATAAACAAAAACAACTAAACTCCATTTTCATCCTCCGAATCCATTCACTCTCCTATCTTCTGTGGCTGCAATCTCTTCCCCTCCATTTATTTAGCGAAACGCTTGCTCAATTCATGGCGTGTAGTTCCTCCACTAATTGAATCCCTCTATCTCCTGATTTCTATCTATCAAGTATGCAAACCCCTTCAACTGTAACCCAAGAATCAGCAGCAACGCCCTTTGATTTCTTCACAAGGCTGAGCGGTTTAGCTTCTAGAAATCGATCTCAGTGTTCGAATTCGGATGGGTACACTCTCTCAGCGTCAAATGCCTTGTATTTCAATGGTTTCCGGACTTTACCTGCCCAAAGGTCGCGTAAAACCCTAGCCTCCCTAAGCTTGAACACTAAGAGCAGTGTGGGTTCGAGCCTGCGTAGTTTTATCAGTGATTTCAACAGCTTTATTAGGTTTCACTGCGAGAAGGTGGTTCCGGACAGCTTCGCCTCAGTCGGAGGAGTCGGGTTATCGAGCGATGAGAATGGGGTTAGGGAAGACGGAAATGGTGGGGTTTTGGGTGAGGAGGGCTTGCCCTTAAATGAGGTGGAAGCTGATCGGCCGAAGAAAGTGTTGATTTTGATGAGTGATACTGGTGGTGGCCACAGAGCTTCTGCGGAAGCCATTAAAGCTGCCTTTAACCAAGAGTTTGGGGATGAATACCAGGTTCGTATTGAATTCCTTTCAGCTTTTGGTACAGTCACGATTTGATAGTCATAGCTAGTTGTCATTTTGGGATTCTTACAATTTTTTTATACAAACTGAAGCATCTTTTGGCTTATAAGACAATGCGGTAACCTGGAGAATCTCTATAGCTTTACCTTCTTCCTAATTTTTGAGTTTTAAGAAATTCCAGAATCTCGTTTTCGCTGTGGTCAGATTTAAAGTTTTTTTTCTTGAATATATGTATCTGGTGGAAAAGTTTTTTTGTTAACTGTTTGGATCATGTAAGAAGTAACTATGGATTTGACATTGAGTTACATTCACTTGTCCAGCTGAGGCATGCATAATTGACTCTAAACCAGATTTGATTTCTTGAAGCAGTAGTGGTGCTAGTTTTCATATAATAGGCGACCGAACAATCAACTTTACATAGAAAGTCTAAATTTTTCTACATTGCGTTGTATGAGCCGTTATTGATTTTGTTCAGTATATTAAGAGTGCTTGCGCAGGTGTTTATTACGGACTTGTGGACAGATCACACACCATGGCCGTTCAACCAGCTTCCCAGGAGCTACAATTTTCTGGTGAAACATGGAACTCTGTGGAAAATGACTTATTATGGTACAGCTCCACGCGTTATTCATCAATCTAATTTTGCAGCAACTTCAACTTTTATTGCCAGGTGAGGCTTAAGGTCTATAGTTTGGTTACACCTTCGAACTAATTCATTTGTCTATTCCAACTTTAATCATAAGGATATTTGATAAAGAGTTGTACTGTGTAAATGTGAGAGAGGGGCATCATATTTATCCATTAATGGTTATTGCTTCTCTTTTGGGATTCTATCATGTTTTTTGTTGTTCAATCTGATACCATTGTTTTAACACTTACAGGGAAATTGCCCAAGGCTTAATGAAATATCAACCAGACATTATAATTAGTGTTCATCCGCTGATGCAACATGTCCCACTTCGTGTCCTAAGATCAAAAGGCTTGCTTAAGAAAGTTGTTTTCACGACTGTAATTACAGACTTGAGCACTTGCCATCCCACATGGTTAGCCTATTTACAAAATATGTCATGTTTAGACATTCTATTGGGTTCTTTTGTAAAGATATATTTACATGATGCTTGTTTTGATGTTTAGGTTTCATAAGCTTGTAACGAGATGCTATTGCCCATCAACAGAAGTGGCAAAAAGGGCGCAGAAAGCAGGACTTGAAGCATCACAAATCAAAGTTTACGGCCTTCCTGTTCGACCTTCCTTTGTGAAACCAGTTCGCCCAAAGGTCGGTTTCTGTAAAAATTCATTTCTTGCATGTTCTTTGTTGTTTCAAACATTTCCGAATTCAATAGTATCTTTTGGAAAAATCACAGATTGAATTAAGAAGGGAACTAGGAATGGATGAGAATCTTCCAGCTGTATTGTTAATGGGTGGAGGAGAAGGGATGGGTCCCATCGAGGCAACAGCAAGAGCACTTGAAGATGCTTTGTATAATGAGAGTCTTGGTGAAGCAGTTGGTCAGGTTCTTGTAATCTGTGGACGGAACAAGAAACTCCAAAACAAATTAAGTTCCTTAGATTGGAAAATTCCAGTCCAGGTATCCACATTTCTCACCCTTCATACCAAATCCGCAATCTTAGGCATTCGAATGATGTAAGTCAACAGTTTTTTTTTTGTCACAGGTGAAGGGGTTTATAACGAAAATGGAGGAATGTATGGGTGCGTGTGACTGCATCATAACAAAGGTAAATCAGACAGAACCAGAAACCATATAAATCGATCTATAGGAGATTTAGTTTTACAATAATTACTATTTTCTTAAAACCGAAACCCTGATTGAACATTCATAGATCCTGTACCTGAAAAAGAACTTTGATTTTGGAATGATTGGTTACCTACCTCTGTTTGTCACTTGAGCCTGTGCAGGCTGGTCCAGGCACTATAGCTGAAGCTATGATAAGAGGGCTACCGATAATCTTAAATGGCTACATTGCTGGTCAAGTAAGTTCAAGTATGAACTTCCCAATCTAGTTTTGGTTCAGGTTTCCAATTCTGGAGGGGTTGTGATTTTGAGTGCAGGAGGCAGGGAATGTGCCGTATGTGGTGGAGAATGGATGTGGGAAATTCTCAAAATCACCAAAAGAGATATCGAAGATAGTAGCGGATTGGTTTGGACCGGAATGGAAAGAGTTGGAGATAATGTCACAGAATGCATTAAGGCTGGCTAGGCCAGAAGCGGTGTTCAAGATAGTGCACGATATGCACGAGCTTGTCCGACAAAAAAATTGTCTTCCTCAGCTCTCTTGCACCGCCTGATACATTATTATGTAACTCATATTCATTCAGTCAAATAATCGTCTTTCCTTTGGTTCTAGATTCTAGACAAGAGTGTAATGATACATATCACAGTGTTTTTTTTTGCTCGTAGGGCCGATTATTCACTTCTTCATTTTTTTTTCTCCTATTCATTTCTTGAATATAAATGCCAAGAATAACAAGTTCATGTTTTGATCGTTTTTATATTACTTTTCATGTTTGGATGTTTGAAGAATAGAAAAAGCAAACTCCAAAAACGACATTGTTTCATTGAACTCTTTAAACAAAAAAAAAGAAAAAGAAAAAAAACAGAAGACAAAAGAAACACAAAAAAAAAGGTTTTGACTTTTGACCCACCTCCTTAGTTCTTACCCTATTGGCCGCACTCAAGAGAGTTTATCGAGTGTACCCTCTGAATTTTCCGATTTTCTGTGCAGTGTACCAGGTAAAATCTGATATCAACTTGTCCTTTTTTCTCTTGTATATTCAAATTCAGATGTTTGATTCTGCAGTTTTGTTGAATTTCTTCGATTTACTTGCTTCTTCTGATTCTGTACTTGTTCTATTACTTAAATCTAGTTCATCAACGCTTCGTTTTTCCTCTGCCCTTGATTTCTCGCGTTGATGTGATTATCTATTTCGTGTTTAAGGTTTGCCTTCTCTGTTTAGCAGAGATGTTGTACATTATAGGGTTAGGTTTAGGAGATGAAAGGGACATAACCCTGAGAGGACTTGAGGCCGTGAAGAAATCTCAGAAAGTATACATGGAAGCTTACACTTCTCTTTTGTCCTTTGGTCTCTCTGCTAATGGTCTTTCCAATCTTGTAAGACTCTCAAATCCCCCGTGATTTATCAGATTCTCTTGTTTCCCAATTTTTTTGATTAAAAAGCTGCGGTTTTTTCCCTCGGATTTCTCTCAGGAAAAGTTTTATGGAAAGCCAATCACACTTGCTGATAGAGAAATGGTGGAAGAAAAGGCAGGCGATATGATTGAAGAAGCCATTGATAATGATATTGCTTTTCTCGTTGTTGGTGATCCTTTCGGGTATGCCGAATCTTGGTTTTGTTATAACAACGTCTTGATATATTGTTACTTAGATGTACAAGACACAAAATTAGATTGGGATTTATGTCTGGAATGGTTTTTCTTGTGTTGGAACTGCATTTTGCAGAGCTACAACCCACAGTGATCTTGTCGTTCGAGCTAAGAAACTCGGTGTAAATGTAGAGGTAGTGCACAATGCATCGGTGATGAATGCCGTTGGGATTTGTGGTCTGCAGCTTTATCACTATGGAGAGACGGTTTCAATCCCATTCTTCACAGAGACTTGGAGACCCGATAGCTTTTACGAGAAGATCAAGAAGAACCGCTCTCTTGGACTGCACACTCTGTGTTTGTTAGATATCCGAGTGAAGGAGCCCACTTTTGAATCTCTTTGCAGAGGAGGGAAAAAACAGTACGAAGCACCCAGGTATATGACTGTTAATACAGCGATCGAACAACTGCTTGAAGTTGAGCGAAAGCATGGAGATTCTGTTTATAGTGAAGACACAGAGTGTGTGGGGTTTGCAAGGCTTGGCTCTGAGGACCAGACGATAGTCGCAGGGACGATGAAGCAATTGGAGAGTGTTGATTTTGGAGCACCATTGCATTGTCTTGTGATAGTAGGCGAGACTCATCCCGTGGAAGAAGAGATGTTAGAGTTTTACAAATACAAAACTGCAGATTAAATGACCACAGGACTCAAGTCAAGAACAAAGCTCTTACCTTTGCTCGCATAAACACTTAAAGATGTCTGTGTGAAGAAGAGACTGAAACTAGGAACCCATATGTGACAATTCTTGAAATTTTAATTTATTTCTCTTTAATATTGTTTTTCCCGGATTCTAAAATTCTTTTTGTTGTGATTTAAAAAAATTGATTAGAGCAGAAATTTGTTAAGCTTTTTTGTTTGGTTTTCTTCTCAGAAAAACAATTTAAATTTTAAAAATTCATCAATCAGCATGTCATTCTTTTACAAATAGTTAAACTCAAGTGAAAAAATGAGAATTCGAAGGCATCTGAAATCTAAATAAAAGCTCATTATTAGAGAGATTTATAATATAAAAAATAGAAATGAATGTAATCAAGTTTAACATGTAAAAAATCATAAAAATATCATTAAAAATCTGTAAATTAGAATTTAATCAAGGATATAGTAAATGATATTGTTAATCTTAAACTAATTCAACCAAATGGGCACAAATTAGTTCTTCGCTGTCTTTTGGAAAATATAATTCCTATATATGTTTCTATACACATCATCAATTTTAAATGTAGATTTTGATGTTATTTGAGTTATATTTGATTTTATTATAAAGAAAAAAAATCCTAATTCACTAAAGATGGCAACTTTGATGTATAGTAAGAAATTTGCATGAAACACACTTAATCGTCAAATTTGAAATTAACATTGTAAATTAGTATAAATAAACACTGTATAGGAATATGTTCTTCTCATATAAAGAGATACTAGATTTATACCCACGTCATCTTTGGGAAAAAATATTCATAAATTATATTTTATTAATAAATATAAATTAAATACTTATATAATTTTAACTTTTATTTAAAATTATTTTTAACATTAATTTTTGTATAGATAAATTAAGAAAAAATAATAATTATTTTTTACGAATTTAACTGTTTTTATAGTTTAATAAAATATATTGATTTTCTAACTAAATTAATAATAATAGTATAATTATAATTATTCTAATACGTTAAACTCATTTATATATTTATTTTTTACTGTAGTGATGACACGTCAGCATGATAATTATGTTAATAACACGTCCGAATAAGGTTATTTTTAAAAAATATTTTTCAAATAATATATTAAGGATTACGGTAATAACTTAAATCTATTTATATTTATGTGAAATTATTTATAAATTAACGTATAAAAATTGAAAGAAATAAAAATTATTGTTTTTGCAAATGTAATAGTATTTTTTGGTTAGTTGAATAAATTATATTTATTCTCTAACCAAATTAATATCACTGGCATGTATTGTAATTATTCTAATAACTTAAACCTTTTTATATATTTAAGCTGAAACTCGTTGTGGTGTTACACGTCAGCATGACATTTTTGGTATTAATACGTCAGGTAAGGTTACTTTGTTAAAAAAATTCTCAAATAATATATCAGGAATATTTATTATCTAACTAAATTAATATCAATGACATGTCTTGTAATTATTTTAATAATTTAAATTCTTTTATAAATTTAATATGAATTTTGTTGTGCTGTTGACAAGTAAATATGTCATTTTTGTTATTAAAACGTCTGGATAAAACTAATTTGTTAAAAGAATTTCTCAAATAATATATTAGAGATACGCATTATGTTTCATATTAATTATTATATTAATAAAGGATAAACAATAAAATGGATGAGTAATGACGTCACCATGTTGGCGTCGTCATGTAGAATATCCGAGAGAGGAGGTTTAAGCAATGACTTAAAAGAATGTGTTATCACTCCACTTATGATTAATCAATAATATAATTATACTTACTTTTCTATGATCAGCCCTAACTGTTTTCTGTTAAACCCTAACTATCGTCTCCATTAACAATAATATTATATTTGTTTACTTTTTTGTATACTAGTATGCTATCGTTAACAATATCCACCATGCATGACCAATATATTTAATACGATTGTTCGTCAATTATCTCCTCAAGGGTCAATATAATTAACAATGTAGTATACACAGAATAATAAGTCTAGGTCTAATTAATTTCCAATAACAAATTTCTAATGATGAGAAATTATAGGTCAATATTAGTTTTGATCCCATTAAGTTTTTATGGAATTTTTACAAAAATTTTACTTCTAATTCCGGCGAATGAATAATCATTGAATATTCCTATTTCCAGAACGCTTTTTAGTTGAGACTTCTCTTTCTTTTTCTCCGGTATGAGATTTTGACGATTGACTCTTGGAAAAATTATTAATACCGTAAAATAGTATTTTTAAAATTTTTTGTTCCAAAATCTAGTATTTTAAAATTAAAATTCTAAAATAACATAAATAATTATGTAAAAAATATTTATTTACTCTAAATAAATTATACATAAATTTAAAATATTATATTTAGATTTATTTTTTTCTAATTTAGAGTTAACTTTTTATTAAAATAAAGTTTTAATGTATTTTAGTTTTAAATTTGTGTTATTATTGAAAATTTCTGTTATTTTGGAATAAAATCTTTAAAAATGATAGTTTCATAGAATTATCCATGTAATTATTATCAAATATAAAACATGTTTTGGAGAAATGGTTCTAGAATTGTTGGTAGAATATTCAAGAATCCGAAAATCAGCAATTAGAATTTGACAAATTGGTTCACGTGTTTTTGAAAATCAGTTAAGAATTGAAACATCAAATTGAATATACGTCAACTATTTATGAATCAGTAATTGGAATTTGACTAATTGGCTCTCTTGAGCAAATTGTTGTAGCTTGTAGATAGCCTCAATTTGAAAGAAAGAAGAAAAAAAGAGAGAAAGGTCGATGTCGGAGCCGCCCAAGGTGGCAAGTTGTTCACACGGAAAGGCGTAGAAGTCGCGGTCGAGTCCGGTCAAGATTTCGTTTGCCTTTTCCCGTGTGGGCCAATCTCTTTGTCTTTTTCCTTTCAAAGATTTCCACGTTTTTCTATAACCATCCGATTTATCCTTTATTTGGTCATTATATTTATACATTTTTGTTTCAAAGGATATTTTCATTTTTACCTCTTTTACCCTTTAGATATGGACAATTCTTTAAAATAACACCTTTTTAAGTTTTTATTTTAAAAATAGTATCATTAGTTAAAATTTTCAATTTTAGCACAAATTTAAGATTAAAATGCATTAAAACTATATTTTAATAGAAAAAAATAAACCCTAAATTGGAAATAATAAACGCAAATACAATACTTTAAGTTTATGTATAATTTATTTAGAATAAATAAGTATTTTCACATAAATATTTATGCTATTTTTGAGAATTTAATTTTATGATGCTAGATTTAGAAAAAAAACTTTAAAATATGCTATTTTAGGGTATTAATCTTTAGATATTTTGTCTGTTTAATTATTTGAACCCATCACTTCAAAGGAGTTTTCAATGTTTTGTTAATTATTACTAGAATAATATCATAAAATAATATTTTTAACTTTTTCTAAATCTTAATATCATAAAATTAAAATTTCAAACATAACACAAATTCATATAAAAATATTTATTTATTATAAATAAATTATACATATATTTAACATGTTATATTTAAGTTTATTTTTCTAATCTAAGCTTTAATTTTTTCTATTAAAATAAAATTTTAATACATTTTAGTGTTAAATTTATGATATTATTAAAAGTTTTAAATTAATAATATCATTTAAAAAAAAATAAAATGGTATTTTAGAAAATTTACTTTATTAATATGTGTTAATAAACGTTGGATATATATAATAGAAAAAGACTTTGCCGACCTCTGGATCATAGTCAATGGGTCAAGCAAGTCAAGGGAAAGTTCGTCATAGATATTTGCTATAAATTATGGATCTGGAGGATTATTATTATTATTTATTTAAAGAAAATATTATTTTCGAAGAAGACAATTGATCCGACCATATTGAAATTTAATTATGATGTACAAATTTCTTCCGCATGGGACATTCAAGTCGAAATTGTTGATTTTTCTATCCTTCATTTAGTTACTTTTGCATTGACACATTTGTTCTATCTAAATTTTAGGTGTCCAAAAAATATTTTTTTTTCAGAAATTCTTTTAAATACAGTAAATTAAAAATATTTTTGTACTTTAAAAATTAGTTACACACTGTGATTGGTTGTCAATAATCTCGATCGTTTTTTGGTCGTTCTCATATATGTTTTAATTTTTCGATTGATCTTATATGTGATAAACATATCTAATTAAATCAGTTACAATAACGAGTCGTAGGTTAGCAATAGCCACCAACGGACGGCTCCACTATCGTCATATCCGAAGCGAAGCCTCTTGCGAGATATGTGGTCATGAAATGGAGGACATCAACCATGCCCTTTTCATGTGCCCGCCGGCGTGCCAAACATGGGCAATATCGACCATCCCCTCAGCACCACACATCTTCCCTACAAGTGGAGTCTATAGTAACATAGACTACCTATTAAGAAGGCAAAAGGCGGAATCACGGACAGAACCAGATTCCACCATCTTTCCATGGATTCTTTGGTTCATCTGGAAGGCTCGCAACGACAAGGTATACAACAACATTGACCATACTCCCATGGAAATCCTGGCAAAAGCCCAGAATGAAAGCAAGCTCTGGGAATTGGCCATGGAAGCTAGTGCCAAAGGAGAACAGGTGCCAAGAGATGAGACATCACTGGAATCGTCACCGGTAGCGTGCTACGTCGATGGTTCATGGAAAGAGGACAATACCACATCAGGGATAGGGTGGATCCTGAAACTAAAGGATGGGACGAGTGACCTGCTGGGAATGCGAGGCACGTATAGAGGGCAATCCCCGTTACATACGGAGTTTCTTAGCCTTCGATGGGCGATGTTTAGCCTACATAAGAGGCGAAGATTTTGCGGACTTTTCTGTACCGATTCCTTGGATCTTATCAATTTAATCAACAATCAGGACAAATGGCCAGCCTTTTCAACGGAGATAGATGAATTCAAAGAGCTTCAACAGCACTATCCAGAGTTCGCACTCATCTTCCAACCAAGGGAGAGGAACATACAAGCGGACACACTATGCAAACAAGCACGGAAAAGGAACACTATCTTCTCATACATAAGCACATCAATACCGCCCTGGTTCGAAGACATGTTAAGTGTCTTCTGATCAAATAAGAATTGTATTGCTTATGATAAAGTGACAAAAAAAAAAGGTTATCAACAACATTTAGAATTTTGACTCGGTTTTGGCCTAAAATCGTAATCAAAATTTGACCCAAAAAGAACTTTATTGAACCTACGGCTTTTTGCCACGACCAAAGACCCATGACCTGAGACCCGAGACCCGAGTCTGAGTCCGAGCCCGAGCCCGGCCCGGCGGCGTGCATGGCTTGGTCCCTTTTCTCTCTAATTCTTTTAAACTACTACATGAGCTCTCCCATTTATATACTAGAGAATTTTTCCTCAAATTTCTAATGTGGGACTTTTTTCTCTCCTCATTATTTTAACCAACAAATTTATGACTTCTTAATGAACTCAATGTCCATTTCTCATTCACATTTTAACAATTTTTACAATAAATATTTAAGTTATATTACTCAATCATAAAATTGTTCCAACAATGCTAACAATCGAATCATTATGGCTCGAGTGCAATAACAAAAACATCATCATCAAGTTAACGTGAACGAACCCAATCATGTAAGGAATCAATCATATCCATTACCTTTGTCTTCATCTTCAAAATGTAATAACAAAGTCGTAATTGCCAATGGTTTTCAGGCAATCAACTCCATCACATACAAATTTTGCATGAAATAGACCACCAAAATATCTTCTTCTCACTTTTTTGATAATCCCCCACCGTGAAAAACAAATCAAACAAGTATTTGTTTAAAAAACGAAGGATCATAATAAAACTTGAGTGGAAGATTTTTTCATATTTACATTTTATTCAGTTTCCCCACAAAAATATAAAAATTTGTCTATTTCTGAATATATATTTTACACGAAGTTGTCCATTTTCATAATTAATTTCATATATAAAATTAATTACGAATTTGGTGATTATAAGGTAATTAATTTTTGACCGTTATAGAATTAATGATTGTCTGTTACAAAGTAATTAATTGTTTTGACTATTACATAATTTATTCTTTGAAAATAATATATTTGACTTCTTTATTTTTAAAAAATAATAGATTTGATTTCTTTTTGGTATAGTTAGGATTTTTGATTAAATCCCGTGCCCATAAGGTAACAAAATCGTAAGATCTGATACATATATAACAAATTGACTGAGAATATAAACACAAAATTTTTAAGAAAAAATATTGTTTAAAATTCTTATGGAATAAAAGTATAGTGTATATCTACTTATTATAAAGGTAACTCCATAGGGATAAAAGGTAGACTTCTTTTTAAAGCTATTGACGAAGGAATATCAATAATTTTTTTTTGGTTGATATTTATAGTCTCGATTGTTTTTTCTGGGTCATCTGTCTCTCATACTCTCTAGTTTTGTATAAATAAACCCATTTTTCTTTAGAGAACTTCTCATTCTCTCGGGCCAGCTTGCGACCGAAGAAATCAAAATCGAGATTTCGTCTCTAAGCACCAGCCATTCCTTAAGTCTATCTTAACATACTTATATTTCTTTTTATGGATTGTTCTTCGCTCCTCGACATCTCTCTCGATCTCAACAGTGACACCAACCCTTTCGATCATGCTTTTCCCGATAAACTTCCGGTGAGTCACGATTTCCCCTGATCTTTCCTAGTTAATTTTGTTTCCCTTCGATTTCTCTGGATTGGATTGTGACAATTAATCAACTGTTCTTTTGAAAATGTTCGCATTTCAGAAGAAGGAGGTCTCGGTTTCGGCTTCTGCTGATTTAGAAAGGAAATGGTTGCTGAAAGATGAGGTTAGTTTCTTTCATCAAACACTTGGTGTGCAATACCTTGGGACTTCAGACTTTCGCTTGATGTATTATGTACTCTCAGGTTGATCGATGATGATGAGTAACTTGTCCGAACAAGTTTCCAGTTTCGAACAGATCATTAACTTCACTTCCCCCCTAACCAATTAGAATGGATCTGAATATATGAATATCTCATAGTCTCTTGCATCGAAGTCATCCGTGATGATGTACTGAAGGGCTAGAGCATAAATTCAAAATTTTGATAATCAATTTGTATGCAACTAAGAATAAAATATCTTCCTTTTTTTAGTAATGCTGAATTTTGATCATTGTGGTAATGTACAGAGCGCAAGTGTGTTAAGAGAGGAGCTAAACAGAGTCAATTTAGAGAACAAGAAGCTAACAGAGATGCTAACGACAGTTTGTGAGAATTACTACGAACTACATAATCAATTGGAAAAGCTTCAGACTCGAAAGAGCCCTGAAATCGATCAGATCGAAAAACCGACAAAGAAAAGAAAACTAGACCCGGATGAGTTCTTAGGCTTTCCGATCGGACTCTTTAGCGGAAAAACTGAAAATAGCTCTAGCAACGAAGAACATCATCAACAGAAGAATCAGCTTATGTCGTGTAAAAGACCAGTCACTGATAGCTTCAACAAAGCAAAGGTTGTCTACGTGCCTACTGATACATCCGACACAAGCTTGGTAAGCAATTTGGTCTGAATATTTTGATTAAAGAGACATGTTATAGTGGACGACATGGGGATAAAATATTAAACTGAGTGTTTTTGGTGTGGAATACTTTGCAGACAGTAAAAGATGGATATCAATGGAGAAAATATGGACAAAAGGTCACAAGAGATAACCCGTCACCTAGAGCTTACTTTAGATGCTCGTTTGCGCCGTCTTGTCAAGTCAAGAAGAAGGTAAATCTTAACAACACATTGAATTTTACATTTTTAGCTTCATGTGTATAATCGTTTAACTCTTCTTCTTCAGCAGTCTAATTGTGGTGTTGCTATTCAGGTACAACGCAGCGCAGAGGATCCGTCCTTACTGGTAGCAACATACGAAGGGACACATAATCATTTGGGTCCAAACGGTTCTGAAACGGATGCTACAAGCCAGGTTGGCTCAAGCACCGTGACTTTGCGTGGTCATAAATTAGCTTTGGAAGAGAATAATAGAGAGATAAATCAAGAGGTTCTGGTTCAACAAATGGCGACTTCATTAACGAAAGATTCAAAGTTTACAGCTGCGCTTGCAGCTGCTATATCTCTGAGGTTGATGGAACAGTCTTGAACATGAATGTTTTTCTTTTGTTCTTTCATCCCTCGAAAAAGAAGGGTTTTTTTTTATCAAAGATGGAAACTATTTCAATGTTAATAGTTTAACCAGTTAGGACACATTGCGAAAGAGATTAAAGAGATATTTTCTTGTAAGTTTTGTCTTTTGCTAATACTTTGTTATATCCATTTAGTAGAATGATATATAATTTTGAAGCGGTTACGAAAAATAATTGTATAAAATAGAGTTGATAAGAAAATTAGCAGTATAAATAGAGTGGCACACAAATGATAGTACAATTACCAATATAAATAAAGTAGTACAAAAATGATAGTACGAATATAAGATTTGGTTTGTGACACGTAATTAAAATATATGCAACTAAATTAATTCTAAATAAATAACATTTCATATTTATTTATAAAAAAAGTCATTACCAGCATATTTAAATTAATAATATATTAAAAATAAAAATTACACATTCCAATGTAAATAATAAGGATTTTTTTCAACAATATAATAACGATTTTTTCCTGAAAACAAATAAATTAATTTGAATTTTTATAATTAAAAAATGAACTAAAGAACTATTACAATTTTAGAAAACGTTGAATATAGCCAAATTAATAGCAGAGATTTGTCTGGAATTGTATAAATATATATATATATATATATATTGTTTTGAATTTAACAGGAATTCATATGAATATTATAAAATTAATTTTATACCTATGAAATGTTTAGAACGTGAAATCGTAATAAATTTATAGAATGATTGAAAAGAAGTAATGATTGAAGAAAGATTCCAAAATTCAAATTAAACAATCAAGTTTCCCTCCATATCGTCTCTTTCTCTCTGCATTGCAACTCTCGTGATTCTCATTTATTTCCTCTCCCCATCTGTTCATCGCTCTCTGTTAGGACTCCGTCCCACACTTATCAATGTCAACCCGATCTCGGTCCTTCCTTCGAAACCTTCTTCCTTTTAAATCTCTTCTCCTGTTCCAGACGTAAACACCCATGATTTGTTTCTGTCCTCTTGGTTTTCAATGGGAAGCAGGGGACACAAGGGAGATGGGTGCAGAATCGTTCCGTGTTATACGCCTCGGAGGGTTGTAGCTCGGTGGCTTTCTGGGTTGAGAAGTTCCAAGGGGAAGAGAATGGCAGGGGAGGAACAAGATGTACATACGGGAGGGTACCAATTAGCGCCCATAAGGTGTTCGACGCAACGACTCAACCAGACTAGGGCGGAGATTAGTAAAGTTGGTGAGAATTTTGTACCTTTTTTTTCGTTTCCTACTGTTTTGATTCTCCTGAAATGGCCTTATGTTTATCTCATTGCTTGTACCGCACGTAACATTGAAAGGATAAGATTGTTTTTAGAAATTGAAAAAGGAGTTCCTTTTTTTGTCGTACTGATTAACCAATGTTTTGCATGCAACGTTTTGAAATGTGAATCAGGCTCGCCATTTCATTAGTGGGATTTGATTCCATTACACTTAGACTTGGTTTTCATTTTTGACAATTTTTTCTTTGAGCAGAATCACAGAGCAAAGAAGCACCTTTGGAAATGGGAATCGGTTTTTTCTTGCTGTATCTTGTTGTTACAAGCAAAAACGAGCTTGATAAGATGGTAAACCTGCGAATCCAAATGGAGAAGCTTCTTCTAAATGCTAAACAGGAGTTGCAGAAAAAAGAATTTCAGGAATCCCCACCTATGTCTTCAAATGTTGCATTTTCACACCACGCCAGTGAACTAACCGATTGCCAGTTTTCTCCTCGAGATATCTCGAATTTGGCGTCATCAACGAGTGTTCTTCAAGAAGAGAATACAGAATGTGAGGTCTCAAAACGAGAGGATGGTCATCGAGGAACAGACCAGATTTCAAAACTCCTGGGTGAGGAAGGTAGGTTACTTCTGGTTGGAAACGCAGAGGATAGACATACAAAGCATCAGACTTCACGACAATACGAACTTAAAGTATCAAAAGAACCTCTTTTTATCTTCTTACATTGGCTTTGAGCTGGTAATTATGAAACAGCCTATTGATGCTTTTGGGTGTTTGTAGGACAATGAGGTCATGAAAAATCATATAGCAGAGATGGTGGTGAAGGATGAAAGATATGGAGTGTGTCCATATGAACTAGAAAAAAAGCTGCACACACTACTAGTGACAAGGCAACAAGAAGAGTTACTAAAGCTTGAACGCAGAGTACAGGAGAAAGAAACTGAGGTTTCTTGGTGGAAAGACGCAGCCTGCCTGCTTGCTCAGCGTGTTCCTGAATCTTCTCGAGGTGGACTAGAATGGTGCAACCCCGAATATTCCACAACAAGTTCAGAACAGTCTGTTTCAGGATCCTTTGAAGCATGTCCAAAACATCGTATCAGTGTATCTAGATGAAGACTGTACGAGAAAACGCCTAGCTTTGCTGTATCAGCGTTTATCTGATGAGGTCTGTCGCGTTTGTGTTTGCTTTTTTGCTTTTTAGTTCGACCATTGTCTCTGTTTTCTGCATGTCGTACTTAAATTCGAAATCCACTATAGGAATCGCACTGTGTCTGTATCCAATTAATCTCCTTTAAAAATTCTACACTTTGCCCTTGCAACATTATAATGAAATACTCCCACAGAAGATGAATAAACAAACGATCACAAAACTTCTCACTCCGAATTCAGAAGATAAAACCCTCGCCTAAGTGAGAAAACCAGAGTTTAACAGCAAAAGGTCGTTGTAGGGATCTTATTCGAGCATTGATAGATCGAATTATATATTGCAGGCAGTGGGTACTCAGTATTTTCCTTAGAAGTAAGGCTCTCGTTGAGCAGTTGGCAGACTCAGCTCAGAATCTGAACCATCAAACTCTGTGGCTGGTGAGAAGTAGCAATCTACCATGTCTTTGCTCACTTCTTCCAGGCGCGGAGGATCCCACTGCGAATTTTGGAAGGAAACAAACCACGAATATTAAGAAAGGAAAACCCGGACAATGACCATAACCAAAAGAGTTATGTTGATTTATGCACCTTTGGAGCGAAGTCTTTATCTACCAAGCGGGCTCGAATACCCTATCAACAACAAAAGCTTTCAATATATGAAGAATAATGATGCCTTGACTGAGAAATTGGTGAGTGCCTTTACCTCGCAAAAGTCGCCAGAGACCTTCTTTGAGATTCCACAAAGAGATATACGGTACTCACGTGTGAGACACTGGTCAAGAGTTTGAAATCTACCTTCTCGTATCTACGAGGAGAAAAAACCGATAGAGTCAGAAAAGATGAAATGCTCGCTGACAAATGAGAGGAAGAAACAAAAAACTCACGGATTGCAAAGTAATCTTTAAGCTCAAAGGCGAAGCTTCTTTCATTTGTTTGAGAGTTTTCTTGCACCATTCATTGCAACAATTAGCCGCCTCATTTTCCTAAGCCACAATTAAACGTTAAAAGTTAGAACATGACAAAATTCTCAGACCAAATCATCAAGAGGCCTCAAATTGAAATGTCATGCATATGCTAGAAAAAGATCTCTCACCATGGCCTCAATGATTTCTTCAACCGTATCAAGCCCAAAATATTTATCAATCATCTCAATCCTGACAAAATAATTTTCTAGTTATGCAATCCTCGGATAATTCAGAGAGATGTACGTTATGCAAACAAGGTTAAAGATTTACTTGTGAAGTACACTGCTAGTGTCAGGATAAACAAGATCACCATATTGAGAAAGAGAATCCTCAATGACAGCAGGATCATCGCTCAAAATTTTACCAATCCTCTCTTCGATCAGCCCAAGTCTCTGCCATACTCACAAATATAAGTAATGGACTTAAAAGGTGAAAACAAACTATGAGAGAAAGTAAGGAAATGAATCAAACCGTGTTTAAGCAGTAGTGAGTGGCAAGGCCGCATGCTATCATTTCGACACCATTAAGCTTCTGCCCTGTTAGAGCCAGGTATTCCCCTGAAAAGCAAAGCAAAAATTCGCTAAAGAAGCACTGAAACATTGCAGACTTGCAGTAGAAATAATTTGCATGTCAATCACATCAAAGCTATTAATAACCTATCATTTTACTTTACAGATATGCCTAGAATATGAATTCGGTGAAGAGATCAATGAAAGATGAAATTCACCTAAATAACCAGGAAGCCGTGAAAGGAAATAGGAAGCTCCTGCATCAGGATGAAAACCAATTTGGACTTCTGGATGAGCCAACACCTGCAATTGCAGGGTTGGTCAGAACATCTTAAAATTCCAAGGTACAAGAAAAAAAACAGTTTCGAATACAAAGGTAAGAATGCTAGTGATAAATGACTAAGATAACAGGATATTTAAAATAACTGCGTCAGACACCAATTCAGAGATATTCTTAAGAGACTAGAAAACATAATGTAATTGTAACCACTAAAAGGATTTGTTTTCCTTTATTTCAGCGTCCACTAGAAGTAAATATCAGTGATTCAAATAATAAATCGAGCTGCGTACAGTTTTATCTGTTGCCACGCGAAACATCCCTGGAATTGAAATTCCACCACCACAACCCATGGCTACTCCATCCATTATGGCTATCTGCAAGGAGATAAACTTTTGATGTAAAAGAGAAGGAAATAAAGTTCAAAATATTCCAGCACTAGCATCTTATCTACGAAATCAGCTACATATTGGATGGAAACAAAAAAGAAAGAGAAGCTTTTGCTAGTCATGCGCAGTTGTACGAACCAATTACATCACATAGCATCGGGGAAAAAGTCTACGAGTCTTACATTTGGTTTCAAATATGTTCCTTGCAGGTATACAAACTTGTACAAATTCTCGAAAAACTGTTTACATTCTTCAGTATTCCCTGTGCAAAGAAATGTGGCAATACATCAGCAATTCTTCTCAGTAACTTCACCAGATTAACTCTGGTGAAAGCAACTTCAAGCAATGGAAGGCTTGCGCTGAACCTAGGAAAACCTTTCCAAGTAATTAATAATGAAAAATAATGGACCTTCATGGATCGAGCGATAAAGTGGCAGGACATCTGCACCAGAACAGAACGTTTTGCCGCTACCCTTCAAGAAAAAATTAATATTGTAACTTAATCGTGGGAGGTTGGAACACAGCCATGCATGATCAGGACACATGATATCATGAGGAGCAGCAAGGAATCTCATAAATGAAGCTGTAGAGTAGTATACCTTCATCAAAACAAACGAAATAGCTGGGTTCTCTTCCCATGATTCGTATAGCCTCTTTAACCGACCTACCTAAAAAGACAAAAAAAATGAAACAAACTAAAAAAACTAAATGAGCTCAAGAAACCGAACTCAAAAATCCAAGATGTTGAAGAAAATACCATAGGCGTAGAAAGAGCATTGAGAGAAGAGGGTCTATTGAGAATGGCAGCTCTTGATTTAGCATTTCCTTCCACCAGAACCTTCAAATTCAACAATAGCAAATTTCACACTAACATATCAATCAAATAAATAAAAGGAAGTAGATTTCATTATCACGTAACCCGAAAGTAGTAGATTATCTTTACGAGAGAACCATAAACAATCTTCCACAGAGCATATAGTATCGAATCAAGTTCATTGTTCTCTTCTAGCTAAACTCAGAATTTAATTAAGTGTTTCCATAACTCATATATCATCAACATTTCCAGAAATTCAAACACATTTTTAAAAAAGATCAAAACAAAGAAGAAGAAAAACCTGGTCTTCGATATCGGCATGTGAAGCGGAATAGTTTGGCAGAGCAGAAAAGCTTCTTCCATAAGAAACAGTCCGGACCCATTGTAAGGGTTCAGCCACTCTCCTCAAAGCGTTCACTGTTTGCATCTCTCTCGCCGTCGGGAAGACGCCTCTGTGTTACGAGGAGGAGGGTTTTGGGTTTCGGCTCTGAAGTGATGGCCGACGGCGATTCTCAGCCGTCAGATCATTCCACTCATAATGAATGTCCAAACGCAGATCCAATTACGGCCCTAATTAGGCCCATATAAGGCCTAATAGGTTACAGCAATCTGATCTCCATCACTAACCTAATTAGGCCTAATAATCTTAATTACACACACTCTCCATCTTAAAACTGCATTAAAGATTAGTTTAGGCAGTAATCAATACTTCTTTTCATTTCCTGATTTCCGATTAATCACGTGATTGTTAACCTATATGAATAAAATATATCAGTGATTAGATGAAAAAATCTTTAAGATTAGATGAAAAAAAAACGAAAAGAAACACAGAACACAGCTTCATCAGATTTTAATTAACTACCACAAATCCTACGACCACTTATACAAGACGCAACGTCTCAAATACCCCTAATTTATAAAAAACAAATACTCATACCCTCATTTAATTTACATACCCCATAAATGTGTTATTTCTAAAATACCCTTAATGAAATTCTACTCAATAATTAAAAAAAAAAATTAAAATCGAAACTTTCTCTCTCCTCACCATTTTCTCTCTCCTCGCGATTTTCTCTCTCCTCTCACACTTTCTCTCTCCTCTCATCTCTCCTCTCATCTCTCCTCTTTCCCACGATCGACGACGGAAAGAAGACGGCCACCATCAACGCCGCCACGTTCCTTCTCCCTTTCTCCTCCAGCACCACTAAATCGATCATCCAGCTCGCCGTCGACGCTGCCACGATCTTCAACAAACTTAAATTAAGGTTTACATTAAGGATTTGTGCAAAAATGATTTATTTGTAAATTTAGGATAAAAACCACTATTTTGATCTACATTGAAGTTATATCTATGTTGTATGGGCCGATCTCGAACGCATTACTATGGGATGTATTGTGGATGTTGAATTTTAGCGAATCGTTTGGAATTAAGAAAGATTTGAGGCCAAAATCATTGTACAGTCGTAGGAGAACTAAGTAGAACTGGGTATTACTAGAACTTACGGGATGAAGATAGTAAAACTACTAGAACAAGTAAAACTACTAACACTAGTATTACTGATGAGGAAAGTAAAACTAGTAGAACTAGTATTACTAAAAAGAAAAATAAAACTAGTAACACTGGTATTACTGATGAGGAAAGTAAAACTAGTAAAACTGGTATTACTGACGACAGTATGAAACAAGTATTACAAAAAAAAGTAAAACTAGTAGAACTGGTATTACTAAAGGGAATCTGGTAATGAATATTTGGTAGATAAAAATGTATTACTAGTAGAACTAGTATTACTCAATGAACTTGCTAACTCTTTTATATATTCTTCTGTAGGAGACAATGAGCAAGAACGTAACCATACATTTTGACTACGGGGAATTTGTTTCAAAGGATTGTATATGGAATTCGAAAGGTCGTATGTATGGTATAAAATTTAAGAATACAAGTGCGGAGGATATAACGTTGGCGATGTTAGAAGCTAGCATATGCAGGAAGATTGCGACAGATGAAAGTAGGACGAAGTTAAAATTGAGTTACATTCCATTGTTAGTGGGAGCTCAAATACCAGTAGTTATTATCGATGATGAGGATGTGTCTGTTTATCTAGATACCATGGATAATGAGAAGCGTAGATGTATTTTGTACGTGGAAGTCATCACAACAGATCATTACTTGGAGCAATTTTCAAAAGTGGGCCGAGATAGTTCGTGTGGTGTGAACTATGACGTCTTGCATTCAATAGATGAGGAAGTTAATGCATGTGCCATTGTACCTTACGTAGGTGGAGCAGAACAACATGATGACGAAAATGATGAGGATGGTACTAGAGATGGAGAGAATGTACGATATGGTACATATAAGGGTAACGAGTTTGATAGCTCATCTATGCATGATAACTATGTTGAGATTCCATATGATAGTCAGTTTATAGATGCATGGGAAGACGGTATGGGTATTGTGGTCGGACAAGAGTTTACAACGAAGCATGCATTGCAAGATTTGGTGGACAGAACCGCATTTCAGAATTGTTTTAGTTTTACGATAAAAAAAATCTTACAAAACAAGATTAGTTTTACAATGTCGTCAAGAAAGCTGTAAATGGCGTTTACGAGCTGCGAAGATTGGAAGGTCAGATTATTTCTCGATTAGAACTTACAACAACATGCATACATGCTCTCGGGCTAGTTCGAGTACAAGCAACAGTAAAAGAAAAGGCACACCAAGATTAGTTGCAGATGTTTTGCATGCAAATTTTCCAGGACAATTGCACACCCCTACTGCTAAAAGTCTTGTATCTCTCGTTCAAGGTAAATTTGGTGTGAAAGTATCATATTCGACAGCGTGGAGAGGGATAAAGAAAGCTCTTACTGATGTTCGTGGTACTCCAGCAGAAAGTTATGAGGTTTTGTACCAGTATTTGTATATGTTGGAAAAGGTTAATCATGGTACATTAACAAGAGTGAAATTGGACGAAGCAACAAAATTCAAATATCTATTTATCGCATTGGGAGCTTGCATCGAAGGGTTTCAATGCATGAGGAAAGTGATAACGGTGGATGCAACTTTTCTTAAGAATGGATATGGTGGTGTCCTAATTTTTGCGACAGCTCGAGATCCTAATTGTCACCACTATCCCATAGCCTTTGGGGTACTTGATGGCGAGAACTACGCAAGTTGGACATGGTTTTTTGAAAGCCTGAAAATCGTTGTTCCCGACTCTTGAGATTTGGTATTTATCAGTGACAGAAATGCAAGTCTCATCAAGACAATTACTGAAGTTTACCCAAACGCGCATCATGGATATTGCATATGGCATCTGTCTCAAAATGTGAAAGGGCACGTTTCCAACGTAAACAAAGACGTAGTTGCTTGGAAATTTATGGAGTGTTGTAAGATATATACAGAGGTTGAGTTCATGTGGGTTTATGGTGAATTTAGGACTAGATATCCTTCTGCAGCCAAGTATTTGGATGAAACAGCTGATGTTAAACATTGGGCGAGGTGTTATTTCCCAGGCCAAAGGTACGACATATACACAAGTAACTGTGCGGAGTCATTGAACAGTGCATTTTCGAACTGTAGGAAGTATCCCTTACTACCCATGATTGATGTGATTATCTCAAAAATCTCTGAATGGTTTAACAAGCATAGGAAAGATGCGGTTTCTAGATCGGACTACCACAAACTAGTGCCTTTTGTGGAGAATTTAGTTCACAATACATGTAAAGAGGCAGCTGTCTTAACTTTGACGGAGCTAAACAGCTTTGAGTTAGAGTACGTTGTGAACGGAAGTGATGGAAAGACGTACTTGGTGAATTTGATAAGGAAAACTTGCAGTTGTAAACGTTTTGATATCGACAAGTACCCTTGCGTACATGCAACAGCCGCTGTCATGGAATACATGAAGCGTGAAGATAGAGCACGGGATATCGTTTTTCATGATTTGTGCTCAAAGTATTATTCCGTGGAGTTGTGGGCACTAGCATATAGCAGGACAATTTATGTAGTGCCGGATAAGTTTGAGTGGAATATCCCGGATTACATCAAAGAATTGCAAATTATGCCTCCGAACTATAACAATAAAAAAGGAAGAAGGAGATTAAAGAGATTTCCATCTACCGGAGAACGCCGCAAACGGACTAATAACAGAAGGGTGCCAAGACGGAATTTGTCATATTGGTTATTTGGTAACGCTAATAGTGTATGAGTAATTGTATTTTTCATTACGTTATTTGTAGTAATTCTTATTTCTGAATATTTGTAAAAGACAACTTTCTGTTTTGGAACACTAGGTTGTACTACTATCATATCGGAACACTAGGTAACATTGGTATTACTCAACCTATGAAGTAAAACTACGTAACACTCGTATTACTGTTATTCAAAACTTGTAAATAATGAATTCAATTTGATTTCACGAATTTATCACAAAACAAACATAAAAGTTAACATAAACCAATTTTTGTTATATAAGGAACTATAAAATCTCAAAAATATGTATTCAATAAAACAATTAAAAATCAAGTCATAATAAGTATTTGAAGAACATATTTCACAAAACACCTTATACTTTTATAACCACTCTCTCATAATCACTCATTTCAAAACGAAAACACACATAACAGAACTTTCAATAAATATTAATATACAAAATGCTAACAATCATAATTTAACTGATTATAAACTAATGTAAAACTAAAAAACTTCAATTTTTAGTTGGTAAAACTAATTTAAATCGAAAACACCCTAAAATAACACTATGTACAAAATCCGTATTACTAAAAACTTCTGTAAAACTAGTTGAAATCGGCGGCTCCCAAAAAAGGAAATGACGGCTACAAAAAAAAATGACGGTTGCCAAAAATAGAAAGTGCCAAAAAAAAAATATTTTTTAAAATTTCAAAAATTTGGAATATTTGTATGAATTTTTTAAAATTAATTTTTTTTTAAAGATAACTTAATTTTTAAAATATTCGAAAGTTTTAAAGTTTGTAAGAATTATATTAATCTACAACATTTTAAATTTTTAAATTTTAATCAACCATAATTTTTAAATTTTTAAATTTCAAATAAGTTTGAAAAAGTACAACATTAGTTTTACGTAGTTTTACCAAATGATACGAGTTTTACAAAATAACAACAAGAGAGTTACGAAATCAATCAACCATGATCTTCTCAACCATGATCTTCTCAATCAGCATTCCTTCTCCGCGTTGGCCACCTTGTGTAAGGAGTCTTCACAGCACCGGAAGGGTTTCTTTTCCTCTTTCTAGTGAACGTACGTTGTATAGTACGCTCCTCGGTTGCATCCTCGGTTGCATCCTTGGTTGCATCCTCGGTTGCATCCTTGGTTGCATCCTCGGTTGCATCCTTGGTTGCATCCTCGGTTGGTATCTCCTTCGGTTCTGGAATTTTAGCGCTTTCCACCTCCAAATCACCTTCTCCACCGCATATGGCTTCATCTCCGTCCTTTGAACCCTATAATCAAAACAAATAGTTATACTTAATATATATATAAATTATTAATTCTTATTCGAATCTAAGTAATGCAAACATATTTACCATTCCAATATCAACGGTTGTATCATCATCCGTTGTTGGACTTCTCTCCACGCCTTTCTCAACGCTTTTCTCCACATCCCCGTCCTTCTCACACTATAATCAACATAATTAGTGTTACGCGGTATTACTCAGTATTACTTTTTTTATACAAACACATTTACCGTCTCCGCATCAATGTTCCTATCATCTGCCCTATCTTCGTCCACATCATCCTGCCTATCCTCTTGCCTATCCTCCTGCCTTGGACTTCTCTGCAAATCCTACAATTCAAAAGCAATTAAATTAAGTATTATTAAAGGTTTGTAATACTAAGTAACACCTAATATTACCGTTTCGTGTTCTCCAACACCACCGCGATACATCTCTTCATACAACCTCGTTGTTTCTAACTTGTCTTTTACGTATTCTTCCAGGAATACGACATTTGTGTATACCTCAGCATTTTTCTCATTCAATTTCCCTATTTCCTCATGGACTTTTTTGAATCCCTCCTCCATCTTCTTCATGAGCTCTACAAATGCGGTCATCGGCGCATTATCACTAGCTGCATTCTCCATTTGTTCAGCAATGGGTGTATGGGGTGCAAGGGGTGCATTGGGTGCATTCACGGGTTCTGCTCGCGAAGCCACGTCTTCGTTGAATATTTCCTCGAAGAATACCGGTTTCTTGTCATGAAGTAGACGTTTCGTCCAACTTCGGATAATGACATCGTCATTATCCTCAACGTCTTCTACTTCATAGATTTCAGAAAGTAGTCCTTCTTCATCAGCAGATGCCACCAAGATACTCTCAATATCCTGAAAAAAAGAAATGTGAACATTAGTTTAACATAATAAAAATATAAAATAGTAACACTACGGAAAACTAACCTTAGTGCTACCAAGTGATTCGTTGATCTCATCCAGCGTGAAGCCCTTCATAGCACTGCGCTTGAACTTCGTCTTGCACATCCGAGGACACGTGCTATCAGCACCAGAAACATCTTCCCGGAATTTCTTCCTAAGCTCGAGAATAGCCTCAAACGCTAGAAGCTACACAAACCAATATTATTAGTTTCAAATATAAAACAAGTACAATTTAGCAATAATTAAAATGATATTTACCTCCAATGGTGTACAAAATATGGGCATAGTCCACTGGGTACCCTTCACCACACCTCGGAAATGATCCATTGTATGCGAGATCTCTCGCATAATGTGATCAAAAGACAATCTCCCCCATGGAAATGTCTTGCAGAGATCGAGATCGCTCACAGCTCGTTGGAAGAATGGCTCGACGGCAGGTGCATCTTCTCCCGTCTTTGTCTGTCCTATAATAATGCTTGATAAAAAATATAAGACAGCCATCTTCAACCTATCTTGCGATGGTCTCATACCCTTCAGCTTCTCCTTTACATCTGCGTATCTGACCTTTGCACCCCTTCCGAAATGCTTTTCAATAAAGTCCATACTACCTCTACTTTGGTAGTTCACGGGATAATTTCGGCAGTCCAGCCCGGAGATTAATGCGTGTTCTCTTATCCCATACCGGATAGGAATACCGTTTACGAGAAACCAAGCTTCTCTTTTTCTTTCCGTTCGCACAGTGCGAACCAGGAGCATCCACAATCCCATCACTTTGTGGTTCTTATCTTTTGATATATGGAAAAAATGCTTGAATTGTGGATGACGGTGAAACCACCTCTTTTCGTCCACTCGAAGGGGGTACTTCAAGTTATCTAACGTCTCCACCGCTTCAGTGATGTAACACCTCGTGGGGATCTTAATTTTCTTTATGTACTCGGATGGCTGGAAATACATTTGCATCGGCTGTAAAGCTTCTGTTTCCTCACCTGAATCCTGCAAAACAAATACAGTTTTACCTAGTGTTACCAAGTGTTACAATTTAGATTCAATTTTTGCTATATAGTTTTACCCAGTGTTACTTAGTGTTACAATTTATATTCAATTTTTGCTATATAGTTTTACCTAGTGTTACCTAGTGTTACAATTTATATTCAATTTTCGCTATATAGTTTTACCCAGTGTTACCTAGTGTTACAATTTAGATTCAATTTTGCCGAGTATTACAAGTACTATTATGTTTGTTCATTCTTACTAGTTTTGCTCAGTGTTACTAAACACAAATTATCAAGTTTAATACATAGTTTTACCGAGTCATTGCAGTTTTACTTAAGTGTTACTAGTTCTCTTTAGTGTTACTAGTTCCACTTAGTGTTACTAGTGTTCCTTAGTGTTACTAGTTCCACTTAGTGTTATTAACCTAGAAAACATCAATCTCCAACATAGTTTTACCGAGTTCTTCTAGTATCACTACCAAGAATATCAGTTTTACTCAATTCTACGTAGTTCTATCACTAAAAATCAAGACGTACCGTTGAATCTTTGTCGGAAACAGTTCGCGAACTGTTTCCTTCCTGCTCAGAATCAGTTGGATCTTCGTAAACAACTCTAGATCCAGCTACAACAATCCTTCTTTCTAGATTTTCTCTTCCGTCATTCGGACTTTCTCCACGTCCGTAATTAGCATTTTTTGTTCGAGCCATCCTGCAAAAAAACAACCGAATTAGCACACCCGAAATTCATAAAACCTAATCGAAACCGACACAAACAAAGTTTTCTTATGAAATTTCAAAATTATTAACTTAGTTCTACGGAGTTTTACTTCGATTTACCGATGAACAATCTTCCGGGTTGAATTTCAAGCTGATTTTTGGGTGAATTTGTAGAAGAAGAAAACGATTTCGAGGTGAAGGAGATGCCACACGTTGAAGAGGATTTCGAGTTGAAGGAGATGCCGCAACAAGAAGTGAAGAACTTAGAATGCAAAGAAGAGGGAGAGTGATGAAAAGTATGGTCGATCGTGGGGAAGAAGAAAGGGGGGCGATTTCGCGATCGTGGGGAAGAGGAGAGGGGGCGATTTCGCGATCGTGGGGAAGAGGAGAGGGGGCTCTAGTGATTTTCGCGAACGTGGGGAAGAAATGGGACCGATTTTCAGTTTAATTTTGCCCTAATTTCGATTTTTATTTTTTTATTTTTTATTTTTTAATTAAACCGGGTCAACCCGATTTAACTGGGTTCGGGTGAGTTTTCTGTGGTTGGATCGGTAATTATGTTCAACTCTCAAGTTTTTTTGTTTTTTGCTTACATTTTTCAATTAAAAATAAATGTTGAAAAATGGAGGGGAGATTTGAATATTTGATTTATAAGAGAGGGATATTCCAGCACTTGATTCGATTTACAATGACCAGCTGCGGATTTACAATTTGAAGAAAATACCATAGGCGTAGAAAGAGCATTGAGAGAAGAGGGTCTATTGAGAATGGCAGCTCTTGATTTAGCATTTCCTTCCACCAGAACCTTCAAATTCAACAATAGCAAATTTCACACTAACATATCAATCAAACAAATAAAAGGAAGTACATTTCATTATCACGTAACCCGAAAGTAGTAGATTATCTTTACGAGAGAACCATAAACAATCTTCCACAGAGCATATAGTATCGAATCAAGTTCATTGTTCTCTTCTAGCTAAACTCAGAATTTAATTAAGTGTTTCCATAACTCATATATCATCAACATTTCCAGAAATTCAAACACATTTTTAAAAAAGATCAAAACAAAGAAGAAGAAAAACCTGGTCTTCGATATCGGCATGTGAAGCGGAATAGTTTGGCAGAGCAGAAAAGCTTCTTCCATAAGAAACAGTCCGGACCCATTGTAAGGGTTCAGCCACTCTCCTCAAAGCGTTCACTGTTTGCATCTCTCTCGCCGTCGGGAAGACGCCTCTGTGTTACGAGGAGGAGGGTTTTGGGTTTCGGCTCTGAAGTGATGGCCGACGGCGATTCTCAGCCGTCAGATCATTCCACTCATAATGAATGTCCAAACGCAGATCCAATTACGGCCCTAATTAGGCCCATATAAGGCCTAATAGGTTACAGCAATCTGATCTCCATCACTAACCTAATTAGGCCTAATAATCTTAATTACACACACTCTCCATCTTAAAACTGCATTAAAGATTAGTTTAGGCAGTAATCAATACTTCTTTTCATTTCCTGATTTCCGATTAATCACGTGATTGTTAACCTATATGAATAAAATATATCAGTGATTAGATGAAAAAATCTTTAAGATTAGATGAAAAAAAAACGAAAAGAAACACAGAACACAGCTTCATCAGATTTTAATTAACTACCACAAATCCTACGACCACTTATATAATAAGTTTTTAACCATTATAACACCTTCTCTTTACAAATTTTGTTTTCCCCTCCGTCCCTTCACGATATAGAATATCTCCGGCACCGGGATGATGAGCTCGACGACTTCGCCGTCGGACTTTGGGAGCTAACTGAGGAGACCTCAGAGCTCTTGTTACTGCTTTCTCCTTTCCCTGGCCATATTTTCTCAAAGATCCTCCTGGACCTCGACGGCATCAGCTGGACCCCACCACCACCACTCCTCGTGCTCTTGCTTCCTATGCTTTTCTTGCTTAGCTCTACCTTCTTCGTGGCTTCGTTTCTTCCGACGACAACTTTGTTCTCCTCCTCCGTCTTCTTCACCGGTGGCGAGTGCGACGAAGCTGCAACAGAACCGACGGGGCTGTGATTTTCGCGGAGCTGCTCGAAGTAGAGAACTTGCACCACCACTCGTAACGGAAGTCGCTCGTTCTGTGCTGCGTGCGTCGATGCTTCGCTCGTCAGTTTCCTCACATCCATTAACCCGCAAAGTCTCTTCTTTTCAGATTTCGTTAGTTCCGGATGCTCCTGAATTTCACAAATCAGATTATTACCCAAATTCACAATGTTAGACAAAACTTCGTCAGACTGTATGCTTATTTACCTTCAAGAAAGTGTCAATGGTTTTGTAGAGACCGTCGTGGATCGGCCTAGCTGATTCCGGGATTAGCTCAGATAACTCGATAAAGCTAGAGAGTTTAAGATCAGAGTTAACTGTGAGATACGCGTCGATCAATCTTCCTACGCTCAACAACATCCCGTTTCCTAAAACAAACTCCTTGTACTGATCATCTTCGGAGACACGTTTCTCATCCGCCATGAACTGTTCCACTATCCGTTTCACCAATTCAACTTCATGGATCAGCAGATCCTTGACGGCCGCCTCGTGGAGCTTCAAGCTCACGTTTTCAATCAACTCTTCTTTGACCATCTCATCAGCTCCAACCAAGATCGAAACTTTAAGGAGTTTCAGCAAGAAGCTGCAAGAAGAGTATCTCATCGCCCTGTTTACCCTCGGTAACAAGAAAACAACTGTTTCAACGAGATGTTTGTTTGAAGTGAGATCAGATGTCAAAGACGACTCCATAGATTCCGGTAACCACCTTGCAACGTAGTATCTAAGTGCTTCCCCGATTACGCCATTTTTCATTCTTCCGCTCGATTTCACCACGCTCATCACCCGCTTGAAAATATCTATCTCGAGCTCACACGCATCTTCCACCCACCAATCTTTTGGAATCACATTCTCTTCTCTCTGCTCCCGATGATACTCGACTATCTTATCCCCTCCAAATAACTTCCTGTTGTGTGTGTAAGACCAATTGATCGCCACAGGGTTCACCAAAATCTTAGCTGAAACAGAATCTATGCATCTACCAACAAGCTTCAGGTTTTCAGACCACGGAAGAAGAGATTGGGTTGTCTGAAGCACAATGATTGAGTCTTTCCAACTTCTGAATATGCCAGAGTTGAGGAATACCTCGATCTTGTATATGAGGTTTCCGCGATCAACATCTTCAGTCATTTCAAGATACTCAGCTGCACATCGCACAGCAGCTATGTTGTAAGCATTTAGTGTCACCGTCATCCCGTAGCAAAACTTAGCACAGATCTCAAACGCTTTATATCCTCCCGGGATGTCTAATATAATGATCTCATCTGTATTTTCCTCATTCGCCTGAAAAACCAGTCTCTTCATCCGATTGCTCTTAGATAGCAGCGGGAACTGATAATGTAACATTGCATAATAAAGAAAGACACCCTCCATTACAATTCTGCCATTTAAGAATCCATCTAATCTTCTGCTTTAAGCATTGTGAAAACGTACCTTATGAAGGTAAAATGTAACCTCGCAAACAATGACAGTAACATCGCTGTCTAGTTCTGAACCTGCATACCTGCGGATGGACAATCGATGGTCAAGTTAAACATCAAGACCAACAACAAAATGCTAAATGAGAACTCTAAGAAATTGATTAGTCAAAACTCCTTTACGAAACATTACAGAAGTTACATGACATTCTAAGCCAAATATCTCATGTTCAAATCTCCGCAAACTAACAAAAGTCTAAGTCTTGAGTAAGAAATATCATACAATATTCTTAAACTAGTTCATGACTTTTATTAGATATTTACATAAACAAAGCATAAGTATCAAAAGAAATATAGATTCTTCACTTTCTGAGAAAACTAATTATCATCATTCCCCTTTTACTTTCCACTATTTTCACTTGTAACCAGGACCACAAAACAACACAATAAACAAAGGCAGATCATGTCATCTATTGGATGGATCACTCCAAGAATGATGAGTGAAACCAATCAAAATGATGGTGATGATGATAAAAACTCATTCCGGCTTTCTATCTCTAAAACCAAAACTAGACTACGTTTTACTGGTAATTAGCAGAGCAATGAAAGGATTTCATTTTAGCAACTAAAATTAATAGAAACCGAGAGAGTTCGGACGAGGATGAGGCATGAATTTCTAGAAATCCTTCAATAACCCGAAAGAGGCAAAACATGTGGAGAAAATTTAATAGAAAAGAGAACAGAACAGAACAAAAATCATCGAGAAGAAAGAGTCACGGTTTCACACTTACATATCAAACTAAAAACAAGAGAACAAAAAGATTAAAATATTAAAATTTCCTTACCTGACGAATTTGTTTCCATCAGTTTCAAATGTATCAGGCTTAGACCCTAACTTCATGAACTTCATCTGTTTTCGTCTTTTCCAGAAAGGCCACACCTTTGTTTGACTCTATACAAAATTTTGAGGCTTTGAGCTTTACGTACTCTTCCTTTTTTAACCGATCAAATCAAAGGAAAAAAAAGGATAAAAATTGTTTCTTTTATCTTGAGCTGTGTTGAAAACCATAAGCGGGAACTTTCTCCCATTGTGTAACTAAACCATAAACGCATTTATTGTCTCTGCGCATACAGAGACACTATAAAGTTCCGACCTTTTTTTTCCTCTAAACGTTTCAGGAAATAAAAGCCTCAGAAAGAAAATCACACACACACACACAGAAAAGCAAAAGCTTAAATGGCGTAAGAGAGAGATAGGTCGAGAGAGAGATAGGCCGAGAGAGAGATAGGTCGAGAGAGTGAAAGGGCTTTTGAGGGTTTATGAGAGAGAGTAAAATACAGGTAGAAAGATAGATTATTAAAGGAGCAATAGGACAGAGAGAGAGATGAAATGAGTCGCCGCGAATGCTTTTAAAGCGGGACTGATCTGGTGGAGATCTTCTCTTTTTCTTCTTCTTCTTCTTCTCTCTCTCTTGGCTCAAAAAAGTTTATTAACTTCTGCATTTTATAATATTATATCGACAGAATTCTCTTCTTCTTCTGTTTGAGCTCGGAATGATGATGATTTGTTTTCTGTCTGACGAAGTTGTCTCTCTCCTACAATCCAACATTTTTTAAGTAATTGAATGGGAAATTGAAGGGAACAAAAAAAAAAGAAGAAAACAAAGAGTGAGAATCAAACTGTAAATATTCTAAATTAGCCAGCTAAGTTGTTTTTAAAGTTGATTAACAAATGTTTTATCATTTACTTTCTAATCACATCATTTATTATTTCTTGCGTCTTAAGTTTTATCCTACACACGAGAACGATGAAAATTACATCAATCAATTTGTAGAGTTGAGAATTCATTATCTAAGAAAGGTGAATAACAAAAACAATCAAATTTACATTCATTCTTTCACTATAACAATACAATCTGAGTTTTTCAAGTTCAGTTTTCTCATGACCTTGAAGTCTCTATCAAATAATTAAATATGATTATGTAAGTGTTAGGTTTTTGATATTTTGAATGAGTTGGTAAAAGCCACATAGCAATTAAGAGCATCTTCACTGTCTAAAATAGACACATACCAAAACGGAACCCGCTTGCTTTGACTTTTGATTCCGTTAGTCAAGAGTTGGTGCATTTCCTAACATTGACTTTGCATGCTAAAAAGCTTTTCAATGCACACAAAAATATTATTTATGACATAGACACCTTCTAGATCTGATACTATAATAGAAGATACCCAACATAGATTTCGATTCTGATATTTTCTTCAACATTAAAGTTGAATACTTATACGAAATATGGACCATAAAGTGTTAATAACTGTAAATCTTGATACTTTGAATAGTTTTGAGATGACTCTGATACTTGTATTAGTTTTACTTTGTAATAACGAGATGTCTTGTCTTTTTTATATAAACGTGGTTTTGTCTGAAAGGAATATGTTTTTCTGTGAATTTTCATACCCATGAATATATTGTGTGTTTCATTGAAATTTCCAATATAAACAATCAAACATAGTTTTCACAACTGTATAGTCAGTTAGAATATATTGTAAAACAATACTATATGGTCTCTAAATCTAATGAAAGGTTCAATTTTGCTGAAGATAATTAGTGTCCAAGTCATAGTGGAAAGAGTTGTACGTATGGACACTAACATATGGGGTCTAAGCTTGACGATTATATTAGTGTTGTTCGTATCGTAGCCGTAAGAAGTTGTGGTTGGATCATATGATCATATTGCCGCAGTTTTCTACTGTCAAACGCTGTGGTCGATCGCAGAAAACTGCAGTAAAAAGTTTTAACCGCTGTATTGTATCGTTTGCGATCAAATAATTGCGATAGAACCTACGTCGATAATCTGTAGTGATCAAACGAACAATAATACTGCAGCGTCTAATCGCAACGTCTGATCACATGTCCCGTCAGCGGCACACAAATTAACAGCACAATTATACAATGGTAACTTCACATATTTCCTTATTGAATGATATAATATGGAAAGTCATAGGTGAGACGTTGAAAGCACAGAAGAAAAGTCATGTGGTTTATGAGAAAAGACTAGACGTATTCCATTAATTTTGGTTGCATTATATTTTTACAGTCTACCGTTTCACATTCTGCATCCATATTAATTACACTTCTCCCATTATTGTTACATTACATCCTTTCAATACCTCTATGATTTATTATTTTCTTGTAAAATATTATTATATTTTCTCGGTTTCAAAATTTTAGTCAAAAAAATTGTTTTATTATAAGTGCTGTTTCATTTTTATAAATGGTATTAAAAATGGTTTTGTATGGGTGAGTGAAAAATCCTTTATAAAAATTTAGAAAAACCTAATTACATTTTTTAGCAAGTCGATTTATATAACCGTATTCCTTTTTTTATAAAGGAAACCAAATTTTTCAATATTGAAATGGAATGATTATACATCCATAGTTAAAAAATAAATATTAAAGGTTATAACGTTGGAAAAATAATAGAAACATAATATATAAGAATTAAGAAAGGCGTGATAATTGGACATCATAGGCAAATGATGATGAACACTGACTATGGTGTACAAACCTCTATGATTGCAACCTTATATGTATTCTTTTTCTCTTCCCTTTTCTCTTTTCTCTGTATATTTCTTTATAAATTTCCCCATCTTTTTCCTTTGATAATTATTCTCCCCTTAATTAGCTAGATTTCTTTGTGTGAAACTTAAGTGAATTTATTAGGAATTTATAAACAATGAAAAAGCTGATTAAACAAATAAAAAAGAGATATTTTTCTGTCCAGGTTTTATGCTCATAAAGCAACACATGAGTATTTCTACCTAACAGCCTATTTTCTTCTGTACACTTACCTTTTTCGGGTCATTAAGTCGACTCACCTAATTTGTTTTTTCATATTGTAAGATTACGATCTTAATTAAACATGCAAATCACTAATTATCGCATAAATCCAATCTGCCTTTATTTTGTTGCTGACTAATAAAATCATACTATAAGTGACATTTCTCGATAAAAGTTATTCTAAATTGTATTCAGTTATATATTTACTAGTAATTTTGATTTGGTACACTGTTAAAATTCTGTATTTTTTCTCCAATCTTTATGTGACAGTACAGAAGATGCCAACATTACTTAAAAAATCATTTTATTTCATTTCATCAGAACATAAATAATTTAAACACGAACAATTTCGCTACAATTTAAACTATCAGTTTTACCTTATGAGCGAAAACTAAATCAACTCAAACTGAATAAATTTAAGTTATTTGGAACTGAAAAAAATAATATCTGTCTAAAACTTCAATCTAAGCTTAGATAGCCACATAATTTAATTAAGTTATATTATGGATCAGATTTGAACCCAAGCAAAACAAATCCATACTTATAGTCTTCACTATTAATATAAAAAATCAATCCTTATTTCAAAAGTACTCTCACCACAAATAGTAAATATAAGTAAAACAGGCCATTTTTTACTTGCGGCCCTGTTAAATTCAAGATCGACTCTGATTGTATCCCTCCCGGTTTAATTTTCAGTTGGCTCTTGATATGTTGTTGATTGTTATTTTTTTTAACTCGTTATGTTATCATATTACAAGAAAATATATAAAATAAAGAAGTCCAAACAAGACGTTGAGCAATAATAAGAAGAAAAAAGAAGATAAACCCTTTTTCTTCTCTTCGTTGGGGATTATTTTCTTGGATGTGTATCCTCCGGTTTAGCCGTCCCCATGGCAGCCTTAGCCACATCAGTGGCACTAGCTTCTGGCTTCTTCTTAGCATACATGACAGTATACATGACGGCACCGGAGATAGCTAATCCGACGAGAGCCATAGTGGTGTAACTGTACGGCAATTTACGACGTTGGTGAAGAACACCACCCGGATTATTCCCCGGCGGCCTCTTTGATGACTCAACACCTGCGGCTTTCACTCCCTCCGGGCTCATCTTCGTTGTATCCGCTGTTTTTCTCCAGTCATTTTCTCCAGCCATATTTATGTCTTAGATCTTCACTATTTTCTTCTTACTTTTTCAGGTTTGGACTAATCTATAATAACCAAAACAAGAAGCAGCTTTGTGTTAGATCTTTAGGGTTTGGAGACAGTAACACGTAATGTCATCGAGTTAGGTTATGTGTCTTAATAAGGGACACCTAGCTTGTGTTCTAGGCAGGTGTCATGCTTTAGAAGTAGTGACTATTAATTAGCAGATGCCAAATTACTTTTTATTTTATTTCTTTATTGTTTATTATTATAAAAATATATATTATTAGATATTTTTATGTTATAAATTTGTACACGGCAACCTCTCCTTTTGCATTACTATAAGCATCAAACACCTCTTTAGACATTAAAAATATAAATGGTTTATTTCCATCGACTATACAAATTTATTCGACTAAATTTATTTTTATATGTAGTTTTTAGATTTTTTTTTAATTACATAAACTATATTTTTTCCACAAATTACACAAAATTCATAAATTCTTCTAATTACATAAATTATATTGCATTAAATAGCTAATAAATATGATTTTAATTTGAAAATTTGATTTTAACTTGGGTTTATTTTAAAATTACAATCAGATTTTCAAATTAAAATAAAATTTAATAACAATTTAACATATAACATTAACGAAATTTCTATAATTATAATAATTTATAAAATATATGTATTTTATAGAAGAAAAACACAGTTTATGTAATTTATAAAAAATTTAAAAAATACAGATCGAAATAAAATTTATTCGTATAAATTCGAAACCCAAATGTAAAAGATTGTTTTGTTTCTTGTGGGCTTTTGGGCTAGATGTCTTCGAATTCTTTTTGAACTTCAAGGCCGAAAAAGTATCGAAACCCAATTAAACTTAACAACGCAGAAAAAAAAAGAATGTTAAGAAAAAGAAACAGCTAGCCATTGACCAAAGACTTCCTAGAGAACCGTGAAATCACTTTCTATCAGATTCCAGGCTTTGTCTCCTTAATACTATTAAATAACCGTTACGTCACTCTTATCATCTCCCCAACGGCTACAATCAACATTCAACATTTTTATTTTCATTTTTGTTATTCAACGGCTAGTTCATTTCCAAGTCTATAAAAATCACACGAGATGCTCCCAGACTGATTCAATCATATATACATACAACGCAAAAATACTTCGTACTGTTTTAATTCAGAGCGCAATGGCTTCTCTTTCTCTTGCGGTTACCATCTTCCTCTGCATTTCCTTCTTCTGCTTCTTATCAGTTTATGCAAATGAGGTTACCGTCGGTGGTAAATCCGGCGACTGGAAGATTCCTTCTTCCCCATCTTACTCTTTTAACGAGTGGGCTCAAAATGCTCGCTTCAAAGTCGGCGACTTTATCGGTATACCTTCACTTTCTGATCACTTAACAAACCTCACTAGTTCGAATTCTTTGGTTCTCAACTAGACATTTTGTGCAAGACTTTCTGACATTGTCGTTTTCAGTTTTCAAGTACGAAGCCGGTAAAGACTCGGTACTGCAAGTGACAAGAGAGGCGTACGAGAAATGTAACACTACGAACCCAAAGGCTAGCTACACCGACGGTAAAACCAAGGTGAAGCTGGACCATTCCGGTCCAGTCTACTTTATAAGTGGAACAGAAGGTCACTGTAAAAAAGGTCAGAAGCTACGACTAGTCGTCGTGTCTCCACGTAACTCTGCTTTCTCTCCAGCTCCTTCGCCATCTGAGTTCTACGACGGTCCCGCCGTGGCTCCTACCAGTGGTGCCGCTAAACTCGCCGGCGGATTCGGTTTCATTGGCATTGTTCTTGGATTATGGGCCTTCTTCTGATAGAAACCTTTTGTTTATTTATTTTGAATTCTATTTATTAATTTTTTCAAACATGAAGCAGAAATCTTTGTTCTTTTTAGTCTAGTTATTTACTAAATTAAATTTATTACTCAACAGAATCATTGCCTAATATTTTAGTGATATTTATCAAAAAATAATGGTGATAATATATGCCAATTATTATAATTCTCTCACAAGGGTTATCCATACTCGATAACACAAACAGCTTTAAAAAAGGACTGAAAACTCACCACTAACCCAATACCAACTTGATCCAATTACATATTATATAATATATAGTTCCTACTAAACTTAAATTATAATCACACATTGTCTAAACCCCAACTCTAAAACTAGAAAGTCACATATATGTGAAACATGCGACAATCAATTGATAGAACAAAGTGGGGACTGATCTCTTTATTGACTTCATTATTGAAGAGTTGGATTGTGCAGCGACCAATCCAAATGTTCGACATGTTCGTCAGTCAAATTCTTCCTACAGATTTCTAACCGTTTTCTCACCGATCAATCGGTAGAAATTCCGTCGGTCAAGTTTCCACAGCTTTCCGACAATATCTTTAACCATTTTAAATTTTCGTGAGAAAACAGAAAATCCAAACATATTGTCGGATTTCCCACCGTTACAAGATTCGAAACTAACCACATTATAAAGACATCGATTACATAGGGGAAAATCTAGTACCGTCGACAAACACATGGATCGTCTTTGCCCACGCAAAAGCCTACGACGACAAGATTTATATATGTAAAAACCTTCACTGGTTTCGTCTTCAATTAGCACACCTGAAAGTTCACCTGAAATTATTCTTACTTTCCATATGAAAAAACAAACTAAGTCTTGGTGACACCTTACTAGCTACATTAACTTAGTTCACTTTAAATGATTTCGTTTCTTTAAGCTTAATACGAGATATTTGACATCTAACTCTGCTTAGATTAAAGAGAAGTGCAATCTTTAAAACCTTCTTATACTCGCACCCCAACATCGGCCCAAGACGAAATCAATCCTCAACTCAAAAATGTAATTTCTTAGAACGGACGTTCTTTGCAACTCTCGAAGAACCAAAAAAATCTTATAAAAACCTCCGATCTCACCGGATATTGAAGACAATCGGACGGATACTGAAGACGGTGTTGGATGTCTCAAAATAACATTTATAATCATTGACGTAAACATTTAATACAAAAATTCTAAAAAAATTAGCAAATTAGAGATATATATATAAAAAAAGGATATTAACCTTAAATCCGGATACAAAAACTTGAAAAAGAGATTAGACACTGGCCGAACGAACATATAAATATCAACTTTCTTCTAAAACTGAAATCGTATTTACTGTTAGACTAAGTTATGCCGGGAGAATCCAAGTTCGAACAAAAGTGGTCAATGGTAATGCATTAGCATCAAGAGACTACTACCATTATTTCTCTTGGAGAATTTTTTAACTATTTGCCAATTACAGCAAACACATAACTAAAGTTGTATGCCATAAGGTTTATTATTAGGTTTCTAAACAATGTAAATCATGGGAATAAGGGAGAAAACAAGACAGAAACCAAGAACTGCATGACAAAAGACATCATCGCAGTTAGAAGATGAGTTGTGTGATTTGTACATTATTTGTAACCTCCACACTAAGAAAAAAACCCTAAGATTACATTTTGCCCCTGCCGTAGATACACATTAGGTATTTATATAATGAAAAAGAATATAATGAAGTGTTTCGGCATGGAAAAAACCTCAAAAAGTGTGAAAAATCACATTATCTTCTTCAAAAATACAGTTATGAGAAGGAATATATACATAATACATAGAAATGGGCTTTTAACTACTACTGATTGTATAATCACAAACTGTCTGATTAATATTCTATTCAAATCCATCTACACTTCAAGTATCCAAAATTGTAGGAAAAACACACAAATTAAAGACGAAGGGACTAAATGGTTATTTTCAGAACTGAATGCAGAGAACATGTCCCTAAATCAAGAAACAAACTCAAAGAACATGTTCTTAAATAAAGAAACAAATTAACGTACAAGAATATTCTCGCAAGTATCGATCACAACGTGATCTCATGGAATCAATGATTAAAATACCATCTATATCTTCATGAACAACAGATTATTTTATATACATTAATATATATATACCTCATGGAAACAAAATATTCGAGCATACAATATAAATAATATGTAAAACAAAAGACTAATCCATCGTAAATCAAAGATGAACAGTATTCTTTGCAAGATCCATGACTATACACACAGATATAGGATCAGATGAAGGAAATGATATATCTACACATTTGTGAATCGAGACGAAATCACGGATTGAAAAGGGCCAATGGGAAACGAAAAAAGGAAAAGAAAACCATATAATATTAACTTTGATCGAGGAAACTAAGGAATCAAAAATAGTAAGGACCAGCCTAAGGAAAAACTAGGTTAACGTTAATGGTCCCATGTTAATCTCACTTAACCACGCCTTAAACTCATAGATTAAGCTTTTTAGATACTAATAAACTCATATAATATAAAGTTCAACAAAGGAAACCAAGAGAAAGGAAACTCACATGCAATTAGAAACCAAATCAATGGCAGAATAAGAACAAACTAATATAGATTTTAGATCGTATCTAATTACCTTTGGAGAGATGAAGAAAACAAGAGAGAGAAAGAGAGATGAAGAAAACAAGAGAGATGGGAACGCAAGTAAGGAAGAAAACGTTAAGGAGACCAAAATGAATCGACGCCGGAATCTGACAGAAAGAGCAGTGAGCACGCAAGAGAAGCAAATGCATCGAACACGCAAAGTGCTTTTGTGTGCTCACTCTCTTCTGTCAGTTTCTATGCGTTTCTCTAATTACATTAGTCTCCAAAACTCACTCATAACCTTACCGACAGAGATTCTGAGATTGAAGATCGAAAAATATTAAATATAAGGTTTTAAAAGGATAAGACATTGAAGCTGTTTGAGTTAGATCTGAGGCTTAGGGTAAGAAAAACCGGAGAGGATATTTATAATCGAAGGAAACGAGGAAAGATAGTAACTTTTAGATACGCTTTTGGGAAACAAATCTAGGGTTTTGACCAATTTGAAAGGAACAAATAAATTACGAAAAAAATGAAAGAACAAAGGCAGAGATATTTGTTGAGAAGGATAGATTAGAGGGTGAGCCGAGCCGAAGAGGAAGAATCTGTTAAAGAAGAAAAAAAAAACTTATCTCATTCCCTCTTCACTGTCTTCAAGAGTCTTATCTCTGTGTTTTGTTTTTGCTTTTGTCTCTTTCTTCTCTCTCTCTCCCTCTTACATGCAATGAGACAGATGTCCAGAGACAAAGACATTAGATTGGATTGGATTGCAAAGTACACTTGTATTGCCCAATCTCATAACCTAAAAATCGGCAACGGCAAAGCTAAAAAAGATCTTCAATTTTGAGTTTCTGTCTTTCACGATTGGAGATAAGATTAATATTTTTGGGAAATTCACATTTTTTATTATAATAATCGTTTACCTTATCGTTGGCTCCTTTTTTTTAATTAGTGGACTATATTACATGCAAAATTAAATACAATATATACCATTAATTTAAAAATTAAAACTGTTCAAATATTCTAATCATTTTTCGTTTTTGCTTTTTCTATTTTATTTTACCTGGATAGAAACAATTGGAGGTGTGTAATCTATATTATGATTACAACACGGTTTCACTCTCCACTAGATTTATCGTTTTTAAAGACTGGATTCTTTATTAGCTGCATCGAAAGATACTACGGTATAGCTTTGTTGAAGATGATGTTATGCAGAATTCAGAACCGAGATAAAGAAGAAGTAAGTGAATAATGTGACACTGAAATTATTAAAAATCATTACTAGTTTGATTTAACAATATTTATTTAGTTTGGTTCGATCTTGAAATTAAATTTCGGTTTGATGATTATATTTATTTCTCTTCTTTTATAGGCAGCTCGATTTAGATTTAGATAAAAAAAGCTAGTAGCTAAGTAATGAACCTGAATCTCACAAACTCAGACCATGTGTTGTCATAGTACGAACGCTAAGATCTGGTCGTTAGCTGAGGAGGAAAAACTGGTCGGAACACATCATAGTCGTGGCGCCAGAGGAAGCAGTCTGGTCCACGAGAATTATTATACTGATGCTCATTTTTTTAACATCTGTTTTCTCATTAACTTGAAATAACAAAGTTACACGATAAAGCATATGAAATTACGTACGTGGGGTGTGAAATTATTGAATTAGACAAACTTTTGACTTACCTTTCCGAAGCTTCTCTGATTAATCTAGTTGAGAATGAGCATTGAAGTTGAACTATTACAAAGGCTGTTTTATTTGGTCACAAAGCGTTACGTCATTTTTTCTCTGACCGAAGAAAGCAGTCTAGACAAATCAAACGCAGGATAATGCAAAGAACCGACAAAAATAATTAAAATAACGAAAGGGAAAATCAGATTTATTGAATGGAAAATTAGGTTTATTAAGATAAGAACCCTAAGATAATTTAAGAAACCAATCAGAATTGGCTATGAGCCTATGATATTATTCATCTTTCTATAATAATTGCAGTTTTATTTTTCTAACAAGTGTTATTAATTTCTTCGGTTCAGTTTGAATCCCAATTTATCGAAAGTGAAAACTGTTAATTTACTGATATAAAATTAAAAAAATAAAAATTGAGAAATTATTTGGCAAAATCTTTGGGCAGAAGTTAGTTCAACGAAAATACCAGCCAAAAGTTGAAAGAAATAGAAATCGTTCAAACTATTTGGTGGTCCAATGTTAAATCCTGCGTCATGATTAAGAAGAATAGCATAAATACATTTCTCAAACTTCTGACCAAAGAGAAAGAAAGATTACATAACTCAACCTAAATAAATCCATTTTAATGATGGTTTATGAAGATAACTGCTAATAGTCGGAATGTGTTTACTTTTTACCTACCCAAAATATTCTCAGCAAACTCCATGGAGAGATAGGTGGATGAAAAAAAAGTAATAAAAAAATAAAAAATAACAAAGCCATCTTATGTAACACTACATAAAATCAAACCTAAGTGAAAAGACCACAACTACTACGCTTCTTGTCTTCAAAACAATTCTACATTGCTACTGCCCCAGACGCGTCAAGTCCCACCATTGTTACGCGCTTAGCTCTCCACCTTAAATTACACAAGCATAAGCCAAAGCCTTTTCCTAAGGCCAGACTTATCGCTTCCTCTTCTTACTGGACTTTGTCTGACTTCCCCCCAGTGACTTGACTGAACCAACTGGTTCCCCTTTTGTTGCTGTTTCTGGAGCTTTTGGTGTTTCTTCAGATTCTGACTCTGCATCGCTCTCCTTGGCCTTGGAGGAAGGTGTAGAAGCAGACCCAGCTTTTGCTTTGCCCTTTCCTGTTTTGCCCTTGGCCGTTGAAGCTTTAGCAGATCCTGACTTGGATTTTGTTGTAGTCTCTTCTTGTTTCTTGGGTGAGTCTCCTTGGTCCTTTGATTTTCCGGATTTTGATTTGTTGCTTCCCGATTTTGCACCTGCTGATTTACCAGCAGTTTTGGGGTTTTCCTCTTCCCCGCTCAACTCTTCAGAGCTATCAGCTTCCTTTGAATCCTTTGGTTTGCTCTCTGTTTTGTCATCCTGAGACTTCTTACCAGACTTGGAAGCAGAAGCAGCTTTAGACTTGCTTGATCCAGCTCCAGCACCCCTGAATACGTCAGAAGCAATATTGCTTATTAGTAGAGAACCTTTTAGAGACTTTTCTATTTAACTATTTTGCTTTCCGTTTCATTTACTTTTTCCCTGATAACTCCATCTTTGGTTGCTTGCCTGTGGTCTTAGCTTTCTTCCTCTGGGGCCTGCATGAAGAATTATTAAGCTTGGTCATCACAAGAATGGCAAATTCATCTCAAAACAACATATCATCACATCTCTCTATTCCTTCCATTTCCAGTGCCACATAAATACCGGAACTATAGAAGGAAGTAACACGTACGCTGTTGAGACTTCTTCATCATGACCCGTCGTCTGATCAGCAGCTTCTTCATCCTGCTGACATAAAATGCTAAAATGTTTTACATCACAAAAAATCAAATAAAATAAGTTAGAGAGACAAATGAATTATAATGCCCCACCTCTGACGATTCTAGTTCATGCTGAAAGAACCACTTCTGTTTCTTAAGATTCAAGACTTCTTGATCTCCATCATCATAGCAAACCTGAAAACGAACATAGCAACAACATAATGCATACCAAATAATGGGGAGAAAAAAACATGTACTGCTTAGGAGAGCATCCCAATAGTCCAGTGGTTTTACAACAAACAAATGAGATAAACCAAAATAGTTACAGAGGAGATTGATAATATTGGGCTTACCAGATGTTTCTTCTTAGCAGAATCATACGAATTAACCACACCTTTATAATACCTGCAGTAAAAATCCGATTTTCTCTTTTAAAGCGTGGACCACAAAAATATATTTATCCAGGTGTTAGTACACATTCAGCTATCTAAACGAAAATACATAGAACAGAGAAATGGAACTTGCGTTTGTATAAATCAAATATAATTCCTAAGAAAAAAAAATACAAAATGCTTACGCTCGATCCATAGGCCACCAGACTTTGACCCTCGACCCAACTAAATTTTCATCATAGGTTTGGAGATCAGATGCCTGCCAAGGAATTGATTTAGTATGAAGAAATCTACAGAGCAAATGAAACCAGTACGGAAAAGCATAAAAGAAAAGATACATAATCTCCAGACAGGAAATAATAGAAGAGCAAAAAAAATATCTCTAACATGAAGAGAATAAGAATCTGCACCTATACACAGTTACTACTGCAAATGACAACTGGTAAACATGATTTTCCCACATTACTTTATATGAAAAACAATTATAAGAGGTGAAACTACGAAAATCTACCTTCTCTTTGCCTACACTTCGTTTTCTCTTTGTGTTTGTATTCAGAATTTCTTCTACCTGTTGCTTCACTTCCTTCTTTGCCTTTGAGGCTGACTTTCCAGATGAGGCAGCTGGCTGAAACACAAGTCAAGGATATCGGTAATAATAAAAGGACAGGGAAAGCAGATATGTATCCGAATCATACAGGCTAGGGGCAACTTACTTTTTCAGTATCTCCTGATGAAATATGTAATGACTCCTCATCGATAGCTTTCCCACGTCCTATCTTTTTCTTTTCCTCTTTTGACATTGAGGATTCTTGTGCATTATCACTCTCAACAGTCTTTTTATCTGACTGCTTTGCTGCTTTTGTTTCAGATGTGCTTTTCTTTGAAGGAGGAACAGTAGGCTTGGCTTTACTTGAAGAAACGACCTTCTTCCCAGGCCTTTTTTTCACTGTAGCTTCAGAAGTATTTGGTTCTTCAGAAACTTCTTCAGTAGCACTAGCAGCAGATGGTTTAGCCTCCTTCCTTGAGCTCTCCTTTTTATGAGGGCTTTCCTCAAGTAGATCCTCAGCCTTACATGGAGAACTGACATTGGCAGTTTCATCTGCTGATGTCCTAGATGGCACAGCCTGCACACTTGTTTTCTTTTCATTTTCAGAAGAAATGGCTGCATTGACAGATAAATCTTGAGGTGTAGGACTTAACACATCCTTGCTGTCCAGCAACAATCCTGGTTCAGCCTCCTCTTTGATATCTGAAGTTTTTGATAAATCCGCCTGTTTGACAGAAGTGGGTTCCTTTCCTATTTCCTCAGTTTCATTTTCAACATCAGGCTTCTCTTTAGGATTATCAAGTTTTTGAGGCTCATCTTGGGCATTTGTATCGTCTTGCTTCATTGTAGACTCAGTATCAACCAAAGAATCATTCTGTTGTGCAACACCATTGCTGACTCCTGACTTACCAGATTCATCCTTAGGTGCATCAGTTCGCTCAGGTGTAGAAATTTCTGCTGCCTTCTGTTTGTCCTGCTGATTCCAATATAATAGACCAATAAACAATATACTCGAGCAAAGAGAAGAAAGACATCTATCTTTTGTAAAATAATTGGAGTTCAATGCCGATTTAAGGGAGAAGAAACACCTCTACCTCTGCTTGATTTGTTAAGCTACCTTGACTACCCTGCAGATAAAAAATGGAAAGGTATAAACAAGGGTAATGTAACTGGACAACCAGCATAATCACGAAAATTGAGGCAATTCAACAGATGAGAAGGCTTACCTCATCTTCATTCGCAACAAGTTGATCCTGCTGCAAATGACTAAACGTCCCTTCACATATCAAAGCCACTATGTTTCTATACTTATCTAAGAAGACACCTGATGATTTCACTGCTTCAGCCAGATACGTTTTGAGCTTGCTAGCACAGTTACTGAGAACTTGTTCTGCCAACCTCCGTGATACTTGGGAAACCTGCAGACAAGTTGAAAGAGTTAACAACAGTGCATTGACTGCTCAGACAAAATTAGTAGGACCATATGTATCACCTCATCATCCTTCCTAACATAATGTAGAATTGGTGAAAGCATCTCCGGAGGAATATCTTCGCTTTCTTCTAACACAAGGGTCATAATGTTCTCCATAGATGAAAATACGTTCCCTGAATGATGGTCCCTGGAAAGGAAAATAAATCCATCATCAGAAAAACATTATATTGAGTGACAAGCTTGAAGATGAACAAAGTAAAGTAAAAAACCAAGTTTCTGTCACAAAATAATCAGAATGAAATGACTCCTGAAATTAATAGTCACCAAATGGTTTATCTGGTGTGCTGAGTGCTAACAACAGCATCCAAGAATCAAACGTGGTATAAAGAATCTAAAGGATCAACAATTCAGGATAATAAGCAGAAATACAATTCCAAGCCTGTCATATACTTTCTGGACCTTAAGTTTGAAGTAAAAAAAAAAACTTTAATCAACCATAAAACTTAAGTTCAATTTTGATTCTCTCAGAACGGATTATTAGCTTTTACCTTATAGCCTTCAGGAAATTCTGGAACATCTCAATAAGAAGTGCGTCGCACTCAAGGTCCAACATCACAACACATGATCTGACCTTAGCCACAGTTTCAAGAATAGATGTCCTTTTGGAATAGGAGCGACTAGATTTGTCATCTAGATTTTCAAACGATGATACAATTAACTTGAATACTTCCTGCACATGAAAATAAGAAAGCCTCAGCGACCAATCAGCATTATGCTCATTTCTTCAAAAATATACCAAGCAGTAACACACCTTCATCTGGTCATCATCGTAAGGAGCATCCGGAGCAGTTATTCTTGTAATCTCGCTGATGCAGGCTGCAACTGCAACTTTCACATCGTCATCTGAATGCTTGAAGAGTTTTCCAGCGACTAGTGCTTTCATCAATGGAGAGAGTGCATTCTGCATTGATTCAGGAGGTGACTGTTCGACATCTGACAAGCAGAGGAATAGTTTCTGCATCAAAATACAAAAGGTCTATCAAACTCAAGAACACCAATATCACAGCATCCACTACACGCTTGAATCTGAATTAAACAGACGCATCACCACTCAAAACCAGTCCAGAAAACCTTGATAGAGCATGAAAAAATAATGGATAGAATTGTACTTCGTCATACATAAAGTACAGAATAATTATCACAACAATCAATTCCCGAAATTATGGGACAAATGTTATTCTTCAACGCTGCTCTAAAGCTTTAGAAAGTACCAATATCAGGCCAAAGGTAGAACCGCGAATCATATAAACATAGATGTAGGAGCAAAGATGCTAGAAACTACTAAAACACCTGCTATTCCTTACACGCTTGCTAACCACCTAAGCAATAAACTGGTCATTATCAAAGATTAGATACCGGAAATTAAACCAAAACAGCACCATAACAGTGCCATCCTTCCATATAGATGCACGCGTAAGCTTAATCATTAATCAACACAGAAAAGGAGGATTATTGAGAGGAATTAATTTGGAACAGAGAAATCACCCAAAGCAAGATCTCAACTGCATTGGCGTAGATACTCATAGCCTAATGAAGGAAACACAAACAGTTAAATTCATATCCAGAAATCCACACTAAACACATGCACGCACTTAGCATTGAACGAAGCGGAAAAAGGACACCAAGAGAAATTAAAAAAAAAAACGGAATGGTGAAGAGGCTCACGTCAAGGAGAGAAAGAAGCTCATCGACTGAAGAAGGTGGGTCGATAAGCTTTTCCACAGCTTCCACAATCTGATTCTTAACCTCTTTATCAGAATCCGTCATGAGTCACTCTCCTTATGTTCCCTCTCGCTCACTCCGCTTGCGTATCTAAAATTAGATCTCTCCAAACCCTAGATTCGGAAACACAGACTTCTCAGAATGAAAAATCTAAAGCCACCATCGATTCCAGAAATGGAAAGAGATTGGAAACTGGATAAAAGCGATGAAAATACCAGAAATTTCCCCCAAAATCACAGAAGGGTTTCTCCTCTCTTTTTGTTCTTTCTCTCAAATCTTACAAGTTCACATAAAATTAATTAAAAAAAAAGTAAGAACAATCCTCAGACGTGAGAGCGCCGTTAAAAAGATATAAATATATAATAATGAGAAGTATTTAAGATGGTGGGACGGGGGGATTTATAGCTTTGGTCGTCTTTTTTGATTTTGACGATGTGTTTCTTCTTTTTTATTTTTGGGCTTTCGTTAAAAAGGATAATCAAACTATTGCGATTTTTTTCCTTTCGCTCCGGATTACACCTGGATTTTGTATACTCCGGTTAGCTCATAATTCTGGATTTTGTATACTCCGGTTAGCTCATAATTCTGGATTTTGTATACTCTGGTTTGCTCATAATTCTGGATTTTGTATACTCCGGTTAGCTCATAATTCTGGATTTTGTATACTCCGGTTTGCTCATAATTCGTTTTCATATCCGCTTTTCAGATATATTTTCTGCGTATTTTTGGAGACAATTGTGGCTTTTTTTACTAACCAATTCACATGAAGGATTAAAGCACATGAAAATTCACAAAAATATATATAGATAACATTATGAAAAGGAAATATAGATAGTAAAGTTTAGCGTTATAATCTATATTAGAGAATTACGATGATTAGGATCGCTCCCGCATGAAATTGGATAAAACAGTTAAAGATTTCGAATGTCAATAAATTAAAAAGGTAATTGATAAAAATAATACTATTTTAAATTTTTGTTGTAAACATAAATTTAATAGTAATATATCTTTAAACATTTTTAGTAAAAAATAATAATTTTATATTAAAAAACATAAAATATTATTTTAATTATATTTGTAATTTATTTATTATAAATATATCAGAAAATAATTTATGATTTTTTTAAAATTTTAAATTTAGAATATTAAATATAGAACAAAAATTTTAAAAAATATTTACTTAAATTAAAATAATATTATTATACATATATAGAACACTTACAGTTATATGAATACATTCAGAAAGAGAAAATATGGATCGTAAAATTTAGCGTTAATAGATTAGAGAATTACGACGTTTGGAATCACTTCACTATAAATAATTAAAGACTTTGAATGTCAACAAATTAAAATAATATTATTGTACAAATATAGAACACTTACAATTATGCAAATTTTTTAAAAATATCTGGACTAAAGTTGCATATATTACTGCAATGTTTTATATACATGAACTAAATTGTTTTTAAGGTAATTTTGAAGGCAAAAATGTTTTACTATACATAGATATATGATGGTTCAAAATGTGGAAATATTGATACAACTTTAAAAGTAAAATATTTTTTATATAAATTTAGCGTTAATATAAAAAAATATACGACGTATCGGTTAATCATTAATTTATTATTATTTTCATTGAAAATAGTTAGTTGATTTGTATGAATGAATTAAATATAAATTTAAAAATTTAATATAATAAAATTGAGAATTTTTCGTATGAGTATCTGGTGCAAATATTTAAAAGTATAATTAAAACATAAAACAGCATATTAATATTCACTAATTTAGGGTCTAATTTGGCCAAATCAACACTTAGAATATTTTTAGGAGATACAGATTTTGTTTAGCCATTTAGACTAACTTCAGAGTGTTTTGACATTTTCCTCTCAGATCCACATTTCCAATTTCCTCCACATTTCGCATAATTTTACATAATTATAACAATCAAACATTTTGACAAAGTACAACTACAAAATAAGATAATTTTAAACTCACATGCAAATATGTGACGTTATTTATAATTGCTTTCATTGAGAGTTGAACTCAAGACCTCCCGCTTACTAAACGGGTGCTCTAACCAACTGAGCTATGAAAGCTTTTGCTTGCGAAACAAGTTCAAAACTTTTGAGATACAATTTCTTTATTGAATTCAATCGTTATCTTGCATGATTAAATGTGATTAAATGATAATGATTTGTCTTGCATGAGACTCTGGCAGGTAAACAAACATAGTTTGACCTCATTTATAGCAAGCAAACAAACAAGCTATTTAATATAAACGAACATACGCAACCATCTATGATAAACAGACAAACAACACTATAAGCTATTCTTATTTTGGATATTCTTGAGTTGTTAAAACCAGTGGTAAGCTGTAAACATGAGCTAGAAGAGAAGAAAAGGAGAGACAGAACCAAAGATAATAAGATTGATTGTGTCTGAACAAAACGCTTTCTCATTTTGACGAAGAAAAGCCAAAGACAACTTAGTTTCTCATAAGCATGTTCCGAGGGGACTAAACCATCCAAACCCCAAAGCTCCTTCCAAGAAATCAGTTTCACTCTGTACCTGTTATAGCTCCAAAAGAAACAATCTTCAAAATCTGCATGTGAAAATGGGAATAAGATTTTTTTAAGTGATTTGATTATACCTTTGTCATCATGGAGTTGGCTATATCATCTAAGGAGCCAGCACCTGAAGCCATAAAACCGCTCTGTAGCTTCTGTTGTCTAATGAGTAAACCTTCCTTTGGATTGCCACTTTGCAACATTTGAGCATCTGTCTCTGTACCCAAGTTGTTTGCTGGATCCTGTGTCATCTGTAATGGATTAAAAAAATCTGTTTGTGGAGCATTTGAGGATCCGAAATCCGTGTTTCTGCAGAAAGATGTTGGATTTGTATCCAGGTTTGAGTCGCCGAACAGGTTCCATTCCATAGCGTCAGGTTCTGAATGAACATCACTTTGTGGAATGTTGGTTGACAATAAAGTGTTTGACCAATCTTCAAGACGCTTGTTGATCTCCAAGTGAGTAGAAAATCCAGAGTTTGAGGATGGAACTAAGAGATTATTGGGAGCAACCATTAGCGAGCTTTGTTGTGAAGTAAAGCTCGGAAAAGTCTTGTTGTTGTTGTTGATCTGAAGCTCTTCTAGTGGCGGAATTGGCAATCCCTGAAGTATGTTTCCTCCATCGTTGTGGTTACGAGGAAGAGACGATGAGACATGTTGGAACATTCCTGCAAGGGAATTTAAGCGACCAAGTGAAGAGTAATGTCTCATTGTTGCGACTCCACCATGGAACTGGCTGGATCCAACAGGAATCGGACGGTGGTGGTGAAAGCTTCCAAGTCTTTTGAGAGAACTCATTTGCATGAAATGTGAGTCAGTGGCCGCAATGTTAGCCTGTGGACTAGCTTCTGAAGTTATCTTCTTCAAGGCAAGGCGGAATTTCTGCAGCCAAAAGACAATGCAATCGTGTGTTGGTTCGAGCTTGAATTTCACCAACGGATAAAATCAGAAGAATCATATATAGTCTCTCTCTCACCTGAAGGTGGCTCGCCACATTCTCTCTTGTGAGCTTGTCAACATTCATCAGATCAAGAATCTTTTTTGGCACAGCTTCTGCATCATTTAACTTAAATCAGGAAACGATTTCGTAGAAAAACTAATTAAAAGCAAGAGGTAGAGAGATATCAAGAAACATTACTTTCAACGCCCACATGATCAACAGCTGCTAAGAACTTATTGTGCAGCTCACGAGTCCAAACAACACGAGGTTTCTTTTGAGCCGTTGGATCATCGTTTTCATTCCCTCTTTCTTCTTCTTCTTCCTCTTCAAACTGATCTTTACGTTTTCTGTTTGCCTTCACGTCGATTCCTATAGATTCACCACCATTACTCACACAGCTCTGCTTCTTCTTAAATTTGCTTTTTCTCACAACATGTTGCCATATGTTTTTGAGCTGTTCAATTCGAACCGGTTTAAGCAGATAGTCGCAGGCACCGTGCTTGACTCCTTTCATCACATATTTTGGATCGCTATGCGCAGATAACACTGCAAGAATCAAAGATCAAAACTTTATCTAGGAAACATGAAAAGCTCGACCGAATTACAGCATCAGGGTTCATACTTATGACAGGTAAGTCCATTTCAAGACCAACGAGCTCAAGTAACTTGAAACCGTCCATGTCTGGCATGTCAACATCGCTGATAACGAGATCAAACTTGTTTTTGTTCTCCCTTAACAACTCCAGTGCGGTCTGTGCCTGGTTCGTTGTTGTAACTGCACATATCATTATTGTAACAGTTACCCCCAAAAGCTCAGTTTTTTATAGAGCCAGAGACTCATTCTAATCCAACGAACTCAAAAGAAAAAGAAAAAAGTAAGTAAGAACCAATGAGGCTTGTGACACATGTGGAGCAATCAAATCTGTAATCATTCCCCAAATTAAGTCTCAATTTTGACAAAGAGCAAGAGAGTTTCAAATTTCAACCCACTCAAAAGAAGTAAAGTAAGACCAATGATATTTGTGACACATGTGAAGCAATAAATCTGAATCTAGTTAAATCTTAACTCATTCCTAAAACCCATCTTTAAAAACATATAAATCTATTAAGAAATTGATTTCTGTTGTTTGACAAGAAAACGAATAAATCTGAAGGCCAAATTTTGTAGCTTGACAAATCAAAATCAAGGAATTTTATTAGCAAATCACAGAAAACAATTTGGTAGAAAAAATGCAAGGAGAAAGAAGGAACCGTGGTATTGGCAGCGATGAAGCAAAGTCTGGAGAATTCGGAGACAAGTTTGGTCATCGTCAACGGCAAGAACTCTCATCCCCACCGGAAACTGGTCAAGTGCTTCAAAATTAAATTCTTGTTCTACAGTCATATCGTGAGAGATTTACAACAAATGGGATGACTCTTAGTAGACTATGTAAGATCTCAAAGTCTGTTTCTATATAGATAGTGAAAGAGAGATGGACTGATTTTAGGAGTTTACAGTATTGGTATCACAGAAAGAGAAAGAGAAAGAGAGAGAGAAAGTAAAAAGGCTTTTGTCCTCTGGTGAGAGATATAAAGGAGGAAGAAGGCAAAAGAGAATCTAAGCTATATATATATGGTTACAGAAAACTGTGTAGAATGATTGATCTTCAAGACTGATTTATGGAAATTGTTTTACCTTTGTAGGAGTTATGGGGTTTTGTTTTTATTTGTTTTTCTAATGATTTACTTCTGTAATTACACAAATTTATATGAGTAAATTCATTTACACTCGTATTTTTTGGTATTTTTTAATTACATTAACTGTATTTTTCTGTCATACATTACATAAATTTCATAAATTATTTTAATTGCAGAAATTCTATTAATTTTTACACGATAAATAGTTAGTAAATCAAGTTCTAATTTAAAAATTTAATTTTAATTTAGGTTTATTTTGAAATTAAAATCAGATTTTTGAAGTAAAATAAGATTTAATAACAATTTAACGTATAAATATTAACGAAATTTCTATAGTTAGAATAAATTATGAAGTTTATGTAGTTTACAGAAGAAAAATATAGTTTATGTAACTTATGAAAGATAAAAAAAAACACAGATAAAAATAGATTTATTCGTATAAATTTGTGTAGTTTACAGAATTAAACTATTTTTCTAATCATTTGTGGTTTATATACTTTCATAGGACAAAAAAAAGAATCTTTGATTAGAGACGGAATATTCGTTGCTGTACCCGATACACTAAAATGCCTTTTGGTGTGAAATTATTGAATTATGTTTTTTTATTGTTTAACAATGTTAATTTAGAAGAAATGAAATATTCTTTTTTTTAAAGAGTGGAAACAATTGGAAAAGTATTTGTGAAGATGATTGTATATATAATGTAATTAAGTTATGAGATATGTTTTGATATTGTACTAAGTATTTAATATAGAAAATACAATTTAGTTATTACCATAATTCAAAACAGAATTTAATAGTTTCTAAAGATGTTGTGAATATGGAAATAACTTCAAAGATAATAACAAATGGAAACAGCATCGAAGAAATCAACAGGATAAAAACAGTATCGAGAAAATCAACAGGATAGAAACAGCATCGAAGAAATTAACAGGATGAAAACATAATCGAAGAAATCAATAGGATGGAAATAACATCAAAACAATCAAACAAAATAGAAATAGAATCAAGTAAAAAAAAAATTTTCTATAACACGAATCTAATAAGTAAAATAGAAATCTTTCAATCAAGGGTTTTGGAGTCATCGATTAGAATCATTCGAGAGAAAGACATTAAGAAAATTAGAGAATTTTTTTAATTTTTTGTGTAGAGAAAGATTATTAAAAAAATTAGTTTTAAATCACTTAGACAAATTTTGTATGTTCTGAAATTATCAAAACGTGAAAATATAAGATATTTCAGATAGAACCTGAATCGTTTGGACACAATGTATTTAGATAGAATTACATAAGATTTTAGTGTATTATTTGACTTATACGTTTTGAGATTTTTTACATCGTATTCTTAAATTAGGCGTATTCTTGATTTGGGTTTTTGTATCTTATTCATTGTATTCTTGATTTGAGTGTAATCATATACACAATGCGAAACAATCATCTAGTTTTTACATGTTTACCAAATGCATATTACGAAAATTATTATTTTTATCAAATAGTTCAGAAAATATAAAGAGTCAGATAAATTTTTGTACTTATAAATTGTCGTGTGACAAAGTCTTGATAAAGATTTTACTTTCTGCAAAGAACATCGACATATGTTCGATGCAATGCACTGGAAAATAAAAAGACAACTTTCCAATACAAATTATTATCATAACTCCCTATGATTTCTTTTTTATAAGACTAAAGAAGTGGGTTGTTTAGAAGATCGATATTATGCACCAAATCTCTAAAAGATTCTACTTGTTAGTTATTGGAAGTGATTTGTTCATTCCTAATATATTATTTGAGAATTTTTTAACAAAGTAATCTTACCCTCACGTGTTAATAACAAAAATGTCATGTTGAGTTGTCAACACCACAACGACTTTCGGCTTAAATATATAAAAGGGTTTAAATTACTAGAATAATTACAAAACATGCCACTCATATTAATTTGGTTATATAATCAATGTATTTTATTCAACTAACAAAAAAATATTGTTACATTTACAAAAATAATAATTTTTATTATTTTAAATTTTTTATACGTCAAATAAAATTTTTTCAAATAAATATAAATATATTTAAGTTACTACCATAATTATAATTACTCTACTACTATTAATTTGGTTACATAATCAGTATATTTTATTATATTAACCATAAATTATTACTAATTCCCAAAAAAATTATATTTTCTTTTAATCATATATAAACTATTACAAGTTCAAAATTATATCTTATTAATTGCATATAAATTTTCTAAAATTTTTATAAAAATTTAAATATATTATTTAAACTGTTACTGTAAATATACTTACAATAGTTTTAATATATTAGATTTTAAATATAAATATAATTAGACCCGAGTAATCAATTTTAAATTATTAGAACTAATCTATTGTACTATTTCAATATAATTGTATTTAACGAACTAAAAGTTTTACGTACGTTAAAAAAATTATGTCAATATGTAATTTTATTTATTAAATAGTTAATATAATATACGAATATTTTTTCCCGCGCAGAGCGCGGATCTAAATCTAGTATATTTTAAAACATATTTAAAAATGAGATTGAAGATGTCATAACAGCAACAGTTTGGTGTAATGTTAAAGATGCTGATAAAATTCAATAATAGAAGAGGAAAATCAAAATGAACCTAAGCTGAGGTAATATTGTCTCCCATAAGGGCTAACCTCAACATTCGTTAATATGCTTCTTGTTCGGTTGCTTCCTATTCATTTCCTTCTCCATCTATTATTACTTCTTTTCTTTCTTTTATTATTTAACAAATTGAATTTTTTCATTATTATATTTTATTTTTGGACAACTGACTAAAATAGCACCATTTTAAGTTTTTGTTCTAAATATAGTACTAGTCATTTAAATTTCTAAAAATAGCACAAATTTAATACTAAAATAATTGAAAACTTATTCCTAATGAAAAAAATTTAAACCATAAATTAAAAAAGTGAACTCAAACATTATGTTTTAATTTTATATATTTTTTATTTAAGGTAAATAATTATTTTTACATAATAATTTATGATATTTTAGGAATTTTAGTTTTATTGTACTAAATTTGGAAGATAAATTTAAAATAATACTATTTTAGGATATTACTCTATATTTTTTAACTATTTAATTTTAAGAGTAATACCCTATAATAACACCTTTTAAAGTTTTTCTTCCAAATCTAACATCATAAAATTAAATTCCCAAAAATAGCATAAATATTTATGTGAAAATACTTATTTATTCTAAATAAATTATACATAAACTTAAAGTATTGTATTTGGGTTCTTTATTTCCAATTTAGAGTTTATTTTTTTTCTATTAAAATATAGTTTTAATGCATTTTAATCTTAAATTTGTGCTATTATTGGAAATTTAAACTAATGATGTTATTTTTGAAAAAAAACTTAGAAACATGCTATTTTAGACATTTGCTCTAATTTTAAAATATCTTTATTTATTTAAATCATTTGAAACTTTGAAACTTTATCTTTTACTTTTATCTTCGAGAGGATATTCTATAAATCATTATGCGAGAAGATGGTTCCCACGGTGAGACGTCAAGGAACTCGTCACCGCAACAGAGGTTTTGCGGTTGCAGTGGAGAAAAGAGGAAAGCCGACCAATGTGGTGATATGTTGGAAATTCTTGGGAGATTTTAATTAAAATAGCGAAAACGATAGAATTAAAACATATTCATAAAATCTGCAGCGGAAAAACATCTAACACTTTTTTTAATAAAAAACAAGTTTGATCATTATTAATTGTAGAGATCATCATCGTCCGCAGCAGCAGCAGCAGCAGATGTGGCAAAAGGATCAGCGACTCCAGTGGTTTGACCTGAACCAGCAGAGTTCTCGAACCTGAATTCAGAGCCGAACCCTCGAGACTGCTGCAGCGTCTGAGCAAAGGCTTGGTATTTCCTGATGTCTGCATCACTCACACTCCTACGCGCATACTTCATCGACTCCTCAAAGTGTGCAGCTTTTATCTCTGATACTTCATCCATTCCATCTTCCTCCATCGCCTCTGGGTTCTCGCTCCTCCTCTTCTCCTTTTCAATGTCCTGAATACAATCACCAAACAAAGTTAAAATAAATTTTATAAGATTCTCGACTTAGAAATGCCTTATTCATCTCTGACTGACCTTCTCGATGTTTTCTCTGATAGCGTACTTGCAAGCTCTCTGACAAATCTCAGTGATATCAGCACCACTGAATCCTTGTGTGTACTTAGCGAGTGCATTGAGGTCTACGTCTTTGGCAACAGGTGATTTCCTCAAACAGGCCTTGAAGATATTGAGACGGGAATCCTCATCCGGTAGTGGAATGTAAATGAGCTGGTCGAGCCTTCCTGGACGGAGAAGAGCCGAATCAATAATGTCTGGTCTGTTGGTTGCTCCAATGATGAAGACAGTTTTCTTGGCGTTCATCCCATCCATCTCAGTCAAAAGCTGGTTCAGGACTCTATCTGCTGCACCGCCTCCATCGCCTCCGCTTCCACTTCCTCTCTGAGTGGCAATGGAGTCTAGCTCATCAAAGAAGAGAACACATGGAGCGGATTGACGTGCCTTATCAAAGATTTCACGGACATTCGCTTCACTCTCTCCAAACCACATAGTGAGAAGCTCAGGACCTTTCACACTGATGAAGTTTGCCTGGCATTCGTTGGCTATAGCTTTCGCCAAAAGGGTTTTACCACATCCAGGAGGACCGTAGAAAAGGACTCCCTTTGATGGAGACATCCCGAATTTCTCAAACTTCTCTGGGTGCTCAACCGGGTATTGAACAGTCTGCATTCAAACAATCACAGAGCTCAGCTTAGCTACAACTAATGGACAGATCCAAGCAAGAATGGAAATAGAAATTTACCTCCTGGAGCTCCCTCTTGACATTCTCAAGACCTCCAATGTCATTCCAGGAGACATTAGGAACCTCCACGACCTGCAAGAAAAAGAAACGTTGGAATGAGTTTTAAGAAAACCTAAAAGGTTTTGATCGCATTGAAAGCTAAAGCAGCACTGTCACAATACTCACAGTTTCACGAAGTGCAGATGGGTTGCTGTTCCCGAGAGCAGTGTGGAAGTGTTCATTAGTCACTGCCATGGAATTGAGGATTTCAGCATCTATGGAGTCATCTTCCAAATCAATGACATCCATCTTCTCCCTGATGCATTGCAAGGCAGCCTCTGTGCACAGAGCTGCAAGATCAGCACCAACATAACCGTGTGTGTCCTTTGAGATCCTTTCGAGATCCACCTGAAACAAAAAAACATAATAAGGATTTAGCTTCAAAGCATCACACTCAAAAAACACAGGCAAAGCTAGAATAAGAAGTTACATCTTCAGCAAGCTTCATGTTCTTTGTGTGGATCCTGAGCACTTCAAGACGTCCAATTTCGTCAGGAACCCCGATATCAATCTCCCTATCAAATCTTCCAAACCTTCTCAGAGCTGGGTCAATACTGTTGGGGCGATTGGTTGCTCCCATGACAATAACATGAGCACGAGATTTTAGTCCATCCATTAGCGTAAGGAGCTGAGACACAATCCTCCTCTCAACCTCTCCATTCGTCTTCTCTCTCTTCGGTGCAATGGAGTCAATCTCATCAATGAATATGATCGAAGGCGCGTTTTTCTCAGCCTCCTCAAATGCTTTCCTGAGGTTGCTCTCACTCTCACCAGCCAGCTTGGACATGATCTCGGGTCCATTGATGCAGAAGAAAAAGGCACCGGTTTCATTGGCCACAGCACGAGCAATCAAAGTCTTTCCAGACCCAGGAGGTCCATAAAGTAGAATTCCCTTTGGTGGCTTAACACCAATTGACTTGAATAGTTGCGGATGCCTCAAGGGAAGCTCAACAAGTTCCCTAATCTGAGCCATCTGCTTCCTGACACCACCAACATCATCATAACCTACTTCATCTAGCCTGTCTTCATCCTCTCTCTTCACTGGCTCACCCTCACAGAAAATCTCTGTGTCTGGAGCAACCACGCAGTACTCAGCAGGATCTGTCTCTATGACTTTGAACTCCACGCTCCTCATTCCACCTCTGACTAAGAAGAGATCACCCTTCCTCACCGGGCGATATGCCTCCAGGAAATAAGCTGTTGAACAAATTTGGTTCAGAAAACCACTAAGTATCTCAAAGCAAACAAGAACTCCAAAAAATGAAAATAAATACTTGCGTAGCTGGATAAGAAACTAAAACAGAGGCCAGCTTACGTTTCAGGTAAGCATCAAAGAGGTTTCCAGTCACCCCTTCAATGGTATCATCAACTGGCAAGATGTGCACACGCTTTCCATACTTGACATCTGGGCACTGGTGAACAGAAATAACATCTCCCAGTCTAACCCTCAAATTAGATCTCACTACTTTGTTCATTCTGATCTTCGGCTCCTCACATGACTCATCAGCAAGAGCAATGCAGACAGTGTCCTTTCTTTTCTTACCCTAAAAGCCAAAAGCCAAGCCAAACAAGCCGCAAATAAAAATCAGTAATCGAGACAGGAACAGAACCAATGATATAATCCAATACTCGAAAAGCAAAACTCTTCATATTCATAATACCTAAGATCACAAATCATTGGTTTAGAAAAGTCTACAAGCCCTAATCTCTTCCATAAGAGCCAGTTAACCAAATGAACAAAAGAAAACCCAACCTTGATGAGAATGGTATCACCACGGAATAGCTGAAGTTTTTCCATAGTGGCAGGATGGATAGATACGACGGAGTTATCATCGTTGATGGCCTCATCGACGACAAGTCTGTTCGGAGACTTCTTCCTCTCCAGAATAGCAGTACTGAAATCTTTTTTCGATTTCCTGTAACAAAACCAAAGGATTAAGCTTCAGCTTTAAACACGAGATCAACCAAAAACCCTAATCCCGAAATCGAAAACCCAGACTTAAAAGATCCGAAATCTCCCGATCAAAAACCAAAACCGATCTAAGCACTTACGAGTCTGAAGATTCAGCTGGGCTTGACATGATGAGTTTGAGATTAACGAGAGAGCTCCCTCAGAAATCGAAGAAAGTTAAGATCTTTTCGTTTTCCCTTTCGCTTCTCTGAGAAATCGATTGTGATAATGGGATCTGAAGAAGCAGAGATTTTCGCAAATTATATCTCTTATGTTTCTTGTTGGAAAAGAGAGAGAGCTACACTTTTTTTTTTACATTTTTCCTTTTTTCCATTTTTTCCTTTTTCCATTTTTTCCTTTTTTCTAATCTTTCTAGTAATTTCAAAACGACCCCTTTGCATTTACAAATTTCCGAAACCTACACCCTAATTGTGTTTCTTTTTGTTCAATCCATTCCAAGATTTCTAAATTTCCATTCTCTTTGATTTTTTGTTACTTTCTTTAAATGATTATCTTTTCCTTTTTCTTCGTTGGTTTGAGGGGTTGTAACAGAGAAAATTAAATCTTTTATATGGAACAATTCCAAATAATTGTGTGTTTAATAATACACATAAACACAAATATAAACGTAAGCACGTTTTTATGTGCTAAAGACTGATTACCAAAGCTCTGATTGGCGATTTCGCCTTTTTACATACATTCGTTAATTCAACAATGGTTATAATCATACAAACACCAACTTTTATCATTTAGAAACTTTCACAATCTTCATATATAAATATGTTATGGTCTTGATCTTGATCTCGCCAAAAAAAGTTCAAGCTTTTCAATCTCCATGAGACCTTTCTTGAGTCTTTTCTTTCTTAAGCAATTAACAAGCTTTTATTGTCTTTGGGTCCCATAACTTGCCAAACCAACCTCCATCGCCGCCGCCTCCACCATTGTTCCTAGACTCTAAAACCCTCTTGTTTTTCCCTCCAGCATCTCTAGAAGCTTCTAGACTTTTCAGCGGAACTAGCTGCGGGTCAATACTGCTCCCTGAAGGTTCTTCCACAATCTTGGTCACCATCTCTAACACTTCACTCATCTTGGGACGTGCCTTTGCGTTCCTAACCAAACATCTGTTAGCCACAACTGCTAGCTTTTGAACCGATTTGATAGGGTAATTCCCTTCGAGCCTCGGGTCTAATATGAGCTTGAACTTCCTTGTGTGGGATAGATAAGATCTCACCCATTCTAGAAGCTTCTGCTATTTCTTAGGTTTGTTTCTGTCTACAGGCCGCCTCCCTGTGATGAGCTCATAGATGAACACTCCATAACCCCACACACATCGCTTTTGAATGTGAGACGGCCGGTGTGAGTGTATTCAGGTGCTGCATAACCCTTGTACCTACGACCTAACAATGCTAAAAAAAACAATTAAATGCCATTGATGTTTCTCAAATCTTGCAACCAAATGAAATGAACGTAAAGCTTACATCAGTAGAAACATGGGTTAGTCGTTAGCATAGAAGTATTGAAAAATATTTGTAAATTATATATTATTATTATTATTAAATATAAATTAGGTTTTATATAATTTTAATTTTTATTTAAAATTATTTTTAATATTAATTTTTTTATATGTAAATTTAAAAAATAAAAATAATTATTTTTATTAATTGAATAATATTTTTTGATTAATTTAATAAAATATATTATTTTCTTAACTAAATTAATGATAACATATATTGTAATTATTTTTGTATCTTAAATTTATTTATATATTTATCTAAAATTAATTATGATAATAATATATCAATATAATATTTTTATTAATAATATGTTAAAATAATATTATTTTTCAGATTTTTTTTTATCTAAATGCAATTAAAATCATCCCCGAGGATGGGCCTATTGTCTTGATTAGTCGTCGAAGGCCCAATGCTACGTTTCATATACACAAGGAACGTATTATTACCATAACATTACAGAGAACTTCAACCATTCCCTTTTTTTAATATATTGAAGATTTAAATACTTTTATTGCTTCACACAACAAATTTTTTTCCGCTGTTTACTTTGATTTTAGTAGTTAACTGTAATTTAAAAAAATAATAATTCGAATTATTATTGATTTATAATTGTTCAAAACATGTAAAATGATTACATTATACATTTATTTTTGAATTTGAATTTTTTGTTTGAATTTATGTGAAAAGTTTAAAACAAACACGGAAATTAAATAAAAATGACTTTTTGTAATTATTATTACAAAACAAATATATTGAAGAGAACATGGAAGTTGCATTAGCCCTAGACTCGTCTTCACTATAAATACCTAAGAAAGACACTTCCATTGGCCGCTACATCAAAAATCCCTAAAACCCCAATTCACCATTTGTGTATAATCAATCATATATCTCTTCGTCTTCTCCCGCTTTGTTCTGTAGATTACTTTCTCTTTTGCATTCAAACTGCAAAAAATGTTGATATTTTTATTCTTTTCGATCTGTCCATTTTGTGGAGTCACCAATTGCATCTATTCTACTTCATTCTTATCTCAGTTCTCATGGGTTTCGTCCCTCCTATAGATCTGATTCGTCATGATAAGATTCACATAGATACTTCTTAGTCTCTACACTCTGATATTTGTTATTTCTCAGTCAGAATTTAACACGTTCTTCTTTTTTCGAACTGAAGCGTTACGGAAATCCCTATGATGATTGATTATGATAAAAGAAAATGTTAAAAGTAGTGACTGATATCTTGTTGATGAGATGTTTAGATCTGAGGGATTTTTTGTGACTTTTTCGTCTTGCATTTGTTCGTTTTTGTTTGATTGAATGAAGCATATTTTACATACACACTTATCTTGCATCCCAATGGTGAATGATATAAAAGATAAAATGTTAAAAGTAGTGCCAGATTATATCTTGATGACTATTCAATCAATTCTGAGGGATTCATCATAAATTCAATCCTTTGTGATATCTGTGTTGTTTTTGTTGGCTTATTTATTTGCTCATTGTTGTTTTTGTTATCTTATCTTCTCGATGAAATCTTTAGATCTGAAGGATCAGTTGAAATCACTTTGGAGAATCTTACAATGCTCTAAGTTCTCAATTTTGTACAAGAATCGGATTAAACTAAAAGGTGAGCCACGCAAATGGTATGACAAGTTTTGAGTGTAAGAAAGAGGATTCTGGTGTCGACATTTCGAAAAACTAATTAACCTTGCCGATGGAAGTTGTTCTTGTAGATTTCGAGTATTGTAATTGGTTAATAAGATCGTGTCTGAGTTATAAGACTTCGTGAAGCGTTGGCATTTGTTTGTTCGAAATGACGAGAACCATGAGGAAAGCCAATGTGGATATAATCTTCGATGATTGCTAGATCATCAACTTTTCTTCTTTTCCGGACAAGACTATGTTTAGGTTAAGTGGTAAAGGTCATGTGAGATGACAAGATTTTTGACTAACATTGTATGTTTTTATGCAGAGTAATGACAGTCGTTATCTTCATCTGTCTCTCAATGTTGTAATCTGTAAACAAATATCTAAAATTTTGCATAATCATAGAATGAGTAACTTTTACACCATTTTTTTCTGTTTTATTAGATGTTTTCATTTGTGTAAAGAAAACAAAAAGAGATGTATAAATAGCTGTTTTTTCTCGCAAGTCTAAAAACCCTAATCGTAAATAAACTAGATTGATCAATATTCATCATAAATAAACCAGATTGAATATGACAAACCAAATCATAAGTTTCCATTTCTAAATAAACCGATCAATAATTTCTGTTTTCGGATGTCAAATCCGAATCAAACTGACACTCGAGTTTATTAGAAGAACCGACCGATTGTGTTGTCTTGATAAACCGAACACGAACAGAATTACGAATATCGGTTCGGGTTTTCTTGCATAGGCCTCTTCTTAAAGAGAAGGAGCTTTGTTCTCTATTTCTGGTTTGGCTCACTCTCGACTTCGTCTGGTTTTGTTACTTTCTTTCAGTTCGGTGATTATGGCGGAGCCACAGGAAGAGCGATCTCCGTCGCTTGATGATTGCCTTAGGCTGTTGAAAGGGGTGAGGGACGAGCAGAGGCTCGCAGGTCTTCTTCTCGTTACCAAGTTTTGCCGGAACGATGACGTCGCTTCCCTCAAGAAGGTGTACGAAGCCGTTGGAAATCACTTTATCGACCGTCTTCTCCGTACAGGTAAAAATACCCTGAATTATTGGTATATGTCTACTTTCCGTCATTAGATACCAAAAATGCCGGAGATTTTTACATTTACGAACTTTGGCGTTTCTAAAAATCGTAATTTGTAGTTCGATACTGAGTCTGTTTCTCTCAACAGTTGGGGTTTTGATTGGTTTCGAGTTTTTTTTTGCAGGTAGTAGTGATGGAGCTGAGAATCGTGATGGGTATCTGCAACTTTCTGTTACTGTTCTTGCTGCCTTTTGTCGTGTTCCGGAGATAGCTTCTTCACCAGAGATGGTCTCCAGAATTCCCCTTATTCTAGAAATAATGTCTAAAGGGTATGTTTTAGATCGACTGAATCTTTAATCTGTGATTTTCCTTGTAGTTTTCTCAGCTTTTGTTTCCGTGTCTTTCGATTTTGCACAGTATGAATTCTTAAACTTAGGACATTGGCTTTTGAAATTTCAGACTAACCAGAAACATTCTCGAAGAATGCTATGAGCTTCTATATTTGGTGTCGGCGGCTTGTGAAGCTGGCATCATAACTTTGATAAACTCTGGAGGCTTGAGAGTGATAGCTCCCCAGATGTCTGATCTACCTGATGGTAGTTAGCTTTCCCTTACTTTTACTTTGTTTTTCTCTGCACACTAGGGATCAGCGTCTTTAGATTTACAATAAATTCCTGATAGGGGATTAATTGTAATCTGTGTCAAAGAAATATATGCCATGTGTAGGTAAATGAATTTAAATAATTTTATCCTGAAAGCTAATGTGAGACATGTTATTCAGGCTCACATGCCATGGAGGTTGCTATAAAGATTCTGCAATTATTGGTTAGTAAGCTTTCTGGTGAGAGCATGAATATTGAACGCTTCTTAGAACTGTCTTTGGTGGTGAGTGTACTCGGTTATTTTTCTTTTGTTTTCCCAATAATTACTAAAGCTGCAGTGCTTAAGTTGGAGTCCAAATATAATGTTAATTGCTATTTAGGTTGCTGCAGTTGCTCAGCAGTTTTCGGTGTTGCATAATGCTCTGAAGTTTGAAGCACTCCATCTACTGTCTGCAGTCTTCTTGTCAGAGTATTCTGTGAGTTTTCACATCTTCACTTTGGAAACTAGATGTAACTGAGCGGAGTTATGTGTTTAGTGTAGTTACTAGCATGATGTCATGTATCTGACTATTAAGGCATCCTAAATTTTGATCTTTTTTAACTAGAACTCGGAAGATCAAACTGTTATTTCCTCTGCTTGAATGATACAAGTGTTTACCCTGATAACTTGGGCTTCATTGTCTTCATGTTCGTTCATATGCCTGTTATGTTTTGGTGGTACCTCTTCATATTTTTTTTGGGTGTATGTGTGCTAATCTGTTTATATGTTTTTATGGAACTTTTTTATGCCTAGGAACTTCTTCATGATCCTCTTCGTTCCATGCCTGACAACAATTGGGCAGACTATATGCGCAGTGGTGTTGTGGCAATTCTGCAGAATCGTGTGGGTGAGTTGACAGAGATCTTACACCCATCATGTCATTCTTTTATTGTCAGCTCTTAGTTTGATCTACTTATTATCCAACAATAATCCTTTATAATTTTTGCATACGAAAGAATGGTATCCATTATCTCTGTACTTCACAAAACATTGCCTATTAAATGATTTGTGGTCATATGCTATCGTTACAGTACTTACATCCTTTATTCTAGTGAAGCTTTCAAGATGTTTAAGAAACCTGTCTTGTTCCTGTGTAGCACCTTCCGAAAGGCTTCATGCGTTGATTCTGGCTGAGAATATGATGTCAATTTTCGGTGAAAAGTGGCTTATCGGTGGGGTAAAATTACCCAGTGTTCAGGATTACCTTCCAGTTGATAGGTAAATAAATCATCTTTGTATTACGCTCACTTAATTATATATTTGTATTTTGTTGAGAAAGGGATAAACAACATTCTGATTTCTTTTTGTAGGTGTCTTCTGCTTGTATTAGAGTCATCACATGTTGAGATTTCTATTTTGTTAAATGATCTCGCTTACATGAAGTATGAAGCTCCTAAGAATAGTTCAACTTCTGAGGACATTCTATTGAAGCAACGGTATCTGGCCATCATGTTTTCCTTGGTAGAAAAGATGATCAAATATATATCAACTGTTGGTGAAAATGAAGGTATAACATAGATCTTGATCCTGTCTTATAAATGTTTCCAATCTACTATCACGTTATCCTTTTACGACCCCTTTGCTTTCACCTTTCTCTTATTCTACGTATTTGTAAAGTCAGTATTTTCTGAACCTCTTTACTGCTGTTGTCATTGTTCACATCTCAAATAACTGCGCTGATCAAAACAGTGTGAAATCTTAATGCTTGGCATAATGCTTATCAGCCTTTTCACATATTGATCTTTACAGGGACTTCAACTGAAGAAGCTGTCTTTCAAAAGGTGATTAAAACACTTAACAAGACAGTAGGAGAGGTGCTCGAGTATCTGAAAGATGCAAAGGTACTGTCTATATCTAACAACATCAAACCTCTTTGCTGTGTCTTTTTGTGTAGAAAATGTTAACCATGTTAGTTCTGTTTCGTACAGGAACATGGAAAGAAGAAAGGAAATGACCTTCTTGCATCTGTGCGAGTGGTTGGAAGGTATATATAATCACTCTCTGGTCTTCTAAGAAATTACCATCATTTTTCTTTCTTGTAAATCTCTCTTCTATTTAATTTGTATTTAATATACACATACCAGATTGGCGAATTCTCTGTTTATGTATTAATGGTGTGCTGCTTCATTGTAATTCTAATTCGTAAACTAATACGCCTTATGGAAACATATCTTTACCACTTTGGCGTTTGGTAAACTTTTTTGTGTTTTCAACAGCTATCTTGCTGAAATTCCAGTTGCATGCAAAGAGCAGGTCCAAGATCTTCTGGACTACATGCTTTCAGTGGAGGGCGAAGATGAATCCAGGTATGGAAGCATACCGCCCTGAAATTTTGGTTCTTTTGCAAAACTTGTTTACGCAATGCCTGCCAGGATAACTTTGTTGAACGTTTTTGTTTGAACAGCCCGTTTTTGTCCGCCTGCTTCTTGCTCCCAATGCTTTGCCAAATAACAATGGAGGCAGAAGGATGTAAACTTTTGGCCTCGTCAAGAGGATATATAGCTGTGAGTTACTGGATTTTATTATACCTTCCTTATGCCGATGACATTATGCTCAAAACAAATATCATATACAACTTCTTATGTTTCAGTATGCTTGGCGTAAATGTGTTGTAAGTGTGTGGTTATCATGTATAATGATGCTATAAAGAATTGTCTGATTTATCAATACAGGTTGTGGACTGCCTAATAAAATTGATCGAGCCATGTAGTCAGACTGTTGATGACGATGGAAACAAATTCTTGGCTTGTGATACAGTCATGAATATTCTATTGAAGGTACACTGTTCCTCCTAAGATAATACCTTACTACATTTTACCAATCGCTTATCCCAATAATGACTACACGTTTAAATGTTGAGAACAGAGGGAACAGATAGGCTTGAGGCCGGAAATGTCTACATTTTCCAATCTATTGAAAGCGTTGGTGTGTTGGGCAGGTCAAAATGGTGTACTCTTAATAACAAAAGCTTTATTGTTTGAGAATGTTGATATGAGTCAAGAATACCGAAGGCCATGTTTAATATGTCAATTACTTTGTTTCTTTTTGTAACAGATGGTACTAATGACACATCGGTAGTAATGATGGCTGCAAGCATCTGCTCTTTGATCTTTGATTTCACATCAGAAGATGCTTTAGTCAAGCAACATAATTTCAACAGGAGCTTTTTGGATAGTTTGGCCCGGCTCATGGCCAGAAGCATGTCCTCATGGGGCCAGGTATAGTCTTGCAAATTTGTCAGAAAGTTTCTTAGTCCTTAAATTTAGTAGAGAATTGTTTGTAAGATGCCATGATCATTGCAGGATATGTCTGATGCTGCGGATCTTCTTGAAATCATAAGAGCAGGTTTGGTTTCAACATCTCAATTTCACCTCAGTGTTTATTTGTTTTCTAAATCGGAAACAAAGTGTTTTTGTTTTCATCTGATTGTACTGTATGATTATGGAACAGGATACGGTCAATGGGCAGATCGATTCCCCACCATTATGACAACTGTTGAGTAATGACTCCAAGTAATCTTTCTTCTACTCCATAAACGTATCTTTTTCACAGAGGCTGTTTCACTCGGCTGGGAGTATATTTAGTATTAGCCTATTAGACTAAGGAACTTTTTTTTTGTAATATTTATTAATATTTGTTGTGGAGTGTTTTATATTTAGTGTAATTTGTGTGAGTGACAAAGTGTACCATTTTCTTCAATTTTATAGTTATCATTTTTTGACCTCCGGAGAGATAATAGCCGAAATTCAAAACATAACACGACCAAAAAAACACAGAAGAAATATGTTTTTGCTTTCTGAGCATCATTTCGCGTCTCCGGAGTCGACTTTAATCCACCAATAAAATACTACACATAAATTATATATGAATAAGTACAAGAATAATACTATAAAATAATATTTTTTAAAGTTTTTTTTTTCAAATCCATCATTGTAAAATTAAAATCTCAAAAATAACACAAATAATTATATAAAAAATACTTATTTAATATAAATATATTATACATAAACATAAAATATTATATTTGGATTTATTTTTTCTAATTTAATGTTTAATATTGTTCTATTAAAATATAGTTTTAATACATTTTAATCTTAAATTTATGCTATTATTGAAAATTTAAACTAATGATGTTATTTTTGCAACAAAAATTTAAAAATATGATATTTTAGACAATTGCCGTAAATACAATAGTCCGGAGCCATAAGTGTTGTATTGATTGCATCACCTCTATCCCTCGGATGATGATATTAAATCTCTTTATGAATACATGGTGACAGTCCGCTCGTGCAGATTGTATTTTTCCATTATTGTTGTTTTGTCTTTAAAATATATATCATTTTTATGATTAGTGACTTTGTAAAATTTTTTACAGGTAGTGACCATGATTTTTTTACTTGTAAATTGAGTTAGATTTCAAAATATGTTCGAACCAAAAAATTTCGAAATAAATCTTTATAATGTATTGGACTGTAAAATTTTATATCGGATAGGTAGTGGTTTTAAAAAATAAAATAATATATTAGAGAAAACTATAATCTATTTTAAAATAAAAACATAAAAATACATTTGGAAATAGTTTTAAAAACACAAATTTTGATTGATAAGGAAATAAATTAAATTTGGAAATTAATTATTTTAAAACTAAAATATAATATTTTTCATTATGAATATGATGGGTTATTAGATCGTTGTGTTCCATTAACAAAAAAACTTGTTGTGTTCCATTAACAAAAAAACTTGTTGTGTTCCAAACACAAAAAAAAAAAATTAAAGAGAATTAAAATTAGTCACTCAATGTATGTAACTGCCTTGTTTTCAACAGTGATTATCAAAGAAGAAATTTGTTCAGCAAAAGACGGAAAACGAAATGATATAAAACGTATTTCTTTGTGTGGAGTATACTTAATCTTCTAACGTTTAATTTATGTATGTAACTCATGATTACGGAGTTTTCAGTTAATTATAATTCAGTTTCTTAGATAACAAAAAAATATCATTTTACTTGTAACGTAGGTTTTAGAAAACAAATAAATGTTTTATAAATTTAAAAGAGCAAATAAATCAATTATTAGCATTCTTGCAACTTGGGTCGACGGTGGAACCGACGGGTCTGAAGATGTAAGGTTGGCCGATGTAAGTAAACTGAGCGGATGCGCCAGCTGGTAAAGCTTCTCCTTTAATAATGAGACACGTGTTTCCTTGTGGGAGCAATAGCCATGGCTCGACTGGCTTAACAGGAGCAAACCCTCCGCAAGACAAAGTCACGTGCTTCTGAAGACAGTCGCACGTGTTGGTTACAGTCACTTTCCACTCCGGTTGTCCACCGATTTCTACCCCGGTCTTCACCGTACCGATCTGTATCATACCGATTGTGCAGTGGCTCAACCCTGCGGTAATTGTTTTTTGCTCCTTTTATTACTTTTCCAAACTTTTTGAAAATAATATTGATACAAAGCTATATCTAGTAATTAATTGTATTTTTAATGTTATAAACAAAAAGAATAAGAGATTCATATTAAAGAAAATCTCAACATTGTATTTCCCAAAAGTACAAAATATTTAAAAGCCTTCTTGGTATATGTTGATTATACCAAGGGTATTAAAAAAAGGGTTTTCTTCATGGACGGCTCTAAGTTTAACAAAGTCGTAAACAAAAAAGAAAAAAACGATCGTTTTACATTATTTTATCATAAAAAAATTTAAAATAAGTGCTACTTATTTTATAAAAATATGAAGAGTCGCAAATGCGAACTTGTCCCGTTTGATTACAGGATCGACTGTTCTCTTAAATCACATGTGGAGAAACTACTCAAAGATTGGGAATAAGATATTTAGGTATTATAAAAATCTCGTACGATCTAGAAAAAATCGGAAGGTATAAAATTCAAGAAGCAAATTAGTAAAATTGTATCTTTGTATAATAACCTTTTAATTCAGAATGTTGTAAGAATTTCGATTACATTACCTTGAGAGACCATAGAGAAAAGAAGAAAAATAACAAAATATTTAAGAGCCAATGCCATTTTTGCCTTGAGAGATAGAGAATGAGAGATGAATAACTCCTATTTATATTCATTGCATATGTATAATTCTCTCTTGCTGCATTAATTACATACTAGATTTAGAAGATTTAGAGTAATACTATTCACACATTATAATTAATTGTTTATTTAGTAAATATAAATTAGGTATATACATATATCATTTATTTCTTATTTAAAATATTTCTTTCAAAATTTTTAATATTGACGGTAGACATAAACTATACAATAAAATCGAATTATACAAATAAATTTAAATTATTCATATTTTAGATAGATAATATTATTAAATAGATAAAAATGTGATAAATATTTAATTAATTCAAACTTTTATTTTATATTTTGTTTGACTAATTTTTAAAAATTCATAATGATTTTATATTATGTTTACTTTTTATTTCGAAATATTAAAGATTTAATATTATACTATGTAATATTATTTCCGCAAATACTCTATTAAATTATATCTTATATAATATTTATTTTAAAATAAGATATAATTAAAATGTATCTCAATTAATATATCATGGATATACGTTTATTTAAATATGGAAACCCAATATTCTACTTGACAAAAACGGTAGGATTTTATTCAATTGAGTAATTTTCTATATATAACAATTACATCATTATCCGAACATAGAAACCAAATATTCTTACAAGAATACAGTTAACTAAACCGATGAAATAAAATCATACATAAGTGACAAATATCATGTTAGTCAATCTCCATTTGAATTTTGAGATAGTGAGACGTAAAAAGAACAATTCTTTATTTCTTGAGAATTCCTTCAAACATATGACAATCATTTCTCTATTAGAAAAACAATTTTCACAAGTTTATTCCATTGCGAATTCTACTATTTTCATTAAATATATAATAATACCATAAAATAATAATATTTTAAGTTTATATTCCAAATTTAACGCAATAAAAATAAATTTCTAAAAATAACACAAATTATTATGTGAAAATAATTATTTACATTAAGAAAACTATATATAAAATTAAAAGATAATGTTTTGATTCATTTTTTCTAATTTATGGTTTAATTTTTCATTAAAAAAAGTTTTTAGTTATTTTAATACTAAATTTATGATATTTTTAGAATTTTAAATGATTAATAATATATTTAGAACTAAAAATTGAAATAATGTTATTTTATTCAATTGCCATTAAATATATAGTCAAGTTTTTGACTTTGAATATGACGTAATTCTTTTTCTATTTTTTCATACACCCTTTGTGCAATGTATTTACTTAATTACTTTTTTTTGGCTGGCCAACAAACGTAAAAGGAGATTTTTGAAAATTAGTGTAGATTTTATACCATATTTATTTCTCAAAAATTATTCTATATTTAGAAGATTAACAAAATATTTTTAAATCAAAACCATATATTCTAAAACACTAAACTTGTAAGTTCTAAACAACGAAATCTTAAACCTAAACATTTTAATTAATTATCTTTCTTAATCTAAATGATAAAAAACTTCTTGTGCTAATTCTGAAATTTAATATTAACACTGTTCGTTTCGTAGCCGTAGAAAATTGCGGCTGTGTCATGCGACCAAACGTTGTTCGTTACAGTTTCATGCGGTCAAACGCTGCGGTCGATTGCAGAAAACTGCGGTAAAAATTTTTAACTACTGCGAAATTGTAACTTTTGCGATCAAACAATTGCGATTCAACATGCGTCGATAACCTATGGTGATCAAACAAACAACAATATTGCAGCGTTTAACCGCATCATCTGACCGTAGGTCGGTGCGATAGACAAACGAACAGCGCAATTGCGTTATTTCAAAAGCAAAATGTTTCCTTGCAATATTCAGAACCGGATTGACTAATAATTAACCGAAAAACAAAGATAATGTATATTTCATGTGAACAAGTAACTAAACCAACATAAACCCCAAAACAATTCGTTAAGAGAGTTGGTGTCCCATGGATATTTGAAAGTGAAGTCCACGTTGAAAAGACACATCAGATCTCGACGTTAAAAATGCCCTAATTAACGTAAGCAATAGCTGCTATAATCATCCTCCGATTCTAAGTTGAGTTTGAGATCCAAGATTTTCTTGAGAGAGGAATTCACATTAGCAATTATTTTGACATAAAACTCAATTCCAAAGTTACATAAGATAACAATTTTTAGACACAAATTCGACAATGATTCATCATTTATTAATCCGAAGGTAATGAAAATTCATCACTTTGATGTGGATAAGTTACAGAAACTGTTCAAGAGCTAGCAACGACCGATTATGGCGGAGAGGACAGTGAAGTTGAAAGGATGAAAAGCATTGTAATCGAAAAAGAGGTTTTGGTTGGGAAGGAGAGCTTTGCCATTGTTAAAAAGACACTCATTGTCGTCGAGTTTCTTAAGTATAGAGCTATCAATCGGAGTGGTCGATTCGAATCCACCACATGAGAACTTTATGTTGCTGATTTCGCAGGGACAAGTGTTTGTCACTCTTACTTGCAATCCCGGTACAGCGTTAACCGTATTATAGGTGAAGTATTGAACTATTGTTACATTCTGGACATCACACTCTCCATATCCTTACAAATTTTACGAATCCAAAGAGTATATATAACAGTTAAGGTTACATATGATTAGTTTTTGCATCGTTTAAGTTTGTCAAGCACAATTTGGATAATAAAAGAGAGTATAATAAATGTACCTTGGCCGGCGAAAGAGAGGAAGAGAATGAGGCAAATGAGATTGCATGCCTTAGTTGCCATTGTTGGATCTTTGGAGTTTTTTCAGAGTATTTAAGGGAATTGAAATTGAAGTGTGATTGTGTTGAAAATGAGACTTTTAACTTATATTCAAAAATCATTGGTTGAATTGGGGTAAGAAGTCAAAAAAGGATCTCAATTTACTTGTTTAGGCTTAAAAATATCCCCAACAATTAATGTAGTTAACAAAATCCCAAACAAAACTAAATAATCATGCAATATTATATTTGGTAATAAATAATTATATATATGTGATGTTATTATGCTGAACCGATAGGTTCACAATCTCTTTTTTGGTTTTTTTTGGGCTATATTCATTTTTTGAATTTTTGACTATATTCTAAAATTATAAATGTTCAGGACTTAACATGTTTAGTTATTTAATTAAAACATGTTTAGTTATGAGCAATTATATAAAATATCGCTATTTTAAATTTTTGTTCCAATATAACATTAATTATTTAAATTTCAAAAATATAACAAATTTAATATTAAAAATAATTAAAAATCTCATACTAATAAAAAAAAAATTAAACTCTAAATTAGAAAAATGAATCCAAATATTTAATGTTGTAAATTTGGAAGATAAAATTAAAAAAAATATATTTTAGGGTATTACTCTTTAGTTAGTTATTTAATTTTTTTAACGAGTTAGTTAAACATTACTAAAAACAAAGGGTTTACTTTCGTCAACTACATAAACTTATGCGACTAAACCTATTTTCAACCGTACTTTTTGGATTTTCCTTTAACTATATAAACTGTATTTTTCTTTTATAAATTACACAAACTTTAATTTTTCTAATTGCAGAAGTTATATTAATGTTTATGCGTTAAATATGTAATAAATCTGGTTCTAATTCAAAAATATGTTTTTAACTTTGATTTATTTTGAATTAAAACTAGATTTTCGAAGTAAAACAAGGTTTAATAACAATTTAACGTGTAAACATTAACGAAATTTCTGTAATTGTAATAATTTATGAAGTTTATGTAGTTTACGGAAGAAAAACACAGTTTATGCAACTTATAAAAGATATAAAAAGTATGTATGGAAATAGGTTTATTCGAATAAATTCGTGTAGTTGACGAAAATAAACCCAAACACAGATAAATAATATATTTCTATTGTTGTTATATCATTCGTAATAATAATGGAAAACTAAACATTATATAACACATATAAGCTTCTGTTGAACTTTCATAATTTCTCCCTTAATGTTTTTTTAGTATAGATACCGAAAAAAGTAAAAAATTATCTGTAGAAAGAAACTTCAACATTAAACTCAACTGGTATTCCTTTGTTTATATGATTTGAATATTATAATTATTGTATTTTCTGAAAGGATTTAAAATTGTTGGCAAATAATATTCAAGTGGATGAATGTCAAAAGACTCACTTAAAAACATTCCAATCCAAAAATTAAAAGAGAGCACAGCAATTAAACAAGAAGAAAGAAAAAAGAGATTGAAGGCACAACTTATAAACTGTGCAAGTTAAAAGGCATGTGTCCTTGGACTGTTTGGTTAACGCCGAGGAACTTTTAGCGGCTAGCAGGCAACAAGCTAGATAGTGAAGGCACTCCTTGGTTCCGCAACTCCTCTTGTGTTCTCTTCATTTCCTCTGGATCTGTTTACCACACATACCAACAATTCTCAGCAGACCATTTTGACATATTTTACTTCGTTTCAAGAGCTCTAGGAAACTGTCCAAGTGATGCAAAGAGATTTCAAAAGTGGATTCAAGTTAAGGGTTAGAAAAGTGTACCAATGTTTTCCATCAGCTTCGGCATTAAGAACACAACAACCACCATGAATCCCACCATAAGACCCATTGGACTTTTGACAATAGACATTACGGAGAAAGGTTCTCGTATCTGTAAATAGTGCAATGATCAATCAGAAAACAAGAGGAATAATCATAAAGCTAAAACTAAACAAATACAAAATACAGTATGAAGTATTCACCTCAAAGTATTGCTCTGTCCGCAGTGGCTCCAAAACTAGCTCAGTAAGACTCCTTCGGGTTTCTGTTAATGTTGCTTGAACCTTACCACGATGTCTTGCACTAACATCAACTCGCACCTAATTTAGAATCATTGGTTGAAGAATGAGATGCTGAGTTCTAAAAAAGAAAGATATGTTTTAGATCATAGAATATCGCAACTAAAAGAATCTTACTGGCGAGAAGAAGTAGCCCAATGCATATACTTCAATCAGATGAGTCCCAGCTGGCACTTTGTGGCTTTGAAATTCAAGAAGTAAAGGAAAACGAAGATTACCAATACTAATACTATTGTTCTCAAAATACAGTACTAAGTTTCACAAACTATTTCTAGCAATACACACCGAGACCTAGAGATAATATATCAAAAAGGATTTTCATTTGAAAGGAACCAATCAGTAGATATCGCTGGTTTTTACACATAATAGCGTTGTTCGTTTGTCTACCGCAGCATCTGCGGCAGCGACCTGCGGTCAGACGCTGCGGTTAGACGCTGCAATATTGTTGTTCGTTTGATTGCCGCAGATTGTCGCCGCAGGTTGTATCGCAATTGTTTGATCGCAAACGCTATAATTTCGCAGCGATTAAAATTTTTTACCGCAACTTTCTGCGGTCGACCGCAGCGTTTGACCGCAGGAACCTGCGGCGGTCAAACGAACAATATTTGGCCGCATGACGCAGCCGCAGATTCCTGCGGCTACGAAACGAACAACCCTAATATTATTAATCTACTGAGGGAAAAAAAACTTTTTGAAGAAGGAAAAGTAGGATACAATGTAAAGTATCCATCTGGCCTGAGGAATGTAACATTCTGTCCACCATTGAGTATAACTTTGACATTTGAGAATTTTGCTGCGTGACCAATCGCGCTGCCTGCCACAATGTCTAGATTAGTTGGCACAAAAATAGTGGTGAGGAATGAGATGGAGTTTGAAATAACGTGTAGTTAGAATACTACATAGCAAGTTCCTACAGCGAGAACTCTCGCTAATGGAACTGCAAGGTATATCTACCCTAGATTCTCACTTTCTGACATTGTTTGCTTTGAATCAACAAACGATCATAACACATACTAATTACCAAAAGCAGACACCAATAAAATGTCAGTGTGGAAAGTGCATAACAGCTATAAGATACAGATGCTATTGACAGTTTGACACTCACAGATCAGTAAATAAACACAAGTTCTAGATAGACATTTTTTCGAACAATGCCAGTGAAAAACAGAGGTTTATATAACCTGATAATTCCCAAAAGCATAGCAAATGAGAAAGAAATTACAAGCCAAAGGTAATAAGCTGAAACTTACTTGCTGGGATCCTTACTCTACCCGTGATCGTGTAAATATCCTCAGACCTACAAAAACCACACAAAAAAAGATAAGGCAGAATGAATTTAAGCAGCTGAATTCAAAGAAGCACAAACAGGTCAATAGAGTAATATTATCAAATTGAAAATCAAAGTTGCATACAAATTTTTAACACCACAACTCGAAGATAATAATATCAAGAGCACTAAAACACGAAAACAGAGTTCGGGGTGATGTTATTAATTACGACAGGCAATGGTTGAATGAAATTAAACCACTATATAATATAACACAAGGAAAAAACCTAGATGGTTTGTAGAGATCGAGGATGAAAGACTTAGTTACCCAGATGAGATCGGCAGAGTAGAAGCAAAGAAGAAGATGGAAATCTGCCAGACAAGCAAAGCCAGAATGGAAGTAGATCTGAGAATCGGTGCCATGGTCGTCGTCATTGTCGAAAGCCAAAGGTCGTGTTTATTATGTTCGTTCGAATCAGGCGAGAGTGCGAATTTAAACCTTCTGACCCACCAGGAAGGTTTGCGAGTTTGAGCTGCGTTATCGGTTTTATGATTATCCGACGAAAAAACAAATTACAATCATTGTGCTATAAGCGGAAAAACGGCCGATTCCCACACAAATTATCTTCTATTGGATTATGTATGCACGAATTATTAACCAATGCTAATATCTACATGAACTAAGATTAAATTTGAATTTAATACACGAACTATTGTTAAGCAGCTAAAACCTATAAATTAACAGAATCCGTTTGTTTTGCCGTCTAACCATGCTGACTCAGATTCCACGTAGGCGAGATTAGTAAAACGACGTCGTTTCATATTAAAGCCGAAGCAGAGTGAAACGGCGTCGTTTTGGAAGAACTTAATGTTACCACTTATTAAAACGACGTCGTTTCACTGCAGAGTGAAACGACGTCGTTTTAATAAGTGGTAACATTAAGTTTACAAACGACGTCTTTTGTAATTTGGGGCAAAAATCAGATTGTAAATCCGACAAGTATCGAGTGAAAACGATTATTGGGGTTTGTGAGTAGACTTATTAATATTGTACTGTCTTATCTCAAAGCAAAAACCATATATACACAAAGTAGTCGTTCAAGAAACGTATGCGGAGTTGCAGACAATAAGCAGAATAAGTTTACATTAATTATAGAGTAAGAAAATATTCACCTTTAACTCAAAAGATTTTAGATCACGAGCTAGTTGCTCTGCATTGATTCCCTCCCGTGCGAGTAATCTGCAATTGTACAACAAAAATAAAGAGAAGAGAATCATCGCTTAGCTACTCCATTTCTTATCCACCGATATGGGATATCGGAGAAATTCATTTTCCCACCCCCAGTTACCACTCGATTTTTTGATTGTACAACGCAAACCAAGTGTATTGGGTAAAACTTGAAACAGAAAATATTCGAGGATGCCAAAAATGGGATTACCTTGTGGCAGCGATAGACTGAGAAGGAGCTTCGTTCCTTAGGGTTTTAGCCTTGAGCTTCTTCGATAACGCTTCCAATTGATCTAAATTTCTCTGATAGCGACACAGAAACAAAACAATCGTACTAATATAAAATATGGAACATCAATTTTCCAGCGCCGAAGAACACCGGGAAATCGGAGGAGAAGAACTAAAACTTGTCGATTTCGATTTCGATTTCACTCACAAACCCTAATAATCGTTTTTACTCGATACTTGTCGGATTTACAATCTGATTTTTGCCCCAAATTACAAAAGACGTCGTTTGTAAACTTAATGTTACCACTTATTAAAACGACGTCGTTTCACTCTGCAGTGAAACGACGTCGTTTTAATAAGTGGTAACATTAAGTTCTTCCAAAACGACGCCGTTTCACTCTGCTTCGGCTTTAATATGAAACGACGTCGTTTTACTAATCTCGCCTACGTGGAATCTGAGTCAGCATGGTTAGACGGCAAAACAAACGGATTCTGTTAATTTATAGGTTTTAGCTGCTTAACAATAGTTCGTGTATTAAATTCAAATTTAATCTTAGTTCATGTAGATATTAGCATTGGTTAATAATTCGTACATATATAATCCAATAGAAAATAATTTGTGTGGGAATCGGCCGTTTTTCCTGCTATAAGCAGTGGTGATAAGTTGGTTTTAAATTACAGTTAAACTTTTACATAGATAATGATAATTCTGTAAAATGATATCATTTTACGTTTTTTTAAAATATATCATTATTAATTCAAATTTTATAAATAACATAAATTTAATATCAAATATTTTTCTAAAAAAATTCTAATGAAAAACTAAATAACAATTGAAAGAAAATTTTATATTTAATTTATAAATAACAAAAATTTAATATCAAATATTTTTCCAAAAAAATTATAAAGAAATACTAAATAACAATTGAAAGAAAAATTTCTATTTAATATTTTCATTTTATTTATTATTTAGAATAAATAAATAAATATTTTTATATAATTATTTATGGTATTCAATTTTTTTTTAAAAATATTAAATTTGATAAAAGCTTGAAATACTCTTTTTATAATATTATTGTTATTTTTTAAAAACGTTAACATTTTTCATGTTTGAATACGCAACGCAAAACGTAAACAACATTTCTACTGCATTTAAGCATTCGCACATACAATCAGAGACAAAATTTGTTAAAATGCTGAAGATTGTAAAGGAATCGTAACATTCGCAAAAAAACGAATTGACGCTTGAATTCGAAGAGCTTAAGAGAAGAGGTTGAATGAACAAAGAACACAATGATTCCAATTCCCAAAACTTGTGTAGACCAAATCAGACAAAACAAGCCTGTTTTTTCTCACTATGTATATAGTTGTAGAATATGATGACAGATTGACAGCACGAATTCACATAGCTTGCAAAACAATGAGCTTTCACATTGCTCTTTAAATAATGATGCTTCATATAGGTAAGCTGAAAACAAAAGCATTTTGAGCCACATGAGGAACCTCGAGGAAACAGAAGGTTTAAAATCAGAACAGAGAAGAAAACCCCGCAGCAAACACATAGGACCCGGATTCCCCTTAAGAAACCGATACACTTACTTAAATGCAAGATGGTAGAGTAGGTCCGTGGCAGACAAAGGCCACAGCGATGTATATGATTACCAGTAGTAGAACTATTAAGAGGAACCTGCAAGACACGAACACGGTTATGAAAAATGTTCGATTCCAATAATTTCACAATTGAGATGTTGTTTCATAAAGGCAGAAATTCTCGAATGCCAAAATCCCTGTTTTCGTCTCATGTTAAAATTGTGTGCACAGAATAAGTTTTTTCGGGTAGTTCTACTCTATTTCTTTGAAACTTGACAGTGTAATATGGAACTTGGGGTGATTCAAGCACTTCGCCTGCCATGGTTTAATATGTTCTTAGGCTAACTTGCAACCACAATACTACAAATTGTTCAATTTTATGCATGCCCCCCAAAACATTTTAAGGTATTATGGTTTTAGGAAAACATACGTGAGCTTGCAATTTCTCCACCACACAGTGCTTCTGAAACGGCGAGCTTGCTTTCTGAACCGGAATGTATTTCCCTGCATATTGGCGGTTTTATCGACAAGAAGCTCAAGACGTTCACCTCTATCTAGAACTTTGTCAATGTTCTCTATCATGACGCCCCGTACCTGTCCAGAATCAAAAACAAGAAACGGAGATGTATGTCAGCGTAAAGCCAAAATTCAGAACAAATTCTTTACAATACCACAATCAGATTTAACTTTTAAAAGTTCAGACCTGATTCATTTCACCCTTAATCCGATTAATCCTGTCTGCGTTAGGATCATTAGAGTAATACTCAATCTGCTGACTGAGAACTCTTGAGAATTCCTCATTCATGGCATAAGCCTGTGCTGTATGAACTGCCCGGCCATAAGTCCGTACGAACCTCTGGTGAATATCCTCCAGAAATGCAAAAGGAATTCTCCCTGAGAAATTACAGAGAAAACATATATAAAAGAGTTAAGTTATAAGTAAGAAAAGATCCACATCTCTTATGCACAGCTCTTATCGGATATAATTGTTGATGAATGTCCATAAAGTATAAAACTTTTGTCTCTACCAAGAAGATCGAAATGATTTCGATATGGAATAGATCAGGAAACAAGATTTGAAATTGATCAAAAAAATATGTTTGACTGGTTAACAGCAAAGAAAATTTATGATTTTGAATTCCAGTGTGACCAAAGATTGAATCTGCCTAAAAATTTAGTCGTACAAGCACCTCAAGATCTGGGAAATAGTAATATCAGAAGTTACCAGAACAAATGGATAAATGAGAGAGATGGAGGACGTACTTCCGGCAGTTTCTTCGGCCATACAGAGAACGGTCAGGCCATCGGTGCGCTTCACGTGAAAGACGTAGCGATCCTGAGAGTAGGAGACGTTGCTGTCGTTGTTCCCAGGGACCTTCTCCAGGATCTGCTTGGCGATCGTGCTCGCATTCGTAGACGTAGCAGTGAACTCCGCAAGCACCACCGTGCCACGCGCCACGAGTGCGTACAGAATCGCCATCTTCGTCGATCCCCTGATGAATCAACACACTCGAACCGCGTGCGTGCGACGCGTAACAAAGGAAGGAAGGTCAACTAAGAAGGTTTGCGCAGAAACCAAGCCAGCCACAGGAGTCGCCAGATCAATCAGAGAAAAAGAGAACCAATAGTGCTTTTCACTTTTCTCGTGAATATAATTGAATATCTCTCTCTATTTCCTCTTGGAGTTTAGCTGTGTGTCGAGACCTTTTCGCCTGCTGCAGATTTTAAAATTAAATTAAATTTCGGATAATCTTCGGATATAATAATTCTCTTCCTCTTACTAAATAAAAAGAGTTTATCGAGCCTTTGAAACTAGCAAAATGAACAAATTATTTATATCTCTTTAAAATATACATTTTACCAAAAGTTTATTGTTTGTTGATTTTCACCTTGTTATCAACGTCGACTAAAATAACAAAGTCTAAAATAACGACAAAAGGTTTATTATAATTTTAAACAATTAGTTTTTTAGAATAATACCATAAAATAGCACCATTTTAAATTTATCTTCCAAATTTAGCATAATAAAATTAAAATTCTCAAAATAGCATAAATTATTATTTAAAAATAATTATTTATCTTAAATAAAATATATATAAAATTAAAACATAATATTTGGGTTCACTTTTTCCAATTTAAAATTTAAATTTTTTTTATTACGAATAAATTATTAATTATTTTAGTATTAAATTTGTGTTATTTTTGAAAATTTAAATGACTAGTGCTATATTTAGAACAAAAACTTGAAATGATACTATTTTAATCAATTGGCCTTGTCTACTTTAGTTTTGCATTTGTGTTTGCCTTTAGCTGGACAATTTACTTCCCATCTCGAATCTGTTCTTACCGAATAAACAAGATTGAATGGAAATTTTCCGAATCTGATAGTTGAAAAGACCTCATATTCTATCTCTTTTTAGGAGCATAATTGTACCTCTTCTCTTATGTAAGCTGTTGTCTTTCCTCTAATGGGTTAACACATATAGATTGCTTGTATTATATTATAATAATTGGACAACAACAAAAAAACCTCATGAATATTCACCTTTTAGAAAACAAAGCATCAAAAAGAAAAAAAAGGCAAGAAGATCTTGACATAAAAAAAAACAACTTAAAGATTAAAAACATAACCATCACACAACACTAATTAAAAGCAGCAATCTTTAGAACCAAACCCATATCTTTTCACTCTTTTACCCATTTGTTCTCATATTAGTTTTGGTCGAAGATATGTATATAAAGGTTGTATGATTTCTTTTCCTCCTATCCTCCTTTAATAATGCAAGATATGAATTTTGGGACTGATGATCGTACCGCAGGTTTTAATGCTCAGCAGCAACCGCTTCAGATACCTCAATAGAGTTGGCTCTGTCTTCATTCATCATCGGAGGTACAATCTCATGTGAATCTTCTCCATCAGCATTGGATGATACAGCCACTTGTGCTTCATCTTCTATGGGATGTGAGGACTGGTTTAGGGATCCTTCATCTTTTTCAAGTTTCTTTCTTTCGGGTTTCGCTTTTGCTGAGATCGTGACAGATTTTGCTGGGGCGGGTTTTCCATCAGGGAGAGATGTTTTCTGAGATGGCAATCTTGGAAGCGACTTGCGAGCTGGTTGCTTCTTGATATCAATTGTTGGCATAATTCCCTTAGCAGTTGGATTATCTTTACAAGTTTTTTCATCTAGGCTCAGCCTACCGAGGCGAGGGGTTTGAGTTTCTTCACAATCCGCTCCAGAAGCAGTCTTCTTTCGCCCGAGTTTTGGAGATTTGGGTCTCGTTGGTGGTATCTACTTGGAAGTACATAACAAATTCGCATGAAATATTATATGAGGAAGAAAAGTGAGAGCATGGTTGAACAGAACGCAGAAGTACCTTCTTTAACTCTGTTTTAGGTGGCTGAGGTTCTTGATAAAAGCTAGGCATCGGTGTGGCTTTGAAGTTCAAGCTCTTCCTTAGCATCCTAAGCTCAGCTTCCTGTGTTTCCTGCAAAAAAACCAAAGTTTTTTTTATTGTAGAGGAGAAGGCCGAGAATCCAAGCACTGACAAAAAACAGGGTCTAGGTGACAACCTTGGACTTGGCTTGCATGTTATTAATTTCTTCTTCTTTAGCATGAGTCTTCTCCTCAAGTTTAACATAGAACTGCATCATATGAAAGCAGAAATATGATTATTTCTAACTATGTTTGTGGAGAGAGGCAAGTATAGTGAACCAAAATGTGAACCTCTCTTCTCTTTTCAGCTCGTTGGTCACAATTGAAACTGAACCCATAATTTGGAAGTGCACCAATCTTACGAGGTTTTCCATCGTCTGCTTTCGGGCTACTAAGAATCGATAAGTTATAATCAACATAAATGCTAAAAATGAGAGCTAAATGCAGAAAGGTTCCAGCTTGCCACAAGAAAAAAGAGCTAGTATCTATAAAAGTGAAGCAAATACTTAGAAGACTGAGTATCATCTTCAGATGTCTCATGGGTTTGTTTCTTTTTAAGTTTTGGTTTCACCTTGTCCCTGTATCAACGAGAGAAAGAAATTTCCAGTATCAACGGTTGATTAGGGACTAAAGATAAATGAGAAAACTTTAGCACCAAGGTCTGGATGACATTTATTGAAAAAGTTTTAGGTGTTAGCAATGAACCCAGGAGAAGAAAAAATGCAAAGAAACTCTGATCTCGAAAGTGCGGACTCAATACCCGGTTTCGGCTGGTGCAGGGTTATGCGTCTCTCGCTGATAGGCAAAAGAAGAAATCAGAAATAGCCATTAGCCAGAAAAGAAGGTCACAGAAAAATATATGTTAGCCACAAAGCAAAGCAACCTCGAAGCTATTTGTGAGGAATGATTACCTTTGTGACTTGAGCTTCTCTACCATTGAAAGATTTGCTTTTAAGAGATTTTGTTGTTTGTGCATTAGGAGCAACAGAACCATTTGTTTCTGCCACTTTAGAATCTACACTTTTGCACTCTTTGCTCTTTCTGATGTGAACCAATGGAATATTTTTAGCACCTGAGAGTTTCTCATGCTTCAGCTTCCGTTGAGACTTTTGGCCTTTCATAAACTTTGGATCATCTACATTTCCAACTTGTGTGCTCTACAAAAACAAATTAAAAATTTTTTTTATTACAACTGTTATTCTGAAGGATGATTAGATTGACCATGAACAAACCTCAGATGCCTCCTTATGGTGTTCAAATGCATCTACAGTTCCCGAATTCTCAACCTGACTTCCCGAAGTATTATCTACCTTTTCGCAAGAAAAAACACCATTTTCTTTAATACAGGCATTTTCCATTGTTAAACCACCATTTGCAAGTGCAGAGTCAGTCCCATCAGCAGCCATGGTACTCTCCGGGTCCATAGTAAACTACAAACAACAAATATGGAACTAACACTGACATAAGTGAATAGACGTAAAAGGTAATAGCACACCACTTGTCAAGTTCCTGAGCAGAGAAGTTTACAAAATGAAATATAAATCCTTATTATTAGGTAGATTTTACCTAAACAAAGCACACAAAAATCTGAGCATTTTTCTAGGGTTGATGAAGTGAGTAACATATCAATCAACATTGTGACCGACCAAGCATCAAGCTACATTTTAAAAGTGTTGAACATAAAAGCACGAATTTATCCAATGCCCAGACTTAAGAAACTACTCATAATAATACATATATGTAAATGGATCCGTAGGCAATATATACATTCCCTGAAAGTTATGTAAGTCAAATCATCTTAACAACAGATTCTGCCAAAACCAAACGATCAAAGATAAAAAAAAAATCCAACAAAACTGAGAGAAACCTACTCACTCGGCTACTCATTGACACTTAACTTCGGATTCCTGAATCGATCTAAGTAAAAAAATCCAGGAAACGCAAAGCTAACCTGGAAGTAGAAGTAAATCTGAATAATAAAAAACCCTAAATCTCGTGGAGCTCACTAGTCATGGTAGTAAAGCATAAGTGGCAGTTCTACTTTCGATCTAGCGATACTCAAAGCATGAAATGCAAAAAGATAAGTGAATAAATTCCTCAGATTTATAATAACTTCCGCCATTATTCACAGCAACCAAAGAAAGAAGGAAGAAGAGCAACAACAAAAAAAGAACTCTAAGACAAGCATCTTCCTCACCAATCGCAGTCTCAGAACAGATCAAACGTCCATTGAAGCAAAATTCGAACGAATGGAAGAAGAAGAAGATGAAGGATGAAGTTTCATAGAGTTGAGATTTCGATTTGTTCTTGAGTGTTTTTTTTCGAGGTTTCTGATGAACTATTCACACAAGTTTGATTGTATCTGTGAGTAAAGTTTCTTTTGTTAAGACAGAGGATAATGACAAGCGTTAAATATTTATTACAGCGGCTATTCAAAGGCTAAGTGCCACGTCATCAAGGAAATTACGGTCGATGTCAAAAAAATTAAAAGGAAATTACGGTTAAATCTGCGCTTTATTTACAGAATAGACATTTGAAATCTGCTTTAAAAATACACAAGTATTTATTTTATATTTATAATTTCAAAACAGAATTCATAAATTATCTCCTTTATAAACAAAAGAAGATAAATTTGTATTTTGTTGAATAATATTTTATATTTGTGTTAGGAAAATGTTGACATCCTTGTGTTAAAATTGTATATGCCATAATTTAATTATGATTAGATTGCTTTTATGTTGTAATTTTTAAAAGACATAACCTTCTCATTTTTTCTTAATCAGACGGTATAAAACTATAAACTAGTTTATTGGATATAGATAAAAAAAACATCATAAAGACAAGAATATCTTAGTTATCAATTACAAAATTTGAAATTAGTAAGGCAAAGTTTGAAACATTTGTGAGCTAACACAATATAAAATTAAGCATCATAACGTTTTCCATATGGCACCAGAATTAACTAATTTGATATAAGCATTGGCGAAGTCTTTGAAGAACTTATCTTGGTCTTCCGCGTATAGTTTCACCCACCTGTGTGCATCAGAACAACGAATCTTATATCAGTTGATCAAATGACAAGAACAGTTTCCAGTTTAGCCAATAGGCCTATTATACTCCAACTCTACTTTTACGTGCTGAGGAAAAATAGATTTTTCAAAGGGTAAGGTAAGAACTTTCTGTTAAGAATGAGAAAAACCTTAAGCATTCGTTATCCTCCACTAAGGCATGATCCGAAGGAAGCCCGACCATGCTCGTCATTTTGGCTGCATCAGAAGTTGAGTCATAAGAAGAAAGGTCTGTTAAATATATTATCTCAGTTTTACAATCAATCATCAGAACCATGACAGAAGATGAAACATGGCGAGGAATGGTTGGAAACTGAAACTGTATGGGTAAAAGGACTTAAGAACCTTGTCATAAGACTTACACGTTGATGTCCATGGTTTTGTAAGAAGGATTTTGTAGTATGCATTGTCAAAAACAGTTGGATCTCCAAAGCCTTTACTCCCAATCGTATGTGCCCCAGATAAGACAACGAGCTCCTGGGTCCTGCAATTGCAAACAAACACCCAGTGATGTCAAGTTACAAAGTGTTGATATAAAAAAAAACATGTTGAAACAATTTTCAGCTATCTTTGTGTAAGGACTCACGAAAATCCTTTTCTTTTGAAACATTCTTTTAAACCTGAGGCACTCAGGGTCTCTGGAGGTAGCTTGTCTTCTGGATCAGGTTGCCTGTGACCATGAAATAATCATCCTGTTGGAAATATTGAAACAGTTACCAATGAGGAATAAAAACCATTTATGTCGTGCTTACGTTGAATCAAGTCTTCCCAAAGCTACTGGTATTATTGGGCCGCCACATATTGCAACTGCTTCCGATCCAGCTACAGAGATCATGTCCGCCCAAGACACTGAGATAACAGAGATTGAGCACACTGGACCAAGACGCATACAACAGGACACATTTCTTTGGTGTACAGAGTTCAAATAGTAGTTACCAGGTTTTATCGCATCAACCTTAATCTTTGCTTTCTCCAGAACCTAAAAAGAATCCATCTACCAAGAAGATTAGTTATTTGAGAGTAGCATATTCAACCACTCTGAGATACAAGTGCAAAGAGAAACAAAAAGGAAGTTAATTAGCGGCGAAAACTACATATTGATTTTCTCTCGCAAACAGAAAAAAGAGAGAGGGATTTAGTGCCTTTAAGGATTTCTTCAAACCTGTGTTTTCAGGTCTCTCAAGTTCATAAGCTATAGACCCGTTGATGCCACCTGCAATTAAATTAATTACCAAGAACAAATAAGACACAACTGATCTCAAACTAGTGGATTGCAGCATCTTTTACTGAGAAAGAAGAAAACACCACCAAAAGTGTACTAAGTCGCAATAAGGAGTCTAGGCAACAGCAACGGAATCCTCAACAAGAGCTTTAGCACCGAAGGAACAAAGGAGAGGACTAAACGAACTAAGCTTGGTTCAAAGCTAAATTAGTAACCTGAATGATTACAAAATTACTTTGAGTCATGGAAATAACCTGAATGATTGTCAAGTTCAAAGGTTCCAGCATCATGAAACACTAAACGAAGCACACCAGCAGCCTTGCCCTTCGTCACGACTTTCCTTATTTCGTTTTGCATCAGTGGATAAATGCTAAAATTCAACCACCAATTTAGAAAATTAGCATTAATCCAAATGAAGAAAACAATTTCAATCGAGTTGTTTCAAACTCACTCAGATGCCTTCACATTTAGCGGAAGCAACTGAGACAAAAGCTGCACCGTAGACATGAGAACAACCATTTTTCTTCTACTGGAAAGGAAAAAAGGACGCGAACCTATGCAATAAACAGTAACAAAGTCAGGAACATCGACGACGAGAAGCAGATGAAATTTCCAATAAGACTAAGCATTTCAAATAGCAAAACGAAGCTTGTTGGATTCTGAGTTTGATGGAAACGAAAAACCATCCAACGATACTATAATCCGGTCTTACCAGGATCATCGGAGACGCAGCGGATACGCCAGGCTTTGAACGATTTAATAACATGTTTCCTGGTTGCCAGAGAAAATAGTCGCGTTTTCGCGGGTGATTCTAAATCGCATTGGAACTTGCAAGACGAAGACGAGTGGCACCGAAAAAGAGAAGTCTTCAAGAGAAAGAGAGATGCAGTCGTAGTCGTCGTCATCTTTAACGGTGGGACGAGAATCACCGAGCGAAAGCTGAGTTTTAAGTACTCCGGAAATTCCATTGTCTACCCACAAGTGTACAGTAAGCAAAAAAGTTCTAGCCAATCGGCTCTCAGAGAGAAAAGTAAGAAAACGCCACACATTTGCAATGAGAATGTAAAAGCGACAAGGTGTTCTACGTCGGTCGAACAACACGACAAGTAGTTTATGTAATAAAACTCTAATTATGAAAACAGAATGAACAATAAATGGACATATTCTAAAATTTGGCTAAACAAAAAAAAAAGATTGCTATCTCGGACCGGAGAGTCTCATGGCGGAGAGATAATTCTCACTGTTAAAATCCGACGGTCCAGTTGACATACCACCACCGCCACCTTCCTCGCTGTTGTAGTAAAGCCTCGTGCCCAAAGTGGAAGAACTTGGAGGTTGTACCACTGGGAAAACTCCTTCAAGCATTTGAACAACTTTGCTCATCGAAGGTCTCAAATGCATATCTTCTTGTATACACCAAAGCGCAGTTTTCATCGTCCTTTGAACTCTCTCATCATTCACATCAACATTCATCATTTTCTCATCAGCAATCTCCAAAAGCTTTCCTTCTTCCATCATCTTGAAAGCATAAGACGGAAAATGGCATTTTTTAGAGGATACAGATGGATCATAGTTCTTTCTTCCTCCTATTAGCTCGAGCAATACCATCCCGTAGCTATAAACATCGCTCTTCACTGAGATTGCATAGTTTGTGATCCATTCAGGAGCTAAATAGCCTCTTGTCCCGCGCATAGTTGTGAAGACTTGAGTTTGTTCTCGGGTCATAAGCTTAGCCAGTCCGAAATCTGATACCTTGGCATTGAAGTTATCGTCTAAAAGGATGTTCTCGGGTTTAATATCGCAATGAATTATTCTTGAGTCGCAATCTTCGTGTAAGTACGCTAGACCTTTGGCTGTTCCGAGTGCGATGTTGAATCTTGTGTCCCAATCTAGCAGAATATCACTGTCTCTTCTTCTAAAGATCCACTTCTCTAAAGAACCTTTTGCTAAGAACTCATATGCGAGAAGCCTAAGGGTCCCTTCTGCGCAAAATCCTCTGAGCCGCACCAAATGTAGATGATGAATGCTTCCTATTATACTAACCTCGGCTCTGAATTCTTTCTTCCCTTGACCGATTCCTTCAAGTTTCTTTACGGCTATACGAGAGCCATCCGGTAAGGTCCCTTCATAGACCGATCCAAACCCTCCTTGACCTAACTTCACCGAGAAGTTATTCGTAGCTGATTGAAGCTCTTTGTAAGAGAATCGGATAGGCAACCCGGATAAATTCTCCAAGAAATTATCCTCCTCTGAACTCTGATCTTGATGAGTATCAGAAAGCGTTTTCTTCCTCCTGTGAATCCGAAATGCCACAAATATCAAAACCCCGACGATAAAAACCGTCACCACGACAATGATCACAATATATGGAAAATGTTTCCCATCATCTTCTCTGTTATCTCCATCTCCCCCACCATTACTCGCGACCTTGATGAAAGACAGGAAACCAGAGCCTCCACTTTCAGATTTTTTATAGCTTCCAATCCAATCAAACAAGAAGCAGTTACCAGAACTGTTTTGAAAGAAAAGACCGAGGCACGAGCAATTGTTATTGCAGAACTCTTTACAGCTATCAAGATCTGTTTTCTTGGAGAAAGGAGTAGCAAAGACGAGAGCGAAATAATCAACCCCGTCCCCAGCATTTACTAGCTGCAGAGGAAATGTTGCATTATTTTCGGTTTTCTTACAGGGAGAAGCGATCCCGGATTTGCAATCAGGCCGAGCTCGAGACAACCCGGACACACATCCGCACACTTTATTGCTCGAGCAGACGTAGTAAGGCCCGCAAGGCTCGGGTGTTGCGCAAGGATCATTCGGGATTTTAATAGAAGATTCAGCAGCAGACACTCCGCTTCCGAGATTTGAAAAAGAGATCATACCGTTGTTTCCCAAAACCGCGATCCAAGTTGCGTTATCATCTTTATTGTCTGAAAATACAAACTGCCATAACAAAACCTGTTTCTGATCAAAGAACCGCCACGAATTCCCTAGGAGAGACGATGAAGTCACTACGCCACCGTCCTTGTTGATGATCTTGCTTCTGTCATTTCCCATGGACCAATACACTTGAGGGGTCAAGCTGTTCACAGATAAAACCATATCTCCTGATTTGATCTCAAGAGTATAAGTCATGTTGCTCGAAGAAGGACTGCTTGTGAGCTTCACGCTTTCTTTAAAATCTTGATTCGTAATCAGAGTGTCTGTCGGATGATCGAAACTCTCCCAGATGGAAGTTCCGTCAACCGAAACAACAACGAGGTTCCCCGAGTCACGTAGCTCGATGCTTGACGCATTTTTGCCCGAATTATCCAGTCTCCACACATCAGATCCTCCTTCCCCTCTGCGCAGCACCACGTTTCCGTTTTCTTCGAATTGGAGCTTGTCGGAATTGGAAACAGGGGAAGCACTGTTCGCCGACCAGATCAGCATCGTGCTGCTTCTGTGAACGATGCTAAGTGTGAAAAGAGTGACGGAAGCTTGTGTGGTTACGAAACAGAAACCAAACTCTGAATTGTTGGATACGAGAAAGCAACCATTGTTGTTGATGTAATTCATCTGAGATCCTCCAAACCCTGGACTGATGCTCCCCGTGTACGGTACACCAGCGAGTAGAGGATCCGGGAAGCAGAGCACACATGTTAGGAAGACGATGAAGAAGCCTCTCATGGATCGTGGAATTCGGCTAAACCCCAGAGTTTTACACAACTTGACCAAAATTAAATCCTTAAAAAAGACCTAAACTTTGTGTATGTGGATCAGGTCAATGGATCCGACAAAACAAAATTCCCAGAAAGATGAAAAAGACAAAATCTCAGAGCCCTAACAGGTGAATAGTATTCACTGTATACGGAAACTGATTCTTCCCATATTCATAACAAAACCCAAGGAGAAGATTCTGTGACGGTCGAGTAGATAAGAACTCGCCTTCGTGTTTTTATAAATCTCTAAACTTTCCGAAAATTTCGGACCAGAATTACTGCAGAGTCAAAGGAGCGGAATTGATTCAATCCCAGAAATTGAAATTGGGAAGAAAAAACCAAGTCTGCTTTATTTTAGGGGTTGGTACACTCTGGTCTGTTTTGCGTCTCTGTTTCACATTGAATGATCTTTTTTGGGGTCATTGCTGGAGGAAGAAGACAAGTAGGGCTGAAACAGAAAGAGGAGTCGAGATGCTACTGTCTTAAATCCCTCTCAAACGTTTCCTTCAAATCCGTTTAATCTTTTATCTTTCCTTATTGTGACCGTCACAATTCTTTGAACAAATCCGACCACTATGGTCTTTTCAACCAAACATGTTCTAAGTTTTATAAAACATTGTCACCTTTTTTGACTATTCAAAGAAAAAAAGAAGCAGAAGACCGATCTAATTGACACTAATTGAAGATTTTAGTCGTAATCGATTACCCTCATTGATAATATCTCTTATGAATAAGGGCATTTTGAGATGTTATGAATAAGGATGCTCTTAGTTACAATGGTTAGAAAAAAATTTCAAATTCGTTGATGTTTAATGTTGAACCACCATCATTAAAAAATAATGTGTGAGTAATAACTGTATTTGAAATTGGTGGAGAAAAGAAACATTAGATAATTTCATTAGTTGAAAGATTCAAAACTTTTGTAGACCTAGTGGATTTATTTCCACCTGAAAACATAAACAATGATAGTAAATGAAAACTGTGAAGAACCATAACTCTGTTACCTACTCTGCTTTAAACGAAGAACCACCAATTTTATATTTTGCATTACTTATTTCATTTGGAATGATTTTGTACCATTCTCATACAAGTTAAAAATAATTTATATTCAATAATAAATATATAATTTAATCACTATACACATTTCCCTATAATTATACACTAATGGCCATGCAAATATTCAAATACTTTAAAAATCATGAATAATTAATAAGGCAAATATCTAAAATAGCACATTTCTAAGTTTTTATTCCAAAATAGTATCATTAGTTTAAATTTCTAATAATAACACAAATTTAAGATTAAAATGCATTCAAACTATATTTTAAAAGAAAAAAAGTAAACTCTAAATTGGAAAAAATGAACTCAAATACAATAATTTAAATTTATATATAATTTGTTTAAAATAAATAAGTATTTTTACATAAGTATTTGTGCTATTTTGGGAATTTAATTTTGAGATGCTAAATTTGAAAATTTTTTTTGAAAATGTGCTATTTTAAGATATTACTCTAATTTTAATATTAATTTAAGGAAATATACAGAAAATCAAGTTTTGTGAAATAATAAAAATACTTAAAAATCAATATATCAGAATTCAAGGGAGTATTATATTTTGTTTTTCAACAAATACCTAACCAAACTTTCCCCGTAATGTAAAAAGGATGAATTTTTTTTTATTCATTCAGACGTTGAAAAAAAGGACCAAAGAAATATAGAGGAACGTGTGAAAGTGTGAGAGAGAGACAGAGATATTTTCAGTTTGGGGGAGACGGATTTGTACGGATGCCAGCTGGCACCAGCAGTATGACATGTAATTTTCTTAATGAAATCCCGAATATACCCCTGATCGACGAAATGTATGAAAATTACTCCTTTTTACGACCGACTTGTGTAGTTTGACTTCATAGACTTCGAATTTTGTTTTAATCGTGTCATAATAAAAATATTTAAATTAAATTGGCTACCTATAAATAGATTTTATGAAACATTTACATAAAAATTCAAACCGATATAGTATGAACATGCTATTTGAATTCTGTATTGAACATCATCATGATTTTATGATGTAAGGAAAAAGAATTTATGAATGTATACATTATTACGTACATACGCATGTGTGTTTAATTACAGACTTAGCACAATTTTATCTATATATTAACATGATATCATATAACAAAATAAAAGTATTATCATAAGATATCGTACCGTTAGTCATGTCTCCTCCATTATTATATATCATGGTTTACTTTGGTTTATTTAATATTGGTGCAATGTATATATAACATTAAGTTGTAAACATTTATGTTAAGTTGAAAAGATACAAGTTTAATTTTCTCCCTCTCGAGCTCGTGTTTCTATTTCTCTGAGAATCAACCAGCTACACGATTTGATCATTGTAACATGGTATCAGAACTACATATTACTGATCTTGATTCGTGTATGCATCGATTCTCACATGCAGAAGAGGAGTTTCTCGATTCATCCACCTAACCGGTCAATTGTTCCCTTTTATTGCGATTAGGGTTTTATCGCCGATTTTTTTTCTGATTTTTCTGTTTGATTCTTTCGACTTCCTTTAATTGACCTTGTTTGTGAACGATTCTCTTGTTTCTTTTATCAATTTCGTCACAAACTTCTTCGTTTCTTCCAATTTCAATATTTTTTTTGAAATGGGAACAAACTTCTCTCCTTCGACTTCAGCGAACCAGCTTGATTCCCTTCATGATTCTGGTGTTTCTAATCGAACATCAGATGATCATTATGAGAATCCGTTTTACTTGCATAATAACGATCATGTTGGCTTAGTATTGGTTTCAGATCGTCTCACTACCGCTTCAGACTTTCACTCATGGCGAAGATCGGTATGAATGGCGTTAAATGTGCGCAATAAACTTGGTTTCATTGATGGTACGATTTCTAAACCCCCTGTAGACCATCGTGATTACGGAGCTAGGTCGAGATGCAACGACATTGTTGCAACTTGGCTGATTAACTCTGTTTCAAAGAAAATAGGACAGAGCTTACTTTTTATCTCGACTGTAGAAGGGATTTGGAATAATCTTCTCTCTAGGTTCAAACAGGATGATGCTCCTAGAATCTATGATATTGAACAACGATTGAGTAAAATAGAACATGGCTCTCTTGATGTATCGGCATATTATACTGAGCTTGTGACTCTTTGGGAAGAGTATAAGAATTATGTCGAATTACCTGTTTGTACTTGTGGTAGATGTGAATGTGATGCAGCTATTAAATGGGAAAGATTGCAACAAAGGAGTCGAGTTACTAAGTTTCTTATGGGACTGAATCACTCTTATGAGCAAACAAGAAGACATATACTGATGCTTAAACCGATTCCCACAATTGAAGAGGCATTCAACATTGTCACTCAAGATGAGAGACAGAAATCTCTCAAGCCATCCTCAACTGTTGAGAATGTTGCTTTCCAATTGGATGCTGCAAAATCCAATGCTACCACAGATCCTAAGAGTCCTCCTTTTGCAGCCACAGAAGATGCATATGTTGCGGCTTACAACACTGGTAAACTGATTCAAAAACCTGTCTATACACACTGTGGGAAGGTTGGCCATACGATTCAGAAGTGTTTTAAACTCCATGGGTTCCATCCAGGTTACAAGAAATTTTTTAAAAACCAACTTCAACCTCGCATACCACAGTATACACAATCACGGATGTTCTCTCAGCCACAATCCAGGCCTGTTTTAAACAACAATCTTTTTCAACATGCTAATGCAGTTGCAAATGTTTACTCTGAAACAGGCAATTACTCTCAAAACATGGGTGTGCGACCTCCGGACTTCACTCCTTAGTAGATCCAATACTTGATTTCACAATTCAACAATCACGTTCTGACTTCTGAAACAACACCTTCTTCTTCACAGAATAATGCTTGCATCTCTGAAAGTGGTGTCATGGCTCCAAAGTCTACTTCGGGTACTGTCTCTTATTCCTTATCTCCTACTATATCTTTGCAGAACACTCTTACCTTTGAATCCCACATACTCTCCTCTTTTCATACCTCTTTTCATACTTGGATACTAGATAGTGGAGCTTCTAGTCATGTCTGTTCAGATTTAGCCATGTTTAATACCATCCAATCTGTTTCTAATATCACTGTGACTTTATCAAATGGAACTAGTGTACCCATTACTCACACAGAAACAATCCACCTTTCTCCTCATCTTATCCTTTATGATGTCCTGTACGTTCCTGTGTTTCGCTTTAATCTCATAAGTATAAGCTGTCTAGTTAAAACCCTCTCTTGCTCTGCTCATTTTTTTCATGATTATTGTTTGCTTAAGGACCATTCTCGGGACTTGATGATTGGGAGGGGTAAACTTTTTCACAATCTCTACATTCTGGAGAACAGTACCCTCTCATCATCCTCTCCGATTTCTGTTTTTTGTGGGTCCCTGCTTGCTGATGGAAAGCTTTGGCATAATCGCCTTGGGCACCCATCTTCCGCTGTCCTTCAGATTTTGTCTCCTGTTTTGCCTTCTTTTAAGACTCTTCCCCTTGATTCTTCTCATTGTCCAATTTGTCCATTGGCAAAACATAAAAGACTTCCTTACATTTCTCATAATAATCTAGCAGCAAACTCCTTTGATTTGATATATATGGATATATGGGGCCCTTTTCGTGTTGAATCTATTGATGGTTTCAAATTTTTCTTGACCATTGTAGATGATTGTACAAGGGTTACATGGATTTATATATTGAGAAATAAAAGTGATGTTTCTGTTATTTTTCCTACATTTCTAAAAATGATTTCCACTCAATATCATCAAAATGTCAAGGCTATTCGCACTGACAATGCACCTGAACTCCGATTTACAAATTTGGTTCGAGAAAGAGGAATGTTGCACTATTTTTCATGTGCATACACTCCTCAACAAAACTCGGTTGTTGAGAGAAAACATCAACATTTGTTGAATGTAGCTCGTTCCTTACTTTTTCAATCTAATGTTCCTCTTCCGTATTGGAGTGATTGCATTCTCACTTCTGTTTTTATCATTAACCGTTTACCTTATGTTTTACTTGGAAACAAATCTCCATATGAGTTGCTGTTAAAGAAGATTCCCGATTATTCCCTTCTAAAAACCTTTGGTTCTTTGTGCTATTTTTCTTCTAATTCTTTGGACACTCATAAGTTTTCACCTAAAGCCCATCCTGGTGTTTTTCTAGGTTATACTTCTGGTTATAAAGGCTATAAGGTTTTAGATTTGAATTCGCGTTCTATTTCCATCTCTAGGAATGTTGTTTTTCATGAAAATATCTTTCCATTCAAAACAGCAACTTCGGATGTTTCTGATATTAATATTTTTCCGAACACAATTTTACCTCTTCCTGTTCCAAATCATTTCACAGATTCTGTTCCGTTCACTTCCACAGAATCACATCCACATCCTAATACTGTCTCCTCCCGTTCTACACCTTCTACTCAGCTTACCCAACTTAGTTCCCCATCTATTACACAGTCTCAGACTTTATTAGAAACAGATCAAAATTCTTTGGCTATGGCTAGGCCTAAAAGACAGACTAGAGCTCCTCGTTACTTATCTGAGTATGATTGTAACCACATTTCTCATTCTGGCCATTCCACACCATACCCCTTATCTTCTGTTATTTCTTATGATCGATTCAACCCATCCTTTCGGTCTGCTATTTGTTCTTTTAACTTTGAGACAGAACCGAAAACATTTAGACAAGCTATGACATCTGACAAATGGATTCAAGTTGTGAATGATGAATTACAAGCTTTAGAAGAACACAAAACTTGGACTGTTGAATCTTTACTGGCTGGAAAGAATGTGGTTGGATATAAATAGGTTTTCACTATTAAATATAAGGTTGATGGGAGTATAGAACGTTATAAAGCTCGGTTAGTAGCACAAGGTTTTACACAACAAGAAGGGATTGATTATATAGATACCTTCTCACCTATTGCTAAACTAACCACTGTGAAATTGTTGTTAGCTCTTGCTTCAGTTAAAGGATGGAGTCTTACCCAAATGGATGTCTCTAATGCTTTCTTACATGGTGAATTGGATGAAGAGATTTTCATGAGTTTACCACAGGGATACACTCCAACTTCTACCACACCGTTGCCATCCAAACCGGTTTGTAGACTCCTTAAATCCCTTTATGGATTAAAGCAGGCCTCAAGACACTGGTATAAACGATTTTCTTCGGTCTTGTTATCGACTAATTTTAAACAGTCGCCTGCTGATAATACATTGTTTGTGAAAAAGTCTTCTCAGTCCTTTATTGTTGTGTTAGTCTATGTGGATGATTTACTCATTGCAAGTGATGATGAGAATGCAGTGAATGCAGTCAAGGCACTTCTTAGATCTGAATTTCGCATTAAGGATCTTGGTCCAGCTCGTTTTTTCTTGGGCTTGGAAATAGCTTGCTCTCAGGCTGGAATCTCTTTGTGCCAAATGAAATATGCGCTGAATCTGTTAAAGGATACTGGTCTTATGGGTTGCAGGCCAAGCTCTATTCCAATGGATCACAGTTCTCGGCTTACAAGAGATCAAGGTACTTCTTTAGCAAATCCTTCTTCTTACAGGGAATTAATTGGTCGACTATTGTACCTTACAATTACTCGGCCAGACATCACATTTGCTGTTCCCCAACTCAGTCAATTCTTATCTGCTCCCACTGAGGTTCACTTGCAAGCTGTTCACAAAGTCCTACGGTATATCAAGAGTAATCCATGCCAAGGTTTGTTCTACTCTTCTTCTTCAGACCTTTGTTTAAATGGATTTGCTGATGCCGACTAGGCAGCTTGTAGAGATAATAGGAGATTTGTTACTCGCCTTTGTATCTACCTTGGTAATTCTTTGATTTCATGGAAATCAAAGAAACAAGCTGTCGTTAGTCGAAGTAGCACTGAGGCTGAATATCGTAGTCTTGCTTTAGCTACATGTGAACTAATTTGGCTGAGACAATTGCTTCGCGACTTACATATCATGGTTTCTTCTCCGGCAAAGCTATTTTGTGATAATAAGTCAGCTATTCACATAGCTACAAATCCGGTCTTTCACGAGCGTACCAAGCACATTAAGATTGACTTCCACACGGTTCGAGACCAAATCAAACTTGGTCAGCTCAATGCTATTCATGTGAAGACTGGTAACCAACATGCAGACATTTTTACTAAACCCTTGCAGTCGGGTCAATTCCATGGTTTACTTCAAAGAATGTCCTTGTCAAGTCTATATCTTTCTTCTGGTACATGAAGATATCAACTTGAGAGGGCATATTACATATCATGGTTTACTTTGGTTTATTTAATATTGGTACAATGTATATATAACATTAAGTTGTAAATATTTAGGTTAAGTTGAAAAGATACGAGAGTTTATTTTTCTCCCTCTCGAACTCGTGTTCCTCTTTCTCTGAGAATTAGTTATGTTAAAATGGGTATATCCACCCCATTTAAACTCACCCCATATAAAACCCACCTCATTTAAACCTCAAACCCTAAAAAACCCATTTATTATAATATCAAATAGGGTTATCCATTTATACCCATTTATACCCATTTATAATTACACTAACCCATTTAAACTCATTCAAACCCATTTAACTCATTTAATCAATTTTAAGTTATATTTTTTTCTTTTTGTTTTTATTTATTTATAACCATTATATTCTTAATAAAATAATATTGTAATTTTATTTTAAAAATAGGTAATAACTTTATTTATTTGTTAAAATATTATTTTTTATAAATATATTAAAATATTTTTAATAAAATAAAATATTGAATTTTTGTCATATGATTCATAGGAAATTTGAGTTTTCTAACATTTTTAAATGTTATAATGGGTAAAGTTACTTTATTTAGAATTCACTCTGTTTAAATTCATTTTCAATCAAGAAATTATTCTACATTTTTGTCAAAAATTAAGCATTTTTCATCCAAAACGTGATTCTATATTTTTTCGTCAAAAACGTAATTCAAAATTTTTTCGTCGAAAACGTAATTTCATATTTTTCCACCAAAACGTAATTCTACATTTTTCCACTAAAAACGTGATTACGTATTTTTCTAAAAACGTGATTTCGTATTTTTCCGTTAATTTCATATTTTCCCGCAAAAAAATGTAATTTTGCATTTTCTTGTCGAAAACGTGATTTCGTATTTTCTGGCAAAAACATAATTCATTATTTTTCCAGAAAATAATAATTCCGCATTTTCCCGCCAAAACAAAATTTTGTATTTTCACGTTAAAAATATAATTTTGTATTTTTTACTGAAACGTGATTTTTATTTTTTATTTTTTACAAAAAGTTATTGATTACTTATTATAAAATATTTGTTTGAATCATTGTTGATTAAACAAAAATAAAATATAAATGGGTTTAATAGAGTACCCATTTTTTTAAAGCAAAAACCCTTTTAATAAATGAGTTTTAAATAAATACCCATTTAAACCCATTAGTCTTAATTCTAATAAATATGTATAAATGAGTTTTTAAATTTGTAAGTACCTACTAAAAACCCATGAATGATAAACCCATTTTAAGATTCCTAATGAGAATCAACGAGCTACACGATTCCATCATTGTAACATCCATTACAATCATACGAATGATATCATCATTAACGTGGAAGCCGTCATCGTCTGACTGAGGTAATAATTATAATCCATTAGAACCAATACGTAGAGAGTCAATTGGTTACTGATTTTAATTAAAATTAAACTACTTGGATCGTCTTTTTGGTAAGACATAACTTATAGTATTATTTTGTTTGTTGTAGTTATATATATAATACTGGACACAACCAGGCAATGAGAAAGAAAGGCTTTACTCAAAATCCAATGAGAATTTACTTACGTGAGAAAATTAGTAAACTATAAAAAGCATAGCCTTTTTCTAATCATACTTTGCCATTCTCAAAAAAGTATTGAGATTATATTCTCGCATTAGGTGAAATATTATAAACTACGAAGTCTTCCAAATTGCCAAGGAATTAGTTGTGTTACAATTTTGATAAGGTTGAAATCATAGAACAATCTACAAGTACATATTGCATATGGGAGCCCTGAGATACTAAAGATGTGGAATAAATGGACTTTTCTCTAAAATAGTGTTGCCACTAAATGGGCCTAGGTTGTGGACTTTTTTTCTAAAATAGTGTTACCACTAAATGGGCTTAGGTCGAGACACATAGCCCATATCAGTAAAGCTAATTTTTTGAAAAATTAGATACGAACATTCAGCTCAATTTTTTATTGTTTATTTTTGTTTTTAATTTTTTCGATTGTTAAAATTAAAGATCTATTCATTGAACTTGGTTTCATTGATGGTACGATTTCTAAACCCCCTGTAGACCATCGTGATTACGGAGCTTGGTCGAGATGCAACGACATTGTTGCAACTTGGCTGATTAACTCTGTTTCAAAAAAAATAGGACAGAGCTTGCTTTTTATCTCGACTGTAGAAGGGGTTTGGAATAATCTTCTCTCTAGGTTCAAACAGGATGATGCCCCTAGGATCTATGATATTGAACAACGATTGAGTAAAATAGAACAGGGCTCTCTTGATGTATCGGCATATTATACTGAGCTTGTGACTCTTTGGGAAGAGTATAAGAATTATGTCGAATTACCTGTTTGTACTTGTGGTAGATGTGAATGTGATGCAGCTATTAAATGGGAAAGATTGCAACAAAGGAGTCGAGTTACTAAGTTTCTTATGGGACTGAATCACTCTTATGAGCAAACAAGAAGACATATACTGATGCTTAAACCGATTCCCACAATTGAAGAGGCATTCAACATTGTCACTCAAGATGAGAGACAGAAATCTCTCAAGCCATCCTCAACTGTTGAGAATGTTGCTTTCCAATTGGATGCTGCAAAATCCAATGCTACCACAGATCCTAAGAGTCCTCCTTTTGCAGCCACAGAAGATGCATATGTTGCGGCTTACAACACTCGTAAACTGATTCAAAAACCTGTCTGTACACACTGTGGGAAGGTTGGCCATACGATTCAGAAGTGTTTTAAACTCCATGGGTTCCATCCAGGTTACAAGAAAATTTTTAAAAACCAACTTCAACCTCGCATACCACAATATACACAATCACGGATGTTCTCTCAGCCACAATCCAGGCCTGTTTTAAACAACAATCTTTTTCAACATGCTAATGCAATTGCAAATGTTTACTCTGAAACAGGCAATTACTCTCAAAACATGGGTGTGCGACCTCCGGACTTCACTCCTTAGCAGATCCAATACTTGATTTCACAATTCAACAATCACGTTCTGACTTCTGAAACAACACCTTCTTCTTCACAGAATAATGCTTGCATCTCTGAAAGTGGTGTCATGGCTCCAAAGTCTACTTCGGGTACTGTCTCTTATTCCTTATCTCCTACTATATCTTTGCAGAACACTCTTACCTTTGAATCCCACATACTTTCCTCTTTTCATACCTCTTTTCATACTTGGATACTAGATAGTGGAGCTTCTAGTCATGTCTGTTCAGATTTAGCCATGTTTAATACCATCCAATCTGTTTCTAATATCACTGTGACTTTATCAAATGGAACTAGTGTACCCATTACTCACACAGAAACAATCCACCTTTCTCCTCATCTTATCCTTTATGATGTCCTGTACGTTCCTGTGTTTCGCTTTAATCTCATAAGTATAAGCTGTCTAGTTAAAACCCTCTCTTGTTCTGCTCATTTTTTTCATGATTATTGTTTGCTTAAGGACCATTCTCGGGACTTGATGATTGGGAGGGGTAAACTTTTTCACAATCTCTACATTCTAGAGAACAGTACCCTCTCATCATCCTCTCCGATTTCTGTTTTTTGTGGGTCCATGCTTGCTGATGGAAAGCTTTGGCATAATCGCCTTGGGCACCCATCTTCCGCTGTCCTTCAGATTTTGTCTCCTGTTTTGCCTTCTTTTGTCTTCAGATTATATTCTCGCATTAGGTGAAATATTAAAAACTACTAAGTCTTCCAAATTGCCAAGGAATTAGTTGTGTTACAATTTTGATAAGGTTGAAATCATAGAACAATCTACAAGTACATATTGCATATGGGAGCCCTGAGATACTAAAGATGTGGAATAAATGGACTTTTCTCTAAAATAGTGTTCCCACTAAATGGGCCTAGGTCGTGTACTTTTTTTCTAAAATAGTGTTACCACTAAATGGGCTTAGGTCGAGACACATAGCCCATATCAGTAAAGCTAATTTTTGAAATATTAGATACGAACATTCAGTTCAATTTTTTATTGTTTATTTTTGTTTTCAATTTTTTCGATTGTTAAAATTAAAGATCTATTCGGTTTAGATTCAATTATATATCGGTTTTGGTCGGTTCGGTTATTAAATATAAAAACTAAAAAATAATCGAAATAACCAAAAAAAAATAATCGAAAACAACAAAAAAAATAAACGAAAATAACTGAAAAATAACTAAAAAATAACCAAAAATAATAAAAAAAATAATTAAAAATAACCAAAATATCCGAAATATTTTCGGATAACCGAAAATAACCAAAAAATAATTTGATTTTTTCAGATATTATTTCGATTTTCGATTTAATTTTGGTTAATAACCAATAATTATGATTTTTTAAAATAATATTTGTTCGGTTATTTATTTATAACCGACTACCAACTAAAATCTATTTTTCGGTTCGCTTTCATTTTATTCTATTCGGATTGTTTGCCGAAACCTATTTTGAACAAGAAGAAGCCAAAGTTAAGAGTTACCACTACCATCGGTAGCACAAGGATCAAGAGTCTAATTAATCCCAAGCAGTTCCAAGAAAGATGAATTCGAAATTCGGTCTCTCTCTTCTTGATTATAAACAGATTTTGTTTCATTGCTTGTTTCCGTTTTCTTCATCTCTCTATTTACCATCCTCACAAACAGCTACAGATCAAAAGACATAACTTTATCTAACAGTAACACAAACAGGACTTGCTCTCTGTTTCAGCTCTTGTTCTTGCTGCTTATCTTGATCCGTTTATGAGTAGGAGATGTGATATCTCTAAGAGGACCTAAGCGCAGAGATAGATCACACCCACCAAAGGGAATGCCATTTGTTGTATCTACGACACTCGCCGGGCATTTCTCCCACGGCTTCTCTTGTGCTGATCTTCCAACATTGTCGTGAAAACTCATAACTGGAGGATTCCTTGGAGCAAAGTTGTTCGCTTTCATGAAAACTTGGTATTGCAAGTTAGTTGAGTCCTGGCTAAGATAACACCTTGGTTTTATGTTCCTTTGGCTCCTTGAAGCTCTCCTTGGCGTGCAGCCTAAATGCAAAGCAGCTTCAAAGAAAGAAAGAAAAAACAAGACTTGCTCATTGATCTGAGTTGATAATCAATCCGAAAAGAATTTAAAAACAAGTGTACCTTCAATACAAGGCTGAAGAAATTCCCCAGTTTCGGTGGTCTCATCAAGTCGGATTATGGTGTTGATGGCGTCGTTTGTACGGTCTAAAAGGGTCTTCACGTTCATATACTCAGCCTAACATGAAACCCCCAGAAGAAGTTAAAAAAGAAAGATAAATCTTCCAAATGAACACATCAGGTACTATTCCAAATCCTCACTGTCAACTCCAATGTTCATTACGAGATGGGACCAAATCTCACTGCTCAACGAGGGCAATACATGAACAGGGTCTCTGGTTGAATGAGTAACAAATCGAAAGAAGTGAAATTTCAAGACTTCAAGCAAAACCCAAATCGAAAAATGAAAATGGTTAGAAAAAAACCTCAGAATTGGCTTTGGAATACATGATTTCTTCAGCTCTCAAGACAACCACAGGGAGCTTCTCTTGCCATTCTATGTTCTTCTTGGTGGATTGGCTGTGAACCTCACAAACAATCCTGCAAAAAAAAAATTTCAAAGAACAGTTGACCTGAACAAAAAAAAGAAAGAAAAAGAACATGCACACACACACACACCCTTATACATACAGAGATAGATACAGTGTGTGTGTAAAAGACGAAGAAGATGACCTGAAAATCTCTTGAATGAGCAAACCCCTTATGGGTTGGTGTCTGTCACTGTGCCAAGCTCTTCTGATACAGTCGTACGGTCTTGGCCCTGGCCTCGGCATCTTCCCACCACTTTCTATGAGAGAGAAAAGACAAACGGAGATTGTTTTCCTTCCCCTCGTTTCACTGCTCAATAATTTGAGTAGGGGGCAGACAGAGGTAAGTCTTGTCAATCGATCCGGTTTGGTTTACTCCGGTTTAGTTTTAAATCTAAAAAGTAAAATCAACATAAATACCAGCTCCTAAATATGATTGCATTCGTTCCATTTCTAACCTTTTTCTCTAATATTGTAAATACTAACGATGTTGATAAAAACAAACACAAAATAAAACAAATTCTCTATGCTGATAAGCAGAAAAAAACAAAGCTTTGAAAATATCATTGAAGAGTTATCCCAAATCTCTAACTCAATGTGGAACCACCTAAGTAAGTGCCTCGTCGTTATTGAAGCAAAGCCCAAAAAGTTAGACTTTAAGGCCCAAATAAAATGCATGTCGGCCACGTGGACACATCATATCCAACAAAGCTGTCTTGGAGACAAAAACGTTTCCTAAAACGGATCGACTTGAAAAATTCAGGCGGACACGTGATGTCATCAGAGGCGTCCATCTATAACTACGTGTATCACTAATTAACAGTCACTAATTTCGGATATTTATGATTCCTTTAATATTACTTTATCATTAATCAACGAATAAATTCGAATACGAATCCAACTATCTGCCTATGATTTAGTCGATTGTGACGAACTGACCAGCGAAAGACATTGAAAATAATACAAAAATCAGAATACTATGTTGACTACAATGAATTCTTTTGCTTATTTTGGATTCACTATTAGTGATTCAATTAGCAGAACGTTTTGTTAAATGAGAGACAACTGAAAAAACTTTCTTTTGCAAATTTGTAAATTCAGAAAATGAAATGCCATTGAATTAAACATTTCTATAATTATTACTTTAAGTTAAGCATTATTTGGTAAGGAAAATATCGGAATTAAAATACAAGTTGCACCAAATCCCAATCGTTATTATATCCCATACTTTTTGCTTCTCTCTCTAAAAAGCAATAGCAGTCACTGGTTTTGTCCTCCGTCAAGAGATGCTATCTCCGACGTTGTTTCCTCTCTTCTGTGCTTTATTTCTTTGTCTTCCGGTGGCCGTCATATTCACTGTCCAACGAGAACTCACTGGCGTTGTTTCGTCGGAATTCGGCTTCCGCTCGCTCTCCGTCTTCTCCCTCTACTCTCGAAATGTCCCCGAGGCTTCTTCTCCGGCTGTCCGAGTTCGACTGCCTATTCCTAAAGACGACGAACCGCTTCTCAGACTCGCTTCCCAGGTCAACCCGAATCAACCTCCCGGATCGACCCGAAAGCTGGCTTTTATGTACCTGACGACGACACCTCTTCCGTTTGCGCTTCTATGGGAGAAGTTCTTCAATGGAAGCTCCAAAGGTCTCTACAATGTCTACGTTCACGCAGATCCGACCCAAGATTACGACCCACCTTTCTCCGGCGTATTCGCCAACCGAGTCATCCATTCAAAACCCTCGAAAAGGTATACACCCACTCTCGCGGCGGCGGCGCGTCGGCTAATAGCGCACGCGCTTCTCGATGATCCAAGTAATTACATGTTTGCTCTTATATCACCTTCCTGTGTGCCCATTCGCTCCTTTCACTTCACATACAAGACATTGGTCTCGTCTTCTTCTCGCAAGAGCTTCATCGAGATTCTCAAGGACGAGCCGTGGCAGTTCGACAGATGGGCCGCACGTGGGCCGGACGCGATGCTGCCAGAGGTGAGGCTGGAGGATTTCCGGATCGGGTCTCAGTTCTGGGTTTTGAAACGGAGGCACGCGCGTATGGTGGCGCGTGATCGGCGGATATGGGAGAAGTTCAACAAGACGTGCGTTCGGGAAGACACGTGTTATCCTGAAGAAAATTACTTTCCTACCCTTCTTAGCATGCGGGACCCACGTGGATGTGTCCCCGCCACGCTCACTCACGTGGACTGGACCATCAACGACGGAGGCCACCCGCGGATGTTTGAGCCAGAGGAGGTGGTTCCAGAGTTGATATTGCGGCTCAGGAAGACTCGACCTAGATACGGTGAGGATGGAATCAACGGTTCAGATTGGTCGGTTGAGCGAATGGACCCGTTTCTGTTCGCTAGAAAGTTTTCTCCAGCGGCTCTCGAGCCATTATTGGGCATGGCTAGCACCGTGTTGTTCAACGACTCAGCCGATCGTGCATAAATGGGTTCTTTGATGACATTATTGTAAATTTTAGTATTTTTTTTTTTTGGTGTTTAACTTTATAATAATAATTGTAATCTAATTTGGTAGCTGGGAAAAACCAAACCCAGTCTACCATTACCCTTCAAGGTGAGCCAACTCGTTCTAATCGAATCTCATCAATATAACTTTGTAAATGGTTTTTTTCCTTCAATCAATACCATTTCATTAAGTTTTTGTAACATTATTCATTAGCACGACATTATTAAGTAATGCATTTAATAACTCTATTAATAAAAGGCGAGACTTTTTAGTTACTGGACAATGAAACTATTTTTTCATTTTCATTTGGTTTAAGGTTTTATAAACTATTTTTTTAGATAATGTAGAGTGTTAGAGTATTAACTTTACACACTACATTATCTAGAAATCCAAAATGAGGTCCAAGTTAGCGGAAGATGAGGCTTAGATTCGTCAAAATTCAAGTTTGGCTGTCGCTTAAAGAACACACACTTACCATCATTACCTTGCCTCGTGCTTTGTTTCCTTTTACTTTTCCAAAGAAATATTATAGCTACGTGCTATCCAATTAAAGAATAAATTGTTAGTGAAATTGTATATATATCAATGATTTTTGCATGTATGTAGTATATCACATTTTTATGTTTTGGAATTGTGATTGTACCATGCATGTGTATATATTTACAAAGATAATCTCATGTGAATCTAATACTGCTTTTTGTCCATCTCAGCCATTTGCACATATGAAGGAGGCAGAATGATTAATGAAGTAGCAAATGGATCTTGGTTCACTTTCTGAACCGTTCCATAAGGTGCAGGAAATGCTAATGTATGGCTGTTGAATTTACCCTGTAAAGGGAGAGCTACACTGCTTGAACTTCCACCGGTTAACTCTGTCGTGCTCAGTGTTGTCTTACCGATCCTTGATCGTACATCCTGTTCTGTAACAACGGGTCTAAACCATGACCCTTTGCGGATTTCTGTTTCTCTAGATTACTAGCTGTCTCAACCAATGCAAGTTCCCAGTTTCCATTACTATTGGAAGGACCTGCAAAAAGTGCGAGAGCAAACTTGCTCCCTTGGTCATCGGCAGTGATATCATCATCGAACTCGCAGTTGCTGTAGTCTCGCCTCTGGTTTGGGTTGAGGTGGTGATTATCTGGAGGAGTAAACGCTGTGATCTCGTTCATATCAGTCTCTGCCTCCTCTACATGAGCTTCTATCTCTTTCTGCTCTGGACTTTTGGCCCTCTTAGCTCTAGACATTTCTGTTAGCACAAGGATTGTGGCTAAACAGATGGAGCGGTGTGCAACACGCATGTCTGGATGCGGGAAGTTTGAAAGTGCTGACGTGGCACATTCTCATTGGAAAGGAGATATCAAACTGTATAAGAAAGAAAGGATATTCAAAGAAGGCAAGTTCGAGGTGATGAATATTGCTGAATATTCACTTAGGAAAGAGAAAACCCTAGGACAGTGACATATAAAAAGGAGATGTCGACTGGCAGCTAGGGTTGTCGCTCTTGAGAAGAAAGTGAAGCTCTGTGTGTAAGTGGTTACACACGTTCTCTGGTGAGTGAACAAAGAGTGTACACAACTGTTGTTGTGGGTGAGTTTTGGGTAGATTAGGAATTGTTCAGTGGCATGCTAAGTGTTAGTAGTGCATAAATCTGATTAAACACTATTGTAGAATTGTGTTTAAGTGATTTCTAATAGAATTTGTGTGTGTTATACAAAGTTCTTAGTATTCTCTATATTCTAGTGCTTTCAATTGGTATTAGACCGGGTCACCTAGCATAAATCTGAGATTTATCAACAGGCTGAGATCTTGAGACAGAGTATGGAGACACCCAAAGAACTCATTGCTGTGCAAAAACCACTTATCTTGGATGAAAACAACTTTGGACATTGGAAAGTGCGTATGCGACAGAGAATTCGGGGAATAGATGAAGATGCATGGACATCAGTGGAGGACGGCTAGGAAGAACCATGGATACTGAACCAGGAAGGTGAGAAAATTCCAAAACCCAAAGAGAAGTGGACAGATGGTGACAAAAGTGCGTCTAAGTTCAATTCAAAGGCCCTCACAGAAATATTATGTGCAATCGATCTTGAGCAATTCAAGCTTGTTTAGGGATGTGCGGCTGCGAAGGATGCGTGGGACATTCTGGTGAATTCTTATGAGGGTACATTATGTGTCAAGAGGACGCGACTTGACCATCTAGCTTCACAGTTTAAAAACTTACGGATGGGGAGTGATGAAACTATAGGGAGCTTTGGATCAAAGCTAAGCTCAATCGCAAATGAAGTAGCTGTGTTAGAGAAGGTATATAAGGACAAAAAACTTGTCAAGAAACTGTTGAGATGCCTTCCAGCAAAATTTGGACCGCATAAGGTAGTACTGAAGATTGCCATGAACACAGATGACATGAAATTTTCGCAATTGATAGGGATGCTGAAGGCTGAAGAGATAGAGAGCGCTACAGAACCATCTAAGTTGGGAAAAGGAATAGCATTCAGTGTTGAACAAGATACAGATCGAATGAGAAAACTTGAAGACAACCTGAATCAGAAGCTGGAGGAAAGTATGGGCTTGATAGCAAGAAGCTTTAAGAAGGCACTTAAGCGTATTGAGAAGGGACAACCAAAAGCTTACAGTCACGAACAGGGAACATCTCAGAATCGCTTCAGCAATAAACCACAAAGGATGGAGGGTGGAAAGTCAAGCAGACGACAGGATATGCAATGCTATGAGTGTGAAGGATATGGGCATTTCAAGGCTGAGTGCCCTCTCACCAAACGCAAGGGAGCTGAAGTGCTACGAGTGTAAAGGAGTTGGCCACATCAAATCAGAGTGCCCAAATCTTCAGAAGCGGAGTGATAAGTCATTACTAAGTTTCAGTGAGACCGAGTCAGACGATAGTGAGGAGGATGATGAGATGCTGAACTTTGTGGCATTCACGAGTGAAGCAACCAAGGAATCCGACCAAGAGACTGACTCAGATGATGATGGTGAAGTTGATACAAAGGCTGAATATCGACGCCTCTATGATAACTGGGTGGCATTAAGCAATACCAACCTGCGACTCCTCAAGCATAAGGCCATGCTGGAAGCTAAGGTTAACATCATGGAAATGGAGTCGAGTAATTAAAGGAGCGGCAAACCTGAATGTGACACTGATGAAAGAAAAACAGTTAGCTCAAGCGAGGATCTATCTGATGCGAAGAGGATCCAAACGCTAGAAGCAGAAATGATCAAATTGAAGGATCTTCTGATTCAAACAAGGGAACGCAATCATACGCTGGAACACACCCTGACAGAGAACTACAAAAGGATTACGATGTTGAATCAAGGCTCAAAGGACCTGGATAGACTTTTGGAGATGGGAACACCCATTGGACGTACATGGGGGCTTGGCTACAGAGGATACACAGAGAGCGGGTGTGTCACAGAAAGGCCTGACTACACGAATCTCAAGAACTTCGTTCAGAGCGAGAAAGCGAAAGTCGTAGAAGTGCAAAATGGAGACCTTGATCACAAGGAATCTACAGTCAGTGGCAGAGATGAAATCCAAAGGACTAGAGAACCAAGGTTTAAAGGGTGCTACTTCTGTGGGAAGAGTGGGCATATCAGACGCAACTGTTACAGACTGATCAATCGTATAAGGCAGGTTTGGAAGTCAGGTAAGTGCTTTCTTGAACCTAGTCAATTTAAAAAGGTTTGGATTGACAAGAATTATTTGCACTACCCTAGTTTGTCTGAGTTGAACAGGGAAAAACAGTGCAGTGCTCTAGCGCAAACTCCCTGCCCGAACAGAATAGAGGAGGAAGGAATGTGTGGTAGAGTGGCTTACATCTCAGGAACTGATAAGGAGTCGACACCATGGTATTTCGATAGCGGTTGCTCACGCCATATGACTGGTAACCAGGAGATTCTGAGATCATACACAGAAGTAAAGGCTGGGAAAGTAACTTTTGGAGATGGTGCTAAGGGAAAAATATTGGGAGTTGGAATGATTGGGAATGACCTGCAACCTTCGCTGATGAATGTCTATTATGTAGAAGGACTCAAGGCGAACCTTATCAGTGTGAGCCAACTGTGTGATGAAGGGCTAAAGGTGCTCTTCACTAAGGATGAATCTAATACTGCTTTTTGTCCATCTCAGCCATTTGCACATATGAAGGAGGCAGAATGATTAATGAAGTAGCAAATGGATCTTGGGTCACTTTCTGAACCGTTCCATAAGGTGCAGGAAATGCTAATGTATGGCTGTTGAATTTACCCTGTAAAGGGAGAGCTACACTGCTTGAACTTCCACCGGTTAACTCCGTCGTGCTCACTGTTGTCTTACCGCTCCTTGATCGTACATCCTGTTCTGTAACAACGGGTCTAAACCACGGCCCTTTGCGGATTTCTGTTTCTCTAGACTACTAGCTGTCTCAACCAATGCAAGTTCCCAGTTTCCATTACTACTGGAAGGACCTGCAAAAAGTGCGAGAGCAAACTTGCTCCCTTGGTCATCGGCAGTGATATCATCATCGAACTCGCGGTTGCTGTAGTCTCGCCTCTGGTTTGGGTTGAGGTGGTGATTATCTGGAGGAGTAAGCGCTATGATCTCGTTCATATCAGTCTCTGCCTCCTCTACATGAGCTTCTATCTCTTTCTGCTCTGGACTTTTGGCCCTCTTAGCTCTAGACATTTCAATTTCTTTATTTAAAACAAAACTCTTGTGTATGCATACTGACAGTCTTTAATTATCGATATTCGATTAACAGATTCCACCAAGATCCTACAAAACCAAAACAAGAATTCGATTAATCATATAGGAACATGGTGATCAATGAGTTAGTGAGGGACTCGTAAGAGTTGAAAAGCTTGATGTCCACTTTTCTTGTTATTGCCACACCATCCATCTTCACTTTAACATAAATTGATGATCTCAAAGAGGTTGATGATGATGATGAAGATAACGATGATGATCCAATTCTTTCAATTATAGCCGTTGGATTCAACAATGTGATCCTCCTACCATGATGTCGATATGGGTGATTACGACTATGTTGATGATGATGATAATTATGATACTTTGTCATACATGACTTTATTGGTGGCCATCCCACGACTTCATCATTCTCCATCTCACTATATAAAAATTTTACTATAAGAATTCACATGCCTCCCCATTTAGTATTACAATACTTAAGCATATACTTAATTAGTTACTCACTTGTAAACGATAGAAGAATCGAATGTAGGAACGCAATTTTCTACAATATGGGCAACTGATAATTGTAAATAAAATTACATATAATAAAATGTAAAAATACCGATACAAGAATTTTGGAAAGACTGGATTTGTAGAGGCGAGATACTCTTTCCTTAATTCTGAAAACGCCCCGTAGTGTGACGGTTGCATGGCATTCCGAATCCCAGGATACAACTGCAACTATTCTGTCTTGCACAACCCAAGACAGAATCCAACGAACGCTTTTCTATGTTGCACTCTCAGACTCAACATATGAGGGATTTTTATGTGTATTTTTTACACTCTTAGAATGAGAAAACCAAAGGTTTCTTTTCCTTTCTTTTTCATCATAATTTTTCATCATTCTCAACTTCTTTTCTTAATGATCAATATATGAGTTTATAAAGAAGTTACTCCATTTTTAATGAGAATTATTCTCCACTAAAAATCATTATGACTTTTATGTTACAAATGTTACAAAACAATAAACCAAATTAATTTGGTTGTAATTTGTAATTTAACTCAATAAAGGAGATGTTGAATTTGACTTAGTCAACAAATAACAAATGAGATTTGAACCAAATCACAATAAAAATTGTACCGACCATTAGTTCATTTGCTAAATTTCGAACACTTGATACTCGAGTTCGATTATCTCCTTCCACTAATACACCAAAGTGTATCCAAAATTTTGACTTTTGTAACAGTTTCTCCGCTTGATATACAAGAGAGAATTCACCTCTAAATTATAATATGGGACAAATTACATTTGTTCATTTTATGCTTATCAAGCAACCCACTTTAAATACTCATTTCTCATTCAAACGAACTTCGGTTTTAACGTTTTTCATTAGAAAACTCACCGGAAAGTGATCGACAGCCACTTCTGGAAAACCGAGTTCCAACAATCCCCCACATGAATAGAAATGACTCTAAACACGTGACGACTCAATAGACTTAAATAACTATCTAGACAAGACTCGACAAGACTAGACAGAAAGACTTTCGAGAGTACAAACGAAAAATCTATTGTATATGAGTTGGTAGCATTTTTCAGCCTTGAACCAATCATTGTTAATAGTTATCGGATTTACTCGACCAGAAGGTGAACATGATGTCTTGAACCCTCCGGGCTTTTATGTAAACCGAGACAATAACTATAACACAATTTTTTTTCTCATAGAACTAGGTTCTCTATTGTGTTCATTTTGGCCGTGAACATGCCTGGTTAATCATGAGTGAACTTGGAGAATATAGCATTTCCTTCATCCTCCTAGAAACGGCCCCATTTCACACTCACAAGGTGATTTACCATTAGCTTTGTTTTAAGGAGTATCATGTAGTACTCCACTTATATCTCAAAGCTATGGTCTCAAATCATTAAAAGCAACGCTTATCCTACACACATACATGAAGCACTATGCATCATCCTAGGAACTGGGTAGAGACATAAGTCTCACAGTGCTCTTTTAGATTCTGTTTGACTTAGTTTTCCCTTTGAACCTACATCTTGGGATCTCCAGTCACGTAGGTAAGGTTACCATCAAACTTCATCTTAAATCATAGGCTTTAAACCCATTCCTCTTGATGATTTTACAATTTAATCTCATGACACCTTTAATATATGGATCTTAGGTTGTCATTCAATTGGATATAATCTATTAAGATTACACCATTTGAGATTAATTTTATAATGGTTATTTTTTTTTTCTTAAAAAAAATGACTAAACCACTTATACAATCTATTTTTTTAGTTAGATTGTAACTATTTAGAAGGTTGTACTATCATTTTGTAGACACCCCCACATTTTTAGGTATTTGTACGAATGTACTTTACCTTCCAAAGTTCATATGACATCTTGTCAATAACTTTATGTGGTAAGCAACGATTCCCCCACATTTTCTGATACGACTCAGAGTAATGCAATTTTGCATTCATCATTTTTTTCCTGTGAGTTTGAGTTTTTTTTTCCCACAACTCTATTTGATTCGAATAATCACAGAAATATTTTTTGATAAATAATGTTATTTATTCAAAATAACGCATTATTTTTTATCAAAAATATTTTCTTTGATCACATATAACTATTTTCATAGTTTTCTCAAGTTGGTTTTATTTTCCAACTTTTTTTCCGCTTTAATTTTTTTTTTTAAAGCCATATTCATGCGTCTCAACAAATCTATACATCTATTAAAATAGATATCAATTTTGCTAGACATGCATAAATTTTTTGACATATCACACTTGTGATGCTTTCCACTAAACTTTTTTTAAGCATTTTGCTTGTGAAGTAAGTGATGATTTTTAGAGGAATCGTTTTAATCATTATTGACATAGTCACATGTGACAGACCACTACCAATACGAAATTGGTGCGTCGACTCACAAGACTCATGATCAACATTACCTCTAAATCAATAAGATTTGGACATTAAGATAAACATCAAAATTCCATCCGTATTGCTAACAAAGTCATTAGTGGTAAACCGCTCCCAATTTGGGGTATCGACTCACTATATTTGTTGCCATCATAAAACGTTATTGTTAACGTTTTATTTTATTGATACTTTTTTCGTTTTGCATAATTGCAAACCCAAAAAAGTATATTGAGAGTGAACGAAGAATTATCGTACATCCAAATTCTTGTTCTTATAACATAAACACTTCACAAAATTATCAGTTTTCGTTAGTCTAATAAACATAACGAAATTTTCAGAATTAAGATTGTAGGAACGCAATTTTCTACAATATGGGCAACTGATAATTGTGAATAAAATTACATATAATCAAATGTAAAAATATCGATACAAGAATTTTGGAAAGACTGGATTTGCAGAGGTGAGATACTCTTTCCTTAATTCTGAAAACGCCCCGTAGTGTGACGGTTGCATGGCGTTCCGAATCCCAGGATACAACTGCAACTATTCTGTCTTGCACAACCCAAGACAGAATCCAACGAACGCTTTTCTATGTTGCACTCTGAGACTCAACATATGAGGGATTTTTTATGTGTATTTTTTACACTCTTAGAATGAGAAAACCAAAGGTTTCTTTTCCTTTCTTTTTCATTCTCATTTTTCATCATTCTCAACTTCTTTTCTTAATGATCAATATATGAGTTTATAAAGAAGTTACTCCATTTTTAATGAGAATTATTCTCCACTAAAAATCATTATGACTTTTATGTTACAAATGTTACAAAACAATAAACCAAATTAATTTGGTTGTAATTTGTAACTTAACTCAATAAAGGAGATGTTGAATTTGACTTAGTCAACAAATAACAAATGAGGTTTGAACCAAACCACAATAAAAATTGTATCGACCATTGGTTCATTTGCTAAATTCCGAATACTCAAAACTCGAGTTCGGTTATCTCCTTCCACTAATACACCAAAGTGTATCCAAAATTTTGAGTTTTGTAACAGTTTCTCCGCTTGATATACAAGAGAGAATTCACCTCTAAATTATAATATGGGACAAATTACATTTGTTCATTTTATGCTTATCAAACAACCCACTTTAAATACTCATTTCTCATTCAAACGAACTTCGGTTTTAACGTTTTTCTTTAGAAAACTCACCGGAAAGTGATCGACAGCCACTTTCGGAAAACCGAGTTCCAACAATCCCCCACATGAATAGAAATGACTCTAAACACGTGACGACTCGATAGACTTAAATAACTATCTAGACAAGACTAGACAGAAAGACTTTCGAGAGTACAAACGAAAAATCTATTGTATATGAGTTGGTAGCATTTTTCAGTCTTGAACCAATCATTGTTAATAGTTATCGGATTTACTCGACGAGAAGGTGAACATGATGTCTTGAACCCTCCGGGCTTTTATGTAAACCGAGACAATAACTATAACACAATTTTTTTTTCTCATAGAATTAGGTTCTCTATTGTGTTCATTTTGGCCGTGAACATGCCTGGTTAATCATGAGTGAACTTAGAGAATATAGCATTTCCTTCATCCTCCTAGAAACGGCCCCATTTCATACTCACAAGGTGATTTATCATTAGCTTTGTTTTAAGGAGTATCATGTAGTACTCCACTTATATCTCAAAGCTATGGTCTCAAATCATTAAAAGCAACGCTTATCCTACACACATACATGAAGCACTGTGCATCATCCTAGGAGCTGGGTAGAGACATAAGTCTCACAGTGCTCTTTTAGATTCCGTTTGACTTAGTTGTCTCTTTGAACCTACATCTTGGGATCTCCAGTCACGTAGGTAAGGTTACCATCAAACTTCATCTTAAATCATAGGCTTTAAACCCATTCCTCTTGATGGTTTTACAATTTAATCTCATGACACCTTTAATATATGGATCCTAGGTTGTCATTCAATTGGATATAATCTATTAAGATTACACCATTTGAGATTAATTTTATAATGGTTATTTTTTTTTCTTAAAAAAATGACTAAACCACTTATACAATCTATTTTTTAGTTAGATTGTGACTATTTAGAAGGTTGTACTATCATTTTGTAGACACCCCCACATTTTTAGGTATTTGTACGAATGTACTTTACCTTCCAAAGTTCATATGACATCTTGTCAATAACTTTATGTGGTAAGCAACGCTTCCCCCACATTTTCTGATACAACTCAGAGTAATGCAATTTTGCATTCATCATTTTTTTTCCTGTGAGTTTGAGTTTTTTTTTTATTCCCATAACTCCATTTGATTCGAATAATCACAGAAATATTTTTTGATAAATAATGTTATTTATTCAAAATAACGCATTATTTTTCATCAAAAATATTTTCCTTTATCACATATAACTATTTTCATAGTTTTCTCAAGTTGGTTTTATTTTCCAACTTTTTTCCGCTTTTTTTTTTTTAAAGCCATATTCATGCGTCTCAACAAATCTATACATCTATTAAAATAGATATCAATTTTGCTAGACATGCATAAATTTTTTGACATATCACACTTGTGATGCTTTCCACTAAACTTTTTTTAAGCATTTTGCTTGTGAAGTAAGTGATGATTTTCAGAGGAATCGTTTTAATCATTATTGACATAGTCACATGTGACAGACCACTACCAATACGAAATTGGTGCGTCGACTCACAAGACTCATGATCAACATTACCTCTAAATCAATAAGATTTGGACATTAAGATAAACATCAAAATTCCATCCGTATTGCTAACAAAGTCATTAGTGGTAAACCGCTCCCAATTTGGGGTATCGACTCACTATATTTGTTGCCATCATAAAACGTTATTGTTAACGTTTTATTTTATTGATACTTTTTTCGTTTTGCATAATTGCAAACCCAAAAAAGTATATTGAGAGTGAACGAAGAATTATCGTACATCCAAATTCTTGTTCTTATAACATAAACACTTCACAAAATTATCAGTTTTCGTTAGTCTAATAAACATAACGAAATTTTCAGAATTAAGATTGTAGGAACGCAATTTTCTACAATATGGGCAACTGATAATTGTGAATAAAATTACATATAATAATATGTAAAAATACCGATACAAGAATTTTGGAAAGACTGGATTTGCAGAGGCGAGATACTCTTTCCTTAATTCTGAAAACGCCCCGTAGTGTGACGGTTGCATGGCGTTCCGAATCCCAGGATACAACTACAACTATTCTGTCTTGCACAACCCAAGACAGAATCCAACGAACGCTTTTCTATGTTGCACTCTCACACTCAACATATGAGGGATTTTTTATGTGTATTTTTTACACTCTTAGAATGAGAAAACCAAAGGTTTCTTTTCCTTTCTTTTTCATCATAATTTTTCATCATTCTCAACTTCTTTTCTTAATGATCAATATATGAGTTTATAAAGAAGTTACTCCATTTTTAATGAGAATTATTCTCCACTAAAAATCATTATGACTTTTATGTTACAAATGTTACAAAACAATAAACCAAATTAATTTGGTTGTAATTTGTAATTTAACTCAATAAAGGAGATGTTGAATTTGACTTAGTCAACAAATAACAAATGAGATTTGAACCAAATCACAATAAAAATTGTACCGACCATTAGTTCATTTGCTAAATTTCGAACACTTGATACTCGAGTTCGATTATCTCCTTCCACTAATACACCAAAGTGTATCCAAAATTTTGACTTTTGTAACAGTTTCTCCGCTTGATATACAAGAGAGAATTCACCTCTAAATTATAATATGGGACAAATTACATTTGTTCATTTTATGCTTATCAAACAACCCACTTTAAATACTCATTTCTCATTCAAACGAACTTCGGTTTTAACGTTTTTCTTTAGAAAACTCACCGGAAAGTGATCAACAGCCACTTTCGGAAAACCGAGTTCCAACAATCCCCCACATGAATAGAAATGACTCTAAACACGTGACGACTCGATAGACTTAAATAACTATCTAGACAAGACTAGACAGAAAGACTTTCGAGAGTACAAACGAAAAATCTATTGTATATGAGTTGGTAGCATTTTTCAGTCTTGAACCAATCATTGTTAATAGTTATCGGATTTACTCGACCAGAAGGTGAACATGATGTCTTGAACCCTCCGGGCTTTTATGTAAACCGAGACAATAACTATAACACAATTTTTTTTTCTCATAGAATTAGGTTCTCTATTGTGTTCATTTTGGCCGTGAACATGCCTGGTTAATCATGAGTGAACTTAGAGAATATAGCCTTTCCTTCATCCTCCTAGAAACGGCCCCATTTCATACTCACAAGGTGATTTACCATTAGCTTTGTTTTAAGGAGTATCATGTAGTACTCCACTTATATCTCAAAGCTATGGTCTCAAATCATTAAAAGCAACGCTTATCCTACACACATACATGAAGCACTGTGCATCATCCTAGGAGCTGGGTAGAGACATAAGTCTCACAGTGCTCTTTTAGATTCCGTTTGACTTAGTTGTCTCTTTGAACCTACATCTTGGGATCTCCAGTCACGTAGGTAAGGTTACCATCAAACTTCATCTTAAATCATAGGCTTTAAACCCATTCCTCTTGATGGTTTTACAATTTAATCTCATGACACATTTAATATATGGATCCTAGGTTGTCATTCAATTGGATATAATCTATTAAGATTACACCATTTGAGATTAATTTTATAATGGTTATTTTTTTTTCTTAAAAAAATGACTAAACCACTTATACAATCTATTTTTTAGTTAGATTGTGACTATTTAGAAGGTTGTACTATCATTTTGTAGACACCCCCACATTTTTAGGTATTTGTACGAATGTACTTTACCTTCCAAAGTTCATATGACATCTTGTCAATAACTTTATGTGGTAAGCAACGCTTCCCCCACATTTTCTGATACAACTCAGAGTAATGCAATTTTGCATTCATCATTTTTTTTCCTATGAGTTTGAGTTTTTTTATTATTCCCATAACTCCATTTGATTCGAATAATCACAGAAATATTTTTTGATAAATAATGTTATTTATTCAAAATAACGCATTATTTTTCATCAAAAATATTTTCCTTTATCACATATAACTATTTTCATAGTTTTCTCAAGTTGGTTTTATTTTCAAACTTTTTTCCGCTTTATTTTTTTTTTTTTAAAGCCATATTCATGCGTCTCAACAAATCTATACATCTATTAAAATAGATATCAATTTTGCTAGACATGCATAAATTTTTTGACATATCACACTTGTGATATTTTCCACTAAACTTTTTTTAAGCATTTTGCTTGTGAAGTAAGTGATGATTTTTAGAGGAATCGTTTTAATCATTATTGACATAGTCACATGTGACAGACCACTACCAATACGAAATTGGTGCGTCGACTCACAAGACTCATGATCAACATTACCTCTAAATCAATAAGATTTGGACATTAAGATAAACATCAAAATTCCATCCGTATTGCTAACAAAGTCATTAGTGGTAAACCGCTCCCAATTTGGGGTATCGACTCACTATACTTGTTGCCATCATAAAACGTTATTGTTAACGTTTTATTTTATTGATACTTTTTTCGTTTTGCATAATTGCAAACCCAAAAAAGTATATTGAGAGTGAACGAAGAATTATCGTACATCCAAATTCTTGTTCTTATAACATAAACACTTCACAAAATTATCAGTATTCGTTAGTCTAATAAACATAACGAAATTTTCAGAATTAAGATTGTAGGAACGCAATTTTCTACAATATGGGCAACTGATAATTGTGAATAAAATTACATATAATAATATGTAAAAATACCGATACAAGAATTTTGGAAAGACTGGATTTGCAGAGGCGAGATACTCTTTCCTTAATTTTGAAAACGCCCCGTAGTGTGACGGTTGCATGGCGTTCCAAATCCCAGGATACAACTACAACTATTCTGTCTTGCACAACCCAAGACAGAATCCAACGAACGCTTTTCTATGTTGCACTCTCAGACTCAACATATGAGGGATTTTTATGTGTATTTTTTACACTCTTAGAATGAGAAAACCAAAGGTTTCTTTTCCTTTCTTTTTCATCATTCTCAACTTCTTTTCTTAATGATCAATATATGAGTTTATAAAGAGGTTACTCCATTTTTAATGAGAATTATTCTCCACTAAAAATCATTATGACTTTTATGTTACAAATGTTACAAAACAATAAACCAAATTAATTTGGTTGTAATTTGTAACTTAACTCAATAAAGGAAATGTTGAATTTGACTTAGTCAACAAATAACAAATGAGGTTTGAACCAAACCACAATAAAAATTGTACCGACCATTGGTTCATTTGCTAAATTCCGAACACTTGATACTCGAGTTCGATTATCTCCTTCCACTAATACACCAAAGTGTATCCAAAATTTTGACTTTTGTAACAGTTTCTCCGCTTGATATACAAGAGAGAATTCACCTCTAAATTATAATATGGGACAAATTACATTTGTTCATTTTATGCTTATCAAACAACCCACTTTAAATACTCATTTCTCATTCAAACGAACTTCGGTTTTAACGTTTTTCATTAGAAAACTCACCGGAAAGTGATCGACAGCCACTTCTGGAAAACCGAGTTCCAACAATCCCCCACATGAATAGAAATGACTCTAAACACGTGACGACTCGATAGACTTAAATAACTATCTAGACAAGACTAGACAGAAAGACTTTCGAGAGTACAAACGAAAAATCTATTGTATATGAGTTGGTAGCATTTTTCAGTCTTGAACCAATCATTGTTAATAGTTATCGGATTTACTCGACGAGAAGGTGAACATGATGTCTTGAACCCTCCGGGCTTTTATGTAAACCGAGACAATAACTATAACACAATTTTTTTTTCTCATAGAATTAGGTTCTCTATTGTGTTCATTTTGGCCGTGAACATGCCTGGTTAATCATGAGTGAACTTAGAGAATATAGTCTTTCCTTCATCCTCCTAGAAACGGCCCCATTTCACACTCACAAGGTGATTTACCATTAGCTTTGTTTAAGGAGTATCATGTAGTACTCCACTTATATCTCAAAGCTATGGTCTCAAATCATTAAAAGCAACGCTTATCCTACACACATACATGAAGCACTGTGCATCATCCTAGGAGCTGGGTAGAGACATAAGTCTCACAGTGCTCTTTTAGATTCCGTTTGACTTAGTTGTCTCTTTGAACCTACATCTTGGGATCTCCAGTCACGTAGGTAAGGTTACCATCAAACTTCATCTTAAATCATAGGCTTTAAACCCATTCCTCTTGATGGTTTTACAATTTAATCTCATGACACCTTTAATATATGGATCCTAGGTTGTCATTCAATTGGATATAATCTATTAAGATTACACCATTTGAGATTAATTTTATAATGGTTATTTTTTTTTCTTAAAAAAAATGACTAAACCACTTATACAATCTATTTTTTAGTTAGATTGTGACTATTCAGAAGGTTGTACTATCATTTTGTAGACACCACCACATTTTTAGGTATTTGTACGAATGTACTTTACCTTCCAAAGTTCATATGACATCTTGTCAATAACTTTATGTGGTAAGCAACGCTTCCCCCACATTTTCTGATACAACTCAGAGTAATGCAATTTTGCATTCATCATTTTTTTTCCTGTGAGTTTGACTTTTTTTTTTATTCCCATAACTCCATTTGATTCGAATAATCACAGAAATATTTTTTGATAAATAATGTTATTTATTCAAAATAACGCATTATTTTTCATCAAAAATATTTTCCTTTATCACATATAACTATTTTCATAGTTTTCTCAAGTTGGTTTTATTTTCAAACTTTTTTCCGCTTTATTTTTTTTTTTTAAAGCCATATTCATGCGTCTCAACAAATCTATACATCTATTAAAATAGATATCAATTTTGCTAGACATGCATAAATTTTTTGACATATCACACTTGTGATATTTTCCACTAAACTTTTTTTAAGCATTTTGCTTGTGAAGTAAGTGATGATTTTTAGAGGAATCGTTTTAATCATTATTGACATAGTCACATGTGACAGACCACTACCAATACGAAATTGGTGCGTCGACTCACAAGACTCATGATCAACATTACCTCTAAATCAATAAGATTTGGACATTAAGATAAACATCAAAATTCCATCCGTATTGCTAACAAAGTCATTAGTGGTAAACCGCTCCCAATTTGGGGTATCGACTCACTATACTTGTTGCCATCATAAAACGTTATTGTTAACGTTTTATTTTATTGATACTTTTTTCGTTTTGCATAATTGCAAACCCAAAAAAGTATATTGAGAGTGAACGAAGAATTATCGTACATCCAAATTCTTGTTCTTATAACATAAACACTTCACAAAATTATCAGTTTTCGTTAGTCTAATAAACATAACGAAATTTTCAGAATTAAGATTGTAGGAACGCAATTTTCTACAATATGGGCAACTGATAATTGTGAATAAAATTACATATAATAATATGTAAAAATACCGATACAAGAATTTTGGAAAGACTGGATTTGCAGAGGCGAGATACTCTTTCCTTAATTCTGAAAACGCCCCGTAGTGTGACGGTTGCATGGCGTTCCGAATCCCAGGATACAACTACAACTATTCTGTCTTGCACAACCCAAGACAGAATCCAACGAACGCTTTTCTATGTTGCACTCTCACACTCAACATATGAGGGATTTTTTATGTGTATTTTTTACACTCTTAGAATGAGAAAACCAAAGGTTTCTTTTCCTTTCTTTTTCATCCTCATTTTTCATCATTCTCAACTTCTTTTCTTAATGATCAATATATGAGTTTATAAAGAGGTTACTCCATTTTTAATGAGAATTATTCTCCACTAAAAATCATTATGACTTTTATGTTACAAATGTTACAAAACAATAAACCAAATTAATTTGGTTGTAATTTGTAATTTAACTCAATAAAGGAGATGTTGAATTTGACTTAGTCAACAAATAACAAATGAGATTTGAACCAAATCACAATAAAAATTGTACCGACCATTAGTTCATTTGCTAAATTTCGAACACTTGATACTCGAGTTCGATTATCTCCTTCCACTAATACACCAAAGTGTATCCAAAATTTTGAGTTTTGTAACAGTTTCTCCGCTTGATATACAAGAGAGAATTCACCTCTAAATTATAATATGGGACAAATTACATTTGTTCATTTTATGCTTATCAAGCAACCCACTTTAAATACTCATTTCTCATTCAAACGAACTTCGGTTTTAACGTTTTTCTTTAGAAAACTCACCGGAAAGTGATCAACAGCCACTTCCGGAAAACCGAGTTCCAACAATCCCCCACATGAATAGAAATGACTCTAAACACGTGACGACTCGATAGACTTAAATAACTATCTAGACAAGACTCGACAAGACTAGACAGAAAGACTTTTGAGAGTACAAACGAAAAATCTATTGTATATGACTTGGTAGCATTTTTCAGCCTTGAACCAATCATTGTTAATAGTTATCGGATTTACTCGACCAGAAGGTGAACATGATGTCTTGAACCCTCCGGGCTTTTATGTAAACTGAGACAATAACTATAACACAATTTTTTTCTCATAGAACTAGGTTCTCTATTGTGTTCATTTTGGCCGTGAACATGCCTGGTTAATCATGAGTGAACTTAGAGAATATAGTCTTTCCTTCATCCTCCTAGAAACGGCCCCATTTCACACTCACAAGGTGATTTACCATTAGCTTTGTTTAAGGAGTATCATGTAGTACTCCACTTATATCTCAAAGCTATGGTCTCAAATCATTAAAAGCAACGCTTATCCTACACACATACATGAAGCACTGTGCATCATCCTAGGAGCTGGGTAGAGACATAAGTCTCACAGTGCTCTTTTAGATTCCGTTTGACTTAGTTGTCCCTTTGAACCTACATCTTGGGATCTCCAGTCACGTAGGTAAGGTTACCATCAAACTTCATCTTAAATCATAGGCTTTAAACTCATTCCTCTTGTTGGTTTTACAATTTAATCTCATGACACATTTAATATATGGATCCTAGGTTGTCATTATATTGGATATAATCTATTAAGATTACACCATTTGAGATTAATTTTATAATAGTTATTTTTTTTTCTTAAAAAAAATGACTAAACCACTTATACAATCTAATTTTTAGTTAGATTGTGACTATTTAGAAGGTTGTACTATCATTTTGTAGACACCACCACATTTTTAGGTATTTGTACGAATGTACTTTACCTTCCAAAGTTCATATGACATCTTGTCAATAACTTTATGTGGTAAGCAACGCTTCCCCCACATTTTTTGATACAACTAAGAGTAATGCAATTTTGCATTCATCATTTTTTTTCCTGTGAGTTTGAGTTTTTTTTTTATTCCCATAACTCCATTTGATTCGAATAATCACAGAAATATTTTTTGATAAATAATGTTATTTATTCAAAATAACGCATTATTTTTCATCAAAAATATTTTCCTTTATCACATATAACTATTTTCATAGTTTTCTCAAGTTGGTTTTATTTTCCAACTTTTTTTTCCGCTTTAATTTTTTTTTTAAAGCCATATTCATGCGTCTCAACAAATCTATACATCTATTAAAATAGATATCAATTTTGCTAGACATGCATAAATTTTTTGACATATCACACTTGTGATATTTTCTACTAAACTTCTTTTAAGCATTTTGCTTGTGAAGTAAGTGATGATTTTTAGAGGAATCGTTTTAAACATTATTGACATAGTCACATGTGACAGACCAATACCAATACGAAATTGGTGCGTCGATTCACAAGACTCATGATCAATATTACCTCTAAATTAATAGGATTTGGACATTAAGATAAACATCAAAATTCCATCCGTATTGCTAACAAAGTCATTAGTGGTAAACCGCTCCCAATTTGGGGTATCGACTCACTATATTTGTTGCCATCATAAAACGTTATTGTTAACGTTTTATTTTATTGATACTTTTTTCGTTTTGCATAATTGCAAACCCAAAAAAGTATATTGAGAGTGAACGAAGAATTATCGTACATCCAAATTCTTGTTCTTATAACATAAACACTTCACAAAATTATCAGTTTTCGTTAGTCTAATAAACATAACGAAATTTTCAGAATTAAGATTGTAGGAACGCAATTTTCTACAATATGGGCAACTGATAATTGTGAATAAAATTACATATAATAATATGTAAAAATACCGATACAAGAATTTTGGAAAGACTGGATTTGCAGAGGCGAGATACTCTTTCCTTAATTCTGAAAACGCCCCGTAGTGTGACGGTTGCATGGTGTTCCGAATCCCAGGATACAACTGCAACTATTCTGTCTTGCACAACCCAAGACAGAATCCAACGAACGTTTTTCTATGTTGCACTCTCAGACTCAACATATGAGGGATTTTTTATGTGTATTTTTTACACTCTTAGAATGAGAAAACCAAAGGTTTCTTTTCCTTTCTTTTTCATCCTCATTTTTCATCATTCTCAACTTCTTTTCTTAATGATCAATATATGAGTTTATAAAGAGGTTACTCCATTTTTAATGAGAATTATTCTCCACTAAAAATCATTATGACTTTTATGTTACAAATGTTACAAAACAATAAACCAAATTAATTTGGTTGTAATTTGTAATTTAACTCAATAAAGGAGATGTTGAATTTGACTTAGTCAACAAATAACAAATGAGATTTGAACCAAATCACAATAAAAATTGTACCGACCATTAGTTCATTTGCTAAATTTCGAACACTTGATACTCGAGTTCGATTATCTCCTTCCACTAATACACCAAAGTGTATCCAAAATTTTGAGTTTTGTAACAGTTTCTCCGCTTGATATACAAGAGAGAATTCACCTCTAAATTATAATATGGGACAAATTACATTTGTTCATTTTATGCTTATCAAGCAACCCACTTTAAATACTCATTTCTCATTCAAACGAACTTCGGTTTTAACGTTTTTCATTAGAAAACTCACCGGAAAGTGATCGACAGCCACTTCTGGAAAACCGAGTTCCAACAATCCCCCACATGAATAGAAATGACTCTAAACACGTGACGACTCGATAGACTTAAATAACTATCTAGACAAGACTCGACAAGACTAGACAGAAAGACTTTCGAGAGTACAAACGAAAAATCTATTGTATATGAGTTGGTAGCATTTTTCAGCCTTGAACCAATCATTGTTAATAGTTACCGGATTTACTCGACCAGAAGGTGAACATGATGTCTTGAACCCTCCGGGCTTTTATGTAAACCGAGACAATAACTATAACACAATTTTTTTTTCTCATAGAACTAGGTTCTCTATTGTGTTCATTTTGGCCGTGAACATGCCTCGTTAATCATGAGTGAACTTAGAGAATATAGCATTTCCTTCATCCTCCTAGAAACGGCCCCATTTCACACTCACAAGGTGATTTACCATTAGCTTTGTTTTAAGGAGTATCATGTAGTACTCCACTTATATCTCAAAGCTATGGTCTCAAATCATTAAAAGCAACGCTTATCCTACACACATACATGAAGCACTGTGCATCATCCTAGGAGCTGGGTAGAGACATAAGTCTCACAGTGCTCTTTTAGATTCCGTTTGACTTAGTTGTCCCTTTGAACCTACATCTTGGGATCTCTAGTCACGTAGGTAAGGTTACCATCAAACTTCATCTTAAATCATAGGCTTTAAACCCATTCCTCTTGATGGTTTTACAATTTAATCTCATGACACATTTAATATATGGATCCTAGGTTGTCATTCAATTGGATATAATCTATTAAGATTACACCATTTGAGATTAATTTTATAATGGTTATTTTTTTTTCTTAAAAAAAATGACTAAACCACTTATACAATCTATTTTTTAGTTAGATTGTGACTATTTAGAAGGTTGTACTATCATTTTGTAGACACCCCCACATTTTTAGGTATTTGTACGAATGTACTTTACCTTCCAAAGTTCATATGACATCTTGTCAATAACTTTATGTGGTAAGCAACGCTTCCCCCACATTTTCTGATACAACTCAGAGTAATGCAATTTTGCATTCATCATTTTTTTTCTTGTGAGTTTGAGTTTTTTTTTTATTCCCATAACTCCATTTGATTCGAATAATCACAGAAATATGTTTTGATAAATAATGTTATTTATTCAAAATAACGCATTATTTTTCATCAAAAATATTTTCCTTTATCACATATAACTATTTTCATAGTTTTCTCAAGTTGGTTTTATTTTCCAACTTTTTTCCGCTTTATTTTTTTTTTAAAGCCATATTCATGCGTCTCGACAAATCTATACATCTATTAAAATAGATATCAATTTTGCTAGACATGCATAAATTTTTTGACATATCACACTTGTGATATTTTCCACTAAACTTTTTTTAAGCATTTTGCTTGTGAAGTAAGTGATGATTTTTAGAGGAATCGTTTTAATCATTATTGACATAGTCACATGTGACAGACCACTACCAATACGAAATTGGTGCGTCGACTCACAAGACTCATGATCAACATTACCTCTAAATCAATAGGATTTGGACATTAAGATAAACATCAAAATTCCATCCGTATTGCTAACAAAGTCATTAGTGGTAAACCGCTCCCAATTTGGGGTATCGATTCACTATACTTGTTGCCATCATAAAACGTTATTGTTAACGTTTTATTTTATTGATACTTTTTTCGTTTTGCATAATTGCAAACCCAAAAAAGTATATTGAGAGTGAACGAAGAATTATCGTACATCCAAATTCTTGTTCTTATAACATAAACACTTCACAAAATTATCAGTTTTCGTTAGTCTAATAAACATAACGAAATTTTCAGAATTAAGATTGTAGGAACGCAATTTTTTACAATATGGGCAACTGATAATTGTGAATAAAATTACATATAATAAAATGTAAAAATACCGATACAAGAATTTTGGAAAGACTGGATTTGCAGAGGCGAGATACTCTTTCCTTAATTCTGAAAACGCCCCGTAGTGTGACGGTTGCATGGTGTTCCGAATCCCAGGATACAACTGCAACTATTCTGTCTTGCACAACCCAAGACAGAATCCAACGAACGTTTTTCTATGTTGCACTCTCAGACTCAACATATGAGGGATTTTTTATGTGTATTTTTTACACTCTTAGAATGAGAAAACCAAAGGTTTCTTTTCCTTTCTTTTTCATCCTCATTTTTCATCATTCTCAACTTCTTTTCTTAATGATCAATATATGAGTTTATAAAGAAGTTACTCCATTTTTAATGAGAATTATTCTCCACTAAAAATCATTATGACTTTTATGTTACAAATGTTACAAAACAATAAACCAAATTAATTTGGTTGTAATTTGTAATTTAACTCAATAAAGGAGATGTTGAATTTGACTTAGTCAACAAATAACAAATGAGATTTGAACCAAATCACAATAAAAATTGTACCGACCATTAGTTCATTTGCTAAATTTCGAACACTTGATACTCGAGTTCGATTATCTCCTTCCACTAATACACCAAAGTGTATCCAAAATTTTGACTTTTGTAACAGTTTCTCCGCTTGATATACAAGAGAGAATTCACCTCTAAATTATAATATGGGACAAATTACATTTGTTCATTTTATGCTTATCAAGCAACCCACTTTAAATACTCATTTCTCATTCAAACGAATTTCGGTTTTAACGTTTTTCTTTAGAAAACTCACCGAAAAGTGATCGACAGCCACTTCCGGAAAACCGAGTTCCAACATCGAATTCCACAGGATCTTCATCTTCTTGGTTTGGCTGGCCATTCAAAGAACATAAACACAGTTTTTGCACATAACAAGTTTCTTCGACGTTCTCTAATCCAAAGAAAGCCTCAAAACGAGACATAAGACCCTCGATTGCGCAATGCTTGTTGAGGTCAAAACCAAACCCTAACTTTGAAGAATTGGTATGAAGAGAAAGAGAAAGATTAAGATCTAATTCCATTTGTAATGCAGCTTCTTCGTCTGTGATGAAAATAAAAGATTATGGTCTTTTGTTAGTGGCTTTGGAAAAGGTTGAGTGGATAGAGGATCATGAGTATTCCATATTTATAGTAAAAGGAAAGGGTACATAAGTCAATCTATAAAATTTTGTAATTAATACTTACAATTTTTGTCGTCGAAACCTGAACTCTTAGTTCTGTTTTTTGGACCAGAATCTAGAAGATGTATTTGACTAGAAAAAAATATTATCTTCAAAACTTACATCATAGAGTAAATTCAAATCCAACGTCATAATTGTTCATAACTATGAATATAGTTACAATATATATAACACAAAATAGATAACAAAAGGAGGGGATGCTATATAAAACCGTTTTAATTTTTCTTTTTATAGTATATAATAGATCTATAAAATGGTTTTCGTATGGTATTTCTAGTTTTTCGAAAAAGACCACTCTCTCTCGGCAGGATCGGACTTGAACCCAAACAAAACAAGTTCGTGTTTGCGGCCCTCAATATTACTACAAAAAAATCGGCTCTTATTCCAAAGTAATTTTAACACAATGACAAATAAGAATAAACTACTTCTTTAAGTTTTTCGGTTTAATTCCTAATAACAAAATAATTTTTAAAAAAATTAGAACGCTTTATTTTTCTTAGTATAAAACGACCCATTATTTGACTCTGTTAAATTCAGGGTCGGCACTGTTTGTCGGATAATTTTACATTATTTTATTTAAAAAATACTACCTCAAATAGTTATTTCTTATCCAACATTGATTGACATTTTTGGTTGTATAATTCACACAATCATGTTATAGAAATAACCTTAATATATACCACCAAATCATAACGACCCTTTGAGCTATAAAAATCAAACAACATTATCACTGGTTGTAAGCGCTGTGGTTTAAAAAAAAAACATGGCTGGATATATTATAAAGTAATTAAAATCATTAAAATCTTTGGATTTTATTAAAAAAAAAAAAAATATATATATATATATATATGTATATATATATATATATATATATATATATATATATATGAGAATCTATTAAAATATTTTCAAGTATTTGATATCCAATGTCACTATAAACCAAAGTTTTGGAACTTGTAAGTATTAAAGTATTTATCGAAAAATACATTTTAAATTTATTCATCGAAAAATATAGTAATGTGATAGTCAAATTGATAACCGTGAGTAATAGCAAACTCTGGTTTTTTTTTGGTTCAGCTTGTCGCAAATTTGTTAACCTTTTAAGAGACAACTATCAAGAGACATTATTCTAGCTTGATTCACTATACAAATTTCTAGTCCTCTTACAACTATTTGTTGGATCTCAAATTTCGAAAATATAGTATAATAAGTCATTAAGTTTAGTTTGAACCAACAATCTTAAAGTTAGAGAAACACTTGTATTAAATTATTCAAATCGATTAGAGATGTTCAGAGTTCAATTATGTATCCGAACTATTAAAAGTGTCTAATAAATTATGGCGTGAGATTCTCGTTTTATATATTCTTAATTTCAATAATGTAATCATCACCACTATTAAAAGCTCATAAATGTTATTTAATGCTGAAAAGTTTGCAGCCGCCCTCGATAGTCGGTGAGATCGCACGAATCTCTGATATACCCGACGATTACTCGACAAATACACACCCAATCTTGTAGGGAATAGACCTTCGCCTTAGTGGGTCTAGATTAATTTGGGACGAGTTCGAGTTTATGGGAATGGCCACACCTCCAACACTATTGATTAACTTATGAATAAGAGCAATTAAGATCAAACAAGGAGATGAGAATAGATAAGGGATTAAGGGGAAATATCAACGTGAATGTCACGTGAACAGAGTCGTGCATGCGTGACTACTTGTGCGGTACTGTCGGGTCGACCACTCAAGTATAATAGGCTTTAAAAGTTGAAGGACCATAACTCTTGTGGGAACCACTTTACACTTTGTCTAGCTCGTCGGATCGATCTGCTTGTGTTAGTAAACTAGCAAAATTTTCCAAACAATATAGACTATTAGTTTTATCAACACTAATTAGTTGAAACACCACCAAAATTAGCGAAATTTTGAAAAAGGGTTAAAATTCAAATCGAACTAAGACATTAATCTTCAATTTAAAGTAGTTTGGATATGTAACAGTGATTTTGGCTGATTATTTACGTAAACCGATTTGGTTGATCATAAATTTTGGATATTTGTAATATTCGTTAATACGATATTCAAAATATGTATCATTTCAAAATTTATGTTAAAAATTTCATATCTATTATATAATATAGAACAATATTTTAAAATAGCATTTTTTAAAATTTGTGTTTCGAATTTAGCATTTTAAAATCAAAATTCTAAAAATAATATAAATTATTTTTTGAAAATACATATCTACCATAAATAAATTATAAATATAATTAAATTATTATGTTTAAGTTTTTTTTTAATTTATAATTTAATTTTTATTAAAAATAAGTTTTAAAATATTTAATATTAAATTTGTGATATTTTGGAAATTTAAATACATTTGGAATAAAAATTTTAAAAATGTTATTTTTGTCAATTGCGTTTATATATATGTGAACTATCTATTATCAATTATTTCTTTTTTTTTAAAAATCCTATAAAAACTAACACATGATACGGTAACATGTAAAAATAAACATCATGTGTACAAATAAAAATTATATATATGTCCAAGTTTAACAAAAAAATTGAATAATTGTTACTGCAATTTAATCATATTTGTTACTATAAATAAAAGTACTCGATTATTTTTACATGTCTTGAATATTAGTTTTATGTCCGATATACTATTGTTTTAGAAAGAAAAAAAACAATCTAAAAGTAGTCACATAATTTATCGACAACAAACCTAATCCACTAGGAAATATAAGATCAAGAAAATAATAGTCGTGAACGATATATAAAGACGCACGTGGGGAAGAATAAAATGTGTTGTTTGGGGGGGGACAAATAAGTGTTTGGAAAGTGAATTGAATGAATCTCTTTGAACTTGAAAGAGTTTGAGTGCTTTTCTGAACAGTTTTGGCTTAATGTCTTGTCTCCATCAATTTGTAAAATTCAAGTATTATCGTGTTCTATGTCTCCTTAACTACTATTTTACGAATCGTACCACAAACCTACACCATTCAAGCTTCTTGATCCAAATTGGTAAGAGATTTTCTTGTGAATTGCATTGTCTCTATTACAATATTAAGCATTGAATGTCATCATTGTTTATACTTTTTGTAATAAAACATTAATCGTATAATAAAACAAGAGGTTTAGCCCACAATTTTAAATGGGCTTAATATAAGGAGATGATATTCTCTATTGGGCCTTTACCCACAAATTAAGGAACACGTCATCTTCCCTCTTTCAGCAAAAACAGAGGTCTACTCAAATTTGCATTTCCCGTGTCTTCTACGGTCAGTATCATATCAGTGACGAAAGTTTCGCCGGAGAGTGTGGGAGAACAAGGAGTCGGAGAGACGGCCAACGAGAAAGAAGAAGAAGAGCGTGGAGAGAGTTTGCCTCTCTCTATGATGAATTCGATGAGGACTCCTGTTCTTCCAGTTTCTGATCCTCCTTTCGCCGAAGAGTATGATAGCGACGGTAAAGGTGACGACGAACAGCTTTTTAATGGATCTTCCATGACAAAACGTGGCGCTTACGCTGCTCTTTCTTACATGGCCTGTGCTGGTATTTCCTCGATTTCACTTGTTTCATCGATTCACGTGGTTTGGAGTAAGGTCCAGTCTGTTGTTTTCTCGGATTCGATTTATTCCGTCGTTGGAATCTCTTGTTCCTGGCTTATTCCAATGTCTGATTTCGATGCTACCGTGACGAAGATTAGGATTTGTTGGCTTTGTTGATGTTTAATGCTTCGAACATTCGCCGCCCCTACATTTGTACAACTGTGTCGATCAGAATTCTACCCACTTCTATATAATTCAGTGATCTCGCACACAATCGCGTTTTTGAATAGTCTACTGGCATCTCAAAAGGATGCTTGTGTTGTTGTTATTGAAATGTGGCAAATATGATTATGGTTTACTGCTTTGATGATTTAATTAATTATGCAAAGAAGAAGATACATCCGCAAAAGATAATAACTTGGTCAGATGTGCATCGAAATTATATAATTTGGCACTGAAAATTGTTTTTTTTTTGGTTCCTATCTCTCGCAGTTATGCTAGTGCTATTCAATAAAGCAGCTCTCTCTTCCTATGCGTTTCCGTGTGTAAACGTTATCACACTATTTCAGGTTTATTCATATATTCTCTTCTCCAGTCTCACTTATGTTTTATAAGACTCATATTCCATCCTCTACTGAAAAGGAAATATCTTAAGTAGCTTGACACTATTGTTTCAACAGATGGTTTCCTCTAGCATGTTTCTATATGCCTTGAGGCGCAGGAAAATCATCTCTTTTACAGCTACTGATTCTTTTTCCAATTCTGATCCTGCCTCAACTTTTGTGCCATTGAAGACATTGTTTCACACACTTCCTCTATCAATAGCCTATCTTCTGTACATGGTAAATCATTTTACTGAACAATCCTGGAAAGACTTTGTTGTTGTTAGGACTCTGCAAGTAGTAACTGATCACGCATTTCTTTAATGTATATCTCCTGAAAGCTAGCCTCTATGGCATCTGTGAGAGGGGTAAATGTTCCAATGTATACCACACTTAGGCGTACTACCGTGGCATTTACTATGGTGATCGAATACATGCTCACAGGTCAGAGATATATGCGGTCTATTATTGTGAGGTGAATCAATTTTCTCACACTTATTTCCGTTCGTAAAAAATGATATCTCTTCACTATGGAAGTTAAAATAATTTCCAGAACTATTCAGAGAATGAGTTTTAATAGTGTTCTTTAGGAGTAATAAACGAGAATTAGGGCTTAGTAATAATGTAGCTTTACGTTTATTCTGTATATTTCATGTACCGGAGACTTACATAATATGAAGCCCCTCCAATTCTATATAAATTACATGTGTTATTACCTCTAGGCTCTAAAATGAGAATCACGCTCGTTGATTTTATGCACAACTAAATTCTTGTAAGATTGATGTCAGTGTCGGCGTTATCATGCTTGGCGCACTTTTTGCTGGAGCTAGGGAATTGTCATTTGACTTTTATGGATATAGTGTTGTTTTCTTAGCCAATATATCAACAGCAGTATATCTAGCAACCATTGCCCGGACTGGTACACTAGCCACCCGTTTTCTGCATAAATTGTTTTATTCCCTATTGGTAGTTTGGATATTTCTTACTCAAGTATAATGTTTGGTTGTCAAGGGAAATCAAGTGGCTTGAATAGCTTTGGCCTTATGTGGTGCAATGGTAATCTGAACAGATAACAAAATTGACCTAAACTCCCAAGACTTGCTTTGAATTTGTGAGATTTCCACTGATAGGAATTATATGCGGACCTATATTGATGATTTGGACATTTATTTGTGGTGACTTGGAGAAGACGATTAACTTTCCTCACCTCTCATCTCCTGGTTTCATGGTACACTCACGTTTGTCTTATATCTGGCCACTTTGTGTTTGCGATACTGAATATCACTTTTCCTGCTATGTTCTAACCCAGGTTGTGTTACTCTGCTCGTGTCTGCTGGCTTTCTTCTTAAACTATAGCATTTTTCTTAACACCACCCTCAACTCTGCTCTTACACAGACAATTTGTGGCAATATGAAGGTCAGTTTCGCTTAGTAAATCTGCTTTACAAAAGCAAATGGAATTTGTTTCTATGATTTGATAAACAGAATCAAAATATTGAACATTATACCACCGTTGCAGGATCTATTCACGGTTGGAATAGGCTGGATGCTCTTTGGTGGACTCCCATTCGACATGGTATTTTCTTCACTGTCATTACTCTATCTCAGTACTATTATTTTCTTGGGGCACGGAATGCTCCACTGTCATTCGCATAATCGCACTCTCATTCGTACAGATGAATATATTGGGACAGCTTCTTGGTTTCTTTGGCTCTGGTTTATATGCATATTACAAGATCATCGGGAGGTAACTACTCCCAGGAAAAGGAAGAGCCAATCATATTAGTGAGAAGGAAACTAATGGAATTAAGGAGAAGTTTTGTACCAGTAATCTTCAAGTCTTCAAGTAATGATAGAGTATTCCAACTTGTGTTTTACAGGTGGCTTAGAGTAGTATTACGCCTCATTTTCTTCTTCAGTTTTGAAAAGGGGTAAGCTTGAAGCTTAGTCTACCAAAGCAGATAACTTATAATTATTACACACAGAAAAAGAAATTACATACCCAGTGCCGACTCGAACCAACAATCGCTTTGATACACTCTGATAATTATTAACACAAAAAATACACACCCAGTGGGACTCGAACCCACAATCGCTTGATTAGAAGTCAAGCGCCTTATCCATTAGGCCATGGGTGCTTGTTGTTACATTAGTCTCCAAGTATGTATTGCTGTCGTCCAAAAGCAAAAGATCCCACCGGTAAAAAGTGCCCGGAAAAAGCAGAGAACCACATAACCCTGATTCCCTTCAAAGTATCTCTCCTCTTCTTCATCCTCTTCCTAGCTTTTTCCTCTTCTTCATCTTCTTCCTAGCTTTTTATTTATCCTCCCATGGTAATGGCGTAAATCTTCCACATGAACTCAACTTCACTTCTAATTTCGTCTTCTCGGGCGTCGACAACTTGGAAGTAGATGTTTTAGCCCGAGAAAGGAAACAAAGAAAATTCAAGTTTCTTAATTCTAGAATTTCCATGGAAGTTCCACGCCGCTCTTTGGCTGCGTCTCTCTCACCTCTCCGTCTGATTGATGGAATCCCACGTCGGAGGAGTTTTAACTATAATCAGATGCCCGAAGAGCCGATCAAACTCACTGTTCTCAAGCTTGATGGATCTTCCTTTGGTACGATTCTCATCTGCTTGTTTGTTCTCACAATGAATTTGGCAGTTAGGATTTACTACTATAGTTTGATGTCTGAAAATTGTTTTTTTTCCTTTTGCAGCTATTGAAGTGTTGAAGACAGCCACAGTAGGGGAGCTTAAGATGGCTGTAGAAGCTACGTTTTCTCACTTGCCGATCACAGGCCCTGGCAAGATCTCATGGTACCATTTGTTTATTGATTTTGAATTAACATTCTAAGGATTCGATTCATTTCTTTTCCTTATCCGAATTATGATTCTTGACCATCTTTATCTTACCCTATCTATTTATGATTTATCTTTTTTGATGAAGGCCACATGTTTGGGGACAATTCTGCTTGTCCTATGAAGATCAAAGATTGATTAACGAATCTGAGTACCTTGTTGAATTCGGCATTAAAGACGGAGATCAGGTTCTTTTAAATCGTTTTATACTCAAGTTTAGCTTTAGACTTGTAATATCCTCTAATGGAGTTTTAACGACAAACATCATTCAGCTTCGCTTCATCCGCCATATCTCAAACTACTGCATCTTGATGATGAAGCACAAGAGCAAGACACCACGTGTTTCTTCTTTGAAACAACTCAAGCTGTACATATCTTTTCTCTTCCATTCCTATCGAATGTTTCTTGCATTTCATCACATGTTTTTTTCACCAATCAGGTTCTCAACCAAACCTGAAACCCGGAAAAAGAAGGTAAGAGAAGGTCAAGAAGAAGGTGTTGACGCCATTCCCAGGACCCAACCAAGCTTTCTAGCAACTGTTTTGGGAGGTTGGCTCTCTTACAAGTCAACGCCAAGTCAACGATGTACCGTGGCTGCTTCATCTTCGAGACACCGCAGAGTTTTTAACAAACTCATCTCAAGGTTTCGATTCATGTGTTATTCGGACAAGGATGTATGGAACAGGAAAAAACTCATCTCCAAAACATAAATACTCTCCTTTATCTTGTCTATGAAACGCCTTTATCGTTTTGTTCTTTGTAGAGATTTTGAATTCCTCCTAATCTTCATGTTTATATATAAAAAGAATATGGCCTTGATTGTTTGTATTTGCGTTTGCCTATTATAGTGTATACTTTTCACAGTCTTCTATCCCCTCGCTATACTTGACTGAGTGTACTGAAATTCGAGAAGAAAAGAGCTTCTGATACAAAAGAAATTGAGTTTTGATTGGATTGGAGATAAATAAAAGAACCCTAATAAATGCAAAACCCTGTTTAAAGGAATTTGAGAAACCCTGTTTAATAAATGCAAAAAGGGAGTGGTCACCAGGCGTGTATATATATATTGATTGATTACAACTACTTTGCTTTTTTCTTTTCCAAGAGACCAATCGTTTTATAATAGAAAGCAACCAGTCCTTTTGATAAAAGAAGAACAAATGGCAGTTCTCTGCTCTCTGGGTCAAGGCCACTATTATTACACCTATCTGTTCAATGTTTCTGTTGATGCCTCCACTTTCTTATTACCATTTTCCTTATCAAGATCCTCTGTCCTTACATCTTTCTGGAGAGCACGAAGCATTGCAGAGTTTACTTGTTTCCGCATTTTGGCGTTCTCAACAAAGATGTTTGTCAGTATCTTCCTCAGCTCGTCCTCCATAATTCTTGTTTCAGTATCAATGCTGAGTGATTTATCGATGCCTTGAGCTGCAGCATTTTCATCAAACCCGGCAAGTAGCTGAGCCTGAAATCAGCCAACATTGTTAAAACTTGTAGAATTGCACACCGTCACACAATTGTGCTTTAAAGCAATGATCTCACTAGTGCAGCTACAACCTAACTATCCTACACTAACAAATAACTTTATCCTGATGCATAGATCAAGATGAAGGATGTAGCAAGTTGGGAACTTTGAGATTTCAAATATAGATAAACCAGAGATGCAGCAATACCTCCTCGATTTGATCATCAGATATTGACAGCAAACGTAAAGCGTCTGATACTGTAGTAGAGTCGTCTACAAAGTTACCGTTTCCGTCCATTGACATATTCAAGTTGTACTCTTTAAGTCGACTGTGGAGAAATCTGCAGTCACTAAGCAGCTTTTTTCTAGTCGTTACCATATTCTCAAGCAGTTTTCTTTCCTCTTGAAGTAGTTTCTGAAAAGTGTGACATGTTCCAATCTCAGTTGTGTTATCTCTCTTGTTTTAATACTTACGTAACGAAAATCTACAAATCCACTGTGCTGCCAATACGAGGCATAAATTACCTTGGCTGCAGTTTTATCTGTCATAGATTGAGTAAGCTCCTTTTCTAGTTCCACATGAGAACGCCTTAGAGATTTGACCTCTTTGACAAGAACTTTAATATCTGCTTTTGATTTTGCCTCTAATTCTTCATATTGCCTAGAGAGATCCTGCAGTTGTTGTTTTCTTGCATCCAATTCGTTTGACAAAACATGTCTCTCAGAACTAGTTTTCTGTTCAGTGGTTCCTGCATGTGAGCTCCCCTCCTGTTGTAATAACTTGCATCAGCGTGGTTTTCTAGTGGAAGGAAATTATGGACGATCTATGCCGACCAGTTTGGTTTCCGTAATAAATTTTATGGACATGATATTATTTCAAACCATACCTCTCCCGATTTTAACCTCATTTCCATCTCATAAGATTTTTGTCTAAGTTCTTCCATATCCCACTGCATCTGCGTAAATCTTTCCCTCTCGGTCATAACAGCTTGCTCTAAATTCTCTTTACTTTTCTGCTTAGTAGTTTCAAGTTCCTTTTCTAGGTCATTAACCTGAGCAGTAAAACAAGATTATAACACTTAATTTCTGTCCAAAGAAAAAGGACAACACACATACATTTCGAACCATAAAATGAAAGAAAACAAACGAATTCATAATTAATTTTCTTATCGTACCTTTTTTATCAGGTAATCCTTCACCGCTCTCTCTTGATTTAGACGTGCTAAAAGATCCTCCATATCCGTCTTTGCATTGACAAGTCTCTCATTCGTGGCTAACAGAATCCTGTTCAATTTATTACGGAGGTCCAGTGGAAGAACTATTTGTGCACTACCCAGCCTCTCCAGGTTGCCAACAAGCCCAATTCCACGTGATACACCAGGACCTCGGCATAGATCCAGATGGCTATCACTACTAGAACTTAGGAGACCAGATGCTGATGCCTCACCGGTTTGTAGGCCAAACCCGTCAGCACTCTCATCAGAAAGCTTTCTATCATGCATTAATGAATGAGTTGATGATTTGGGTTCAGAGAGAAGCCATGAGCCATTGTTAGCAAGAAACTCACTTTTAGAAGCATTTCCACTATACACATCCTTCCCCAGGATATTATTGACATATCTTGAGCGGACTTTATGTTTGGGAAAGTCTTCAAGTTGCTCTAGAATAGTTTGGCTCATTGAGAGACCCTCATCAATGTTGGACATTTTAAAGTTAACGAGCTTCTCAATTGGATTTGTTAAATCTTCATCCAGAGTTATATCTTCGGTACCAATTTCAGAAATATCATCCTGTCCTAAAATTGGTGATCCAAGCTCAGATGTTTCATAAGCAGTATCACTGCCATAGTCAGAAGTGAGAGAAGAACTGCCGCCAGCATGAAACAAGCTCAAACTTGGGTGAACCATTGGTGACGAACTTGTGCTAATTGTATCATTATTGGAATCAGTAACATTATGATATACATCTTGGCATGCTGAAAAGCAAGATCAAGTTAGACTCCAATGACACATAACAGCATTCACCAATGCACGGCCTATGTGCTCAATGTAATAGCTCATACCAGACCTAGCAGCAGCTTCTAGTTCAAGAAAGGATGCAACTACGACACTTCTTGCCATTTCTACATCAGATAATAGCTTTGTTATCCATTCCTCAAGAAAACACCTTCTCTGCAAGAAGGTCACAGATATCACTTGCAAAACAAAATGTTTGCATAAAGAATTGTTGAGTACAGGCGAATATTTATACACCTGAAGACTACCATAAATCTACATTGGGTTGGGCGGTGTTTGGAGGAAGGGAATTGAGGAAAAAAAGAAAGAAAAAAAATAGCACAAACAGAAAAGAAAATGAGAGAAAAAGCAGTTACATAAATGACCTCATTCAGTTATCCCCAGGAAAAAAATGCATACCTCTTCTAACACTGCTCTGCTTTTCATACGCAACAGCCCTTTTGGAGGAGCTGATGGAAAACATTTTCTGGGAAAAGCTCTTTTAAGCTGTAACAAAAACATGAATGTGCACATGCGTGAAACACGTTGCACTTAAATCATTAAAAAATCTAGTTTTACAACATTGGGAAGTGAAAAATGAAGAGTTGGATCGGCCGATGTTCAGGGAGAACAAAATCTTACATCTGTTAATAGCTTTAGAAAATCATTGAATCTTCTCAACACTCCTTGCATTGTGGTAACACCTTCAGGGGATTGCACACTTACCTGAACCCTGTAAAACTGTTCCTCTAAGGTGTTATATATGTAAGCCAATTAAACTAAATGTTTATGACATGCAGGTGCAAAAAAAGAGCACACTCCGCTACATAATTTAGGGAGTAGAGGAAACCGATAATCCATTGTTCATATTGAATATTGATCTATAGACATAGAAGATATGGTCGAGATATGTAAGTTTGCTACAAGAACTACAGCTAGCTGTTGATAAATAAATAACTACAGCAAGCCCTTGCAACATGCAAGAGACAATTACATAAAATTAAGCTATTTAGATTACCACAACGGGGTCTGAATTTCTTGATTTTGGAAGGACAATCCACGAGGGTATTGTGACACAATAACTCCATCCCGTTCGAGGGTCATGAGGCCAAACAGTATCTCTACCATTCTGCACAAAAGAACGAAAAAAATCCTAATGTTTTGAAATCTCCAACTGTACATATATAGAATTCAATTGAAGTAAAAATGATACTTCTCAGTCTGTAGCTACCCAAAGAGCATAAATAAAGTTTTAGGATTTTAGCTAGCCCTGACGTTCAACGAAAGATTAACTAAAAAATGCAGTTGATAGCATTCGTTGCTGGAGGTAAGGAAGCAACAAAATTCACCAATTGTACGAAGTCTTACACTTGGAAAAACTAATGCCTTTTGTGATGAGTTCTACCATTCAACATGGTGGTACTAGAGTAGCTATCCCCAATAGCTAGGGACTCAAAACAAAAACATCCATAGTCCCAAAAGAATACAGCAGGACATAACAAGAACAATGAATAGCATATACATCAGGCTGCAGTAACTGCAAAAATCGAGAACGGCACTCACCCAACGAAACATAATAAAGTCCAATAAATTTCGAATTCGGGAAACTTAAAAACTTACCCATTTGCGCGGCGGAGGGCTCCAATCCATTCCTAGTGGAAGCGGAGACGTTCCGTCATGCCTATGTTTCGGCGGACTCCGTCTCGGCATCATCTCCACCAAACTCTACCTATCTCTCTTTCTCCCTCTCCAGCTCTCCGAACCCAAATCTAATATTCCAATCACAACCAATCGAATAGGCGAACGAGCACTAAATTCCCGATCGAGAAACCACAAATTACGCAACTCCAAAAAAAAACACTGAGCAAAACGTTGAAGATTAAGCAAGCGTAGGGTTTATGACGATCTTCAGATCGAGGAGGAATTCAGGGGAAGAGAGAGAAAGAGAGAAAACAAGTAGAAGGACCAGATGGCATCTCTCGGAGTCTTCTCTTCCTCTGGTTGAACTCCATAGAACACTGCGAATAAACGACGGTGTCGTCAACTCTAACGGAAAGGCAGAAATGACATCACGTGATTAGACGGAGGCGCGAAGCCTACCGTGTATATGTGTAGTGCAAATATGTCCCACCTTTTTCCCCGTGAGATTCGGTTTGCGACGTGACTCATGAACCACGTTTTGGTTTCGAATTGGGCTTTAATGGGCTTTTTAGTCAAACTTTTTGGACAAGGCTGTGTTTAGTTGTGGTTTGGAGTTGGGCTTAAATGGGATCTCTATTGTCAAACTTTTTGTACAAGGCCGTGTTTATGCCATTTTTATTCCTCTTGCATACATAAAAAGTAGATAGAAAAAACTAGTTTTTTTAAAATAAAAAGTATTTTTTGATTAAAACTAGAAATAATATTTGAAAATGTATAAAGATGGTGGCTTTGAATTTAGGTTTGAATTTAGGTTTAAATGTTGAATAAAAAATTTAATTAATCAAAACTATATATAATTTTTGTAAATCGAGTGGAACTTTAGCATGAGTTTTAGTATTTAATGAACGATTAATGGAAAATACAAAAATCTAGACGAGATTGCATTGGTTGATATTTACATAAACTAAAACTATTTGGTCGAGATTTTTTACATATAATTTAAATGAATCATAAATTTATAATAATTATCAAATTTTATAAATCATATAATTTAAAAATATGTACATTGAAATATGTTTTAAATATCGAGGATGATAATATAATAAAAGTAGTTATACCTCCAATTTTTTTTTGAGTTAACGGTTGTGTTATTTTTATTAAAATCTTAAAATTTCTAATTGAATAAATCTAACCAATATTTTTATTTTTTACATAAATCTCAATTAAATTTCTCAAAAATAGTGAAAATATAACGGTGAAGAGATGATTGTGAAATTTTTGAATCATGATTAGCTTTTAAAAATTGTTTGCAAGATTTATATTTGACAATAGGAAATTGTTGGTTTTATAGCATTGATAATTAAAACTCATTATTATTAAGATAATGGTTATTAAAATATGAAAAAGTGGTTTTTAAAAAACAATAATTTTATTTAAATTGTTTAAATAATTATAAAACTAAGGGCAATTGACTAAAATAGCACAATTTCAAGTTTTTGTTCCAAATATAGCACTAGTCATTTAAATTTCCAAAAATAGCACAAATTTAATACTAGAATAATTGAAAACTTATTTCTAATAAAAAAATTTTAAACCCTAAATTGGAAAAAGTGAACCAAAATATTATGTTTTAATTTTATATATATTTTATTTAAGGTAAATAATTATTTTTATATAATAATTTATACTATTTTGAGAATTTTAGTTTTATTGTGCTAAATTTAGAAGATGAACTTAAAATAATATTATTTTAGAGTATTACTGGATACACCACGCATAAGAAACTAGAGACATGTATATTGTCTTCCTCCATGGGCCTTAAGGTTTAATGTCTGCCAACTGATAAGGTCCATAAACGATTTATGGTTTGGTAATGGGCCACGCCCACATCCATTATGTAGAGAAGAGACACGAGAGGACAAAAGGTCGACGTAAGACCGAACTCCGAACACGTGTTGTCCAACCGAAAGAGTAAGTGCCGACAAGCATTGCCTCCATTGATTCGTTGTATCTTTGCCGGAAAAATGTCACTTGTCGTCGATTCTTTAGCTGGTGGAATTGATTTGATCACAGAGCCATCCTTCATCGTAGTCTTTCGGAAAGACTTATGCCCATGCCGTCAAAAATCTTCCAATCTAGATCTGAAAATTACTTATGTCACAAAGACCTTTTTGGCTTTCTGGTTTTGCAATTTACAATTTACAAGTAAAACAAAAAAATGCTTTCAAGTAAATTAAACCGAATAAGCTTTTACATTCAACTCACAACCAACACGAATAACGTAAATTTTAGAAAATCAAAAATTTCCATTATAAAAAATCAAAAATTTCAACCATAAAAAATATTCGTTTCCAGTTTTTAGAAAAGGGAAAATATTCGTTTCCAGTTTTTAGAAAAGGGAAAAGCTTCGTTTCCAGTTTTTAGAAAAGGGAAAAGCTTTGATCAAACCCGACGGTGAGTCAAAGTTATTTACTGGTGGAGGTCCATGCAATGAGGTGGAGCCAGCAATACCAGAACATTTCCAACCAATTCCACTAACAGTAAAATAATAATATATTAGATTCCACAACTCTTAAAGATGAATTATTATAATTCCCAAAATATCCCTTTATAACGTTTTAACATTACAAGTCAAAACGATGTCGTTTACGGGTTTTGATCGAGAAAAGAAAAGACTGAGGTCACCATCCATGTTCTCCACAGCTTCAGATGCGGTCGCTTCAATTTTGAAAACATAAAGAGAAGAGTGAACAACACACGAAACACCACTCTCTCTCTCTCTCTCTCTCTCTCTCTCTCTCTCTCTCTCTCCTCGAGCTGACCACTCTCGGAATCTGGTTTTGGGTAACATTTCCTGTCGTTGTTGTGGAATCGTAGGAGATCAAAGTCTAAAGATGTTTGATGCTTTCTTAGGCCGCGGTTTTGCTCCCAAGGGGTTTGTCTTTTTTTTTCTCTCTCTCTCTCTTTCTGTTTGAGTCTTGTGCTTTGTATCATTAGATTTGAATTTTACTCCTTATCTTAATTTGCTTTGTTAATGTCCGTTTTTCTATTGGATGATTCGATTTGGTTGGTGATTCGACAGAAAATCACTGATAAAACTGGCTAAGAATCGGATCGATGTTCTTCGGAGGAAGAGAGATGCAACGATTAAGTTTCTGAAGAAAGATTTGGCTGTTCTGGTCATTAATGGCCTTGACGTCAATGCTTATAGCAGGGTAAACGTTTGATTTGGTTTTCTGTAGGATTGATTTTAGATCAATAAAATTTGGATTTAATGATTTGTATCGTTTGAGACAGGCTGGAGGGCTTCTTGATGAATTAAGGCATCTCTGGAATCTTGAGTTTATTGAAAAGACTTGTGATTTCGTATATAAGCAGCTCTCTACGATGCAAAAGATGGCGTAAGTGTCAATGGCTTTGGTTTCAGATTCCATCTTTGTCAATCTTTATTTCTGTAAATATTTTTGCTTTGGATATCTTAATTTATCTTTATAAATATTCTATGAGTCATGACTAGTTGTAACATATTCATAAGTAGATGAGAAATTTCTTTGCATATTCTCTGCCACATCAACTTGTTAGATTTTATATGGAAGATCAGAGTGTCTAGAAGAATTTTAAAAAATTGAATATCTATAACGAAAGTTGTTATCTTGTATTTTTGGCATTTATATATTAACAGTGTCCTTGTTTCCTTAGTAATGTGAATTCTGTTATGTGGCTTAGGTGGAAACATGGTTCAGGTTCATTAGTTGATGTGTGCTTCTTTTTTTTCCAGGGAATGTCCGGCAGATTGTCGCGAAGCTGTGGCATCGTTAATGTTTGCAGCCTCTGGATTTTCTGAGTTTCCTGAGCTGCGTGAACTGAGACAAATGTTTCATGAAAAATACGCAGATTCACTTGGATTGTTTGTCAACCAAGAGGTTAGAGTTTTGTTAGTGTATCTATTTCACAGTTAAACTCATCTGGAAATCTTATGCAGTATATGTGGCTAACCACCTACTTGTTGTTTACCTTATAGCTTGTTGAGAATATGTCATCAAGGCCGTTTTCTTTGGAGAAGAAAGTGAAGTTAATGGAAGATGTTGCATTGGAGTACTCTATTCATTGGGATTGTAAAGCTTTTGAGAAGAGGATAGTGAGACATAATAGTAGTTCGGTAAAGGTATGATGAGGGTTCATTTGTTTAGGGGACAGTAAACTGCAATATTTGGGAAGAGACTGAATTATGATTTCTCTCCTGGACATGAACAGGAGACACAAAAACCTGTAGATGGAAGAAGGGATCCTTTGTTTCAACCTGATAAAGAAAGTTATCAGCATGGTCTCAGAGGAAATCAGCGTGGGCTAAGTTTTAAAGAAAGGTCAGATAATGTTCGTCATGCCTCCAGATCGGAAAGTAAGAACAGTAAGGCAGAAAAGAAAGAGTTTCATTTACAATCTAAGGAAGGACCTTCTAGAGTACATGCGCCTATTTTTAACGAAGGTGACACTATAGTAATGAAAGTCAAGCGTGAGAATCTCGTTCAAGGGAATGGACATCGAAATGGTATGGTTGATGTGCATAAGAAAACAGAGGTTACTGCTTCAGAAAGGAAAGAGTTTCATTTGCAGTCTAAGCAAGAACCTTCTAGAGGAAGGCATGAACCTCTTTTCAGCGAGGGTGACACTGTAGTAATGAAGGTCAAGCATGAGAATTTCGTTCAAGGGAATGGTCATCAAAATGGGGTAGTTGATGCGCATAAGAAAACAGAGGTTATATCCTCAGAGAAACCCAAGCCTAGCAGTACCAAAAGAGCCGACAAGTTAGTTATCGGCTTCAAACAAGAGAGTTTCTTTCGAGGATACAAAAATGAGAATCATGAAGAAAATGCACCTCAGAAAGTGGAGGATACCACTTCAAGACCTCCAAAGCCAAGTAGCAAGTCGAAGAGAACAGAATATACTGATTCAAGTCCAAGACATCGTAATGATCGGGAGAGTAGAAAAAATGCAGTTCTTGTGGGAGAGAGCACAGAAAAAGATTCATCTAGTGGTAACGTTAAGGGTGGGGAATATGAATATGATCATGCAAATCCGGCACGGAAACTTGAGGAGCGAGAAACAGAGAAAACGAAATCACCCTTCTACAAATCCCTTCCACCTCCATATGTTAAACCTAGCAGCAAAGCAAGGAATGAAAAAGCTGAAGCTTCAGTTTATCCAAATACTCGTTTTGGTGGTGAAGAAAGAAATCATCCAGACATCGATAAGAATGTTTCAGGGGTAGAGAGAGGAAATGAAGCAGGTCATCATCGAGTGAATGAGATAGATAATCCATCTCTGAAAAGACGAAGCAGTAGAAAAAAACACATTATACAGTCGGGTGGTGATGGAAATACCAGAAGCCGGAGAAAGGAAGACTCAAGAAAAGGCCTTCAAGTCATAATTGACGAGGATGAGAAGGATAGTGAGGAAAAGATGATGGATAAACTTCTCATGCATTATAGTCGAAAACCTTCAAGTTATGAAAAGAACAATGCGCAAGAAGAAACCAAAAGCAGACGTATGCATCCTAAAAAAGGCGAACGTGAAGAGATGATGATTCATCAACCCGCTCGGTCACGTTCTCTACCGAATGAACAACTTGCCGGGCCATCTGAACCGACAAAAACCTTTGCCCGTGCTTCCTCGTTTCAGCCAGAACGTTCCAGTGAAGCTAAGCACGTTCACCCCAAGTTACCAGACTATGAAGATTTGGCTGCCACATTTGCAGAGCTTAAAGGAAGGTAAATATCTGAACAGTTTATGCTTAGAAACATAGTATTATATTTGATTTATATTACACATCTTTTACTTCTTCATACTACTTGTCCCATATTGCATGTATGTTCTCTGTTTGTCTTAGTATATTTGGATTTGGGAGTGACACATTGTTAAGGACCCACCCCAAAAGCCCTTTTTTTTTGCTTTTGGATTGCTTTTAGCAGTTTGAAAACAAATTTAAAGGTTAGAAGAAGGGAACACGGTTTTTATTACCTCCATTGTGGTTTTAGGGCCAGACGAACACTAACTTGTTAACTTTGAACCTATACAACAGATAATAGTAGAATTTAATCATTAAGAATCTTTATCCGTGAGTCCGGTTCTATTTGACTCGCTGCTGGATGAGTACGTATTGAATTAAAAAAAAATTTATAAGCGGGGTTGTGCGAGTCGGAGTTTTGTTAAATCGGGATAGATGCGGATTATATTTTATTATTTTGCAGGTTAGTAGATATCTGCAAATTTTGATTTAAAACAAGTTAAACCAAAATTTAAATTAATTTAATTTCAAACCAATTTAATTTCAAACCAATTTAATTTCATACTAATTTAATTCGAAATCAATTTAAAACCAATTTAATCTCAAACTAATTTTATCCAAACTATCAAATCAATTTTACCTAAATTACCAAACCAATTTTACTCAAACTATCAAACCAATTTTACTCAAACTATCAAACCAATTTTACTCAAACTATCAAACCAATTTTACCCAAACTACCAAACCAATTTTACCCAAACTACCAAACCAATCTGACCTAATTTTACATTTGTGAGCGTCTTCTATTTCACGAACAGGGGAGGCAATTTTCTACTGTGATTTTCCGTCGACCTCCGGCCATTTCCGGCGACCTCCGGCGACCTCCGGTCATTTTCAGCGACCTCCGACCTCAGGTGAGCAACTCTCTCTCTCTCTTTCGCAGACTCTCTCTCTCGATCTCTCTCTCAAACTCTCTCTCTCTCTCTTTCGCAGACTCTCTCTCTCGATCTCTCTCTCAAACTCTCTCTCTCGTTCTTTCTCTATCTCAAAGTCTGGATCTCTCTCGATCTCTCTTTCTCTTTCTCCTTCTCTCTCTCTTTTTCTAAGTCTCGATCTTTCTCGCTGAATCTTTTCCTCTAGAATCATAATAGCAAAATGACTTCCAAATTGTAACAAGCGTAACTTGAGATTCTTCAAAATAAATTTGTCTAATCGAACGAAAAATGGTGTCAACAGGTTGAGTTTATATACAAGCAAAAAAAAATTTTATATGAAATATTACAAATAAGTTTGCTCAAAATTTTTTAAATATCACTAAAGTAACTTCGAGTTATACAAGCGTAGTTTGATCTAACGAGTTATGTTCTGTAGTTTTTATAAGGATAATACTGAGATACTGAAGAAGCCTAGAGATAATCGCATGTTTGGAACCGTAACTCTGCGACATAAGCCATCAGCGGAAAATATCCACAAAATCTTCATAATCAGCGACGTCGGCAACGGTTTAACTCGACTCCGGAAAACTTGGCGACGCCGACCTCTGTCACGAAACACCAATAATCTGAGAGGTCCCACTTTTTTCTTCCCTGGAATTGTTACGTTGCCTTTGAAATCGATTTTTTTTCTTCTGGAATTCTGAAGCCGAAGATGATAGAACCACTAAGCCTTCTGATTAAGTGTCCCCACCATGGAACTCACCAATTCGTATTGTAAATTCTTCTCCTTTTGCAATTAGACATGTGTGATTCAACGGGAGACTATTTCTTTTGGATTTACCTTCTAAGTCTGCTCTGTTCGATAATCTAGTAGTTATACGTCTGTGTGTGGAACAGCTTTAACGCTGTTTGTTGTTGTCTTCATCTCTCTCCATCCTTCTTCGATTTCCCTTTTAAACCCCATCTTCTTTTATTTCATACATATATCTTTGTCTTTGCAGTGTTAGTTCCTTTTCAAAGCTTTGTGTTGATCTCAAAGTACATCGTCTTCGGAGTAATTAAGTGAAAAGACCCCAATTTCGTTGGTTGCTGTGACATAGGAACCCTAATTTCGGGGGCTCTAAGCAGTCTCACAGTTTCAGAATAGGGCCTGGTGTTTGATAAACATAAAAATCTGAAGTTGCTGAAAATGACTAGATATCTAGCACGATTTTTGGTATCTAGATACTTCTCCTCAGTATCTTCATCTCCTTTGCATGTTTGCATCGTTGGGAGTGGACCTGCTGGTTTCTATACTGCTGACAAGGTACTTCTTCTTCCTCAGTTATCAGAGTTCTGCTTATGTAGAGTCGGCAGTGTGCATGTATATGTGTCCAAACGTACGTTTGCAAAAAAGTAAAATCTTGTTAACACTAAGGTTGGTATGCGAACTAGATTTTGTGATTTAATTCATCAACTAAGACTCGCAACTCCTGATTTAATGGCTTGTAACCAGTTATTGAAGACGCATGAAGGAGCACATGTAGATATAATTGATCGACTACCCACACCTTTTGGACTTGTTCGGTCAGGTGTCGCGCCTGATCATCCTGAAACTAAGGTACCCTTGAATTTCGATCTGTATAATTCATAGCTTAGTCTTGTTTTGAGAGATTAGAATACTCTCCATTGAGCTTAATTTCAACCAATGCTTTCTACAGATTGTCATTAACCAGTTCTCACGTGTGGCACAACACGAGCGTTGCTCTTTTCATGGGAATGTAAAACTTGGTTCGGATTTATTACTTTCTGAGCTGCGGGATTTGTATCACGTGGTAAGAATTCTGTAACTATGTTCTTATGTGATTTAGATGGCCAGCTAAAATAGCTCAATATTTTCTGATGATGCGGAAATTTATTCATCTATAAAACGTAGTTAAATGTATAGGTTTAATCCATGTAGTGGAATAATATTAATAGTTCAATATTTTATATCTTAAATTTCTTCTCTGTACTTCATGGATTAGGCACAGATTTCATGTTTAGATAGAGTCAATCTATCATTAATGGCCTTGTAATCAGCAAGGTTTATCTTTATATTTCCTATAAATATGTAATCCATGTAGTGGAATGATATTATAGTTCCTGGCTGCTCGCAATACTCCCAAAACAGGTCTATCTGCTTGCTATACTCACTGTACTCCATAAACTCTGTTCTTTCTTATACTATTTTCTGCTTATAATTCCACATTCCGCACTCCTTGTAGGAATTAGCACAAAAAGCTACAGTTGATTGCGAACGTTAATCAATGAACACAAAATCAATTGGTTAAAAGGTTACTTTGCGTTTGTCTTCAACTTATTATAAGTCTGCTGTGTTCAGGTTGTACTAGCATATGGTGCTGAAAGTGACAAAGATCTGGGCATTCCAGGTGAGGTGAGCTTCCATGTGGTGGAATTAGGTGTTTAAATAGAATTTGACATAAGTTAGTAGATTTTGGTACTGTCCATGCTGATGTTTAAAATTGACTTACTTTGGTAGAATTTGAAGGGTATATACTCTGCAAGAGAATTCGTCTGGTGGTATAATGGGCATCCTGACTACAGCAGTTTGAAACCTGACTTGAAAAGCTCCAACACAGCTGTAATTCTTGGTCAGGTACTTTGATATTATGGTCTGTGAGCCTCATTTTTTAAAGACGCCATAAATTCTAAGAATCAGATATTTCTACCTTTTGACCGATGCAATGCTGCTTTGCAGTTTCAGTTATGCATTTGCAATATTATTTAGCTGTATATAATAGATATGATTGAAATAATTTGCAAGAGGTCTCAAATTATAGAATTCAGGTGCAGTGTTTTTTAGAACCATATTATGTTTGCTGTCTACTTTTTTTTGCCTCTCCCATATCTTAGAATACCTTCTTACGCATGCAAAATTAATTTTTATGGGTTGACATGTGTAGTTTTATTCTAGCGTGATTAATTTACTTTGTTTTGGGTATATTTGTTGTTGGTTAGCCATCAATAATAACAGTTTGATACAAATATTTTCCACTAAATGCATTTCTCAATACCTCTATGAAATATGAATCCTTCAAATTTTAGGGTAATGTAGCTCTAGATGTTGCTCGGATTCTCTTAAGACCAACAACAGAGCTGGCGTCCACTGATATTGCTAGACATGCTTTATCTGCGCTGGAAGAAAGTTCTATAAGGTCTCATTGAACTAGTTATATGCTTCATCCATCTTTCATAAAGTTTACAAACATCTATAGTTTCTGATAAGCTATAACATGTACAGGAAGGTGTATCTCGTTGGAAGACGGGGACCAGTTCAAGCAGCATTGACTGCTAAAGAACTTCGAGAAATTCTCGGTATCTTACATATCTAACTCATATACTGAGCATTTGATTGTGGGCAGGGTGTTATAATCACTAGAAAAAATATATTATCATGTGATATTAATGTGGTTTGGTGTGATGCGTTTGGTCTGCTCCATATCGGACTGTTTTCGTGAATGTTTTGCTATTCACTATACATTAGTTGATACTGTATAAGACGTTGAATAGAAAAAAGTGACTCCTTTGCCTTAAATTGCTTGTCTTGAGTCTTTTGACTTCTCAGGTTTTATGAGATAATAACAAACCATATTGTCTCTGATTTCTGTGATTTTTTAGAAAGCATTATCTACAATATCTTTTAAAGCTTGTTTCCCGTTAGCGTTTGTTATTTTCGAATTGATAAGAATATAAATGCATATCTTTTGATAACACAGGGATTAAGAACTTGCACATTCGAATAAAGGAGACTGACTTGAGTGTAACTCCTGCTGATGAGGTACCTACTTGTGTTACCGATTTTCAGTTAAAGTAAGACTGAACTCTGTTATGGCATTTTGGTATGCCTGCTTGCACCAGAATTCTACAAGAAAATGTCTGATTCTCATTATACTATATCCCTTTCTGTTATCATCTATACTATGATACTCTTCTTTTCTTTTTGAAGGAAGAGATGAAAAGTAGTAGAGCCAGAAAGAGGATCTATGAATTACTGTCCAAGGCTGTAGCAGCAGAAGTAACGTCCGAAGCAGACCCTGATCAACGAGAGCTGCATTTTGTTTTCTTCCGCCAACCTAACCGGTTCTTAGAGTCAGATGAAAGAAGGGGCCATGTTTCTGGTGTGAACTTTGAAAAAACAATTCTTGAAAGTAAGTGCACCTCAAGGTGAAACTTTTAGCGTATGCTGATTCTTTGTAGATATCTTAGCTGCTGTTTGAGAAACTAAAATGGAATGGTATTTCCGTAGATAAAATATTATAGTTTGCTACACTTCATCCATATCTCTTGTAACTTGAAGGTGTTGGAAGCGGAAAGCAAATTGCAGTTGGTACAGGAGAGTTTGAGGATCTTAACTGCAGGTAATATGCACTCTAATGAAAGGTTTTCAGTGCATTTATGTTGTAATTGTTATATCAACAACAGTTACAGCGAATCAGATGAAAGTATCTTCAATTTTGCAGTATGGTGTTGAAGGCCATTGGTTACAAGTCGGTTCCAATCATTGGTTTACCCTTTGATCACAAGAAAGGTGCATAATATGAAAGTGTTGTGTGATTAATGTCTATGGGGAAAAAATGTTGAACGTTTCTGATTTTCGTGTGTGCCTCAATCGCATGTTTCAAGGTGTTGTCCCGAATGTAAGAGGTCGAGTGGTAAGTCAGACATCAGGAGGCATATCACAGACTGAGCGTGGCTTATACGTATGTGGATGGCTGAAAAGAGGACCAGTAGGCATAATTGGCACAAACCTTTACTGTGCTGAAGAAACGGTAAGCGAGAAACTTGCCTAGCTGATTCTAATACTTTGTGTTCTTTGATGCAATTGGGAGGTTAAAACGTGTTGCAGGTTGGTAGCATAAGCGAAGACATTGAAGAAGGTATTTGTAAGAGCCCAAAAGCAGGAAGCAAAGGACTGATGCAATTGCTGGAGAAGAGAAATGTGAAGAAGGTGGAGTTTAGTGGTTGGGAGAAGATTGATGCCAAAGAAAAACAAATGGGCAGTGAGAGAAATAAACTCAGAGAAAAATTAGTCACATGGGATGATCTTATTGCAGCAGCAACCTAACTAGCATTGATGAACAAAATCATTTTTATAACTTACTTATACATTAGCGGATAAATATTGTTATCAAATATTTGGTTAAGATCGGTTTGTATCCATCAAAATTGATGGTAAACCGCTTGATAAATTGTATCATCTTTGAAGAAATAAACTGATTATTATTAATATCAAATTACACAAAATTAATAGTAGATTTATTTTATTACTAACAGATGATTAAAATCGTAATTTGCAATAAAATGTAGAATAATGTATTAAAATATCATTTTTAAGTTTAGTTTTTAAATTTAGCATATTAAAAATAAAATTTATAAACTATCACAAATTATTATGTAAAAATAATGATTTACTTCAAATAAACTATATATAAAATTAAAATATAATGTTTGATTTCATTTTTTTAATTTAGGGTTTAAATTTTTTTATTAGGAAAAGATTTTTAATTATTGTATTATTAAATTTTTGTTATTTTTAAAAATTTAAAATGATTAGTGTTATATTTAGAATAAAAATTTAAAATAATGATATTTTAGTCAATTATCGTAAAATGTATTAAATGAAATTACTTTGATATATAAGATCATTAAATTAGAAACAACTAGATTTGGTTTATAAAAAAAACTCTAAATCTGATAGTAAAAACGAAAGCTAATATTTTTCCACGATTTTTACAATTAATCCATTTATTAGTCTCTTAATTAATACGAGATTGTGTTAGGAAAGTGGCATATCTCTTAATCTTAACCTATGTAACTCTCAATTCTCAACAAACATATAAAATGGTGAGACAATACACTCTCTACCTTCAATTGCTTTCCTTTGATAATTACCTCATTATATTATTATTATGAAGGGTTTGAAAATATTGTTGGGATTGATTATAATCATATTGGAATATGGAGAATGTCGGATGACTCTAAGCATTAAGGATTTCATAACCAATACTAATCACATGACCATCGATCATTCTCAAGTAATTGTTTTCTTTAAAAAAACTATATATGTAATTTCATATGCAATTAGAATATTAATTATATCATAACAAATGCAATCTTTTTCCATTAAAAGGCGTTTCAAAAAGCATGGAAAGTGTTATGTGAAGGTGAAGAAGCTTATAATGGAGCAATGTTAGTGATACAAGAGAATGAAACATACACTTTACAACCACAAGTGTTTCAAGGTCCATGCTTATCTCCCAACATTCATATTCAGGTAAACATTCAACAGTTTGTGCTAGTCAGAGCCGACCCCTGAATTTAATAGGGCCGCAAGCAAAAAAAAAAATGGGTCGTTCTAATTTTTAAAATTTTTTGTTGTTAGAAGGACTCGAACTGAAAAACTTAAGGAAGCAGTTTACTTTTATTTACCATTTGTGCTAAAAGTACTTTTGAAATAAGAGCTGATTTTTTTATATTAACATTAAGGGTCGCAAGCACGGGCTTGCTTTGTTTGGGTCCAGACCCGGCCCTGGTGCTAGTAGATGTTATTGAATTATGTTTTAACAAGTATTTGTATGATTAACTGGCAAGATTGATGGGAAAATCGAAGCACCAAAGACCCCAACAGAATGGGATGATAGAGAAATGGAAAGGAGTTGGTTAAGTTTTAAGGATGTTGAAGGTCTTGTCCTCAATGGTTCTGGTGTACTTCATCCTCATGGAGAAACTTGGTGGTCAACTGTTAGTCACTCTCTACGACCAACTGTAAGTTATTCAATTTATAATAGTTTAGATATATATAATGTTTGATAACTACTTACTACGTAATGTTTGAATGTATATGTACAGTCAATTTCATTCATGGTGTGCAAAAACATTATATATAATGGATTAACTCAAATGAATAGTCCAAGGAATCATATTTCGATTTATGGTTGCAAAAATGCAACTTTATCAAATCTTCATATAATTGCACCTAAAGATAGTCCAAACACTGATGGCATCGATATTCGTCTTTCACAAAATATAAACATCTTCAACTCCTCTATCCAAACTGGTAATCTTTTTTGCATACTTTTTTGTTTGAATTCTTATATGTATGGATTGATTACATTTGAGAAACTTTTTAGGTGATGATTGTATTGCAATTATTGGTGGTTCTTCCGATATCAACATTACTGGTGTGGCATGTGGTCCGGGTCACGGAATCAGGTTTATATTTATTCAAATAGATAAATTTTGTTCGTTTGTTCGTCGTCGATAGTTGTGGTTGTAATTATGGTCAATACTACAGCTGCGACATATATTATTTGTTTGTTTGTTGGCGGCGGTTGCGATTGCAGTTACTCGCAAATTTTTAATCGCACCGCTGTTTTAATTAATTAGCGGTAAAAAACATTACGACACATGATACAACGTTTGACTGCTATTATTAACTGCAAATACCTACGATAGATAGTCGAACAACAATTTACTACAGTCGTAATCGCAGAAAACAAACGAACATAAATATTTAAAATGAATTATTGTGTGTTAATTAATAGTGAAAAGAAAATGCAGTATTGGGAGCTTGGGGAGACATGAGACAAATAACATAGTCGAAAACGTGAATGTAAGAAACTGTAGCTTTAATGGAACTCAAAATGGGGCAAGAATCAAGACTTGGAAAGTAAGTTTTTTTTTTTATCTCTAATATATTATTTAAAAAATATTTTAACAAAATAATTTCAATGTAACATATTATTAATAAAAATATTGATTTAAGTAACCATATTAATTTTCAAATAAATATATTAATGGATTTAATTAAAATATATATCATTGTTGTTATTTGCATAAATAATCAAAACATTTTATTAAATTAACTGAAAAATATTATTAAATTCGTAATACCAATTATTTTTATTTTTTTTAATTTACTTATACAAAAAATAATATCAAAAATAATTTTTTAATAAGAATTAAAATTATATAAATATCTAATTTATAATTACTAATAAATAATATTATATAATTTACGAATATTTTTCCTCGCGTGTGATTATAAATCTAGTTTTATTTTATTTTCATATTGTTGCTAGCAAAATTTTGATTTCTTGTATACATAATTTGATAGGGAAGACAAGGGTTGGCTAAAAATATTTTATACGAAAATATTACGTTGATAGATGCTAAATATCCCATCATTATCCATCAACATTATCACTGTAATTCTTTACAGGTAATTAAATTCTTTACAATCATTTGTTATTGAATATAAAGAATCTATAGTTTTATAAAAAATTCAACATTGTGTTACTAATGATTATATGTGATGAATAATGTAGGAAAATGGGGTGAAAGTAAACAATGTAACATTTAGATACTTCCAAGGGACAAGTGCAAGTAAAACAGCAATAAAGCTAGACTGTGATGAAACTGAAGAGTGTTATAACATTGTAATGGAACATATCAACATTACATCTTCATCACATAGTAAAAAACTCATTTCATATTGTAAATTTGCTCATGTCTTTAGTTCCTTTGTCAACATTGATATCAATTGTGATTGGAATGAGGATCATCATCCTCCTTTGCCTTTGTCTCTTCTTCCTTAGATTGTTATAATTTAGGGAGTTTGTACTTGTTTATTATTTCTTATATATATAATAAGAAGTATTTAGGTAATAGAATTAAGTGCAATTTAATAAAATATTAGTATTTCAAGTTTTTGTTCCAAATATACTACTAATAATTTAAATTTTCAAAAATAACATAAATTTAATAGTAAATGTAATGAAAAAAATTAAACCCTAAATTGGAAAATATGAACCCAAATATTATGTTTTAATTTTATATATAGTTTATTTAAAGTAAATAATTATTTTCATATAATAATTTATGCTATTTTGGGATTTTATTTTTATTGTGCTAAATTTGGAAGATAAAGTTAAAATGATACTACTTTAGTGTATTACTATAGAATTAATATGTTAATTTCTGGATTATTTTTTTTGTAATCAACAACTTTTGAAATTATAGTCTTAGGTAGTAAAATGTTGTAAAAAAATGATTACACTTTAAAAAAGGGAAAGTTAGAAAATGAGTAGTTTTATTTGTAGGTAATGATAATATCTCAAATAGTTTAGATTTTGTTTTTGATAAGTATATTCCTAATTTGCGTATATGTGTTTGGAAATTGATTTATTGAAAATTAAGCTTGTTTATGCATTTTCTATATATTTTAAGGGCAATTCTTTGTAAAATACCATATTTTTAAGTTTTTTTGTTCTAAAATTAGTATTATTTGTTTTAATTTCCGATAATAACACAAATTTAAAATAAAATTATATTAAATTTTCTTGTTAATAAAAAAAATTAAACACTAAATTAGAAAAAAATAAATCCAAATATAATGTTTTAAGTTTATACATAATTTATTTAAAATAAATAAATATTTTTACATAATTATTTGTGTTATTTTGTAAATTTAATTTTAAGATGCTAGATTTAAATTTTTTTTTTAAAGTTACAATTTTAAGATATTACTCTATTTCTAGTGCATTTTTTCTATTTTCTTTAGTGTATTTTCTAACTCTATCGAAAAAATAAACACAATTTTTTACGAAATTACATTTTTAAATCCAAATTTTCTAATGCTATTCGGATTTAGCCATAAGAAATAATTCTTATCGAGAATACTTTAATCTCTTAAAGATTTATGCATATAGGTAAATTACAAAATAATATATGTTTATAATATTAATTCAAAATTTGAATAAAGTATTGTAAACCCATTTCCATCCAATGCGTTGAATACATCCTATAGCTAAATATTAACTATTATATAGTCCCATTAGGCCATTACCATTTAAATTGGGTTAATTAGTTGAATGCATACTCTAACATTTTATATCAAATACATACTATACCTTATACTATTGATATTCGTTTAATTCATTAACCTAAAAAAAAAGTCATACTTATTTTCGAAATTCTGCAAGTAATCAAATGTATATTTTATACTATATATACGACTCTTAGATGTACGTGTATATACCCAATTTACAATACTCACAATCTTAATTAAAAACATTATAACTATATATTATTAATTAAAAAATGGTGAGGAAACTATAATAGTGTTGTTCGTTTGATCGCCGCAGGCGGCTGCGGCTGCGGCTGCAGTCAACCCTGCGGCTGCGGCTGCGGTCAACCATGCGGCTGCGGCTGCGGTCAACCCTGCGGTTGCGGCTGCGGTCAACCCTGCGGTTGCGGCTGCGGCAGATGTTGTTTGTTTATCTGCCGCCGGCGGTTGCGGTTGCGGTTGATCGCAGATTTTTAGTCGCACCGCTGTTTTAATCAGCGGTCGAAAAAATTGTGACGCAGGACGCAGCGTCTGATCGTTGTATCTGCCGCAGGTACCTAAACGAACAAAAATCTGTCGCAGCCGCAGCCGCATTCCTGTGGCTGCCAAACGAAAATGACCAATCTCTTTTTATTATTTTGATTTCACTTTTGTTTTTTTTACATACATATGATAACTATTTTGTTTTTATTGTTACAAGACTTTTGAGATACTGCTTTCAGTGCTTCTAATTGCATCGTACCATTTGCAATATGGAGATGGGCAGATGACTCTATCCATTAAAGACTTTCTATCTGATTCTAACAGTACGAATCCTGATCATACTCAGGTAAATAAATGTTTGTTTTCATCTATATATAAATAAAATGTTCTTTGTTGAAAATAATATCGTGGAAATAGGTATTTCAAGACGCATAAAGAGCGTTATGTGAAGGCAAATGCACATCTCTAGTGATAAATGCTAGCGAAACATATACCATACAACCACAATTGTTTCAAGGTCCTTGCTTGTCTCGTAATCTTCATATTCAGGTAATTTATAAGTAGAAATGATGTTATTGATTACTTTATGTTATGTATAGCATTGCATTCTTTACATAGCAATTATGTTTTGTTTCTTGGGAAAGATTGATGGAACAATTGAAGCACCGAAAAGGGTAAAGGACTGGGGAAAGAAAAGACCTGAGTGTTGGTTATGTTTCGAGAAGGTGTCAGGTCTTGTTCTCAATGGATCTGGTATTCTTAATGCCCATGGTGAAAGCTGGTGGTCTTCTGTTGCAGACTCCACACGACCAAAGGTATATGTTTTAATTAGGCCTTTACTTTCGGTTTTTTTTTTGTTAATCAGGTTGGGTTTTTCAGGTTTTGGTTTTTTCGGTTTTTTAAAAAGTCAATTAAAAAAAAAAATTAGTTCAGTTCGGTTATTTCTTCGGTTTAATTAGTTTGGTTTTTAGTATTAAAAACTATTCCGGATTAAATCAAATTAAAAATTGATTTTTGGTTTAATTACATAAAATTTAGGTTTAAATGGTTTATTGGTTTGTATTTCAAGTTTTTTGGTTAATTTCGGATTAATTTAGTTTAATTATTCCGTGTAATTCAGTTTATTGGTTTATTAGTTTATATTTTCGGTTTTTTCTGGTTTTTACACCGAACTGAACTATAAATCGATTAAAATTATTATTATTATATCTGATTGGTTTAGTGCATATAATAAAATCAAAATCAAAAATCGAAAATTCTAGTTCAGTTTATTCGGTTTGGGCCTAATGCGATGGCTAGTTTTCATTATAAGATATGTTATCCGTCTTTAATTACAACATTAATTTAAGGATCATTTACTTATATATATATTTACTACTGAAAAAGGATGAAGTAATATAGTTTATTTGTGGTTTTGCAGGCAGTGAAATTTAATGGTTGCCAAAACATATTATATAATGGATTAACTCAAAAGAATAGTCCGAAGAACCACATTTCAATTATAAGTTGCACCAATACAACTTTATCGAATCTTCATATAATAGCACCCGAAGATAGTCCAAATACTGACGGCATTGATATCGTTTCTTCACATAATATCCATATTTTAAGCTCCTTAATCGAAACCGGTATTACCAATTTTTTCTTAGTTAAACAATGATCACAATACAAAATTACAAAATTTTCTTTCTATGATATATATAAATGGGGTTTCTAGGTGATGATTGTATTGCAATTAACGGAGGCTGCTTCGACATTAATATAACTTATGTGGCATGTGGTCCGGGTCATGGCATAAGGTTTGCACCTATCTCTAATATATTATTTGAGAATTTTTTTAATAAAGTAATCTTATTATGACGTGTTAATAACAAAAATGTCATGTTAACGTTTCAACATCACAACGAATTTCATTTTAAATATATAAAAAAATTTAAATTACTATAATATATTTAAATAATTAAATATATAAAAAGATTTAATTTGGTTAGATAATCAATATATTTTATTCAACTAACCAAAAAATAGTATTACATTTGCAAAAACAATAATTTTTATTTCTTAAAATTTTTAATACATTAATTTATAAATAATTTCAAATAAATATAAATAGATTTAAGTTATTAGCTAATCCCTAATATTATTTGAGAAACAATTTAAGAAAATAATTTTACTCTCACGTGTTATTAACAAAAATATCATGCTATTTTTTCCAATTAAATAATACATAAAATTAAATTATTGTATTTGGGTTCATTATTTCCAATTTAGGATTTAATTTTTTTCTATTAAAATATAGTTTTAATACATTTTAATCTTAAATTTATGCTATTATTGGAAATTTAAACTGATGCTATTTTTGGAACAAAAACTTAGAAAAATGTTATTTTAAACATTTGCCCATAAATAATACATGCGTTTTGTGACATTTTTAGGGTACGGCTGTGAAAGTGAGCAACGTGACATTTAAATACTTCAGAGGGACATGTGGGATTGATCCTGCAATAAAACTAGACTGTAATAAGAAATTAGGTTGTGATAATATTATGATGGAACACATCAATATCACTTCTTCATCTCGTAAAACAATGCTCACGGCGTATTGCCACTTCGCTCGTGTGATTAGTAGCTTTGTCTCCATTGATATTAAGTGTGCTTTTCCTGAAGATCCTCAGCCTCCATCACCGTCTCCTCATCATTCTCCATCACCGTCTCCTCATCATTCTCCTGCACCATCTCCTCATCATTCTCCTGCACCGTCTCCTCATCATTCTCTATCACCATTTCCTCATCATTCTCCATCACCGTCTCCTCATCATTCTCCTGCACCGTCTCCTCATTATTCCCCTACACCGTCTCCTGATCATTCTCCTCATCATTCTCCTACACCGTCTCCTCATCGTTCTCCTGCACCATCTACTCATCATTCTCCTGCACCGTCTCCTCATCATTCTCATGCACCGTCTCCTGACCATTCTCCGACACCGTCTCCTCATCATTCTCATGCACCGTCTCCTCATCATTCTCCTGCACCGTCTTCTGATCATTCTCCTGCACCGTCTCCTGATCATTCTCCGGCACCGTCTCCTGATCATTTTCCTTCACTGTCTCCTGATAATCATTCTCCTGCACCATCTCCTGATCCTTCTCCTGCACCGTCTCATGATGATCAACCTTCTGCACCGTCTCCTGATCAACCTCCTGCGTCATCTCCTCGATCTCTGCCACCGCAAGCTCAACCTCCAGCACCGACTCGTCAACACCCACAACTCTTTCCTTTTCTATACATGTTCTAATTAAGACCTTCTCAGTCTATAGTAGCTATATAGTTACTACCTTTACTACTGTATCAATGTTATGACAATTAAGAATATACTAAACAAACCAGTGGATTCAATGTGTCAAGTTTTAATATACAATATTAAACCCATAGGAACAGAAACTTTAGGCCACGTAGCTAAAAGCCCATAGTGAAGTGAACAGAAACTTTAGACCACATAGCTAAAAGCCCATAGTCAAATGAACAGAAACTTTAGACCACGTAGCTAAAAGCCCATAGTGAAGTGAACAGAAACTTTAGGCCACATAGCTAAAAGCCCATAGTCAAATGAACAGAAACTTTAGATCACGTAGCTAAAAGCCCATAGTGAAGTGAACAGAAACTTAAGGCCACATAGCTAAAAGCCCATAGTCAAATGAACAGAAACTTTAAGCCTAAAAGCCCATAGTGAAGTGAACAGAAACTTTAGGCCACGTAGCTAAAAGCCCATAGTGAAGTGAACAGAAACTTTAGGCCACGTAGCTAAAAGCCCATAGTCACGCCAACCCTCTCGCTACATCAAACTGTCTCTCTAAAAATCACGACACTGCATACCTCCTCCGACGCTATCCTCCGCTCCTCTTCCTACGTCGAACTCCACCATGGGAAAAGGCGGCGCGCTTAGCGATGGAGTCATCAAGAAGATCCTCCTCTCCTACACCTATGTTGCGATCTGGATCTTCCTCAGCTTCACCGTCATCGTGTACAACAAGTACATCCTCGACAAGAAGATGTACAATTGGCCTTTTCCGATCACACTCACCATGATCCACATGGCCTTCTGCTCCTCCCTTGCCGTTCTTTTAATCAAAGTATTCAAGGTCGTCGAGCCAGTTTCAATGTCCCGAGAGACATATCTCAGATCTGTCGTTCCGATCGGCGCGTTGTACTCACTCTCCCTCTGGCTCTCCAATTCCGCCTACATCTACCTCTCCGTTTCCTTCATCCAAATGCTCAAAGCCTTAATGCCTGTCGCTGTTTACTCAATCGGAGTCCTCCTCAAGAAGGAGTCTTTCAAATCGGAGACAATGACCAACATGCTCTCGATCTCCTTTGGTGTCGCCATTGCTGCTTACGGAGAGGCTAAATTTGATACCTGGGGAGTGATCCTCCAGCTCGGTGCCGTCGCTTTCGAAGCAACGAGGTTGGTTCTCATCCAGATCTTGCTCACTTCTAAAGGAATCAACCTTAATCCAATAACTTCCCTGTACTATGTTGCTCCCTGCTGTTTGGCTTTCCTGTTCTTCCCCTGGATCTTTGTAGAACTCCCCATTCTCAGGGAAACATCAAGTTTCCACTTCGATTTCATGGTTTTCGGCACTAACTCCTTATGCGCATTCGCGTTGAACCTCGCCGTGTTCCTTCTCGTCGGGAAAACCTCGGCCCTAACCATGAATGTTGCTGGTGTGGTGAAAGACTGGCTCTTGATTGCATTCTCCTGGTCTGTGATCAAAGACACAGTCACTCCGCTCAATCTCTTTGGCTACGGGCTGGCATTCTTGGGTGTTGCGTATTACAATCACTGCAAGTTGCAGGCGTTAAAGGCCAAGGATGCTCAGAAGAAGGTTCAGCAAAGTGATGAAGAAGCTGGGAAGCTGTTGGAAGAGAGGGAAAATGCAGCTGCCGGTAAACGGAATGAAACCGAAGACTGATTTGATGATGATCGTAGGAAAAAGTTTGGGAATGTGTGAAATCCAGAATAATAAGAGCTCAAAGGGTTAGGATGATTTTGGTAGGCTTTGGATGGAATTTTCATCAGGATTTGCGCATCTTCGAATTCACTTTGCTTTTGCTTCAGCATTTTTAGGTACGATCGTCTTTGTCTGGACTATTCTCTGTTCTTTGAGTATTATTTAGTTGCTGTATTACTTTTAAGTTATGGCTAATTACGTTTACACAGTGATTCTATGGTACAAGGATTTTAGAGTTTGTGTCTTGTGATTCTTTAGTGTACCACACGGACCTTGTGTTCTATGGAATTTTGTTGTTCTTTTCATTTCTTCCTTATGAACCTATGTCGGTAACACAACAGTTGTTTAAGGAAACACAACAGTTGTTTAAGGAAACACAACAGTTGTTTAAGGAGCTTACTTTACAAGCCCTTATGATATCTCCTGTCTGGTTCGTATTAAAGCTTGGTGGTTTTAAACATGAAACTGAACGGGTTGTGTCGGAAAACATTTCAGAGCTTAAAAACATATCATAAATTCCGACTGAGATGTAGAAATTATTTATGGTCATGTAAAGTGCGAGTCTAACAAAGCTGAAACAAAATAAATATTAAAAAAGAATAATATATCCCTTATGTAGACTATGTAACATTTGGATTCCACATCTTCTTCCCCATTGGAAAAGCTATTGTATCAAAAGAGACGATTCAGAACTCTCTGGCTACTCAGGGAAAGTTAATCTTGGACATGGAATCACCACAACCGTCACGTTCAGTGGATTTTTCAAGGTTTAGAGGATTTGGAATGTACCATTGGGCGTATTTGATATATGCACACACATGTATATACCAAATAAGGTCTAAAAGACACCTCCTTGGCCATTTAAGTTCTTGGCATTGGGATTGGCAGAGACAAAGGGATTGATCCTTACCCAAAGTAACGAAAATATGGAGGCAAGAAGAACGGACCAGACAATGACGATGGTTGGTGTTCGGTTCTGTCTTCCCAATAGACCTTTTAAGAAAGGGTAGAGATGGGCAATGACCCATAACGCGAAGAAGAGCTTCCCGAACAGTGGACCCCACGATTGGTACCCGCTGTTTACAGCATAAGAGACACCGGCCACTATGCCAATAAGGTTCACAACTAGGACAGTGGTTGGTGGAATCAAAAGAGCCGTCCATTTGAAGATGTAGAGCTCTGCGAAATCCCCATCTTCGTCTGAGGCTTTGGATGTAACGGTGAAGTTGGTGTCGATACCAGCAAGAACCTTGAGTAGACCTTGGAAGACTGCAAAAAGATGAGCAGATGTGCCACCGATGACCCAAAACTGCTCGTTCCTCCACCAATCCTCAATGCTCACACCACTCCATCTCAGCTCCAGGATTCCAGTCACAGCAATTGAGATGAAGAGTAGAATGAACCAAATACTCGCATAGTTGCTTATCTGCAACATTGTTAATATAGCTTTTGATAACGAGATAATGAAGATTAAAAACAAAGCATTCACAAGATGGGGTTCAAAAAGCAAATAGGAGTTTGATTGGTTTTACGAACCTCAGGTATGATGAACCTGTCGGTAATGAGGCAAAAAGCCGGAAGGATACAATAGGCGATAAGAGGGATAGATGTAATAGGGTAGACAATGGTGTTGATGTAAGCGAGTCTTTCCAAAAGTCTCAACCTTCCGTTGTAGCCATACCAGATAGGGCAATGTCTGCTCAGAAGAATCTCGATAGATCCCAATGCCCATCGAAGAACTTGGTTCAAACGATCAGAAAGATTGATCGGTGCAGATCCCTTGAACGCAGGGCGTGGAGGATTGCAGTAGATTGATATCCAACCCCGGGCGTGCATTTTGAACCCAGTAAGAATATCTTCTGTCACAGAACCGTAGATCCAACCAATCTAACAAAAGTGCCAAATAAGATTTCATCAGAGGTAAGAAAGACAAAAAAAGTCTATGGCTTCATTTACTGACCTCTTTGCCCCATTCAGTCTTGTCCTCGTAACCACAGCTTATAACATGAATAGCCTCCTTGAGAAGAGTAGCGGGATTAGTTGTAGGTGGAATGCCGCCTTGTTCCATGAAGGTTGCCGCAATAAATACCGGTGACTGACCAAAACGCTTCTCTACCCTCTTCTGGGACATCAGAGACCTATCATCATCATAGCCTGGAAAAAAACAAAGATTGTAAGATTAGGCCATCACACAAAGAAGTGATCTTATTACACTATAAGCTCAATCAAACCTTCAAAACCCTCCTCAATGTCTTCCATATTGAAAAGTGGAGCATTGGAGTCACTTCTGTTGATGCCTCTCCCTTTTTCATAGTTATATTTCTTGCTGTTCTTTCCTTTCTTCCTTGAGCCACAACAGCTCTTCACAATAATGTTGGGTTCTAAATCTTCCTCCGTCAAAACAGGATCATACCCATAAAGAGCCTGCCTATTAAAACAACAACCAGTACCCACATATACTGGACCCTGTATACCATCCAACCCCTTCAAGTTAATCTGCCCAAAATAAGCAAATATCCAAGTCAGCCCATAGCAGATAGGAGTAAATCCAACAAACAAAAACAAAAAAGATGAACGAGCAGGAAAAAAAAATAGTAGGTGTGAAAGGGGAAGAGAAACTCACATCAAAGAAGACAATATTCCTGTTGGCATATCGATCATGCAAGTCAATACCGTCAAAACGTTGTGGGAACTGGACATAGCAGCACTTCTTTCCAATAGCAGGGTCCATCATGAAACACATGGCTTCTTTAATAGCCTTGCTGTTGTTGAAGTAATGATCACAATCCACGTTCAAAAGATATGCTCCATTGGTAAGGACAGCAGAAACACGGATCTGACAATGTAAAGAGAAGCTAAATCAGGAGAGAACTCATTTTCCTAGACAAAAGAACAAGCAGCAATGGCTATACATGGAGAAAATTTCGAAGGCATTGAACAAGAGAAGAATATAGAGGACACAATAGGACTGTGAAAGCTAACAAACCAAAGCATTCATTGCTCCAGCCTTTTTGTGGTGTTGAAATCCAGGACGCTTTTCACGAGAAACATATATGAGCCTAGGCAGCTCATTTCCATCAGTATCCAGACCCCCACTATGGCCTAAGAAGACCTGGAATTGAAACAACGATATAAGTATAAACAAAATGTCCTAAAAACTGTTGCATTTACGTTACTATCTCTGAATAACCAATGGATTGACTCACAGTACCTGAATCATTCCAGGATGATCTCTAGTGTTGTTACCAGGCCAGGGAGTACCATCCTGCATTGTCCAGCCTTCTTCAGGGATTTTCTGTGCTTTAGCAACAAGAGCATTGATCCGCACCTTAAACTCCTCATACTCTCTCTGCCAATACATGCCAAGGAAAAAGTCTGAGTCAATCTTCAGTTTTCTAATGGATTAGGAGCAGATGGACTTTTCAAATGACCTTCATTGCTCGTCGCTCTTTAACAAAAGAAGGTTGGATCTTATCCTTCAAGTAATCTATCTTCTGGGCAAAATAGAATTCAGGGGCTCTTGGTTCAATGTTGAATTTCTTGCAAAATGGTACCCATTTCTTTGCGAACTCAGCAGTTTCAGAAAGGGATTCAAACGTAAGCATAGCTGAACCATCATCTGAAACATAACAGGCTACTTTATCAACCGGGTAGTCCACAGCAAGAATAGAGAGAACTGTGTTTGCTGTTACAAGTGGAGGCTCTTTCATTGGGTCCACCGTACTAACAAACACATCAACAGGAGTTAGCTGTGATGGTTCACCATCTCGATCATATCTACAATAAGAAACCAAAATCAAACCATTATAATCAGTATGTACTACTAAGCTCTATTTTCATTAAGCCTTTCATTCGGCAAGCTACTTCACATTTTAAGTAAATCAAATACGGTATACTAAATTATAATACTTCCTGCTAATTACAACCTTTACAAAGATATTGATATGCACCATTGTCTAAAATGAAATTAAATTTACAGGGGATATTCAACTATCTAAAACTGTGGAAGATAACAGTTTAGTACAAAAGATGAGATAAAAAGTAGGAAGCAAAAACTTAGACACCAACCTTATAGCGAGACGGTCAAGATAAGTCTCCCTGTTAATGGGGTACCATTTAGGAAACTGATCAAGAAGCCAAGAAAATGCAAACCAGATCTCACAAATAACCGAGGTCAACCACAATGGATATGCATTTTTCACAGGGTGAGTTGTACGATATTGCAAGAAGAATGCCAAGATGATAAGCCGGAGAATAATCACAACCCGATAAGGTGTCAGACGAGAAGACGGGATAGGCACCACACGACTCATAGGAAGCCGCGTATCATCAGCCCTGTAAATAGGAAATCCCTTATTGAGTAGAAGGAAACATAAAATATAAAAAACAAACTCCAATTTGAATAAGTTCTACGTCTAAAAAATATAACAGAGCAAATACTTAATCATGCCTATCTATAATCACTTGAGTTGGAAAACTACAACTCCCAATGCAACGAGACGCAGCAAAGATATTTGGTCTTGCAATTCAGCTTACATTTGGAGTTCTTCTCCGTTGGACCCAGTCCCTTCAATTTCTCCTCCTTTTCCTTCCTGGTATTTACCATTCATCTGTAACATATTCTTCTCCTGCTTCAACTTCCAGCCTTCAACTCTTTCTTTCCAGTCAACATTTCCAAGCCCATAAGAGTTCAAGTCTTTCGATGGGTCCACAATTCTTACAGGGACTGCAATTTGTAGGGGGAGCTATCAGTTACGATACTCAAAAAGCTGTAAAAATGAAATGGAATCACATCTAACGTAGGCCATGTGCACAAAGAAGTATACCAGGTTGCCGTGGGTCAATATATGGAGATGAAATAGCATTCCTGTCAAGAGGCCCCAAAGGACCTGATGTAGTTCGCACAGATTGTGTATCAGGTGTGCGAATCTCCCCAGAAACCTGTGTATAGAAAAGGATCAAGAATCTACTGAAAACAGACACAGCTAACACAAAATTATTATTTCTGAATTTGGAAGATCATCTACTATCAGAAACTTTGCTGTTAAGATTGTTCACATTTAAAAATTGATGGGAAAACCAAAACAGAAATGCCCAATCAAGAGATGTCTTGAGTAATACAAATCACTCTAGTGTCCAAAGCAAAAATGTAGGTTCTACCGTATGGCCATGTGTGAGAAGAGGAATTGGTTGAGATTCATGTCTAGAGGACGAAGAGAATTCTTCACCATGCTGTTGGCGTCTAGCCTTGGTAGCTCCCTGGGTGTAATTGAACTCATTCTCGATATCATCAACATCATCCTCATCTTCATCTCCTTCAACACGAGGACTCCCTGTAACATTCAAAATTTTGATTCAACACATCAACAATGAAACAAAACAGAAAATCCATACATCGCAACTGCCACACACACAACAAAGACTACTGACCCCTGTGTCGTCGGTATCTAGTCTTGCATTGCGGGCAGCACTGAGTTCCATCTTTCCTCTCGTACTCATAGCAAGGCCTACACACAGGGAAGGCACATTCATTGCAAGCGACAAAGACATCGCCAGTTTCAGCGAGTCCAACATCATCTCCACAGATCTGACATATCTGCCCATTCATATTCTTCAAAGGTTTGGACTGCATTTTGACCAACGTTGCATCATTGTTAGTCATTGAGTATTCGAAACTACCGGAGCACAACAGTATGGATCTAAATCAAAACAATGAACACGAATTATCTCCAAATGAATGCCGATCTGAATTAAGGCGAGTCACAGTGACAATACCGGAAATTTGGCTCATGCAAAATCTAACGAGATCTGATTGAGCTAAGTGTCATTCACTCTGGACTGAGAGTCAGGGATTCAATAAAAGAAGGTGACAAGTTTTAACCATAAAAAGCAAGAATCTTAAAACTGAAATCCACCGACACGAAAAAAAAAAGATGCATTATTATCGATCCGGAAATTATAACTGATTACAAGTCTTGAGAATAGAAAAGTTTCCATTTTCAGCCACTTGGATTGACACAAACATACGTGAAACTTCATTGAAAGATCGGAATCTGAGATTCTATGATCCAATTTTGGATATGTAAGACAAAACTAAACATGTATAAATCTGGATGAGATCTAGCCATCAAAATCGTAAGCAGCCAAAACGAAAAAATAACAAAATAAAAAGTGGATAAAGAAAAGATCAAACGCACCCCGCCGTCAGATTCGTGTCGGATCCGAACGAGCTCGTTTCTCCGGTAAGATCCAGCAACCAAGCCGGCGCTGGCTTCCATCGCTGATGAGTGATGAGTGCTGAGTGATGAGAGAGATTTACAAATTCAATTGGAAATTCTTCGCCGACCAACACGGCATCTCGAAACTCCTCTCCACTAGAAAGAATGTTCACACACTCACCAGTCACCTCTCTCACTCTCTTTGGTCTCAGCTTCAAGAATCAATCTGCTTTGCTTATTTTAACGCAGTGTTTCGTTTTTTTCAATGACAAGTAGATACTTATAGTCGATACTTCACCGGAGGAGACGGTAGCCTCTGTTTAGCTAGGCTTGGCTTGACTTCCGTTATCTATCACCTTTAAAGCTGAGCCGTTGGCTTCCACAGTAGACAGGCCAGCTACCTTGTGACGTGGTAGAATCTCTTTCAAGAAAGAGACAGGACAAAGTATGGTTGTTTGCTATGTTAAAAAAAAAAAGTAGAAGCCACGTTTTTCCTGGGAACAACCTGTGTTTCTTTTTTTGTGCTATCATTTGTCGGTGAAAAAAAAAAACAAGTGTAATCAGGTTCAAATTGATAGCTTCAAAAGTTACGGGCGAATTTGCAACCACCTAAATAATATGGACCCGAATCAACTCCACAACGAAACAAGATTATAATAATGTTGGAGCATCAAACATACCCCCAAAGAGACATAAGACACTGACAATAACACAAGACAAAGGAGGAGACGTACTCTTCGGCTGAACTGAAAACCAAAACCCACACTACAAGTTACTTCATACTGGCCAAAAAACCAGTGAACTAACTCTACGGTCAAATATAAAATTTCTAGGTCCATCAATTAATGAAACTCAATGGCATTGCAAACGTGGATTTTGAATCCGTGATACTATTTCGAACAGATGGTTAAAGAAAAAAATAGCACCATAAATGATCACTTTGCTCGTTGTATTACACACAGCTTGTAGTAGAGAAGGTAATGTACAGAAAGGCTATGAGATATTCAACTCAATGACAAAAGACTGATAATTTATTTTCATGATTTCAAAATCTAATCCCAAAAACCTTTAAATTTCATTTAATTCAACTTTAAACTTTTTTTGTACAAGAAAAAACTACTAATCTTGATCAACAACCAATTAGACAATTGATATTTTCTTCTTTTTTATTTTTCTTAATTATTTTTTTTTGATGAATAAGGAATTGATGAGTTTTTTTTTTTCTGTAAATATTGTGTTGTTTTTCTATCACTTTTATTTAATAGAGTTTAACTCACTTTTATAAGAAGGAAAACTCTCTCCACTCTCTCTATTTAAAATTGTGATGGTTAATTATTGTAAATAACTACTTCATAATCACTCTAATTAAATGTCATTAAATCTTTTTATATATATAAATCATTTTTTATTATTTTGTAGTTAATAAATATTCTTTTATTAACTATTAATGCAATATATATATAACATTAGAAAAAATTATTTTTATTAAATATGATAAACAACCGAAAAAGGTTATCAATACACCTAAATATTAATATCATTAAACGAAACCAATTCATCACGATATTATCTTTTATATAAAAATTAGAGTAATACCCTAAAATAGCATTTTTTAAAGTAATTCTTCCAAATCTAGCATCATAAAATTAAATTCCCAAAAATAGCACAAATACTTATGTGAAAATACTTATTTATTCTCAATAAATTATACATAAACTTAAAGTATTGTATTTGGGTTCATTATTTCCAATTTAGGGTTTAATTTTTTATATTAAAATATAGTTTTAATGCATTTTAATCTTAAATTTGTGCTATTATTGGAAATTTAAACTAATGATGCTATTTTTGGAACAAAAACTTAAAAATGTGTTATTTTAGACATTTGCCCTAAAAATTATAACATTAATATTAACTTAATCATTATAATTAAATCTAAAAACACATAGATCATATATAATAATATAAATATTCTTACAAAAACTACGATCTATGTAGCATTACTCATGTATGGTCGATATATATGCTTGGCCAAGATGGGAGATTAACAGCATGATTGGGTCTTGTAGGCTGCACGGGAATTGAAAATGGGAGCAAAAGTGGATGAGCTTGCAATGGAGATGAAACCAGATTTATCTGGTTCTTACGTTCAGATGTGTAACATTTATGCAGACAAAGGACAGTGGGAAAAAACTGCAGAAAATTAGGAAAGCGATGAGGAAGAAAGGTGGGAGGTCGATGCCTCCGTGGATTGCTAAGATACTTATTCTAATATTATTTGATTTTAGCCTTAATTTTATTATCTTTAATGGATACGTTTTTTTAATAGTTTTATACCAAAAATAAATATATATCCGATGTTTAGTTAAATATGCAAAAACAGAATAAAAACAATTGGACGAATATATATTTGAAAATAGTCTTCAAGTATTAAAATATATTTGCCTAAGTTCTAACTCGTTCGAAGTCAAATTAAAACTTGATTAATTACAATTTGATGGTTTATGGGCCATTTCAAGTTTGGAACCTTTATTTGTTTTTGTGTTTCACAAACCCAAAACAGAATATAATGTCTTCTATTTCTGGTTTTTGAAGATTAACCTAAAATCACACGTCACGAAAATAAAGAAAGAGAAAATATAAATTTCTTAACGCGTAGTTTGCCTTCCAGTTTTCAATTACCGAAGCCCTAATTTCTAATATCTCCTCCGATATTTCGATCACGATCTCTGAGAAATCGAGAAGTAAGAATTTTAACAACTTCCGGCGATCATTCCAGAAGTGATCTCTTCTGTTTTTTTGATGTTGTTGTTCATCTCTTTATCTCGAAAAAATTGGATCGAGATTCTTCGCTGGTTTATTGATTTTACGGTTTCTTTTGTCGTTTGGAAGTTGTTTTGGCTTCTATTCGACAGATTATTTTGCTATCTGAAATAATTTATTGGGAACTGAGTTTGGATAAATCTTGCTTCGTTTGTGTTTCCTGTGAGTAACCGCGATTGTGTTGGTTCTTTATGTTTACGAATATCTATGCTGATTCGATTTTTGCGGCTTCGATTTTTATTCCTGTTTATCTGGATTAGTACATTAAGCGATAGGTTTTTAGCGAAGTTTATTTGAATTCTTTGGTTATCGAGTTTTCTGTGGAACGGTAACTGTTAGCATTGTAATGTTTTCTTTCTTTCGAAAGAATGCATGATCATCTGCTTTGGGTATACGCCAGACTGCCAGTCTTTTGAAAGTAGCCTCATGTATAGAGATTTTTCTTTTGCAGGTATTAAGTTGATTGAGTGTTCATCATGAGATTCAGAAAAGGAAGTAGAGTTGAGGTATTTAGCAACAGAGAGGCGCCTTATGGTGCATGGCGATGTGCTGAGATTATCTCAGGTAATGGACATACTTACAATGTTAGATGTTTTTCTTTCCAATTTGCACACGAGGAGGAAGTAATGGAGAGAGTTCCAAGGAAGATGATTAGGCCGTGTCCTCCACAAGTGGATGTAGAGGGATGGGAGACTGGTGAACTGGTGGAAGTTTTTGATAATTTTTCCTGGAAAGCTGCCACAGTTCGACAGGTATTGTGCGGAAAGTACTATGTGGTTCGGTTACTTGGCACTCCAGCAGAATTTACATTTCAGAAAGTAAACCTCAGGGTTCGACAGTCATGGCAAGATGAGAGATGGGTTGCAATTGGAAAGGTAATTTCGTTTAATGTTATGTCCTAACTTTTTAAGCTAATATACTCTTGTTAAGGTCCTTTTCATTTTCTGCATTAAGATTTCCTGCTTAGTCATTAGAATTTATACACATCCTCCTACTTCCACTTTTAAGAATTTCTGGGTCTCGTTGGAGTGGCAATATGCATAGTGTGTTTTGGTATTGTTTGTTTGAAATTTTCTTTAACTAATGTACTAATGAGCATACACATTGACCAACTTTCTTGTAATCATTTTCTCAGATATCTGGTTCTATGAAGTCATCCACACTGACTGGATCAGACGTACATCAGAAGCTACAGCCCCATATGAACAGCATACTTCTCCACGAGCCTAGTTTTGTCTCCGCTAGAATGTTAAAGAGGCAATCATCTTACAATTGGTCTGAATGTGCTGAATCATGCACACGAAACCCTAAGAAGATAAGATCACTGGAAAAAGTGGGACAGCAGCACCAATTTCCTGCCTCCTCAATGCAAAACATAGAAGCTATTGCTTGCCAGCCTGAAATTAGGGGTGGTAAATCTCATGTGCTAGCTTCCTTTAATAATCACAAAACCGATTGCTGTCAAATGTTCAGGGTAAGATCAAAAGGGTTTAGTGAGAGTGTTCGTGCAGGAAGCATAGTTGCTGCTGATGGTTATGATAGTGATGCATGTTCAGTTGGTAGTTGCAGCGCTACTAGTTATGATGAGAGTAACATGCCACCTTGTATGCTAGATGGCTCTAGTCAACTGGCAGACTCATGCAGCAGCGATGCTGAATCTTCTTGTGGCCTCAGGGAAGAAGCAAGGCAGATACATTCATTAGCAGGTGATGGAGCGAGAAGATCATGTAGGTCTGAACTATTTACTTACCGCAGTACTTTGGGAGAGTTATTTGCTTCTGGTCCCCTAAGTTGGGAACAAGAAGCATCATTAAGTGATCTTCGTCGCTCTCTCAATATATCAGATGATGAACATTTGATTGAGGTAAAAAAATTAATATCTTCTGGTACCCGCAGTCAATTTTGTTAGTGTCAATCAGAATTCATTCTTTTCTTTGGTTCTTATGGTCAAGTGATCTACTTGTCTTGGCCATGCTTCCTGCAATGTGGAATCAACTGTCATATATTGTTCTTTTCCAGTGTATAGACAGTAGAATACAAGTATGTACTGAAACTCTGATTAGAATGATAATTTCCGATGTTCATTATAGTGTTCTTTTCTATTAATTTGTCAGATTTCCTTAGCTTCCTTTATTATATTTCCTAGAGAAAGTTGAAGCAAAATTAATGTATCCATTTCTCTGAGATGTCTTTTTATATGCTGCTGTCTTTTATTCATAAGTTCTGTGATATCAGTTTTGTAGTGTGATTTTATATTCTTAGTTTGGTGGCTTTTGCCGGAGAAAACTTACTGCACAGTGTGTTGATGTACCTGACTCCATCTTGTCACTTATGATAAGCTGGTTCATTCGCATTTTTGTCGTCCGTAACAGTAATATGTGGATTTTGTTGTGCAAATATGGCATGTGAAGCCTGAATGTCTGATCTATTAAGTGGTCTTACTTGTAGCTCTATGAAGTGTGCTGCATAACGGTGTGAGTTTCCTAGTCATCCCTCACTCCTCTGGACATTATTGATTTCCCCCTGCATTTTTCAGGAACATTTTCGCCTTGAACGGGGCATGCAGACCTTTTGCTTCTAGAGGTCTAAATTTAATGCTGGGATTTACAACTTCTTCCTAGGCCATCTGAATGGTGCATTACCATACCTGCTATCCCTCCCAATATAACTGACATTTATGCCGCGTTTAGATTGTCGCTATCTTGATATTGCGGCTTGTTTCAGGTGTCCTGGAGTCAGCTTTGTCCACAGGGCTTGAAAGCTGTGTTTTGAGCAGGTTTCCTTAGATATATTTACAATCTGGGTGGATAAATTTGCTGATAATATGTAGTGATCTAGTCATTTCTGCTTGCACTTTTTAGTTCACTTGTTATTATCTCACAGTGCTTTTTCTGGGAACTGCATGATGTAGATGCTACCATGTATAACTATTACTAGCTTTCAAGCAATTCTGCTTTATTTAGATGTAGAACACGTTGCTGTTTTTAGTTGCATTAGGTTTTTTTTGGGTGTTATTCCCAAAGGCATAGTCCATTGACGACCATTGTTTCTAGAAATAAGCGTTGTGGCCTGGTGAGAGGTAAGTGTGAAATGGCATGATAGGGTTAATGTGTGTCCATATCTGGAAGAATCTATTTGTTTGTGAATCGATGTTGATTCCGTTTTCTGATTTGTTCTCATGGCTTGCTTTCTCATGGAGTCGATCGAGATTACTGTGGATCCTGAAAGGAAAGACGTGATTGCTTTCTTACTTAGTTTCCAATGTGCGCTGTCGAAATTCTCCAAAGTTCACTCTTCAGAATTTCTCCAGCAAAGCCTAGTTGTTTACATGACAGTATGAAACTCCAAAAAACTCACTAATTTTTACTAAGGTATGATATTTTGCAAAATCTGCTGTGCTTGCCCACACAAAAAAAAAACTTCAGACTTTAATATCTTGTCCTGAACTAGTTTTTCTATGCATATAGGCTTTAGCCTTCAAGTAGGCTTTCTTTTGCTTTGTTTGTATCGATGATTTAATGTTAAAAAGTGTAGCCATGCATAATGAATGAACATGCCTTCTTTTTTTTGTTCGAAATATGTTCATAGTCGAGAGACCGTTCTTTAGAATAATCCATGTAACAATTATGCGGATGATTCTTTGTATTAGAAATTATAGAAATGAAAACAGTTGACTTTTGAGAAACAGTTATTATTGGAAAAGGAACCAAATATTATATACCTACATGGTTGAATTTTTAGAGTGCTGAAAATTTTGCAGTTTTTGTTTATATCATTAGATTAAAAATAAAAATCCATACTGAACCAATCCTTTATTAATAATAAATATCACTTGGTAGATTTTTTATTAAGAACGTGGAATCATAACAACCGTATATTTCTTTTGCATAAAAGTTAAACCCCAACTGAGAAAAATGAAAATCATTGAGAACAAACCTGAGTTACATCGTCATTTTTATTCAAGCCATCTTACGCAGTAAATGTAACCAGCAACATATCTAGTTAGGAAAACAGTCACAGGCTTATGCTTTTAAAGTAGTAAATAGGCTATATTGTGTTCGGAAAGTGAATACCAAATATATCAATGTAATGCGTTTGGAGATTTATGCAGAGAAACAGCGTTGAGAACAGAAATAAAATGCTTAAGGGATCGTGCGCTGGTATAGTGGCAGAGCTCCCAAGGCCTCTCGTTCCTTTCTTTCCCTCTCAACCTGCAAAGCACAACATAAATGCAGTTTGTTCAGACGGTGTGCTTTTATGAATGCGTATGTGCTTTTATGTCAACGAGCATGTGTCAATGCAGACTAAAAGAAGGAGGAGGAATAGAATGCTTTTATAACACTACATTGCAGTTTGATTCTTCCTACCCCAGAGGCAGTAAGGATTTTTAGATGATTTCATCAAAAGAGACTTACAAGAGCCAGCATCTCCTGAAGATATCCACGAAATGGGGTCTGCACCGCCTGTATATGAACTTACATCATCAAATAAGAGAGTTACAGAATCCAAAAGATTGCCTAACAGAACCCATAGCATTGTGTAAAGCAATGGAGTAGTATACACAGTAACGCAAGAGACAAGCATCAGTTTATATGCACCTGAACTCGACTATCACAAGAACACCAGAGTAACTATTCAGAATGTAAGGTAATTTCCTCGGATGAAGAAGTTTCTAACAATTTTATTTTTTCTGTTTGAACCTAAGTTTGGAATCTCTCCTTCAATTTCAGAAGATGAAACTGAATCTAAAATTCATTGTGGGGATTGAAGCTTAAAAACAATAATATAACATTCAATCAACGTTTCTGCTCAATTTCATCGGTTACGCAACATTCTCCATGTCTTAGATCGCTTCAACAACATAAATTTAACCGAAATCACCGAACAAATAAATACAAGAATCAGAATATGATGAATACCTGAAGATCCTTGGGGAGGTACTCGTGCTTCATAGAGAGGTCCATGGCACGTTTGAGACGCTGGTTACGAGCGTCGACGACCTCCCTGGGCAATCTGTTCATGGCCTCTTTTATGTCCATACTGTAATACTGATCGTATAAATCATCGTACCTCAGACCTGATCATTCGAACCAAAAACAAAGGCAAAAGCAGAAACAAGGAGCAAATTTAGAACATTCAAATAGATTCACTCCTGAACAGATACATAGCCTCATACCAATCAGGATTGAAAAATGGGGTTTCCGAGGGAGAGAGAGATCTGACCGTATCTGCGAAGGCGAGTCGATATGGCTTTCATATGCATACGAGCAAGAAAGTTCTTCTTAGGATCGATGAACGATTGCAGAAACTTCGACATTTTTCTCACTCTCTTTCGCTCTTGCACTCTCTAAAACCGATTGCGCAAAAGCTTTCTCTTGTGCCAACGAGAGCAAGCTGCTATTTCATCTGGATTTTCAACTCAGACAGAGAAGAAGTGAGGGCGAATTTACAACTATATTCAAAACGACGTCGTGAAAAATAGGCGTATTATTGGGCCTTGAGTGGGCCAACAACGCTTTTTAAAGTGGGTCATTTCTGTAGTCAGACAATTGATGTTGGGTCACATATTAATTCGTTCATACCCAATAAAATCTAATTTTGGAAGCAGATTTAACCTTAAGACATGAAGAGATCAAAGCTTTGTTTCATGATGAGAGACCAGTGGAGAAACAACCGAAATCTGTTTCTGGTACAAGAGAGATTAAACCATTGATGAAGCATAGTAGTGAGCCTGTGATGAGTCACCACCGTTCAAAGGAAGCAATGCCTCTCGTTCGAGCTGTCTCTCAGAGACGGAAACTCAGTAATTTCAAGAACTCACTGTTTGGTATAATGTCGGCTGCAAACACTGGTAAAAAAAGGGTCTTTTGCTCTTTCCATCATTCACTTGGATTACGATTATTTATGGGGAAAAAGAGCTTCGTTATAGAAATGAAGAATCCAGGAAATATAATGAAATAAAAAGAGTATTGTTTTTGATAGATCAGGTGATGCTACAAGAAGTCCAAGAAGAGAAGGAGGAGTAGGTGTGATTTATCAAGCACGAGTGGCCATAAGTTCTGAGGCTTCCTCCACAAGTAAAGTAGTAAAGCTACCAAATATTCTTGAGGAGTTAATCGAAATAGGTGAGAAGAAACTGGGATTTGTAGCCACAAAAATTCATGAAATGCAACACGCTTACTTGTAGATCTACACAGCACTGTTACATCACCTACAATTAACATTCGACTGCATAAATGTAACTATTAAGTGAAAATGGTTTTTTCAATGACCCTGCTTTTATTTCTAACAAACAAAACAAATAACAAACTTCCTCTTTTAGCCAGCCTTAAAGGCATGTTTTAGTTGTTGTTGTTGTTGTCGTGTTATGAATAAAAGATAGAAAGCAAACAGATTTTCCCTCTCCCCCATCTTCTACTTCTTCTATTACCTCTAAAAATCTTCTTTCTTCTTCTTACCCATTGAAGCAGATCTTCACAAGCTTTTTTTGGTTTTGACAAGACTTAGGAGTGTCCACTGTTTTCCGGATATACCTGAGAGTAATCAAATAGAATGTAAAAGGTGCAAACCAAATGGGATGATTTCAAGATTGAGTTTTGAGTTATTATATATTTACCATCTGGGATCTGTCTTCTTTGACACTAATGGTTCTATACTTGAGTTCACCTCTACTTGTAGTTATCTCATCCAAAATCTCTGCATCGTAAAATTCATCTTCACTGATCTCAACAAGAATACTATGCGCCTCTCTTCGTTCCCCCTGCTCTCATAAAAAAAGACAATTTATGGATCCACATCAAACGTTTTTGTACACATGAATTTGACTGAAGATAAACCCGAATTCAAGTATCATTACATTGAAACCAAAGCTGGAGTTTCGCTGCGGTGTACCAACCATCTCTTCATACTCTGAAGAATCTAAAACTTGGAGATGAGATGGATCAAATAGTTTCGGGAGGATGTATTGTCTTATAGCAATGAGGATGAAAAATGGCAATGGGAAAAATATTCCTCCTACTGGTATCCATGTCACTCCATAACAAATCAGAAAATATAGAAGTTGGAACAGTGTAAACATTACAATCGACTTGTATGGTACTATCTCCATAAATGATGCATGTACACCTTCAAGGACTCTGTTCACACCAACAACAAAAAAACAGATGATCAGAATTATTATAGAATTTTAAGTATGAGTTTGATGTATAAGAAGATGTAAAAGTAAAAGTCTCATCACTTGAATCGACGACAAGGAGTGATAAATAGTAACAAAAGTCTTTCCCAGAATTGATTCCCAGGGAGACTATCAACAGCCATGTAAGTGAAGTAACCCCATAGAACTGAAGTTGGTATCATTCTGAGAACTGGTACTGCTAATATCAATAATCCAACAAGGATCGATTGCAAGAGATTGCTCACTCTCTGCTCGTTTACTCTGACAGGTAAATGGTCTTCAATATGTACTTCTGGATCGAATTTCTTCCCCTTTGTGTCTCCTTCTCCACCATCTGCTTTCATCACTGCTTCTTTCAAGTTTTCTAACTCTTTCACCACTGAAGTAGCCTGACAAGATTCAATTTCATAAGACTGATAAGAAATTAACTTCTTGGTAGAAAAAGAGTAAGAGAGGAGCAAATAAGTGAGAAAGATATATGATTATATGCCTTAGGGGATGCTTCCATTTCTATAAACACATCTTGCATCCTCCCATAGATTTCTGAGTTGCTTGCTTTTGCCTTCATGCACTCTTTTGCCTTTTAGACCATTTTCTTTCGCATTTGCTGTAATTTATTCTCATACATTTCAGACCAAGTGAAAAGGAGGAAATTTAGAAATATCAATGGGGATGTTCTTTTCCTAACCTGCCTCTTAAGAACCACAAGACTCTTTGTGTGCATAGGGGATTGTGGAATGACCCCATTCGACGGAAGAAGCCCAAGCAGGCCACATATTAATGTCTACAACAACTTAGAAATGAGTTAGTATTGATTCGTTCATTCATATAAAACTAAATCAATTGAAGCCGCTAAATGATCCAGAAAGAATGTAAGAAGTTGCAAGCCATAATCATAAACATACCATGATTCCTAAAATAAAGATATCATAGTGATAAGCCGGCGGATTTTTCAGATTAAACTCTTTCTGCTGAGCCATTTGTGCAGATACACAGTGATCAAAGAAGTCTAAACCTGCAATCATAACTGCTGGTACAAATGCTGCAAGGATGTAAAGTGGAGGGACCTTTCCCATATCCTGCAAGTTTTTTTTCCAGAAGCAATGATTTCCGAACAAAGTTTCTTGTTCTATCTGTTTTGTAGAGTGAAATATTCACAAGGTAGTTAGTAGCAGTACCTTGACAACTGTCCAGTGATACAAGGACTCGGATTCCCAAGGAAGAGGAACTTCAAGCCTTCTTGGAACTCCTTCAGGAAGATTTCTGGGGGTTGTGTATGAGAATGCACTCCACAACACAAGCATGAGGAGAGTTCCATAATCACTGATAAAGATTCGCATCCACCCTGCAACAATGAAGCTTGTTATTCTCTATAAAAAAAATAACGTTTCTGTCAAGTTTTTCATCTACATATTTAGCCAACACATATTTTCACATTCTAAAGCCATATTTCCATGATCTTGCCCTTCTGCTTTTCAGAGCAGTGTAAAGAAGACCGAATGAGAAAATGACGGCGAGCAGACCATTGGTATACCGCCATTGGAACTGATACACTTCCAACCTTGGATCGTCCGATTTTGGGACAAGAAACTCGCCAACAAGTCCCTGCCTTAGGAAACAAACACATTGTAAGTTGGTTAAAATGTTTTAATGAATCTTTGTATGACTTGTAACATGGAATCACCGATGAGAACCTTAACAGCCTCTTGGATAAAAAGAACGGTTATTAGCATTCCAAAGAGTTCTCCTGCAATTCTAGTAAACCTAGAAATGATGTTGCATGCGTTTAACATTGCAAGAAGAATAAGCAAAACTGCTGTCCAGACACAGACCCTGTTAAGAAGAAACAAGGAAATTCTCCAATACGAATAAAAGATGAATTAACACACAAACAAAAAATTCAGATAACAGAATTTAGAAATGTGGCAGTTCACACACCATCCTGCCCAAGCTAAGTAGAGTTTCTGACCCAATTCGGGCCTGCTTTTGCTGAAGCTGTGAAGATATGTATACATTATAATTGTGGGTTCCGCAACCCCTACTATCAACAAAGGTTGTCCACCAAAAATTGAATGGATAATTCCACAAATAGCTGTGGAAGCTAATGATTCCGCTATGCCGAGACTTCGATCTGAAGTGAGAGAATGAAGAACTTTCAGAAGAAAACAAAATCTCAAGGAGCAAATATTTTGATAGAAACTTTGGGATAGTTCACCTGTCTCTCTGCTTAATTGCTCACCGAATGCAATCACAGGTAGTGCAGAGGCAATGAAAATATACAGAGTTGGAGCCAGTATCCTTAAATTGATAGTTACAAAACCAATAGGTCATGTTTTTGAGGACCAAAATTTATACTTGGACACTAAGTTTATCAATATACCTAACACCAGAATTAAACGCAGCAAGCCAGTCTTGTTTGTAGCAGATTCTTCTTCCTTTGAAATCGTTAATAACTCCACCAAATGGGGTTTCTACTCCTTTCATAGCTGACCTACCTTGAGGAAACTAAAAATAACGCAAATACAAAGCTATGTGTTCGATGATGAAAGAAGAGCTGGAAAAAACGAAGGAAAACTTTCTCCAAACTACACCTTCCGTCAACCAAACAATTTATTGTATCTTACAATGACAAGATGGAATATAGTGAAGCCTTCAATTGCAAAATGAAGAGAATTGTAAAATCCTCGCTGTTTTCTCCAATTACGTCATGGGTACATAAATGTATGCTCCAATACGTACGTACACACACATACAAAGAGCGCATGAACAAAGAAAATAAAATCGCACCTGGTGGAGAAGAAGAAAGCGAAAGACGGTCCTAACCGTCGGAGGAGAAAATCCACCAACGTGAGAGATCCTATGGCCGATAAACTCTGTTATCGGTTCTCTCTCTTAGTGTAATTAGAGAGAAAGAGAAAGAATCCGCAACATCCCCCGAAAATAGCTGCTCTTCACGTTAACACTTATTTTAAACATTTTTTTTGCCACCAAACACATTTGTTTTTTATACATAAATTTTGCTTACCATATTATTACTAATTAATGTTATTAGTAAAAATTCCAATTTAGATTTTAACAAAAATATTCAGAAGTAAACGGTACATCTTTCAATAGATTTAGAAGGTAAAGTCATCCACAAATGAATGATAAATTAACCACAAATTTATTTTGAAATTTGAAGGATATAACAGTTGTGGATTTTGAACGTAGCTTTGAAGCTTGGGAAGCAAGCAAGCAGAAAGTGATCAAATCCTAAATTAAACGCCGGGAATGGGAAAACAGGAGGTGAAGGATTCGACTCTGTCCTTAAGACTTTGCACTCTCGCTCTCAATGGGAACTCAGGAGAAGTAACAAACTTGGTGAAATCTTGAAGCTTTGATCCGGAAACCATCTTCTTGGCTTCAATTGTTATCTCTACACCTTCCTTTATGAAATCTGCAACCGCCACAAAGTCTTTTTCAGACAGTCCTCTTGTCGTCATCGCAGGAGTTCCTATCCTTATTCCTCCTGGAACCAACGCACTTTTATCACCTGTTTCAACAATAAATATGGTCTCAGAACACACAACTCTAGGGCAATTAAACACACATGCATGGAGTGGTTTTCTTATACATAACAATCAAGTATTTAACATGTGGTGTTGCACAAATTCTGCTTTCCCTCAAGGTTCAGCTTCTCGTTTTAACTTTGAAAGATCCAATTTTGTTTCTTGAAATAGTATCCTAAAAGGGCTTCTCTTGCAATTGCCTAACATATTTCCAAATGGGAGTAAAAAAAACTGAGAATGGGGAAAGAAATTCACCAGGGACAGAGTTCTTGTTGAGCGTAATAGATGCCATGTCTAAGATTTTCTCAACCCGAGCACCATCCATGCCCTAATCACAACAACAACAAAAATATCAATTGATGCTGCAGCATGATAAAGTGATTCTCTAGTTTTAAGGAAAAATTCATTGCTGGGGCCATTATTAGAGTTTGTATGAATTTACCAGTGGTCTAAGATCCACAAGAACCAGGTGGTTATCGCTGCCACCAGAAACTAGCTTAAACCCGAGTTCAACTAATCGGTTAGCTAGAGCCCTACAGTTAGACACAACCTAGACAAGCAAAACAATATTGTTATAAGTCAATTTACAATCTTTGCGGTGCAGAAGAAATCAAGCAAAAAGGTGGCTACTCTTTTCTGGTAAGCCTTGAATTCTGGTGATTGTGCATGTTTCAAGCATACTGCTAATCCTCCAATTGTGTGGTTATGAGGGCCACCCTAGAATTATACAACATGGACAAAAAAAATTAATCATATCGATAGATAAATTGTCTAAGAGAGCTAGAAAGAACCGTGAATGTATCAACCTGCAAACCCGGAAAGACAGCATTGTTTATTGCAGATTCAAGTTCAACCCCATTAACTGGATTCTTTCTGAAGAAGATCATGCCACCTCTCGGACCTCTCAAAGACTGAGAAGGAAAGATACAATAAACTATCAGATTCTGAGTTACTCTAGAACTCTTTTGTTCTAAATTCGACTGGAAATTACGTTTCAGATTCCGGAGCATACATACCTTGTGAGTGGTAGTTGTAACAATATCACAATACTCAAAAGGGTCGGCCACCACAGAAGCAGCCACAAGCCCACTAATATGAGCCATATCCATCATCAGAAAAGCACCAACTGAGTCTGCGATCTTTAAAATTCAAACATGTTGTGAGGAAAATGAAATATCAGATGCTACTGAAAGCCAAAACTACACAGACAGCATATAATCATGGATCAGGTTGGTTTTACCTTCCTCATGCGAGGATAGTCAAAATCTCGACTGTACGCGCTAGCTCCTGCAATTATAAGCTTTGGTCGGAAGAGTGTAGCAGTTTTCTCAAGCATATCGTAGTCCACAATGCCTGCTCAAACATTTAGACATCAGGAAATAGCCTCATACAAAAGTAGTGACAGAGACTGTCGTAAGAAATGCACCACCTGTTGATTCATCAAGTCGATAAGGCATGGATTCAAAATATATAGAAGTCCCAGATACACGCCTTTTGGGGGTCATGAACCCATGTGAGAGATGACCACCATGAGGTAAATCCAAACCCTAAATGCATCAAACAAGCCATTAATATTCAATATCTCCAACACATCAAAAAAAGAAAAAAAAACTGAGGTGAAGAGTGAAAAAGATCTTAACCATGATGCGATCATGAGGGCTAAGTATGGCGGTGTACACAGCAAAGTTTGCAGGTGAACCAGATAAGGGCTGAACATTAACCCCCCATTTCGTAGAATCTAAGCGGAAGGCTGCTAAAGCCCGGTTCTGGCAAAGTGTCTCCAACTCATCGATGTACTCATTGCCACCATAATACCTGTAACATGGGCAACATAAAGACTGTAAAACCTAGCAGATGAGTAACACAAAAAAGAATTAAAAGGGTCACAAAAATCATTCTTATATACTTCATTACCTTTTACCAGGCAGACCCTCAGAATACTTGTTGGTAAGGCATGATCCAACAGCCTCCATAACTGCTCGTGACGTGAAATTCTCAGACGCGATAAGCTCCAAGCTCCTGAATTGTCTATCTTTCTCCTTTGTGACGATATTTTGCACCTCTGGATCGACTTCACCAAGCCCATAGTCCTCAAAAGGAATTTCGTTGCCTGAATATCAGTTATAATTAAAAGAAGAAAACCCCCAAAATTACGAATGGGCTAAGTGTGATTGAAGACAATCTCCTTTAAACGAAAAAAAAAAGTACAACAATATTCTCTTACTGCTCATCTCGACATTAGGTACTGCGACTGAAGACGCTCTCCTTTCAGAGACCAAGCTTCTTTCAAGAAATGCAGAACGGTAAGGTTTTGGAAAATTGAACTTCAATTGCTGAGAAAATTTGGTAACTGGAGACGTTATTGGGGCAAATACATATCCTTGAACCCGTCCAGATTGCTGAAGTGATCCCATCGAAGTACTTCCACTACAAGCTTGCATCCTTTCTCTACTTCTAAAGTCAAATTTTCAAATGTTTAACACAATTACAGAAGGATCAGTCATTATACCTAGCAAGTGGTTAAGCAAATATCTTGACCAAAACCCTCGACTGAAACATGTGATTTCTTAAAATCAACAGTTTGTTCTATACAAAGCAAACACTCCCAAAAGTGAAAAAATATGTGTTGAAACTGCAGAATACATGAAACTAAACAAATCAGAAAGAATTATAAGGAAAAATAGCTCGTCTGATAAAAAATGCTAAACTAGAGAGTTGATTTCTAATCAATACGAATAACAGAAGAGTTTGAAAGATGAAAGAAATGTTATCAAACGAGTTCTTAACAGAAAGACTGAACAAAAACAGATATCAGCCCTTAACCCCGAAACCATATACCAAACAAACACAACGAAGAAAATTCGCACTCAATACAAATTTTAAAAGAAAAAAGTTTCCGGAAAACTAAAAACCCAGCTAGAAACACTCACCGAAACGGTAGAAAAGTTGTGAACTTGCGAGACTAGGCAAGAGTGAAGAAACAGGAGAAGGTAGACAAAGATTGGATGATATACGGTGTAGTAGAAAGGAAGCGACGTACAAATGTTTAGGGCTAACAAAAAGCTCGAGAGGCTCCAGCAACGGGACAGCCACCGAAAGCTATACTCAAAAAACGTCGTCGTACAGTTTTATGTTTGGTTTAAGCTTAACCGGTTCTGCTTGCTAAGCAATTTGTATACATCGAAATTTCATTGGTTTAGTTGGGCGTTTGTGTACCTCAAGAATTTTTTCTTCATCTCCTTATTACTGAAAAAAACCAGAATTCAAACAACCTCCATGATAGGAAACAAAGAACAGAGCACACAAAAGAACCAACAAAAAAGACACAATTACAATACACGGAGGTAGTAGAGATCAACTGTAAATTGATTTGATTTGTAGTTCTTCTAAACTAGAAACATAACGATGTCGAGAAACAGATTAAATGAATGAAATTTTCAATTTCAATAATGAACCACCAACAACAAATCATATACAAACTCTTTTCTTTGGATTATATGAGAAACCAAAGAGGATACAAACATGAAGATGTTCCCAAAAGTGACTTATTCGAAAGTTTTAAAAACAATGCAAAAAATTAGGGATCCAAAGGAGGTTCTCAGTTCTCACAAAGGTTTGCTTCTAGATTTCAGTATCCATATATGAAGGAAGTCAAGAAGCCATGTTCTTTCCAGAATTGCAAATAACCACAATAGTTTCAGACTGGTTATATCTCTACTTGGTCGGCCATGTGGCTTGTGCAGACATAATGATTCCCACGATTACTCCAAACAACCCGAGAGCACTCCCAAAGATCTCAATCACAAGAATCTTCACAAAGAGTGTAGAGTTCTGGGCATCAGACAGTGCACAACTACTTCCAATGATTCCTACACATAACCTGCACGAGAAATCTGGACCTTGGTAACAAATCTGAAAGTGGAATCCAAAACACAAAACTGCAAAGAAGGAAGAAAGGGGAAGAGAATGAAGATACAGACCCGCATACAAGGTTGGCAAATCCAACTATGATTCCAGATGCAAAGATTGCATATCCAGCTCTAAGAGACTCTGCATCATACATCTTTGAAGATGGGACACTCTCCAACTTTGTTTGCAGTATGATTGCAACAATAACGCCATATATAGCCACAGCTTCACAAAAGATTACACTGGGACACAAAAAAAAGGAGAACAAGAAATGTTTCGTCATTGCATAGTTCTAGCATTTAAGTCTATGCCTAAAGCTCTGTAACAACAAATCAAATTGCAAACACGACAATTCCCAGATTGTCATTCCTTACTACTGCGGTTTAGAGCCAAACTCTCGGCACAACATTATTTAGAAATGGGTTGAGGTAATGACATAATGAGCGGGTCCAGGAATCAAGGAGCAAGATTAAAATCAGCCTTTTTATCTTCATCCCCTAGCCTAATCTGACATTTAGCTATCTCGATAATAAATATATCGATGCTGAAATATGTGGAAAAACACAAGACACTTCTTAATAATTGCATAGAATCCCCAAAGCCAGAGTCTTCACCATCCATTGTATTTCAATCACACGTGAATTTTACTAGCCCTGCAATCCACCCGATTTCTTAGGTTTCTAATTATCTAACTCCTGGATTACAGAAATACTTTCTCTTTTAATCATTCTACTCTTGCAGAAACGTGGCATTGAAATATCCAGAAAAAAATATGAACTAGGTGCTTAACGATGGATTCTCGTTGGTAGAAATTGAATCTAAACATCTCGCTAAAATTGGCCAATCAATGGATTTCAGAAAGATGAAACCAGAGAACCTTTCAATTGAAACTCAGTTGATCCGCAAAAGAAATAATACAGCACCAAAAGGAGCACAAAAGTGAACATGTAAGATACCTGATGAGATTCTTTGAAGTTATACGAGGCGCTTCAATGGCCGCACCGATCAAACTACTTCCCGTGATATAAATTCCCCTTAACCAAACAAGCAAAAAAATTGATGAAACACGATGCTATCAAGCTCATGCGCTATAGGAAGAAAAGAGGATTGCATAGAAAATTAATATGCCAATGCTTGTATCTATGGAAAGGAGAAGAAGGTTGATTTACCAGGCGGCACCGAGGACTGAGACGCCGATCGAGATGGCGATTCCGATTGCGGAGAAAGTGTAGGGCGAGATCCTTACCAGCGCTGCACCCCACGAACTCGCATGACCAACCATTACAGACATCCTTTTCTCTCTCTCTTATATGCGACGGTCGTAAAGATACGATCTGCTTGTCTCTCTTGTTCGGAGGAGAGAAGTCATTCAGGGCCTGTGATCTGAATATATTGAGAAATTTGACAATTACGCGCTGCTTAGTGCGCGTGAGTATTATAAGAGAGACAAAACGACAGCGTTTCATTTTTGTTAGTTTGAGGCTTTGAGGTTTGGAAAAGGTTTCAAGAATGATTTTTTGTTTTCCAACTAGACTTTATTAAGAACCAATATCATTGTTTACAATCGTATTTAAAAAGGATGGGCATGAATGAAAAATGTTCCAATCATTAGTAGACGGAATAGATGTAGACGCCAATAAGTCGGCTGCTTGGTTCCCTTCCCTTGATTGAAATTCGAATTTGATCTCTTGAAATAGAGGAATCCACGAACGAATCGTCTGTATGTAGAGACATACATGTAGATTTTCCCCTTTGTTATGGAGGATATCGTTGATGGAAGCATTATCACCCTCAAATATAACAGAGCGATACCCTAGGGAGAATGCGCATTGCATAGCCCATATAAGTGCCGTCAATTCTGCTTCAATCACTATTGCGCGACCTTGAAATTTTCCGTGTCCAGCATCCATGAAGTAACCTTTATCGTTACGAATAATCCATCCCAAACCTGATGTTGCTGATTGACGATGAGCAGCATCATAATTACATTTCACCCACTGAATAGGTGGACGTCACCATAGTTGTTGTCCTGTATTATGATTTATATGGGAGCACATTTTAGTCATCTGTGTTTGTGCTTGCATCCATTCGAAGGCATCATCATATCCGAGTTGTAATAATGAGTCAACTATAGTCTCATGATTCTGAAACGTGAGCAAATTCCTTGATTTCCATAATCTCCAAAGTATGAAAAAAGGCAGGTACTTTTGTGGGTGTCCTTCCTCAATTATGTTATAACTTCCAATCAGATATCTCATATTATCATAAATATTCAAATTCTGATTGCATATAAATGAAGGAAGAATACCCAACTTCCGCCATATCATCTGTGCGTTGATGCATAGAAAAAATATATGGTTTTCTGTTTCTGCAATATCGCAACAACGATTACAAAGATCATCTGAAGAAATATGACGACGTTGGAGCTGAGATTTCACCGGTAAGGCATTAGATAACATACGCCATATAAAGTGTTTAATTCTTGGAGGAATATTAATTTTCCAGATATCTTTTGCCAGATCAGTATGGGTAGCAAGTTGTGGGCGGGCCCCTGTGGAATCATTCCGAAAAAAAGCAGTACCTTGTCGATATCCTGACTTTGCAGAGTATATACCATTCTTCGTAAATTTCCAATACCATCCGTCAAGTCCTTGCTGGTATGGGAGAAATATCTGGTATATGAGATGGTGGTCGTCTTTTTCAATCAGTTCATTGATGATATCTTCATCCCATTGACCAGTGTCCTCATTAATTAAGGTAGTCACCTTTAATAATGGATTAGTATATGGTAGCAAACGAGGAGCACGAGGTGGTATTATTGGGAGCCAGTTTGTATCTCGGAGAATAATGGATTTCCCATTACCAACAATTCTGTGTAAACCTGTTTCCAATAATTGACGACCATAAAGTAACGACTGCCAACCATAGAAAGAGCGGTAACCCGGGGGTGCTGAAATGAAATCTTCATTCTTAAAATATCGGTTTTTCAATATTCTGGAAAGAAGACATTCCGGTCGACATAACACTTTCCAGCATTGATTAGCCAACAATGCTTGGTTGAAAAGCTGAAATTCTTTAAATCCCATTCCCCCATCCAGTTTAGCTGTACTGAGCTTCTTCCAAGAAACCCATGATATCTTACGCTTGTCATTGTTAACACCCCACCAAAACCGAGATAAAGCTTTATCCAACAGTCTAGTAATCTCCTTAAGTAGCTTGAAAACATTCATAGAGTAAACAGGCATAGAAAAAGCCACTGATTTGAGTAAAACCTCTTTCCCTGCTGCCGACAAAAACTGAGATTGCCATCCATTCAGTCGTTTGTTGACACGTTCTATAATATACTTGAACATTTGTCTTTTGTTCCGCTTAAATTCTTCTGGTAGGCCTAGGTATTTTCCATTGTCGCCAACTTTGTGAATACCCAATATACGATGTAATGAATCTCGAGTATGTTGAAACACTTTGCTTCCAAAAATCACCGAAGATTTGTCAACGTTAATAGTCTGACCGGATGCACACTCATATTCGTGAAAAATCTTTTTTAAAGTCATTGCATTGTTGCGGTCGGCTTTAACAAAAAAGAGGGAATCGTCGGCAAAGAATAAGTGCGAAATGGCTGGTCCAGAACGACTTATTCTCAATGGTTGAAGTAGTTTATTCTGTTCGGCATTACGAAGCATGATACTGAGTACATCAGCACACAATATGAAGAGGTAAGGAGACAATGGATCTCCTTGTCTCAAACCCCGAGTAGGAACAAATGAGCCATAGGGGCTTCCGTTAATCAGCACTGAAAAGGATGTGGTAGAGATACACTGTATAACCCAGTTAACCCATATTGGTGAAAAACCTTTCTTGTGTAAGACTTTTTGTAGAAACTCCCACTCAATGCGGTCGTATGCTTTACTCATATCTGTCTTAATACCCATATATGATTTAGAGCACCTATCCTGGACCCGAATAGCATGAAACGCTTCATGTGCAATAAGCACATTGTCGGTAATGAATCTGCCTGGAATAAATGCAGCTTGGTTCTCAGAGACTAGCCCGTTAAGTAAGGGCTTTAGACGTAGGACGAGTATTTTGGATATGATTTTGTAAATGACATTACAAAGAGATATTGGTCGAAAGTCTTTCAATGTTATCGGACATGTCATCTTGGGTATGAGGCAAATGTTTGTATGGTTGAAATCCTTAACCATCCTGCCTGACTGAAAGAATCGTTTTACTTCCACACAAACTGCATCCCCCACAATTTCCCAATGTTGTTGATAAAAGGCGGGTGAGAACCCATCTGGTCCAGGAGCTTTATCTGATCCAATAGACGCAAAAGCATGAAAAATTTCCTCATTGGTTACTGGTTTTATGAGCTCATCATTCATAGTAGTAGACACCACTGAGCTAATATCTGAAGTCACATTATCAATATTTCCTGGAGCTGATGATGAGAAGAGCGTAGAGAAATAGTTAATCGCCTATGCAGCAATAGCTTTGTTCCCAAAAATATCTGTACCTTCTTCATCTTTGATAAAAATAATATTGTTCTTATATCTTCGTATTTTTGTTATGGCATGAAAATACTTTGTATTTTTATCCCCTTCTTTCAACCAATGGTTTCTACTTTTGACCTTCCAATATTTTTCTTCGTCCTCATATGCTCGAAGTAGTTCATTCTTTAGAGGTACCACAGACGAATACTGCATCTGAGGGGACGAATTGGCTGCATCAATAGCAGTAGTAAGATCTTTTATCCGTTGATGCGAATTAACAAACGAAGTCCTCTTCCAAAAGGACATGTTTTTCCTACATGAATTTAGCTGTGTTGACAAAGCTGAATGAGTAGTATGCGGAAAGATGTTCCAAGTATCTTTGAGCATACGCCGGAAATCCTCATTTTTTGCCCACCGTGGATCATATTTAAACATCTGTTTTCCATTTTCCGATGTCCGTCTGATTTTTATAATACCGGGTCGATGATCAGATCCAACTACAGAAGCTGGATAATTAGCTTTCCATTCGCTATTAGCCAAACATCTATCTAACCAGCATTGCACTATCTGGTTATTTCTCTTACCAACTCACGTCATATTATTCCCTTGAAACGGTAAATCTGACATCTTACAACCATCTACCATTTGTTGAAAGTCAAATAATTTCCAAGCTTCGGTTATTGGTCCACCAATTTTATCATGTGTACTAAGAATTGCATTAAAATCTCCACACATAATCCATGGATTTTTCCGATTAATTGCAATTCGTTGTAATCTTTCCCAAAGATTATTCCTATTTTTCCTTATAGGATGTCCGTATACACATGATAAATAAAATTCATAACCTTGAGAACAAACTTTACAGTCTATCAATCTTTCGTCTGCGCTTACAACCGTTACAACAACAGATTTGTTCCAGAATAAAGCTAAACCGCCACCAGTTCCTTTTGGCGGCACACACATTACACATTCGTAGTTTAAAACACCAGCAACATCATGTACTACGTTATTATTATTTTTTGTTTCTACTAGGAAGAGTAGATCCGGGGAATACGTCTTCTTTATTCCCTTGAGGCGTCGAAATGCCAGGGACCCTCCCAAACCCCGACAGTTCCAAAACCCTATATTCATGGGGAATGTGGTGGGGTATGGCCCACCAAACCATCATCTGAAGAACTAACACGTGCAACATTATTAAAATCCAGGTTAGAAATTTTTTGAAGTAAATATGCCGGATCTAATATAAATTGTCATGTACCATTGATTATTATTGTCTTTTTGACAACATAATCTGAGTATTTAAATTTATATTGACTAAGGCCCATTAGATATATAACCCTATACCCAATCGATCTCCCAAAGTCAAAAGCACACTGATTCCCTAAAACGGCACCGTATAACACATTTTTTATCTCCTTATTCCAAAACCGGTTTGCGTCTAACCGACACCGGTTGAAATTAATTTGGCTGATAGAAATCTGACCTGGTTTGGGCGAACCGGTGTGAAGTGGTTTACGTCTTTTCGGTGAAGAATTTTCCACCGCCGAATCGAAGGCTAGGGATAGAGTTCGTCGGAGATTTGGGGAACTCGGCGTCTCGGTGGTTTGTGAAATCGGAGGATCACTCGACGGCGGCACCATCTGGGAATTACAAATTGCCGGAAACCCAGGAGCCCTAGAAGACTCGTCACTGAGATCTGCTCCTCCGTCATCGTCGGGTTTCAAGAATGATTATGCCCGTTAATTAGTGTTATACCATGAAAAAAAAAAATTATAAATTATATAATATTATTTATTAATAAATATAAATTAAATATTTATATAATTTTACTTTTTATTTAAAATTATTTATAATATTAATTTGTGTAGATCTAAAACAAAAAAAAAATATTTGTTGTTTACGAATTTAATAGTATTTTATTAGTTATTTTAATAAATATATTGATTTTCTAACCAATGACATATATTATAATTATTCTAGTAACTTAAGTTTATTTATATGTTTACTTAAAATTTATTGTGCTGATGACACGTCAGTTTAATATTTATGTTAATAACACATCAGATAAGATTTTTTAAAATATTTTTTGAATAATATATTAGATATTATATACTTTCTAGAATAAATGCAAAAAAAACATCATTTTCAATTTGGATATTTAAACCCAAGTTTTGTGGTTATAGTGATAACATTTTGAGTCAGTATAAGCTATAACCAAAACAAGAAATAGAAAAATATAATGTCATAATCGCTTAGAGATACCTAACAGAGTTTGGGTATCTATAAAACGTTTTAATCATTAAGTATTTTGGTTACCATATATCCCTCAACTAACGATTGAAAAACGTTTTTTAAATACGTGTTTACATTAGGCTTGTTCGTTTCGTAGCCGCAGGAACCTGCAGATGCGTCATGCGGTCAAACGTTGTTCGTTTGATCACCGCAGGTTCCTGCGGTCAAACGCTGCGGTCGACCGCAGAAAGCTGCGATCAAAATTTTTAATCGCTGCGAAATTATAGCGTTTGCGATCAAACAATTGCGATACAACATGCGGCGACAACCTGCGGCGATCAAACGAGCAACAATATTGCTGCGTCTAACCGCAGCGTCTGACCGCAAATCGCTATTGTATTATAAAGATTAAAAAAGAACAACAATCAAATCAATTGTTCAAAAAGTTATGTTATACACACATACACACGTGTTTTTATACATACTTTGAGGGGTTATCGATATAAACTTGCCAAAATAAGTTTCGAGATCAATTGATTTAAGAGATTACTAACCAAAACCGAATAAAACCGAATAAGAGCATCTTCATTCATGAAGTTTTTTTTTATTGTAAATATCATACTCTAAAAGAAATAATATTATTGTATTAAGTGAATATCTCCAATAATAGAGAAACCAATTCCAAAATTTCTCATTTGAAACAATGAAAACTACTTTTTCAACAAAAATTAAACTTAGTTTTCATTTTAACTACAGATAAGTGAAATTTGTGTATTTTCATAGTTTCATATTAACTTTCAACAATATTAATAAAAAGTCTACAATAGAGGAAAATTACAATCTTTATATATTAAGAGAAAAACTTTGAAGCTATTATGTCAAATCCACCTTTTTCTGAACATTTTTAATTTTTAAAATTTTAATTCAGTTATTATTATTTTTATTTATCAAAACAAATTTTAATTATTTAATTAATTTAATTTCCTAACTAAAAAATACATAGTAACTTTATAAATAATAGCTTTGTTTAGAATAATTTTTTATATATTTTTATTTAATTTTAGGAGAAAAATTCTACTATACAAAAAAAATTTGCGACACAACGAACAAATTTAATAACCCAATATTTTTATACGTAAATTTAATATCAAATCAAATTCTACACCTGTAAAAAAGATGTAAATGTGATTTAACCACTAAACCATCTATTTTTCGTATAAAAAATTTCTAATATATTATTTGAAAATCATTTTAATAAAATAACCTTAGCATAACATGTTATTAATAAAAATATCATGTTTACGTATCATTTTCACCGTAAGTTTCAAATAAATATATAAATAAGTTTAAATTAGTAGAATAATTACGGTATACATCATTGTTATTAATTTGGTTAAAAAATCAATATATTTTATTAAACTAACTAAAAATATTATTAAATTTTTAAAAAACAATTATTCTTATTTTTTTTAATTTACATATATATATATAAAATTTAATATTAAAAATAATTTTAAATAAGAATTAAAGTTATATAAATATTTAATTTATATTTACTAATAAATAAAATTATATATTTTACCAATATTTTTAAAGTAGATATAAATCTACTTATATTTATTTGGTCAATTTAGTGATTATCAAAAGGTTATTTTTGTCATTAAAAGCAAAAGTACTCGGAGTGCGACGTCATGTAAAAATTACAACCTTTTTTTTGCGCGACAAACTCTACGAGGGCTTTTAGGATTTTGATACGATTAAAGCTTACTATATACTTTGATTTTTTTTACATCATTTATTGCGTATCGTCTGCAATCATCTCTCGTCCACCCAAAATCACTGACGTGGAAACTACTTTGGTTATAAAAGAAATAAATCTAACTATTTTTTCTGTCAATAATTTGAAGAGGTAAATAAAACTAAAATGTCTGTAATGAGAAACACGTTTTCTTACTGAACACGAATTTTACAAAAGATTTGTCTTTTTTTTTCTGTCCTTTTTTTTCTTTCTCTTCCATAAAGTAACACATTTAATTAAAAATTAATTATATTTCGCTAGTTGCTATAATCAGAGCTGAGCTACTTCTAATGCTTTTTTTACAGAGATGCTTTCTTCTTTCTCTCGGAATTTCTCTCTCTAAAACTTGTATCATCTCTCTCTCTCTCCTCTACCGTCTTGCCTTCTTTCTCTCTCTCTTTTTTTTGGTTTGGCTTATTTCAAGTGCTAATCTCTTCAGTTTCTGGGAGAATTAGGTGGGGAGGTGAAAAGGGGAAATCATTGAATTTTTTTTTGTTTCTGCTGTGCAATAATTTTTCTCAGAGGATGCGAAGCTCTTATGTGAGATATCATTATTAGCTATTTCATGAGAATCTGACATTCTAAACATCTGTCTGTGGGGTTAGTTTTGTCGAAGAACAAAAGAGATGTCTCAGACCAACTGGGAAGCAGATAAAATGTGAGTTTTTATTTTTATGGGTTTGGATTTTTCTCACAAGTATTTTGCTGCTTAAGAAACTTGTTTATTTTTTTGCTGGGTTTTATATTCTGGCTGTGCTTGAGTGATTTGTAGGTTTTACTTGTTTGTTTCTAGGGTTCGGATTCTACAATGCATTGTCTTTTCTCTCCAGCTACAGTGTGATTCTAGGGTTTGTGTTTCTCCACAATTTTTGAAAGTCATCTAACTTTCAAAAACTAATTGCTTTTACTTGATCTAGATTCTTTCTGGGTTAACTTATTGTTACCTTTCAACTTGTCGCACCTTTTTAGCTTTCTTCTTTGACATTCTTGCTCTTTTTGCCGTTAGGGTTGTCTTAGTTTGCGGATTACTAGTTTCTATTCTCAGAAAGAATTCTTACTAGATTTTATTATTCTGAGGACTTCTAGTTTGGTAAGATTTGCATGTTTTGGCCGAAGTTTAGTTCTTTGTGTTGTAAGTCACTTTCAAGGGCCAGTTCTGGTTCTCTTGTGGTATTAGGTTTCATCTGTTGATGTGCCAAATTTACTCTTCTTTTTGGTATGGAACTGTGACATTAAGCTCCATCATGGAAGTTTCTTGATTGTAATCACAACAGCTTTGGTGTTTCTGCTAATAGCTGGATGGTTGTTTCTGTAACTTTGTTATTTGTTACGTTTGATTGTATGCTCCCCTTTGGCAAGTGCCCATGTTGAGATGTTTAAGATAAATTTTTATGCCGATCTTGATGTCCTACAATTATAGTGTGAATGTTGTTTATATTGCTGCTCTAATACATTTTTGAATGTAACAGGTTGGATGTATACATCCACGATTATCTTGTTAAAAGAGATTTAAAAGCTACTGCTCAAGCTTTCCAAGCTGAAGGAAAAGTGTCATCGGATCCAGTCGGTAAGTAGTTACAATCTTCTTACCTTTTTGACTAAGATTCTAATAAAGAATCTTCTGTTGTGCAGTTATTGTTTCTGTAGTGAGCTTCACTTTCTTTTCGCATTGTTTTGTAGCTATTGACGCACCTGGCGGATTTCTGTTTGAGTGGTGGTCTGTATTCTGGGATATATTTATTGCTAGGACCAATGAAAAGCATTCTGAGGTTGCTGCATCTTACATCGAGGTCTCTTTCTTTGTTTATCCTCACCATTAGTGATTCTTTATCCTTGCAAAGCTGCAATATTCTCATTAGATAGTGATATGAAGTTAGTTAGCCGCTTGATTACGTACAATTGAACTGTTTTCTCCCTTTTCCTTTGTGTTTGAAAGGAAGATTTATAAGTATATATAAATTGGAAATGTTTTCTGCAATTCATAGGCTTGGGATTATGGGATAATTACTAGGATGATGGATTTTCTGTTTTATTCTGGTTGAAAATTTTAAAAATACGTGTGTGTGTTATAGACTCAGATGATTAAAGCGCGAGAACAGCAATTGCAGCAATCTCAACACCCACAGGTTTCGCAGCAGCAGCAACAACAACAGCAGCAAATACAAATGCAACAGCTCTTGTTGCAACGTGCACAGCAACAGCAGCAACAGCAACAGCAGCAACAGCAACAGCATCATCAGCAGCAGCAACAGCAGCAGCAGCAGCAACAACAACAACAACATCAAAACCAACCATCTGCTCAACAGCAGCAGCAGCAACCAGCGCCTCAACACCAACAACAGCCTACCCCACAGCAGCAGCCACAGAGGAGAGATGGGTCCCATCTTGCAAATGGATCAGCAAATGGACTTGTTGGTAATAACAGGGACCCAGTTATGAGGCAGAATCCTGGGTCGGGGAGTACCTTAGCAAGTAAGGCATATGAGGAGAGGGTTAAAATGCCTACTCAGAGGGATTCCTTAGACGAGTCTACTATGAAGGTTAGTTTAGGTTAGGCAGGTGCTTTAATTTCCCATCTCGTTTTTTTGTCACATCGTAACGTCACCAAATGTTACAATTCAAAATTTCGTTGGATACAGAGATTTGGGGATAATGTTGGGCAACTGTTGGATCCAAATCATGCATCGATGATAAAATCTGCTGCAACTTCCGTACAGCCTGCAGGGTGCTGTTCTCATAATACCTTCATTGTTTTATATTCTCTCCGACCTCGCCTAGTATAAAACAAATATATTCCAACGAAAAACCATTCAAAATGTTCTAATGCCATTTGCTGCTGATCTCAGGCAAGTGCTACATAGTGCAAGTGGTGGTTTGTCTCCACAGGTTCAAGCTCGAAATCAGCAACTTCCTGGCTCTGCAGTGGTATGTAAAATTGAATCTATATTGTATCTAGTCCTTTGTAGAGCTTTACTGTCAGTTAACACTTACGGGGCTAATTGGACTTAGGATATAAAAAGTGAGATCAATCCCGTGCTCACTCCCAGAACTGCTGTTCCAGAAGGGTCATTGATTGGAATTCCTGGTAGGTTTGCTAATTTTCTTTTTCCAATCCTGAGGTTACCATTTCAATAGGTTAAGCGTGTCAAATGTAGTAAAATATTTCAACTTGCAAGAATATCTTCCCAAAAACTTTGTTATGGTTAATGCTTGTTTCTTGTTTCAGGTTCAAATCAAGGCAGCAACAACCTTACACTTAAAGGATGGCCACTCACTGTAAGCTTTATCCATGCATTTTTCTCTGGCTTGTCCCACTGGTTTATCTCAAAGGAATTTCCTTTTTGATTGCTGCTTTTTTCGTGATTTAGGGATTTGATCAGCTTCGTCCTGGTCTTCTTCAGCAGCAAAAACCATTTATGCAGTCTCCTCAGTCTTTTCACCAACTCAATATGTTGTCTCCGCAACATCAGCAACAGCTCATGCTGGCTCAACAAAATCTAAACTCACAATCTGTCAGTGAAGAGAACAGAAGATTAAAAATGCTGTTTAACAACCGGAGCATGAGCCTTGGAAAGGATGGCCTTGGGTGTTCTGTCGGGGATGTGTTACCTAATGTTGGATCTTCTTTACAACCTGGTGGTCCTCTTTTACCTCGTGGAGACACTGACATGCTACTAAAGGTTTGCTTTGTCTTCTCCTTACAAATCATAAACCGCTGAATTGAATGTCTTTCGATATTTTGCAACTTTGAATTAATCTAACACTAATGTGTTGATAAAAGTGGAAGAAGATATAATAATCTTTGCCCATTTCCAATAACTGTGATGTTTGCTCTAAACTTTTCATAACTACTTATGCTTTGTAGTTAAAGATGGCTCTGTTACAGCAGCAGCAGCATCAACAGCAGAGCGGTGGGAATCCACCACAGCCACAGGCACTTAATCAGCACCCCCTTTTAAATCAGCAATCACAGAGTTCAAATCACAATATTCATCAACAAGATAAATTGGGAGGTGGCGGTAGTATTACGATGGATGGTAGCATGTCAAGTTCTTTTAGAGGAAATGAACAGGTCTGTTCTTAAATTCCTGTATCTGTTCCCTAGATCATGTTTTTTAAAAGACATATGTTCCGTAATGTATTTGTTTCTGGTGATTCCTAAAATGCTTTTGCCTTCAATTGAAGGTATTGAAGAATCAGACTGGGAGGAAAAGAAAGCAACCACTTTCGTCTTCTGGGCCAGCTAATAGTTCAGGAACAGCTAACACTGCGGGGCCATCACCAAGCTCAGCACCTTCTACACCTTCAACTCATACTCCTGGAGATGTGATTTCTATGCCTAATCTGCCACACAGCGGTGGTTCCTCCAAATCAATGATGATATTTGGCACAGACGGAACTGCGACTCTTACATCTCCATCAAATCAGTTGGTGGGTTTCTTTAAACTGTTGCATAGATCACCAATATGAATTATTAGCATCAATTATTGGTTGTTTTGCAGGCTGACATGGATCGATTTGTGGAAGATGGGTCGCTTGACGAAAACGTTGAGTCTTTTTTATCCCAAGAGGATGGTGATCAACGGGATGCTGTTGGGCGGTGTATGGATGTTAGTAAAGGTGTGTGTTTTAGCCGCATTCAACATTATTCGACAATAACACGCTGAATTTTTCATCTGCAATAGTATTTCTTAACCACTACAATGATGCCTCTGCACTAGGTTTCACGTTTACTGAAGTGAATTCAGTACATGCAAGCGCAAGCAAAGTTTCCTGTTGCCACTTCTCGTCAGATGGAAAATTACTTGCTAGTGCCGGACATGACAAAAAGGTAACCCAGAAATGATCAGAAGGTCTTGTGGCGTTCTGAAACTTAAGGCATTTTGGTTTGGTCCATTTTGCAGGCTGTGCTATGGTACACAGACACTATGAAGCCAAAGACCACCCTTGAGGAGCACACAGCTATGATAACAGATGTCCGTTTTAGTCCGAGCCTGCCTCGCCTTGCAACTTCTTCATTTGACAAGACTGTCAGGGTTTGGGATGCTGATAATGTAAAAGTTACAGCTGATCGATTTCTCTATGTTGTTTTATTTTGTACATTAATATGTTGGATTATCTCGACATTTTGATCACTTAAGATTTTGTGAATCTTCTATGCAGAAAGGTTATTCCCTTCGTACATTCATGGGACATTCTTCAACGGTTACGTCCCTTGACTTTCATCCCAACAAGGATGATCTCATATGTTCCTGTGACAATGATGGCGAAATAAGGTACTGGAGCATTATCAATGGAAGTTGTACAAGAGTGTACAAGGTAGATTTTTTTTTTCTTTATCTTCGAAGCCAATAGTTCGACAGTATTTACTTGCTTTAGTTAGCAAATTGATCCATTTATTCACTTTTGTCTTTTCACAGGGTGGTTCCACCCAGATGAGGTTCCAACCACGTGTTGGAAAGTATCTTGCGGCTTCATCAGCAAATGTAGTATCTGTACTAGATGTTGAAACACAAGCTTGTCGACATTCTTTGCAGGTTTAAAACATTTCTTATTCGATAAAGATCTTGTTTTGTATGTAAAATATATCTACTAACTGAAAAAGATTGTGTACTAATTCCTCTGGTAACAGGGTCATCCTAATCCTATAAACTCGGTTTGCTGGGATCCTTCTGGTGACTTCTTGGCTACCGTTAGTGAAGATATGGTCAAAGTGTGGACGCTCGGTTCAGGTAGTGAAGGAGAATGTGTTCATGAGCTAAGTTGCAATGGCACCAAATTCCAGTCATGTGTATTCCATCCGACTTACCCTTCATTGCTCGTAATCGGTTGTTACCAGGTAAAGTGGATGTCATTACAGTTGAAATAGTTTGTCATTTTACAATCCCCTAAACTTGTGAAATGTGTGTTTGAGCAGTCTTTAGAACTATGGAACATGTCAGAGAACAAAACAATGACGTTGTCAGCTCACCAAGGAATAATTGCGTCATTAGCTGTTTCAACAACAACTGGATTGGTTGCTTCAGCTAGTCACGACAAGCTAGTGAAGCTGTGGAAGTGATAATCATGGGTATTATTTTCTCGGGTTTTTTTCCTATTTTAAAAACTTCTAGTTCTCTCTCTCTCTCGGCCATTATCTCGATCTCAAGATAGTTTTCCAGATGTTAATCAATGTTGTATGATCTGACGAAATTGGGATCTTAAGGAACTGTTGTTGTAATCTTAGCCTTCTTAGGAGTTGTGAAAATTGGGGTGTTAAATTACCGACATTCTCTTCACTTTGGTTTGGCTTCGATTAAAGCTGGTACGCTATTTTAATTCATATTATAACTGAAACGAATTGGCGTTTTAGAAAAGGCAAAAAAGAGTAAACGCAAACGCTTGTTAACGACATTTATGAATTTTAAAAGCAAACGCAAACGCAATAGTCGGTGAAGTCGAAGTATCCGGCGTATTTCACTGCAGCCTGGAGACATGTGGAAAGTTTGAAGGCGCCGATTTGAGTGGGAGAGTGAAAGAGAACAGGTGCTCTGTTTCTTCTTCCCTTCTGAGGAAATAAAGTTTCTTGTTTCATTGTCTATCTTACACCATGTGTTCTTTATCAAACACTGATAGCTTTCACTTTGTTGCATTTGTAACTAAAAATCAGAGAAATGCGATAAGGTTAAGCTGCAGCAGATGCGAGAGAGAATAAGAGATGAAGGTGTTGATGTTTCAGCCACTTTTAGATCACAAAGGGGTATGATGGTGAGATTCCAGAGGATGATTATTACAGCTAACCAGACATATTGTAGAGCCAAAGTAGATTTAGACATAATTCTCTTAGGATATGCTCAGCTTTCTACAAGGAAAAATATAAAAATCTACAGGCCTAGAAATACAAGGGTTGATTGACCTATTGGTTATATTATACTAATCATTTAGGGAGACAAGTTTGAATACAAAACTAGAAAGCACATCCCTCATTTAGAAGAAAAACCACTCATCATCTCTCATTCATTTAGACTTAATCATGTGGCTTCTTTTTTTCAGGAACCGGATCTCTGGTAACCCATCCCCTTGAGACAATGCTTCCTTAATGTTCTCTACCTGCAAATCATATATGCACATGGTTTCATGGCCTGAGTAAAAAGATTCAAAGCTGGCTAAAACCCAGAACAATTGACGAGTATTCATTTCATATCATCACTTTATTAAGTCTCAGTGCCAATAAGACTTGTTCACTCTGCTCCACCGTGCATTTGTAAGAAGCTGATTCTACTGCAATTTGATTTTCTTTTAAAAAGAAGTCACCTGGTTGTGTAAAGATCCGGTTACAGGGACTGGGGGTTGCTTGATGATTCGGACCCGGCCTTGCACGAAACTCTGGGACTGAATACGGTGTTTCTCTAGAGCTGCCTCCTTCATACATTTGCCCTAGTTTGTATGGACTGTCGCTTGTATTGTTATTAGACTTCGGTTTATGACACAAACCTGTAGACCATGAGCCTCCGCTTGACCCTGCCAAGGCCATTATCACATCCGCCTGCAAAAACAATAACGTTCATATAATGAACTTCTCTCTTTCTCAACTTCTTTTGGATAAGTTGAATATCAAGAGCATTGATTGAGAGAAGGAATCACCTTGTTTGGGTGAACATCATCGAAAACATGAGCTTGACCGCCATAGAAAATAGTCATTTGCTTAGGACTCAAGGTCAAATCTTTCCGATTCCTGGTACTGCAAATACAAACAAAGTATACTGAAATGACTTGGAGACAGCATCTGACGACCACAGCGACATAACAGTAGAAGCTAACTCACCTTGGCGAGGAAAAACATTCGAGTTTGTTGGGGTTTGGCATTGTTAGAGAACTCAAGATATTGAGACCTTTCATCCCTGTTCGTGAACCTTCATCTGCAGCAGTCTGAGCAGTCTGGCCCACGTTTTCATCCTTGAACCTGCTTGAAGACAGCTGATGAAGCAAGTGACTGATCTGTCCTCCGGTTGGAGGCTGGTTTGCCAAAGGACTCACATTCATGGAGAGGCTTTGAGGTCCATTTCTAAGCAACTACGTTATGACGATAACAGATTACAGAATCAAATTCTATGAGGCTGCGAACACGGTGAAGTTATGTAGGTTCTACTTTATCTAACCTTGGACGAATGCAGAGTCTCTGGGTGCTCTTGAGTTGTGAAGTATGAATCCGATTTACTTCTCTTGGTTCCTGAAAACCGATTGCTCATGATTGAGCCAGAAACCTCACTTCTTGGACTAAACAATTGTATCCCATCAAGATGATTCCCCCCGCCACCGTGTCTTTCAACTAAACAAAAGATAAGATCTGGATAAGCAATGTCGCATTGCAGTAGGAACTCGAGGAGAGAGAGGTAATAAGAGGACCAATTCATATAAAAAGCATCACAACCTCAAATGGCTATGACCCACCAAACTCATCAGTCAAATTCACTCCTAATGTCTCAACTAATCCACCAGAGGCATTATGGTTGGACAGAGAGAGAGAGAGAGAGAAAGTGCCCCTCACTATACAGCTCAATCACATGTTCATGTTTGTAAATATTTACAATCTAAAAGTAGGGCAAAAAAAAAAGAAACAAGACAATGGACACTCTCATATTGTTTAACTTCATTCCAAAGATGTTCCATTTTGTCTTAGATCTAATAAACTGGCTACAAGATTCCAGCTTTTGAAACTAACTCGAATGACATTCTACACTGTCGAATCAGAGTGAACCAAAGCTCGATTATCAAAATCAGACCAGGGAAAATAAAAGAATCGAACTTCAATTCGAATCTATGAAAGAAATTTTAAATTCTGGTGGATTGAAATCTTAAGTGCAAAGGGGAATCAGCTTAAGCCACGGAAGCACACATTCGACAAAAAAACATCTAGAGAGAGAGAGAGAGCAGACCGATATCAGAGGTCGAGGAGAGACCGCTGAATCCACCGGCGGAGGAAGCCGTGGATGGAGTTGTCGCCGCTTTAGCCACCTTATGCGGTGGTAACCTGTGGTCTGTCATGGGAGTGGAGGCTAAAATAGCAGTCTTGGAGCCTAGAAAATCGTGGAACAAGAGCTTATCTTTCTGCCGGAGACGAGAATCAGCATGAGTAGTTCGCTCGCCATTGTTATGGTTCACCATCATCAACCACAACCAATGTGTCAGTGTGGCCACTTCGCCACCACTTCCTCCATTTCAGTCTCTCTCTCAGTATTATTTCATGGACACACTCAACGAGAGAGAGAGAGCTCAGAGTGTTTTTGTGGGTAAGTGTATAAATAGTGAAAAGGTTGTCTTTTTGTTCTTTAAGCTCCTGTATTGGATTGCTGTTACATGATTTAATTCCCATAATATAATAAAGAATCAGATCTTTTCAAATATAATATAATTAAAAATTCAGAAAACATAAGTAAGATTGTAAAATCATGGCATTATAGACTTCTTTTGTGATTAAGGTATCATAGTTTCATAATGTTAAAAGTTAAAACTGGTAAAGATACACACTTTATTGATTTGAGAAAGTATTTTGTGTATCTAATCTAACCAACATATTCCTAACCTATCCACTTACAAAAGTTCTGTTAGATGATGGGTCAAGAATTCGTCAAGGATAAACCAATGATCAAACCGGAAATACAAAAAAAAAGAATTTTGTTTTCTAAAAAAGCCTAATAACAACCTCTAGAAGATGAAGTCCACATAATTCGCGGTTTGCAGTTTATCTCTAGTTTTGGGGATCTTCATTCGAAACTTCGTCGCTGGACATCGGAAGCCAAACCCGGAGGAGTTAGCCGGAAGTAATGGCTTCGCTCTGTTTCGACTTCGGATTCTCCTTCTCTGATGTACAAAATCAGCAGCATCGAAAAGTTTCCCGAAGTGGAAGGTCTCGCGTTTTCTTCTGTAGCTCTTCTTCTCAAGCATCTCCGCAAAAACCGCAAGGGATTTTTGCCGCGACGCCTCCTGAGATAGAACTCGAATTCTTCAGTGTAAGTGCGAGCTTTTGCGTTTAAACTTGATACATTTCGCTTTAAACTCAAAAGGTATTCTTCGTTTTTGGTTGGTCGTGTATTGCAGCCGAAGCAGGGGAGTGAGGGGTCGTATCCGGCAGATAAAGCGAAAGCTGTGAGTGGCGAGAAACTTCTGAGAAACATTATGAAGGAGAACAAAATCGAACTGTATGCTGCTTACGTGAGGTTTTCAAAACATTTTAATTTCTGAACTCACCTACAATTTTGCTTGAACTTTCAATCTTCATACATTTGCGGTTTTGATTTGATGTTTGGAATGTGATAAGCCAATCTGCTACTCAATCAAAAATCTGGTTCTGCATTTTCATGCGCTACGTAATTTGTTAAAGACTGCGAATCCTGAGGTAATCTTTGGAGTTTGCTCAATTTTTGATGAACAGGGCAAAGTAATGAACTGTGGAGGTGGAGGAAGCTGTGGAACTTGCATTGTGGAGGCAAGTGTGCTTCATATCCTTCATGCCATCTCTAGATTATGATTATGAATTTATAATGTAAATCTTAGAATGGATTTCGATGGAGGAAAAGAAAACAAAATATGTTTTATTGAGTATAGAGTATGCCTCGATTTAAGTTATATACACCTTTTAGTTCTATGATTTTTTTTCTGTGCTGCACAGTTGAAGATTAAAGATGTAGAGAAATGTATCACAGTAACTCTTCGTCTTTGAGTTTGTGTTTAGTCTATTATGATGAGCAATACAATACTCAAGCAGAAGCAGATTTGTTCTTCTTGTGTGCAGATACTAGATGGCAGAGATCTTCTGAACGAGAAAACAGCTACAGAAAACCGGTATCTGAAAAAGGCTAGTTCTTTTATCACTCCTGTCTTCTATATTAATCTCTATTTCACATGTTTCTCGTCGCTAGAGTTTGGATCAGCTATGTGCAGTAGCAAGACGAATCAGATATTGAGCATACTTTCCAGTTTAAATGTGATTATATGGTTTGTCTTACTAAGTTAATATCCGAATCCGTTCCTAGATATGCAAATTCAGATAAAAACAAGAACGTGGGCTATTCAAATCTTAAAGACTTCTTGGTATTGTGCAGAAGCCGGAATCTTGGAGACTCGCATGTCAAACAATAGTAGGGAACAAAGAAAACTCAGGAAAGGTACCTATTTTTAAAACAGCCATTTATGCGTTTGCATGGATTTTTAAAAAATTGAAACACCAATTGCTGCAAATGGCAAACGAGAATATACTCATACATCATAGGTTTTGGATCAAAAGAGTTAAAAGTTCGTAAATTATGATATTTTTCTTTGTGATCAATCGGGTTTGGTTTAGGTTGTCGTGCAGCGGATTCCGCAGTGGAAGAAGTGAATCAATGTAAGCTTATTTGTTTCAGATTTATGATTGTGTATATGAACATACCTCTTTATGTTGTCTTGTCTCATATTAATCGAAGATACGTATTTTGTTGAGTTCTTATATATCTTGGTGCCATGATGGTGAACTTTATGGGTGCGTGAAAATGTATAAATGTTCAACACTTGTCAAGCAAATGGCTAGTAGATATGTTCGTTGAAACTTTAAATAACTAGATGGAGGATTGGCGACTAAAAGGAAAAGGCCGTAGTCGTTGCCTGCCGCAAGAGGTTGTTATTGCGGCTTTGCAACACCTTTCGTTGGTTTAGCTGTTTCAATTATTTGATTACACGTTTTATTTTGTATTGCAATATTTTTTTTATGAGTAACTAAAACATTAAAAATATTTTAACAAAAACTAAAAAATATTATTTAAATCATTATCTAGAAATTAAATATAAATCTTATTTTATTTATAGTTATTTATAATAAATGGATGTCTTTTTATCTACAAAAAATGGTATTTACAAAAACGATTTTTATTTCCAAATTTTGTGATCGGTGAACACCAAAACAAAAAAAAATAATCGCAGAAGAATTGAAGAACTACGATCAACAGGGGATTGCGATAGCTGAAAAATTGACTATTAATTGGATTTGTTCTCTTGGTTTCTGGGTTTTCTCTTCTAATTCTATTCTGCGGCTAGGAGGAAACGAAAATCACCCATTGAAGGAGGTTTGTCCCCTAATTGTTTGATTTCCTTGCGAAACTAATTCCAGATGCGGATGAGATCATCTTAAATCCGTCGTTGACAACTTTCTTGGGTCTCTGATTCTAAAACCTTGTGAAAAGTCGTACTGCCTACGATTTTGCTTTTGATTTTTTCTTCTTCATTTGGCTTATGGGATAAAATCAGGACAACCTGTGTGAATTTCTTTCCTTTAATTTATGATTGAGCTCTGCGTTTCTAGTTGGTTCGATCGATTTTGATCAGCGAAATCCTGAGAAAAAAGACAAATTTTGCTCCTCATGAGGTTATCGAGGGTTTAAGCTTCTTTCTCTCTCAGTTTCATGAATAGAAGCCGATTTTATGGATTTGTAGGAACTCATATTAAGTTCTCCATGGTGTGGCATGCGCAAAGTGGACAAAATCTAGATGGATGCTTCTTCCCTGAAACAACAAAATCAAGCTGATACTTTCTCTAGATTCATGGAACGACCATCAGAGAATCTAAGCCGAAATGAGCATATCATTGACATTCCAAGAAATGCCGGCAGTGCATCCTCTTCTCATGATAGAATCTCAAACGTTTTGGAACCTTTACAACATGAGGATGAAAGACCTTCAACTGTTCCTCCAGTGTATGTTTCTCAGCCAGCTACAGCTTCTACTTCTTCTTCTTCTACGCGAATAAATCCTAGAAGCATGCGTCGCAGAAGAAGTCCTTTGAATTCTGGCCTATGGATTTCCATTGAACTACTTCTCACTGTTGGTCAGATCATTGCAGCCATTGTCGTTTTGTCTTTGTCAAAACATGAGCATCCTCGTGCACCATTGTTTGCTTGGATTGTGGGGTATGCGTGTGGATGCGGTGCAACACTCCCACTTTTGTACTGGAGATATTATCATTCCAATCAGGCCTCCGAACAGGATTCTGGCCAGCATCGTCCTAATCTTAATGTTGCTGCAGGACCATTTGCTTTCTCAATATCCAGGACATCTGAAGGAGATGGTCGACAGACCAATACCACGACTTCTCGTGGTAGTGGATATCCTTGGTTTATAAATGCTGCCAGGTAAATAATTTCTTATGCGCACATGTTCTTTAATGATCTGTTTCAACTGGAAATTTCGACATCTTTATTTGTATTGACAACATAAGCAATCTAATCGAGTCAGTCTGTCATATGAACAATTGCTACGTAGTTACTGATATGAGTCCTTGATGTTGGCTCCCAGGCTTAAAATTATTGTGGAATACATCAAAATGGCTCTGGATTGCTTCTTTGCGGTGTGGTTTGTGGTAGGTAATGTATGGATATTTGGAGGGCATTCATCTGCTTCTGAGGCTCCTAACTTGTACAGGTAATATTCTTTTGTTTGTTCCAAAATTTGTCTCAAACCTCAGGCTGCAAAATACTGACCCATATATATATATATATGTTCTCTTATGTGTTATAGGTTATGTTTAGTTTTTCTTACCTTTAGCTGTATTGGCTATGCAATGCCGTTCATCCTCTGCACTACGATATGTTGCTGCTTGCCATGCATAATCTCAATTCTCGGATATAGAGAAGATCTAACTCAACCTCGGGGTGCCACAACTGAGTCCATAAATGCATTGCCGACTCATAAGTTTAAATTGAAGAAAGGCAGAAATAGCAGCAATGACAACAGTTCACGTACTAGCGAAGGTGGAGTCGTGGCGGCTGGAACAGATAACGAACGTGAGATTGCAGGAGAAGACGCTGTGAGTTAGCCTACACTTTAAATGTACATACACGAACAGACAGTCAAATCTCTGAATACTTACAATGTTTCCAGGTGTGTTGCATTTGCTTGGCAAAATATGCTAATAACGAGGAGTTAAGAGAACTTCCATGCTTACATTTCTTCCACAAAGAATGTGTTGACAAATGGCTCAAGATTAATGCCTCTTGCCCTCTGTGCAAGAGCGAAGTTGGGGAAAAGAACTCTGATTTGACAAGCCAAGTGATCTTAAGCTCGCTCACTTCTGGAGGAGAAAACGATACCCCATCAGCAACAGCTACAACAACAACATCAGCGGAACGAGCATAGTGTTCAGAAGGGTTTGGCCAACAATGTTATCTGGACGGCTGAGGTTTGCTCTTTGTTTGAGAAAACGGTACAAGAAAGCCATTTTGCGCTGTTCCTACACAACATGGGGTTTTGCTTTTGAGTCCCGCATGGTTGAGAAGGTGAAGAAGGAAACTCATATGAATTTCTGTAAATGCTTTTTGCTGTTGTGAAACCCTTTAGAAAATCAATGATTGAATTTGAGCGTGTTTCCAAATATTGTTTTTTCATTCTATGAATTTGTCACGAAAACCTTTATAACCTTTTGATAACTTGGTGCAGCTAAGAATTGCCTCATCATGACACTGCTACTGGACCACTATATTTCATGAATTCAACGATTTATCATGTTTTAGTTATTTTAGAATCGCAAAGAGATGGCTTTGTTGGTTTTGTAAAATCTGTGTAAGAACCGATGACTTGCAACAAGAGGCATAAAGATTTGCCTGGTTTTCCAAAAAACAAGAAGATTAATCTAGTTCCTGTGACGTTTAAGCAGTATCATAGCTAAAACAATAAGACGCAGAAACCTATCTTAAAGACCGAAGAGATATGTCCTTCTAAGAGTTTTCTGCAGATGGGTTTTCATGAACAAATGTGCCAACTGTTTTGAACCATCGCAGAAGGTTGCGGTGATCCTTCACGTAGAGCCATGCCTGAAGAAATGGGAAGAGACTCTCATTCACACCTCGCTCCTCTAGGAAGCCATGGAATACATCTCTCATCTTTTCATCGAGCTCTCTGTCAAGACATTTAGAGAAACACTTACTTGCCAATAAACTAAAAAACGCATTGAAACAAGCAATATAGAGAACACTTCAAAGACTAATCCTTGATTTGGAGGGTTCGTGATAAAAAAACAAACTGATTGTTTTGCAATATTGGAGATTTCATTACTCAAAAGAAGCTAAAAGACTGCAATTCCAATGAACAAGGTTAAAAGAGAAGTTTGAAGAGAAAAGCTCACTCAAAAGAAGGGCCTGTGTATTGAGTAGGATCATCAGACATCTCCAGAGACTCAAGTTTTGGCCTCATGGAAACAGAGTGAATACCAAGTGCATCTGGGTAAAGGCCGCAGAGGAAATGCAAAGAATTAGCCTGATTTTGCTTTGACACAGCCACATGGAGAAACAACTGGTTGATCTCATCATCGTCTTCATCGTCACCTCCGTGAGCCAACCGCATCACGTAAAGACTGATTTCTTCATTTCCGACAGATTTCTTCAGAACAGCCCCAGTTCCCTCAAGCGATCCTTTCACAATTTCATATGGTGAAGGAGGACTCACTTTCTGCATATCAAAGCATCGTTTCTAAATACAATCGGGGATTCACATATCTATGGATTGTAATCCCAATCTCACCAAAAACCCTAAGTAACCGACGCAGCAACTAGGGTTTAAGTCACGATACTGGAATTTCCTAGGAGGAAAGAGGAAGAGAAAAATTGACAGAGGGAAAAGAAGAACGAACCGGAGGAGGAGTCATCTTGGAAACTTCTAGGTAATGTTCCTTGAGGGAACGCAGAAGCATCGAATCCACTGCAGCCGAGACGTCACCGCCTTTTCCACTTCCACCTGTTCTAGTGGATAACGTCCGCTGTAACTGGCGCCGGACGGCGCCATTACCGAGAACTCTCATCCACATCTCTACCTCTTCGTCGCTGAAAGCAACAAAGCAGCGAATTTGTCTAGAAGAACAAATATGAACTTCGATTCGTCGAGTGAACACTAACTTTTTAAACCGCAACATGTTTCCAAGTACCTTTATACGATTTTCTTTTTTCCTAAAAAAAATCTAAAATAATAAAAACGCATAACATTATTCGTTTGTCCGGGCAAATTATTGTTCGATTAAAAATCTACAATCAACCGCAACTGTAATTACCGACAGCAGACAAACGAACAACATCTGCCGCAGTCAAAACCATAAGATTGACTGCAGTCAAACAAACAATACTAATATAATTGGTTTTGCCAAACAAATGTAGATTTGAGAAAACTGCTGAAATTTTGAAATAGGCTTCAGAATTTCTGTACATTTTACTCAATCGAGGTAAAAAAATCTGAATTTTGATTGGTTTCTTAATTCAAAGACGAACATATTATGATGGAAGATAGAAGAGAAAAAAATCAAAGAGAGAGCTTTTCTTGAAATGTCCCATAATAACACAATTAAAATATCAAAGTCATGACTCTAGTCTAAAAGGAGTCCCAACAGCATTCAAAAGAACAAAAACTGAGAAACACATGTTCATATCAAAACGGGTGTGTGTGATTGATTTCACCTCACTGGCTGCTGATTGTAGTGATTCTTCTCTTTCTTCTTTGCAGCTGCCAACTTTGCCCGCCTTGCAGCTACTTCCTGCGCAGCAGCTTTTGCAGCACCATCCACTTCTTTGCTTGATTTCTTTTTCTTCATCGATGCAATCTTCTTTAGCCTTTCTTTGACATCTATGGAGGATGAAGAAGCCTCCTCCTGCTCAGCAGACTCAACTGCAGCATCTGAGTTGCTCTTTACTTCATCCTGTGATTCTTTTACCTCCTTCTGTTTATCCTTCTTTTTCTTCTTCTTTGAAGCCTTCGATTCTCCACCTACCTTCTTCTTCTCCCCCTCATTGTCTTCCTTCTTTTTTTGCTTATCTGTTAGATTTTTGCAGAATAAACCATTCATCAGTAATAAAGCAAACATGATTCTCTCAGTCAGTGATAAGCCAATGTCGAAAGCAGCCCACAGATGCACAATAACATTGAGTGAATACAATACCTTGAGAGTTCTCTTGACCATTAGTATCCTTGGGAGCAACACGAAAATCTGCTAACAAAGCCTCAAGTTCAGCAAGTTCTTTCTGTTTCCTCTCTTTCTTGGAAAGTTGCCTTTCTGCCTCTTTAGGAGGTGCAGGAACTTCAAGAGCCTTTTTCACCTCAGGCTCTGCTTCTGGATGAACTGGTATCTCAGTTCCTTGTTCATGCTCTTCCTCCAATTCATCATCATCACCTTCATCAAGAATATCTTCTTCGCTTTCACTTTCCTACCACAAGGAAAACAAACACATTTCTATTGGAAACCAATAAACAGATAGGCACACAATAACCATTTCCAGTAACCACAAACCAAAACACAAATTATATATTGCCTGGAACAAATTCTATAACAACAGCTGAATAAAAGCCCAAAACATATCCATGTCTCCTCAAAGACAGCAATTTTGAAGCCGTATTACTGAAAGGATTTCAAATCTAAAGAGGCTTATTACAAGAGACATATTAAACCAGTTTGACAATTCCACCAAGAGGAGGAAAGGGGAACTCCAGATTGAACATACACACAACAAATCAATACAACCACTTGTGAAATCACGATGATGAACTCGAAATCAATTATGAAAAGCTTATGAAATATTTTGACTTCTGACCTCAACGTGAATGTCTTTTGGATCCGAATGGGACGCTTCCGAAGTGCTCCACACGGGCTGAGGTGGAACAGAGGTGGCGAAATAGTCGTCATCTTCATCGTCGCTATCGATATCGGCCCAAGCCTTTGCTTTGAGAGGCGTCGGTGCCCAGAAAACCTGTGGCTCAGGCTCCTTTGGTGGATCTTGTAACGATGACGACTTTGAGGAACCTTTGCTCTTACCAGCTTTATCCGACTTCTTCTTCTTCCTAAGAGTATCCAAAGCGGCAAACAAGTTGGTGTTCTGAATCGGCATCGATCCTTCGTCTCTCCTGTTTCCACCACCAACCATCTTTTTTCCCCTTCTCACAAAACTAAGACACAGATAAGCCACAAATGTTTTCTGATAAAAACCCAGAAACGGAAAAATTCCCAATTTCAGCTGGAGGTCTCAAGGAATAAGCAAATGGAATGAAAAAGAGATCGAACGCAACGGAAGATGAATCGAGCAAGTAAAAACAATGAAGGAGGGATAAAAACAAATCGACAAATGTCGCTAATATCTACGAAAGAAATGATCTTTTAAACCAAACTCCTTGAAACGCGAGCAACCACAACAAGAATACGGTAAAACTCTAATGGACAGCGATGGATAACTTAGTGTAAACTGATTGTAGGAAATGCGAGATAATTAGGGTTTCTTAAGGATGTGGAAATTTGGTGTGTGCGTGTGGCAATCGTAGAGGTTAGGGCTACACGACAAGGGAGAGATCTGTATTTAGGAATGTTATCTCCTTATCTCCTATGGATCAAACCGAAAATTATATTAGAAAAACTCGAACCGGATCGAGGCTGAAATTGAATTAGAAATCCAAAGTGTCTTATTAATGTCTATGATCTCAATTTGTTTTTTTGTATAAATTACAATCATCAATCGATCACAATATATAGAACGTATCTTCAAACTAATATGATATTGCAATGTTTATATACAAAAAATATAATTCATTTCGTTGCTATTTTTGATAATTTGTTTGCATATGTATTGTTCTCTCTCTATTAGTAGGTAAAGAGAAGTCTAGGTAGTGCTATAGCGGATTACGTGAAATCCTTTATATCCGTTGAAAAAATTTGTCATCCCTTTGGATCTTGTATTAGCCAAATTAAATCGGTGGAGTCCGTGTAAAAACTTCCGCAATATCTCTTCATCTGATGTAGACTGGACATTGCCCAAGGGAGATAATCCTCCATATATACCCATCATTCCCAAAGATCGCTCATTGTATCTTTCAATTTAAGTATCCAGCCGATTTCTGATGTTATCTCTCACTCTTTCCATAAGTCGTCGATAAAACAGACGACTAACGATTGATCCTTGTTGATGTAAGGGGATCCTGCGGTTCCCACCGTCAAGATTTTATCTGGGGCCGCTGAGATTGTGGCTAAAAACCAGAGTTCATTTTCCCTTCGCGATTTTTCCAAAATATTTATGGTGGTACGGTTTATGTTTTTGTGTAATTTGTCGTTTCTTACTTTCCAAATATATCAAAAGATCCCTGGAAAGATTTTAGAGTCTGGATCACCTTCGTAATATAAATTTTAATATTTTCAAGACTTTGAAATAAATTTTATTTTTTTGGAAAACATAATCTCTTTTGTATACGGCTATACATTGTTGATACGTGTAACAATTAAGTTAATGATGATTGTAATAATTGTTGTTACCGTGGACACAGTCACACAGGATTGCGGTGGGTTAGCAACACACAAACAATTTTCTGTCTAAGGAAACTTTAAATTCTGACCGTCCAAAAATATTTCGTACCTGAGGATCTGAAACGTCCATTGTATCTTTTCTGTTGCAGAGTTTTTGTTTTCGTGCTTATTCGAAAACAAATCTGGACGGTTGAAAGTAGCAATGCGTCGCGATCGGACGGTATCGGTCGTCAGATTAATATTTGGAATATGTTTTCTTTATATGGCCATAACTGAAAAAACCTTACACTCGTAAAACCAGAGGAAACCCTAGCTCTCTCCCGTTTCTCCCGGTTAAAAAAGAAAGAAAAAAGAAGCATCAAATTTGCTTTTAATTTACTTTCTGCTAAATTGAACGAATTATTTTGGGAGAAGTAATTTTTGATTGTTTGATTTAGGGATCCGATTCGAACTCTGATTTACCGAACCCTAATTTTGATTTTGGGATTGTGTCGACTATAAAGGTCCCTAGGATTCGATGTCCTCAGATAAAGTGATGCAGGTAGGCATGCAAATTTCTCTCCTTGTCTTTTGTAGTTGAAGTTTTGCTTGATTGCGGAAAAAGTTGCATGGATTTCAATGCACAAACTTTTCATCATGTAGTGGGATTTGATCGCATTTTTTTGGTAATTTGTATGTTCTTCTTTGTGCAGTTTTGTGACTGTGGGTTTGGTCTTCGTGTCACAGATCTGAAAAATGTTTACATGCCTATATGATGGAATTTGAGGCCCGGTGGCTTTTTATTCTGGGTTTTGGTTCGAAGTGGCTTTCATGGAAAATAGTTTAGGGAACTCTAATGGAGTGGCAATCTTGAAGAAATCAAGGTCGTTAGATCTTAAGACGCTCTATAAGTCTAGCATTTCGAAGGATTCCCTGAATAAGAGCTCCAAAAGAAAAAATAGGTCTAGGGATGATGGTGATCCTTTGAAGCAGGACAAGAAGAGCAGGAAAGTTGTTTCTCTAAGTAGCTTTAAGAAATTCCATAGCGAAAACGAGAAATTTCTTGATAAATCATGCAGTGGTACCACAATATTACACAATTTGGAGGGCTCCAAAGTGGGGTTGGATGAGAAATTCTGTGCCAGTAGTGGACTTCAAGGAATTGCAGTTGGTTTGGCAGGTAGTATGAATTATGTTCCTAGACGCAGGAGAGATTTTGTTGGAAGGAGTAGGTTTGAGAATGGTGTAGTACAGAAGTCTGCAGGGAAATCTGATTTTCAGGAGGTTCTTGTTGATAACATTCCTAAAGAAACTGGCGAGGAATCTAATGTTCAGGATCAGCTCACTGAAGCTGAAGAGAAGGACTCTGAAAAAGAAATCAAAGAATCTAATTTAACAGCTCAGTTGCTGTTGGAAAATGGGCATTCTAATCAGTCCCCAGCGAAAGAAGTCCAGGTGGTTGCTAAACAAACACACTGTAATAGCAGAAAAAGGAAGTCCTCAGCATCAAACAATCGGGTGGGAAAAGAGGCCAAGTCTTTGGGTGGTAGAGTATCTAAGGTATCACGAGAAGAAGATGAGGAGAATCTTGAAGCTAATGCAGCAAGAATGCTGTCTTCGCGGTTTGATCCAAACTGCACCCAGTTTCCTTCACATTCTGTTACTCCTGGTTCACCATCTGCCAGTACATTCCATCCATTATCTTCTGGTAAGAATCCAGTTAATCCTCGGTCTGAGTTGTTTAGTTCCAAATGTGTCTCAGATGACACTGATGATAGAATGTTGCGACCAAGGAGAAAGCATGATGGAAAGGGTAAAGTTCGGAAAAGGCGCCACTTTTATGAAATAACATTTTCAGATGTGGATTCACACTGGTTGTTAAACAAAAAAATAAAAGTTTTCTGGCCTTTAGATGAGAGTTGGTATCATGGGTTTGTTGATGGTTACGATGGAAACAAGAACCTGCATCATGTAAAATATGATGATCGCGATGAGGAGTGGATCAACTTACAGGGTGAAAGATTCAAAATTCTGTTGTTCCCTATTGAAGTTCCTGGAAAAATTCAAAGGAAAAGACGGTGTTCAGGGTCCAAGTCTACTCTGAAAATAAAAGGGAATGATACATCTAGCAAAGCCGAGGAGAAGCAGAAGGGAAAGTTAGGAGATGATAGCTGCATGGACGAGATGGAATCAGAACCAATTATCACATGGTTGGCCCGGTCTATGCATTGGGACAAATCTTCCACTCTTAAGGCAGTACAGAAACGGAAAAAAACTGAAATAATGACTTCTAATGAAACCGTGAAATTGAATGGGGATGTTGTAAGAGACACTGCAAGACAGTACACAAATAGATCTGCTAGTTCTCTTGCATCATGTGGACTACCTGGACCAAGTGGGAATGAGTCTTTGATGGAAAGCTCTCGTTTTCGTAAGGGTAGTATATTTCCTATTGTGTATTATAGGAGACGACTTCATACAGAGAAAAAGGGAATCTACCAGGGGTCAGGTGGCAGTAATGTTGAGGTTTTAAAGGAACTTCATGTATCAAAAACTCCGGATCCTGATTTAGAGTTTTTGCCTATTGAAGATTCTGAGCTTCTCGAGCTTCATTGTCCTTGGAATGACACAAAGCAATTTGAATTGTCCCGCAGCCTACAGGTTGTTTCTTTGATTAACTACTTTCTTATGGTGGATGTCGACTGGCTTTCACGTGCTGCTCTTTTGCTTCGTGGTACACTTGTGACTATGTGGCCAAGGGTTTGTTTGGAAATAATTTTTCTTAATAACCAAGATGGGCTAACGTATCTAATTTTTGAAGGCTGCTTAATGGAAGTTGTTCAGTTGATTTTCCGTATCTTGATGGTAGTTGATCACTCTAATAAGAAAGGAGCACTAGGAGCACAAGGGGCACAAAGAGGGAAAGGAGCGGATGCTGACTTGCAGTTGCCAATTTTCTCTCTCGGTGTCCAAGTCTCTTGCATCCCAGGTTTTGCATTTCAGTTCTACAGTTTCCATGAAGTGAATCACTCAGAGTGGTCACACTTCGAACAGAATGTCAGGAGGCATTCTTTGCTGGTTAAGCAAGTATCTATTTCAGGGCGTACACATAACATGAAGGCCATGCAGAAGGTACAATGATTTAGTGCATGATTCTGGTACATTGCTTCATTGGTTTGTAGTTTGTAAGTGTGTCATCTCTTACCAACTTGTTTTTCTTTGATCTCGAACCTCAGCTTCTGCAGCAGAGATCTAAGCATGAAATCAGCTCAGGCTTTGGTTTTAGAGGAGCGTCATCTGTTAAAGCCTGGCCCACATCTGTTTGCTACAAGATGCATAATACGACTTCATTTGCACTTCCTTGTGCTGCTCGATCACCTTCACTATTACTCAGTTTACACTTGAAATTGATAAGAGAGCTGGATCATGATTCGGCAGATAGAGATTGTGATGTGGTAGATTGCACGACTGAACATTCTGAACCTTTTCTCAAAATTAAGAGGCAAAATGATGGACCAATTATCACTTCTTCCAGAGGGCAAGAAGCACAAGAGTCAAAAGACCTTCATAATCCATCTCAAAGGCATCAGCTCTGGTCACGTTCTGAAGGCTGGATGTCATTCAGTCCTTCTGTTGTCAGACAAAAGCACGAAACCAGGTCTAACAGTTGGACCAATGGAATTAGTATTCAAGTTCCAATACCTAATCATTGTGGAGATCGTACTCCACAGTCAAGTAATCATGTGCTGAATACCCAAGCTAGCATCTCAAGTCCCAAGGCCACTGCCCCAAGAAGTATGTGGCGTCAAAGTAAAAGTTCTTTAATTGGCCATCTCTCACACGGTTGGTCGGATTCAAAGGGAGACTTTCTGCACACTAAGAAACGACGTACCCAAGTGTCTTATTCATTGCCTTCTGGGGGTTCTGACTATAGAAATAAAAGTTCCCTGCACAAGGGGCTTCCGAACAAAAGAATTAGGTCTGCTGCTGATGTTTCCAGAGGTCTTCAGAAAGATTTGGAGTCTAGTTTCTGTGATGCTAATGTGTTAGTCACTCTTGGTGACAGAGGGTGGAGAGAATATGGAGCTCAGATTATTCTGGAACCTTTTGATAATAATGAATGGAGACTTGCAGTGAGAATCTCAGGGGCAACAAAATACTCACACAGGGCACATCAGTTTCTGCAACCTGGGTCGACAAATAGGTTTACGCATTCTATGATGTGGAAAGGTGGAAAAGATTGGACCTTGGAATTTCCTGATAGGGGCCAGTGGTTTCTGTTCAAAGAGATGCATGAAGAGTGCTACAATAGAAATACTCGGGCTGCTTTAGTTAGAAATATCCCTATTCCTGGCATCCGCATGATAGAAAAAGACAATTTTGATGGAACACAGAGTGAATTTTTCCGCAGTTCTTGTAAATATTTTCGACAGATTGATACTGATGTTGAGATGGCATTGGATCCTTCACGTGTTTTGTATGACATGGACAGCGATGATGAACAGCGCCTTTTGAGAATTCGTGAGTGTTCAGATGCTGAGAATGGTGTCTCGTTTGAGATCACTGAGGACATGTTTGAGAAGGCAATGGACATGTTTGAGAAGGCTTCATATGTAAAGCAGCGTGATCACTTTACCTTAATAGAAATTCAAGAATTGACGGCCGGGGTTGGATCCTTGGAAGCAATGGAAAAAATATATGAGGTTTGGAGAACAAAGAGGCAGAAGAAGGGAATGCCATTAATCAGGCATCTGCAGGTATAATCTCTGATGCCTTCCCATATATTCTTTGTAATTGTCTTTTTCTTTCGTGCTTGTCGTGAAATTTCAAAATCTCCATGGCTAGGCTCTACATAGATCCTTTTGTACTTGGGGACCTTGGGGTTAGGCTATGCATTTTAGGTATTACATAGAAAATTTATGACTCGATCAGTGTTATAAGCAAAATGGAACGTCTACTAGGGGACCAAGTGCATCTTTTTGCAGGTAGTTTGCTTTACAGTTTGTTTTGCAAGAAGATGTCTGGAATTCCAAAACTGTAGCATTTTCTATAGCCAGTACTACATTATTTTTGAACGAGCAATTAAGATTAATAGACAAGGACTAAAAAAGAGGATTGATGCTGCAATTTTTTTACTTGTACATAAACACTTTTTTTTCTACCTCTGCAATTCAGCCACCACTGTGGGAAAAATACCAACGAGAGCTCAAAAACTGGGAGTTGGTTATGAGCAAAGCAAGCATTCCAATTTCCTCTGGGTCACAGAAGAAGCAGTCACCTTTTGAGAAGCCAGCGATGTTTGCTTTCTGTTTTAAGCCTCGAGGTATGGAAGTCAAGCACAGGGGAACAAAACACAGGTCACAGAAGAAACTCTCGATTTATGCTCAACATAGTACTGCTTTGGGAGATTATGATGTCTATAATACATCTGGTAACTCATTTTACCTGCTTTGTTTTCTAAATCCTCTATTGACTCTGTTTTCTGTATAAAGTCTGTCGTTCATCGAGTTTTTCCATTTCTCTAGCAGGAAGAAGATCTGCTGGTTTTGCTTCTGGAGATGAGAGATTCTTATATTCAAATCATAGCTATGAGCACTTGAACGAATTTCCGATGCATCCCATGTTTCCTGGAACATATTCCCCGCGTGATGTAGGCATGGGATATTTCTCGACTGGTGGAAATGGATATCACAGGAATCACCAAAACAAGTTGCAAAGAATCAATGGGAGGAGGAATATGAGTGAACGATGGGATGTAGCCTCTTCTGAGTGGCCCAGTTCCAATCTTCATTGTTACTCCAACGGATCTCAGAGTGTTGATCTGGAAGAATTACATAATACTACAGATATTGATGAGTACAAATTGCGAGATGCAGCTGATGCCGCAAGGCATAAAGGCACTTTGGCCAAGCTCAAGCGAGAAAGAGCAAAGAGTTTAAGGCACAGTGCAGATCTAGCGATCCAGAAAGCTGCAGCTGCTCTCATGTGTGCCGAGGCAATGAAAGCTTCTTCTCTGGACCAAAGCAGCAACGGGTTAGAAAGCTCAAGCGAAGGATGAGACGATAGATACCAGTCAGGGTTACGTCTAAATCAAAGCTTCTCCCTTTGCGAACCTGTTGAGCAAAAGAAGACAGATTCGAGATGTTTTGTTCCAACACACAAGGCCCGGTGTTGACACGAATTGAAACCACACCCAAATGAGCTTCACTGTATAGAAATTTGCCTTCATCCGCTTAAAGTAAGCTATATTTTGATGCAGCAATAACACCAACTGAAACATGATCTCATTGGCTTGAACGTAGTTAGTAATTAAGAAGAGCCGAGGTGCCAAAAATGAAGAGATTGTTTAAAAAAAAAACAAGAAGGAAACAGGAGATTTGTAAGTAATTTGGTTTATTAGCTTCTTTTAATAGAGAGATTCAGTTTCTTATGGTGCAAGTGTTTCGCATTACTCTTCTTCATACACTCTCGTCTCTTGTTTCGTTTGCCTTTTTATTTCCTTTTAAGATCGATGTCTGAAAAAAGATGCAAACGAAAACAAATTGCAACACTTGCCATATATTCGTCTTAAAAAGCTTAAAATACTTATAGTTGGTTATAACCATGAAAATATTCATCAAATTACAATAAACTACCTAAAACCCATATATATCATTATTGGAGAAAACCAGTATTTTGCCAAGCTACCATTTTTAATTTGTTAGTAATCTTTGTATATATTGGGATTAAAGCTAAAACGAGAGATAGAAAAGAAGGTGGTGAGAGAGAGTTTCAACGGCGGGAAAGCTTTCAGATCACCAGTTTTGTCGGAGAATGTCACCTTCCTTCTCTTGCTGGCTTCATCTCTCTCTCTCTCTCCCTCTCTCTCTCTCTCTATTTTTTTTGTCATCTCTGTATCTCTCTGGACGACAACCTGAGAGAGCTTCTTTCTCTTCTTTTCATCTCCATTTTCTTTTTTCTGCTCTTTCCTCTTCTTCTTTTTGTAAGGTTTTTTCTTCTCTTCTCTCAGTTTTTAAAGGTTTTCAATATTTTAGAGTAAAAGGTTTTCAAACTTAGAATTTCCTTGAGTATTAAGCCGAGGTTTCTCGCCTTTGACATGAGTTATATTCGGCGGATGAAAAGAAGCTAGATTATGTGTAACGTGATGAGTTTTCAGAAACAATCTTGCAGCTCATATCTCTTATATAATATTCGTTTCAATTGCACCGTAAGATTAAGATTGAGAGATAACCTCAATGCTTTTGCCTTAATATTGTATTTGCTTTGTTTCTTGTTTTGTCTCAGGTGATTTGGCAATGATGGCATTGCTCTTTGATAGGATTTCTTGTTTTTCTTGATGAGAGAAACAATCTTTTTCTTTTTCCAACAATGGGGAGCAGGATTAAGGAAGACGATCGAATTGAAAAGGCTATCCGGAGTTTATTGAAGCTTCCCGAGAATCGAAGATGCATCAATTGCAATAGCCTGGTAGTTATGAAAATCTCAGCTGAATACATTTGTTGGCCAGTGATCATTTTTTCATAGCTCTTATTAACTTGTTGCTATAAATTGGGTAGAGATTTTCTAACTTCTTTCTGGTCAATGATCATCTTCAAAAGTGAGCCGGAACAAAATATAACACGCTACATTGTCTTCTATGGCTCAAAGTAGTTCTGTTTTTAACATCTCAGTCGTCCTGCAGGGTCCACAATATGTCTGCTCAACTTTTTGGACTTTTATCTGCATCAACTGCAGCGGAATCCAGTATGTCTTCTTTTCTCTGAGTTTCATCTTGTCGTTTTATTTTTCTCTCGACTTCTGTATCAATCCAAGGAAAAGCCTGGAACTTGAAAATGTTGTTCCAAATTGAATTTATGTCTAAGACTTCTTCTCTTTTTGTGTATGTTTTAGTCGAGAATTTACACACCGTGTGAAATCTGTATCAATGGCCAAGTTCACAGCAGAAGAAGTTAGCGCACTTGGCGCAGGAGGAAACGAGGTTTTAATGATATTGAACTCCTCATTTTGTGTTAACCATCCATCTGCTGTGTAAAACTTACATGATGATCTTTCGGTTCTTCTTTGAAGCGAGCGAGACAAATTTATTTTAAAGAATGGGATACTCGGCGTGATGCTTACCCCGATGCCAGGTTCTTGGACATTTGTTAATCTCTGCAAAGTTAACTCTATGAGTAGCAAAACTTCAAGTTTAAGCCTCTTTGTTCTTCTTCAGTAATATTTTCAAGCTCCGAGATTTTATCAAGAGTGTTTATGTGGACAAAAGATACTGCAGTGAGAGCAATGACAAGTTCTCACAGCAGAAACCGGTAAATCGCTTTTTTTTCTTAGTTCATTGCATTGTGATAAATGCTTCAGTTATTCAATTTAGCCAAATTTGAAGCTCATTTAGGGACAATGTTATATGCTCCAGTGTTGTGGAGGTTCCTCTGTACACAGTTTTCAGTTTCTTTTCTATTTTTGTTGCAAAATTTATGATGTTTCCGTTCAGGCTGTCACAGAAGATTACAGGGAAAGTAAGAAGGGCAGTTCAAAGTTATTCGGATCTAGAAGCTTACACTCTATGGATACATCTGCATTTGGAAAAACTAGTGTTGTTGGAAGAAGTGGAAATGAATCTCTCAAGATTTATTTTAATGACAAGAAACATAAACATGTTACACCTAATCCAAAGTCTAGAGGTTTACAGAAGAGTCCTATCCGATTTGAAATTGTTGATGATAGATTCAGAGACGATGGAAGTGTTAAGAGATATGACGTGTGGAAGGAGTCGAGAGGAAGCTCTAAATCACTTGACCTCTCAAATAACAAAGAGATGTCAAGCTTTCCCATTGCACGCCATACCAACGAACTCTTAGGCAAAAATGCTCCTCATTTGCACGTAGCCAATGTTGTAACAGTTGAGAAAAAGAAGGATCCAGTGAATAGTCAGGTAATGTAGAGATAAATTCATGTACTCTACAGCTATATCTATTTGTTTGGTTTTGTATTGCGTTGTGTTTTATGCATTTTGACTAGTGTAAAAGATGTGAACAAGTTGCATTTTGTGCAGGTGACTGCATCATCTGATAAAATAGAGAATCCGAGAAGTTTAATTGATGATGTACCAGTTTCAGAAGCCTCTGCTGAAACCATCAGTGATAGTTCAACTGGATTTCCTGCATCTCTCAAGACGACTGAGAATCCGGCTCCTAGTACTTTGGAAGCTTTGTTGTTTGGTCTCTCAGTTCCTTCTGTTGTCCCCGGAACAAACAACTCTGAACTATTGAGCAAAACTGGTATTTCCTCTACTGCTTCTACAGCTAACCTTGGGACCCAAACGATGTCAAGAACACCAGAGAGTGTTACTTCTTCTTCAATTGCGCATGCTCAATCTTCTCATGCCGGTTCTTCAGGGCCAGCGTTTCCTGTTGCCGCCGATAACTCAAATACAGAAGATATGGCTACACCAAATGTAGCTGCAAATAACCAGGTTGGTGTCTAAGGTAGTTTTCAGACACACATTTACAAAGAATCTGCTGGTTTCAGGAGTTCAAAATGCTGTCAGTAAATGTAGATAGAAATCACTATATGCTTGTTGAATGAATACTTCATACTTTAAAATCATGAACAGATTTTTAAAAAGAAAATTAAGAAAGAAAAGTTTACAATCCCCTTTCCATTATTCTTCATGTGCGCAAACACATATGGCATCTATACATCACCAAAGTAACTATCAGATACATCTATGGAACAGTTAACTCTGGATATCTCAAATTCTCCTCATGGAGTTGGATCTGAGATTAATCATCAACAGGATGAGACAAAATCTAGCATGAGAAAGGCGCTTCCCGAGGTAACAAACTGTTTATCTAATGAGACATTTTCATACTCTTTTGGGCATCTCTGAACATCAGACTCTAGCCATTGACAGGACCTTTTCACTCGAGGCTTCACATATGCTCCTCCACATGTTCATAGTCAACATCATGCCATGGGATATGACATGCAATATTATCAACATCCTGTGGTATATTTTCCACTGGCTTAATTGTTTGTTCGATGGTAACAGCATCTGCGTTTGTACTGATTATCCTTTTTTCTTGGCAGACTATGGGAGCCTATACATATACAGCAAAACCATCAAATCCCTTTGATCTTAGCTGTGATGATACAGCTCCAAACCAAACACCACAAGTATGAAACCTTGAATTACTCACATCACATCATAATCTTACCTCTGTTTCCCTGTTAGTGTATTTGATGAAAATGCAAAAACCTCAGCTTTGTAATTCTTATCTTTTCCAGTTTCCTTCAATGGCATGCGTGCCTCACGTGTCAGCTCCAACAGGGTTTTCAAATTCTTCAAGGACAGCTGCAGATTCCATTGGACTGATGACTTCCCAGTCACCTTTTTACACAGCTTCTTCATCTCGAAACTCTCCATCTTTTGCATACAATCTTTCCCCTGGTGAGACGAAATTTCTGTGATATGACAGTTTTTTTCTGTTTGTTTCTCTGTTGGAGTCTATTCTAAGAGTTGAGTCCTATCGAAATTAGATACATTTATGGGGCAACAATCACAGGTGAATATGTCCACATCTGTCAGGTAAACACACTGGAAATAGATTTATGGTTTTTTGACTCTCAAGTACGTAAACAAACTGATTTTGTGTGCAGAAGACAAGAGATTAATGGCCTCAGTACGGAAGGAAACACGTTCAACGCCGCACAAACATTTCATCAAGCAAACAATGAATATCCTTCTGCAAATCCATATGCTTATATTTCCAGAGGAAACCCCTTTGAATGAGAGAGCTTAACTTTGACTTGCACAATATTTGATTTGATTCCTACAAGATGAACAGAGGTTTCCACCATCTCTTATATATTTGTAAACTTTACTTCTTATTAAATGTGCTTTCTTGAGGATCAAATGTAAATTGATGTGGGAGAATTTTACTTGTAACCAAAAGAAATATAAATCTATGTATTTTATAAATAGAGCTTATTCTAATGGCCGTGGACAGTTAGTGAAACAATTTACAATTATTAAATTACAAATCAAAATATTACAGATTCATTTAGTAAATTACAAAATTTTCAAAAATCATATCAAAATTTAGAAATTTTGTTGGTTATGTATACAGATTACAGACAGGCCCCTGTTTTATTTATAATCGGACGATGATAAATCTTTTAGTCGGAAAGTCAACAACTTTACCCTTCGATTTTGTTGAAATTTTGCTAAAGGTACTGTGACAAACTTCTTTTTACGGATTTATTTGTCGTCTGAGTCCGTGACACATACCGACGCCGTTAGCCGTCGTCGCCGTGTCTCTCTTTTCCGCTCTGGGCATAGATCTGCGCTGTCTCGTTATTTTCGGATCGGTACCATCCAAATTTGAAGACTTTAGCTCAATTTGATTGCAATTTTTTTCGATAGACCTTTTGTTTTTCCTTAAGATCAGATTTTGGTTTCCCGATGTATCATCATCATCTGGGTATTACTGTTTTTTGAAAAATTCGTAACTTTCCTTTGGATGTCTACTGACTCTTAGATATGATTAGTGTTTGCTGCTTTCAAGAAGTTGTGTAGTTGTTGCGATCAAGTCTGTGTCACTTTTGTTCTTCATTTCTTTAATTTTTGCATTTGCTGATTTTGATAATTTTCTGATTTGTAGATTTTGGCAACTTACTGGAAACTTTAGATCGTTGAGGATTTGATATTTTACCTTGTTCCAAGCATGGTTGCTCCTGTGCCTCCGGGGGCGCCTAGACCCAACAACAACCAGCAGAATTCAGGCCCACCAAATTTCTTCCCGGTTTCACAGGGGAACTCAAATGCTTTAGCCGACAATGTGCAGAACTTGAGCATTAATAGACCACCTCCGATGATTCATGGTTCAGGTCCTAGACCACCTCCCATGGTTCATGGCTCAGGTCCTAGACCACCTCCGATGATTCATGGTTCAGGTCCTAGACCACCTCCTCCTTTTGGTCAGTCACCACAACCTTTCCCTCAGCAATCCCCTTCCTATGGAACTCAGCAGCGTGGGCCTTCACCAATGGCTCTGTCTGGACCTCCCGCTGGGTTGGCCAGACCTTGTGGTCCCCCTCCGGTACCACAACCAGCTGGCTTTCCGTCAAATGTTCCCTTGAATAGACCCACTGGTCCACCTTCTAGTCAGCCACCATTTAGCTCTAGATCAGCAATGCCCGCAGGACCAGTGGCACAACCTGCTGCCTCTTCTAGTGGTTTGCCATCTTTTGGTCCACTAGGTAGTTTAGCTACAGGTCCTCCTCCAGGAGCACGCCCATTGGCATTTGGTTCACCTCCACCTGGCGGATCTGGCATGTCTATGCCTCCCTCAGGCATGCTTGGTGGCCCTGTTGTCAGTAATGGGCATCAAATGGCTGGTTCAGGGGGACTCCCCAGGGGAACCCAGTTCCCTGGTGTTGCTGCTACGACTCCACAGACACTGTATGCGCAGTCTCCTGCAGCACCTTTCGTTCGGGCTCCTCAGCCACTTGGTACAAATCCTATTTCTGAAAATTTACCATTAGCTCCATCTACTGCCCATTCAATTCCCCCACCAGCAACCTTTCCTGGAGCCCCTCATGGCAGGCCAGCAGTTTCAGGCTTGCCTTACGGTCCACCACCAGCGCAGGTATGTCGACATGTATATGTTCTTGTTATGTAACTTTTGTGAATTCGATGCATGGATTGTGGAAAACATGTGGTGCCGTCAGTCAATCACAATTTGAAGTGGTCATGTATTTAAATTGTTACTAGTTCCTTGATGTTCGTAGTATTTTGACTGTGAGAAAGTTAAATTGACATTGGCAGGATTCTGTCTTGTGATCAATTAAGCAACACCTTATGTAGTGCATTAGCTTGTGGCTCCCTGCTTTCTTCTCAAGCGAAACCTTTTCACTTGATGTATTTCCTTTCTGTGGCAGATTCTGATGGTCTTCAAATTTAATGTTGCTAGGTCGCCCCACCCCTAGGCTTTCCTGGCCCAATGCAACCACCAAGATATGGCATGGGTCCGTTGCCAAATCAGTCGTTGACCACCATACCCTCTGCCATTGGCCAGCCTGGTGCTTCTGTTCCTGGGCCCTCAAGGATTGATCCTAATCAAATCCCAAGGCCAGGTTCCAGCTCCAGCCCAATTGTGTTTGAAACTCGCCAGAGTAATCAGGCTAATCCTCCCCCGGTGTGTATGCCTGATCAAATTTTCAATTCAGACAGTAGTCTGAGATGTCATATTTTTTGTATGTGTTTTTTTTCGAAATCCCATATCTTTTCCCTGAACTTCTTTTCTGTTTTGAAGCCTGCTACTAGTGATTATATAGTTCGAGACACAGGAAATTGTAGTCCCCGTCACATGAGGTGCACGATCAATCAGGTAACTGTGAAGCATAAATTTTAATGGTAGAATGTGTTGTATTTCCAATTCAATATTTTGTCATTGTGAACCTTGGTTCTTAGGAGTTTGATAGCTTTTCTTCCTTTTTTTTCCATAATAGATCCCGTGTACAGTTGATCTTCTATCTACATCTGGAATGCAACTGGCATTGATGGTCCAACCCCTGGCGCTTTCTCATCCATCTGAAGAGCCTATACAAGTAAGCCTTGTGTGAACATACCAAACATGTGTGCATTTGGATTATATGCTATTCCTATTTGTATTTGCATGCCCCCTTCTGTATTACTGATCACGTATTCCAGTATCTTTACAGTTCATTGTGAAGCATAAAAGTTTGTATTTTGATATAGAAGTTTTCTCTTTACATCCTTGAAAGAATCAATTCCTGGTAGCACTAACTTATGCTACGGCGCAGGTTGTGGACTTTGGTGAAGGTGGACCTGTTCGATGTTCACGGTGTAAGGGATACATAAATCCTTTCATGAAGTTTATTGACCAAGGAAGGAAATTCATCTGTAATTTATGTGGTAAATGTTACTGTTTTCAGTTAAGGCAAGCCACATAATCTAAAGTTATAGCTCTAGCTCTGCAATAGTATGTATCGATTAATGAAATAATTAACATAGAATACTATTTCTTATGATTTACCTTCCTGGATTGAAAGATTTTTTTGTGTCAAGTTGGATGTCATCTGATTGTGGAAGATGGCAATAAGATTTTTTTTTAGGATAGACTCCTTAGTCTTTATATGTTATTATCTTTTGGGCTTCTGGTGATGTGGGATGCTTTGTGATTTATTTCCTCACCAATTTTCTTTTGCACAGGATACACTGATCATACTCCCCGTGACTATCAGTGTAATCTGGGTCCAGATGGTAGACGTAGGGATGTTGATGAAAGACCTGAGTTGTGCAGGGGAACTGTCGAGTTTGTTGCTACAAAAGAATATATGGTTAGTTTGTGAAACTTTCTTTTTATACATGTAATTTTGGTTTTGACAAAGTGTCCTGTCCTCTGTTTTTGTGTTTTCCCGGAAAATGAGAATCTGTTACTGTGGAAAATAAATTCTTTCTCTTTACTTACTGTAATGTTGATCTAGTGCCACCACCTAAATTACCTTTCTATCTAAAATATTTATATTAATATCTTTGGGAAAAGTTGATGATTGGATAGGCTTGGACTGGATGGACAATAATATTGTTATCTATTCTAATAGGTACGAGATCCAATGCCAGCAGTGTATTTTTTCCTCATCGATGTCTCAATGAACGCGATACAAACAGGCGCTACTGCTGCTGCTTGCAGTGCAATCCAGCAAGTCCTTTCAGACCTTCCTGTAAGTTTCCATTTCCAACATTTTATAGTAGATGTACATTTCATGCAACAGTCAATAATATCTACCCTGTTCAATATCTATTTGATTTACATGTGTTGTGGACTTTACTATTTTGGTGGTGGTATTAGAAAGTAATTAACTGCCCCTACTCAAACTTTTTGGGGTTCTTTGGTGATAGGTTTTATTTGCTTTGTTAGCTGCATCACGCCATTATGCATACTAAGTCTCTCATACCTGTATAAGGAGTAGCTTCTGCTGTGTATCTATTAGCGTATGTAGTGTACCTAATGTTTACTGAAACTGTGAATTTTTGTTAGGGTATGGTTTATGATAGCAACGATTTAAAAAAATATTTTGCCTAGTCATCAAACATTTAAAAAAATCTCTGTATACTTTGCAGGAAGGTCCTAGGACATTTGTTGGACTTGCTACATTTGACTCAACAATCCACTTTTATAATTTGAAACGTGCACTGCAGCAGGTAATTTGTTGCACTAGTTTTTCCTTCTGTTATTCTTGGGTGGAAAAAAAGAGATCTGTTGTCTCGGGATCAGAATTAGATGCTCACCATCTAGCTACGAGTATTTCTTTTGGGTCAATGGGCTACAGGCTCAGCAGTTGTATTGTGAAAACGTTGCTTCACTTGACATTTATTGCATCAGCACCATAAATCATATATATGCTTTTATGATGCCATAAAGTTTATTTCCAGTTAAGAATTAAGGACTGCATCGCTATGATGCTTTGATTTCCAAAATGGGCGCTAACTCTTTTTCTACCTGGCAAAGTTTAACTGATTACTTCTGCCTGTGAATTTTATCTTCCTCGCTTATGCAGCCATTGATGCTCATTGTCCCTGATGTTCAAGATGTTTATACCCCTTTAGAAACAGATGTCATTGTTCAGCTATCTGAGGTAAGTTCTGGGCCGTTTATTTGTATTTGGGTACTCCCTGATTCTTACTTTTTCCTTGCTTTTCAATGTGTCATATAATCTGGCTCTATTCTTGAGATTGATTATCCCAATTTCTTTGCCGTTATATTTGTAATTTATTATAATATGTTGAAATTCAGTGCCGTCAACACCTAGAGCTTTTGCTGGATAGTATCCCGACTATGTTTCAGGAAAGTAAGACACCTGAATCTGCTTTTGGTGCAGCAGTTAAGGTATGGAATTTCTGAAAATGATATGATTTGCATGCATTTCTGATTGGTAGTACAAGTAGTAGTTGGATACATTTACCTTTAGTAAGCATTAGAGCTTTGTCAATTAGTTTAGTAATTTTAATCATCATTGCATGGCAAATTAATTGGCTAATGTTGCCAAATTTGCATGCTTTTCTGTGCTGAGATCATCTCTAATGAACCTAGTATTCGTATGTGTTTGACTTTGGCATCTAACAACTCCTTTTCTCCTAGGCTTCTTTCTTGGCTATGAAGAGCAAAGGAGGGAAGCTTATGGTGTTTCAATCAGGTATTCTGCTCACTCTATTTGGGTACTTGATATATTAGAGTGTATTGTTGTATATGTGTCCAATCACTTAGAATCCATCTATGCACATTGAAATCATATATTTCTTAAAATCACCAACTCTGGCTTCTTATAATACTTCTTAAACTGTTCACGACCTGTACAACTTAACTGATATGATTACCATCTTCTTCATAGTTTTGTGTTCTGTTGGTGTTGGTGCACTTTCTTCTCGAGAGGCAGAAGGGAGAGCTATTAGGTCTGCTGGTGAAAAGGTAAAGAAGCTTTTCTATTTCAGAGATTTTTGTGGTTCATTGCAAAATATTATATCATCCTCTAATTCTGATTCAGGAGGCCCATAAATTATTACAACCAGCAGACAAGACTCTACGGACCATGGCTATTGAATTTGCTGAATACCAGGTATACCAATGGCATTCAAAATTAACTGATAGTGTTTCTATCTGCTTATCAATAATGTACAATGTATTTTTTCTTTAGCTGCAATACTTTTCCCCATCTAAGTCATCCATAAATGACCCAGGTCTGTGTAGATATATTTATCACAACTCAGGCCTATGTTGACCTGGCTTCAATTTCGGTCATTCCAAGAACTACTGGAGGACAGGTATATTTCAATATTCCTTTCTGATTGTCAACAAGTTCGGTTTTACTTTTCCTTTTCCTAATGTTAGTTGTAACTAGCACAGTTCAATAGCAATATATATTACCAGATTCTTTCTTGTCTCTATCAGTCGAATATCCTATGGAAGCCCATGTCCTAAGTATTCCTGTCGTAACTTTGTAATCCTGATAAGAGTCTATGAAAATCTTGCTCACTTCATGCATCTTTAATGGTTATCCTTTTTCTTCATGGATGTTGCGGCTGGTGTCTTGGTTTTGCGGAACTTTAAACGTACCATTGTAAACCATTTTCTCCAGGTGTATTGTTATTACCCTTTTTCAGCTCTCTCAGATCCTCCCAAGCTTTACAACGATCTTAAATGGAATATTACTAGACCACAGGGTTTTGAGGCTGTCATGCGAGTCAGATGCAGCCAGGTATGTTTTTGTGGTGGAGAATTCTCTTCATGCATTTCTCTATAAACTCCCGCTTAAGACTACTTCCCTGTAAGCCACTGTTCCAATAATTGTAGGGCATTCAAGTGCAAGAATACTCGGGGAATTTCTGTAAACGCATTCCAACTGATATTGATCTACCAGCGGTGAGTTAGTCCTTAAATTTTCCCAGTAACTTGTTTTGGCTAACATTCTGTGTGTCTGCTGATTTCTTTTCCATATTATTGAATACATATTTTTGTTTGCAGTTTTTATGAAGGTTTTGAGTCTGGAATTATGGGTAGATAAGATTAATTGTTATGCTGTTTAAGTTAACACAATGTTAGGCATTGTAAAACACGTGATTCTTTTGCTGCAAGTTTCCAAGAACTATGTTGTAAATTCCTTTTACTCTTGACAAACCTTGATTGCCAATCCAGATTGACTGTGACAAAGCTATAATGGTGACGTTAAAGCATGATGACAAACTACAAGATGGAGCTGAATGTGCTTTCCAGGTATATTTTATATTCATGTACTTCGTGAAAAATGTTGGTACTCTTTCTCATTTAGGATGATGTTTTCTATGTTCGTTCTGTGTTTTTTTTTTCAGTGTGCCCTTCTGTATACTACTATATATGGAGAAAGAAGAATTAGGGTTACCACATTATCACTCCCCTGTACCAACATGCTCAGTAATTTGTTTCGTGCTGCTGACTTAGATTCTCAATTTGCTTGTCTGCTGAAACAAGGTAGGCCACTGCTCTCAGTGCTATTCTACTGCTAACCATGTTGTCATTATGTACCAATATTTGTGTATTTTTAATGCAGCTGCTAATGAAATTCCTTCTAAGGCACTTCCATTGGTAAAGGAGCAAGCAACTAATGGTTGCATCAATGCACTCTATGCCTATCGTAAATTTTGTGCTACAGTGACATCATCTGGACAACTTATTCTTCCCGAAGCGCTCAAGCTTTTGCCATTATATACTCTCGGTATTCTTTACGACTTTGGTCTTCTTTAATCTAATGTTACGAAGTTCAGGTTCTCGTATATGCAATGCAAGTTTTTCCCTTCCCTTGTCTTGAATTAGAAGCGAATATTTAATGTGTTTTCACTTGCTATGTGTGCGTTCTTATAAGTGACAGTTCTTTTTCCTTCCTGCTAACTTTGTGGTAATTACCTGTGCCCCGCCCTCTAAGAAGACGTTGTAATATATTTGGTAGCTACCATATTAGAGCAGCAAGTTAGATACCTTAATTCCTTCAGATGTTTGATAATCTGTTCTGTGTGAATGACAAGTACTAATTCTCTTTCTTGCTATCTTTTGTTTTCTCTTTTCTATGCTGAATGTAAAATGCATCATGCCGGATGGGGCTTGTCAGGATCATATAGCTTCTTGAGACTGAAGTAATAGAAAATAGATTTCGATTTGATGTTATTTCCTTTTAAATGGGTGTTCCTTCAGCATTGACCAAAAGTGTGGGTTTGAGGACGGACGGGAGAATTGATGATCGATCATTCTGGATCAACTATGTATCTTCCCTTTCTACTCCTTTGGCAATCCCACTGGTTTATCCCAGGATGATTTCTGTGCACAACCTTGATGCGAAGGTATGATGGGGCTATTTTTCGTTAATATCTCTCACTCAAGCCTTGATTTGTACTTTCTGAAAGTTCGATTTTTCTTGTTTTTAATCTATCAGGTCAATGAAGGATCTGTTCTTCCTCCTCCGATCCCATTGTCAAGTGAACACATTAGCAATGAGGGAGTCTATTTTCTTGAGAATGGTGAAGATGGTTTACTATATGTTGGCGAATCAGTAGACTCCAATATTCTGCAGAAACTTTTTGCTGTTCCTTCAGCTGCTGAAATTCCTAATCAGGTAATCTTGACTTCTCTTCATTGCACATGAAATCATAGGATTATTAACTAGCACCAAAATCTAGCTTTTATACTATTTTATTGCACGATCTATATATGACTGTTGTGATCGTTTCATCATATTTACTTATTACATTATTGAAACCATGAAAGAGGAAATGTTTGAAGCCTGCTAATCAATGATAATCTCTATTTTTTTAACAGTATGTGCTGCAACAGTATGATAATCAGCTATCAAAAAAGTTCAATGATGTGGTGAATGAAATTAGGAGGCAGAGATGTTCTTACCTAAGGTATGAAGCAAAAATCTCAGTATCTGTCTTTTTAATATCCTAACTGAATATTGTCCAGACTAATCTTTGCAACCTCGTTGTGTTTTTTTTGTACACAGTATAAAATTGTGCAAGAAGGGAGATCCATCAGGTGAGTAATTTAGGACGGATTGAAGTGGCTCTTAGCACTAAATGGTTTGATAAAATTTCAGTTTGTAACAGCAATTGGTCTCTGCATCTAGAGTCTTCTGAGTTATTTATCTTTTCCTGTTTGCGGCATGGCCAGTCTTACGCTAATAGTAACAGTGTAGCTCCTGTCTGCAGCTAATACTGATGTCTAGTTTCTTAATCTTTTACTTAACCATGCAGCAGATCCGAATTTAGACGGATCTAATATCTCTTTGGGAAATGACTTATTCATGCATAGGCAACAAATTTCCTTTACAAATCACACTAATTGGGACTTGCTTAGAATATCTTGGCTAGATTCCATGAACATGAAATGTTTTGTACTCGGTAGTGTTGATTTCTTAAAATGTTGTAGGTGATGATGATCTGTTCTGAGTATTTTGTGCTTTACAGGAATGCTGTTTCTTTCATATATGGTAGAGGACAGGACAGCAAACGGCCCGTCGTATGTGGAGTTTCTGGTGGAAGTCCATCGCCAAATCCAGCTCAAAATGAACTGATACTCTGTCTCCTACTAGTCCGTATAAAAGTGTCTCTAATGTCCTCTCCTCTCCTTTGTCATGCTCAGAATATACAGTGGAAGTGCATAGCAAAAAGGTAAAGAACATTGTTCATTGCTCTTATGGCTGCTTGAGAAGATTTCTTCTTTCTGAGAAAGGAAAGAGAGAGCATAGACTACTACTACTTGAGAAATTCCATTTAGATAATAGTCTTCAGACTCTCCACTTTTGCCTTTTTAAAAAACAGCAGAATTATACAAAAGTCTTTGTCTGACCATTTTGTATGGTTACTTTTTGTGTTATGTTGAGCTCGAACTGTCTTTCTTTTAAAAAAGAAATAGAACTTATTTTGTTGAACGTTGCCGAAGGTACAAATAAAACTTATTGCAACACTGCAACGTAAAATATGAAATAATTGCTTTTTATGGAATTAGGACTATGGTTTCAGGGGTTTTAGCTATGTTACTGATACTAATCTGTATTTGCAGTCCCTCTGCATGTGAAACTGAAAGTTGGGAAAACATGAGAGTTCTTTAGAGCCGTTTCAGGCTGATTAAGACATCTCCAAAATTGATTAAGTCTTCTAATCTAAATTTAAGAGACTTGGATATGTAGTTTTGAGCAATTATATTTGATTTGATAACTAAATATGAATATCAGAAAGAGAAAAAATAGTCGAGGATAAAAGAGAGTAAAGTCTCTCTCTCAGTCTCAGATAAGATATTTTTGAAATTCATACAAATTATATATACGACTATAATGAAATATATAAAAAAAAAAAAGTAAAGACCACTTATTTGAAATTGAATTATTCTTTATCAACTGGCACTAAACTCAACCCGTGACCTATAAAACCCACAAGTATATATATACATAGTTGAAATTGGTATAATTGAAATTCTTTACTGGGACCAATTTGTCAAAAAGGCTTCACTGAAATTAAGATGTTATTAAGTAGATATATTATTGTATTATTATTAAGAACAGGAAGTGGTTGCTCACGAGCGGCGTTGCAAACCAGAGTGATTTGCTCGGCTGTCTGATTTGTTGTCGTTACACTCAAAACTAAAAAATAATATTAAAAGGAGAGATTTAAAAATGGGTCAATAATATCACCGGAGAAAAGAAAACCACAGGTGAGAAAGCTGAAAGAACAAATTCTCAGCGTCAGAAACTTACATTTCTCTATACGACAAAACCTCACCTGCTTCTTCCTTCTCTATGTGAAAAATCAAAACTTTACAATCGTTGCGTGCTTCCCACAAAGCTTTCGTTTTGATGTTGCTCTCTCCTTTTACTTCGCCGGCTCCGGCTAATTCTCCGCCTGCTACGTCATCACCTCCAGCTCCTTCTTTGTCTCCTCTTCCCCCGCCACTAACCTCTCCTCCACTACCGACTGTCTTACCTCCCACCGCTTCAGCACCTCCGCCTCCGGTTGAATCTTCTCCGGTGGAATCCCCACCATCTCTTCCAGTGGAATCTCCACCGTCTCCTTCGGCCTTAGTCCCTTCCGGTTCACCTACATTGCCCTTCCTTCCCGCCAAACCGTCTCCACCTCCTTCTTCACTTCCCTCCGAGACAGTGCCGCCAGGAAATACGATTTCTCCGCCACCTCCTTCACTTCCATCCGATTCTATCCCACCGGTAAGTACGGCTTTTCCTCCTCCGCCGTCTCCTCCTCGTCGCCGTGGCCGTAAGCCTTCTTTTCCTCTTCCCATCAGCTCTTCACCACCAAAGCCTTCTCCAAGCACTCCATCTCTCCCGGTAACTTCTTCTCCACCTAAACCGTCGTTCTCAAAGACGCCATTTCCCTCTTCATCCACTCCGCCGCCGAAACACTCACCGGCAGCAACTCTCCCGTTCTTTGGGCCAGTGGGCCCATTACCGAATAAGCCAGATGGGATAATAGCACCACCTGTTGGGCCCGTTATATGGCCCAAAACGAGCCCCGGCGAATCAGTATCTCCGGGAACGCCACAGCCACTGGTACCGAAGAGTCTGCCTGAGACGACGTCGTATCACCGATCTTCGACCGGATTCTTAGTCGGCGGTGTGATAGTTGGGGCTCTTCTGCTTGTTCTGTTGGGTCTTCTCTTTGTCTTTTATAGAGCCACCAGAAACAGTAATGAGAGGTCTAGTCATCATCAATCACCAAAGCAAACAAATGGTATGGATTCAAATTTTTTAAATACCTCTAAGGATTTGGCACTAGAATTCAGATTTGCTGTTTGAAACAAAAACTATGAATCTTCTTGCCTAAAATTTGCCTATAAGTTTAATGTGCTAAACCATTTTAGCAAATGAACATACATTCAACCTTTTGTTTTAGATTGTCAAAATAAATTGAAATGTAATAACATTTAGGCTTCTGGATCAGTTCAACATCATCGAGGCGGTAATGTCGGTCCAAACCAGGCTAATGTTATCACTATGCCACCTCCAATCCATGCTACACCACCAACATATTCATCCAGTGTAGACTATGGTACTAAGGGGAACAATTCTGTTGCAATGAACATTGCAATGCCATCTGGGATGTTCACCTACGAAGAACTTTTAGAGGCAACGAGTGGATTTTCAGAGGCAAACCTTTTGGGAGAAGGCGGTTTTGGTTATGTTCACAAAGGAGTGCTAAGAAACGGGCGAGAAGTTGCAGTGAAGCAGCTGAAGATTGGGAGCCATCAAGGAGAAAGAGAATTCCAAGCTGAGGTTGACACAATCAGTAGGGTTCATCATAAGCACCTCGTTTCCTTGGTCGGTTATTGCATTAACGGAGATAAAAGACTTTTAATTTATGAGTTTGTTCCTAAAGATACCTTGGAGTTCCACTTGCATGGTAAAAATTATATGGTCTGGACCTTCTGAGTATTTCATTTTGTCTTTTATATTCCTTCTAAGTCATTTTGCTGACCATTGTGTGTGTTGTAGGTAACAGAGGCACTGTGTTGGAGTGGGAAATGAGGCTCAGGATTGCTGTAGGAGCGGCAAAAGGATTAGCGTATCTTCATGAGGATTGTGAGTTTCTCCTGTTATGGGAACGAGCAGTCATTTCGGGTTTTTTGACACTCCTATTGATTTCTCGTGCTCGAAATGCAGGCAGTCCAACTATAATTCATCGTGATATCAAGGCGGCTAATATCCTTCTAGATTCGAAATATGAGGCTAAGGTGATATGCTCTTTAATCTTGTCGTCAACCATGAACCACCATGAAGTTTTAGTTTTTAGGATAAAATCCCACCAGAATTTTGGTATCAGTGAACTCTTAGATTACAGTTCATCCATTTTCAGTTTATGCGACCCACTTAGAGACAAACTGGCTTCATGATTTTGCTTATTGTCATACCATTTATTCTATTTAACCTGAAATCCATGTTCTTTTCTGTTTTTGCTTCTTTCAGGTCTCTGACTTTGGACTAGCCAAGTTCTTTACGGACACCAATTCATCAGTCACTCATATCTCAACTCGAGTTGTGGGAACTTTTGGGTAAAACTCCATTCATACTTTATATGTCATTCTATTACGTGTTAAAATTTATTTGACCATTTCAAGTTTCTTCCTTCTTATCTTGTGCGCCATACCACCTATATGGTATGCATTTAACAGATACATGGCTCCAGAATACGCGTCCAGTGGTAAAGTAACTGATAAATCAGATGTATATTCCTTTGGAGTTGTGCTTCTAGAACTCATCACCGGGCGTCCATCAATTTTCGCCAAAGATCCTACCACAAACCAAAGTTTAGTTGACTGGGTAACTCAAAATACATGATGATGATGATCCCATCAGATTTTTTTTCGAATCGATATTAAAGGGAAGTAAATTCCCAAACCACTGCAAGCTTGAAACTTCATTAGATTGTGAATGTTGATTTCTTCTCAGGCGAGGCCATTGCTTGCGAAAGCGATTTCTGGAGAAAGTTTTGACCTTCTTGTAGACCCGAGGTTAGAGATGAATTACGATACAACTCAAATGGCAAACATGGCTGCTTGTGCTGCTGCTTGCATACGCCAATCAGCTTGGCTTCGGCCTCGAATGAGCCAGGTTTGGCTTCTTTTTTATCCTAAATATCATAACATGAGATTTGGGAACTTGTCAAGTCCCATAGTAACCCATGTGTGCCGGTGTAATATATTACTATGGGTATAGATATCTGAATTACCTGAATCACTCGTATCCGATCTGATATGCCAATTACTCTACCCGTATTTTCTGTTTATAATTTGAGAGTAGTTCTAAATACTTGTATCTGCCCGTATATCCAAAGTAAACACGGCTATAACCACGGAATATATTTTTATCTTTATTGTGTAGGTAGTTCGTGCTCTTGAAGGCGAGGTGGCCTTAAGAAAGGTCGAAGAGACAGGGACTAGCAGGGAGAATAGCTCTTCTGAAAACCCCAATGACATCACTCTACAATACGGAACAAGTAAAAGGAGATTCTACACTGATTCAAGTGATGATTACACTTCAGAATATGGAATCAATCGTTCTCAAGTGAGCAAGTTGACGTAGTTTACAGGTTCTATAGATCAAGTTTCACCAGAGTTATTGGCTTTTTAGGATACAGAGACATCTTTGGTTAACAAAATTCGCTGTAAAATTAGCCTATTTCATTCAATTGTAGCTGTTAAGTAAAATTGTTGAAGAATTCTGATTAACACTGCTTGTGTTAAATTGGGAGATTGTTTAATGTAAAATTTTGTTCTAATCTTGGATTCGAGTTTGAAAATGTTTTGTTTGTTACTGTTCTGAATTTTCTTTTAATAGGAGTTTGATAGAAGTAGACATTGAGAATTTTGAAAAGTGTGGCTAAGATCTTATCATTACCAAAATGAGCCACGAGACTATAATGACTTTGAATTTTTCTATAACAATAAACTGATCCCTTCGGAATCGTTGAATTTTACTAAGCATCAATTTCTAAAACTAGATTTAACTGCTAAGTATATTTATTACATTTATGAAGAAAAGAGAAACACACTTATTACAAGAGTCTGCACGTAATACAAATTTTATAACCATGAGATCTCATACTTGGTTTATAGTTTCTTGTGTTCTAATCTTTCTCGTCCTGACCGGTGACAAAGGTATAACACATTACTTGCCGTTTAATTTTGTTTCGTTATTTTCCGAATTTTAAACAAATGATTGTGTTATTTAGAACATGATTTAATTTGAATTTTGATGCATGATTATCCAAAGATCTGTATATAATTAATTTTTGTGTGATTGATAAAAAAATTAATAGAAGTTGAAGCAGAAGAACTATGTACAAGAGTAGAAGACATCGAAGGAAACTGCAAATTTCACGGAGAGAAAGAGTGCATGAAACACATGATGAATACATATAAGGATGAAAGATATATTAGCTGCACATGTAATAACGTTATCATGTTACACAAGACCAGACGTTTTTGTGAATGTAAATCTCTCTGTCCGAAATAATTTGTAATTTTATAGCCAATATATCTATTTATATACTCACAAAATAAATTATAATGTTTTGAAATAAAGTTTGTTGTTTTATTTTGTAAGTATATGAGTCTTCTAATCAATCTACTTTTTCATGTTCATGTTATAATGATCTATTTTGCTATATTGTTTTTACATAGAGATTATTCTGTTGAAGAATAAAATTTAAGATGTAAATAGAAAACACATTAAAAAATTTTACTCGAAAAGAATGGTGGAGGTGTATAATATATACTTATTATAATTATTTATTTATTTAGTAAATATAAATGACATATATATATAATTTATTTATTTTTGAAGTTTTTAATATTGATTATATAATTAAAATATACAATAAAATTAAATTATACAAATGATTTTAAATTTTTTATATGGAATAGAAAATGTTATTCAATACTTAAAGAATTTTAGATGTAACAATATTCAATTAATCTAAAATTTTGTTTGATATTTTATTTGATTAATTTTTAAAAATTCATAATATTTGTTTTATATTATGTTTGTTTTTTATGTTCAAATATTTTTTATGTCAAGAAATTAAAATTTACATATAGTATATTATTCAATATTTGTCTATTATCATTTTTGTAAATAATATAATAAAAATATATTTTAGGTAATATTTATTTTAAAAATTTATATTAATTTAATATAAAAGTTTATTTTTATAAGAATTTTTAGGGCAAATGTCTAAAATAGCATCTTTTTAAGTTTTTGTTCCAAAAATAGCATCATTAGTTTAAATTTCCAATAATAGCACAAATTTAAGATTAAAATACATTAAAACTATATTTTAATAGAAAAAATTAAACCCTAAATTGGAAATAATGAACCCAAATACAATACTTTAAGTTTATGTATAATTTATTTAGAATAAATAAGTATTTTCACATAAGTATTTGTGTTATTTTTGGGAATTTAATTTTATGATGCTAGATTTGGAAGAAAAACTTTAAAAGGTATTATTTTAGGGTATTACTCTAATTTTTAATTGATAATTGAGTAATACCCTAAAATAGCACCATTTTAAGTTTATCTTCCAAATTTAGCACAATAAAAATAAAATTCCCAAAATAGCATAAATTATTATGTAAAAATAATTATTTACCTTAAATAAAATATATATAAAATTAAAACATAATATTTGGGTTCACTTTTTCTAATTTAGCGTTTAAATTTTTTCATTAGGAATAAGTTTTTAATTATTTTAGTATTAAATTTGTGCTATTTTTGGAAATTTAAATGACTCGTGTTATATTTGGAACAAAAACTTAAAATGATATTATTTTAATCAATTGGCTTTGATAATAATATAGTAAGATATTACTAAATACATATTTTAAATAAATAATCGAGGGAGAAACTGAAAATAAAATAAAAGAATTATAATAATTAACTCCAAAATCTTAAGAACTAAACCCTAATACTTTGGTTCGCTTTCTTTTCCTCTTCCTCCTCTTCTCTCTCCCTTTCTCTCGAGCCAGTGAACAAAATAATGTCGATTCCTTGTTTAACCGAAGAGACAGCCAAAACGGTTCTGCGCCAGGTTCAAACTTGTCTTCTACCTCTTTTCTACTCTTTGGTTTCTCTCTGGCTTTACCAAATTTACTTAATTATGTTCTGATATGTTGGTGTCGATTTTCAGGTGGAGTTCTACTTCAGTGATAGTAATCTTCCTATTGATGATTTCCTCAAGAAAACGGTTACAGAGAGTGAAGATGGCTGTAAGAATCTATAACTTCCAAAAAAGTTCAATCGCGGTGTTCTGATATTTCTTGTTTCTAAGTAATGATATCTTTTTCTTCCTTTGTCGATGAAAACAGTGGTGAGTTTGGCGTTGATATGTTCGTTCAGTAAGATGAGAGGATATTTGAAGTTGGGTGATTCGAAAGGAGATGAGATTCCTGAAGATACTATCAAAGCTGTTGCTGATACTCTTCGAACCTCGTCGGCTCTCAAGATTTCAGAAGATGGTGAGTTTTTTTCTTTCTTATAAGCTGCGCATGATAGAATCAAATTTATTGTTTGTTGTTATTATGGTGAAATGGACTATAGGCGATGGGACTAGAAATTAACAATGCTTTAGTTTGTTAGGCTTTAAGCTACGGATTCAAATGATGCTGAAGTTGTTAGTCTGGGAAGAAAAATTGTAACTTTTAGAGTTTTAACTTTAGCTGAAGGGGTCTGTGTAATGCTAATGATAACGTTTTGTTGGAAAAGTGTTAGCTACATTGAGATTTGTCTTTTATTCTTGGAACCAATCAGCTTTTTGATATAAAGCTTTCTTAGACTGGAGAGATAGCCGTTACATCTTCATGAACGGGTTTTTTTTTGGATATTTTTACACAGGGAAAAAGGTTGGTAGGAGTACAGAATTGCCGAAGCTGGAAGAGTTGATTGAGCAACTTAATGCTAGAACAGTAGCTGCCTCACCTTTCCCATATACGGTTAAAAGGGAAGACCTGGAATCCTTCTTCAGTCAGTATGGAAAGGTAGTCCACTATAGATTGTATTATGACCCACTTAAATTTTAATGAATATACAGAGTGAATTTAACTGGATGTACAATTTTGTGATGCGTGTTTGTTTTTATATTAGGTTAACAGTGTTAGGATGCCTCGTCATGTAGCAGAGACGAGAGTATTTTGTGGCGTTGCTTTGGTTGAGTTCCCTACAGAAGAGGATGCCATCAATATTATGAAGGAGAATTTGGTGTTTGCTGGTCAGAAGTTGGAGCTAAAACCAAAGTAATCCTACTCGGACATGAACCTGTTTACTGTCTGTTCCTAATTGTATAAGTCGTTTCTATTGATTGTTTTGTATTCCTTAAAGATGATATTTCATTTTCAGGAGAGAGTTTGATGAAGAACGGGAGAAGGATGAAGAAAGATTTGCTAGTTACCGTTCTCAAAAGGGTTCTACAAATCAGAAAAATGGTTCTGATCATAATAATGGCTCTGATTATGAGGCAAAGTAGGCGTTTGATTATTGCTGTTAATTTTCTTGTCTTTTGTTGATATTGAGTTTCTTGAACTGACTATGGTATTTGTAATATCGTAGTTATCCCAAGGGTTTGATCATTTCATTCACTCTTAAGCGCTCAGCTGAAGAGGGTACGGCAGAAAAAAACAGTTCTGAGGAGCCAACTGATAAGACAATGGAAGAGTCGTCAGATAATCCTGATGCTGATAAAGAGAACGCTGATCAGGTTCAGGGCCAAGGAACAGAGGATGAAGATAATGGGGAGTCTTCTGATACTCCAATAAAAAACGAGGAGAAAGAAGAAAAGGGAGCTCTAGCTACCCATAAGGATAATAAGGATGTTGTCTTACGCGAAGATCTTAAGGCCATTTTTGGAAAATTTGGTGATGTTAAGGTACATAAAAGTGGTTTAATTTTACAAATAGCTCATATTATATTGTATTGTTGTCGATTGTATGTTCTTGTTCTTATTGGTTTACTATTAGTAATGGTCATGCACACGATTTACTGGCTAATATGCCTTCTGTTGTCTTCATTCTATTCTTAGTTTTAAATTATTAATCGTTGTTGATAATGACTCTTTGTATTCTTTTGCTTTGAAGTTTGTGGATTTCAAGATGGGATCTGAGACAGGATACCTTAGGTTTGATGAACCTGAAGCATCGCAGAAAGCCCGTGCTGCAGCAGTATTAGCGAAAGAAGGTGGACTAGCCGTGAAGAACTTTATCGCTATCCTAGAACCTCTTACTGGTAAGACATCTTTTTTTAACTTCCATATTATCTTGAACTATATTGTTGTTCTGCTTGAGCTAAATGAATTAATGCGGTGTTAGGCGAAGCTGAAAAAGAGTATTGGGCTCTCCTTCGCAGCAAAGATAGGTTTGACAAAGGTGGACGCGGAGGAAGGTGAGTACATGTTTTGCTATTGAGTAAATATATATACTTGTATACTGAAAATGAAGTTTGGTGTGAGAAAATATCGGTTATGGTCTATGCAGAGGAGGAAAAAGAGGAGGAAGATTCGGGCGTAAGAGAGGATCGGACTCTCCAAGTGGTCGCTGGAACAAAGCGCAGAAGGTCGAAGCATGATCCCCAAATGATACACTTTCGTTCTTGTCTTTCTTTTCACTAAGCTCGTGACTTGTTGCTTTCTGTTTTTAATGTATTAGCAACTTCATTTATCTACTTGTGACTCATGTAGTTTAAAAATTTTGGTTTCATATTGACTCTCTTCTGGAATAGCAGTTTACCAAATACTATTCTTGTTTTAAACACTTTCTTAAGCTTTCTTTTTTAAAAAAATGCGTGATGCTATTTGAATGTTGTTACCGTGGAAATAAAGACGATGATGAATCTAAACGTATTATAAGAGAAAAAGGAAGAAAAAAAATAATAACAAAAATGGGCGTGGAACTTTTAGGAGACTAGATTCAAACAGCCTCAAATGAACGGCTGAGATCATCTTCCCATTGTCGATCTCACTTCGAATTCCGCCTCTCCATGTTTGAATACTCTCATCTCTCATCTCTCTCTATTTCGATTTGTGTTTCTACTTCTTCTTCTTCTTCTTAATTTCTAGAGTATTCTGGCTTTCGTGGATCTCTGCAAGTGTGAGCCTTACGTTCCGTATTCTCGATTTCATTCCTATGACCGTGTATCCCTCATCATATTCTGGTTAGTTTTCACCGATACATCTTCCTGATTTCTTGGACGAAAGTCAAAATCTACTCTTTCAAACATCATTTACTTTTCTTAAATGAATAAGCTGCCAGTTCGATTTTTATTTTCAGAAGAAGTTCAACGCTTTTTGGAGGCTCTTTGCTTTGGGTTCGACATCCAGGTTTCTGAAACTAATTTCCGGTACTTATCTCAGGTTTTTGGACCAAATCTCATTATCTTAAGCTAGTTTCTGCCTTCTTTGTTTCTTTGCGGCTTTGACTTTAGTTTCTGGGAATATTAATTTCTTTCGCTGAGTGTATCGTATCTGTATGCTGCTTGTTAGTCCCACTGTGTTTAAGTTCAGCGTTTACTTTTGTTTCTGATTGTAGCCTCGTGCTTGGCTTATGATGATTTGGGGTATGCTATGTTGCCTCAATTGCTAATTATGAAGAGTCGGTTCGGACCTTCACTTAGTTTCACCCAAGCTTCATCCTGGTCATAGATAGATCATCCAGGTTCGCCTCCTTTCTCTTCTCTTCAGTCTACAACAAGTGGGAGAGGCAGAATGAAAGCCCCGAATATTCCAGAAGATAATTCCCAAGGAGACCAGAAAGGGAAACACGGGTACGCTCACTTCTCTCTTGGCTATTAAGTCATTCTCAGATTTATGTTGTAAGTTCTTTGTGACATGTAAAATACATTCATAGGAGGACATGTGGCCCTACAAGACGATCCACCAAAGGACAATGGACAACGGAAGAGGTGGGTTACTTTGTCTTTATTTTGCTGTTTATCTGATTCTTGCATGCTTTTATCTATTGTGATTCAGGAAAGTTTTCAATCAGAAATTTATCCAGGAACAAAGGTTGAGTGTAATCAGTTGGATGTATCCGTCCCTAGTGTTGCTTTGTACAGTTCGATTTAACTAGTTGACATTAGATTTGTATGTACTGAAGATTTGTATCTATGATTTTTTCTCTTAGATTAACTCTTTTTCCCTGGATCAGGATGAAGTCTTATGCAAAGCTGTCGAGCGTTTTCAAGGAAAGAACTGGAAGAAGATAGGTAAGTCAAATCAATACTCTATTTTAGCTGCCACATTTATTTGTAGTCTTTAGTAAGTCTGGTGAAACCAATGTGTGATTTCATTTGTTTCATCTTTTCAGCTGAGTGTTTTAAGGACCGGACTGATGTCCAGTGTCTTCATAGATGGCAAAAGGTCTTGAACCCAGAACTTGTGAAAGGGCCATGGTCAAAAGAGGTGATTTTTCTAAATGTGGTGAATAGCTTTATATGCTTTACCCAATTTGAGTCTTTTACAGACATATTATTTTTCCATATTTTTGAAGGAGGATAATACAATAATTGCTCTGGTAGAAAAATATGGGCCAAAGAAATGGTCTACTATATCTCAGCATTTACCTGGGCGCATAGGAAAGCAATGCAGGGAAAGGTATGCACGCATCTCTGCTTCCTTTTCCACTAAAATGACATTTCGTACTACACTCCTTACAAGGGGTGGTACTTCAATGCACATGAACAATATCGTGGCTAATGTAGGTGGCATAACCATCTTAACCCTGGGATTAATAAAAATGCATGGACTCAGGAAGAGGAACTGACTCTTATTCGTGCACATCAAATTTATGGAAATAAATGGGCAGAGCTAATGAAATTTTTGCCAGGAAGGTAAGTATGTATAATCCATGGGTCCTTGCATAATAAGCATTTGTATAACATTTTGCTCAACATTTGGTGGCCTCATATGCAGTGGAATAAAAGTTTTTTCTTCTGATGATTATGGTCTATCCTTCCTTCTTTGGTGATTTCCTTATGTGTTCTTCTGCTCCCTTAGGTCAGATAATTCAATAAAAAACCATTGGAACAGCTCTGTTAAGAAGAAGTTGGATTCCTACTATGCATCAGGTCTTTTAGATCAGTGTCAAATCTCGCCATTCATTGCCCCTCCGAACAAATCTATCGCTTCATCTTCCTCTTGGATGCACAGCAGTGGAGATGAAGGTAATTCCAGGCCAGGAGCTGATGCTGAAGAATCAGAATGCAGCCAAGCTTCTACTGTTTTCAGTTGTTCACAATCTACCAATGGTTTACCAGATGAGCTTAAACCTGCAAATGAGGAATTCTATATGCCTGAATTGTCTTCAGGAACAGATAAGCAAATCTCAAAGTCTGCATCCCATGCAGAACCTTACTACCGATCCTTTGAAGATGTCAAAATTGTTGTCCCCGAAATTTCTTGTGAAGCAGAATGCTCAAAGAAGTTTCAGAATCATAATTGTTTTCACGATGTTAGAACAGCTATGGAAGATCAACCGCAGGGTGTATCTAATGATGCTAAACAGGACCTCGATCTAGACTTATTCACCCATAACAAGGACGTAGATGAAAAAAATGAAGCAGTCCAAACTTTTCAAAGTTCAGTCAGATTAAGTGATCAACCTTCTTGGCCAAACTCGGACACAGTTTCTCATCCACAAGCTCAAACTTTGATCACGGATGAGGAGTGTTGTAGGGTTCTTTTCCCAGATAACGAGAAAGACAGTAGTGCATCTGTTGAGCAAGGTCAGAATATGGTTGAATCTCAAAAAGGCAAAAGATCTCTTTGTACTCAGTCTGCAGAAACCCTCGCTCATGAAACAGGAAACATATCAGCTTTATCCTGGAATCCTTCAACTTCTGGAGGCGTGGCGGATCATAATTGTGTTCCTTTGTTATATTCAGATGTGAAAGACTCACATTTACTCAGTAGTGATTCCAATGATCCTATACAAGGTCACCTTCTTGGAGTTGCTACTGTAGAACGTAAAACTGAGACAAACTGTTTCATCGACACTGATGGACATGTAACATCCCATGGCAATGATGATAATGATTGTATTCCAGAACAGCAGGAGCTGTCATATATTCCCAATGATTCTTTAAAGCTAGTACCTCTCAATAGTTTTTCTTCTCCTTCTAGAGTGAACAAGATTTGTTTTCCTGTTGAGGATAAACCAACTGTAGAAGACAAAGGATCTCTTTGTTACGAACCTCCACGTTTTCCGAGTGCAGATATTCCTTTCTTCAGCTGTGATCTTGTACCATCAAATAGTGACTTACGGCAAGAGTACAGTCCCTTTGGTATCCGACAGTTGATGATTTCTTCAATGAATTGTACAACCCCTTTAAGGTTATGGGATTCACCGTGCCATGATAGGAGCCCCGATGTAATGCTTAAAGATGCTGCCAAAAGTTTTAGTGGTACACCATCCATCTTAAAGAAACGGCATCGAGACTTGCTGTCACCTATGCTTGATAGAAGAAAAGACAAAAGGCTTAAACGAGCTGCAGCTTCCTCCTTGGCTAAAGATTTTTCACGCTTAGATGTTATGCTTGATTATGATTGCAAGTCTTCTCGTCCCTCAGAGTCTCCTGACAGTACAAATAGATGTGCCTCCCCTTCCAAAGCCAATGATAATAGGGATTCTGCTTCAGATCGGCCAGATCAAGAAATAACTACTATAGATGGAGAACCAAAGGAAACCTCAGAATCAAGAGGAGTGACTTCTATGAAAATTGAAAAGGGATTTAATAATGGTGGTGCTTCAACGAAAAATGTAAGACCGTCTTTGCCCTTGCATATTATCTGGTATCACTTGTGCTTTAGCATGCATTGTCTGGCATACATTATTAAATTTACTAGTGAACTTCTTGTCGCTTAACGCATTAATCTAGTTTTGAAATCTCCTCGTGTAGGAACATATCAATCTCGTTTGCTGAAACACTTTGCATCTAGCTGTTTGAGCTGTATTTGTTAAGGATCATAAAATCTCCAATGTTGTAACAATATAAGCTTTAATCTCTAGATCTCTTGCTTGCCCTTGCACCAGGACCAAGAAACTTCTGGAAGTTTTATTGAGATACGACTGTGTTCTCCCGAAAAAACTGGATTTAAACCAGATAACAAAGTTGGTACAAGTGCGAAAGATCTATCAAACCAGCACAAAAGGGCATTAGGTAATATTCCAACTGAAGAAATCTCTTCAGAACCTCCATGCACAGTAGACTCTATTCCTTTAACAGCAATCGCAGGAAATAAAACCAACACTTCAGAGACCAGTATTGATATAGAAAACTTCAGCATGTAAGTTTTCTTCTCCTCTCCGTGTTTGATCCCTGAAATTGCTGGAAAGTTTTGTTCTAAGTTGTCTTGGTTCCATTCGTTTTATAGATTTGATGGAACTCCATTCAAAAAATTACTTGATTCCCCATCACCATGGAAATCCCCTTTACTCTTTGGTTCTTTCTTGCCAAGTCCAAAGTTGCCTCCAGAAATTACATTTGAGGTAATGTGAGATGGAATAACTGTGAATGAAACTAGTTGTTGGATATTCTAGTTTATGCTTTAGATTGAAGCGCCTATTGATGGGCTAATATCCCATGCTTTTTTTTCAAGGATATTGGGTGCTTTATGAGTCCTGGGGAGAGAACTTATGATGCCATAGGACTGATGAAGCATTTGAGTGAACACACAGCTACGGCATATGCAGATGCCTTGGAAGTTTTGGGTAATGACACACCTGAAACGATACTCAAGAAGAGACAACTGAACAAATCCATTCAGGGAAAAGAAAATCAGCACCAGCCTCTTGATCAGCTTGGAAACCGATCCCAGGCTTCAGTGTCAACTTACACGGTAATAATCATACAAACTCTTAATAAGTTTGGAACCGTTAGTAACTTCACCAAAAAATCTACACCATACAAGAGATTTGATTAGAGAGAGGAGACTCTAAACTCTCGACCATTGCCCACACCAAGAACCTAATCTCGCCCCCACTCCCCCAGAGCACTCTCAACTAACTGGAAAATCTGTTGCTGAGCTGACAAAGTTACAATTTACTGCTCAACCCCTTGTTTAGATACATGAAAGCCTTGTCAACTCTCTTCTTCTGTTCTTGGTCTTAGTTTATCTTGAAAATGAACTTTTGAACTTGGTTGAAATAAGACGAGTAACAGTTTGAGAGTTTATAAGTAAGTAGGCTTACTCTGAACCATTGTGTGTGGAAATGCAGGTGGAGCGTCGCACCTTAGACTTCAGCGAATGTGGGACACCAGGGAAAGCAAAAATTTCTTCGGCTTCTCCGGGCAGCTACTCAAGCCCATCATCTTACCTTTTGAAGAGTTGCAGATAGGAAAAGGCTGCTTTTGTTGATAGACATCTGAAGGGACATTCATTATTGCCTTTCACTTTTTTGATCCGATATGTGTATGTCGTTTTTTTCGCTCCCCTCTTTTTATCTAATTATTTTGTTTTTAGTGTGTAGATCTTTCAACTCTGATCATGTTACAATTGCTTAAATAGTCATTTTCTTGCAGCTCTATTGAATGATCTAAGAATTTTTCACAACATTTAACCCGCAAGATTCCAAAAATGAACAATGTAACCATCAAAACCGACCCTGGAGTGTTCAAAAAGACAGAACCAAACCCAATTTTGATGATCCACTACGTATATCTACAACCGTGACAATCCTAACCACTCATCCTATCTTCTCATGATTCGTCCATAAACAACATCCATAGAAAGCAGAGACAATGAGAGAAACCCGAGAATGACAGAGGCAACAACTGGTGAGCCCATTCTCTGAAGCAACCATCTTTGGAGGGTGGGTTATGAAATTGTCATACCAAATTTTTCTTTTCAAGAATCAAGATCTTTGCCTGCTAGAAAGAGTATGAGTTACATTGGGCACTTCATTGTAAAACTCGGGTTCGTCTTCTTCATCAGATGATAACAAAGATGAACCCATCCATGCTTTAAACCCTTCGTTCATTCGTCTTTCAATGTCTGGTGTGAATTCCAAAGGATTTGCTTCAAGCATCTCCAAGCCTTGATGATTACTGTTCCCAAACTCTCCTTCGTCAATAATTAAAGCAGCTCTTCTTCTAAGGGAGAAAGCAGTTCCAGCGTACAAAATTACCAAACCCCATGAAGAAATCTCATAGCACCAAAACAATGGCACAGAACAGCTGCTTCCTAGTGTCAGGAGGCTTGAGCCGAGAAATATAGCGAGGAGGCCATAGATGATAGCAAACACAGCATTTAGAATTGACAGGCAACGAACCCCACCTGTGAATTATTTAGTAAGGATAGAGAAGATCAATAATCTATTTGAGGTGAAAAGAAACTCTGAAGAGGTCTGATTCTCAATGGTGGATTCATTGTAATGGTAACAGCAAATAGGAATGTACATAAATTTTACAAAGAAATGTCTGGCACTGAGAAGGAATGAATCTATGGCACAAAACATAAATATGGAAGGCCGAATACATCTCAAAGAGAAAGAAGAAAGTATACCTCTTCTTGAAGCACAGTAGCTATTTTCAACTACTTTCAGAAACCCATGACTGTGAGGAGCGGAATAAGCCACAAAGATTCCTGTATGTTGCAACAGAAGACATACCAGAGCTTAATGAAAACACGAATTCAGGTTTTGAGGACACATCAATCAACGCTCTCAAACAATTTTTCACCTCACTACTCAAAAAACTCAGAAGGTTACTTGCCAAAAATGTGCTAAACATCAAGAATATCTCAAGTACACCCGCTCAGAACGGAGCCTTGTAAATCAATGAATGGAATCAGTGACAAAACAAGATCGCAAGCCCAGCTACAGAGATATGAAAGAACAAGCTAGAGACTGACCTGCTACAAGATAAACAGATGATACAAGGAAGAGTATGGTCGAGGGAATGAAAACGACCATCCAGTAGAAATCCACAGTTTCTTGATCCGTCAAGTAAAAAGCACCGGGAAACAGATCGGAGTCGCGAGCTTTGTCATAGATAGGCAAAGGCTGTAGCTTCCTGTCGCTGCAAAATGGTCTACTCAGAAGATTCGAAGGAAAGACAATTCTCAAGCTGATGATCGTGCAAGTGAAGATGACAAAGCAAAGGAAAGCTACAATCGACATAATTGTGGGCCTTTGAAGCTTAATCCAGGCTCTATCTTCCTCCCTAAGGTTCTCGTACTCTTGCTTTGGCATAAACGCCTGACGCAACGCGTCTCCGATGATCGCCATTGAAGAAGAAGGAAAAAAAATAGCCCTACTCGAAAACCGAATAAAACCCTTTCACCAAGATGTTTCCTTGATTCCCGAACTTGCTCGAACTGGATCAGGAAAACCCAAGTCTCAAACTTTTACAAAGAATCAACGGAGAACGAGTTGAGAAATGAGGAAGAAGAAACAATAAAACGAAGAGGCGTGTTTGTAGAGCAGCAGCGACACTACAAGCTTTTTACAGACTTACTCAAAACTTCCAAGTTCTCCAATAGATACGATAACCAAAGAGCTAAATGTTGACAGAGATTTTATATATTGATTGGGTAACTGGAAACAAAATCTAAACGAATTAAATTACAAGCATTTTCTTTTTTAAGATCTAAAGGTTTATGCTTTACAATTTTAGAAGAAGAATTTCCTGTCTTAAGTTGGTAAAAAACCAACTCATTCGTGAAATTTGAATGCTTGAAACTCCAAAAACAATGAGAGGATTCCAACAACGAGAGGATTCCAACAACGAGAGGATTCCAACAACGAGAGGATTCTCAACAATGAGAGGATTGTTTCATCGCTTCTAAATCTAATTCAGTAACTAACATTTACTGTTCTGATACGGTGACCGTCAATTCAATTGGTCGGTCAAACCAACGGTTCGATGAAAAGCAAGATCTTCATAATCGGTGTAACCATCAAAACCAAAGAGATGAACACGTGGCAATGTTTTAATGGACCCTTCTCCAAAAAGATATTCCACTACTTTTTATTCATTTTTTATCTCTTTTTTTTTTCTTAATCGTGAAAAATTATGATCTGATGAAATGAAGAACGGGAAAATAATTGTATAAAAATCTCCAAATAATAATTCTACTAGAAGAGAGAGAGAGAGAGGGGGGCGTGAATTCCTGAGCGAGAGATTCGTCGCCGGAGTATTCTCTTGCGTGATCTTACGGCTGCTTTCCTCGCCTGTAAAAGCTCCTTCTTAGGTTGGAAATTCGTGTTTCTCTTTCCTTCCTTTGGAGGTTTTATTTTGGAGTCAAAGCGAAGATGGTGAACGCTATGGTGGAGAGAGCGACGAGCGACATGCTGATCGGACCGGATTGGGCTATGAACCTCGAGATCTGTGATATGCTCAATAGCGATCCCGCGTAGGCTGGCTCTGCTCCCTCTGATTTTTTTTTTATTCTGTCACCTACCTTCTTTGTTTTCTAAAGTTCTCGATTAGTTCCTGGAAAATATTAAAACCCTCTTTACCGATTTGCATTTGTGCTGGTTTTGTTGGATCAGTTAGAGAGTTAGCACTAAGATGGAAATCAAATTCCTTTTTTTCCGGAGAACTAGATAGACCAGTTAGATTTTTTCAGTGTTTTCTTAGACCAGTTGTAATACTTGTGACTTACAGTTTTCCTAATTTTGGCGAGGATTCGAGGGTAAAAGATAATTTTTCTTAGGCGTGAAGTTTTTTCATTGATCTGCATACAGGGTTCATTGCTGAATTGTAATTTTTTTAGTTTTCTTAAAGTCGACATGGTTAGTGTTTGTTTCTATACACGACATCCTTTTCGGTTTATGGTTGTTTGGGTTTGAAACTGATTAAAGTTTAATGTAGCTCATGGAAACCTTATCTATCGGCCTTTATTGTAAAAAGTGGGAAGTTATTTCCACTGTATCCTACATGATGTCTGAAACTCGTTGCTGTTTTGCAGGCAAGCAAAAGATGTTGTCAAAGGCATAAAAAAACGGATTGGTAGCAGGAATCCAAAAGCTCAGCTTCTTGCCTTAACAGTGAGTTCCAAGACAATTGTCTCGTTTGTATTTTTCATTATTTGATGTGACCATTTTTGTTTTATTGATTATACAATTAGATAGCTTGTTCGTTTTAGTTACACATTGAGCTTCAAATCCCAAAGGATCCATGGGCCATGTTCACAGTATTTCTTGAGAAGCTATAGTTATTAAGTTGCAACGCAATGCTGTTTGCACTCGTCTCTTTATCAGTGAAAATTGACATGATCACAGACTAGTTGTTTATGAAAAATGCTGTTTAAGAAATACATCAGACCTCACCAGAGTTGATCTTGCCGCTTTTTTACACCAGTGTGCATGATAAGCATTTTGAAACTTAAAAGTTACCTATCAAAAATGACATGCTGATACATTATTTTCACACATCTCATCCTCTCATTTGCTTTGCAATAATAGAGTATATTCGCTGCTCATCATACGTTTGTTGTTCTAGCTGCTTGAGACAATTGTGAAGAACTGTGGTGACATGGTTCATATGCATGTGGCTGAAAAGGGTGTTATTCATGAGATGGTGCGGATAGTTAAAAAGAAGGTAAGGGTTTTTTCAAATTGGTCTTGTTGGGAAAAGAGTACTCTCTCTCTCTCTAATAAGTATCTATTGATGCATATAGCCGGACTTTCATGTGAAAGAGAAGATCCTGGTACTTATCGACACATGGCAAGAGGCCTTTGGTGGCCCTAGGGCAAGATATCCACAATACTATGCTGGATACCAGGAATTATTGGTAGGTCTATTGATATTGTTGTTTGATGTTTTTCTTTCAGTAAAGTATGTTTCTGATTCTGGATGTCCAGATGTCTCATATGAATTGTCCTCAGATTCATTTGTGATTTCTGATAGAAACTTTCCAGTACTTTTGTTAACTACGTATTCTAACTCCTGTCTCTTTCAGCGTGCTGGGGCTGTTTTCCCTCAGAAATCAGAGCGATCAGCTCCTGTGTTCACACCTCCACAAACACAGCCTTTGACGTCTTATCCTCAAAATCTTCGTAATGGGGCTGGACCTAGTAATGATATGCCTGAAACTTCAGCAGAGCCAGAATTTCCAACATTAAGGTAGAATTTTTCTGTTGCAACTCCGCTGTTTTAAGCTAATGAATTTTTAGCAAAATAATGGAATATTTTGTTTGGCCAATTTTAACGATCGACCTATCTGTTAATTTTTCTTATTAAAATTTTAGCTTTTTTTGTTCAGTGGACATGCATTAGCATAAAGCAGCCCTAGTTGGTGATGAGGAATAATTATATTTAAGTAACTTCTCTTTAGGTTTTGCAAAACTAGCTGTGTAGTAATGGAGTGTCAATTCTTTCATGTAGGGCTTATTAGGAATGTACGTTAGGATCCACAAGTGGTAACTTTGCGTTGCGTATCTTATTTAGGAACTAAGCGTATACTCTTGTTGCTCAGGATCTATTGTGTTTCAGTGTTTATTCTTTTGCATGTCAACATTCTTTTCAGTTTGTCGGAGATCCAAAATGCAAAGGGTATCATGGATGTGCTTGCAGAAATGCTAAGCGCATTAGAGCCGGGAAACAAGGAGGTAACACAATTTAGTTGCAGAGAAAGATATACTACCTATTAGAAAGTGTTGGCTCTTGGGCTAAATATACTAGAATAAGAAGAGTAGTTTCTGAATTGTTTTTGGACATTTACTAGGGAAATTAATTACTTTGTTTTCTATGTAATTATCTCAGGGTTATCATTTTTGTTTTTTGGATTGCTTTAGGAACTTAAACAGGAGGTGATGGTCGATCTGGTGGAGCAGTGTCGTACCTACAAACAAAGAGTGGTACACCTAGTCAACTCAACCTCGTAAGAGCTCTTTCATGTCACTTATCAGTTATTTTGCGTGGACTGTTGTGAAATCTATCTTTTTATTCTTTTCTAATATGCATATATTACCCCTAGATTCAGCAGCAAAAGATTGGTTTTATTGCATGCGTAAATGGCATCAATTTCCTTTAGTTTGAATTTCCATGGTAATTCAGTTGAGGTTGGGAGAGACACAGATGATGCGTATTTGGAGGCCCAAAGACTCCAAGTCTACTTAAGTAATCAAAGCAACCATCGCTTAGTCTTCTATTTAAACCATGGGCTATAGCTCGTACTTAGTTGTGTGTTTATATTGAAAACCATACACAGTCTGAGGGAGCATTCATGTTTTATCTGGGTTTAGGTTTATGTAAGAGGGAATTGAGAGAACCTCAAGTTCGTACCTGTCTGAGCTATGCTGTGAAATATTTAACGTTTAAATGTATCACTCGGAGTAGTCCAACTGATGAAAATTAGGTTATTCTTCAGAGCTTAAGTTTCTTTGTACTCTTCTTATCTCGCAACTTTGTTATCCAGGGACGAGTCTCTGTTATGTCAAGGTCTTGCGTTGAATGATGACTTGCAGCGTGTCTTAACCAATTATGAAAAAATCGCTACTGGAATTCCTGGAAGTTCTGTTCAAATCGAGAAGCCCAAGTCTGAGACAGGAACAGGAAATTCCTTAGTAGATGTTGATAGTCCACTTATTGATACTGGGGACAGCAGTAACGGGTACGTAAGGCTAAGCTTTAAAGTCAACCCAAGAATTTTCGATAAAATTGTGTGGATACTCTTTAGCTGTTTGAGTCTTATATATGGCTTACACGGAAAAATTATTACGATCTAAGATGCGAAAACTATAAATTATTGACGAGTATGAGCTTAATTTTATGACCATGTTTTATATAAATGGTGTTGATTTGTCTCAGCTCACAAAGTTGAACTGGGGTATCGGACCAAGTGACCTGAAATAAGTTTTCGTTTTCTTAATTAGCTTCTGATTTGCCCTATATCCATTATTTTCGCAGAGCTACTTCAAGTTCTGGTAACGGGGTTTTAAATCAGCTGGCCCTCCCTGCACCACCTGCGACCAACGGTCCAGCCAATTCTAAAATTGACCTCCTCAGTGGCGATGATCTTGCCCTTGTTCCTGTTGGACCTCCCCAACCAGCAAGTCCAGTTGCATCAGATCAAAATGCACTTGCCCTCATCGATATGTTCTCAGAAAATACTACTAGTCCTATTCCTAATCCTGCAGGCAATCCAGCTCCCCAGAGTAGTCCTCAACTGCATCATCAACCAAATAGTCAAGCTGGAGAAGCTGGAATACAACAATCCAATGGATTTTCTCCGCAGAGTGGTTATTCGCAGTTTGAGCAGCCGTCATTCGGGCGAGGAGACTCTTCTCCGTGGAACAGTCAGCCTGCACAGCATCCACAACAGTTGCAACAACCACAGCAGCCAGCTTATGGTAATATCTGACTATCAGTTTTTGTGTTTCAGTTTAAATCGCAACCTTCACTTAACTTTTGAGAAATATATACCTTGGTATGCTATTCTTTCTCCCGGATATGGTAACAACGAGAACACATTTCGCTCTTTTGATTGGGGAGATCAGCTTCAAGTGTGTCTCATGTTTCTGTTTTTGTGGTAATTTGGTAATGCAAAAAGGTGCCCAAGACAGTATGGCATTTCCACCTCCCCCATGGGAAGTTCAGCACCAGGACTTCAGTCCCACTGCGGAGTCAGGAAGTCCGTTTTCTCCTCAAATGCATCCAACACATGTCTCCTTCACACAGGCTCAACCAGTAAACAACAATAGTCCATATCCTCAAATGCCACAAACCGGCCAACCGTTCAACAACAGTCCATATCCTCAAATGCCACAGACTGCCCAACCGGTTAACAACAACAGTTCATATCCTCAAATACCACAAACTGGCAGCAGTATGTACATGCCAAACCAACCTAATCAGCAGCAGATGATGATGGCTCAGTTCTATGCGCAACAGCAACAACAACAGCAACAGCAAGAGGCGTATGGAAACCAGATGGGAGGATACGGATACAACTATAATCAACAGCGACAAGGAAGCAGCCCGTATCTGGATCAACAAATGTATGGTTTATCAGTCAGAGACCAGACTTCGCATAATTTACCATCATCATCTTCCACGTCTTATCTGCCTCCTATGAAACCTAAGAACAAACCAGAGGACAAGCTATTTGGGGATCTCGTTGACATCTCCAAATTCAAGCCTACAAAACCGACTTCGGGAAGAGCTGGTACAATGTGAAAAGTCCTCCATCTGTCCATGGTTTGAAGTGATCTCCATCTCTTCGATCCTCTGTTTTCTTTACTCACCCTAACTCTCTTTCTTCTCTTATTTGAGTTTCCATCATTGATTTTACCCCTCGTGGGAGATACTTACATACATACATATATATATATGTATCTTCGTCCTTATAATTTGCCGTTGAACATGACCGGAAGTGGATTTGTATAGAAGTCAACGATTTGGAGAGTGTCTGCAGATTCTATTTTAGGACCTTTGATTCCCATTTGGTATTCAGATCTTTTAATTTGTTGTGTTCCATTGGCAATAAAGTCTTATATCAATTTAGAGAAAATTTTATTTAGATTTACAGAAGGAGGTTTATATGTTCATTGTACCTGATTCTGAATGTAACATTAGGCTATGGGAGACATCCTAATGTCAAACTAATGCTTTCCACTGTACGATCCTCACTTTACATGTCTATGATTTTTAAAGTAACAATAGCAAAGCATTTTTGTTTCATTTTTCGAATTATCCTACAGAATTCGACTTGATCATATATACTTCATTTTAGTTACAACAGTGACTTCATAAAATATTATTAAGGTCTGTCGATGAGTATGAATAGTGTTGGTACCAGTTTTTTCAAATTATTAAAAAAATGAAATTTACGTCAAAGGAAAATATCTCTCAAAAATAATTAATATAATAATTGAAAAGAGTTTCAACGAACGATTTATTACCTTTTTTGGTGTTTGGCTGCCACATAGGCGGTTGCCCCGCCACAAGTTTCCTTGCGCTCTTTCTCTTTACCTCACCAATTTTGCGTGTTCATATAGAGTTTGCCAGGAACACACAAGATTTCCGTTTCTTTCTTTCAACTTCTTCGAATCCATAATTCGACTATGGATACTCTGAGCTTGGTTGCATCGATGAACACTAATTTGTCTTCCTTTGAGCTGTCTCGGCCTCTGTGTCCTGTCACTCGCTTATTTGTTCCGTTCCGATCGTCTAAACTAGCTCCCCGTTCCATTTCTAGGGTTTCAGCGTCGATCTCTACGCCGAATAGTGAAAACGCTTCCTCCGGACAAGGGATTGATACTGACAAGAATGCTGCCATCTCTCCCAAACCTGTTTACGTCCCGACGCCGCCTAATCGCGAGCTCCGGACTCCTCACAGCGGGTAAATTGATCAATTATTCAATACGAACTCTCTTTTCTAGTTTTTTTTTTAACTTCCAATTTATGTTTCGTCATTCAAATAGTAATTGTGAAATGATCGTTTTTCTATTGTTAACAAGTTCTTATCTTTCAAAATATACAGATACCATTTCGATGGAACAGCACGGAAGTTCTTCGAGGGATGGTATTTCAGAGTCTCAATCCCAGAGAAGAAGGAGAGTTTTTGCTTTATGTATTCTGTGGAGAATCCAGCATTTCGGAAGAGATTGTCACCATTGGACACGGCTCTATATGGACCCAGATTCACTGGTGCCGGGGCCCAGATCCTTGGCGCTAACGATAAATATATATGCCAATACACAGAAGAGTCTCAGAACTTCTGGGGAGGTAACTTCTTATTCCTTATTGCTGTTGCATGAGAATAACAAGTGAAATCTGAGTCTTGGTTCTACTTGTACTACCTATATGTTCTTTATTGATGTAGCGATTCTATGCCTTATATCTAAGTTTTGTTGTATTTTGGTGCTGGTGCTTTTTTCTGTAACGTAAATTAATTTACATGAATTTAAATATTCCTGACCTAAACATTTTATTCATGCATAGATAGACATGAGCTAGTTTTGGGGAATACTTTCACTGCTGTGCCAGGCGCCATGCCTCCAAACACGGAGGTTCCACCAGAGGTCGGAAAAAATCAGTCTCCCTCCTCCCTCTTTTTTATTACTTCTTCTATGTTAAATATCTTTCTGATTATATCTTGGCAGTCACTAAATGTTTGAATAGGCATTGGCATGATAGTGTTCTACTTCTACTTGTACGAATTTACAATTTCTTGTAACTCATTATTTTCTTGAATGCTGATCTGTAAAACGTGGCGTTTGATTGTAGGAATTCAACAGAAGAGTGTCAGAAGGGTTCCAAGCTACCCCACTTTGGCATCAAGGTCACATTTGCGATGATGGAAGGTAATCATCTGATTCTATGCACAGCTAGAATTCACCACATTTGACAATACTACTTGAAGCCTAATCAAAGACTAGAATTGCTTTTGGGGATATATCTTGTTTAGTCTTGTAAAACCGGCTATGCAACTGTTTCTTTGGTAGCTTAGGCATCATCGTAAATCACACAATTCACCTACAAAGCTTGCTTCAGTTGGTCATGATTCCTGTTCTTTGGAGATGCTTCATAATGTAGCCAAAACTCTGTCAGAAACTAGTCATGGACACGCTCAAAATCTCCCTGCATCATCCTACAACTAAAGATGCATGTTAGAACTAGCTTTCTCAGATGTCGGGACTAGTTTCGCATAATGTGTAGAAGAACTCTCAGATTTATGCAAATTTCTGTGTTTAAATCTGAATTGACTTGTTTTGGCAGGACTGACTACGCTGAAACCGTGAAATCTGCCCGTTGGGAGTATAGCACCCGTCCTGTTTATGGTTGGGGTGATGTCGGGGCTAAACAGAAGTCTACTGCAGGTTGGCCTGCAGCTTTTCCTGTATTTGAGCCTCATTGGCAGATTTGCATGGCAGGAGGCCTTTCAACAGGTTAACCTTTTGCGTAATTGTCTAAATTTAGCAAAGAATACCATTATGTTTATTTTCTTCTGCTAACAAAAATTAAGAAATAAATTATCCACTTTCTTAATTGTCCTCTCTTCAGCGTACAGCAGAAACTGCTATATCTAGATCTCACGTTTTATCTCTTGAATTTGCAGGATGGATAGAATGGGGTGATGAAAGGTTTGAATTTCGGGATGCACCTTCGTATTCAGAGAAGAATTGGGGTGGAGGTTTTCCTAGAAAATGGTTTTGGGTAAAACTTTTTCATCGTTGTGCTAAATTTTATTGTTGCATCCAGTTGGATACTGCACAACCTGTGTATACATGTACACATGTTTTGCGCTGGAGCTCTATCCAATAGCTTTATTAGTCGCTGTTTCTTTACAGGTCCAGTGTAATGTCTTTGAAGGTGCAAGCGGAGAAGTTGCTTTGACTGCAGCTGGAGGGTTAAGGCAATTGCCTGGATTGACTGAAACCTATGAAAATGCTGCACTGGTATGCACTACAATCTTCTAAGGCAGTAACAGTGAAGATACAACGTTGGTAGGCAAGTAGTTACAATTCTCTTGAGACCTTGTAAATTTTGCAGGTTTGTGTACACTATGATGGAAAATTGTACGAGTTTGTTCCGTGGAATGGTGTTGTTAGGTGGGAAATGTCTCCATGGGGTTATTGGTATATGACTGCAGAGAACGAAACCCATATGGTAAAAAAAAATTTCTTCCTCATATTCTTTCAGTTTCACTTTGAAAACGTCATTAACCTCATATGGCTAGATTCCTGACACACGATGACTGTGTTGACAGGTGGAACTAGAAGCAAGAACAAATGAAGCGGGTACGCCTCTACGTGCGCCTACCTCAGAAGCTGGGCTAGCTATGGCTTGTAGAGATAGTTGTTACGGTGAACTAAAGTTGCAAGTATGGGAACGGCTATATGATGGAAGTAAAGGAAAGGTATGCACAAAAATGATGCAAATGCAACGTAGTTAAAGTCTTAGCTAGTCCCTGAGGCAGTTAAAGAAGGATTAGAGACGTACGTTGGTTATTGTTTAATAATGATGCAGGTGATACTGGAAACAAAGAGCTCGATGGCAGCGGTGGAGATAGGTGGAGGACCATGGTTTGGGACATGGAAAGGAGATACAAGCAACACGCCCGAGCTACTCAAGAAAACTCTTCAGGTCCCACTGGATCTTGAAACTGTCTTTGGTTTGGTCCCATTCTTGAAGCCACCGGGTCTGTAACATCAATGTGTATTTTGTTTCTTGATAGAGAGAGACATGTGAATCAAACCTGACTAAGTTAATGCTTAGCTTTACTAATCTTATATGGTTAATTTAGCTCAATGAAAGCCTTAAAAAGCAAATGTATTTAAATCTGGACTGGCCCGACCAGGGAATCGGAGTGATGGTTCGGTATATAAACTGATATGCAACATCGTCGTCGTAATCGGTTGAAAGGGTTCGATCATTAGTTTGTTTATAAAAGAACGTTACATAATTGACTTGTGGATGGTTGACTAGGCCTGTCAATATGAGTGTTGACCCGTGGATTCCGCCCTGTTTGACCTGCTGCGGGGTGGGTGCAGGTCGAGCATTACTTAGAGCGGAGCAGGTGCGGGTTGCAATTTTTTAATTTGCGGATATTCGTAAATTTTGGGCTCAAATTAATTAATCAAATCGAGGTCCAACTAATTTAGGTCTAAAATAATTTAAACTCAAAAAAATTAATTTTAATAAATATTGTAATTAAATTATTTAAATATTTTTAGAAACTTTAATTAAATTTATTAAATATTTTAATTTAAATAAATTTATTAAATATTTTAGTTTAGTTAAATTTATTAAATATTTTTAAATTTTTTGAAAAATGAAACGGGTCACCCGATAACTTGTCAGACCCGTTTGATTAATGCAGGATGGGTGCAGATCTAAAAAAATTGATTCGCAGATTTTACGAATTAAAAAAATTTGTAGGAAAAAATTTGTAACGGATCTGATCCGCTTGATAGGCCTATAATTTACGACAAGCATTGATTGGACACAAATAAGCTTGCATACTTTTCAACGGCTTAAAAAGATATGTTTGGATATGCTTTAATTTAATTGGTCATGTTTTTAGTGGAATATCTTTTTGTGTATATTGTATCTTACACTAAAGCCAGAATCCTATTTTGGTAACAAACAAAACTAATATAAAATTATACTATGAATGGCTAGAATCTGACCAGGTATATTTCATTTTCTAGACATGCTTATAATTTCCAATATATTTGTTACCATATTGATTAATCAATTACTTGTTAGAGACATTGACATCTCTGACATCCAAATAGTCAATAATTATGTAAAATATACTTATAGAATAAGACATAGCTTTCCAGAAATATTTTCTTTTTGTCTTTGGTCTCCTTTTTTTTTGAAAGAATCTCCTTCTTTAACCTCTTGTTTTCCATTTCATCATCTCTTTTTAGATTTCTCTCTTACAAGATGCAATAATTGAATCACGTGTGGTAACGCTTAAGCTTAAATCGTACTTGAAAAGAGGTCCAAAAAGTTTTGTTCAGTACACGAACAGTGCAACTTTGCAAGACAGCTACATCTTTTTCCGTACGACATTATTTTTTTGGTTCTTCTTTAATTTCAACTTTTGTCGACTTTTTTTTTTCTGTTCTTCAAAATTTGTCAAATTGGTACTATCCCTTTTTTCTACTCATAACTTTACTTGTGGCTCTCATTAATTTCATTCAATATTTTGGACTGTTGATATCTGATTCCAGCTCATAAACTATTAGTGAGTGGAGCAGAAGAAAAAACTGACGCAGACAAATTAAATATTATGAAAAAAAAAAATATGTGTATTGTCGAGGATGATTATACAAATAGTTCACAAGGGACAAAGATATATCAAAATGTTACCATGAAAACTATGGAACTTCGTCTCATTGAAACTATTTTAAACAATCTACTAAAACTTCATTGCATTTTCGTATAATTCTAGATCAAAGTCTAAAATAATCTTAATTAACTATATTCTTATTATTTAAGACATATACAATAATTAATTATAACTAAAAAGTTCTAATGAAAGAACTTATATAATAAAACATTATAAAATAATGGATTTATTTACGTTAACTACACAAATTTATGTGACTAAATTTATTTTCACCCGTACTTTTTTGGTGTTCTTTTAACTATATAAATTATATTTTTTTTTTATAAATTATACAAACTTTATAAATTATTCTAATTTCATAAATTCTATTAATGTTTACATGTTAAATAGCTAATAAATCTTGTTCTAATTCGAAAATGTAGTTTTAATTTTGGTTTATTTTGAAATTAAAACCATATTTTTTAAGTAAAACAAGGTTTAATAACAATTTAACATGTAAACATTAACGGAATTTTTGTAATTGGAATAATTTATAAAGTTTATGTAGTTTACGGAAGAAAAACATATATTATATAACTTATGAAAAACCCAGAAAATACATGTAAAAATAGATTTATTCGTATAAATTCGTGTAATTGACGGAAATAAACCATAAAATAATCAGTGTATGCATTGTGAATTGTGGTTGGGGTAAGCTTTAGTAAGCTTTAAGCTTTACGAACGAATTCAGCGGTTCAAGAAATGCACAATTTAATGCATATTTAAATGTTCTGCCGAGTTAACCAATTCATTTATGTGTTCTTTGAGTAGTGAAATTATTGCTATTTATATGTTAACTGGTGACTACGTACTCTACTGTAGATTCGAGTCTCGCATGTTACTTACAAGTCTTTTGCTATTGTCTTTTTTTGTGCAATTAAATCAAATATTATTCAGAAAAAAAGAGAGAAAAGTTTAAGGAGAAATAAACTCGTGTTTTGCGTTAGAAATGAAAAGATACAACTTTTAGCAAAAGTTAACAAAAAAGAAAAATCTACCAACCTCGTAGATGGTCACTCTTTCCCATCACTACACGAATTTATGTGTTTATATGTAAGTTAAAACTAAGTGTTGAATAATTCATTGAGATTACAGAGTCGGAAACATCCAAAATAGACTCCAAATTTCACCAAACACTGATACAAACAAGAACTATCTTTTCTCTTAACTCTTACAAGTTACAACCCCCAAAACTGTCCAACACTCCTTTTGTCTCTTAAGTAATTTATATCCCAAATCAAGAATCAGATTATTAAAGAAAGATTCAGTCTTTTTGACATTTTGTCTAACACTTGAAGTGCGTAAAGCTTCTTAGCCTTGATTAACGATGGTGGATTCGTCAGTTGGTTCCGACAAGGAGAAGAAGGGAAGTAAGAAGCCCGTGTACCGCGGGGTCCGAATGAGGAGTTGGGGAAAATGGGTATCGGAGATTCGTGAGCCACGGAAGAAATCAAGAATCTGGCTTGGGACTTTTCCGACGGCTGAGATGGCTATGCGTGCTCACGACGTGGCAGCTATAAGCATCAAAGGAACTTCCGCCATTCTCAATTTCCCTGAGCTCTCCGATTTTCTACCTCGACCCGTTTCGCTCAGTCCTCGTGACGTCAGAGCAGCTGCGGCTAAAGCAGCTTTCATGGACTTCGATACGACGCCGTTTAGTTCCGATGAGAATGAGACGAACAAAACAGCATCGAATAAAAGGCCAGAGAGTGAGACGAGCGAAACGGCGTCGTCGTCTTCGTTCTCTGTGACAAGCATTGAGGAAGGTTCAACAGTGTCGGAAGATCTGGAAGAGATAGTCGAGTTGCCGAGTCTAGATACGAGTCAAGACGAGTCAAACGAGTTGCGGAGCGAGTTCGTGTTTTTTGACTCGTTAGAGGAGTTACAGTTCATACCGCCATGGCTACGCAGTACGGAAGACGATTTTACATATAAGAATGATTCTCCGTTGAACTCAATATTCGAAGAAAGCTTTTCTTGGAAACAAACAGAAAATATATAAATTATAACTTTTTTCTCCCAAATTTTATCTTTTTTTCTTTTGTTTAATTTTGTGGAATACACAACTTTTTGTTCTTCTCCTAATCGTTGAAATGAAATAAAATGACAATTTCAAATCTTTAAGCTACATTATTACTATTATGTCCCGCCACATTACATATTTTTTTTACTTTTAAAATCAACTAAATTTATACCATATGGGAAAAATATTAATAAATTATATAATATTATTTATTATTAAATATAAATTAAATAGTTATATAATTTTAATTTTATTTAAAATTATTTTTAATATTAATTTTTGTATATATAAATTAATAAAAATAATAATTATTTTTTACGAATTTAATAATATTTTTATTAATTTAATAAAATATATTAATTTTCTAACTAAATTAATAACAATAACATATATTATAATTATTATAATAACTTAAGTGTATTTATATATTTATTTGAAATTTATTTTGATGATAACACGTTAATATGATATTTTTGTTAATAAATTTTTTTTTTTAAAATATTGATCAAATAATATATTATGAATTATTATAAAATTTTGTTAGACTAACTAAAGACATTAGTGTTAGTGTTAGTATCTAAGCATTGTTTTCAAAGTTTCCAACTTTATAGATTTTTGCAAAGAAATATTTCCCTTTTTCTGCTAAAGCAATAAAATTTATCTGGAAAAGGAATGTGGCCCCACCTTTAAAGGATCATCCTTTTTTATCATTTGACATTCCTATTTACAGAAAAATTCAAACTTTTGCCATTTAATTAGTTGGAAGAAATAAATTAAAAAGTATTTGACTATTGGAAAAAAGGAAATGATGAATTAAAAACTTGAGAAAAATTAAATACAGTTAATAATAAGAAGTTAAAATCCAAGTGCTACTACACTATTACAAGAAGAAGTTAGTTTACAAGTCTACATCACAATTCAGAAGTGCTACTATACTATTACATATAATTCAGTGATTCACAAGTGCGTTTCTTTTCTTTTGCATAAGTCTCTTAGAATGAATTATTGCATTTCGCCGAAATCCTAACAAGAGTGATGCCATGTGTTTTGTGAGTTTTTCCATATTTCAACTGTTGTGTCGGTGTTATTTTCCTTTTTCTGTTTTGTCGGCGAAAATCTTTGTTTTCATGGTATCATATAAGTTTTGTTGGGTCAGGATATCATATAATTAAACATTGACTACAATCCAACAAAGGTTAAAAAGATACATTCGTTATGCTTTTTGTCTACGTATATGTCATTTAGGACAATCATTTTTGCAATTCAGTTTTTAATTACATCATCCTACAATATATGACAAGTTACTCAGTTTTCTTTTATCCGAGGCTAAGAACATAACAAGTTACAACAAAATGAAAAGAAGAATTGAGAAAACTCAACTTCTCTTCTCTGCAGACAAAACATTGCTACCATTATCCACACCCAGTGAATCGGATACTCTCACCTGCACAAGCTCAGGAGGAGCAGCTTCGGGTTCATTGTTTCCACCTATCCATTACCAAATATGATTTTCAGTTTCATGGGTCTTTTGAGAGCATATAAATCCAATAAATACCACAAGAATTTTTCTCACAAGGTTTTCGTGATTTAAATTTGATATCCATTTCGAAAGAACCAACGAAAATACCAAACACAAAGATCCACTGTGAACTCTTTTATTATCTAGTATGAATAGAAAGCTCCAAACTGAGTACTGTCGACAATTTTGCTATATAAGCAGTTCGAAACCTTTTCATGGGAACTCCCCAAAAGTAGTATCATGACAGACCTATAGCAAACCTTTGCAAAAAGAAGACAAGCACATACATGGAGGTCAAAGCTCCAGATAAACTAAGAGTAACTAACCTGACTGAATAGGCGGAACAACTGATGAAGTTGAAGCTCCTCTCTTCATTTTTGGCTGCGATTATCACAATAGTTTGTAAAAGAACGGCTTTTTAACAAACTTCAACATCTAACAACAACTCTACAAAACACACGTATGTAAATCGATATTACTGTTGTAGTAGTCTAGAAATCTTAACCTAGATGTGAGTAGGTTTTACAAGTAGGTATAAATGATTCTTTGAAGGTAAAAGACTTCAACTTAAACAACGAGCAGACTGGTTTTCCTACCTTGGTATTTTCTTCCATATATTTCACGACCTGAGAGATGCTTCCACAATGTCCATGAGACAACGTGTACGCCCACAAAAGAAGCTTCCTTGGGATGCTTACATCGATGACTTCAACTCCTTCGGAACCTGGAAGAAGTTTCCCGGCTGCTGCTAGCCGAGGCAGTACGAAATAGAGGTTGATTTCAGAAGGAAGTGTCGCTGAAGCAGTTTCTCTGAAGAAGTTGTAACAACTTTTAAGGAGAGAATTAGCGATCTCCAGATTCTCATCCGAGACTTTACTGGAAATCAGTACGTTCTTGATCTTGGACAGAACAGGACACCATTTTGCCTCAAGCATTTGGGATTCTGAGGGATCCTCAAATGACGAACTCCAGAATTCCGACTGGAGATCAACACAAAGCACCCGTCTGTTTTCCAGAAAACCAACTGATGGATTTATTGCTCGACTTTCCACTGAGGATACTTGCTGCAAGGGGGTTATTGATGCCAAACTTATTATAAGAGCTCGGCACCAAGCAAGAGAAGCATGTCTGCCAACTTTAGCCGAAAAACTATTACACAACTTCGGATTCTTGAAACGCTTTCGAATCTTTTCATTTATGGCCTCCAGGGTCTCAACCTTGTTGTCCAGTTCAAGAGATACGATGTATTGGTGTAGAAATCTACAAAAGGAAAAATCATCAGATAGCGATAATCCACTGGCCAGGCTGAAATAAACTCATCCATGTGCAAAATTGGTTACCTGTATAAGCTACTCTCTGAGGTTTCTGGACTTCTTGTTTCACGAAAATTGCATATGTCTGGCCACATGCTTCCTTGTTCTATAAAGAGGGCAAATATTTTCTCTAACTGACTATCAGGGTTTATTTTCGCTCCTGCAGACTCAACCTGGCTCATTGAGGACACCAGTGTATTTATGTATCTTCCTATTGCAACTGGTACAAGGTCTTCAATGCATAGAGAAAACTGAGTCCAAAATTTGTGGAATGCGACATTAGCATTTAGCAAACTATGTTCAGCTTATGACAACTTGATGATGACATAGCACATAAAGAGCATTGAAAATAAATTTTCTCTGTTGCTGTAGTATTTTAGGAGGTGCTAGACACCACTGAAATAACTAAAATCTACCGAATCAAGCCTTCACAATGCAAAAAAAAATCCATTCACAGGATTTTCACCAGCCCTGGGATCATACTACTGTGTCATGCGGTTGAAATCTAATGGTTGCTATATGGCATTTCAACACCAAATACCAAAAATGACAAAAGGTTGTCAAAGCTTGACTTAGGAAATTTTATTAAGAAGATGAAAAATTGACTACTAATGGTACCAGCAAGGTCTTTGATAGAAATACTCAACTACTTACCCTCTTATCTGATCGAAGAGAATTAAAAGCTCTTTCTAACGTGTTGACATCTCCAGTTTCCTCCAATAGTCTCAAATAGAACAGCAAGTATTTGCGGATGCAAGTAATGAATTTCCGTGAACTTTCTGGCAGGTTAACTTCAAGAGCCTTCTTATTCCCAGCCAAACCTGGAGTTTTCCGCCTAAATAGAAAGAGACCAAACATACATGAAATATTCCCACTATCAGCAACATTTACATGATTGGTATGATGGTACCAGATAGTCGTCCATTTTATCATATTGTTCCTACGAAGGTTACTCTAATCACCAGGGGATGATATCATGAGTGTTAATTGACCTACTAAAATAACTAGGAAATTTTAAGGACAAGTAAGAATGTGTCTGCACCTTCCCTTTTTAACCATGCCATCAATCTCCCACATATTGATGGTAAAACTTGACCGGGATGATTTGAAACAAAAAGAAAGTTCTTCTTTTGCTCTTTGCAGATCACTGCTCCCACCCCTTCTATACAGCCCATGGGCAAGCATGTATCTCGCCTTATGAAAATGTTTAAGATCTCCTTCTACACAGATTCCCAGTGCAGAAAGGCTGTCGTTGTAGAGCATATGCCATACCCCTTCCATCTGAATTGAACCCTCTCCAGTTTTAGCATAACTGGCTTCTAAGTTTCCATCTTGAGCTTGTTCCAGTGTATGAGATGATCCAAAAGCCGTTGTACCAATGATTGTCATAGCAGTATCCTTTATAGATTCATCAAAGCAATAAGAAGCGAGGACCTGAAATGTTGAGAGGAAGTTAAACTGTTCATTAAGGACCTCAAAAGCAGAAAAGTAAACCAAAATTGGACTTCTTAAGCTTCGACTAGATTACACGTCTTCTGAAACTATGATGCTGTAGTTACGAGTTGCACACAAGACATCTATATTTTGCAAATGAGAAATAGAAAAACAGAAGAGGTCAACACAAACCTTTAAGGCCTCTACATTCTGTTTCCCACAAGCATTTAGCAGCTTCAACCGAGAAGCATGCATTCTATACACAGGGTCTACCGCTGATGGATTCAATTTCATGGCTTGCTCATAATAGGATAAAGAAGTTTCATAAGAATGCCCAAGCTTCTCACTGAGTTTTCCCATGTAGAAAGCATGTGACCAATCTTGTCTGTACAGGATAGGTTAAGAAAATTAAATTCTCAGCTTCTTACATAAGCGACCAAAGTGAACACACTTTGAATAACAATTAAACTATACCTATGTGCAAAGGCTTTCTTGAAATGCTTCATTGAGTTCTCACCAAACCTAGTCCACGTTGCATCTTTGGAGGGTAGCACAGACCGCTGATCATAAAACGGCACAACACTCTGAAGGCTGTCATAGTATACCAGCGCCAACAGCTCATGTATTTCAGACTACAATAGAATATCAATACATAAACATAATCAATACACAGCAACAGGTAGTTATAATTTACTCCAGAGAAGAAAAGAAACTGACAACTCTCCAAAAGTCCATTCCTTCATCAAAATAACTTAAGAGATATAATCAAGCTTATGACTTGTTCTCGCTATAGCAAAGTAGGAGTTTTTGGTTTCATGCAAATTCACATATGAAGACAACCTACAAAATCTACTACCCGAAATCTGGTAGGTAGTGAGTTCAAGTTAGACATATTAATATTAAAATCGATAGGAGAAGAATAGGGTCCTCGTGTATAGCTAAAAGTCTGCTCATAACCTAATAGCCACATGTATGGCCAACTATTCTAACCATAACTGAAAAATGGAGGATAATTACATCACATATCATTCTCACCCTTTAGCAATACCATCAAACTAACCGCTACTATTCAGTCTATATTTAATGATGATTTTCACGTCTCTATCGTATTTCCTTAATTGGTACTACCTAATATAATCATGGTAATAGCAGTACTAAAACAGCAACATTTATTTTATGTTATCCAGTATGTAATTAAGCATGAATGTAGGTGGCTAACGAAACCTGATGATCTGGTGAATTTGCCAATGCCAAACTCATTAGCAGGCAACGTCTACTTCTTCTTCTGCTTGTTTCAACTCTTTGTGAAAGAGCGGCATTTTTCCTCCATCCTACTACATTTATGTGCTTACTCCCATCATTTAGCAACAAGTCTACTTCCTGATTTAAGTTGAAAAACCATATGAGAAATGCAACAAGAATGAAATCATGAATAAAGACCCATTAATGGAAGGCATAAAGCCACCCTCTCTTACGAAAATGGATATACTCATAATTGATATTTAGAGGTACAGATTCAAAATATTCTACAAATTGACATAGAATAATTGTGAAAACAAAAACGAATCAAGGAGCTTGCCTCATCATAAATATTGGCAAGCTTTTGCCAACTCTCAAAGCGCAGAAGATTATAGAGCAGATCATATTTGAACATATTTGTATTCTGCTGCACAAACTCTTCTCCTTCCTTCGTGAGAACAAATCCGGGCCATTTATCAGTAGCACTAACTTCTTCAGACTGAGCTAAGAAATAATATAAGTTGCGGTAGACATCGAAATACGGGCCGGAACTGCAAGCAAGTTAATGTCATCCTTACATATTCCAACACTACAAATAACTAAGAATCCAATATTTCTTCTTCGGTAGTGACCCAACATATTCCAACACTACAAATAACTAAGAATCCAATATTTCTTCTTCGGCAGTGACCCAAATTCTCTTAGTGGTTCACCACATTGAACGAGAACAAGATTTTACGAAAATTACGTTCTACTTCTGCTTGTCACTAAAATGAAACATGTGAAAATTTATAGAAGTAATAAGATCTAGAGAGTTTACATAAATATTCAGATCATCCTGTATGGTTATCTCTGCTCAACAATATATTCTTGATTATTCAAAGAATCAGCTGAAACGAGATGAGACTATGGAAGTTTTTTGGCAAGAAGAATTCATTATAAAAGATGCTTGGTTATACCTGTGGAGCAGTGATACCTTGTAGTCACTGATAGTTCTGCTAGGAATTATACATTTGGTTATGGTTTCAATGAAACCTTCAGTACCAGCCTCATACGAGAGTTTCTCTTCACATAAATCAGGATCATCTAAGAATTTATCTATCACATTGCCATCTAGGAGATCATCTGGTGGTCGTGGAAAATGCTTTTTTATCGCTCTCAAGACTCTCCGTAGCTTAACTAGTCCAGTTCTCTACGGCAAGATGGATAGGTATAAGATTAGCAGACTACCTTGAAAACACGGTATGTATGTGTATTGAACATTGCTAGCAACACAATTTGTGTATGCGCATGTGGGTTGAAACGTTCATTTGTTAAAAACCAGATATTCTTGTGACTCTAGCTACATATGTGACAATTGGTGTTTCAGATTCAATGCAGGATATGCTATAAGTTTACCAGAGATATATCATGAACACGTACAACTCATGTACTACAACTTGCAACACATACGAATTTGTGTGTGTCGTGTGAGTTGGCCATGCATGCTTTTATCTATATTGGTTGCTAAACACTTGTTGGATGTGAATATAGTTACGAAAGTGAATAGCTATTTTGGTAGACTGCAATACGATAGTTATCTACACAAATAGAAAACACTTGAACGTCACCAACTTGTGCTGATACTTACAGACATATGAAAATGAGCCTACCAAGTTATGGAAAGAACACTCACAGAGGAAGCTTTGGCATAGGGTAGTATGTACTGGAAAACATCAACACATTGTTCCTTGGTCTGATAATCTCCTCGGCTAGTGTTTTTGTGCACGGAAAGCTCATCTTCATGGGAACCATCGACTCTAAGATTCAGACCATACAGGCAGAAAAAGCATTGATCTAAAGCATTATTGATTAACAACTCTAGTTCATCCTTTTCTTCTTCAGCAATTTCGTCAGTGTGTTCCAGAGTCTGTTTGCTTTCGTGTTTTGACTGTTCTTTTTCCATATAACCAATTTTTTCTTCAGGCCCATCCTTCTTACAATCAGTTTTGCTTTTCTCATTTTTCTCAGCATGCACTTCTGCCACAAATGATTTTATTTCATTTCTGCATAATTTAGGCAATGCCATATCATGGTCAAGGCCATTTGGGGAATTGATACTGGATTTGACTTTCATGTCCACAGCCAATAAATGCTTAATCGCAAATCTAAGAAAAGCTCCTTCCTCCCCTGCACAATTTTTACCCGCACAGCAAAGCCCATATTCGGCAAGCAAATCATGGAGACCTATGATCAACTCAACCTGAAAGAAATAAATTGAGGAAGTCCAAATTACAAAGCAGCAGACAAAAATAGTTTGTAGTGTCATGGCTGATAATTGTAAATGATGGCATTCTTAATTTTTCTTGCCAAATGGACTCGCCTAACTATGTGAGGGCCCCCATTAGCCATGACTTACTTGGTGTTTAGTAGTCATGGTAGAATCAAGGTGTTGAAGTTTACAGAATCCAATAGCTGCATCAAGAAAGCAAGATTTCTGCTCTTCTTCAATCCCATCAGCATTTTGAGAATCTGAATTTCTCTTAGAAAGAAAATGCCTCACGATGTTTGACATGACTGTCAAAAGCAATGATTGTAAACCAGCTACAGAATCTCTTGGGGCAGCTATGTCATTCTGGACATAAAACGTGCACATCAATAAACACGGCAATAAAGTTTCTTTTATTTAGGACAACGACATTGATCTCTATTACATTTTAATGCCTAGTTACCCATGCAGATTTATTTAAAACTTTATAATTTTTTAGTAGTCTCTGGTACGAGAGTCGGATGAGGTCGGATGACTGACAACTTTTAAATTAGCATATTTAGCAAGGAACAAGTAGGTAATGCAGATAAATGATCCAAACAAGGACAATAACCATATGTATAATTTATCTTATACGCTTGTGCTAGCACGATCAGAATCACATATTCAAAGCAAACAAAATTATTTTTTACGCATGGTTTGATAACCATACCAAATATGTCAAAACAAATTTCAGACTTACAGAGTTTCCTGACTGGTCAAGGAAGTCCTTCACTTGAGAGATGCAAAGAAGAATTGCCTTGACTTCCTCTGCCACCAAGTGAACCCAACTCTCACTTGAATTCTCACACGAGGTTTTAGTTGTCCCAACAGATTCCCCCGTACCTGTTGATTCCAAAAGAAGTTGCAACTTTCTTCTATGACAGTTCATATAAACCTCCACATCCATAGGCTTACTCTTCTGGCATGCTTTTATTAAAATGTCGAGCGCTGGAAACTCGACAGAGGAGATCCCTTCTTCCGTTTTCACAGTGGCTGATTTATTTTGAAATAAAAGTGATGCAAGTAAATTTATGCACTCCAAATAAAATTCTTTCTCCATCATCTCAGGTATGGTCTTTTCCAACAAGAAAGCCATCTTAAGCAGGTTTATTTCATGGATGATTTTGTTGATGTTCAGTTCCCGAATTCTTCTGCAATGAGGCAGCTGAATTAAGACAGGAGATTCTACACCCTCCTTGTCCAGCAATGACAAACACTTGAAAAACTCTTCAAGTGCTTTAGCTTTATTATCCTCCAAAATTGATAGTCGTGCACTCAGCCAGAAATATCGAACCCAGAACGATCTTTTATTATCATCTAACACCTGCTTGGCTGTCTGATCACCCTGAAAACTCTTTAATGAGGAGTCTGAAAAACTTTCCTCCCAAGAAATAGGTGTTGAGTCGATAGCATAATCAAGGGAAACAGATTCAATTATCTTAGAGAGATGATATGTTACTTCTACCCCACATGATGGGCAATCAGGAATATCTGATCGTTTAGATTCAAGGTCATAGTACAGCTCGGCGAGAAAAAGACTGCACTCAGGTTTCCGATCTCGGCCCCAATGTCTAGTGAGCTTTTCTAATTCCAAAATTTTTAAGGCAGCATCACGACTCAATAGTTCACATTTACTAGCAATATATTCTAGAAGCAAGTGACCCAAATGATAAGCACCATAATTTTCGGAAGTGTCCTTCACAAAATTAGAAACGGTAGAGTGCTCAGAAATTGGATGAGATTCCTTAAGGCTGAAAGAACTAACAGAAACTCTGCTGAATCCCCTTTCATGGACAAATGTTTCAAGGAATTGAAGGACATTGGTAAGATCCTTGCTATTATCAAATTCTAACTCCTCCTTCTCAGGTTTCTGGTTCCGAAGCCGCTCAAGACGAGTACTTCGCCTCTCTTGGGGATGTTCCTCAGAAAACGTAGGCTCTTTTTCATTTGAAACACCGCCACTTTCTCTTACGATGTTGCAATCCTCAACAGACGCAATACTTGAATCTGATTCCACACAATGCTCCTTCTTTTCCAGACCTTGCATTACAGCTTCTGTACTAAGAGCTAATTCAATTGTTACTGGTATGTCAGCTGATATTCCCTCAGTTTGACGTGAAGGATCCACTATCCCAAGTAGAGTATTTACCAGTACCACCCATGAAGCTTCAGGAAGTTTAACTTGCACCCTTTTTTTCAACTTCTTGGACGCAGAATCCTTGTCCTTACTCATGTCAGACACCTTTCGTTTGCCAAGAAATTTGAGCCGCACATGCTGAGGTTCAAGCTTATCTATACCCTTAGGCGCAAAAGGAGCTGAATCTGTTTCTTCGATACAATTTTTAACATGCAACGCACGAGAATGTGATGGCCAATGCCTCAAAATCAGTTTTGCAACTGACAGACAGGACACTTCATCACCTATGGCAATGAGAACTTCTAGAAGTTTCTCCATGCAGTTCCCTGCACATTAGCCCATTCAGTTTTCAGGTAGGGGTAAAGAAAGCATAAATGCAACAGTCCATACCACATATGACCATTGTGAACCCAAGAACAGAGAGAATCACAGATTTAAAAGGTAGTCATGCGAAAACATACCAGTGGAATATAAAAGAGTATCAGATATGTTCTCTTTTAAAAACATATATATATATATAGAGAGAGCGAGAGAGAGAGAGACGAAAAGAAATGGAACTGTGCGTACAATTATTGGGGCTGCAGAGAAGTCCCTGTTCAAATGCCCATCGTGAAATACTCAGTAATCCCATAGAACACGATAGGGTTCCAAGATGGTTCCACAGCACAGAATCTTTTGCATCTATGTCTGTAGCTTGAAGATAACAGTTTAGAGCACTCTCGTAATGACTTGAACCCAGTTCAAGAAATACAGTTGCAAGATTTTTCAGTGCCAAAAATCTGCGGAAACACTACACGGAGATTATTTATAGGCGACCACAATACTAACAAAAAACGTATTTAAACTAAACATATAAACAAATGTAACTAGATGAATTAACACATGGAGCTTGACCTGAGATGATGGAGATGATTGTCGTTAGCAATAGTCTCCACCTGGAAAGAAATGACTGGCTATCTATAAGATAAAGTTCATAATTCAATGAAATCATCAAAAAGTTGAATGAGTTTTTTACTTTGGAGTTAGCTATTATAGGATCCTTAAGGATAGACTCTAACAGCTCCCGAGCCTTTTCGTAGTCTTTAGCTTGCAGCATGAGAAGACCATCGTGATATGTCTGTGACAGATGAAACTCCTGACGCGGGCAATAAAAAAAACAGTTCAATGTATATTTCTACAATGATCTGATATGACTTCAGATAATGCATCATTATATTCTTAAAACCAACTAAAATTTAGGCTACGATTTTATCCATCAAAAAATTCCACCTTTCTTTTCAACAAAATTGATTCAAGACCAACACACACACCCAACAGCACAATATTCTAGTAGACCTATAGACTCAAATCTACTGAAGCCACATACAAAATTGAAGATGCGTAAAAAAATTGACAAAACAAAAATCAGCCCTAAATCAGAAGAAAACCTGCGCTTCTTTGCTGGGAGCTAAAGGCTCCCACTTCTCTTTGGACTCCGTGTCATTGATCGCTGCAATCGAAAACTTAAAAAGAAAAGAGAAGAAAAATCAAACCCTAATCGCTTAAAGGCTCACGATTAAATCTTGGCCGAAATTATCATACCATTCTGGTAATCGAAGCTGCAGGAGGTCTGTTGTTGAGTTTTCAGTCCTCCGTGTGTTCAGAGTTCTTGGCGCGAGCGAAATCTTTAGCCGTTCATGCCCGTTATACTCATTAGGGTTTTAATTTTCTTTCTAGTCTCTTCTCTTCCTCTGCACTGTTATGGTTATGTAAAAAGGAAAATTCTGATAATGTATGCTTAATAAATGGGAAAACTGCAACAACAAAAAAGAGATGCTATACTTTGCATTTTTATTACAAAAGTATGTTAATAATTTTCAAAAATTTTGTCACCTAATACTTTATCAATTAAGATTAAATTTCAATTTTAAAATCTTTTATAATTATGTTTTAAGCCCATACCCAATTAATCTTTTAAAATAAATATATTTGTTGAGTAGTCCATTGGATCATATTTCAACCAAAATTTTGAACTAATTGTTTTTTTTATCATCGTTTAGCTACGGACTAATACAATATTTTTATACGAATATTTAATATTTTGATACGAGAAAAAGTTCAATCGAATTTTACGATTATAAAATAGACATAAAAATAATGCAACTATTAATCAATTTACTCCATCTTTTGAAGCAGCTATAATAACATTTAAAAAGAAAAAAACTGTTATTTAAGAGTAATCACATGTTAGTGACCCAACCAAATACATACATATGTTGAAAACCAAAATTATTGTAAGCTTACGCAAATGATGTTATTCAATTAACCGAAAAAAACGGAAACTGTAAAAAAAATTTAAATTATACCGCTTCAAACCAAACCAGCCTTATCTAAATAAATAAAAAAATGAAATCCGGGCCCACGCAGAGCCTGCCAAGTGGACAACCAAAAATTCGACCGTTGTTGCTATTTTTTTATTTCAAAATTGTCTCTTTGTTTTGTTTAAGCATTTCGCCCGCTCCCCTTATTTTTCAAATCGACATTTCCTCCCTGAAATTGTGGCCTCTCTTTTTTTCTTCTCTCTCTCTCTTTGTCGGCCGATCTCTACCATGACGATCCCTACAGAGAGGCAACAACAAGAGAAGGTAAGGAATAACTGTTTTCGGGATTCATCACCTGATGATTATTTGGGATGGGATCTGGGATTTTCTTTGTGGGGTGAAAGAAAAACTTTCCCCGTTTCTTTCGATTTTCTTTGGGTTAGGCTGTGTGAGAATGTTTATCCTTTATTTTTGAATGATAGGCTTTGCAGGTATATCTCTAAATTTTTGTGACATCGCCGAGGATTTTGGAAATTTTGTGAAACTTCAAAAATCTTATTCATGTTTGAATGTTATAAAGGTTATTTCATCTTATTCGGTGTTGGGATTTGTTATCAGGAGGCTTCAGATGCTTCTGCAGCTGTACAAAAGAGATGGAATTTGAGCGATTTTGATATTGGAAAGCCTCTTGGAAGAGGAAAATTCGGTCACGTCTATCTCGCGAGAGAAAAGCGGGTTAGTACGCCTTTGATTCATTCATCCTTTTGTAGAATATTCAATGATCTCTTGTATATGTTCTAGGACTTAGTTGTAGAATCCACACCTAAAAAATTTTCATTGCTTTAGCTTCAAACTTAACATATCCATTTGTTTATTTCTTCACCAATCTCACACATATATGCAAAAAATGAATCAGAGCAATCACATTGTCGCTCTAAAGGTTCTTTTCAAGAGTCAGCTTCAACAATCTCAAGTTGAACATCAGCTCAGAAGAGAAGTAGAGATTCAGTCTCATCTTCGAAACCCCAATATATTGCGGCTTTATGGTTATTTCTACGATCAAGTAAGTTACATGTTTCTTTTGTCGACATAGGCCATGTTGGTTTGTATGTGGTAGAAGTATGTGGTTTTAGGTACGGTAGATTGTTGTTTATTTATCTGCCGATCAGATGTTGTGTTATTCGTCGTAATTTTTTGCAATTAAAAACATGCGATTAACTGCAATATTAGTCGCAGTGGCAGCTATGACAGCATGCAAACAAATTGCCATACATCCATATTATCCACGCTTTTGAGCATAACACAGCTGATTGGGTTCTTGATTTGTTGCAGAAAAGAGTTTATCTGATACTTGAGTATGCTGCTAGAGGTGAACTTTACAAAGAACTTCAGAAGTGCAAATACTTCAGCGAAAGGCGGGCTGCAACAGTTAGTCCTTCCTTCTATTGTTAATGACAGCTCAAACATTTTCTAACTGATATCCTGACATGCTTACTTCGCCAGTATGTTGCATCGTTGGCGAGGGCTCTCATCTACTGCCATGGCAAGCATGTGATACACAGAGATATAAAACCTGAAAATCTATTAATGGGTGCCCAGGTGATAAGTTTTACCTCTTTTGGCATTGACATCTATAATCCAGGTGATTTGAAACTAGCTAACAATATTGTTCATGGATTTAATATTAGGGTGAGCTTAAGATTGCAGATTTTGGTTGGTCGGTACACACATTTAACCGCAGAAGGACAATGTGTGGCACATTGGATTACCTTCCTCCTGAGATGGGTAAAGTTGAAGGACTTAACTTGAAAGTTAATTCTGTGTAAGATCTGAATTCATTTTTGACCGTGTGACCCTTTGGATTTTTTTACAGTTGAAAGCGTAGAACACGACGCTAGTGTAGATATCTGGAGCCTTGGGATTCTCTGTTACGAGTTTCTGTACGGTGTCCCTCCATTTGAAGCCATGGAGCACTCAGACACATACAGAAGGTAAACCAGTTCTACAGACTACAATTATAGCCTGTTTCTTGTAGGGTTCGTTATGTTTGTTCTTGATAAACTTTTTACCACAAATGATATGTCATAGGATTGTGCAAGTGGACCTCAAGTTCCCTCCCAAACCAATTGTCTCTGCATCTGCAAAGGATCTAATTAGCCAGGTTATCTATACAAGTTTGATGAAAGTTGTAGGTTATTAAAAAATGTTCATGAATGTGGAAACCTCACATATTTCTCAAATATACAGATGCTTGTCAAGGAGTCTTCGAAACGTTTGCCATTGCACAAACTTCTGGAGCATCCATGGATTGTGCAAAACGCTGATCCTTCTGGAATATATAGAGGTTGAAACGAAACGTTCATGCGTTCTCGGTCAAATGCTGTACGAATCTTCTCTCTTTATTATTGTTATTAACGAGAGAAGGAAATTCTACAAACAGTTGTTTACTGAAGACTGTTTACTTACTTTTGTAATCTCCAAAACAACTTGTGATGTAATTTGTGAATTCACTTGCCTAAACAACAACTACATTCCAGAAGTTAACTCTACAATTTATTTATTTATTACCAAAAATCGAGAATAATAAAATTGTTATGAACGGAATTTCATCGTTGCTGCAAATCGACTAGTGGAGAGCAAACTAAATACCAAAAACGTGTGTTTAATTGAAATTTTGTTTGAATCACCGACTTTTCGGCATTTAATTGATTATCCTAAAATATTATCATGGTTAAATACGTTTTCAGATAACAAAATAAGTATTTTGGATGATTCTAAATCTGAAAAATAATATTATAAAATAGCATTTTTTAAATTTATCTTTTAAATTTATCACAAGAAAAATAAATTTATTAAATAATATAAATTATTATGTGAAAATAATTATTTATTTTAAATAAACTATATATAAAATTAAAATATAATATTTAGTTTTATTTTTTTAATTTAGGGTTTAAAATTTTTTTTATCAAAAAAAGATTTTTTAATTATTATAATATTAAATTTATGTTATTTTTAAAAATTGAAATGATTAATAAGATATTTAGAACAAATTTTTGAAAAAAACTATTATTTTAGATAATTACTCAAATTTAAAAGAATTAATTTTTAGATTGGAAAATTTGTCAAAAAATCACAAAATTTTAAACTTTGGTCATCAAATTCTGAATTTTCAAAAAAAAAAATCGAATCAGAATTTTTTTTATTATGCAAAATAAAATAGATTTTATGTTTTGTGAAAAATTCAAATTTAAAGTTTGATTTCGATTTTGAAGATTTAGATTTCTTAATTTATGATTTTGATTTTAAAGATTTAAGGTTTTTAATTTGTGATTTTGATTTTAATGTATTAAATTATCAAAATAATTATCCACGTAAAAATGTTAAATGACAGTTGTCTTGACAATTTCCTTTTTAGATATGTTTTGGGTTTTATTTCAGAATAATTATCTTTTTTTTCTTCTTAACGCGGCTTGTTAGCTTTCTCCTTTAAATAATCAATCTCATTAGTAGGCGATAAACCTCCACTGATCATCATATAATCATAAAGAATCGGATCGTCTTGTTCCTAATCCTCTCTTTCTCTCTGTGCCTAGTCCATCGATTTAACCTCTCTCAGATTCTCCTTCGTCTTTGACCTCTTTTTGACATCCTAGTCTGCTATCCCCTTCCATCGCATTAGGGTTTCCGAATTCCTTTTCCAGATTATCTCGCCTTTTGTTTTTTTATTTCTCAAAACTGTTTGGTTCTCCCCTCCTGCAATTCCCGTCACGACTCCTATTATTTTTCGGAATATGCCTTGTCTGACGGCTGTTCCGATCTCCCTCGATCAAGCTTGAAGCGAGTGCTTGTTTAGGTTGATTTGCTGCTCTTCCGCTTGGATCGCCTAGGGTTTTTTTATTGTGTTATGATGGTGGATACTCAACGTTCACATGGCTCGCTGCCACTTGTGAATTTCTCTAAAAGCTATGGAATTACGAAGCCGCTCTCGCTTGCTGGCCCTTCGGCGGCGGATATCAAGCGTAATGTGGAACTGGAAAAGGTAAGCTTAGTTTTTTATTCGACTGTTAAAAGGACTCGATGCTTACTTACCTGGGTTTTTTCTTTTTTTAAAGTTCTTGATTGACGAGGGACTCTACGAGAGCAAGGAGGATACCATGCGGAGAGAGGAAGTTCTGGGGCGCATTGATCAGGTGATTCACAGTGTCTGGTTGATTGTTGCTCTGTATTTTACATAGGATCATCTTCTTATTTGATGGTTATGGTAATTATGTTTCTACTTCGGCAATTGTGCAAAACGAGTGTAAAACAAAAGATACGTATTTTATGGTCGTCTATTATGTTTCACTATATTGGTTCTTATTCGGGTTTGTTCTGGTTGGGGTGAGCTTAGACCCTGATTCATTATGAAATAGACTTGGTCAGGCATATGTTCTTGGCTCCTTAATTTTGATTTCCTGTTTCAAATTTTCTTCACTGTCCTTTCCTGATCCAGGTTTGCTTGTAAATGATGAATCATTCATTTAATATTTTCCTCATACTTTTCTCTTTTAGATTGTAAAGAAGTGGGTGAAACAGCTAACGCAGCAAAGGGGATATACCGCACAGATAGTGGAGGATGCCAATGCTGTTATTTTCACCTTTGGATCTTACCGACTTGGAGTAAGTGCATGTTACTATTTCCTTGAAGCTCAACAGCATATAATATGTTTGGATGTATGATTATGGATTACAAGGATTATTTTTTGTGGTATCGATTCTTATGAACTTAGAAAATTATCCTTGAGAGTTAGCTCTTGTCCCTGCTATGCAATCCTAGTCTCTTAAGCTGAGTAAGTACAATATTGTTGAGTTGCAGGTACATGGGCCCGGGGCTGACATTGATACTCTGTGTGTTGGGCCATCTTATGTTAACCGGGAGGTGATTCTTGCTATTTACCTCTTACTGTTGCAGAATTTTGCTCTTTTTTGTTTTGGTTCTTAACACTTATTTTACAGGAGGATTTCTTCATCACCTTGCATGATATATTTGCTGAGATGGAAGAAGTGACTGAGCTTCAACCTGTTCCTGACTCCCATGTTCCAGTCATGAAATTTAAGTTTCAAGGAATATCAATTGATCTGCTCTATGCTAGCGTATCACTTTTACTTGTGCCACAGGTAATTTAATCTGTGAATCTAATGTATCCTTTTCTGTTTTTGCTGAAGCCGAAGGGGTGATATGTGATAATTTTATATTAGCTTGTACATTATTTGTTAGATTTTTTGCTTGTTTGTATGCTGATGGCGACAAATATTGTACTACTCCGCCACTGGATGATATGTTAAAATTATTTTAGAATCTTCTCTCTTGAGAAAGAGTTGCTGGTTGTTTGATTTGTATAATTGTATATGAAAAGTGAGCTAATTGAATGCTGAATCCGAACACTTGTTTTCATGGATCTGATTTATCAACAGGATCTGGATGTCTCCAACTCCTCTGTGCTGTGTGATGTTGATGAGCCAACTGCTCGGAGTCTTAATGGTTGTCGAGTTGCTGATCAGATCATTAAACTCGTTCCAAATTTTGAGGTAAACTAGCAGATTGCCAGTGAATATGTTAGCATATTAATGAACTATGGTTGCCTTCTCTGATCTATTTCCACCTGTAGCATTTCAGAACAACATTAAGATGCATAAAGTACTGGGCCAAGAGGCGTGGGATCTATTCAAACGTAAGATCATACCTTTCTGAAATTCGTTTTATTGAAAAACTTGTGTTTAGGTAGGCTCTTGTCATCTTTGTCATCTCTGCGCAGGTGACTGGATTTCTTGGCGGTGTAAACTGGGCACTTCTGGTTGCTCGTGTGTGCCAGCTTTACCCAAATGCAATTCCCAGTATGTTGGTTTCTCGTTTTTTTAGAGTATATACTCAATGGCGGTGGCCAAACCCAGTCATGCTTTGTGCGATAGAAGAGGATGAGCTTGGGTTTCCTGTCTGGGACCCTCGTAAAAATCATCGTGACCGCTATCACCTTATGCCAATAATAACTCCAGCTTATCCATGCATGAATTCTAGTTACAATGTCTCTCAAAGCACTCTTCGTGTTATCACTAGGCAGTTTGAATTTGGTAACAATATTTTGCAGGTAAGAAAGCAAAATTATTTTTGTCTTGTTTCCTCAACCATTTACTCAGGATACTATACTTAAGCATAAATTTTACCACAGGAGATTGAATTAAATAAACAACCTTGGAGCATTTTATTTGAACAATATATGTTCTTCGAGGCATATAAAAACTACCTTCAGGTTGATATAGTAGCAGCAGATGCAGAGGATCTACTGGCATGGAAGGGTTGGGTGGAGTCGCGGTTTAGACAGCTGACCTTAAAGGTAGATAGCATCATATGTTCATCTGATTTTGCAGCAGCAAACCTGCTGTATCTTCAATGTTTTCATATTTGTTTTGGTAACAAAAAATATTGAATGGTTCTCTATCTCGTATCTTTTAATTCAATAACGCAGATAGAAAGAGACACAAATGGGATGCTAATGTGCCATCCCCAATCAAATGAGTATGTGGACACGTCTAGGCAGTTTCTTCATTGTGCCCTTTTCATGGGCTTGCAGAGGGCAGAGGGAATTTGTGGTCAAGAATGTCAACAGTTTGATATACGTGGCACAGTTGAGGAGTTTAGAGAAGCGGTAAACATGTATATGTTTTGGAAACCTGGGATGGATGTATTTGTTTCTCATGTTCGTAGACGACAGCTTCCACCATTTGTTTTCCCAAATGGATATAGAAGGGCTCGGCAGTCTAGGCCCCAGAATCAACATGGTGGAAAATCTGGTGTAGATGGGACTGTTTCTCATTCCAACTCTGTGGTAGAGAGGCATGCCAAGAGAAAGAATGATAATGGAATGATGGATGCGAGGCCAGAGAAACCTGAGAAGCGAGCATCTCGCAGTCCACAGAGTCTAAACAATGTTTCTCCTGAAAGTAGTGCTATCACTACTGGTTGGACCCCTCCTTCCAAACACAGGAGGCCACTGGGTGAGGAAGTTGAGGCTGGAAATTTCAACGTTAAGAGTACTGAACTCACTAAGTTTTCTCGAGATGAGTGTAATTCTGGCAGGGAACAAGCTGTGGAAGTAGAGAGTATGGGTCTAGTTAAAGAATGCTCTGATCCGGCTGAGCCTTTGGGAAAGTGTGTGACACCTGATTCTAGTGATGTGGTAGCATGTGAAATGAGGCGGGAAAAAAACTTAGACTGTGATATGAAGTCTGTATCGATCAGTGTTACTGACTCCCAACTTCTCCCAAGGCTTCTTGATAGGAAAGGTGTTGGTGTTGAAGTTGAAAAGAAATTAACGTCATACAGTGGGACAAGGAAAGCTGGAGAAATTGCTGGTAGTGTTCAGCTTAGTAGGTCTTGTGGGCAGAATAGTGACGATGGGGTGAGGTTTTTTTGTAAGTTTTGAGGGTTGGCAGAATTAGCAGGCATAGTTATGATGGGTTTTTACAGGATTTCACGTTTTCTGCTGCATATTCATATGTTTTTGTGGGAAAGGAAAACATGTTCTCTCGAAGTGGCATGTCGGAAGACCTTCAGGTTCTTAAATTACCTCATGATAGTTGGCATAAGTTCATTCTTATGAAAGATATTCGCATTTGCAACTGTTTATAAGTCAACTCAACATCCAATAGTAAGGGAGCCTCAAACGTCTACACTACATGGAATTTTAAGAGGGATCTCATACTTGGTATCATAGACAAGAGACATAGGATGGAGCTAAGTTTGATTTTTGATGTTAGTCCATATCCTAAAACAGTACTACCTCTTGGTAGTTAAGAGGTCGATATTTCACTTGCATAAGGTTGGTAGGTCCTTCTGCACTGCAATGCTTTTGCTGTGTACATCAAGCAAGTCTGCTTGAAAATATAATTTCTCTCTTTCCTCGACTCTTGTGAGGAATATACCTTATGTATGTTCTTACTGGTAATCTTGCTTGGTCTTTAGTCAAACTCTTTGGTCAGCGGGATGGAGAAGTGAAAAGACTTAGGTAGGTCAGAATCCTTACGGAAGTCAATAGATAAGGCATGTGTGTTTTGTGAAATCATGATTTCTTGATGTTATTGTGTTTCTTTGTTTGGTTGTGCTTTCATAGCAGCAGCAGGTTAAGCTTAAAGTCCACTATGTGAACGACCTAGGCTATTGACGTGATAGCCAGACTCTTCAATAAAACGGGATAATAAACTCAACATGTTGCGGTGGACAGACGACAGTGTCCAAAAGCTCTGGTAAGCGATTTTAATATGGAAAAGATGTGATTTAAAAAACAGTTACATTTGAAAGATCATAAAAGAAAAGATAAGTAAAAAAAGAGGAAAGCAAGAGAGAAGAGATCTAAGCAGGAACGTCGGATCTCTCGGATGTTTTGTTGATGATGTAGTGAGCTTGGATTACAAATGCTCAAATATGCGTCACGATGTGAGACAATGATCGTCGTTCACTTTTGACTTATGAAGAAAGGAAGTGATTTGTTATTTGAGGTTGTTGAAATGATTTCTCTTCCTCTTTTTCTTTTGTAAAAGAGATTTTGGTTGCTTAAGACACTTCTATAGTAGACTGGTCCTCTTAGGACTCTTGAATCTTTGTATTTTTTTGGCCGGTATGTATATAAAGATTTACGCATCCTTGTCTCTTGTTTTTGGATTTCGCTATGATTTGGTTAGTGTTGCTCAATGACCATTGCGCAATTTCCTTCGTTTCTAACTAAATTTCATTTAGTTGTGGTTAATTTTAATAATGACAACATGAATAGCTACATGGCAAAGTATCCATCTCATATAACCAAGATTTTGTTCCAAAATATTTTCTATACATTTTAAAAGATAGTATAATCTTAGCTAGGAAAGCTTGATTATGTAGAAAACAACCTTTAAGATGGACATTCATATACAGAACAGCTCACCAATATATTATTTTCATTATTGTATTTACACAAACGCAAGGTTTCTTGGAAAACAAACAACAAAATCATAAATTCATTCTTACAAAAATCGCATTAGCGCCTTTACTCTTGTTTGATCTGAAACTATTTTTTCTCTCTTCTCTTCTACATAAACTATCGTAAAACACAATCTAGGGTTCTAAAATCAGACCCTTCTAGAGTTCGTTTTGGTATAGAAATGTTACATTTCGCATTTCCCTAAAAAAATTGGATAAAGCTTTAACGGCAACTTTTGACGTGTTCGGAAATTGGATGGGCTTTAGCAAATATAACAGATGCAATATTATCTACTTTACATTCATGACACATATATTCATATATACTAGTACAAGGTAGGAGAAAAAAGCCCCGGAAACTAAGAAAATACACATAAAAACTAGTACAAGGTAGGAGAAATTAGAATTAGAAAGTCTAATAAATATGGTATTTTGTATAACATGTTCAAACCTCCTGAGCCATCATCCACTTCTGTAACCTCAGCTGTCTATAGAACCTCTGTATAAACTCCTCTGCAGCTATATCCACGTGGCAACTTTCCATGGTTCCCACGCTGCTTTCTACGTCCGGAAACATGGTCGCCACGTGTCGATCCCAGATTGAGTCACGAACCTTTGGGAATGTGTTGTATCGGATATACGCCTGGCGTTGGCGCTTGTTTATAAGCGGTTTGTAGGAAACGCTACTTCGTCGTCGTCGTCCGTTACTGACGTGACATCCGGTGGTGGTGACGTGGGAACGTCTCGGTGGTGTGCTGCTGCAGCTGAACTCGTAATCTAGCTGGATCGGTACAGGGGAGATGAAGGAAGAACGGACGTCATTGTTGTCGGAGGGAAGACAAGTGATTCGAGAATGGGAACTTGAAATAGCGTCGTTTAGGGATTTACGTAGGATCTTGCCATGTTTGAGGGTGCTGAGGAGTTTGTTAAAAGAGGTATCTGAAACCTTCTGGATGGTAAAGAGGATTAGCTTCGCAAGGCTTGAGAGCTTCTTCCTCGTGACTGTTGAACAAACCTCCATTGATATCTCCTGTGTTTGCATGTGTGTGTGTGTCTTAATAACCCATCCATTATATTGAAGCCAATATTTAATAAATACTGAAGATTGATCTAACATCGACAACATCTACTCGATTACTTAGAAAGCTAAAATTTAATTAAAATTAAAACAATAGTTATATAGTGTAATGATAACAGCTGCGCGCATTACGGCATTATGCAGATTTCATTTGGACCGTAGCTGTCTTTATGGATTTTTAATATAATTTTGGTTACCTTTTATTTCTCTATTTTCATTTAGAACTAAGATAATAATTGTGTTATACACAGAAATATTAAAATTTTAAAATATATACAAATATAAAAATAGTGGTCTAATTTTCATTTTTTATAGGCGATATTAAAAAATAATAAATATGAATAAATTTTAAAATATTAAATAAGTAAAACAATTTCGAAATTTTTGAATAGTAATTCTAACATGAGAATATTGAATTTTCGAATATATACAAATATTCAATAGATTACAATTTTTATATTTTAATCGGTCATAATTATACGAAATAAATAATAAATAAGAGTTTCAAATTATAAATTTTATATTCATTGAGTATTTGCAAACTGATGTATTGTTAAACTAAATAATTATATTAACTAATTAGGATAATTATCTAATATAATAATTAATTTAGATTTTTAATTTAAATTAAATAATAAAATTATTAAAAGTGAATATGGTATTATCACGTTGGTAAATATTCTTCTTTAATATATATAAAATTTCTTTGCGAGGCATGAAGGAGAGATATATTAAACGAAGTTTTTGCAATGTAATTTGATTATTCTCACTAAGTTGTTGGCATATGCAAAAAGTGTCATACAGGTAGGGATCTATGGGACATATATTTGTTTCTTTAATCAGAAAGATGATTTTAATTACTTTATGAGAAGAGTTAAGATCTTATCTAAAGATTATTTAATAAATATTCTTTGTGGAAAAGAAAAACATGAACTGTGTTTCTTCCAAACTTGGATTTTTCGGGCTCCCAAGTTTCGTATAGATACTTCGACGGTCGACACTGGTTTTTATTAGTATAATTAAGACTTAAGATATTATTGTTCGGAAAGAAATTTGGAATTTTAGTTATGAAGGACATAAGTGATTTATAATATATTTAAATAACTATTTATTGTAGATTTTGAAGAACCAAAGTATTTGTTTTATTGATTAATCGAAGAAAAGATATTAATTTATATATATATATAATATAAAGTAATACCTTAAGATAATATTTTTTAAAATTTTTGTTTCAAATCTAGTAATTTAAAATTAAAATTCCAAAAATAGTATAAATAATTATGTAAAAATACTTATTGATTTTAAATCAATTATACATATACTTAAAACATTCTATTTGGGTTCAATTTTCTAATTTAGAGTTTATTTTTCTATTAAAATATAGTTTTAATTTATTTTAATTTTAAATTTGTGTTATTATTAGAAATTTAAACTAATAATTCTATTTTTAGAATAAAAATTTAAAAATATGTTATTTTAGATAATTGCTCATATTGTGCAATATTAAAAATGACTATTTTAAATACATATAAACTTAAAAATAGCTATTTTTTAAAATGGCTATCTTAGATATATATTTCGAAAGTTTTAAATTGTTCAATATTGTGCTGTCGTTTCAAAATTGAGTAAGAACAAATAGTTTCAAATGTAAAATAGCCATAAGAATAATTATGATCAGAGAATAATTATGATCAGGGCCGGATCTAGGCTCAATCAAAACAAACCTGTGCTTGCGTCCCTTAATATTAATACAAAAAAATCAGTACTTATTATAAAAATACTCTTACCACAATGATAAATAAAAATAGACTATTTCTTTGAGTTTTTCGGTTCGAATCTTTATAACAACATAATTTTAAAAAAATTAGAACAATTTATTTTTTTTGTAATATAAAATAGCCTATTATTGTTTTTTGCTTGCGTATCTATTAAATTCAAGACCGACTCTAATAATGATATTGTTATATAACAACTAGAGATAACTATTTACGCATAGAAAAAGTGTCAATGAGCAGGATTTATAAAATTTAACATCATCCAACCTAAAATTAGCTTATAACTATTCAGGCATTGTTGAGCAATGAGTGCTTAATAATTTGCACAAAAGAAGTCATGATTAGTTATTTCAATTTCTACCTTTTTATTTTTAGGTTTGCACGAAAAAATGTCATGATTAGTTATTACAATTAACCCTAGTTTGCCTAATATGTGCAAATGAAAGAAATGGGTCCTATTGTAATTATTGGAGGAAAAAGTTAGATCAACCTTTTTACATTTTCCAATTTGACACACTCTCAATCAAGGTTATAAGAATATCTTATATATTATGAGATGAAAAAATATTTTACCTTCCTATATAATTATTTGCAACTTTTCTATTGGAAAATGATACTATTTAAGTTTAGTCTGTACGAGTCAAAATATGTATATCTCGAATATTTTTAATAGTTTAATTTAGTTGAGCTAAATAGACAATTATTGCGATGTTCGTTTGTCTGTCGTAACGTCTGTGACAGCGACATGTGGTCAAACGATTTGGTTAAACGTTGTAGTATTGTTGTTCGTTTTATCAGCGCAAATTGCCACTGTAGATTCTATCTAAACGTTATAATTTTATGGCGATTAAATTTTTTTTATCACAAATTACTACGATCCACCGTATCATTTGAGACTGTATGACGCAGCCGCAACTTACTACGATTACTCGTTAATGGTTGATCAAATTTAATGGATTCGCCCTCTGAAACAAGAAGTTCGAAGCCTCGGCGGCTACGAAACGAACAATCTTTATCTAGTTTATAGATTATATAGACAATTGATTAGAATCTTATTCGTTTAGTTGTCGGTGGCACTTGTGATTGTGATTACAGTCAACACTATATTTATGGTTACGACATATGTTATTCATTTGTTTATCGCCGTCGGTTGTAGTTGATCACATATTTTTAATCGTGACGCTACTTTAATTAACAGACAAAAAATTGTCATGCATAACGCAACGTCTCACTGTTTAATTGATCGTTGAACGATAGATAAACGAATAACAATCTATCACAATCGCAACAAGTTACAGTTGACAAACGAACATAACTTGTATATACTTGTGTATAGATATATGAAAAATACATCAAATTTATGATTAAAAAAAATATAAATTAACTCTGCACATATCCATTTTCCTTGTATTTTTTAAAGATTATTTCAAATTTGGTAATGTACAAGGTTTAATAATCCATTGTTTATCTTTTAGTATTAAATTTATGCTATTTTTGGAAATTTAAATGATTAGTGGTATATTTGGAATCAAAACTTAAAATAGTGCTATTTTAGTCAATTGCCCTAAAATATATTAACTATATTTTAATAGAAAAAATTAAGCCATAAATTGGAAATAATGAACCCAAATACAATACTTTAAGTTTATGTATAATTTATTTATAATAAATAAGTATTTTCACATAAGTATTTTTACATTTTCCAATTTGACACACTCTCAATCAAGGTTATAAGAATATCTTATATATTAAGAGATGAAAAAATATTTTACCTTCCTATATAATTATTTGCAACTTTTCTATTAGAAAATGATACTATTTAAGTTTCGTCTGTACGAGTCAAAATGTGTATATCTCGAATATTTTTAATAGTTTAATTTAGTTGAGCTAAATAGACAATTATTGCGATGTTCGTTTGTCTGTCGCAACGTCTGTAACAGCGACATGTGGTCAAACGATTTGGTTAAACGTTGTAGTATTGTTGTTTGTTTTATCAGCGTAAGTTGCCACCGTAGATTCTATCTAAACATTATAATTTTATGGCGATTAAATTTTTTTTATCACAAATTATTGCGATCGACCGTATCATTTGACTGCATGACGTAACCGTAATTTCCTACGATTACTCGTTAATAGTTTATTGAATTTAATGGATTCGCCCTCTGAAACAAGAAGTTTGAAGCCTCAGCGGCTACGAAACGAACAATCTTTATCTAGTTTATGGATTATATAGACAATTGATTAGAATCTTATTTGTTTGGTTGTCGGTGGCACTTGTGATTGTGATTACGGTCAACACTACAGTTATGGTTACGACATATGATGTTCATTTGTACATCGCCGTCGGTTGTGGTTGATCGCATATTTTTAATCATGACACTACTTTAATTAGCGGACAAAAAAATTGTCATGCATAACGCAACCTCTCACTAGTTAATTGATTGTTAAACGATAGATAAACGAATAACGTACAATCTATCACAGTCGCAACAAGTTACGGTTGACAAACGAACATAATTTATATATAGAACGTATTCTTGTATATTGATATATGAAAAATGCAGCAAATTTCTGATAAAAAAAATATAAATTAACTCTGCACATATCCATTTTCCTTGTATTTTTTAAAGATTATTTCAAATTTGGTAATGTACAAGGTTTAATAATCCATTGTTTATCTTTCCTAATTATAATGTTTTAATATAAGCAGAGTTAGGTGTGCCCAACCTTTGTAAATCAATCTAGTTTTGAAGAATTTGGTAGGTTTAGATATTTCACTATATATGTTTTGAAATAAGGGAATGTTAATTTGGTGGTTTCTTATTAGAAAAGCACAAACGTATTTTTGAATAACATTATGATCACAAAGCTCTATGTAATCAACGGTTGCTGAGTTCATAAGCTCATTGGATAATAACCAAAATTGATTGAATTATACAGAAGCACTTGCGGTGGCCAACATTAATTATCCTTAATTAACAAAAGATTGGTTGTATATCACTTTTGTGAAGTTTCTGTAGACTTTTGGTTAAGCTAATGATGACTAAACGATATATACGATCCCTACTACTTTGCTAATAATTTAATTGAACTCGTAATTTCTTTAGTGGAGTATCTTTTGCACTGTCGGCTAGTGGGATTGAAAAGTTTCTCTTTGGAAAGAAATCGAATTTATAATATTCTATAAATAGTTACTTTTAGTTTATTTATCGGGGGAATTGCTAAAAATAACATAAAACTTGACTCTAAATACAAGTCTAACCCATATCAAAACATTTTTGCAAAATTAACCTATGAGAGTGGAGAAATTACTGAACACTCATTTTGTCTAAAAAATAATGTCGAAATGTCAATTACGTTTGAGTCCATGCATTTTTTTTGTTATCAAAGCAGACTTCTCGGAGAAATTTGCTTTGGTGAGAAAAACAGTTTATTCCGGCTGAAGCAGACTTCTCGGAGAAGTCTGCTTTGGTGAGAAAAACAGTTTATTCCGGTTGAAGCAGATTTCATGAAGTCTGCGAAGTTTATTCCGATCAAAGCAGACTTCTCCGAATATGATGCTATTTTAAAATATTACTCTAGCAAAATTGTATATTTCTAAAAGTTTTGTAAATTGTTTTTTTTTTATGTCTATTAGGAATTATGAATTTCCAATTTAAAATCAATATTTGTATATATTATTTTATAATTTTTCCAATTATTAATGTGGGATTTTCATTAACAATGTTCATATTGAACTTGAGAAAAATGGTGAAAATATAAAAAGATGACGGAGGCATGAGATTGAAATTTACATGAAAAATAATAAATCTTTTTTTCCTTTTCTTTGATAGGAGTGAGAAAGCATGTGGGATGGTGACAAGAAAATTGATTGGATCTAAGAAGTTTTAAAATACTTTTTATAAAAATATTTTATAGTTGGATCATTGGATGACAAATCAATTTTAAAATCGAAATATTCAATGCTAATTTCGAATATCAAAAGAATGTTAATAATGTATTTACAAATGTCAGTAATCATTTTGTATGTTATATAACTAATCAAAGTATTTCGTTTGTGTTGGTATTACTTGTTGTTTTTGTAAACCATTTTCCTAATGTTATTATTCAAAACTATATTATTAATATATTTTTTGAAAAACATTTAAAAAATAATTTTATTCTAATGTATTATTAACAGAAATGTTATTATAACGTTTCATCAATATAGTGAATTTCAAATAAATATATAAATGATCTTAAGTTATTAGAATAATTACGATATATATCATTGTTATTAATTTGATTAGACAATCAATATATTTTATTAAAATAACCAAAAATAATATTAAATTTATTAAAATAATTATTTTGTTAATTATTTAAATATATAAAATTATTTTTTAAAATTATATAAATATTTAATTTATATTTAATAATAAATAAACTTATAGAATTTGTAAATATTTTTTCGTATAAATCTAGTTTATTCATTAGCTGAGATACAAAATAAGGCTACTATAAGTTAATTCAATGCAGATGGGAATCAAAGGCGGCCCTGAATTTAATAGGGTCGCAAGTGGAAAAAAATAATGAACCGTTTTATATTACCAAAAATAGATCATTCTAATTTTTAAAAAATTATATTGTTAGAAAGACTCGAACCGAAGAATTTAAAAAAAAAACAGTTTATTTTTATTTGACATTGTGATAAAAATATGTTTTTAAAAAAACCAATTTTTTGTATTAATATTGAGAAGCGCTAGCACGAGATTGTTTTGTTTGGGCTCAGACCCGATCCTGGTGGGAATATATACCTTAAAAGTACTCAAATGTCAGTCCACGCAGTCACAAATAAAAAAGGGCAAATGTCTAAAATAACATCTTTTTAAGTTTTTGTTCCAAAAATAGCATCATTATTTTAAATTTCCAATAATAGCACAAATTTAAGATTAAAATATAGAGTAATACCCTAAAATAACATTATTTTAAGTTTATTTTCCAAATTTAGCATACTAAAAATAAAATTCCAAAAATAGCACAAATTATTATTTGAAAATAATTATTTACCTTAAATGAACTATATATAAAATTAAAACATAATGTTTGGGTTCACTTTTTCCAATTTAGGGTTTAAAATTTTTTTATTAGGAAGAAGTTTTTAATTATTTTAGTATTAAATTTATGCTATTTTTGGAAATTTAAATGATTAGTGGTATATTTGGAATCAAAACTTAAAATAGTGCTATTTTAGTCAATTGCCCTAAAATATATTAACTATATTTTAATAGAAAAAATTAAGCCCTAAATTGGAAATAATGAACCCAAATACAATACTTTAAGTTTATGTATAATTTATTTAGAATAAATAAGTATTTTCACATAAGTATTTATGTTATTTTTGGAAATTTAATTTTATGATGCTAGATTTGAAAAAAAAACTTTAAAAGGTACTATTTTAGAGTATTACTCATAAAAAATCTAATAATTTTATAAAATATTAATTATAAAAGGGCAAATGACTGATTTAGCACTAAAACAAGTTTTAGTGACTAAAACAACATCATAACCATAAACTCCCAAATATAGCATTTTCTTAATTGTAAAAATACTAAATTATCCTAATTTTAACCTAATCTCTTATATTCCTATTATTACTTTTGCATGATACCTCTTTCCACCGCCGTAAAAAATTTTTCTCTGAAAATATTTTCTCCACCGTTGCCTCTATTACTCCGTCGATTCTCTTACTCTGCCGATTCTCTTACTCCGTCGACTTTTTTACTCCGTCACCTCCTTACTACGTGACTTCTCTTACTCTTCACTCTGCGTCACACTCTCTCTTTGTGAGTCCTAGGTAAGTTTGTTTTCATTTTAGTGTCATTTCGACTTCGATGGACTTCATACTACTCGTTTTGGTATTGAATGTGGTAAATCTAGGATTTCGTTTAAATTTTGTTTTCATATGCTTCTAAAATCGAATATTATCAGCTAATCTTCATCTTTGTTCATCTTTGCCCACTATATGTTTGATGAAATTTCTCTGAGAAATTAAGTACTATAGACATGTTTTAGTTTTGTTCTGATTTGTGTTGTAATTGATTTGTTCCTTAGTTTTTGTATTGTAATTGATGATTTACTTAGTAATATTTTCTCTTGGTGTTCTTAAACGGTTGTTGTAGAATATTTTTAATACCTTGTGATTTTGCTATTAAGAAGCTTCTTCTAGTTCTGAAACTGTCTGGATTTTGGTAGATGTAGTTTTGGTGCTATTACACTATTAGACCATCAATTCAACTGGAACTAAGAAAGTTGATATAATTTTGTTAGATGTAGTTTTTCAATTCAAGCAAAAGAATATCACTACTATTGATTTAAAAGTTTTCACTTATTTTTTAAAGATTAATGTTATTGAACAACAAAACATTAGTTTCTACATGATGTTAGAATGGAATTTGGACATTATAAACTTTGTATTATCTACTTTATCATATACTATATATTAGAAGCATAAATAACATAAGTACAAGAACAATCAAACATATGTGTTCTTGATTAACTAAACACAAGAAAAAGATACCATCAAACATAAATAACGTTTTAGAAAGAAATTCCTAAAACATAAAAGATAATACCTAAAATTGATCAAAGTCTTCCTAAAATCAATATTTTAGAAAAAAATTCCTAAAATATAAGAGATAATAACTAAAATTGCATAAAATCTTCCTAAAATTTAATAAACCCTACGTAGTTTTACGTTTTAGGAAAGTATTTCATATTTTTAGTAAGATATTCCTTAATCTTAAATAAATCAGGTAATGTGCTATTAATTGTTTTACGATTTGTTGTTAACATTAACGAATGCATCTTTTTTATAGGTATAAACATGAGAGACTTATTCCTCCTAAGGATATATTTACCTCAATTGTAATATAGTTTCGGAGAAGAACCGCAAGAAATATTACAATCTTTGTGAACATTGTACCAACAAACTCGCTTTTGTTGTTGTTATTTTGCTAGAGCCCTCATATTACAATCTTTGTGAACATTATACCAAAATTATATAATGATCTTTTGGGATGGTTTAATGAGTATTGAATAAAATTCTCATTTCTTTGTAAGTTTGTACTCTCTTTGTTCTTTGCTAGATGTAGATTTTCAGTTCAAGAAAAAGAATATCATAATGATTTGAAAGTTTGCACTGATTTTTTAAATGTTAAAGTTATTGACCAGCAAAACACTAGTCTTTACATGATGTTAGAATGACATTTGGGCATTATAAAATATATAGTAGAATACACAATTATATCCTATAGATTAGAAGCGTAAATAACATAAGTATAAAAAAATCAAATATATGTGTTCTTGATTACCTAAACATAAGAAAAATGTTACGATTTTTAAGAAGGAATTCCTAAAAGATAAGAGATACTACATAAATTTGCATAAATTCTTCCTAAAATTTAATGAAGTTTCGGTGTAAAAGAACGTGGTAGAAGATTCCAATGTATATCAGCATAAAATATAGTCCAAATAACTGCAATGTCAAGGTTTTTCATAGTAATGATTAGATAAAAGTAATAGTGAATAATTGATTAGGAGTTTGTAAACAATGTTGTCCATTACTTTGTAAATCAAACTCTTAGTTCGATATTCCACAGTTTCGTTGATTTCTCGATTTATCAGCTTGACAAATGTTTTGCCTCCCAACCGAGTGACAAACTGAATGATTAGAATATATATAGCTGTTAATAAAAACCTGAAACCATCATAGAAAAATTGTCATGATTTTAACAAAATTGCTAGCATATGGACTCGTAAAGCTTGTAAAGAAAAATGAGAAAGCTCTCACTTAACTATATTAGATGTGATAATCTCGTAAAGATGAACATACACTTCAAATACAAGTTGGAGACAGATATAATACTCATGATAACAAAAAAATCATTCCTAAACTATATACTAAAATTGTATACATTTCTCTCATGTAAAACTATTTTGTGATATTTAAAACAGAAAATATAACAAAACCAACCTATGTAATAACCAAAAAAGCCAAAGATCTAATTACAAGAATATGAACTATTATTTCTCAAAAAGGGGTTACAATAAAAATGTCTAGCTTTCCATAGCTAAGAAATATTTTGCTACAATGGAAGTAATGATTAGGATGATTATTATCATTCAACCTCTGATACAACAAAGATATTTGATACTACTCCAGAACTATTAAGAGAAGGTGGTCCTCTTCGACGGAGTAGAGTTGGAAAAAATACCTGGAAAATGTTGCAGACATGCCGGATCTTTCCTTCTGCCAAATCGCGTGCAAAATATCTACCTCTACTGAATACCGTGCCGGAGATAGAGATGAAATGCGGAATCGCGTGCCGGAGATGGTGACAGAGTTGGAGACGAATGCGAACGCATTTCTTGTTGATTTCGTCGCCGGAAATGTTGAAGATGTGCTGAAGCACGTGCGAGAGATGGAGACGACGATGATATCGTCGCCGGAGTTGGCGACGACGACCAGTGAATTTCCAGTCTGCAATTTCAGCGCCGGAAAGGTTGAAGAGGAGAAACACTTTACGTCTGCATTTGGTTCTAATTTTAATTAGGGAGAAAATAGACTTTTCTCATTTGTAAAAATGCTAAATGAGAGAGTTTTTGTTTGTGGTGCTATAATTGACGTAAAAAGTTGGTTTAGTGCTAATCTAGAGTATTTCTCATTATAAAATCATGAAACTAAATTTAGATAGTCGAGTAAATATTTAAACCGAAAAACAGTAACAACAGAAACTTGTAAGCAATAAAATAGAAAGTCACGCCAATGAGCACAAATAAATAGAGCAGTGCTCTTCGTGGGCCGACAACGAATTGGTGGGACCTACTTCAAGCTCTTATCGAGGCTATATGGCCCACTGAAGGCCCAGTAGTGAATACTATATTTCCAATATATTGTTTTCAACAATTGGGCCTCTCTTTATACTGATTCTTCTATTAATTTGGGCTTTAGGTCCAAACAATCAAAATGATTAAAAGGATAATTGTTTTTTTTTTTGTATGCATCTTCTTCACTCTTTATTGCTCTGTTTACCTAAGAACAAATCGTATCCGAGATAGTCGTGTTTCATACATAAGATTTTTCAGTAACTTAAACTAAAGACATGGAGTGAAGATCACATAGTTACATTGATTATAAAACTGGAGAGCTTTGAAAGAATAGAAAAAGTGAAATAATTAATGATTTAGGTTGAAGAAAAAGTAATCAACGTTTTTGGGATTCACCTCCCCCTTGTTTTTAAGCAAATGTCTTTGAAGATATTTCGGTGGATGAAAATTCTGTTGTTTAATAACAAAAAAAAAATAAAAAAATGAAAAGAGAGAGTAACTCATAGTCAAAGTTCCTCTGTTTTAGCTGTCTTCTGTCTCGTTCTCATCTCACATGAACCATAACTTTCTCTAACACCACTCTCCTTTACACAACCCCAAAAATAGTCTCCTTTCTCTCTCTCTTCTTTTTCCTTCCGCTTCATTCTTCGCTCAATCCACAAAAAGGCTCTTCCTTTTTGCCGTTTATTTACAGAAATAACCTTCTCTGTTTTGCCCAAATGGAACGGCTTACTCCGGAGCTTTTCCTTGTCGGCGGTAACACTGACTCTTTCGTCGTTGACGACCTCCTTGACTTTTCTAACGACGACGGCCAACCTGACGATGGATTTGACACCTTTCCTGATTCTTCCGCAGTCTCCACCGGCACTCTTGCCGACAGCTCTAACTCGTCTTCTCTTTACGCCGACGGCACTGGGTTTCCCGACGATCTCTGTGTTCCGGTAATTTCCCATTATTCACGCCAAAAAAGCTTACCTTTTTAGCACATTAATTTGTTAACTATGCAAAACAAAAACTCATGAATATGTAAATAGGTCACAAATTCATGTCACCATTCTTCGATGCAAACTTGTAATATGAAATTTCGAAGTTTTTTTTTTTGCAGGATTATTGATACTTTTGAGTAATTTTGAAGCAGACAATGAATATATAATATATATTCTTGAATTAATAACACTTTTTCTGTAATTATCACTTACCAGTGTGAGGATTTAGCTGAATTAGAATGGCTATCGAATTTCGTTGAAGAGTCATTCTCAAAAGAAGACCAAGACAAGCTTCACTTATTATCCGGCGTAAAAAAAACCCAAACTATCGGGTCAACCCAGTCCCACCATATTAAATCCGAACCCGAACCCGAACCTGAACCCGAATTAGACTCCATTTTCATCTCCACCGACACCGATGACTCGAACGTCGCCGTACCCGCAAAAGCAAGAAGCAAGAGATCACGGTCTGCTGCCTCCACGTGGGCTTCCCGGCTTCTATCCATCGCTGGCTCCGAGGAATTCAATCCCAAAAAGAAACATCCCAGAGTAAAAGAACACGACATCGACGGAGAAATCGACGGAGACTGCGGAGAAACTGGAGGAGGACGACGGTGTCTACACTGCGCAACGGAGAAGACGCCGCAATGGCGGACAGGACCGATGGGTCCGAAGACACTGTGCAACGCGTGCGGAGTTCGGTACAAATCAGGACGGCTCGTGCCGGAATATCGACCGGCATCAAGCCCGACGTTCGTGATGGCAAGACACTCAAATTCTCACCGGAAAGTGATGGAACTCCGACGGCAGAAGGAAATGCGAGACGAGCATTTGCTGAGTCAGCTTCGATGTGAGAATCTCCTGATTGATATCAAATCCAACGGTGAAGATTTCTTAATCCATAGTAACAACAACCACGTGGCTCCTGATTTTAGACACTTAATCTAACTTTGTTTTTTCCACGTGGATAATTCGCTAGAATTTGTTCTTATGGTTTTAAACCCTTTTCCCCATTTTATTCCTTTTAACATTGTTTTTCATTTTATGCAGACTACTACTCATATTTAATAAACTTTGCTTTTTGCCTCTTAACTTTGCAAAACTCATAATAGAAAGTTTTATCAAAGGTTTTAATTTGGTTAATTACAAAAATTTATACGAATAAATTTATTTTCACCTATACTTTTTGAATATTTTATAAGTTACATAAACTGTGTTTTTCTTTCGTAAACTACATATATTTCACAAATTATTCTGATTACATAAATTTCGTTAAAGTTTACACGTTAAATTATTATTAAACATTGTTTTACTTCGAAAATCTAGTTTTAATTTCAAAATAAACCCAATTTAAAATCAGATTTTCGAATTAGAACCAGTTTTATTAGCTATTTAACGCATAAACATTAATATAATTTTTACAATTATAAGAATTTATGAAGTTTATGTAATTTATAAAAGAAAAATATAGTTTATGTATTTAAATGAACACCCAAAAAATACGGGTGAAAATAATTTTAGTCGCATAAATTTGTTTAGTTGACGGAAGTAAAACCTTTATCAAATAATCAGGTTAATTAACATATATTAGTCATGTATACATTTCTCGAAATTTAAACAGTAAAATTATTCATCCAAAACAACGGGATCCAAGGTGGCTGCTAACTCATTTTGACATATGGGTTATTATTACAGTTTATCAAAGTTAATAATTCCATGAATTTAATATTCGAGAAAATCTGATGCTTTTTTTATTAAAATGTGAAAGAATTCAGTAAAATAAAGAGACAAATACAAATTTGCACAGCACAAAAGTCGTATATAAGTATTACTTTCTTAAAAAAAGGAAAAATGGTTGCATAGATTGAGGTGCTCGTCACATGCATTCTCATGCAAACCTAACCAGCAAGTGGGCAAAATTTAATACGTTATATATCGTATTGTAAATATATAAACAGTAATCTTCTAAACCGACATTAAATATTTTATCTTAATAGATATAGGTAAAGATCCACGGGCTGTACTTGTAATGTTTAATGTCCAAATATATATTATACTTTTTAAGAAAAAAAAAATTATCAATTACATCATACACTGGATTTTGATCCACGTTTTGCGTTGAAAAAAATATTCATACATTATAATTAATTATTTATTTTGTTAATATAAATTTGATATATATATAGTTTATTTCATATTTAAAATAACTTTTCTAAATCTTTTAATATTGATTACGAAAATGAAATAGATAATGAAATCAAATTATAAAAATATGTATCTATATTGGATAAAATTATTGATGTGATAAATATTCAATTAAACTAAAATTTTGTTTTATATTTTTTGACTAATTTTTCAAAATTTATAATATTTTTATATTGTATTTGTATTTTATGATAAAATATATTTTATTTCGAAATATTACAGTTTTAAATATAATATACTATATAATGACAGTTTTCGTAAATATTGTAGTAAATTATGTTTTATATAATATTTATCTCAATATGTTCTAATAGTTTGACAAATCAACGTGACATATTTGTAAATCACACGTTAATATAAAAATATTTTATTAAATAATTTTCAATTAATATATTAAAGATTTATCACATATTTCTTTATCGTTGGAGACAAAATACCTCTAGATTAATTAACCACTAATATGAATTAACATCCATTATACAAATTCAACTTTTAGACTTTTATCTGACAATTTACCAAATGTTAGTAGGCTTGAATTTCTTTTACAAAAGGCTACGGATTCCACTGTAAATGGGACCTATAATATTAATTAAGACTTTCGAAATTTCACCTCTTTTAAAATCGCCGGGACCATTATCAGAAATCTCATTTGATATATACTTTGATTTTTGCTATCCTAATATATTATTTGAGAAATTTTTTAACAAAGTAATCTTACTATTACGTATTAATAACAAAAATGACATTCTTATGTGTCAACATCACAACGAGTTTCACATTAAATATATAAAAGAGTTTTAAGTTATTAGAAAAATTACAATATGTCATTGATATTAATTTGGTTAGACAATCAATATATTTTATTCAACTAACCAAAAAATAGTATTACATTTGGAAAATCAATAATTTTTATTTTTAAAAATTTTTAATACGTTAATTTATAAATAATTTCAAATAAATATAAATAGATTTAAGTTATTACGTAATTCCTAATATATTATTTGAAAACAATTTAATTAAATAACTTTACTCTCACATGTTATTAACAGAAATATAATAGTTACGTTTCATCATTACATTAAATTTCTTAATATATAAATATGTTTAACTTATTCGAATAATTACAATATATGACATTGTTATTAATTTGATTAGAATATTAATATATTTTATTAAACTAACAAAAAAATACTATTAAATTCATAAAAATAATTATTTTTTTCTTAATTTATATATACAAAAATTAATGTTAAAAATAATTTTAAATACAAGTTAAAATTATATAAATATTTAATTTATATTTACTAATAAAATATAATTTACGAATATTTTTTTCCATGCATATCGTGGGTATAAATCTAGTTTACATTATTTGAAAAACAACATTATGATAATTTTTTTAAAAAGATTTGTCGTCCAACGTACTATATAGTCTGATGCGATTTGTAGAATATTGATGATCAATGTTTATAAAAATTAGACATTTGTTATCATATCCAAAAGGAAAGAAAAGAATATGTAAAAGAATAAAAGGAGTCATGTGAGTATGTTGCGTATACAGTATGCCATGTGGTACATTTATATAATAAATAAAATGATGTGGAATCATAACGGTCCAACGTAGAGTTCTCAACTTTGGGGAAGACTTCGACGTCACTCAAAGAAAGTATCAAAAGCAAATCCATTCCAAAGTCACCAATATATGTATTTACATAAATAATCAAAAGGTCAAAAATAAAAGATAAAGTTTAAACCTGATATATGTGAAACATTCGATAATCTCTAATATATTATTTGAGAAATTTTTTAACAAAGTAATCTTATAATGACGTATTAATAACAAAAATGTCATGCTGACGTGTCAACATCACAACGAGTTTCAGCTTAAATATATAAAAAAGTTTAAGTTACTAGAATAATTACAATACATGCCATTGATATTAATTTAGTTAGAGAATCTATATATATTCAACTAACCAAAAAATAGTATTACATTTGCAAAAACAATAATTTTTATTTTTTTTAATCTTTAATACATTAATTTATAAATAATTTCAAATAAATATAAATAGATTTAAGTTATTACATAATCTCTAATATATTATTTGAGAAAAAATTAAAAAAATAATATTACGTTATTAACAGAAATATCATGTTTACATTTCATCATTACAGTAAATTTCAAATAAATATATAAATAATATTAAATTATTCGAATAATTACAATATATGTCATTGTTATTAATTTAGTTACATTATTAATATATTTTATTAAATTAACCAAAAAATACTATTAAATTCATAAAAAAAATTATTTTTTCTTTCTTAAATAATTTTAAATAAAAATAAAAATTATATAAATATTTAATTTATATTTACTAATAAAATATAATTTATGAATATTTTTCACCGCATAGATATAAATCTAGTCAGTATTATTACATAAAAAGTACTTAGGCATGTATGTATTGGTAATATACGTTTGAGAATTGTAGTACGTACGACGGAAAGAAAAGTGTCACAGTACGTTTTTAGCAATGTCCAGAAGCTTTTAAAACTGAGTCAGAACAACTGAACAAGTTGGTACTAGGAAATATATTACTAGATTCTCATAGACGAAATTATTGGTTATACCAAAATTAATTACATTTTAACTTTGGTTTTTATTATTCTAAAATTCAATTTTATGAACTTTTTCAGTCTAAAATGATCCTACCTATTACATTTTTTTAAGAAGCTTGGGTTGGTTTTTGATTTGGTTTAGATTTCAGTTCAGATTGATTTGATTCGGTTTATATGCCCAACCCTTAGAGAATCATATAGGAGCGAAGATTTTCCTTTAATAAATCATATACTACAACTTATATGGTAAAAGCTTGAAAGTATCAGAGCACAATCTAACAATTTACCTGAATTCAACTCCAAATAATCAGTCGAAGCACTCAAACCAAATTAGCCAACAAAGATTCTTCAACGTTCCTTGTATAATCGCAACCACAACAAGAAAAAGCTCTAGAATCAGAGTAAAGCCAGCCTACCGGTTATGGAATCAACCAGCCCCTTTGGTCCTGCACAGGAAAAAAGAGTAGAAGATGTTGAGGAACAACATCTTGCTTCAACGTCTGTACTTGTTCTGCTCTAGATAGATATATAGGTTTAAAAGAAACTATTGTCTCTACCGGGTCCAACTGCAAGAACCGTTCTTGATCCAGCCGCAACCTGTGATAGGAAGAGTTTTAAGTTTTCAGTATAACTTATTAGCTTATCATTACCAAAGAAAATTGAACAAAGTTTCAACTCAACAACAACCTTATCGTGTTTGATTAGTAGAAACATTTCATATTTTTTCTGACTAGGAGGCTAAACGATTGGATCATATAATTGATCAATCGCGAGAAAGTAAAAAAACTCAGGTTCTAGTTATTACCTCTGTTCTTCCAGCATCAGCTACAACGAAAGTTGGGAGGCCAATACTCTCAGCCGCCTCTGTGATCTTATTCCTGAGACCAGAAAAAATGTAGCTTTCAAATTTATTGAAGAAAATTTATTATAATAAGGTGTAGAGTAATAATATGTCTTGATGTGCATTTGTTCTGCTTCCCAAGAGCTTCACCTGCTTACATTTCTTGCTGGTTTTTGCAAGTGACGACTATCTTTGGTTGCCCACATTCCTCCCATCTTCTCAGAAGGTATCGGTCACTAAAAAAAAAGAAGAGAAAAACATAAATTTCAGCTGCTGCATTCTTTACAAAACAAACAACTCACTACAGACGAAATTACTTCTGCATCAACTCTGCATACAAGCCGGTGGCAGCATCTGCAAATATTAGAAAGAAAGTCATTTTACTGTCGGGATTAACAAAATATGTTAGCGTTCAAACTCCAAACACATTTCATACGACACTTACGCGCACATTGTGATGCAATTTTCCCTGTTCTCATCTTTAAGTCTTGCCTAACTACCAAAACCTGTGACTAGAAAGCTCAAATTAGTTACACAATTTTTGAAATCAGAGATCGTTCACATCTAATTCCCATTCATGGTACAAACTATGCTAGTCTCTTTTATAAATCTCAAAATGCCTGTCGTTTGATGGGTGTGCAATAGCTCGTTTATCACAAGATTTTGTCTGTATAGATTAAAGAGATAGTACTTGTCTCTAACTAATAAAATCTAGAGCCCAAGATAAGAGACTATGATACACTAAAGGATAGGCAAACCATTTTAAGCTCTTGGTCACTGCCATTGTTTGAAACGGAACTCTGCTTCTGGGTCTTGCTGGATAAAAGTCTGCTCTTTTTCACTGGGGATTTCACTTGCTGTGACAAATCCAATAACATACCAATTATGAAACCTATCACAACCCCTGGAATGAGATTCTCTGCCCTAAAACTCCCAGCTATTGACTTCTTCTCCTGTCTCTGATCACATTCACCGGAAAAAAACGACAGAAATACAAAACAGCAAGAGGGGTTTAGTTAGACCCAAAGATATATTTTCAACTACCCAACAAGAATACTGGTTAACAGCTACACATATACTTTGGTATATGATTGAAACAGCTCCATTTCTAGAAGCCCCAGTAAGATTCAAGAAACAAAACACAAGAAACTATCGTTGAATGAAACGAGAATCAAACATTCATGTACACCACAAATCTCTCGATTATATTTGCCATTCAACCATTGACGTACATATAAGACCTATAACTACTGCTGCACTATGGAACCAAACACTTACACTTAAAAGCTAAGAAAGATAATTAGAAAGAATCGGACTTTTACTCTATGAGCTTGTAACTGATGTTATCATCCATCAACAAGAGAACACTTTAATACAGAACTTGTAATTTGTTTGGTGTCAACTTTATAAATCATCACACTGGCCAACATAGTTTGTTAGTTTCGATCAAATTGGTCTCAGACTTCTTACTCAGCCTGAGAGGCAATTTAACACAGAAAAACAACAAGACTTAAAACATGTTATAAGCACAAAAGTTTATATAAAGCCAATCGTCCTTGAAAATCATCTAAGAAGCCTCAGGTAAGTAAATGAACTGAAGTCGTTCAACATTCTAGCCTCGTTTCTTTTTCAGTTGCCCAAGTTCTTAAACGAAATTTGCTTCTAAGATTTTCTCGAAAACCAAACAACAAGAGCTAACGAAAAACGAAGACGGAATAAAGCGAAATTAATACCTTAGCTTGAGTCTGCGAAGAGTTTCCAGAAGAGGGCCACATCGTTCGTTCCTGGCTCCTCTGCGACAGAGAAAGAAAGCTAAGCCTTAAAAATGGAATGAAGACGAGAGATAAGAGCAGCTCTTGTGACCATCAAGGTGTCCGTTTTTCTAATATAGAAACGACGGAGTTTTTGGAGCTAAATGAAAATTCCGGTAACATATATGGTCCAACTAGAAAACTGGTAAAAGTATTCAGCTACTAATGTAATTACTATAAATATGTCACCATACGGTGCGTTTTGTTGTCATTATTTTTCCTGGCGACTAGACTAGAGCCTTTGGTGACTGTGGTCTGTTCAGTTCTCCCTCCTGAGAGCTGAAACCCCAATCAAAACCCTAACGGCCATTTCTACAATCGGAGCTCCGGAATGCCGGGTATAGCGTCGGAAGCCGTAGACGGGTTAGGCGGAGGTGGAGAACTGGTGCCGTTTTCGGGGAAGGAAAAAGCTCCGGTGTCGTATCCTCTTTGCTACGGCCTTAAGTCTCCGGTTCATAGACTATCCATCTCCTGGGGGTGTGGAAACAACCTACGCGTCACGGTTTTACGGAATCCAGAGTCACGTGACGATGATGGAGAAGTTGGTGGTGAGGTGGTAAACGTGAGGCTTAGCGGCGAGGATGGCGAAATCAGTGACGCACAGCGGCGAAGGATCGCCTATGGATCGGTATCCCCGTTTGCGCTTTTACAGAGCAGGAGAAACTCAATTTCCAGTTTTTCTAAGATGGATATGAGTCCTTCTCTGTACCAGGCTGCGTGGTAAGGACACTCGAATTTCTTATTATCTTGCTTTTTCTACAAGTAGTAACTCCAATGTAAATTCCCGAAAATCCTGTAAACTAAAAATGATTCAAGGATATGGCTGAATTCTTACAAGAATTTCTTTAACCAGTGAATTATACCAGTTTAAAATCATACCCAGGAAAATTATATTTTTTGAGTTGTACTTCATAATTGATTATAACTTCTTGCGTGGAATTTGGAGTTTTAGAACGCTTGTATCTCGTTTGTCTGAAATTTAGCAGATTTTGCCCATTCAATGCTGAACTGCTGTTGTGGCTTATTGTTTCATCTGAATGATTACACTGTCGATGGTAAAAAATGATTACACTGTCAATTCATCGTCATCGCTTTGGCAATTGAATTTTTACTCTTCTTAGACTTCTAAGTGCATTTTGGATTTTCATAATGCATGGTATCAGGTGGGAATACGTAATGGAATACAGCAAGGATATTAAATCTCTCCTTAGTGATACAATATCTTCTCCTGCTCCCTTGATCGATGATCCAAAATCAGTTATAAAGGTACGTAAATCTTTCTGTCTCAACATTGGTTAACTTCTCTATGCTGTAATCAAACTTTTCTTTCCTACAACAATTTTACTCTTCTGCAAGTGAGTTATATTTTTGAGTGTGGGAGCGTTGTTAAAGGATTTTCCCATTGACATACGCATGCAGACTACTGAGGAACCAACTTCTTTAAAGGCTGCGTGGGAGTTGATGGAATTATTTTATGCAGACAAGACATGTCTCTCTTGGTTGCCAGAACGGCTCGTTGATTGGTTATCTGTAATTTTTTTCTACCCCCCAACACTTAAGCTATCTTCATTCCTTCTAGAATTTGTTACCTACTATTATATCATGGCAGGATTATGATATACTCCTTTCGAGCTCACATCCAACAGTCTACTCAAAACTTGAGGATTTCCAACAGGAACTTGTTGGCCTACAGGTCTTTTCACCCATATATATACTATAGAATATTTTCTCAATTCTCTCTCAAGGTGTCAATGGTATAGAAACTTTACTTATATGGTGGATTTATGGTCCATTCTAAGAGTTTGATTGAAGAATTGGTAGTTTGTTCAGAAAAGAAGTGATTAAAGAACTGGATTGCTTGATGGATTTTTGTGGCTTTGCAGGCTGTCGAGGATGATCCAAGATACTGGGAAGTGATGTCATCTGCTTTATCACTTGGTTGGCTAGAAATAGTGGTTCGTTCTTTTTAGGATAGGTGTTCACAATTTTGATCTTGAAAAAGTTGCGATTTGAGAAAATTCGCTACTCATATTTTTATTTTCAGGTGAAGTTGTTACACTTACATGGTTCATATCAACTAGACCAGCTAGGAAATCGTGAGGTTGGTAAGAATGAAGTAGTATATGTTTTGAGATTCATGTCATATGGAGTGATTATCTATGTGCTAGTACTTTTTATATGTGCAGATTACTGACTATTCATAATTATACAATTTTGATGAAGTAGACAGAAAATGGTCTGGTAGAAGCTGTCGCTGTTCTCATTACAAAAATGCCACGGATGCGTCCAAAACTAGAAGCTGGGAAATTTGGTGAATGCTTTGCAGCAAAGCCTGACTTTCTGAAGGTATGTTAGAAAGTCGTATCATTCTTTCTCTTTTTATGTGTCTAGACTCATCTGGCCCTTTCTGCCAGACACGAGAAAGATGGCAGTCTCAGATAACTAAACTAGAGTGCAGTGGCTTCTGGGTTCAATGTGCTCACCATAAGACCCGCGAGGGCTTGAGAAATATGTTGAAGATCATGATGGGAAATGCTGATTGCCTCACAGCTGCGACATGTAACTGGATGGAGCTTTTTGTTTCACATTTTCTTTATCTCAGGCCATTCTCGAAGGTGAGGAGTCGTGTATATTTCTACTCAATCCCTATTGTTCAAATAGGTAACTCGAAAATCCAATTAATATCATTTTGCAATTTCAGGGACTAGATGGCATGCATAACCTAGCCCAGAAATGCATTCAGTCAAAGCCGGTTAACAGTTCCCATAAGCTTCTGAAACTGCTTATTGGAATTCTTGGAGAAAATACTGAGGTCAGTAATGCATCTTAAACCAAACAGAATTTCAAATGTTTCAGCTCTTTGTCACACTCTCTAATCCAGCATAGTTTGGTTAAATGATGCAGGTTGTTCTGGCAGAATGTTCCAAAGAGTTCGGCTCCTGGTAATTGTTACTTGTTACTAACTCCATTGAGTATGCTATATTGTTTATCTATAAGAATCAGGATGCGACTATCTCATGTTTGTTGTTAGGATGGTTGCACATGCCATCGAACTATTGGTAGCTGGAAGCGAGGAAGGAGAAGCTCTTGTACATGAAGAACAGCCAAAGTTGGGTGGAATCAACATGGAAGAGCTCCATAGACTTGTGTATGCTCAAGTTCTTTCTTCTCATGCTTTGACTTGGCAGGTACCTTTCTTTTATGACTTATCTGGCACCTTTCCTGTATCAAATCGGCGCCTTTCTTGTAATGTATTAGACTTTAAGCTTAAGAAATTTGAACTTCTTGTTAAATTTTTCGTTTTTGTGTTTGAAATTTTGCAGATAGCTCCTATTTATCTAGCATCGTGCGAAAAACAGGGAACAGGCTTATTAGAGTTGTTGTTCTACAGGCAGGCTGTTCAAGACAGTCAATTCCTTATTAAGGTTTCGTTTATTTAGATGCATTTGTACATCAATTTCAATATTCGTGGGTGTTGTCTGAAAATAGGATCTTGTCAGAGATCTTCATCTAGTACTTATGTTTCTCCTGTTGCAGAGCCTAGAGATTTGCCGTCTATATGAACTCTGTAATGTCAGCACTAAACTTATGAAGGTATTGATATATTAGTCTGCACTTGTGTTGTCTAATCTCAAAATTTGGCGGAAAAGAAATCCACAGGTTTTGTCTGAAGTAATAAGTTATGGTGTTCAGATTTCTGGAGTGCATCATTGGAAACATGGGAGGAAAGGCTCTGGCATTTTCTGGCTCCAGCAAGCCCGGGATGAACATTGTCTTAACGTGATTGGGCAACAGCTGTTTGATTCTGTTGGAAAGTCACTTTCTGATGAAAGTCTCAAGGTATGTATATTCTCTAAAGCCATTTTCAAAACAAATCTCAGTTTAAATTTTTCCCTGATGTTTCTATATGTGCACTAGATGACATTGTGTAATTTCGAACTTTTAATATGCAGCAATGGGAAGGTCTGGTCGAGTTACTGGGTTCTGAATCTCAGATATCTGGTGGTCTAGATTTTCTTTACAAGTATTAATCATCTCTCTCTCTCTATCTCTCTCGTTGCTAATGATTTGTTTAAGTAAAAATCTGTCCCAACATTATTATCAACGCCATATTTTCCAGGTATAGAGATTTCAAGAGATCACTGAAGCTAGTCCATGATGGAAAAACTATAGATGCAGCTCATGAAGCCGTGGAGAGACTTGTATCGGTGTGTAATACAACATGTTTCTTACTCACTTTTTTTTTCCACTGAACATTGGAAATTAACATCGGTTTGCCATTATAATTACTGCAGCTAATGAAGAGCCCTTCTACTCCTCAGCGCTTCTGGCTTCCTCTTTTGCATGATTCAGTAAAGAACCAAATCTTGTATTCATTTCTTTGGGTTTTTTTCGCAGATAGAGAAGAGTGCGCTGCTAAAAGAGTTTTTGGTTTGTGTTTTACAGTTGAAGCTGTTGAATTGGCCAGAACGCTCGCTGTTGAATGTAGCACAGACCAACCTGATGTTGAACAAATTACAAGAACTATCAATTGCAAAATTAAGACCAGGCTTCATAGAATCCGATCTGTCTGCTGAAGCTGTGGGTTCTGTGAGACTTGCTCTAGCAACCAATCTTGGACGTGCTTTTCTCGATGAATGTTAGCGCCGTCTTGTGGCTAAAAACTTTAAGCTTCATCATATCTATGTGTGTCTTAGTTCCTACGACGTTAACTCTGTATTATTCATATCAAAGTAGATTGTTTCCATCCTTCACTAGTTTGAACAATGATAGCAAAAGTAAAGAAAAACATTGTTTTCCTAAATTGTATCTGGATGCATGTTCGTTCATTCATATTTGATGGTTTTAATTTGTTTGCAATAACAACTGAATTTGCGAGTGTCAATTGCCCCCAAAAAAGGTTGAAAAACATTGAATTTTGCGAGTGTTTTTTCTCAAACCAAAAGATTATAGTATTAGTGAACCGGTCAAAACAGGTTTATAAGTATTTAGAAACGACGACTAAGGTCTTCTATCCACTAAGGTCTCAGTTTTAGCAATGGCGACCAGAGCTTTGTTCGCCGTTCTATCTGCGTCCCCGAGTCGCTGTTTCATTTCTCCATGCATAATAATAAACCAAACTTCAACATTTTCTTCTTCTTCTTCTCCTTCTTCAAGTCTTTATCTTCAAAGACACAGTAGAAAAATCCACCTAATTGCTCGAAGTTTCTCGTCTGACACGGATTCCTCCCTACTTCAGCCGCCGGACGTGTCCCGTCTGGCTGAGACAGCTCGAATCTCTCTTACTCCGGCCGAGGCATCGTTTTACTCTTTCTCCTTTTCGAATCATTTGCTTATCTCTTTGGTTTTAATTCTTCTTTGTTGAATTGACTTGTCAATTGTTCCTCTTCTTTCCTTTGATGTTTTTTTTTTCAGATAGAGGAATGTGAACCTAAAATTCGTCAAGTCATCGACTGGTAGTTAATCCATTTCGTCTCTACATTCTTGTTGTGTTACTTTCAGGATTGAATATTTACGATCCTGTGCAAATCTTGCCAATTTTTTCTTTTGTCGATATTGGCTTCCATGATTGTGTCTTTGAACAAAAAAATGTTGCTGATTGATGAAAAATGCAGGTTTGGCCAGCTTCAGCAAGTTGATGTTAACAGTGTGGAACCAGCAATTAGAGCAGGTTTGAACCAGTTTTTGATCAATTTCACAACTTTCTTTGATAGTTTTCTGAATTGGATTTTTATGTGGTTTTCTGGGTTTCATCTCATTGATTAGATTGTGCATTATAGCTAATTTGTCACTGTAAGAATTAAGGGCCACCAGTAGAATTTTTTTTAAATCAATGGCAAAAGCAAATATTTGTTGCATCAATCTCGTGCTTAGTGAATCATGAGTTTGAGTAGACTATGTGACACATTCTTTTGGTAAAATCTGAGGAGGCATATTGTTTTTCTGTAATTAGAGGTCTAGCTATCATTCAGCAAGATAATCTCCCTATTTCAATATCTTGATCCTTACGGATCCCAAACAATTTGTAGAAATGGAGGGCGGAAATCTGCGAGAGGATGCTCCCGAAACATTTGACAACAGGTTTCAGTTTTCTCCATATGGTATAATAGAATGACTCCGGCCATCTACTAAAGCTGAGATTTTTCATATTCCTCAAACAGGGACAGTATAAGAGCTTCCATTCCAAGCTTTGAGGAGACATATTTAAAAGTCCCGAAAGTACTAAACAAAGAGTGACAACTTTATCAGGTAGGCTACTCTTTATCCACAGAGGAGGGATCATAGTTATCCGTGTATGATCTTAGCTTATATGTTAAGATATACTATCTCTATGGAAATAAGAATGCGCGTTGATGTTCTTTGTGGTTTTGTGTGTCTTTCATGCGCAGCTTCTTGGTGTTGTGCTGGAGAGATTCATTCTCAGGTCCGATTTCTCGTTCGAGCATCTAAGTTTCTTTTTTTAATAAGTTAGAGACATAAGAGAAAACAAAGTTGGTTCAAAATTCCCAAGTCTGACGTAGGCTGTTGCTCTACAACGTTCAAGTTCATAACACATCACAACCTTATATGTATCGGACGAAGTTCAATCCATTTTGAATTTGCTGGTTGTGATGGGCCAGTCTGTTTTGAACGCTGTCCCATCGGCTATAAACCTCAGTCCTACATCCAAGTTCATGGCATTTATCTCAACATGTGTTTAGTAGACAGCAACAGAATCACCAAACATCATTTAAATTATGGGAAAACAAACATCTGAGTCTGGATCATCTGAGAGATCCATCAAAGTGAGAGAAAAAACAACACAAGATGGATCTTAGGCGTGGAATCAACTAAAAGTGTGGCTTTTGTTCTTCCGCTCTTGCGGGATTATTCTTTCCTCTACCTACTTTCCTAAGAGTTAGCTATATTCATTTGAAAAATCTTTGAATCAGCTTGTGCACAAACCAGAAGATGCCTTTTAAAAAAATCCAGCTCCACTCCACCAGTGTTCTTGTATATATAGGTTTGGTACGTGCCTCATGACTGCCAGAACAGCTCGGAGTCATCACTGTACAAGGAGTAATCTTGTATCTCGAGGTTTGCGACGTGCCAGTTTACAAGTTGGGATTGCAAAACCTTGCACAGACACAAAGCAGCCGGGAATATCCACCATTCGTTCTCGTCCCTGCAAAAGTAGTTAGTTGATGATGGAAGAAAGAATGTGTTATTAAGTTTGAATTTGATGGTCTTCCTCACATGCTAATGTTCCATGGCTGGAGATACGGAATCTTTTTCCCGGATGATGAGCCATGATAGTGAATATATCCACACACAAACGCAACAACCTGAAAAAACCCACCAGCCACAATCATGCAAGATGAAGTTGCAGAAACCAGAGAAGGCGAATTTTAAGGCTCTAAGAAGTAGGATTTGCATAAAGAGATAATGTGCTTACGACATTGACCAAGGATGTAAGGTTCCAAAGTGCATAAACACGTGTGCGGCCAGCGGAGCGCCTTGGTCCGTGGCTAAACAAAGCGCTGACCCCAGCAGGGAATGGGAAAATGATGCTGAGAGGTAAAATAAACAAAGCTAGAAAAACGTCCAGCAAAGATATCGAGTAGAGTTGGAGCAGCGTGAGTAGCATTAGAGTTAGATCTCCTAGGAGTAGCACAGAGATAACTAAACCGACCAGATCCTGTCAACACCGCAGAAACATTTTAAGGATTTCAAAACCTTCTGTACTAAGCCAAAGAAGAGGCAACATGTTTGAAGCAAATACAAAATCGCAGAGAGGCGTACCTGATGGCCAACAGGTTTTGTGTTATGAATCAAGAAGGATATGAGGGAAAGGACATCTTTTTCTTCTTTGAGAAATTGTAAGCTACCAATGTCTATGATTTCTACAGAGTCTCGATGCCTCACGTGGTTAATTGCGCTTCTTAGAGATTGTGTGAAATGTGAATTCTCCCTCGAATCATCAGAGGAGTTTTCACTTTGAGTTCCCCTGCATATACGCCACTCAAAGAACGTCTGGATCTTTTGCAGTGATGTGCGTGGCAAATGAACAGAAGAGATAATCAAAGTGAAAATTCTTACCATGGATGCTGCTGTTCTGTTTCATCAACATTTCTTGTTGATGCCACTTCATCTACAATAGTGTGAACAAGGACTCCATATTGGCAAGAAGACGAAGACGATGCCTGAAACCTAGCTAGGTCCACACGTACACCATGTGTTTTTAAAGCAGGGTTTCCATGAGTTTCAATCCATCTCATAACCGAGCGCAACGTGGACCTCAACTTTCCTTGCTGAACCAAACGCAGCTGAGCGTTCAGACCAGCAACAAAGCGGTACCAAGTGGTTGGTGGGACCAACTACAAAAAGGGGATAAATTTATTACAATTTCGCAACACGGACAGTAATCAATACATGTGAAACAAGTAAAAGACAAGGCCACAAAGATCATTCTATATGAAACATCAAGCCGACCTGGCTCAGAAGACTGGTCAGAATATCGTCACTTTGGAGTGAGTAATAGGCCATGTAACTTCCGTCGCCTCCAAATATTAAAGGCATTGGAAGTCTTTGATGAACTGGAGGAGGAAGATCGCTTCTCTTTTCATCGCCACCAAGGAAGAAATCTAGATGAGCTAACACTAAATCAGGAGTAGCAGCTACCTGCACATTCACATCAAAAATTCCCATTTTTCTTATACTACAATCCTTTTTTTTGTTGGCCATTCCATTTGTAAACAATGAAATGAAACCTTGTCTTCAAGAACATAAGCTTCAAACTCTAGACTAAGACCTAGTGAGAAATATATGATGACTGCAATTCTCACAAACTATGATTACTCTTATGATCTCTTTCTTGGTAAGTAAATACAAAGTTCTAAGGTTTCCAATGGAATGTATCAATCAATAGATGAATATATACCTTTAACCCCTCATATAAAGCCCTTGAACGACAAGAGCGTAGACAAGAATGGTCATATTCTGATCGAACAAAGTCACGGAGTTTCTGAAATTTCAGTCTCCGACGTGATTGCTGCCATGACCATGCGAGAGGATAGACAAGAACTGAAAGCAGGTTGTAAATCGCACCCTCCCACCACTGGTATGCAGCTATAGCATTGATCTCATTGACAAACCCGTTAAAGGCAGCCTCGTACCTAGAAAAAGATAATATTAGGAGAGACCAAAGTTAAGGTCTTTCTAAACTACTTTCAGGCGTAGACATATTATGGCCAAAAGGTTAATCAACAGCTGACAACTGACTTACACAATCTCTTTTATTTCCTCCGGGGGTGTATGAGAAAGATGCCAAGGTTCACTGAAAGTATTAGGACCTAAGAAATAGATCCTATGCATGTGGCCCTGTGATTCCTCCACCCTGCTCGTCTCCATCACCTGGTAAGATTAAACACAAAATTGATATTCCAACAAAGAAATTACTTATAAAAGGAGCACCTTAACATATAATCACTGAATAGAGATAGCAAACACGGGACATAGCCATGTGTAGCTATTCAAATTTCTTCCTTCTTTCTTACGAGCTATTGCAGATTTATCTGTAAATAATAGGACCATCTAATAGCAACAACCAAATTCTGGCGTCTGTTGTTATATTTATTTGATTCACATCATATCTCCCTTCAAAAAATTTCATCCATACTCGGATAAAAGATAAAGACTATGCAAACCTCGTTCAATGACTCAAGGAATGGAAATGAGTGATCAATCTGAGAGCCATGCTGGGTTGGGGCAGCCCCATGTAATTCGTCACCACTAACAAATTTCATTCGGGCAACGCTGAAAACAAGTGCTAGTAGGAGGAGCAAAACTACTAAAAGAACACCAAACAACCAGGGTCCACCAAATGTGTATATTAACTCTTCAAGTGTAGTATAACAGTGTGGCATGTGGTATCTATCCGAAATGCATTTATATGGACAAGGCGTTTCTGCAACACCGCCTGTCAAGTAAAAAGTAAACAAAGCAAAGTTTATGCATCTGTTGTGTTTCAGATGATAGACTGATCTCAAATAAAAAGGTACCTCGGACAGTGACATAAACAGCACGATGGGGAAGATCACTAGCCGGACAAAGATTACAAAGAGCTTGATCAGATCCAGTTACATTCTTGTAAGTGCCAGCAGGACATTCCTGTAGAATATTGAAACATGTAGATAGTTGAAGCGTGTTAGTTTTTTTGTCACAGCATACCTTGTTAAACCAATGATGTTGGAGTCACTGCTTGCATGGAGGATGAAGTACAGAAATGTAATAGATTATTAAGCACCATTTTATCAACAATTATAAAAAAACGGATACTTAACACCTCTTGCCGATGAACAAGAGCATTGTGTTCATCCTCAATATTGGTTTACAAAAGGAGCAAGTCTGACCTTTTGTGTTCAATATACTCGCTGTTGTTTGGTTAGCATAAAGATCGTAAATATATTTTCAATAAAACCTAGCAGATTCCGGACAGGAAAACTAGAACCCAAAACACACAAGGAAGCTTAATTCTACCTCGCAAAATAGACCAAAGAGCCCTTCTGGACAAGCTTTGCCAGTCAAAGTTCCTGCCTCTCCAACGTTATCTTCAGTGGCACCCATTCCTCCTCTGTCAGTAATTATCATAATCACATATTATGCTCTAGAAACGCATTAAAAAAACTAAAGTGTTTTCTTTTCTTTTGGGTCAAATGGAACTAGTGTTTGTTATATGATAAAGGTCGCTGCGTATGAAATCTTGGTAACAAACCTTATGAATACTCTTCCCTTTACTTTGGCAACTGGATGATAGATATCACCGGTAGGAATGTCTGACCAATGAAAATGAATCCTTCCACCACTTCCTCCACCACCTCCCTTTAGACTACCATTTCCTCCAATACTAGAGAGAAGCGCCGACCTCCCTATCTCAAGTGTGCGCAAGAATAAAATTAATGTTCCACCAGAACCACCACCAGGTCCTAGGCTTGAATTACTTATGCCTTTCAGTGTCTTCCTGGGACTTTCACCATCAGTTGTTATCGAGCCTTCAACTGACAAGCTTGAAAGTGGGTGTTCAAGTGCACCAATCACTTCACAGATTGGTAAAAAAAACTATTAGAAAGAAATACATTTCAGATACAGTTAACATATATGTAGAAACAGGTCGAAGTGAACCAATCACTTTTCTATAGAGATAGTGAGTAGATGCTGAAACCATATGAGAAAACAGTGAGCTTAATAGGTCTATGAATTATTTCAATGTTTTCTTTTTTAATTACTGAGGGTTTGGTTGATATTATCAGAAGCTTCAATATATTCAATACCAAATGTCCAACATGACTTACCAACGATTCCTCCACCAGCAACTGAATCTGTTGAGTCTTCATTTCCACTTCCACTGCCAAGTTCACATGGTAGATCTGCATTTCCATAAGAATCACCACCCTCAATGCACGTATGATTGTAACATCCTCTTCCGCCTTTACCACCATGTCCACCACCACTCCCAATACCGCTTCTCAGAAACCTACCTGTCCCAACTCCACCTTTGCAGCCTGTGTACATAATTAAACCTCTTGATCACATTCCAAATAAGAATGACAGAAAGTAAATAGACATCTGGGAATAATCTTAAATGAGTATGTGCGCTTACCCATCCCATCAGCGGTTATTGTTCCAGAAGAGCTGACAACAACCGTTCTTGCCAGATGGAAATGGATTACAGATCCTTTGATAAGACCTTCAACAGTAATATCCTCAACTCGGCAGATCTGCAACAAAGACTGGTTTAAGAGAAGGAACACCATTCTTTCATTATGTTATTTTTTGTACATAAGTACCTGAAGAGTGAACGAAAGGGATGAATTGACATTGCAATCTTCCGGCGGGTGGAGTAGTTCAACAGGACAATCTTGACGTTGACAGTAAAGCTTTGGAGTACTTTGAAGAAGCCAAACATAAAAGTTTTTACAGGCTCATTAAAACAAAACAAATTAATGCAAAGATACAGACTTTTATGGAAGGATCATCCGAACCTTCAGAACTTACAGGCCACCAGTTGATGCATTCTGCAAAGGACCACTCAGAACCGCTCCGGCTCCAACCTGCACGAATCATAGAAATAACTGTTAACTAGGAGTACCTTTCTATCTGACATCATAAATAAAGCAGAGCTACAAACTAAATCGAACCACAACTTTCTGAACCACTACATCTAGCAGCCCACAAAAGCAAAAAAAATGCACAAACATAACAAAAACATGATGCAGTTTATTTTTCTTACATGGATGCTATAAAACAGAGACAAAATCAGACGCTGTGCTTCAATTGTATCTCCAGTGCCTGTTAGATTCAATAGACCCTGCCCGTGTACACCGAGATTTCCATTCGATTGTATCACGGATGACTCCTAAATAAGAGAAAAGAACATAGAATCGGATATCAAAATTATCAGTAGCATGCTAAAGAAACATATTATTAAATATTGATAAGAATACCTTGAGCACCAACAGATTGCTAATTTCGAGCATTGAGGTTCCCAATATTGTCACCCCACCGCCATCTATAAACATTATTGACTTCAGCATCAAGAATACCTTGACTGTCATACGTAAAGCCCCAAAAACCTGATATGTAGCATGGAGTTTTAACACATAGTATGTAGCAGGAAGACAAAAGATATCTTTTCAAATTAATTGGGTACCTTGATAACAGAATTACTCATCAAGAGTTCCTCAGCCAATAATTCAAATTCAGAAGAAGCAAAACGTGGAAGACCAAAGTTTAATGCCCCACCACTTGTCAAACTTATCAATCCTTGAACCTGTAGAACCAGGAAAATGTATAAAATTTCCTTAGGATCTGACACAATATTCTTGGAAGAGGACCTCATTTTTAAATATTTTCTGTCGAAGAATAATAAGATGTCAAATACTAGACGTATAGATGAGAGACAAGACAAATTCAAAGGAGAAAATCATCACAAACATAAATCCTACATAAAAACACAAGGTTTGTACTCGTTAGAAGAAATAACTTGTTCTAGGGAACGTAAACTTGGATTCAGCAACCGAAAAATGATGCTTACAGTATCAAGAATGCTTACAGTATCAAGAATCTATCTACTTTCACAAACCTGGACACGGCTCCAACGCAAGGGAACAGCAACCTTTGCCATATTTTGGATATACAAATTAGTGAAGAGCCGATGGTAAGGGAACTCGAGCAGAAGAGTGTCTGTATATGTTGTCTTATTGTTGTTGTCGATAGTTAAGCTCTCTGATATAACATCGAACAGAGTCCCAGCAGCTCCAGCATTATCTGGACAACCAAAACTACTACCTCCTAGAAAAAGGAAATTTGAATTGACTTGTCACAAACACTTAAACTAAAAGCGTGGACCATCAAGATAAGTAGTTGTTAAGATACTTCACAGTAGAATTTCATCACAATATCATTTGAAAATCAAAAATTTAAGGAAAGGTTGAAGACCACACTGAAGCTAACCATGTACAAAGATTTTTGGGTCAGAATGGCGGCTGAATATATGGACGGATACCCGTCCACCACCTCCACCACCATAACCATCACCTCCAGATGCACTTACACGACCATTTCCTATCCTGTGGCAGGAACCAACACAGTAGCTTCACAGTTCAAATGTCGAACCAATGAGCAAAAAACTCTTTAAAGTTCGATTCCATTTTGTGACTTGGTAAAACAAATTGTACTTAAAAAAGGCAGGTACTAAATGCAAATAATTAAAGATTCATGGGCCACACAATTCAGCAGAGTTAGAAACTTTATTTCCTAAACAACCTAAAGACCTTTGCAATAATTTACCACCAACCACCAGATGTGGAACCAGCAGAAGCAACTTCTGTTTGTTTGTTTTTTTCCTTTCTAAACTTCACAAAACCAATGTGAAGTCAAAACTCTCATACATTATAGAAAGAAACCATTAGATGATTAAACGGAAAGAAGAGTGAAAGACACAAAAAGGGAGAAAAATAAAAGACTTTACATTTTGTGAGCCCTGACGAAGATGCTGCCGCCGGACCCACCACCACCTTTAACTCCTCCACTGGCCCCATCAGCTAAAACGCTGCCGTTTAAACCAACATACCCTAAAATCTCCATCGCCACCGTTCCGCCGCCTCCTCCACCGTAATCAACCTCATTGCTCGTCGACCCACCTTGGCTACCATAAATCTCGGGCTTGTCCAAGGACAACCAACCGTACACGTTACCACCCCACACATCTTCCGGAAGCTTCCTAGTAGTATCCGATAAGCAGCACGCACCTCTTCCTCCGTATCCCCCACCGGCTCCTTCCACTCCCTCCGGTGTACCACTCGTCCCAGGCGGTGGTTCCCCAGCCAATCCGGTGGTGTCCACGACCGAGCCTTGCCTAAAATCAGCGTTATCCGCGGCGAGACGAAAAGTTCCGGCAATAACCGTCGAGTTCTCAGCCAATGAGAAATTCCCAGAGATATTGACTGTTATCGAACATCCGGGAAATTGGCAAACCAATCTGACGCCAGGCAAAATGTGGAGATTACCCTTCCCGGAGATTGACTGATCACGTGTGAGATTCAAATCGGCGACGAGCTTACACGTGGAATCTAACGAGCCAACGCCGCCTAGGTCATCCACACAGGAAACCGACGATTCATCATCCGGCTGAGGCTCTGGCGCCGGAGAAGGGGTCGGCGGATTGTAGTCATCTCCGTTGAATCTAATCGCACTCTCATCCCATGAATGAAAAAATTTCGGATTTGCAGAAACCACGTAGAGGGTGAAGAAAGCGAAACAGAGACAGAATCTCACCATTGAATGAAAATGGAAATCATCTAAAGATAAGAAGCCATGGTTCCACAAAACGATAACACTAAATTCAGAGAAGAAATGGGCTTTAACAAATATAACCGTTACGCCTCTACGAAATTCAAAATCAGAAACAAAAGTTTAGAAGAACAGATCAAAAAATAGAAACTGTTGGGAATCTCAGCAAGGATTCATACGCCCATGACCATGAACACGACGTTCTGCGTCTATGGAGAAAGAAGAAAACTTTAGTCTGTGTGTAGAGAGAGAGATAGAGCAAAGAGCAAAGACCAAAGAGGTTGAAGGAAGCGAGAGGCGCGCTTTGTTTTAGCCCTTTTAGGCCTACTTTGTTCGGTAAATGGTGGAGAAATTTTTAGAAAGCCAATAGCTTTCGCGTTACACGTGAGACTTTCCTTTTATGTCAACGAATGAGATTATGACACGTGTTAAACTAATTCACCATACTAAGTTATATAACCTTTGTGTTTGGGTGGGTGTTACCCAAACAAAACAAACATTTTTTTTGCTGTCTTTCAATATTAATACAAAAAATTTGATTTTTTTTTAAAATATTTTTATCACAATGACAAATAAAAATAAACTAATTCTTAACTTATAAGGTTCGAGTGTTTTTAACAATAAAATTTTTAAAAAATTAAAACATATCATTTTTTTAGTAATATAAAACGACATATTATTTTTTTTCGTTTACAACTCTGTTAAATTGAGCGCCGGCTGTTCAACCTCTACTTTAATCCTTTGTGTTAAAAATAGCTTTGTCAGTTTAATTTGTTAACGAATAATATTGGAATTCTTATACTTAAAAAGAAGTGAAAATGCAAAGATCCAATCTCAATTCCCAAATCTCACGTCTCCCAAACTCAAAACCTCTACTTCTAAGAGTTTCTCCAATCGTTCAATATTGAAAATTGCATGTCGTTTTGCAATCACGACATACATGTGGCAACACGAAAACGAGATCGAACTTATATTATCACAAACACAATACGTTATTTGTTTGAAAAATTTGCACGAGACAAAGAAAAATACTTCACTTTAATTTGTTCAACAGAAATATCAAAAAAAGTTAGAAAAAGATCCACTTGCAATTGACCGTCGAAAATAATGGACTAAAGTTTCATATTAAATCATATACACACGTCAAAAGTTAGCTATTTAATTTTTCATCATCATGTAGTATTTTTGCCTTCAAGTATCATATATATCTCTACATATTGACTTCGCGTAAATGCGAACATTTACTATAGAAATATCAACGTAATAGTTTCTTTTTGCGAAAGTGATAGTTTAACGGTTAATCAATGACCAAAAGTACTAATATTTTCTGATTATATACTTTATTGAATGTTGATAAATTACAAAGATATGACGACAATAATGCGGAAGAAATGACGGACTATAATAATCATCTCTAATATATTATTTGAGAAACTTTTTAACAAAATAATCTTATTATGACGTGTTAATAACAAAAATATTATGCTAACGTGTCAACACCACAACGAGTTTCAGCTTAAATATATAAAAGGATTTAACTTATTAGAATAATTACAATACATGTCATTGATATTAATTTGGTTAGAAAATCAATATATTTTATTCAACTAACCAAAAAATAGTATTACATTTATAAAAATAATAATTTTTATTTATTTAAAATTTTAATACGTTAATTTATAAACAATTTCAAATAAATATAAATAGATTTAAGTTATTACTTAATCCCTAATATAATATTAATAGAAATATCATGCTTACGTTTCATCATTATAGTAAATTTCAAATAAATATATAAATAGACTTAAGTGATTCGAATAATTATAATATATGTCATTGTTATTAATTTAGTTAGAATATTAATATATTTTATTAAACTAACTAAAAAATACTATTAAATTCATAAAAAATAATTTTTTATGAACTTAATTTATATATACAAAAAATAATGTTAAAAGTAATTTTAAATTAAAATTAAAATTATATAAATATTTAATTTATATTTACTAATAAAATATAATTTATAAATATGTTTGGGATGAATTGGACAGAGAAGCTAAGTATGTATATTATGTACGTGTGGCTTTCCTTCAGTTACGAAACCGACAGTAAGCCAAGTGGCAAGACATTAGTTTGACTTTAGTTCAACGTGTTTGGTTGTTGAGGATATTCCTCAAAGAGGTTGCGTGTTGGTGCAATCACACTTACACGCACGAGCTTTACATTTTTTATTTTATTTTTATAATATTATGGTGTCATTTTTATGTCAGAAATGAACAAAGCGTAACATTGGAGAAAGCATTTTTAAATCTTATTTTCAATAACTTGTGTTCATAGATATACCCAACAAGATGGTGATATATAATCGATTTTTTGTTTTTCTTTTTGTCAAGTATTTGCTGTCTATTTTTATTATAAAACATTAGCATTATGAAAACAAGTTTCATTTGTGACTGCCATGGTGTTTGACATTTCTTTGCTCAAACAAAACGTATTTAGATTCATTCATTTTGTTGGGTTGAATATATGATGCATTTCCATTGTATTGTTTTACTTTAACTAATTGGTTCAGTGGCTTAAAAATGAGCATTTGATGGTTTGTCTCCATGAACCATATTGACTTTCTTTACAACACAACAGTCACTAGTGAAGTTACTCAATGTAATTATGGTCATGTTCGTTTGGCAGCCGCAGGTTTCTACGGCGGCGGCTGCGGCATATTGTTGTTCGTTTAGTTGTCACAGGTTCTTACGGTTGCGGCTGCGACAGATTGTTATTCGTTTAGCTGCCGCAGGTACTTACGACTACGGCTGCGGCAGATTGTTGTTCGTTTAGTTGCCGCAGGTTCCTACGGCTGCGGCTGCGGCATATTGTTATTCGTTTAGCTGCCGTAGGTACCTACGACAAACGCAGCGGTCAGACGCTGCGTACTGTGTCATAATTTTTTCGACCACTGATTAAAACATCGGTGCGACTAAAAATCTGCGATCAACTGCAACCGCAACCGCCAGCGACAAACAAACGAACAACATCTACTACAGCTGCAGCCGCAAGTTTGACCGCAGCCGTAGCCGCAGTCGCCTGCGGCGACCAAACGAACAACACTTATATCGGCCCATTTAGAAGCTACAAACAATACACTGAAACATTGTCAGGCGACAAGATTGTCAAGTTTCACCATATATAGTCCATAGAGGAATAGCAGCCATACAAGGATGCTTCCATATCACACTTAAAACAAAGTTCCAAGCTAAGATAATACAAAGAAGAGATCATATAGTATCTATTTGATTCATCTAACCTAGAGGCCAATAAAAGCAGCGAAGGAACAGAGACATTTTCACTTACATCCTTTAAAATTGTGAGAACAGAGAAACTCACAAGCAACAGCAAATCTCCAAGGAGCAAAACTACTATACAGTTTATCATAAATTCATTATTCAGAGCTGCAACCTCTGATTTCTTCTCATCTTTTTACAGAGTAAGATGGCCATAAATCCTTAGCATATTTTAGTTGTTCACGGCGGCGATGAGTTTACTGACGATGATAATGATTCAAATACAAAACAACAATATGAAAGATAAACGAAGGAGTTGTATATACAATTATAACATAGATACTCAATAGTAGTAATTGCTTTGGTTTGTCAACAATTAATATAGTAAAGAAGCTGAAACACACAATGATTGTTGTCTTATTTGTCCCTTTCTTGGTTCATCATAACAGACTTTGGCATTCTAAAACTTGCTCCATTGCCTTGAAGGTGTGTATTACTAAGCTTCCTCTTGTTCATTTCAGTGTACATATCTTCTATCATCGGTTTCCATAGCCTAACTCGCGCATTTATAAACCAGTTTGATACCTTTACAAATCACAAACAACAATGGACAAACCTGTTTCTATTACAGAAAGACTAGCATGAAGATGTTGCAGAATACAAAACAAAGTTGAGAGTTCAAGTTTGAGAGATTACCTGACTTCTTGTCAACCCACTTCGTATAGCAAGAAGATGTTTCTCTGAATCTTTCGGGTAACTACAATCAATCGAAAACAGCAACAAAAACACTTTACTTAACTATTCGAGTTAAACAATGACATCAAAAAGTGGACTTGAGAAGAGTTGTTACGGGTGAAGAAAGTTTTGAAACATCCAAGTTCGTAGAACTGAGACCGATTTCTCAGGCAAACCTCGTTGCGGTCTCCAAATCTGATGGTTCTTATGTTTAAGCTGCTGAAGAAGGCAATGTTGATGGAACATAGAGTTATCTTGAGACTTTTCGTTGCCTCTCTCTAAAACCGATCCCATCGCAAGTATCTTCTTGCTTATGCTCTCTCTCAAGTTCTTGTATAACAAGGATATGGTTTGGAGGGCAAATCTGGTGTGTAATTGAGGATCTAACTCGGTCGCAGCGTGGAACGCTGATACAACTGTATGAACCTCGTCTATGCAATGACTATATCGATCATCTACCTGGAGAAATATATCAACTCAATGCAAGAACTTTCATCAAATTAAAACCATTTCTTGACTTACGTAAAAAAAAGTGAACATACCATTTGAAGAAGATCCAAGAGATGGGTTTTCTTTGCTTCTAATGCTCGTCTTGGCAATGCAGATTCGAAACCTGCATCCGAGTTGTTGAAACCAACATCAAGAAACTCGGTTTGATTCTCAAAACGTGAAGTAAAGGCTGAATTTTCAGCTCCTGACTCGGTTCCTCGAGATGAATAATAACGTTGAGGATTATTGATTAAGCCATCGAGTGAGTATGCGGCGAAATGAGATAGTATTTCTTGAACAGAGTGAAGGTACTTTGAGCCAAATATAACTTGAGTGACATTATTAGAAAGGTCTTTGTCGCTGCAAGAAGCTTGCTCTGAAGCTGTTCTAGTAGATTTAGTAACATCCGTGGCAAGACTTAACGAAAGCTCCTTTCGTTTATTCGAAATCAGAAACGGGAAGTCTTCTTCACCAAATGTAGACATTACTGGTTCACTTGGACCAACATCACCTTCTACAGATGAATACGCTTGAAACTCACTATTTGCCTCATAACTCCACATGTTGCTTGAGGAATCATCATAAGGTCTTGAATCATTCAAAGGATGAAGTGGAGGAGGAGCCATGAACTCAAAGCTTTCGAGATTACGATTTTCTTGGACACTGATAGATCTTGAAGTAGATGATAAGTACTTGTTAGTCAGCAAAGAATTGAAGATATCAAAGCCACCCATTTCTAGAGGATCTGTTCTGATTGAATTCCATGGAAGCATAGTTGAAACTAAAGAGGAATCTTCTCTTGAAGGTATCAAATCCATGAGAAGTGGATTTTGGTTAGTCATGACATTATCCAGAAAGGTAAAAGTGTTGTCGTTGTCCATTGGGTTTCTATGAAACTGCATTAACAAGAAGGCAAGTGTTTAAGACTCAGACAAAAGATTTCAGAAACCAAATCTTTGGAGGAGAATAGTACAAAAATGGTGCAATAGACACAGAGAACTTCAATGGAAGACTATGTCATTAAATACGTCATTATATAGTATAGGCTCAATGATAGACAGACCAATAATATAACAAAGATGTCTGTGAAAACAGTAAAACTAGTAAATAATAAAGAAAGAAAGCTTTACTACAAGTGTCCATAGAACATAAAAGCAGAAGTTTTACATAAAAATTTCCAAATTGTGTGTTAAACTTGGAGAAGAAAGTGTTTTCGTTTTGATGATTTCTCTTCTTTCTCTGTGAAAGAACACTGTGCTTTCATTCTGCAGCTTCTCTATGTTCCTAAAGAGAGCCAAAAAGGAGAAAATCAGCAACATAATTATTATATAATTAGTTAAAGAGAACAAAAAGACGACTGAAAAGGAGAAAAGTGGGTCTGATTAATCTCTTTTGCATGAAGACAAACAATACAAAAATGTTTTCTTTTTCATGTTCTCGTTACTTTTATACAGTTTCATGAAGAAACCCAGAATTTTCATCATCTGCCTCATTAAAAGATTCAGAGCATGACTACATCAACAAATTATACACATAATTTAAAAATATAACTATTTTGTTAAATTAAATATGTTCAAGAGAGACTGAGAAGTAGAAAAGAAGAAAGGCCAAAAACACGTACGGAGCTTCCTCTGTTTTATGACATGAATCCATTTTCAAATCTTTTAGATCTTCCAGACAAAATAAAATTGAATATAATAATTTTCTGTATAAAATTATCTCAAGAAGATATAAAATCCAAAAAAGAAAATCCAAAGGAAGATCAATGCGTCACTGTTTACTACAGAGAAGTACACTCATTTTTGTTGCAGGCTTTAAAATGGGGAAGAGACCCTACATTTTACTATTTACATGTCTATATATATGTGTTTATGTGTGTATAGAGTCTATAGACAATAAAAAAAAGTTAATATAAAATTTTGATAAGAAAATTGATTTGTCTTCTTGTGCTGGTTTCAATTATCACAAAAGAGAAAGAGGGAAAAAAAAGTAGAGCAAGGTGAGATCTTTTTTAGCCATTTAAGGAGAATTGATGAGATGTGTGATCCATTTGGGTTTATTGCTTTTTCTTCTTTCTTTTCTCACCACTCGTGTCTCTGTGTTGTGCCATCAAATCTTATGTCCATTTTTATTATTTTACTTTTAACCTTTACAAAATAACAATCAAGTTTGGCCTTTTCTTGATTGTTCCTTTCTTATCAAATTTTTTTCTTCAGTGTGTAGTCTTATTATTATAGTGGATAATAATGATAAATCATATTAGTTGAAGACTATAATATATATGCATATAATATATTATATAATAATTACTATGTTACAATAGAAGAGAGGTATATATTGTTGAGCATTTTCTTAATCTTCACTAACTATGAAGATTTTTTTGGTTTTTTGGCAATATATATGTTTGCTTTGGGTTATTTGAGGAATTGAATACATATATATATGGATTCGAATGAAATTAAACAGAGTAAGAGATGGAAAGTGTAAAAATGAGAGAGGATTATGGACAGAATGTGAAAGAGAGGAGAGAATGGTGAGAAAATGTGACACACATAACAGATTCATACATATGCAGAGGCTATTGAGACAGAGGGAGCTGTAATCAAGCTGAAACTGCAGCTGCTACTTGCTCTTCGTCTGGGAGGAGAGTGCACACTAGTTTCCTGTCTCCATACACATTGTCCACACGCCCTTTGTTCCACATTTTCAATCATTAGTCACAAATCAGATCTTTATAAAACAAAATGCAGAATCTATCTGAGATTTACCTGTGGTAGGCCAGAACTTGGAGGCCCGGAGCCACGGGGCAGGGAAAGCAGCGTACTCTCTAGAATATGGCTTTTTCCATGTGTCTCCCATTAACAACGATGGAGGATGTGGAGCTCCCTGATAACACAATTAACAGTCTGAATCTCAACTTCCACAAACAATATTGCATTTGGAAATAAAAAATGATTTGAAGTTTTTTTTCTTGAACTACCTTGAGAACGTTGTTGTGGACATCCGCATTTCCTTTTTCAATCTGTGCAATTTCTTCCCTGATCGATATGAGAGCATCGCAGAATCTGTCTAACTCCGCCTGCAAAGATTATTATTACTAGATTGTCAAGTTCATACATTGACTGAAAAAGAGATTTGCATGTACATATACCTTGCTTTCACTCTCGGTCGGCTCAATCATAAGTGTTCCAGGGACAGGCCACGACATCGTGGGTCCATGGAATCCATAGTCCATTAGCCGTTTCGCCACATCCTCCGGTTCTACTCCAGCAGTGCTCTAGAAACAAATCCATGTTTGGATCGGTTCACAATAATGCATCCCCAAAGCATATACTTTGATTTTGATTTTTCAATACCTTGAAGCCTCTCAGGTCTATGATGAATTCGTGTGCTACTGTCCCGTTAACACCACGAAACAGAACTGGGTAGTGTTTCTGTAAAAACACATCAAGAAGTCAGACTTTTTCATTCTCAAAGGAAAATAGCCATTATCTCGATGAATTATAAGCAAGAAGAAAGAAATACTAGTACCTCTAGACGCTTTGCCATGTAATTAGCATTCAGAATTGCAATCTTTGAGGCATCAGTGAGTCCACCAGATCCCATCATGGCAATGTAAGTGTAAGATATTGGCAAGATAAGTGCAGATCCCCAAGGTGCAGCGGAAATTGAACCCATAGGTGTTGTCTTCTCGGGTAGCGGGATACCACCAGTAGGTATCTTTAAACGTGGTAATGGAGGAAGAAAAGGTTTGGAAAAAAAAGAGATTACATCACCAATCACCAAAAAACATAACAGTGATGAAGGATCAAAGACTAACCACAGGGTGAGAAGGAAGAAAAGGTGCCAAATGTTTCTTCACACCAATGGGACCCATACCAGGACCACCACCTCCATGAGGAATACAGAAGGTCTTGTGGAGATTGAGATGGCACACATCCGCTCCAATAAAACCAGGGCTTGTTAAACCAACCTACACAAACCCAAACACCGTACAATTAGACCAAAAAACACTGAGATCTCTGTTTACTGTTTTGTTAAGATCACTCACCTGTGCATTCATGTTAGCGCCATCCATGTACACTTGACCTCCATTTTCATGTATTATGTTGCAAATCTCGTCGATACCCTCTTCATAGACTCCATGAGTAGAAGGGTATGTAACCATAAGAGCAGCTAAGTTGTCTTTGTTGGCTTCTGCAGCTTTTCTCAACATCAGTGAGTCCACCAGATCCCATCATGGCAATGTAAGTGTAAGATATTGGCAAGATAAGTGCAGATCCCCAAGGTGCAGCGGAAATTGAACCCATAGGTGTTGTCTTCTCGGGTAGCGGGATACCACCAGTAGGTATCTTTAAACGTGGTAATGGAGGAAGAAAAGGTTTGGAAAAAAAAGAGATTACATCACCAATCACCAAAAAACATAACAGTGATGAAGGATCAAAGACTAACCACAGGGTGAGAAGGAAGAAAAGGTGCCAAATGTTTCTTCACACCAATGGGACCCATACCAGGACCACCACCTCCATGAGGAATACAGAAGGTCTTGTGGAGATTGAGATGGCACACATCCGCTCCAATAAAACCAGGGCTTGTTAAACCAACCTACACAAACCCAAACACCGTACAATTAGACCAAAAAACACTGAGATCTCTGTTTACTGTTTTGTTAAGATCACTCACCTGTGCATTCATGTTAGCGCCATCCATGTACACTTGACCTCCATTTTCATGTATTATGTTGCAAATCTCGTCGATACCCTCTTCATAGACTCCATGAGTAGAAGGGTATGTAACCATAAGAGCAGCTAAGTTGTCTTTGTTGGCTTCTGCAGCTTTTCTCAACTCCTCTATGTTGATGTTTCCCTTAGCATCAGTTCCAACCACAACAATATTCATCCCGCACATAGCTGCGCTCGCAGGGTTTGTCCCATGTGCAGAGACAGGTATGATACACACATTTCTGTGATGATCTCCTCTCGACTGGATGATGCAATCATTCATTCATTTTCACTTTATACATTTGTAAATAAATTGTCAAGGTAAAATATCTCCATCCAAAATTGGGGATGATCTTTTACCATGTGATATGCGCGGATAACCATAAGCCCGGCATACTCACCAGCAGCACCCGCATTAGGTTGCAGTGAGAAAGAGTCAAACCCAGTGATTTTACACAAGAGATCACCCAAATTGTTGAACATTTCCTACATAAATTCCAACAAGAAATCAGTTTCATTGTTAAGTATTGTAGATAAAATCTCGGATTAATCAAGGAAGTGGCTCACCTGATAACCTTGTGCCTGTTCAACAGGAGCAAAAGGGTGGATGTCAGTGAAACTAGGCCATGTGACTGGCATCATTTCAGTTGTTGCATTTAATTTCATCGTACAAGATCCCAACGGAATCATGCTGTGGCACAATGATAAATCCTTAGACTGCAACTTGTGGATGTACCTGAGCAACTCATGCTCTGTGTGGTACCTAATCACGTTGTTAAAAGTAAAATCAAGATGAGATACTATAATCCACATGCAATAAACAACTCAGGATTCAAAGAAGATAATAGTACATGTTGAAGATAGGGTGTGTAAGATAAGGGCTCTCTCTTGTTAAGCCAGAAGGAATGGAATTCTGAACCTCAGGTGCAAGAGATTCAGCCGTGAATTGAACCTGAAATGGATTGGAGATAATCAAATTCCATGGAAGGAGCCCAGAATTGATAAGTAAACAAACAAACAGAGGAATGAGCAACACTCACAGGCTTGCCAGAAGCAAAAACTTTAAAAAGTTTATCCACATCATCCAAGGTGGTTGTTTCATCAAAAGAAGCAGTAATCTGATAAAGACATTAACTAATCATTTCCAAAATTCAAATCTGTATGCTGCTGCTGTAGAAGTAAGAACGTTTGAAAGGTCAAAGCAAAGGAGACTCACAGTGTTTGAGTCCAAAACACGCAGATTAATTTCACTTTTCGTAGCTGCATCAGCAATTGCATGTGCATCCGAACACTTAACTTTTACAGTGTCAAAGAAGGGTAGTTCTTGGACTTCTGCAACCCCAAGCTTCTTCAGCCCTAAGGAAAATATGCCAGCAAGACCATGAACGCGTTGGGCAATAGATTTTAGACCTTCAGGTCCATGGTAAACAGCATACATGGCAGCCATGTTGGCAAGCAACGCCTGCAAGAAAAGGTAAAAAACACATTATACAAAAAAATAAAAGATGAAGTCTTCAATTTTTCATCAACATGAATCAGCAAATCATGTAATTATCCGCATGAACTAAAAATTTAAAGTGAAACCCGAGTAATCAGATAGTAAGAAGTGATTACTTGAGCTGTACAGATGTTGCTCGTTGCTTTGTCCCTCCTTATATGTTGTTCCCTAGTCTGCATAGCCATACGCAGAGCTCGCTTTCCCGAAGAGTCAACACTGATACCAATAATTCTTCCTGGCATCATTCTCTTATATTCTTGTGAAGTAGCCAAGAAAGCGGCATGAGGACCACCATAACCCATTGGAACACCAAACCTTTGAGCCGAACCAACTACAATATCTGCCCCAAATTCCCCAGGGGGTTTCAACATCGTCAAAGCCAGCAAATCCGTGGCCATCACGACCTTAACACCATTGGCATGAGCATTCTTGACAAACTCAGCATAATCCAAGACTTCACCTTCGGTTCCTGGATACTGAACTAGAACCCCACAGACATCACCGGAACTGTAATCTATGTCCTTAAGATCAGATGTGACAATTTTCAGATCAAACCCATCAGCTCTAGTCTTACAAACATCAATTGTCTGAGGGTGACAGTTACTAGCAATCACAAATGTCTTCTTTTTACCCTTTTGAATGTTGTTACACATCGCCATTGCCTCAGCAGCCGCGGTCCCTTCATCTAGAAGTGAGGCATTTGACATGGGAAGTCCCGTGAGGTCAGTGATCACCGTCTGGAAATTGAGCAGCGATTCGAGACGACCCTGAGAGATCTCAGCTTGGTAAGGAGTGTACTGAGTGTACCAAGCGGGATTTTCCATTATATTCCGAAGAATCACAGTAGGAACGTGTGTGTTGTAGTATCCCATTCCGATAAACGATTTGAAAACCTTGTTCTTAGAAGCTAAATCAACCATATGTGCAATCATCTGGCTCTCGGTTAACCCTCCGTCGAATTTAGAAAACTTCATCGAATCTAACCGAATGGATTTGGGTACCGTAGCATCGATGAGGGAATCAAGATGATCGAATCCACAATAATTGGCCATATGGGTTTGCTCTTCTGGTGTTGCAGAGTTATGGCGGCGCGGGAAAGTATCTCCGGGTTTAAGAGCCTCAACAGAGATCGACCGCGTCTGCTGCTGATGGTGGTGCCTCCCTAGATTACCGAAAGCTGACAGATTGACGGTTCCATGCCTCGAGACAAAAGGGGAAATAGAAGAGAAATACCTCGCCGGAGCGTGAGGAGCAACCAACGGAGCATGAGGGGTTTCACGGTGTCGTCTAGCGTCGTTAACGAGACGTCTGACGATTCCTCTGTAAGCAAGCCTCCTTGCGCGTTCCATGGACGGTAGGATACTGAATCAAATAACTTGGGAAATGGGATGCAGTCAGAAAACGCAGAGAGGTTTGGTAGATACTTGAGGAAGATGTTATCTTTCTAGTATTGCGCCATGGTTGGCATCTCGGTTAAAAGGAGGTTATATATATACATAGTTTTTTTTAGTTTATTTTCATGTTTGTTCCAATATGTATAGCTTAACTAATATTTTAGAAAATTATTAAGGAAAAACAAACTTACGACAAGTATAGAAAATACTATACATATAATTCCAGAAAAAGGTGGAAATATGGAGATAAAAATTGAAAGGAAGGGAAGTGAAGTGGAAAAGATTGGGATCGGGTGGACAAAAATGAATATTAACCTTTATCAAAAAATCAGAAAGATAGAAACAAAATAAATATATGTGGCAAATAAGTTATAATTATTTTGGTTCACGTGAAAAATAAAAAATAAAAATAATTAGGTGGCGGATTGCGAATACAATTAGGTGGCGGATTGCGTAAGATAACAACTACAATCCTTCGTTGCCAATAGCGAATTAGATTTTCTATAACGCTTAAAATATAGCTAACGATTTCACAAAAAGATATTTTTTCAGAGTACCATTACAATAGAACCGTTTCATATTGAGTGTTAAATTATGGGAATGGAATCTATTAGATAAACTAAACTATCTTGGAAGCTTATTTTTGGGAAAAAATTCTTGTGATCGAATAGAAAATTATGTTATCTTCTCGAAATTCGTTACAAGTTTTTGAGTTCGGTAGTGGCTCCGAACTATTAAAATTCTTTCGGTCTCATTATAGTGTGAATCTCCTATTTTATACATTCAGTTCGATGAAGTTTCAATATCGCAATCATTACCACTCTTAAATGCTTATAAATATTATTTCATATTGACAAGTTTTTTGCTGTTCTCGTTATTTGGTGAGATCAGAAATTCATTGACCTGCTCGGCGACTCTTCGATAGACGCGCACTCATTATCAATAAAAATGAGCATTCATACTATTGGACCTATTTTCTTTGGGCCGAACTTTGGGTCGGAGAAATGCGCAGCCCATCTCCAACATTTCACATCAACATTATATAGATTTATTTATACTTACATCAAGTTGAATTACGAGAAACGAATTTTGAATTAAGTTGTATTTCTATTAATCTCTAGTGAGTCGTATTTATTAGGATTTGAACACTTGGCCGGGAACATCTTCCATGGAAACTCAGGCAGACAAGGGTCGGACAGAGCTTCGGAACAAACCCTGTTGCGAGGATGTGTCTGGAAGCAAACTCTTTGCCTCCCCTCTTTAAGCCACCGTTTGACCGGAGGAGAATTAAAACGCTGGCGATTCCATTGTCGTCATTTCACAGTGTCATTGAAAAAAAAAGTTGAAACATGGACGTTTTACAAGAGATATAATGATTTCTATAAAACTTAATATAACACGAACTTGAATGCAATTAGCCTTACTTGTTTAATAGTAATAACTTACGGCTAAAGTATTTCGGTCTCGACAAAAAAAGTTATTTCGATCTAATTTTGGGGATGGAATAGATAAGAATATGCTTCGGCATATCTCAGCGTTTCTAGGAGAAGACAAGAAAAACTCGAGCAAAGCCTTGACTTCAAATGCTTCAAGCTTCTTCTCGATCTCTCACGACCTAATCAAGTTTCCAAATTCTCAAGGGTAGCGACTCGACTCTTCTCTTCTCGTTATTGTAATTACTCCTTTCTGCAACTTCAATGATTTCGTTTTGAAGAATTTCTTAGTATCTGAAGTGGTCGTAAATCAACTCACAGGGTGTCAGTTTGGTTTTGTCTGAAATTCATATTCGTCTCTATCAGCTTGCATTTTGCTTTTTATTCTATATATCGTAAAAGCGAATTGCTTGTAGAAGATCTGCAATCTCCAGTTTTGATCAAATACTCAATTTTGAGATGAACTGATTTCAATTACGATAATTCGTGTGTTTGATTCCACGCTGATGATAGACACGTCCTTGACTCCTTGATTTTAGGGGTTGTGTGAAGCTAAGGCGTCAAAATAAACCCGAAACAAATAAGATACTGCAAATTTTTATTGATGTCTTTTTGGATTTTGATTTGAATTTAAAGAAAAGACAGAAATGTAATAGAATCCTTGCCCGTTATGGTTGTTAATGACTCTATGAAACATCTCAATGTTGCATGTCCTAGATATGTCCTGTTCTGCTGTCTAAATTGTCCTTAATCTCAGCTGCTCTTTGTTTTGCAGGTGAATGTGTTCAATAGAATCCAGACCAATCCATTGAAATGGCGCATATGCTTTCAGCTTCTTGCCCTTCAGTTATCTCACTTAGCAGCAGCAAGAACTCGGTTAAGCCGTTTGGTTTAGGGCAGACCTTCTTCAATCCTCAAGTTCTTTCAAGATCTTCTCTCAAAGGACTCTTCCCAAAGAAAAAACCGAGAAAAAGTTGCACTTTTCGAGCAAATGCTGCACCCAAAAGCCAACAAGCACCATCGGAAACATCTACCAACAAGTCATCGTCTACAAAGAAACGTGTTATGGTCATTGGTGGAGATGGTTACTGCGGTTGGGCTACTGCTCTTCACTTGTCCAAGAAGAATTACGAAGTTGCCATTGTTGATAACCTTGTAAGACGTCTATTCGACCACCAGCTTGGACTTGAATCATTGACTCCTATAGCCTCGATACATGATCGAATCAGCAGATGGAAGGCTTTGACAGGGAAATCAATTGAGCTATACGTGGGGGATATCTGTGATTTCGAGTTCTTAGCCGAGTCTTTCAAGTCTTTTGAGCCGGATTCAGTTGTCCACTTTGGTGAACAGAGATCTGCACCTTACTCAATGATAGACCGCTCTAGAGCCGTGTTTACACAGCACAACAATGTGATTGGGACACTCAATGTCCTCTTTGCTATCAAAGAGTTTCAAGAAGACTGTCATCTTGTAAAACTCGGGACAATGGGGGAGTATGGAACTCCAAATATCGACATTGAGGAAGGCTACATAACGATAACCCACAATGGTAGAACCGACACTTTGCCATACCCCAAGCAAGCTAGTTCCTTTTATCATCTTAGTAAAGTGCACGACTCGCACAACATTGCTTTTACTTGCAAGGCCTGGGGTATTAGAGCCACTGATCTCAACCAAGGAGTTGTTTATGGAGTGAAAACCGATGAGACAGAGATGCATGAGGAGCTACGTAATCGATTAGATTACGATGCTGTGTTTGGTACAGCTCTTAACCGGTTCTGTGTACAAGCCGCTGTTGGTCACCCGCTTACAGTTTATGGCAAAGGTGGTCAGGTAAATGACTCTCTATCTATTTTCACAAGAAATTTCAGATGGGGGAATTAAAGTTTTGATTAATGTTTTCCCTTTGCAGACGAGAGGCTACCTTGATATAAGAGACACTGTTCAATGTGTAGAACTCGCTATAGCGAATCCAGCAAAGGCTGGTGAGTTCCGGGTCTTTAACCAATTCACAGAACAGTTTTCAGTCAACGAACTGGCTTCACTCGTCACTAAAGCGGGTTCAAAGCTCGGGCTCGACGTGAAAAAGATGACAGTGCCTAACCCAAGAGTGGAGGCGGAAGAACATTACTACAACGCAAAGCACACAAAGCTAATGGAACTTGGACTTGAGCCTCACTATCTCTCTGAGTCACTTCTGGATTCGTTGCTGAACTTTGCTGTTCAGTTTAGAGATCGTGTGGACACAAAACAAATCATGCCTAGTGTTTCTTGGAAGAAGATTGGCGTCAAGACTAAGTCCATGCCCGTGTAAAAATGCAGATTATTATTTCACATTTAGAACTAAGGGAGACTATTAGAGTATCAGAGAGCTGTGTTGTTTAAAAAAATACTTATTGGGGAATTTCGATTTGTCAGGAATCTTTTCTCTTAGATTTTAAAAATTTAGACTATAAATCTGTAATTTTGAATTTTCTTATTTTTAGGTGGCATACGCTATGAATTAATTTAAATTAATTTTCTTATTATTGGGTGGTAACTGATCATCAATCACCTACTTATAATTTTTATTTTTTAAAATATACTTATTTGGTGTATTAAAATAATGATGAATCGTGTTGGTGGGTCATAGTTGGCATTTTTATAATGAAAGTGTCTTTTCCAAATACGAAGGAAACTTGTGGGGTCAAATTCAAAGGAATCGAGTCCTAACTGTTTGTATAATTGCAACTTTAGGCCTTATGATTCTCTCTTCAAAATTGTTCCTTATGCTGACGCTTCACAGTTCACATCTTAGAGAACCAAAAGCTGAGTAGTTTGGACCTTTTAGGCCTCTTACCAAAACCATCAATGACAAAGGATAGTCCTATCAAGCGGGTCGGACCTGCCCCGCATGACCTGCTCCGCGACGGGTTAAAGATTTTTTTAAAAAATAATTTTTTATCCACAAAACCCGCGAATCATTTTTCTAAAACCCGCACCCGCCCCGCATTAATCTAACGGGTTTGCGGGTGATCCGCGACCCGCTTCGTTTTTAAATTTTTTAAAAAATATTTAATTAAAATAAATTCAAATAATAATAAATCTAAAATTAATACATCAAATATATCGAAATTCAATTTTTAAAACATCAAATTATACAAATTTTGAATATAAAGTTTGGTATTAAATTGGTTTAGAATTAAATTGGTTTATAATTAAATTGGTTTAAATTTTGGTCAAATGATTTTTGACCTAAAATTTGCGGGTATCCGCCAACCCGCAAAATAATAAAACGAAACCCGCACTTGCCCCGCTATACCAAAATTTCGACCCGTACCCATCCCGCATATAAAAAAATATTTCTTTCGACCCGCACCCGCCCTGCGATGGGTCAAACGGGGCGGGACCCGCGGGTAATGAGCCAAATTGACAGGCGTACAAAGGATGCCGTGTGAAATCAGGTGAAAGAGGTTTGGAGGCAGAAGCACTGAGTTTTATCATGTCCTGTATTTTATTGCAAAGATTAATATCATTAAAGCATTTGTTGTTATATATGATTGATGAAGTCATCCCTCGCTAATCAGTATTTATCAACTTGCGAATTAAAAATATATGCAAAAAAAAGCATAACCTTAATTTGGAAGACATGTCACATGATCTCACACAATCTCATTCCCACAACTACCAAGTTGTATATGTCGCCAATTTTCTTTCAAATTCTGTAAACTTGTTTGCTTACACTCCACATGATGCTTTTGAATATTGATATTTGCGCTGTTCGTTTGTCTGTCGCAGCATCTGCGGCATCGACGTACGATTAGACGATGCGGTTAAACGTTGCAATATTGTTATTTGTTTGATCACCGTAAGTGATCGCCACATGTTTTATCGTAATTATTTGATCGCAACCGCTACAATTTCGCAGTGATTAAAATTTTTTATCGCAGTTTTTTGCAGTCGACCATAACGTATGATTGTAAGAACCTGCGACGGTCAACATTTGATCACATGACGCATCTACAATTTTCTATGGCTACGAAACGGAGAGCACTATTACTTTTTAGTCCAATTACTAAAATTTTGAAAAAAAAAATTTAATAATTATTGGGGAAAAAAGGATTTGTTTTTGGAGATGCCACTTAAGCTGAGCGTCGCTGTCAAAACCCTTGTCAATTATTGAAAGTGGGTCTCCCAATTTCCACTTTTTTATTAATTCATTTCCATAACTCTTTGAATTCATAACCAAAAATCTATATACAATTCCACAAACGAACCTTTTTCCCAAGAAGACAAGATTATTTAAGGGAAACTTCAACAACTTAATGCATAAACTCTACTTATTAATCACCTATAATTGACCAAGGGAAATTGTGTTAGGAGGATAGTGAATGATCTTCATTACAGGTTAGAAGAATATTTAGCTTGATTTTCTTTTTACAACTATGCCGACTTTTGTAATAATATTAATAAAGAAGGAATATTTCCTTGAATAGGAAATTAATGTGACGCCGAGAGCTTGGAGACCTTACAAATAATGAAAGAATCTTCTTCTATTTTATTCTTTTAGAATAAAGAAACCAAGAACCAATTTCACTTTGAAATCGACAATCGTATTCATATTAACATAACATTGATTATATAAAGATTACCAAATAACTAATTACCCATAAGTTCATATACAACTAGATCATATTTTACTAGTGCTAAATCCTAATCAATCCGATTCATATATATAAGGGATATTCGTTTCGTAACCGTAAGAACTTGCGTATGCGTCATGCGGTCAAACATTGTTCGTTTGATCGCCGCAGGTTTTTGCGGTCGACCGTAGAAAACTACGGTAAAAAATTTTAATCATTGCGAAATTGTATCGTTTGCGATCAAATAATTGCGATACAACTTTCGGCGATAACCTACGCCGATCAAGCGAACAACAATATTGCAACGTTTAACCGAAACGTCTGATCGCAAATCGCTGCGGCAGACAAACGAACAACGCTATATGTAATGAAGTTAGAATTAATATTTTAGTAAGAGAAGGAGGAAATAAAGAAGCAAATTATAATAAATTTACTAATTCCAAATATTTAATTATTCATTTTCTACATGGGTATTTAATTTTGATCATTCCATGATAATCAGAAGGCTTTCGTGAGCAATTGAAAGAGAAACCCTAAAAAATTTCTTTTGATACTGCAAAACAGACAAAGTAATAATAGGAAATTACAATTATACCCAAAGAGCACCAACTTGGACAAGCCTAGGAACAAGGTGACCACTTAGGTGGAGAGCCACTAGGGACTCCAGACCTCCGATGCACTCACGGCCAATGAAAACAGCCGGTGGAGGAATAGCGACGGAGACAACACCGGAATATTCTTCGTGGAGAGCGGTGGGAAGAGAGGAAACCTCGTGATCATCGAGTTCGATGACGGTGGGGATTACACCGATTGTTGCAAGGAGTCTTTTCATGACGTGGCACATGCAACAGGAAGATCTACTGAAGATGATAACAGGATGCTCAGATATCAGCCGTCGGATCTTGGTTTCGGTTGATTCGTCTTCGTCGATGGAGAGAGAAGTAGATGAGATTTGAGAAGGAGGTGTCAAGTCTAAACAAACGACGTCGTTTGAGAAGCGTTCTAAGCCAAATTCTTGCATCGTAGCCAACAATTAGAGAGAAATAAACGTAAAGATGAACTTTTTCAAGAAGAAGAAGTGATTTTGTGTTTGTATAAATAGAAAGAATCAAAAGAAGTTAAAAACACAAAAGAAAGAATCAAAAGAGAGAAATAATATTAAATAACCAATAAAATAAGAAGAGAGAAATATTGGGAAAGAGGGAAAGAAAAGGACAAAAAATGGGGAGGAGGAGAAGAAGAGAATGGTTGCTTACATCACAAAGTAGTGTCTCGTGATGTGTTTCTTTCTTTTTTGTTTTTTTGATACTTATTTTTTGAAAATTGTTTAACTGCATGAGAATTACAAAAACCCACGAGCTGTATTTTATTGTCGATGTTGACATTTTCAAATTGGGCGAAAGGAAAATGGAAAAGTATCAATAATAATGTTAGGATTAGGTGTTACGTATTACATGTGTCATGCTTGAAATTAATACTATATTTAAAATGATGTCATGTCACTTGAGAAAAACTTTGTTAATTTAATGTCAATATATTGGTTAACTATTTTACTTCATCGCTCTTATAGAGACCGTTTAAGATTTTTGCACATATTAAATAATTAATTTAAAATAGAAAAATAAAGTTACAATCAATATTTAATATAAAACAGACAAATAAAGTTAAAACTCGTAAATTTAAGAATATATGTTGAATCTTGATCTATGTTGTTTCTCATCACATAAGTTTTCTAATCGGGTGTGGATATATGGTTTTTTTGTTAATATGATCACAACATATCGGTTTAATAATCCAATACGTTTAATCGAAAATTTAAGAAAATAAATTCGAATTCTACACTTTTGATATGGATATATAGATAATGCAATAACTAATCTATTTATTTGTTTTTTGGATATATGATTTAAATTAATTTAAGGTTGAAGTATATATACTCTTATTACTTCTTCTCTCCTTTTATTTACATATGTTATATAATACAAATATTAAATTGATAAAACATATAAATATTTTTAAAAAAAACATTAGTCTACTTTTGTCTTCAAATGGAATTACACCATTTGAGTTATGGATGAAAAGTAAAAGTTGCAATGTGTTACGAGTCCATTGTATTTGACATCCAAATCAACTCACATAGAGTTTCACAAAAAGAAAATGTTATCTCATCGCATAAAGTCCATTAAAATTTCACTTAAAGAAAGAATACTTATTCTCGAATAAAAAGGAACAAAACTATTTGGTGATTACACTATTTAGTCGACATTTATTTGTTTACCTCAAAAGCAGTCTTAATTATTTCAAACACAATTCCTACCGCCACATTAATACTTTCTATGGATGTTCTCGTCCAATTTTATTAATTATTTGATAAAAGTAACTCAAACTTTGGTAAGTGGATAAGTTAATTAAAATATTACTGCAAATTTATAGTAAGGAATAAGCAAAAAAAATACTCTTTGCAGACTGTTGTAGTTAAATACGGAGTAGTAGCAATTAAATAGAGAAGAAGAAGAAAGAAAGAAAGAATGGTGTGGAAATAGATGAAATGGAGCCCAATTTGAAATGGACTTTGGAGAGAGAGAGAGAGAGAGAGATGTGGTTGTAGGAGTACCGTTGATGGTGTTGTCTTCAATTTCGTGTCTGCCACATGTGCTCACGTAAGCTAATCTTTATTTCTATTTCAAAAATATAAAACTAATTATTAGTTTCTATTCTTTCTATTTTTAATAAATTAATTTTTAAATATTTTCATTGTTTAGTAAACATTGATTTTTACATGGATTTAGTGTTTAAGATTTATGGTTTAGGATTTAAGATTTAGTATTTAGGGTTTAGGATTTAGGATTTAAGATTTAAGGTTTAGGGTTTAGGGTTTAGAATTTAGAATTTAGAGTTACGGTTTAGGGTTTAGTATTTAAAATTTAGGGTTTGAGGTTTAGAATTTAGGGTTTAGGATTTAGAATTTAGGGTTTAGGATTTAGAATTTATGGTTTATATTTTAAATTTGAGAGTTTAGAATTTATGATTTATAATTTATGATTATAATTTAAGATTTAAGGTTTAAGGTTAGGATTTAAGTTTTAGGGTTTAAAATTTAGGGTTTAAGGTTTAGTATTACGATTAACGGAAAATACTAATTCATAGGTTACTATAAGTGTGTAGTAGAAATGAAATTATGTATTTATTACTTTATAGTATTGTTTTTTTTAATTTTTGTGAAAACTAAAAATCATTACTTTAGAAACACAATGAATACGTATTTCATATCAGACAAAAAACTTTCATATCAAATATCTTACATCAAAAGAACTTTTAATAATGTATAACAGATATAATTTAATTTATTCATTAATAATTGATCTAGACTTAAAAATTCAAAATCTGACATAATATTTTAATCCAGTCACACGGTCTCCAACTCAACCGAAATCACTTAAAGTTCATCCAAAAAATTCTAAACCATCTCATGTCAAATATGTTTGAACCAAAAATAGTTCAACCCATCTAAATCAAAATGGTTTACATCCGTCAACTACATAAACTTATGTGAGTAAACCTATTTCCATCCGTACTTTTTGGATCTTCCGTTAACTATATAAATTGTATTTTTCTTTCATAAATTACACAAACTTCATAAATTCTTCTAATTGCAGAAATTCTATTAATATTTATGCATTACATAACTAATAAATCTGATTCTAATTCAAAAATCTGATTTTAACTTGGGTTTATTTTGAAATTAAAACAAGATTTTCGAAGTAAATCAAGGTTTAATAACAATTTAACGTGTAAACATTAACGAAATTTTTGTAATTGGAATAATTTATGAAGTTTATGTAGTTTATGGAAGAAAAACACAGTTTATGTAATTTATAAAAGACCCAAAAAATACGGATGGAAATAGGTTTATTCGCATAAATTCGTGTAGTTGACAGAAGTAAACCCAAATCAAAACGAATAGATACTACAAAGATTAATAGTTAGAGAAATTATTATTTTGAAAAAATATGTCAAAATATTTGAAAATCAAAATAACATATTAAAAGTATATATAAAAGATAATAGTGTTGTTCGTTTGGTCGCCGCATGCGGCTGCGGCTGTGGTCAACACTGCGGCTTTGGCTGTGGTAGATGTTGTTCGTTTGTTTGTCGTTGGCAGTTGCGGTTGCGGTTGATCGTAGATTTTTAATCGCACCGATGTTTTAATTAGCGGTTAAAAAAATTACAACGTACGACGAAGCGTCTGACCGCTGCATATGCCGCAGATACCTGCGGCAGTTAAACAAACAACAATCTATCGCACTCGTAGCCGCAAGTTATTGTGGCATCCAAACAAAAATGACAAATAAAAATTTTGTATGGCCATTATTTTATGGAGGTAGCACATTTAACATTTTATTTTCTTCGATTCGGTGGATCCATTTTCTTTTCTTTGTGATATCTTCTTCGAGTCTTTTTAATGTCCATAAGGATCATGACGTATTCTTTTTTTATTGGTCTCACCTAAAACATTATGTCCTAAGATTCTATGTATGATTCCATATTCCAATAAAAATATAAACGAATCTTTGTTAATGATTCGAAAGAAATGTTAGTGCGTTTGACGGAGATTGTAATTGTTTAACACCACCATTTACACCCATAGAGTTTCCTCCCTCACTGACTAAATTATTATGGTAGAAATTATATTAATAGTTATATTTTCTATCTTTTCAGTTCTTTAATATTATAAATTCAAAGAATCAATAATAGCTAAAAGAATATTTAAAGAAATTCTTGAAAAGTTGTTTACACTCACAATCTCACGTGATTAGATGTGTTTATGTTTGCATTACTTCGGCTTGGAAACAAAAACCCAACAATCTTGACTAGGCCTAAGCATTCGTCCCAAATTGAATTAACCGAATCGGTCGAACCAAAATTTTTAATTTTTGATTTTGATTTTTTTATATCTATTAAATCGATTGAATATAATAATAATTTTATTCAGTTTACGGTTCAATTTGGTTTGAAAATTCGAAAAAACTAAAAATATAAACCAATAAACGGAATAAACTGAATGACACCAAATAATTGAACTAAATTAATCTGAAATTAACAAAAAAACTAAAATAGAAACCAATAAACCGATTAAACCTAAATTTTATATAATTAAACCAAAAATTAATTTTTAATTCGGTTTAATTCGGAATAGTTTTTTATGCTGAACCGAAGAAATAACCGAACTCAACCGATTATTATTATTTTTTTCGGTCGATTTTTTTCAAAACCGAAAAAATCGAAACCGTAAGAACCCGATCCGATTGATCTGAAAAAACCGAAAGCCTAAGCCTAATCTTGACTTAGAAAATTCAAATAGACATAATCTTGTTAATTTCTCCTAGCATAATCAAGTCAAGTCTTGATAAAAACATCTCATAGGAGAATTATTCAAAACAAAAACGATGTTGCGGTTCACAAAATATACAAAAGAAATCAAAGAACAAAGAAAGATGGAGGTTAGTGTCTCTTCTCTTCTAACCATCACCTTTTTTCTTGGAGAACAAGTTAAAGGAATGTGAATGTTTCAACATTTTACAGCCCTAGGGCTTGGGATCCCCATGTATGCTAAACGTGGAGAAACTCTCACTTTGGGACTCGGTCTTGGAGATGGAATTGGTCCGTAGGAATTAGCTGGAGAAACCTTAGGAGAGAGACTAACTTGCTCAAGTGCTTGTGTCTGTAGCTCCATTGGATAGTCTCTAACACACCCAATTCTCGGACCAACTCCACTTGTCCATTTACAAGAAAGTCTTTTTGCAGGATCAAACACTGGTCTTGCTCTCTCTTCTTGCTCTGAAGGTATCTCAACATCTTCTGAGACTTCTTTAGGTACTTCTTCTTCATCCGCTGTGGATTTGAATGACGAATATTCCTCATTCACAGAACATCTCTGTATAAAATGAAAATTTACTGAATACAATATTCTCTGTATCTTTTCAGCCAAATGCTTGTTCCATAGTATTTTATTTCATTACCTTAACATTGGTGAGATCTACATTGTGCTCTTCTAAGAAACTTATGAACTCCTTGAAGTTGTCTTCTGTTGGGAGATAGTGTCCACTATATGGCCATATAGCCTGAGAAAATAAAAATGTGAATATGAGACCTTTTAGTTTACGTAACATAAAAGATTCATTCTCGAGGAAGAAGCAAGACAGTACCTCAAGTATCCCATCGTGAGCGACCAATCTTCCTGCAGCAGTTGTGGCGCCTCCAGATAAGAAACTCGAGTGCTGGAAAAAGCCTTTCTTTTTCGTCCCTACGTATAAGGTTCTAGTCGTGCTAAGTACAAAAATCGACTTTGATTCTTCAGTTGAGTTGATCAGAGTCATGCTCTGTTTATACATTAGTCTCCCATCTTCCACTATCACTTCATATGCCTCTCTCTCCATCTTCATGTTTGAAAGAAACACAGACGTTAGTGAGTAAATAAGATGGTAAAGCTAGTATATATGGACGAGTTGTGTGGGTAGGGACCAAGCAACTCACTGGTCCAAGATATCTTATGCATTGTTTTTGCAGAACACTTCTCGGATGTTGCTCAAGATTTACATCTTTACCATCTCCAATATCCAACCTGTAGTTTTAAAATCAGTGTGGAAACAGAGTTTAGAACAGATTCAGAAAATAAAACAGGAAGTTCTAAGATAGATGTTGGATCTAAGACTAACCAGTAAAAGAATGGTTGTGCGCTCTTGCTCTCTGACCAGACATCGTAATAGAAATGCAAGTTGTGGCCATAACGATGACGTGGGTCAATCTGTAGATTAGATTAAAACAGTTAAAAAGGAACTAATAACTTTCGATCATGTGTTCTGCAGTAGATATGTTTTTTCTTCTTCTCAGAAGCCATATGAATTACGACACTTGTCTTTTGATTCTTGAAAACTTACAGCTTCAAGCCAATGCTGAAGAGCTAATTTCTGAGCCTTTTCATCTTTTGATAAGCCTTTCCCAACCTGCAAAAGTACGACCCATATTTGTTTTTTTCATAATAAAGAGAGATATACACCTTCACTTAAAGTAGCCAGAGAAGAGAACAAAAACAGTTGTGCAAATGATGTCAGACCTTAGCAGCTCGTTTTTTAGCTCGTGTCCATTTCGAAACAGCGGTCTCATGTTTTTCTTCTTCAAAGAAAGAAACAGAGCTCAATTTCAAAGCTGCAGCATCCAAAGTCTTCCACCTTAAAACATTTTTAGCGCAATACGAATTAAGGGTTAGTGTAAACATCTTTTGAAAAGACATTAAAAAGAATAGAATCTCAAGTAACTCACCAGAGCTCCTCAACAACGACCGCACAATCTGCTAAGTTCCTTCTTGTCCTGTAACTCTTGTACACCTTTTGTAGCGTAGTTGCAGCTGCATCAAGCTCGGTGACTGGTCTAGGGGAGGAGAACACAAAAGGCTCAGGTGGAGTAACTGTGGGTTTCTTTATTTGAATTCTCTCACAGTTTCTTCCATTCAAAGTATTTGGTTTCTTCAGAGCCGTAGCATCCAGACTCTTCCACCTACAACATTTCAAGCAATACCAAGGTTTAGAGAGTGTAAAAGACATTAAAAAGAGGAAGATAGTATCTCAAGTAACTACTCACCAGAGCTCCTCGACAACGACCGCACAATCTGCTAGGTTTCTTCTTGTCCTGTAACTCTTGTAAACTTTTTGTAGCGTAGTTGCAGCAGCATCAAGCTCAGTGACCGGTCTAGGAGAAAAGAAGACAAAAGGTTCAGGTGGAGTAACTGTGGGTTTCTTTATCTGTATTCTTTCACAGTTTCTTCCATTCAAAGTGTTGGGAATTGACTTCTTTGTCTCCAGAACCTCAAAATCTGAATCAGTCTTGGTCTCTTTAGGAATCTCCCAGTTGTTAAAACTCAACGACCGCTCCATTGTAATACTCCGATCAATCTTAAGAGAATTCTGGTGCTTAGTATTATTGTCTGTCTTGAAACTGTTGGTTCTTGATATCAAGCCTCCGTCTTTAACTTCAAGACCCATTGCAAAATATAACGAAAGGATTCTTCTACAAAATTATTCAATATAGAAATCCCCTGCACACATCAATCCAGATCAGTATTTGTCTCTCTTTTTCTCAACAAACTCCTATCTAATATTAATTAAACAAACTGTTGTCGTATAATTAATAGATATACCAACCAATTATTGCAACAAACGTTCCTTGGTGTTAAATGATCAGAGTTATCGCTCTTTTAATTTGTTATAGAAGAAGATCTAACAAAAGACAACAAGAACGACGATCAAGGAGCTTCAAAGAATAAAAAAATGAAGAAAAGAAAGAATTCTTCTTTGGAGAAAACTAAAGAATTGATATGAATATATATGACCAACAGGTTGAAGAGGTCTTATATATATGAAGAGGAGTGTGGGTAGTTGAAGACTATCAATAGAGTAAAAAAAAAGTCTTTATTTTGCAAATCGTTGAATATCGAAAAATATTACGGAAGATTCAAAGTTGGCGTGTCTGAAAAAGTTGAATATATATTTACGAAAAAAAAGGCTAACTACAAAACAAAGGATGTGGAGCTCATAAGACATGGGAGGCTAACGAAGGTAACTTCATCGAAGTTATTGAGAAAACGACCATACATAATCTATTTTCCTACAATTTCCTTAAATGTGAAATCTATATCTATATCTATCTATATTCTATATATCTATATTTATATCTATATTCTATATCTTCTATATATATATTATTTGAGAATCATTTTAATAAAGTAACCTTATGTTGACGTGTGATTTACAAGTGTGCCACACTGATGTGTCACACTATTAGATTATTTAAGAAAAATATTATTTAGGACATAATTTACTAGAGTATTTACGAAAATTGCCATTATACAGTATATTATATGTAAATCTCTAATATTTTGACATACAATGTATTCTGTCATAAAATGTAAATATAATATAAAACAAAATATAAATTTTGAAAAATTAGTCAAACAAAATATAAAACAAAAGTTTAGTTTAATTGAATATTTATCATATGTATACTTTTATACAAAATAGATATAATTTAAATATATTTGTATAATCCGATTTTATTATCTATTTTGTTTTCGTAATCAATATTATAAATTTTTTAAAAATTATTTTAAATATGAGATAAATTATATATATCTAATTTAAATTAACAAAATAAATAAATAATTATTATTTGTAAATATTTTTTCCCACGTAGGACGTGGGTCAAAATCTAGTTAGATTTATTCTCACATCCTATTTCCTACTTATTAAATGTGAAATTATATGAGTTTAATGCTTGTAACACATTTACGTCTATCCTAAAGATGTGTAATTCGACTCCAGTTAAATATTCGTATGAAAATGTTAGCTTAATTATGGTTTAATGACAAAAAAATATGAAACTAGATTTATATTCACGTCTGCTATTAATTTTTTTTTTTACAAATTATATAATATTATTTATTAGATATTTACATAATTTTTAATATATTATATTTGTAAATGTAAATTAAATATTTACATAATTTTATTTTTAATTTAAAATAATTTTTATATGTATAAATTAAAGAAATGAAATAATTATTTTTTTGAAAATAATAATTATTTTTTGTTAGTTAAATAAAATATATAATTTTTAAATAAATTAATACCAATCACATATATTGTTATTATTTTAATAAGTTAAACTCATTTATATATTTATTTGACGTTTATTATGGTGATACAAATTATCATATTATTTTTATTAAGAATAATATTATTTTTTAAAAACACTTCTTAATTAATATATTAAAAATGTTTTTAAATGTATTAATAGCAATAATTGGTGATATCGTAGTTAGATAGGATGTGAGTAAATGCTATATACTATATATGCAAAAAAGAGTAAAATAAATCCCAAACTAAAAATTGTCTGTTGGTGTTATAGTTCATTATTTCATGCAGGTAGAGAAAAACGTTTTAGAGTTTAGAAATTTGAGTAACCAAATCTTTGGCTGCAGTAACATTATGCATAATTTGAGAGTTACTATTTATATTTTGAAAATGAACTTCGATTTAGATTTTAAAACAATAATGTCTGAATCCAAGAGGAAGATTAAGAAAGATTTAAACAAGAGTTTAATTAAGAATAATACCCTAAAATAGCACAATTTAAAGTTTTTCTTCTAAATCTAGCATCATAAAAATAAATTCTAAAAAATAGCACAAATACTTATGTGAAAATACTTATTTATTCTAAATAAATTATACATAAACTTAAAGTATTGTATTTGGGTTTATTATTTCCAATTTAGGGTTTAATTTTTTTCTATTAAAATATAGTTTTAATATATTTTAATCTTAAATTTATACTATTATTAGAAAATTAAACTAATGATGTTATTTTTGGAACAAAAATTTAGAAAGATACTAATTTAGATATTTTCCCTTTAATTAATTAAAGAGTAATATCCTAAAATAGCACCATTTTAAGTTTATCTTCCAAATTTAGCACACTAAAACTAAAATTCCCAAAATATCATAAATTATTATGTAAAAATAATTATTTACCTTAAATAAAATATATATAAAATTAAAACATAATGTTTGGGTTCACTTTTTCCAGTTTAGGATTTAAATTTTTTCATTAGGAATAAGTTTTCAATTATTTTAGTATTAAATTTGTGCTATTTTTAGAAATTTAAATAACTAGTATTATATTTAGAACAAAAATTTGAAATAGTGCTATTTTAGTCAATTGCCCTTAATTAAATTGATGGCACGTGCCCTCCTCCCCCCTCCCTTTCTTCTGTATTGAAAAGTCATGCGGTCCAAATAAAAAAGTCAACTAGTCAATTTTCAAATTCTCCATTATTTGTCTAATCTCTACATTATATGAAAACTAAATAAATGACTGTCTATATCTTTAACATACATAAAGTGTTTTTTTGGGTCAGAGAGGCAGCCTTTAAGAGATTATTACATACTTTATTTTATGTATGCTCTCTAAATGGTCAAACAAAAACATATCAATTTTAAATTGTAAAAAGAATTTCTACTACTTATCACACATTGACAAGCCTTAAAAAATCGGTTGAAGCGTGCGGGTCACGCACGTTTGCATGTGGTTGTATTGTAGTATTTGTGTTTGTATTGGGATCATCGTCGAAACTTACTAATGTTGAGACTTGAGAGACTTTGAAAGATAAAGGTCCAAACATTGGAGTAACACTAACTCACCTCGAAGACTTCCTTTAACTTGGTCTTCCACGTTAGGGACAGGACCGGCTCAAAAAAAAATTGTATTTAACTTCCGTAACAACTAAAAAAATATTAAACCCTTTAATAAAACAATGTAGTTTTATTAATTAAAACTATGACATTTTTTTGCATGAAATTTATAAAATTGGTTATAAATATATATCATTAAGTATATTAGATTAAAGAACAAATATACATCATTAACTATATTAAATTAGTTTTGTTGACTTATATGCACAAAAACGTAAAAAAATCATTAAAAAAACAATCAAATAAAAGATGTAAAAGTATTAATGGTGTTCGTTTGTTTGCAGCCGATGACTGCGGTTATGGTCAACACCACGGTTACAACTGTGATATATGTTATTCGTTTATCTGTTATAGATGGTTACGAGTACGATTGATCGTATATTTTTAATTATATTGTTGTTTTATTTATCGATTAAAGGTATGATCTATAACATAATGTTTGACCGTTATAATTAACTATTATAAATGACGGTAATTAGATGTAACAGTTAAATGAATAATTAGATTTATACCCACGCCATGCGTGGGAAAAATATTTGAAAATTATATTTTATTAATAAATATAAATTAAATATTTATATAATTTTAACTTTTATTTAAAATTAGTTTTAACATTAATGTGTATATAAATTAAGAAATAAAAAATAAATATTTTTATGAATTTAATAATATTTTTTGGTTGGTCTAATAAAATATATTAATTGTCTAACTAAATTAATAACAATGACATATATTGTATTCTAATAAGTTAAGCTTATTTGTATATTTATTTGAAATTTACTATAGTGATGATACGTTATCATGATATTTCTGTTAATAACACGTCAGAGTAAGCTTATTTTCTTAAAATGTTTCTCAAATAATATATTAGGGATTATGGTAATAACTTAAATCTATTTATATTTATTTAAAATTATTTGAAAATTAACGTATAAAAAATTTAAAGAAATAAAAATTATTGTCTTTGCAAATGTAATAGTATTTTTGGGTTAGTTGAATTAAATATATTTATTTACTAACCAAATTAATATTAATGGCATGAATTGTAATTATTCTAATAACTTAAACCTTTTTATATATTTAAATTGAAATTCGTTGTGGTATTGACACGTCAGTTGGTATTTTTGTTATTAACACGTCCGAGTAAGGTTACTTTGTTAAAAAGCTTCTCAAATAATATATTAGGGATATTTTTATGAATTTAATAATATTTTTTGGTTGGTCTAATAAAATATATTAATTGTCTAACTAAATTAATAACAATGACATATATTGTATTCTAATAAGTTAAGCTTATTTGTATATTTATTTGAAATTTACTATAGTGATGATACGTTATCATGATATTTCTGTTAATAATACGTCAGAGTAAGATTATTTTCTTAAAATGTTTCTCAAATAATATATTAGAGATTATGGTAATAACTTAAATCTATTTATATTTATTTAAAATTATTTATAAATACGTATAAAAAATTTAAAGAAATAAAAATTATTGTCTTTACAAATGTAATAGTATTTTTGGGTTAGTTGAATTAAATATATCTATTTACTAACCAAATTAATATCAATGGCATGTATTGTAATTATTCTAATAACTTAAACCTTTTTATATATTTAAATTGAAATTCGCTGTGGTATTGACACGTCAGCTGGTATTTTTATTATTAACACGTCAAAATAAAATTACTTTGTTAAAAAAATTTTCAAATAATATATCAGAGATAATCATCGTTTGATACGACATACAAACAAAAAATCGCTTCATGCGTGCGACAAAGATGAGTATTGTATAAAATAATGTACATTTACATTTACTTTACTTTTCATTTTCTTGTATTACCTGTGTATGGGCTGGAATTGTTTAACATTGGGCTCAGTTGAATTGTTAAATTGAGTCTTCTGATTTCGAAACCCCGGTGAAGGAAGGTGCGTCTCATCGAAGCCCATCAAACAAAACGAGAAATTGAGAGGCATCTCGGAGAAGAAGAAGAAGAGTAAAGATGTCGTCGGTGTACGTGCTAGAGCCGCCGACGAAGGGAAAGGTCATTGTGTATACAACTCATGGTCCAATTGACGTCGAGCTATGGCCTAAGGAAGCGCCTAAATCCGTACGGAACTTCGTTCAACTATGCCTCGAGGGTTACTTCGATAACACCATTTTCCACCGTGTTATTCCTGGATTTCTCGTTCAAGGTGGCGATCCCACCGGCTCCGGCACCGGTAAATTTCCACGCCCTCTGGTTACGTTTTAGATTTTGTGTCTTCCGTGTCAGTTTACTCCTAATTGCTCGCTTGATTGGGTTAATTGACTGTTATGAGTGATCTACAACAGGTGGAGATAGTATATATGGAGGTGTCTTTGCCGATGAATTTCATTCAAGACTGAGATTCAACCACCGAGGTATTATAGCCATGGCTAATGCGAGCTCGCCAAATTCAAACGGCAGTCAGTTCTTTTTCACTTTGGATAAGTGTGATTGGCTTGATAAGAAGCACACTATCTTTGGGAAGGTAAATAAATTGCTTTTTTTTCTTCTGCTTTCCAACTTTGCTTTCCCAGTTCATGATCATGTTTAGCTGCATATTGTTGTTAACTCTTTTAGGTGACGGGTGACTCAATCTTCAATCTTCTAAGGCTAGGAGAAGTTGACACGGGTAAGGATGATCGTCCCCTGGATCCTGCCCCGAAAATATTGTCAGTTGAGGTAAGAATTTTATATGCTAAATCTATTGTAGTGTTCCATGCTAGCAAACGACAATGTTGATGTTCTCTTATTCAGGTTGTTCTCTTATCCAGGATGTTCTCTGATATTCATTCTTCGGTATGCTAGTCTTGTGATTACTTGTTTTCTTTTAAAAATATCTATAAATTCCTTTGATAGGTTTTGTGGAATCCTTTCGAAGATATTGTTCCTAGAGTGTCAGCAAAGACATCACATGAAGCTGTTGCTGAAATCAAGGAACCCCAAAAGAAGCCTGTGAAGTAAGATATGGTCAATCGAGAATTTTAGCTATATCTTTGCTTTAGCTGTTCTTTTGAGACTTTTTGTTTTTTCTTTGTGATTATCAGGAAATTGAATTTACTATCATTCGGAGAAGAAGCTGAGGAAGAGGAGAAGGAACTGGCTGTTGTAAAGCAAAAGATTAAGAGCAGCCATGACGTGCTGAACGATCCTCGACTGTTGAAAGCAGAAGCTACAAATAAAGAACGGGTAATAATACAATTTGTTTTGTTTTTGTTTGTAATTATGTTACGCTTCCTTTTTTATTCTTCTTTTTGTGTGAAAGTGTAGGCTTAATGTCAAAAAAAAACGAGGCGATTTTATCTGCAATATTGTGTGAATTATTGGACTTTTTCTCCTGATTGCTTTATGTAAGGATGCATGTCATTCTTTAACTTTGTTGCTGTGCAGTCTGCTTAGCAGTCTGTCGAGGTCATCAGACTGAAAACCGAAGATTTCTTTTATGGTTGTCGTTGCTTGTCTTCTCAAGCAATCATGACTTACTGATGTATTTTTTTACATTTCAGAATGCTTACGAGTCAAAGGAGGTACTTTCTGTGCGAGAAGCTCTGAGTTCTAAGAAAGATGCGGCTCAAAAAGATAAAATCTTGTCTGTATCTGATTCAGTTGGGCATAGTGATGATGACGATGATGATGAAGATGAGACTAAATTTGATGCAAAGATGAGGAATCAAGTGCTCAACAGAAGGAAGGAGGTGGGAGATGCCCCTTCAAAACCTACGCAGAAAAAGAGTAATTAGTTTCTCAATCTCTCTATCCTGAAGTATTAAATCTCTGATAACTTTTAATGTGCTTAATCAAATTTTCAAGCATGTCAAGCGATTTAATTTGTGCCTAGGGTTGTTTATCTACATGATTTGATGCTTTTAGGTTTGGCACCAAATATTGCCAGAGAGGAATGTGTACAGCTCTCTATGTTTCCTCATGCATATACTTAATATTGTTTCTTCTTATTTCTGTAGATTCTAATCACAATTTCCTTTTTAACAGAGACATCTAGTCTGAAAGGCCGTGAAGAATCTATTCAAAGGTAAGGACACTCACAGTTATACGCTACCATCTCGGTATCATTTTTTCTTATTTAGTTATAGAACCTTCCAACGAACTTGCTTTTTGGGAATTTATGCCTTAATTTGCTTTGCTTTAATTCATGTTGGGGTAACCAGTAATGCAAGTCATTGACTCATTAGTTTTGCTATTTATATAGGCCTGATGTTGCAAGTAGTGAAGATGAGAAACCAAGGATGGAAAAGTTATCCTTGAAGAAAAAAGGAATAGGTTCAGAAGCCAAAGCTGAACGGATGGAGAAAGGAGACGTTGATTTACAGCTTTATAATGCTTCTGAACGTGCGCGGCAGTTGCATAAGTTGAAAAAGCGCAGATTGCAAGGAAATGAGGATGCTGTGAGTTGTTTACAAGAGTTTGTAGCTTAGTTTTAAATCTATTTTCTTTATTGTTTCTTTACGCTCCTTTGCTCGTTGACCAATCCTAGTGTCTGCTTCTTATTCCCTGAAGTAAAATCTAATTTTGTTAGAGCAACACAGTAGTAGAAGAAAATTTGGGTCTAGGTTTGCTCATCTAATTTTATTCTCTTTCAGTTGTTTCCTTGAACTGATTATCGTTTGTGTCATGTGCTTTCTTCAGGTGTTAGCAAAACTCGAGAAGTTTAAGCAGTCCATTTCTGCAAAACCGTTTACCTCGAGTAGTGAGGCAGTAGACACTAAAGAAGAAGATCTCTCTGATTGGAAGAAAGTAAAGCTCAAGTTTGCATCTGAGCATGGCAAGGTAAATCTATTAGCTTCCATCTCACCTGTGCAAGGTTTTTAATGGTAGTACAACACTACTTCGTTCAGCATAAATATGTTCATCAGAAGCTTGAGCTATATGTCTATTATTGTGTCCCGCTGTGGAGAACCTGAAAAATGTGAAACTATGTTGCAGGATAAAATGTCGCGCAAGGATGATCCAGATGCGTATGTTGTGGTCGACCCTCTTCTTGAAAAGGGAAAAGAAAAATTCAACAGAATGCAAGCCAAACTAAAGCGAAGGGAGCGAGAATGGTCAGGAAAATCTCTTGCCTGAGTTTGGGAATCTTAAGAATTCAAATATTTTGCTTGTGTTGTTTGTTGATTCTTAAGAAGATGCACGTTCAGTGTGTCAAAAGCTCTTGTCCTATTTAAACTTGGATATATAAAAAGAGACATGAGCTTCTTAAACACAAGGTCATAAGCACCACCCAGGTTACAATTCTAATGTGTTAATACATGTTCTTTTTTGTAGGAAAATAGTTTCACACTAGTCTAGGATCTAAACAGATGTTGAAAATCAGTAAATTTTACCATCAATGTATTGTATGATCACCAAAAACAATGACTACAATGACAATCTTCAGAGGTTTCCATTATCTTTCTCTTCAAAGTAAGAACTTAGAACCCGTTCCAAGTTTCAGAGTACTGTAAACTAGAACATCAAAAATAGATCACTTTAAATGTTTGTCTAAAGATATGTCGTTTTGTCTGCTTAAAGCGACTCTAATATACATCTAATGTAATTTTGAACGTAGCTAAGCTTCTTACACAATTTGTTAATATGGATAACAGGATAAGATAATATGGCGTAGATGTAGGGACGATCATATCTTTGTGTAATTAAATTCCTTTACTATAGAATAAAATATTATTCCTTTTTATCTTATTTACTTTTTAATTAATGGCTATTTTTTTCTGTTCTTAGTCCCATCTATCATCTAAGTGCACCTATGCATGATTATTACGTTGGAACCTCTACATTGTTTTTCTTATCTTAAAGACTTTTTCTTCTTATTGTTCTCCAATCTATTATTTTTCCATTTCTTCTCTGGCCTGATTTGGATTTGAAGGTTTCTTGTTCGATTTGGTTTGATTTCGACGGTATAATGTGAGAAGTTCGTTATGTTAAAGAGGCAGTCTAACACCATTCTCTATAAAATCGCACGATCAAGCCCTAATGTCTACTTATATCGATCCCCTTTTTGTGCGATTGCTCCACACTCGAGCTATTGGAAACAGATTGGATGGAGATTTTGTTAGCAGAATCAGTCCTTCTGAAATTTACAACAACAGTGGCTCTAATGCTTTGTTTAAAATTAAAGGCGGAAAGCCCAATGGATTAACCTTAAGAAGTTGTTTTGATTCTCACCATCAGCGGCTTCTCCCTGGCCTGGGATCTGGGCCGAGTGGCGGAGTCACCGACTTAGCGGATGGCCGTGGTGCATATCTTCGTAGTAACACGACGAGGTTCCAAGGAAATAATAAGATAGTTGTGGCTGTTGACATAGACGAGGGTATGTTCCATTGTTCTATAGTGATGTTTACAGGTTTTAAATGTTGGAAAAATCGTTTCAAATGTAGAATGGGTTCTAGGAGAGTTTGGAGTCAGTGAGTGATATAACCATTAGCTGGGAAGTAGATATAATATGTTCTAGATGGTTAATCTTACGGTCTTCATTGAGCCACTGAAATTTAGCAATGCTTAATCTTACGGTCTTTTTTGTAAGCAGTTCTTGGAAACTTTGTCTCGGCCCTTAACAGGTTCATTGCGGACCGTTATTTGTCGAACCATTCAGTTTCAGAATACCATGTCTACGAGTTCTTCAAGGTATGAAATCATAGATTCTTCTTGAGCTTCCCAGAGAAACACAAATCGTGCATTTTTCTTGTGCAACACAAAGGAATGTCCTCTTGCTTTTAGCTGTTTGATTGTTTTATTTCTACTTTCTGACTGATTGAAATATTAGTTAGCTTGGAATAAGCCCGTTAAGGATAAGTTTGTATAGGAGATTAACAATTTCTATTGCTATCTCTGGCTTCTGATGAGGAAAGTGGTTCTCTGCTTTACCTATATAGCGATTAGCCTACCTGGCACTTGTTTACCGTGTATGAGATGAATTATGAAACCTCACTGTGACGAAGAAGTTTTCGTAGAGGCTTGATTTTTTTCTGCTACACTGATGTTGTCAAGTTATCACTAAACTAGCAAAGCATATTTAACTTAGGAGCCCCTTTTGCAATCAGGGTTTTCGTTGCCTTTACTACACATAAACTTTGCTGGCTTTCTATCACAGATTTCTTGTATTTGATCTGCCCTTAAACCTGAGTCTTGTTTTTTGTCGCAGATATGGAACTGCTCTCGCAGCGAAGGTATCTTCTTTGGCTTACTCACAGCTATGCACTATAGGGACCAGCTGGATGCTCTCAAGACTTTTTGTGTCCTTCCAGTTTTGGTGGAGAGATTGAATCCTAATGTGCTAAGTTTAAACTTTCTTGGTCTGCAGCTGACATACGAGTCCATGAATTCTTTAAGACATCATATTTCAAGAAAGGGATCTATCCTCTTCCAGGCGCCCGTAAGACTCTTCACAAGCTATCAAGATATTGTGACTTGTCAATTGTGACGTAAGTGGCATGAAGGATGAACGGTTGAAGTTACCAAATTTTTTTAAAACTCAGTATCTGAGTTGTCTTTATATCATTGGATAGGTCCCGGCAGAATGTGATAAAGGAGCATACACTTGATTGGATCGAGATACATTTCCCAGGACTATTTAAACAGATTCATTTCGGGAACCATTTTGCTCTTCATGGAGAGTCTAGACCCAAGTCTGAAATCTGCAGGTACATACAAAACCAACTCATGAATCTGAAACTGATTCTGAGATTTGCAATACTCTACTGGAGAAGTAAAAAGATTATATCTTTCATATGATTTGATGAGCTAATCCAAGGAATGGAACTGCAGATCATTAGGAGCAGAGATATTGATTGATGATAACCCGAGGTATGCCCTGGAATGCGCTAACATTGGAATGAAGGTTCTCCTCTTTGACTATGAAAATTCATATCCTTGGTCTAAGATAGAATCTGTGGATCGGCATCATTTGGTGACTAAAGTTCATAACTGGGAAGAGGTGGAGCATCTGATTCTTTCATGGGCAGTATCAAAGTGTTAAAACATTTTCTGCAAATTTAGAATGTTATTTTGACAGTGCGAAATTATAGTATTAATGTATAAAGTGATAGTATTTTGTATAAACATGAAAGGAAGCCAAAACAACCAAAACTTGATGGGAAATGGATAAGTAGCAAACAGAGAGATGGAATTAGCTTGAAACAATAGTTTTTGTTTAATTTCGATCTGTTTAACCAAACTTGGCCTCTATAGCTTGCTGAAAATGAGAATGCACAAGAATCTCATTTAATAAAAAGCAGGACATAAACCATAAAAAGAGAGATAAATCTAGTTTATTTATTATTAAAAGATAAAATGATTAATCATAGGAGCATAAATTAACTATTTTTATTATCAATTGTTGCCCTTATCCTTGGCATGGAGATTGTCAAAATAAGCCTTAGTATTGGCTTCAAAAACATTTCTAGAGATATTGGCAGAACCGCCAGAACCGGGCGCAACCATATTCCTTGGATAAGAACCATTGCCGCCATTGCTTAAACCGCTGTTTTGTGCTACAAAACCATCTTTTGCACTAACGACATTCTTGTCCTTATCTTTGGCATGGAGATTGTCGAAATAAGCCTTAGTGTTGGCTTCAAAAGCATTTCTAGAGATATTGGCAGAACCGCCATAACCGGGCGCAACCATATTCCCTGGACAAGAACCATTGCCGCCATTGCTTAAACCGTTGTTTTGTGCTACAGAACCATCTTTTGCACTAACGGCGTTCTTGTCCTTATCTTTGGCATGGAGATTGTCGAAATAAGCCTTAATGTTGGCTTCAAAAGCATTTCTAGAGATATTGGCAGAACCACCATAACCGGGCGCAACCATATTCTCTGGACAAGAACCATTGCCGCCATTGCTTAAACCGCTGTTTTGTGCTACAAAACCATCTTTTGCACTAACGGCGTTCTTGTCCTTATCTTTGGCATGGAGATTGTCGAAATAAGCCTTAGTGTTGGCTTCAAAAGCATTTCTAGAGATATTGGCAGAACCACTATAACCAGGCGCAACCATATTCCCTGGACAAGAACCATTGCCGCCATTGCTTAAACCGCTGTTCTGTGCTACAGAACCATCTTTTGCACTAACGGCGTTCTTGTCCTTATCTTTGGCATGGAGATTATCGAAATAAGCCTTAGTGTTGGCTTCAAAAGCATTTCTAGAGATATTGGCAGAACCACCATAACCGGGCGCAACCATATTCTCTGGACAAGAACCATTGCCGCCATTGCTTAAACCGCTGTTTTGTGCTACAAAACCATCTTTTGCACTAACGGCGTTCTTGTCCTTATCTTTGGCATGGAGATTTTCGAAATAAGCCTTAGTGTTGGCTTCAAAAGCATTTCTAGAGATATTGGCAGAACCGCCATAACCGGGCGCAACCATATTCCCTGGACAAGAACCATTGCCGCCATTGCTTAAACCGTTGTTTTGTGCTACAGAACCATCTTTTGCACTAACGGCGTTCTTGTCCTTATCTTTGGCATGGAGATTGTCGAAATAAGCCTTAATGTTGGCTTCAAAAGCATTTCTAGAGATATTGGCAGAACCACCATAACCGGGCGCAACCATATTCTCTGGACAAGAACCATTGCCGCCATTGCTTAAACCGCTGTTTTGTGCTACAAAACCATCTTTTGCACTAACGGCGTTCTTGTCCTTATCTTTGGCATGGAGATTGTCGAAATAAGCCTTAGTGTTGGCTTCAAAAACATTTCTAAAGATATTGGCAGAACCGCCAGAACCGGGCGCAACCATATTTCCTGAACAAGAACTATTGCCGCCATTGCTTAAACCGCTGTTTTGTGCTACAGAACCATCTTTTGCACTAACGGCGTTCTTGTCCTTATCTTTGGCATGGAGATTGTCGAAATAAGTCTTAGTGTTGACTTCAAAAGCATTTCTAGAGATATTAGCAGAACCGCCAGAACCGGGCGCAACCATATTCCCTGGACAAGAACCATTGCCGCCATTGCTTAAACCGCTGTTCTGTGCTACAAAACCATCTTTTGCACTAACGGCGTTCTTGTCCATTTCCTTTTTATATGTTGTCGATTTGGGTTAATTAGTATAAAGGGAAAGAGGATGAGTTGTTTATTTTTTCTTGTTTTCTGACAAATTTGTAGGAGAGATTGAAGAATTTATAAGAAAGATTGGGTCAAACTAAATAGTCAAATCAACATTTGCCAAGATTAATATCAACTCTTTGGTATAAAAATCATAACGTGAAAAGCAATTGACTGTCTGGGAAAGGTACTTGGATTAACGTTTATGTGATTTTGTTTTAAATGTTTTCGTAAATTGAATTTTACTGTACGTATTTCAACATCTATTTTTTTCCGTCTATGCTTCTGTCATGCGAGAAATTCATAGTCGGTTGGTATTCAAATGTTCAAAACAATATGTCTTCTTAAAATAATTAGATTATGTACTAAGTATTGAATGTGAAATCTTTTAAATTTCGAATATTCGGATATTCGGTTTGATTTCGATTTGATTATTTTTTGTTCTGATTTTTTTGATTGGAGAGATTAAATATATATTCAATTATTTTTATATTTTAGTTCGTTTTCAAAGGTTTAGTTATATCTTGATTTTGATCGGTTCGGTTATTAAATTTAAAAATAAAAAATAACTAAAAAATTAAACTAAAATATCTAAAATATTTTTAAATAACTGAAAATAATCAAAAATAATTCAGTTTATTCAAATATTATTTTAGATTTCAATTCGATTATTAACCAATAATCATAATTTTTCAAAATAATATTTATTCGATTAATTTTTTATAACTAAATATCAACCAAAATCTAATTTTTGGTTTGGTTTCGATTATACATTTTTTCAGACGTTTAGCAACTCAAACATGTGAACCACACCACAAAAAAAGTTATTTACTTAAGAGAATTTATATCACACTGTTTGACCAAAAATCATAGTATATATATACATCATACATGCATATAATTATCGGCAATAAACGATATACTTCGTATATGTACATTCAGCTTACGTCCACTGCAATATGTGGACACGATTTATTGTGTACATATGACACAACTGACCACAAAATCTATTCATATGATATAAGTAAGGTGTCAGGCTCTTCTGCTAACCAAGATGGATTGATGGCAAATGTAATAAAATGCTTTAGTAGTTGTACGTACCCAATATAAGAATTAAGAGAAGAAAAACAAGAAAAATAACATCTTATTTCGTTATTTAAATTATGATAATCATAGAAAGCATAACACAAAGAAGGTTCTTATACTTTATTAACTAATAAAACACACTCTTCACTTATTTGTCTTATCCTTTGCATGAAGGTTGTCAAAAATAAGCCTTTGTGTTTGCTTCGAAAGCATCTCGAGGAATGTGAATTGTGAAGATGCAATAGGTTGAAACATTTTTGAGCTAATTTGGAAGTAGTACAAGAGATATGAGTTAAGACATCATGCAATAAACTAGAGAAAAAAGAAGAAGCTGGATTTTGTGAATCCCATCTAGAATGATCTAACAGGCTTGAATTAAGAGTAGAAGTGTGTAAAAAAAAAGCAAATTCGAGTATTAAAAGAGAATATATTCTTGTGAAAAGAATAAGAAAATTTTACAATAAAAAGAGATATGAAAATTATGAAGAAAAAGAAAGTTGTATCTAAGATTTTGCACGAATCAGCTAGGATAAATAAAGAGGCAGAACATTGTGGCAACTCAACAATTCAAAAGTTTTGGGTTTTTAAGAGAGAAGGCAAAACTAAAAGAGTAAAAGGATTTTGATGAAATGTTCCAAGATTGCACACAATCTTGTGAACGTGTGAAACTAATGTAACAAGTCAAATGCCTCCATTTTTCTTGATCACTTGTAGGTGTAAGAGTTTCGTTTGGATGTAAGAGTGTAATGAGAATTTGCTTTGAGGAGATATCAAAAATGTTCAAGTGATGAATGAATCTATAGATGGTGGGATGTGATCAAACTAGTCTAATCAACATTTTCCAAGATTAAACTAGTCAAAGTAAAGAATCTTGTCTTGGAAAAGCTACTTGAGGGTTATGGTTAATTGCAAACATAAATCTTTGGTTCAGAAACTTTTATGTTGACTAATTCGGAGTACAAACGTCACAAAGACAAACACCATTATACATTTTACTTCAACCATTTTCATGCAACGTTTCGTGATGTGTGAATTGTGACAGATGTTTTTTTTGGAAAACATTTTTTCTTTTTTCGTTTGGCCATTTTGGCAAAACATTTTTGTTTTAAATTTAACATTTATGTTTACAATTATCAGATAAAAAATTGCATAGCTTTTTGTCTGTGGTTTTAATATATAGAAACTAAATAATACTAGGAAAAATAAGTGATATTGGTTGTAACATTTTTACATTTATTTCAGAGATGTGAAATTCGACTCAACATTCATTTTTATGAATATATTAAATCTTCGTATGAAATTAAATCTTCGTATAAAATTAAATTTTCGTATGAAAATGATGGATTACAGGAATGATCCGTTGTGGTTCAAATAATAAAAAAACTAAATAATACTATTTTTGTTTAAACCAAACCGATTTAAACTGAACTAATTAAAACATTTTTTTGTAATAAATTAATTTTTTAAAATTTATTTAAACAACAGAACCGATTAAACCGATGGAGTAACCAAATTTTTTTTTTTCGATTAATTTTTTACAAAACTAAGTTAATCATAATCCAAATAAATCGATCCCAATAATCCTAAAAACTGAAAACCCAAGCTTGACTATGAGTCTAAAGAAAACTGTAACATTGTTTTGGTATAATCGATGTCTCTGCAGCAACCTGTTAGATTTTCTTGACAGCATTTGTTTTTTCCATTTTCTTATAACTAATCAGGTATCATTTTGTTTTCTTTCAAAAGTTTTTATTATAAAAATGATTTATCAAAAATGTAATTTTATATATATCTAGTTATGGCCTGGGAACAAGTTCTGTGCATTGACTTTGTAATGGCACAAAAGTCGAAGCAAGAAGAGATTCCTCAACGAGGCTACAAAGTAACAATGGTCCTATCCTTTTGCTTTTACACTTATCTTTTCTTAACATTTTTCTTCAGAATAAACAACTTTTTCTTTTTCTGTAATTTCCTTACGTTCCATTGTTAATCCCTGAGCCTCTAATGATTTATTCTTAAATTGTAATAAATTAAGAATTCTACTTAGCAAGAAGAGATATAGAAACTTTTGCTTTCAAATTCCTTTCTTTATCATTTTTCATGTTTTTATAACACAAAAGTTGTTTTAGATTTTTTATCATCTTAAAGAACAGAACAATAGGGTTTGAGTCGACCACAAAAGCTTGTATTTTTGGATGAAGAAATCAACGCCAAGTTTGACAAATGATAAAAAGGCAATATGTGATTTGATGCCTCGAAAAAAGACAAAAGAGATTTAATATTTTTGTTTTTTTTTATGGAATTCTAATTTGATATATATAAGTGAAAACACGAGCAAAAGAAAAAGTTGTTACTTTAAATTTTCTTATTCGAAAGGTTAAACTGTTTAGAAAACGAGAAAAAGAAAAAGAAGAATAGAGAAAAAGAAAGAAGACAACACACACATACATACATACACACACGAATCGACCTTTTGAATGCATAAGAGAAGAGAAAATAGAGAAGAGGCAGCTCTTAACTTTCTCTTTTGCTTTTGTCTCCTTCTTTTAGTTCACTCGTGACCGTCCGATCTCCACTGTCTCTACTGTCCGATTTAGATAATTAATTCCAATATATGTATATTTTTTTACCAAATTAAAATGACTAATTTTCTAAATAGTAATAGAGTAATACCGTAAAATAGGACTATTTTAAGTTTATATTCCAAATTTAGTATACTAAAACTAAATTTCCAAAAAATAGCATAAATTATTATGTGAAAATAATTATTTACTTTAACTAAACAATATATAAAATTAAAACATAATGTTTGGGTTCATTTTTTCTAATTTAGGGTTTAAATTTTTTTTATTAAGAAAAAGTGTTTAGTTATTTTACTATTAAATTTGTTTTATTTTTGATGTTATTTTAGTCAATTGTGCTATCCGATCATTTTAAATTTATTTTTCAAATTTGGTTACATTAAAAATTAAAATTCTAAAAATATCACACATTTATTATATGAAAATAATTATTTACGTTAAATAAATTATATATAAAATTAAAATATAATGTTTGGTTTCAATTTTTCTAATTTAGGATTTATTTATTAAAAAGAACATTTTAATTATATTATAATTAAATTTGTATTATTTTTAAAAATTTAAATAATTATTATTATATTTATAAAAAAATTTGAAATAATACTATTCTATTGAATTGTCCAATTAAAATTTCTATTTTGTGTATTGAAATTGAGTTTCTTTGTTTGGGAGTTTTGGGTAGTAGTGAAGAAGAAGTTAACAATACCTTTATTTTATTTTTTTTTCATATCGCCACAGTATCTTTGTGGATTGTCAACGCTCACCAAAGAAGCTTCTTTTCTCTCTCTCTCTCTGTCTCCAATGGTTTTATCTCTTTAAAAAAAACCCATTCTTGTCACTTCTCTCTGTGCTTCACACCACTCTCCTCGAGTTCAACAATTTTCTCTTATCTCTTTCTTTCTCAGCTTCTTTTGATTTTTTCCTAAAACTTTTGCTAGAACCCTTCACTGATTCGGTTTTGGACATATCCAAAAAGATGGGATTTTTAGCTGGGAAAAGAAAATCAAGAGAGGAAGAAGATGTTTTGAGCTTAGCTTCTGACTTCACCATGGATGACCTTAATGATGACGTCCTCGAGAGAGTTCTCTCATGGCTACCAACTTCATGTTTTTACCGTATGAGCTCCGTTTGCAAGAGATGGAAATCTACCGAAACTTCCAAAAGCTTCAAGCTTGCTTGCTCTCAAATCCCTTGTCGAGATCCTTGGTTCTTTATGATTGATAACGATTTCGATTCTTCTTTTGCTTTCGATTCCACCGAGAACAATTGGAAAAATCTCAACCACCGCAATCGACTCCTCCACCGTCGCGGTTTCATTCCCGTCGCTTCTTCCGGCGGCTTGCTCTGTTTCCGCTGCTTCACCTCCGGGGATTTCCTCCTCCGTAATCCCCTCACAGGATCTTCTCGGGACCTTCCTTCTCCGATCTCTCAGCATAACAACAAACCTCTCCAAGCCGTAGCCATGACCTCTGTCACTCCCTTCAGCTATAAGCTCGTCACAATCTCCGGCGAAATCCCAAATCTCAGTTTCCGAATCTACGAATCAAATTCTGATTCATGGAGCAAAAACGAAAAACTGGAATTAGTGAAGGACAACGATTCATCACATGATGATGATGATGATGATGATACTGACATTGGCACAGTCTACTTTCTTAGCAAAACAGGAAATGTTGTCGTGGTGAGTAACAATCTCCAGAGAAGTCCATCGAAGCAATACTCATCCGTTATAACCGTTAAAGACAATGCCGAAATCGTCTATTTCCTCAGCTCTTGCGGAACAATTGTAGCTTGTGATATCACAAAACGATGCTTCACCGAGCTGCCAAAGCTTCTTCCTCCATTCCTAGAGTATTCCATCGACTTAGTGGAATGTAATGGAACCATGTTTGTGATTCTTCTTTCTGAGTTTTACGAAAGCGCGAGCTTAAGGATCTGGAAACTAGAGAACCAGAATTGGATTCATGTCGGGATGTTGCCTCCTGCTATGTCTCATGAGTTATTCGGTAAGAAAGGCGACATCAACTGCGTTGGAGGAGTCGGAAACAAGATACTTGTATGCTTCAGTGCGAATTCTCCTGAGGTGTATTATAGATACTTTGTGTATGATTTAGTTGCAGAAGAATGGAGTGAGTTGCCAAGATGCTTCAATGGTGGAGAAGCTGTGGATTTCGTTTCCGCTCTTTCGTTCCAACCTCGGATGGAAGCAACAGTTTGAAACTTTAGCTTTTCTTTTTATGGATTAGGTTCAGTGATTTGTAAGGTTTTTTGTGTATTCTTTTCAGGATAATGCAATGTAACTTTGATTTTTAATCTATTGACAATCATTGGTTAGAACAAGAATGCTCTGTGGTAAAGCAAAAACTGTCCTTTTTTGTCCAAATTCTCAACTACCAAAAATCACCACATGAGCATTTACCATCCTTGAACCGGTGAAACCGGTTTGCATCTCTCAATACAATCTCTCTACCATACACCTTTGCTATATATTTCATCGCATTGTGGCAATCTCCACAGATGCGTAGATTCTTGATCACACGGATCGGTGTGGATGGAGGAGTGCTCATAAGTCCAAAGGCAACAGCCAGTTTTTCGCTGTGGTAGTACAGTGCGCGTTCTTTCTCCTCTTCCTCCACATCTACAAGTGTGAAATCTGTCTCAGGAACATACCCTTCTTGTTTGATATCTCTTATCATATCTTTTACTTTCCTGTATATCAATTCAGTTTGTGGGTTTGACCTATCGTCCACAACAAATAGATGGATCTTGTTTTTCACCTCTATCCAACTGAAACCTGGGTCTTTTTTCACTTTCTGCCCTTTCATCATCGTCCGGGCAAGTTTCATCTCGGTCCATTTGGAAGCAGCAGCATACATGTTGGATAAGAGCACATAAGCTGATGAATCCGATGGCTCTAGCTCCAAAAGCTTAGTTGCCACTCTCTTCCCTGTTTCTGTGTCCCCTTGAACTCTGCAAGCTGCAAGCAGAGCTCTGTACATCGATGCTGAAGCTTCCATAGACATTGACTCGATCAAATTTTCAGCCTCACGAACAAGTCCAGCACGACCAAGCGCATCAGCCAAACAAGAGTAGTGTTCTATTTCAGGTTTAATGCCATAGTCTCGATGCATTGATTGGATATGCTCGTATGCCTCGGATACCAAGCCTGAGTGACTGCAAGCAGAGAGAACACCTATGAATGTGACCTTATCAGGTTTTATACCCAGAGATTTCATCTTTTTGAAAAGCTGGAGCGCTTCTTTCCCTTCCCCGTGTTGAGCTAATCCCACCATCATGGCATTCCATGCAGCAATGTTCCTCATTTCAATCCTTTTAAACAAAGAATACGCATCATCTATGCTTCCGCACTTAGCATACATGTCGACAAGTGAAGTTCCAACGAACGAATCACCCGTGCAATTCAACTTGACGGCATTTGCATGAATTTGGCGCCCCTGTTCTAATGCCGTTAAACAAGAGCTTGCTTTCGCGAGTGTAGCCATTGTGAATTCATCAGGAAACACTCCCATGAGCCTCATCTGGCTATAAACATGAAAAGCTCGCTCTTCTTCTCCATTTTCTATGCATCCTGATATCATAGTCGTCCAAGCAACATCGTCAGGCACAGAAATACTATTGAAAGCAAACTGTGCTGCACCCATATCGCCACATTTTACATACATATCCAAAATTCCACTGCTGACCCATAGATCTAAGTCATATCCAGATTTGATAGCATAAGCATGGGCTTGCTTTCCCTGATTTGTCGCAAACAAGGAACCACATGTCTTAAGCACTGTTGCGAGTGTGAAATCATCGGATTTCTCTCCCTGTTTATGCATCAACCCGAAGAGCTTCAGAGTCTTGTGACCGTCATGACTTTGGGTATAACCAGACATCATTGCATTCCAAGCCACGGGGTCGAAATTGCTCCTCCCAAACAAAACCTCTGCCTCTTGCATACACCTGTTCCGAGAGTAGGCATCTATCAGAGCAGTAGCTACGTAACTGTCAGCAACATTATTGAATTTAATTGCATGAGCATGAACTTGTTTATTCAACGACAAGCTTTCAGGAAGAGAAGAAATTGCCTTTAAAACACTCGTCATAGTATACTCGTCTGGTGTGAGGCCGCAACGTAACAGCTGCATAAACAGAAACACTGCTTCCACTTCTAGGCCACTTTGAGCAAATCCGTCAATAATTGAATTCCACGAAATCAAATCTCGTTCACTCATAGTGTGAAAAACTGTCCTAGCAAAACCTATTTTTCTCAGTTTACAATACATGTTTATTAGACTATTTGCAACAGTGAGCATCAAATCAAATCCTAACTTCAATGCCATACAATGAACCTGCTGCCCTAATGCTAAACTATCTAACCTCACAGATGTAGCCAACACTAAAATAAATGTGACTTCATCACATTTTAAGTTGGACTCAACCATATCCGCAAAAGCTTGGAGAAGAGCTGAATACTGGCTTGCATGGAGATATTTAGTCATGCTTTGATTCTTGGATCTTATCTCTGAAGCATCATTACCAGTTGCAAAGGAATTCGCTTCTCCTCTTTCTGAATCATGACCAGAAATGCTAGCGAGTAAACGCATTGTGATTTCATTGGGATGCAAGCCACTTCTATGAAAAGCGGAAGAGAGGTCGACGGCTTCTTCTTTACAACCCATATCCAGATTAGCCTTCAACATCAAGTTCCATAACACCACATCTCTATAAGGCATTTCATCGAACAAAGCCCTACCTTCCTTAACCTTCCCAAACTTCAAATATATATTAACGAGAGCTCCAGAAACAAACTCGTCGTCATCCAAACCGATCTTGCAAGCATATCCATGAACTGCCTCTGAAGCCCACGCATATCCCGAAAGCAAACACAGTTTTAACAGTGGAGCCAGAGTCATTCTACTGGTAAACACAACGTTCTGGCGTAAACTTCGGAAAAGAAGAAAACCTTGTTCAATGTTCTCGACAACCCCTTCGGAACACTGGGCATAGGCAGCTAGAATAGAGTTCCAGGAAACAAGATCTTTCTCAGGCATTTTATCGAACACTAGGCGGGCATAAGTGAGTGATCCACACTTCGAGTACATGGAAATGAGATTGTTGACAAGGAATCGTTCTGGGCTTTCCTCGAAGGCTAGGATACGTGCGTGCGTACATTTTCCGAGCGTCAAGTCCGACGTGGAGATGGCATCGCGAAGAAAGCCGAACCATTGTGACGAAGAAGAGGAAGATGAAAACAGCAGCGAAGAATTAAGACGCAGAGGAGAAAGAGAAGGAAACGAAAGGAGAGAGTGAAATCTGGAACATCTGTGAGAGGAGAAAGGGATCGCCTTAAGGGGTGTTCGCATGATCGGTTAAAAATCTAACCTTTTAAAGTTGAGGAGTGTACTCTTGCGACTCAAGAAACTTACAAGACCTACCCAATTTGGTTTGCCTACTTGAAAATCATTACCAATTATGGAAATTATTAACCGGTTATGCTTATAAGATTTGACATGAATTCGATTGTCATAGCTGAATAAGCTTGGTTTTCCATGAAATTAGAAACCACTATTGGGCAGAAAAAGGAAAACCATTTTATTGATATATAAGAAACATATAAATTAATTTCATGGATTCCTTTAACTTCTATACACATCGAATAACAATAACTTCTTCGAATGTTTTTTTGGGTTAAAATATTAGAGTGGAGTTGTCAATCCATGATATTTCACATTTTAATAGTCATTTTCGAGATATACATATCATATGCACCAATATTTTGAAAATATCACGACAATATGCACCAATTATAATATGAAAAAACGTTTTAATAAAAAATCATATGTCAAAATAACATTTAGTTCTGATATCATATTAGTAAACATAAACATCCAATTCAAAAGTAATTCCTAATCAGTGAAGTGATACATGTATCATATGTGATACATGTATCATATGTATCATATGTGATACATGTATCATATATACTACTCTAAAAATGTTTCAATTCCAATGTGAGATTGGAATACTTCACAATCTAATATAAAACTTCTTGAATGTGAAAATCAATAACTTCTTCAAACTCTTTGAATCATTTCTCAGGTTTTCCCTCTACATGTCGCTATCGTCGTATCTCAGGCCGATCGTCTCTTAAAGACTAGACAACTAAACCACAAACAGTTTCCGACATGAAACCTTAGTGCCTAAAGTTAAATTGATGAGGCAAATTAATAAGATAACTTTATTACAATTACTTTAAGACACAAACAAGTATTAACTTTGTTACGTACGTTAGTGTCATCACAGACAAAGAAGACCACAGTACTAGCTCCAGATGTCTATATGCAGTACTGGAACTCAAAAGGTTTGGACCCATTCACATCTCAAACACGTATAATCTGCAGCAAAAGTTGTATGTAACAAACCATTTGGCGCAAAACCCTAATCTTGCATAAGATTCGGACTGCTAAAGACGTGCTTCAAGTTAGGGCACACTGTTCGAAACCTCGCCATGCTCACCGAGGATATCTGTTCATCACCAAGACAGAGTTTTAACTAAAAGAAATTTGAACTCTCTTGTGGATCCAATGAATATTTGCTACATTTTGATATCCAAGTAAACACTCTTTATTATTACCTTAGGACAGAAACGCAGATCCAATGTTTCTAGCGAACTGCAACTTGATATAGCCGCTTCAACCCCTGCTTCGTCCATATTACAAGACTACCAAAGATAAAGATTCCAAAGTGTGTTTAATGATAACATCTATACAAGTAACATTGTTCAGCTAAAAGACAAGAACGAAATTGAAAGTGTTGGGTTATGTTTCAAATCTCCTAAGAAATTACAGACTGGTTTAAGTCTAAACCGGAAGTCTCTGAAACAATGAGAGTATCTCATCTTCTCTTTAAAGGAATGTAGTCTGGCTAAACTTCTGGATGCAGTGGAAAGTTCCAAAAGAAAGGAAGACAAAACACAAAAGGAATAAAACTGCAGTCACGTTTACAATCTGTTTCAGGAAAGGAAACAGAGACGACTTTCTTCTATGGTCGACAACAAAAACAGAGTTTCAGGAGAAGAATTCCCAAGGTTTGCAGACAGTACTAAGGACAAAGAACATTAATGCTTTGTTCGTTTTTACTCTCTAAGTTATATATGTATTTGGGAAGTGAGACTTTGTAACAAGTGAGAGCGAGAGATAAAAGGAGTAAGAGAAGAGTGAAAGTCTGTAATTTTCAGAGAGAGTTTGTGTATGTTTGGGGGTGGAGAAACACACGGGAAAATCTTTGTAAAGCAACTTGAGTATAGTGGATTAACGGAGACAAAGCTCCGGCAAGACGTAGGGTTAACCATTTTTGGTTAAGTTGAACTCGTAAATCGTGTGTGCATTTTACTCTTCTGCTCTTAAATCAATCTAAAGCAGTCTGAAGAAACAACTTAAAAACAACAGAAAGAGTGGAGGCGTATTCTGTGGTTTCTTTGTGAGGCTCTGAAGAGTGTTTGGAGCATACTTCGACGATTCGGAAGACAAAAAAATCGGACATTTGAAGTAAGAATACACTTAAAGTAATACGTTAGTTTATTTTGAATTTAAATAGGATGATCGTGTTACCGATTACTAAAACAATTTTTAGTAGGAAATGAGTTGAAACAAGGATAATCATCTCTTTATTTACTTGCTCGTAATCATCAATCAAAAATTTAATTTTCAGAATTGTGTGAAGTCATGTGCTTTTTCATGTTGATTTACAAGTTTTAAAACTTTGTTACCAAGTTAGTTTTAAATTTTATGTGATGTAATCGGATCAAAGCAAGAAATAAAAATGAATCATCTTCCATTGCTCTTCAAACGATTTTTATTCAAGGTTTTCGTTAAGCTTTCACTCATCACATCAATACAAGTTAATTAATATGTTAATATTTTCATTCATTGCCTTAAAAATATGTTTCCTTTCAAAATAAATCTTTGGAACAAAACTTTCAGTTGGGTAATATTGGTATATAATCTTGTCGTCCAAGATGCAGTTTTGGTCTCTATAGGCACATCAATTAATTAAAAGGATAAAAACAAGGCTCCAGCTTACGTGTTTAGCAAGCATCAAGGCTCAAATAGACCAAACTTAACCGGAGACCCAATCTCCTGTATCCATTCTCCTTGTAAGAATGGCTCCACCGTATATTTCAAGGCCTCTTCTTTGTTTAGAACTCTAAATCCAGGCCATTTAACCCTAGAAGCGGTTGCTCCACTTGGCCCGTCATTCTTGTATTCTCCGTAAAACAACGTATCGATGGCGAAATCAGTCTCTTGCCATCTTAACCAACCAACAGGATCAATCACATCCTCGATCGTTGATTCCATCACAACGGTACGAGAGTGGTTTTTCCACGGCCGACCAAGGTAACTCTTGAACTGGGCCTTTACGGGTTTGAGATCATCGTTTGGAGCAATTGTACAATTGTGAATCACAAAGCCTGTTGTCTGAAACTTGTCCACTCGTCCTTGAGCCGTCACAGTATTCTTCTGCCCAGGTAAACCTTTTCTCATAAAGATGTCACAGTTCTGGAATATGGCCGCCGCATCACCGAATATGACATCGATTGTTCCGACAATGACACAACTTCTGTAGTATTGACGGTGTGTGTATGCATGTAACGTGTCTTGGTAGCCTTCAAATCGACAGTTTAGGAAAACAGAACGGTCGGATTGGACACGTATGGCGACCCCTTGACGTCCCTCTGGACCAGCCGTGTTCCTGAACCCCATTGATTGTGCCATGAATCCTTCTCCTTTGGCCACTATAATAAGTCAATCAAGCCACATATCCATTACTTATAAGAAATTTGGTTAAAAGAAAAAATTGTTTTTCTTTGTAAACGTAAAATCATTCTGGAGTGTACCAAATGTTGCTGTGAGGAACGTGCGAATTTTCTTTGCCTGGCTTTTGTTACCCGTCACGATAGTTTTTTGCGATCCATCACCAACCATTGTAACATTAGCCTTCTTGTTGTCAACAACCACAGATTCATCATAAACTCCCTGTTTGATATAAATGACGTACCTACAAAAAATAAATGTTACTACGCAAATACTCCTTTGGTAATAGTAATAGTCTAACGGTTTTTGATCAAGAGATAAATCTTTCACTCTGTTTGATTTCTATGGATTTCAAATGGTGATTTCTAGGCCGAATATTGAAATGGATCTTGGGGGCTGAGAGGTCCCTCGTTTTCTAAAAGAATGAAGATGGGTTAGTACCTTCCTTGGTATTTAGCAGGCATTGCTTTAAGTGCATCGTTAATGGTTGTGAATTTTCCACTGCCATCTTTAGCCACTGTAGCATTAGGTTTCAAAGCATTCACATCAACAGGTTTTAACATTCTTCTTTCCTTTTTGCTGAACCAAGACATAATGTGATCTTTGTCTATAACAGAAGATCTTGATTCAAGAAGATGTCGGGATTTAACCTTTGGAACCGAGGAAATGTATCCATCTAAAGAATTTATCATCGCGAGGGAATTGCTTGTCAAAACTTGAGAAGAATTGAAATTGTTACGTATCTCTGTTTTGAGTTTCCCTTCTTCAAATCCATCGAGACATGACTCTTGATAAGACATGGCTGCGCTTAGCCAACTGTGCAAATCGGGAGCTACTTTTGCAAAGTTGTTAACCTCTTTTTCGTCGATTCTTTTCGCAGAGTTACCAAGTTCCACCTTAGCTTCATCTACAAGTAACCTGCACTGTGCTATAGCATCTTTATCGTCCTTGTTCTCTGTTTTTAGTTTCAAGACCTTTTCGAAAACTTTCTCTAAATCTTCATTGACTGCTTCTATGGAAGACTTTAAAAGAATCCTAGGATCAGACAGAGGAGTATCTGTCTTTGTCCTGTTTTTAAGAGTTTTCTCGCAACTTGGTTTGTAAAGAGTGGAATTGCAAAGTGTTTGGATAATGTTGTCGACATGGCCAGGTTTCACAGTATGTGCTGCAGAAGATGGCGGTTTCTGAATTGGACTCTCCTGTTTATCGGAGCTTTTATCTGAGCTTTTATCGGAGCTTTTATCTTTAGTGTTGCTGTTGTTGTTGTTGTTGTTTGTGGTTTTCGATTGTTCTTGTGTTTTGTTTTCATATGTAGCATAAGCAAAAGCACCTCCAAAAAGGGCAGCAACAATAACTACCACAGCGACGATTCCAAGGAGGATTCTCTTTCTGAATTTACGTTTTCTCTCTGCGTTTACACGTTCTTGAATCTTGTCGAAGTCTTGAAAAGCCATTTTTGTTACTTTTGTTTTTGTTTTTTTTTTCTCTTTCTCTTTTTACTTTGGGGGGAAAAGAAAGAATTGAATTTCCTCTGCCTTAGAAGCAACCTAAGGCAGGGAGGTTAAAATGGAAGATCAATCTTTCTATTTTTTCTGTGTTTCATGTGTTTTTGATTCCTTGGTTTCATTTTTTATTTTTTGCTTTCTTTGATATTTGCTTCTTCAAATCAGTAAAACTGGTCTGGACAGGAGAGTTTTGTGGATTTGCCTATTTCTTACTTTGTCTCATGAGCCGATTTCACGCATTCTAATTTTAGCTTACCATATGAAACTTTATAATTTATGTGTTCTAAGGATTTATAAGTTATAAGTCATAAGAAGTCCACGAAATTAATTATCTACTTTGAGCTATTACTGTGTGTTTAAGTGCAATTCAGAGAAAAACTCTACAAGACAGAATCTAATATTTATATTATTTTACGTCTAATAACTTTGAAAGCACTATTTTTGGAGATTGGCTGATGAAAGAGCTATTTAGCAGTTTGTGAAGCGATTGTATTTTGTAGTTTAGACAAAACAGCAGGCATTTGATGATCTGTGCAAAATGTTGATAAACAAAAGTGACGAATAACTAAAAGATAGTAAGCATTTTGTATGTACAATTGCATCTTGCTTTTATTACTTGTGATGCAAAGGCGATGGAAGAGCTTAAGGCTAAGTGTAAAACATAAACAGGTATTTTTTCAAAGACGATTCAAAGAAAAAAACTAGACCCTAGAAGAAGACATAGCTATATATTTTGCTAATTGAATATTGAGTATGTCTTGCAGAGAATGCTTCAGGAGTTGTTACTAACACCTTGAAGATTGTCTCTCTCTTCTTCATCTTTCACATCTGCTGAAGAGCTGTTGCTTGGCACAACTGTGACAGGCGACCATTGGTCAGGAACCATCAGGAAATAAGCCGTCATCGCCTTCCTGAATCGTTTCTTGTATTGCTGCGGCGATATTACTGTGGGAGATGAGTTCTTGGGTCCTCCAAGTAGTCCTGAAGTCTTGACCCAAGTCTCAAGATGTTTGTCCCAAGTGTATTGCCTCATGAAGTCGATAATTCCTAAAACCAGTTCGTTTCGCTCCTCATCTACCCCGACAAGTAAGGAGTAATCCATTACGTGAATCGACTTCAGCCAAAGAAACAAACCAAGAAGTGTCATAAATCAGTAATATGCGGACCCCAAAAGCAGATTCGGTATTTCAAAACTGTTCAAAGAAGATAACTTACAGCAAGAAAGGATGTATCATTCCATACGGCTCTTTCAAGAAGCCTTTTAGCTTTGCTCCCAACAAATATTGGAGATGTTGGCATTGCCTCCACCAGGTTCTGGTCCAGCAAAACTGTATTGCTACCACTTGTATCAGGATTGTAACGGGCACGAGTGGAGCCTTTCAGGTCATAAAGTCTAGTGAAGTTACGCTTGAACAGAAGATTCTCCATCACCAAGACATCCATTTTGAACTCTTTACCTCCTTTAAGGTGCTTAGATGAGACCTTAAAGATTTTAGCAAAGAATCATGGGTTTAAGGGTATATGTCACCAAACAGCTAAAGAGATAAATCTCGGTATATGCCGTACAAGAGCATTCTCAATTATCATGTATTTCAGAGAGATTGTTAATTAACTAAGATAGATGCAGAAGAAATTTAACTATTTTGTTACCTGATAGATTCCCAAGATCTTTGCAAGGCATGTCGGGCTTTTACTACTGATGGAATCAGTCAGGTATTTGAAGTAAGCTGGCCCAAATTTGATGAAGGACTCAAGCTCTGTCTTAGTAACTTGCTTGATGATAAAACGGTCATCCAAGGTCTTTGCAAAGAAGACGTTGCTCTTTCCACCCTGGGCTCCCCATTTCCTACAACGACCAAGAGATCTAATAAAATCTGTTTCTGAAGGACAGCAAATCTTCCTCAGGGCATCAAACTCCTTCGCATAATAACATGTCACAGAGTACTTCACTTTCCCTGGAGGACCTTCATCTGTAAACGAAACTCTAGCATGCAGATCTTTCAAATACAATGATGAGTGTAGCAGCTGTGAGATTTGTTCATCAGCAGAGCTAAGACTTCTACTCATATCAACTGACAAATCGCTCAAAGAGTTCAATGATAGGAGATTAACAGAATCAAAAAGTGAAAAGGAACCTCCACTATCCAAGCGATCTCTTGACTTATCTGAACCAGACATCTGGGCGTTATATTCTGGTGATGTAAGGGCATACGCTATAATACTAGTAGGTTCGTCATCAAATACTGGCAGTACTAATTCATTAATTCCCAGAGGAAGCAGCAGCCTAGCACCACTTTTCCATTCAAGCTCCCTATATTGATAAAGATATACAGGCCTGTCTTCAGCCATAATATGCTTGCGAGCAGTAAGCGAATAATTCTTATTGAGTGAATAGTAAAAACTAGTAGAAGGCATCTGAACTTGTGTTGTATGTTCCTCACTGGTAGGGCCCTCCCTAAAGTTCAGCCCACATTCTGAACCCGACAGCCTCAAATCAGAAGTCTGAGTTCCATTTGCTGAAGCAGATCTGCTAGGCGGACGGGAACTACCATTCTCTGAAGCAGTTTGTTCACCTATCCATGCTGCATCAAGAGTATCAGACAAGTCTGTTGCTTGAGACCGACTCTGAGAGAGCATTGTTTTAACCACCTGCGAAGGCTCCACAAAATTGTCTAAAACAGCTCCACTAGTGTCAATCTCCATCCTACAATCCGTAGGTATTTCTGAGCATACATTTTCAGGAATAGCACTTTTACCGCTGATATGAGCAAATGAATTGCCTTGGTTATGACACTTATCATACTCTGCATCCTGGAGAATAGAGTCATTACTACTTGCAACATGGGTTGATATCCGGCTTACTTTTTCATCACCCAGCTTCTCTAAGGAGACGTCACCACCCATAACTTTTGGGGCAGAATTCCTTAGAACTTCAGTAGCAGCTACTGCTAGGCATTCATCCCAAGAATATGAATCAAAAAGTATCAGTCTTCGAAGTTTATTTATCAGAAGGATATCAATAGTAGGCTCTCCATCTTTAACCAAACTTAACATTTGCTGAAATGAATCCTGAAAACCAGCAATAGCCTTAATCAATATTGCATATAGAGGCAATAGAAAAATCATCCTCCACTATAGAAAAGTATCCCAAATTTTTAATGCAAAGGTTAAGTAAAAGACTCAAGACCCTATAAAAGCTAGAGGATCAGATGAGAAACTTCTACAGTTGTTCAGAAAATAAGTTTCAGATCCCGTTTTAGCACACCAAGCACTGTACTACGAGTGCATTGAAGAAACGGGACAGTCCATCCACAGTAGCTGACACATCAAAAGTGTACATAAACAGGTGAAGAATATTATGCTTTCCCTCAAAAACTGCATATCTTTTTGTTTATTTGCGTGTTGATAATTTACCAACAATATGCATAAAACACAAACGCCCACATTTAATCATGTATGTATATATATCGTGAGTATGAACATGTGTGTGCTGGTGTGTCTGACTGTGTGTGCGTGTGGGTGGTTGTCTGTGCGAGTGACATGAAATGGAGTGTAGGTTGCATGACAGGCTACCTTATATTCTTTTTTGCGTTGCTCAAGAAGTCCTCTAAGCTCCTCAAGAGAAAGCTTTATCTTGGAACCTGCGCCCATTGTTTTCGCTGAAATCAGATTAAGTGTCTTCTGAACCTCACTAAAAAGGACTTCCGCTTTTTTAATCACCTATAGTATAAAAACCATGACAAATAGTAAAATAAGACTCCTGACTTTTTTGAATATATACAAATATCCGATTAAAGATAAAGAAACTTGTAACCTCTTTTGACTCCTTTTGGAGCCATTCCTGGTTTTCATAGTTAAACTCAAGTTTTGCTGGTGGCAGAAAAACTGCATATATATTGATTGAAGCATAGCGGAAGCAAGCCACCATTCTCCCAAAACTACAGTAAAAAATATGAGACAATCGGTCGTCGTTTCGTGTTCATGCTCGTTTGTTAAACATGCTACTTGAATGACCAACATTAACCAATTTGCAGAGCTTACAGATTATATCTGATGTAATATATGAAAGTGTTAAGTACTACTCTATTAGCCAAAAGCAAATGAAACATGCTACTTGAGAATCAGACATGGAAAAACGGAAATCAGTAACATGTAATAAAATCAAGCGAAACAGCACAATGGTTTAAACATTCCACAGCAAAAGTGTAAATAAACAGCAGATCTGATCATACCCATAGAACCGGAGACAGTCTCTGTGAAGGGAATGACCACAGTTGGCCACACGACTAGCCGCTGCATGGTTAGAGAAACTCAGCTCCAAAAATTTCCCAAAAGATAGGCCCCATGCAGCATCTGACATCACGATTCTGCGTGTGGCTGGAGGGAAGCCATTGATCCGAGGACATTTCAGGCACCGATGCCACATCCAAATTTTTCCTTCGCGTTGCCCAGGTAGCAATTCAGGCAGTTTCTTAACAGATATTGTTAGACTACCTTGCCTATGAGTATAACTATGAATGTGTGCTTCTGCTGGCATCGCACATGACGGGCAGCAACGATCCTAAACAAGAGAATAATGCAAGCCTCAGCTATTTCTAACCAGAAGTGTATGCCAACATGATAGGCTTCATAACTTTGATAGACACCACTCATTTGGAGGTTTCAATTATAATTAGGGAAATTTCTATAGTATTTACTACTGTTTAGAATAGATGTTTATATATTTTATTTAGAATAGATGTTTCTATATTTTATCTAAGGTTTTCCCGATGGTTGTACCCTATATATATAGGGAACCTTAATGTTTAATAAGATAACCAAGTATTGATCAAAAAGGAGATTTCTATTCTCTCGAACAAAAAGGAACGGGTATTCAGGGTTCTATTTAAATGTCATTTTCCGTTTCTCCCTCCAGTCCTTATCACTCCTGAACTTACCTTCCTACTATTTCATGGATTTCTTTTATGATTCTGTGAACCTGGAACCTATTTAAATTAATACCACAATTATCCATGTGAACATAATAGGGTAACAAGTACGTAGCCAAAGGATTTTTAACCAGATTAGCTGGCCCATTTCATTTCATCAGAAATTCAATTTCCTCCCCTTTGGCCATTTCATCGGAAATTAAATTTCCTCACCATTGGCTAAAAGAACACTGGTGTGACAAGAAATAAGAGAGAAAAACACTAACAATGAAAGATACCTGATCAAAGAGATTATCCCTTAAGAATCGCCCTAAAGGCTTGTCGAAGCTCCCATAGTATTTGATACGGAGTAGATGAGCCGGCTCACAAACAGACCCCTTCCACACACATCTTGTTGATAACGATACCAATATGCTTTGATGGTCAGAAGCTGACGGAAGAAAGTCTCCTTTTGAAGAGTCAATATGTTCATGACTACTACATTTTTGATCTCCTATTACTGTGGATTCATTAGTGTAAGGACCATAAGTTACTTGTTCTGTGGCACAGGGTAAAACAGACCACTGATCTTTTTGAACAGAAGCTTCTTCCATGTGAAATGATAGCTGCCTAGGTTCTAGAGTAGGAACTAACCCATCGACCTTAGAGGTAATAATTTCTCGAGGCTTACAGTAAGCAGTGTCCAAATTGTGAAGCAGTCTTCCAGAAGGGCCAGTCCTATTGGTTCCATCCAACTCTCCTTGCAAATCAGTCTTACTAGAAGCGGAATTGCCAGTAAGGTCCCCATTGTTTTTATGCAGCTCACCTATTAAATCAGTAGTTGGAGACTTTTCGGCACTTGAAACAGCAAAACCAGGTATTGTGGATATTGATCTGTTAATCATTGATGGTTTATCTGGTAAAGCCACTGTAATTGGGGTCCGTAGAGGAAGTTCTGGAAGGGAAGCACCTTCATCTGCGAGGAAAGATGTCTCAAGAGCCAAGTGATATGCTGCAAAAACTCCATACTGAATCACATGTTTCACCCTCTTTAGCTCATCTTCATCTGCCCCCTTGAGCAGTATCTGAATAAACAAGAGATCAATCAAGTCATATTTAAAATTCTTTTGATCAAATCTATCATATGCATAGTCATTGATAATAGGTCACGGTTCTCATGTCTGTAACACCTAAAAATATTGTGGAACTTACTGTACAGCCCAAAGGCTTCGGGCAACCATCAAAAAACATTAAAGTCTTTGCCAGTTTCTTCACACGTTGACAAGGATTAACATGTTTCTCGACAAACTTTTCCACATGGAACATGTCACAATAACCCAACTTTGGTGATGTGAGCTGATCGACCGAAGGGACAATCTGCGCACCAGTGCAGCGGGATATGCGCTCTAGAAGAGGCCTCTTAATATTTAAAACAAGAGATATGTCCTTTGCAAGAAGATACTCTTGCGCAAACCGCGAGACAGACTTCTCCACCAAGAGAATGTCGGGATTGTGAGAGTCAATTTTGGCAACAGCCATCTTCAAATGGTCCATTTCCTATAACAGTTAGATATATTTTTAATAATGCAGTCTAACGGCCTACTCCTCTGAAGCGAGAGAATTACGATTTTCTTTTTCTTCGAGAAAAGGATTCATGTCAATGGTCATACGGCAAAATAAAAGAAGAAAAACGATTCCGACCTGTTGCAATAAAGTATCAAAGCTTGACAACTGGTTAGAGATGCGCTGATACTCCAGAGCTCCTCCAAGGATTAGCAGGCGTGGCTTCTCGATCTTTGAAGTCATTCGCCTATGAGCCACATTTTTCTTACAAACAACTCCTCGTACGACCATACTAAGAAAATAACATTCCAGTCAATCGACAAGATGAGAATCTCCAAGAAACATTCACGACAGCAATTTAAAGCTAACAAAAAAAGTAGATCATCACATTTTCAAAGGGATTGGCCTTAATCAGTAATCATAAATCAGATGAGAATCTAAATAATGATTACTGATGAAGGCCAATCCTAAATATTTTTCCTGCTCTCATAACTCCATTCTAGTTAAGCAAAAAGGAGAATGGATATTCAACTATGTTCTAATTGCACAGACTATCAAACATTGTAGTTCAGAAGTATGAGTCGTATTTAAAAACTCACAAATGTCCCATTGTATCTAGAACGGATATTATGCACAGTAAATTCCAAATAAGAGTCCCAAAAAGTCACCTCTCACTGCGACGCCCACATGGGATGCATTTCACCTTCACGTATCCTCCTGGATCCATTCCTCCACCTTTACTCATATCTGGCTTGAGAAGTGTTGCAGCCTCCCAGGACAATGATGTAATTATATCAAGCCAACCCTCTTCATCGCCTTCGTTGGCCATAGGTAGATTATCAACCTCCAAAAGTTGTGCTACCAAAGCCCTAAAGTGCCCTTCAACAACATTTTTCATAGCACCACTAGACTTGTCCCTAGAGTGGAACTCCTTATCTCCAAAGCTATTTAATGGACGAAGATACCCCCAATCACCTCTATTACCTTCATCACTGTCATCATCAGATAACACTGCTTCTCTTTCATCTTCTTCGTTTTCTGGCTCTGGCGGTAGCCATAAGAGCCCATCGCTCTCAAAATCCTCTATTTCGGGCTCAAAGGATTCTTCACAAGGAGGGCTTCCTCCCTTCACATCATTCCATCCATTTTCTTGCTGCCTGGTTTTATCTATTGTCTCTGTGTTCAGTGCATCAAGATCTTGATCAGGGGGAAAACAACTTGGGATGTTTGGTTCTATTTGTACACCAACTTCACGACCTTCATGTGACCCATACACATGATCAGCTTCATCGAGGCTGATGGAACCATAATAGTCATTTCCTTGAGAGTAAGATTGTGCGTAATCAGAGTGGTAATCGTCATCATCATCAGCTTCACCATCACTCCTGCCACTACCACTACCGAATACGAGTAACTCAACAGATAAGTACAAAATTGAGTCAATAGTGAATCAATTTTAATCAATTTTAAAGATCACGTACAACATAGTAAAGATATACGCACGCCAAAAACACTTACCTGCTGACAAAGAATTCGACTTGATCCTGAGAAGAATCTAACACGCACCCATAAGGATCTGACCTCCTATGCGATGATGTGTTCTGTTCAGACTTCTCAAAATCCATGCTTGAAGAGGCATGATGGCTAGCTTGGGGATTCATTTTCGGTGTAGGGGAAGGCCCAGCAGTTGGATCAACAGTGCTATTGCTACAGTTGGAGGTGCAATTGGAGGTAGTACTTGCCCCGCTTCTAGCAGAAGGCGACGAGCTAAAATGAAGGCTAATAACAGAGGCCCCGTTATCAGGCGGAACTATGCCCTGTTCCCACTGTTTGTAGCAATAATTACAAACCCTAATCCTGTCTGGTTCCCCATGACTATCCTTTGTTTCATCTGATGGAGATGGAATAGAATTTGCAGCGCATTTGGCACAAAAAACTCGACCACAAAGCCGGCAATGATGTCTTCGATTAAAAACAGTGAAGTGAGCATCACATTCGTAGCATACAGGACAGCTCTGGTCAGGCATCCAAAAATCCCTTGACATATTTGAAGACTCGGTCTTTCTAGGGATCCATGATTTGACTATATCAACGAATCCAGGCACTTTGTCATCTGATGTGCCCATTTATCAAATCTCCAACAAGGAGAGTCATCGTGAAACTGCCATTTGGTTAATCGCATTAAGTCTAACCCTCAAGCCCTAAAGAGAATTTTACCCAAGAAAATCAGCAAAAATTTCTCTTAAAGGACTAAGGAACAAATGAGAGAGCGAGAGAGCGTGAAAAATTACCTGGAATTAGATGCCTCCGAGATTCACACCAAGTCACTGAGTCACTCCAACTTAGAAATCCAGAAAGATCATAAGAGCCCTAAGATCAAGTGGTTTCGAATTCAATATCTGAAACTCAGATTCTTCTCTCTGATTCCGGAATAAACGAATGCGAATCGTTAAACCCCCGGAAACGAGCAAATCTCGCTGTCACGAAACTCCAAGAAATGCCAAAACTATACGAGCAAGAAACGAATTTTAGTAGATGAGGAAACAAACATAGAAATTCCAGAAAACGGTTGACAAAAATATGAAATACAGAAGGCGCAAAATTTCTTATAATCAATTTGAGGAACAATAACAATAATTTCAGAGAAAAGAATCAAAAGCTGAAAACAAAAATGGAAAGAGATTCGAAGAAAGAAGAACCAGAAAAAAAACAAAATTTGAAATTGATTGATGAATCAGAGGATTAGAAGAATAAGAAAGATCTAATGGTTGAATAAAACGAAGATTTGCAGTTTCTTACGTTCCTTGGCTTTGTTTCCCCTGCCCTATTTGGGTTTCTCTGTTCACGACTTGTCTGATCTTTCTTGTTGCCTTGTCCATTTCACTTTTTATTCACGTATGTATCATAATATCCTCCACGTGTCTCAAAATTTACAACAAATGATAATTTTGACTTCAATTACTACGTATATATCACAAATGTTAAGTTCATTATTTCAAGGCTAATACTACATAAAGTAGAAAGTTATGGTCATCGAAAATTTTGTTGTTTGTAAAAAATATTTAGATTCATTAATATATTAAGTGAAATGCATGGCAAAGGAGAAAAAGGAGCACGTGACGTGATTTAGTGGCAAACACGCGAGCTTCCAAATGGATGGCTGTCAATCTTCGGATGTGATCTGTGTAGATACAACTAATGTTGCTGTGGTCTATGCACAGTTGATAAGTAAAATTATGTAGCACATAAAACTTCTGTTGATAACAAATATATATAACATCACCATCAACGTCTATCTAGAAAAGAAAGTAAGAAACAATCTTACGACCTTAGACTAGTCATAAGATATAACAAAGATCTAGCTACTTATGGGACAAAGTCTTAGTCTAGTTGATTTTGAAGAAAAAATCTTCCTATATTGCGAAGAGTAAAGGCTAATATTACTGTGTCTTTGAAGTGTACATCAAATGAAATACCAAAGACAAAAAGGAAACTTCGAAGTGTCTTCATAAATTAAGTTCAACTAAGGATTGGGAAGATGCGGGCGATGTGTTCCAAGGGAACATTCTCAACTGTATTTTTCTTTAGCTCCGGATGGTTAAATTCATTTTGCGGTAAGATCATACTTCCATCTTCTTTTTCAACAATCCATCCACTGTTGTTCACTTGTTGCTCAATGAACTTGTCTAGGGATGCACCATTCATGTTAACAGCCTGTGGTAAATGTTCATGAATAATATAAGCAAGGGCATTTTTCGACACGAAAAGGTCAACAGAATAGATTACCAGAACTATGATGTGGAAAATTCATAACAAAAGTGAGATATTTCACATCCAAAGTTCAATCATTTGATAAATTAAGCTCTATTCTATAGCGAAAATCATGCCATGTGTCAAGAATCATAAAACCAAACATCATACCTCAGCAAGCACAGATTTTGGAACCTTTTGGTAGCTTAAGCTAAGAAGGTGGCTTGCATATGCTTGGATAGCTTGCTCAAAACCTGCAGTTATTCTCTCGCATATAAGACCATAGAGCACTACTCAAGACTTTATGTGGGCTGACATCACTAGACGATAATCAACTATTCTAGATCCAGCACTTTGATATTACTAAGCGATTTGTTATGATTCAGAACTTTGTTACCTGGAACAGCCTCAAGAATATGAGGGTTCTTGGCAGCTTCATCCCAGAACTGTTGGAATCTACCAGTCTGCAAAAGTAAACCAAATGATTAAAATGCTCAATGTAAATCTTTTCGCTCTCAACTACCACTGATGTTTGCATACCTCAAGGTAGTGTGAGAGAACAATAAGTGCCTTGAACTGCTCCTCCATTTGCTGACAGGACAAGTCAAACAAATGCCTTATAAATTCTTATGAATCCAAAACGCTGACACTCAAACTTCACCTCAAGTATAAAGACTGAGCTGACTGAAGTATTTTAGAGTAACACAGTAATGTGAATACGAATGATTAAAATACTAAATCCTCTGAATTGTCAATGAGTCAGGTAATGAACGTAAGAAAGTAAACCATTATGAAGTAAAAGCGAAAGAACAGTACCACTCTCTCAGGAATCAAGAAAAGGCAAAGGCTGAAGTCTGGAGATGGCATAGCCATAAGAGCCTTCACAAAAGACAACAAAATTAGATAGAGTGATTCATAAGCCAAAAAGTGGTCAGCCATACCTTGACCAAGATTTGAGCCACGATATGAGTATTCACGCGCTCAGGCTCAAACTGCATAAAAAAAGCAACAATACTAGTAAGCGATAGGAGATACTAAAATATTTGGACATGTATGATTATCAATGATCGGTCATATGAACAACTAGATCACCTGATAGAGCCGAAGCAAGCATAGATTTGCATCCAGACTATAAGTTTGCGATGTAACCTGAAACCATTAACGAAATCAAGTAACAAGACAACAACAATCAACTTCGCATGGAAAAAGAATTCTTCATTTCAATTAATTTCCAGGCTCCCCAAAATAAAAATCAGACCTTGCATCTTGGTAATTAATTTCCTTTACAATACAAAACCTTCAAGCATTTGACAAATTAATAAAACTACTTCGAAATCAGAATCAGGCTAGATGTATATATAAATTAATAAGCGAACATCAAACTTTCGGGGAAATGGAAAAAACCTGCTCGTTAACGTAGTTTTCGAGATCAGGTAAGATTTCAGGGTTGAAGGGATTGACGGCGACGAGCTGCTCAACCGTATAAGAACTCTGTTCCTGTGGAGACTGAATCTCTCTTCCCATCTTTCACTCTTCCTCTTTCTCCGTTTCTGTCTCTTCGCGTCAGTCTTTTCGAACTCGATAGATTACTGAGGATGTGTGCAGAGGAGATTCGAGGCTCTGTCTATCTATCTAGGGTTTAAGGCCAAACCGACGAAGCTTCATCGTCTGGACTCTGGGCTAACCGGGAAATTGACAAATGTTTCGGGTTAAATCAGAAATATCGAAATGCCTAGCGAAACGTATAGTTTTTTTGGGTCAGGAAAACGTCAAAAAAAATTTCATTGGTGAATGAAAAAACCAAGCCGGAGAGATTCAAAAACGAGATTGAAAAACGTTGTCGTTTTCATTCTATTTTTTTCTTTTTCATTTATATGAAACGACGTCGTTTTCATTAAACGATATTCAAAATCGATTAATATTAAATGACATCGTTTTCATTAAATGCAAAACGACATCGTTTTCATTTAAATTGAAAAAAAAGATTCAAACCGATATCGTTTTCATTTAACTTAAAAAAACAGATTCAAAACGACGTCGTTTTCATTAAATAAAAAACGACGCCATTTCAATAAAAAAAATTACGAAACGACGTCATTTTTCACGTTTTCAGACGCAGTTAAACACAGCTCAAACGACGTCGTTTCTTTTTATTGTCACCTCAGCCGACATACGTATGTCACATCAGCCCCATTAACAGAATACAATGTACGAAATTGTTGGTTTTATCCTTTATATGTATAGTACAAATTGTAATTTCAAATATTTCTATATTTAGCACACTATAAAAATACATGTTACTATTATAACACATATTGTGCGTACATGTATAAATAAGCCGTTTTCCGTAATTTGTGTTTTGTACATGTATGAATAAGCCGTTTTTCCTAATTTGTGTTTTGTCCCTTTTTATTTGTTCAACAATTTTGTGTTATGTCTATGAACAAAAAAGAATAAATGCAAACGCTGGTTTCCACAATTACCAGAAATTTTTTTCAAATTAATAAATATATATTTAACTATGTTTGACGAATTTGAACAACATTTTAACATACATATATGCCCAATTGAAAGTTGTATTATTTATGTCAAAAAGTTGTATCAACTATTTGTCAGAAGTTTTAGATTGTTTGAACAATGAAATACATACAAAGACTGTTATTACAAACTGTTACAAACTGTCTTTTATTACAAACTGTTACAAACTGTCTTTTATTACAAACTGTTACAAAAAGATACAAAATCATGTATCATCATCATTTAACTTCTTCGGAGACCATGTTTCTTGCTAAAGCAAGTAACCAAATTTCAAATCCAAGTCTTATCAGAAAGCAAAACTCACACCAAATCAAAATCTGGCCAAATGCTCACATGGACTAATAAAAGTGGATTCCTCAAGGAGTGTAAAATCAAAATCTTTCCATATAAAAAATTTAAGATATACAAGCAATAAAGTTTGACTCGACAACTTTCATGACAAACCTGTACAATATGCACTTCTCAATACAGTTCATGAAGAATGAATCCCAAACATATATATAAAAAGTAAAAATAGTTTCCTTTTGTTTTTTTTAAAGTTTCCTTCTGTTGTGTATATTTTTTAAGCTTTAACGAATCCGATTCACATGAGAGAATGGCTCAGAAACTGCTTTTGGAGTAGGTTTTTTGGCGGTCTCTGGTACTCCGAAAACATTCCAGAACCTAAGGGTCTCGTCTCCAGCTGCTGAAGCCACGGTACATCCATCTGGACTCTGTAGAAACACACAATAAACAACATAGGTTTTAGAACTAAACACCTCAGAAACTCAAACTACTCTAAGCAGCTAAACAAAATGATCAAGTTACCTGGGCCATATATAGAACTCTTGATGTATGACCAGTGAGCTCAGCCATTTTCACCATGGATGGGTACTTCCACAATGTAAGCTGATTCTGTGTAAACCCATGAGAGCTAAGGAGCTCTCTTTCATTCTTGTTCCATAACAAAGAACAAACTTGGGAGCCGGTGTCTACTGAATTCAAGCAAGCTCCTGTGTGCGTATTCCAGAACTTTATCGTCCTATCTCCTCCACCACCACCAGTTGCAAGTAAATTCGCTTGGAACGGGCACCACGCAAGAGCTTTCACAGCAGATGTATGTTCATCAAGCCTGTGCAGCCATTGTGTGGTCGAGTTTGAGGAGGCGACAGAACGATCCCATATGTGTACCACATTGTCGTTGCCACCACTTGCTAGTTGCTGTCCAGATCCTGACCACTTCAGCCCACAAACCTCTTGAGTGTGACCCCTGTAAGTTTCCACAACGTGAGATCTGATCCGTACATCATTGTTGATAATCTGTCCGTCCATTCCTCCCGTTGTCAGGATGTGATTGTTCCATGCCAATGATCCTACTCTTGACTGGTGGCCCCCCTTCAATGTTCTCAGCTGCAGAAAAAGTCCAGCACATCAGGTTAAGAGATGAACACACACAGATAGTACATCTGAACAGAAAAGAGGGACTTTAGCCATTACTTGACGGTTGGAAGCAGAATCCCACAGCTGCACTTCAGAGTTGTTGAGACCAACTGCAACATGACGACCATCAGGTGCCCAGTTGACACTTGTGACAGGTCCCTTCTCTTCATCAATGGTCACAAGCTCAGATGTTGAACCACTGGAAGCATCCCAGAGATAGACAGTGTGGCCCAAAGCTATGGCCAAGACATTAGCACTGCCCCAGTCCAGTAAGTTGAGGTAGAAGTCATCCACAATGTCAGGAGCGTCCAACGTTCTCTCAGAAGTCTTTAAGTATAAGACAAAGTTTAAACAAAAGATCAATATAACTCCAAAGCAACAAATAGATGGGGTTCTTATTAATCGCAGTAATTAAATACAGTACATACCTGAGGAATGTAGCGACGAGGCTTTACAGATTTAGGTTGTTGGTGAAGAGAAGCAGAGTGGTCACTGGGAAGCAGCTCGACTGGCGCTTGAGGTTTGTTCCTGAAGGCGAGAATCCGAGTGTGATTCATATTCATCGTCTCAGCCAACTGCTTCCTGTAGGCCTCTCTGGATGGTGAACTTACCGCTGCAGTTTGATCTTTACCTTTTCTTCCTTCAGTAAGGGCGAAGTGAGCATAGTCGAAATCCATGGCTGATCTGTTGGGTATGAATCTGTCCAACTGGTGGGAAATTTAAGCAATCAGTACAATTCATTCAATATCACAAATCTTATACATTTCACAAATTTATGCAAGAAATATTGAATCAAAATTCAAGGGGAACAATTCGTTCATCTGAATGAATCAAGGGGATATATCGAGATCACCAATTGCTTGAAATCATATAATGATATGAAGCCTAGTTCTAAACGAGAGAACGAGAAGAAAAAGAAAGCATACTCACGTTTTCCTTGGAATTTTTCCTGGGAAGAAAATGTTCTTGAAGTGGGCACCGAGCCTGCGCTTTCAAGTGGGAAGAAGTATTCATACCTGCATCCATTATTACAAACACACAAAGAAAAACCCAAACACAATAGCGATGATATACGAAAACGATTATAAGATCCAAACTTCTCTTAAAGAATCAAACGAAATTAGACAAGGGCGAATCAAACGAAATTAGGCAAGGGCGAATCAAACGAAATTAGACAAGGGCGAATCAAACAAAGCCTGCGGAGAAGGGAGCGTTAGTAAAACCAAGCAAAAAGAGTAGAGAGACAGAGAGAGAGCGAAAAATTGTTCCTCGCTGATGATGTGAGAGGAAAGCAGATTGAATGATGGCGAAATGTACGAAATTTGGGTTCCTTTTATAAAGCAGTGGAGGCAATTTAGGGTTTTATCTGACCCCAATTCTCTAATCGGCAACGGCTATATTTCCAAGAGAGCCGTTGAGAAATTATGTTAACGAAAATACCCTCTCGGAGATATATTTATGCTGAATCAATTTCTTAATTTTAATGAACAAAAATTAGAGACATGTAATCAGAGATTACTGGTATCACACTAATGAATAAATAAAATTACTGGTTAATACTTATTTCGAATCTGACAAACCAAAGCAAAACCAATTGTTTTGTCAGTTGTGGTTAATGACTAAAATGAACCAAAAGATAGAGGTTAGATTCGGTTTAGCGTCGGTTTAGTGTCGGTTTAGATTCGGTTTATTAATATGCACATCTCCAGCACAAGAAAGAAAGTAGACGACTTCCTTACTTTCTAGACACTATACATTCTTGAAAAAAGAGACATATGTACATTGTGAAAGAGATCACACAAAAAACACAGAAGGATTCTTACGTTATAACCTTCATATACAAGTTTTCATCTACACAGACATACTTACGGACAGGGTTAAAAACCGAGTCAATCATTGTTGGTACTTTCTGTTTCTGCAGCTCGAAAGATGTAGACATCTAGATGAAGCGGTTTAGGCTCGGAGTTGGCTGGCTCAAACACGCAGACATCATTCTCGCACACGTTGTTTTCTTGTACAAACTTCTTCCACCCGGTAGAAATTCCACCAACACCACGAGATCCGAAATAGTTAAACTGCATGTGCCATTTAGTTTTACCAACCTGCATCACCACCTCTTGATGTGCAAAAAGCATGTTCTTCATGCACCATTTGTTTGGGATTGTCTGATTTCACGAAAAGGTAACTCTTTTTTTCCAATTATGGAAGCTTCAAGGATATAAAGACTACACAAAGCGATGAAAAGTCTTACCAGAAAACACCTCGGTAGCACATGAGAGCGTTTCATGACCACCAAGAAACCATTTGGCGAAATGCTTCTCTCAGCCAGAGATAAGGCTTTCCTTTTGTTACCAGCTGAAATCACCTTGACGTCTTAAGACATTGGATAAGGGACATGTATTAGTATTTTAGATGCATGATAAATGAGATCGAAGCTGATAAATAGATGGACTCATTCCACCATCTGAACTTTAAAGACAAATGATCAAAGGCTATCCGCAAGTATATGAGGCTGATAGGGTTTTGGAACAGAGTTGTTACTCTGTACTCAGTGAGAAAGATGAGAGAATATTTGATTCTCAACATCTAACCTCTAAATCTTAGAAAATCCAGAATGTGCTAGACATTCTGCCGAAATCCCTTATAAACCGGTCGCGTTTTCTAACCTACTCAAGATTCAGTTACTCCAAACCACCGCTATAATAGCAGCACTTTGAAAATCTGAAACTCTACTTTAAAAGGCTGAATGCAAAATAGAGTCCACAGGGCGTATCACACGAATAATGGGAAACTATTGCAATGTGTAATCTATAACTAAGAAGATTTTAATACCAGCTTTACTATTGAGATTGTCATTACTTGTTCCTCCTCGCATCTTCTTAAATCCACTAACGGGATACTTCCCTTCACTGAACCAACCGGTACTAGTTGGAGATAGAACAGGTTGCTGGCCAGATGCTGTATCAATGTCAGAGTTAATATGTTCTTCTTGCTCATAACACGTATGAGATACTACATGATACGGAGTTATCGTTGTATCAATATCGACATCAATGTCAATGAGGTCTTCTGGCTCATAACCAAGTGGAGATATTACAGGTTGCTGATTCAGTGTAGTTTCCACATCATCAGGGTTATTGTGTCTCTTCCTAGGAGCCGGAGATCTCGAAGAGGTTGTAGTAAAAACAGTTCCTTTGTTCTTCTCTGCATGTCCACATTTTCTGATAAAATAAGAAGTGGGTTTCTCACATAAGGTCTCTCCATCGAAAACCAGCACTTCAAACTCAGACACTCCATGGAACTTGAAGACCAGTAGATCATTCTCCTCTAGCGAATGATCTTTCACAAATTTATCCCACCCACAACCAAAAGCCAGTGTCTTTTCACTATCTTCATCTACTCTCACATTGTATGTAGTGCCACTTGGACTTTTGAGAGTCACAATCTTAGGTAGCTTCCTTTTGCAATGTGTTGAAAACTTTTGAGGTATGGCCTGCAATTATTTGCAAACAAAGGGAAATCTCATGACTTGAAAAAGACAATAATATCATGATCTGTTAGTGCTTAAAGCCTTAAGTGGGTTCAAAGACGGAAGTAATATTTGCAAGAAAAGATAAAACATTTCTTAAACCCTTAAGTGGGTTCATCACATTTTAACTGTAAAATCCCTAAATTAAACCCAGCAGAGCACAAAGGAAAGTGACCACGTCACGAAATCTGAGGAGAAACACGAATAGCTGAAAAGATGAAGAAGGTTTAGAGAAAAGAGGTTAAAACATACAAGGCGATTGTGGAAACCAGGAAGGAGGAGCTGAGAGAAATGGAGGGTTTGGAAATGAGTCCAGTAGAGTTCTTCTTCCCATTGCATGCAATCCTCGCAGTGCTCTTCCATCTTCTTCTCCCTAGCCACCGATAGGTTTTGAGATGAAACTGAAGTAACTGTGAACTTGGACTGAATTTGGAATTTAGTGAATCTTTAGTAATAAGAGTTTTTACATAAAACGTATTAACTTTTTTTTTTTATTATACCTCTAATTAATACACTATCTTTTATTAATAATAAAATTAAAATAATTTGTATAAAAAATCAAAAATAATATTTAATAAAAATTCTTAAATAATATTTAAACTGAAAGGATGAGATATTTTGTCATTAGTTTGTTTTCAATCTTAATTTCTCAATTGTAAGATTTTCGTTGACATAGTCTAAAGTTGATTACACACAAAAATACAAAGGAAAAGAAAAACAATTAACCAATCAAATAAGAACGACGTCGTCTTGGATCAGTAACATTGATCTTCCAATGGTTATCAATGGAACCTCTAAGCCTCGCTTTCCTCCTCTCCCAATTGATCTCAGTTCTCCTCTTCTTCGTTAGCCTGCAAAACCTTTGCAAATATTCATCCATGTCGTCGTGCACTTTCCACCACCTAACATGCGCCGCATCGCTAGCGTACACCAACTGCTCCTCCACGTCGAAATTGCAGTCGTAGTCTCTGTAGCAAAGCCATGGTTTCAAGCCCAAGTAGTGAACCGCGTAGAGCTGAGGCGGCTCAGCCTCGAAGAGATTGTTTTTGATGTTTCTTTCGTTGGTTGTGTTCGACCAAAAGTTCTTCAGATAGTTTACTCTTCGTGGCAATCGGTGCCACCACACGAATATCTCGTTTAGATACCTGAAAACATATAGCAAATTGTTAATATCTGCGTTATTATTGTTATGTCTTATGTAGAGTAGCTGAAGTACCCTTGATCTCCGCCGTTGTATGATACGATGTCGGTTCGCTGGCTCATGATCGTACTAAACGTGCAATTAGAAGGCTCGATGACCATGACGCCGGAATTAAATATCCAGACATCATTTCCGGTGGCCGACATTTGAGGAAAATGGAAGAGGATATCAAGGTTACGTAATACGATGATGTCAGCATCAATGAAGATCACTTTGTCGTAATCTGTCAACTGCCACAGACGAAACTTGCTGTAATTATATTCATTGTATGAGTCTTTTTCTGCAAGTGGGTTTCTGATTCGGATGATTCGACGAAGCTTCCATCCTGCTACTGCGAGAGCTTGGAGTTTAGTAATGGAGATGGAGTCGTCGTGGAGAAGGATAAGATCACGTTTTGTGTTTGTTTGAAGGAGGCTCTGAGCCAAAGTTATGGCTCCACAGACATAAGATTCGGAAGAATGGAGTACGGTTGCGTAGGCTTCACGTTTTGGTCGTCTTGTCTCTGCTTCTATCTTCGTTAGGTCGTACACTTTGTCTATACCTGCTTTTTTTGTTAATGCAAGAACAATTGTAGTAAGAGTTTTCGTAAATCATAGTTTAATCAAAAATTGATATCAATATGGTCATTTTCGTTTGGCAGCCGCAGGAATCTGCGGCTATGGTAGATTTTTTGTTCGTTTAGCTGCCGCAGGTTACGCTGCGCGTCCTGCGTTACAATTTTTTCGACCGCTGATTAAAACAGCGGTGCGACTAAAAATCTGTGATCAACCGCAACCGCAACCGCCAGCGGCAGACAAACGAACAACATCTGCCATAATCGCAACCGCAGAATTGACCGCAGCCACAGCCGCCTGCGGCGACCAAACGAATAACACCTATCTCCTTTAAAAATGCAAAGGTAGCTTGTTTGAGAATCAATATTTGGTGGTTAGCAAATAGACATACTAACTAAACCACAATAGTTAACATATCTAATTATCACACAACAATTAATTAAGCAAAGTATCCAACAATTGTTTGGTTGGAATATATTTTAACCAAATTCAAAAAAGAACTAGTTCAGATGATTAGCTAATTACTCAAATCACATCAAAAGACCAAAGATTTTCTGGTTTCATCTTAAAAATTAGGTAATTATAAAAAAGATGAATGGTTATGAAAGTATGTTTACCATTTGGTGCCCACAAAGGAAGAGCAAGATTGCAAGATCCAATTGGCAAATTAAGCTTCCGTTGTAACCTAACGACCTCAGGCTTATACAACCACCAATCTCCCTCTCTCTTGTCCAAATCATCACACCGGAAAATCTCAATCATCGGTTGACATTTGCTCAAAAACAGAAGTTTGCTCTTCCATCTCCAATCAATCTTCCCTTTCTTGGCAGCCAAGTTAGCCGCGACAAGGTTCACTTGTAACCTCAAAACCTCTCTTCTCCACCCTTCTTCAGGGTACTTACAAGGAAGCTTCACAACTATCAAATCCAACTTCTCTAACTTTTCGAAATCTGGCATTGGTATCTCAGGACATGTAGGAACCTCAGTGTCTTCCTCTTCGTCTATCCACTCTGGAAACAAATCTTGCCATGTGAAAAGCTTAGAAACAGGATCAAAATGTATGCGAACCGTTTCACCGTAACGTTTCCATTTTGTAAGATGTGATTCTTCCATGTTCACCATCCCTATCTTTGTTTTCCCTAACCCTCTTGTTAGAATCTCCTCCATGAAGCTTGGTGCCTCAAGCTTTGTTTGGTTACTAGCGGTTTGCGAATCTCTCTTCTTTACTACGTTTTCTTCAATGAGTTCTTTCATTTTCACTCCTCTCTCCATCTATAACTCCAAAAGCAATCAAATAGCAATAGAAAGATACTAATTAGTAAAAAAATACATAAAAAAACTCACCTTACCTTGGGAATGCATGCAATCACGAAAAGAGCATCCAATAAAGGAAGCTGCGCTGCTGAAGTAGACTGGTGAAGAAAAGCTAATGTAGAGAAGAAAAGAGAGAGCTATCAGTGAGGATTTGAATAGAGACATCTTCATTATCATCGAGCAACATTTCTCTCCCATTTCTATGTATACTCATAAACAATAGATGTTTCAAGTGAATTGTGTCTATGATGACGATTCTCTCTCTCTCTCTCTCTCTCTCTCTCTCTCTCTCTCTCTCTCTCTCTCTCTCTCTCTCTCTCTCTCTCTCTCTCTCTCTCTCTCTCTCTCCCTCTCTCTCTCTCCCTATGGATATATACACATAAAGAAGGTAGGGAAGAGAAAACAATAAAAAATGGTATATATAATTAGTATAATATAAAGGGAAAATGATCGTTAAAATACTTAACTTTTGTGTTTTTGCGATTTAAATACCAAACTTTTTAATGAACCATTTAAATAATGATTTATAGTTAAATATGCCGATTTAGGTATACAATTAGTCAATATTAATACAAAAAATAATATTATTAACTTTGTTATTTATTTTTTATTTATGAATATCTACTTTTAATCGGTTAAAATAAGTAATAGAGTTAAAGATTTTATCTTTGGTATTAATGTTGACTAATGGTATATGTAAATCAGCGTATTTAAGTATAGATCGTTATTTAAATGTCTCATTAAAAAATTCGTTATTTAAATAGATCAAACACAAAAATTCAGTATTTTAACGACCATTTTTTCATAATATAAAGTAGAGATCGATTTTTGTTTTTGTTGAGTAAAATAAAAATGTACGTGTAGAAGAGTTTCATTGGACGTGTGAAAGGATTTTCTTTACTCAAACACAAGCTGGATGAATTATAAATAAATTAAACAAAGATGTCGCCAACGGTTTTAGGTGCAATACGTATGCCTTAAGCAACGAGTAACGACTTATCTATCTAATAGAGATAGTCCAACAATCTTTTTTCCCCCAAAAGAAATGTTTCATCCAAGAGTATATATACTAAGATAACCTTCAATTTCCACAACTTGAAAAGATGATGAAATATATGTACACAAAATTCAGTCACAATTCACTAAACTCCACCAACTATGTACAAACTTTTGAGAATTAATACGAAATATCTTAATATATAATTCTTTATAACTTGAATAAATAAGAACAATTCTTGTAATAGTTTCAACAAGGAATACGTATAATGTAGTATTTAGAACAAAAAAGGGTTTATGTTATTTGATCTCACCTTTGGGAAAATGACAAAATAATATTGCAAAATCTCAAAAGAAGTTATATTTTTTTATCAAATGAAATACAACACTGTGTCTCTCATCTTTTGATTTTACTCTTTGATTACCTCCTGCATGTGTTGTGCATAACTTCTTCCTGGTGGTATGAATATTACATCTTCCCAACCTGAATTCCTCTCGCTCCTCTACATTTATTCAAATTCAGATTTGATCAGATTTACCCTTTTTGTTCGAATATTTCAGTTTTGTTAAACAGAGAAGAGTACCTCCATTTTCCTCAAGACATCTTCCAGACTTCCAACCTGTAAAGGACAAAGATTAGTTCCATGGCGAACTTAAGAGTTATATCTTTATCGATAATCATGAACTTTGGAATTCATTTTTGAGTTTCAAGTAACTAATAGATGTATGAAGGTGTTTCGAATCATAAGCAGCCTATCAAAATTCAAGGCGATTAGGATCCATTACAATTATTTGTTGATTTCCTCTTGATGCTCTTGTATACTTTGAAAGTTCTCTCTCTATATCTTCCTGAAAATGGCCACAGTATGAGCTTTATTTTCAAAAACAGTAAACTAAAGGATATCTTGCTGTTTTGAAAGATCTATTAGTATTCTTTAATCTTTAATGTTCGAGAAGAAACTAACCAACCTTGCTGAAATATACAGGGCAGTAACGTTTATTTCTTTTCCTCACAACAAGTAGCTCAGACTGCAGAGGGCAATTACCAGAGATGGGTATCAAAAGAGAAGAAATGAAAAACACAGAAACATAGAGAAACACAGATAATCTTCTCCAAAGAAAAACGGAACAGCTTATTCAGTACTACAAGAACAGACAGGCATTGAAATGCAGCTCTTTTATTTTAGCTTAATAGCAGATGAATTGCAGCAGTATCAAATAGTTGTACAAATTATCCGCTTCTGAGCATGGTTTTAAGTGGTCAAATATACTCCTGAGTAAATGATTGATAACATTTAACAGGAAAATATGTAAAGCAACTTACTTGGAAAACTGGAACGCCATCAAACGCATTCTTATTACTTGAGGATTTGAGCTGGGAGGCAAGGAGATATAGCTTTAGGATAAAACTGAAATGACAAATAACAACACCAAGATAATTGTATGATAAAGCTTGTAGCACGAGACAACCTCCAATGCATTCTTTATTTGGATAGGATCTGGCAAGAAGCGAAAGGAAATACCCTCAACTTTTAACATGTAAACCTGTAAACAACATCCTCTTTAAACTTCTGGGAATGCATTTTTAATTTTCACATAAATATTTTGAACATTACATTCCCGCGTGCATAAGAACTCAAATATCCCATTCAATCCAAGCTGCCAATAGGAGTAACTATGACGGCATTACCATTATATAAACCACGAAAATGATGGAAGACATGAATAGAGATTTAAACTCCTGACCACATAAAATCGTTAGAAATAGAGAAAATAGTAGTTCGGATAATTTGCTCTCTCTTTTTTTTTTCACACGTTCCAAAGTCCCTAACCATTTGAGTCAAGCAATGGCTTCTACGTTAAACCAATGCAGTGATCATAAGAAAAGGGAACTACCTGCTCCAGATTAATTGGAACAACCTTAGCATTGGTTTTCAGTTCTCTTCTCCGCAGACGCGCCTGAATAGTGAATACAAACAGAAAGTATATTTGAGAGCTACGAGATAGGAAGTTTTCATTAATAGCAAAAAGAGCAAAACCTGAGCAAGAAAGGCTTCAGCATCCTCTTGCCGAAAACAGAGTAAACCAATAGACTTGTCGCCGCTAGGATCCGAGATAAGAACGAATTCGTTATTAGTGTTACTGACCGTAAATACGGACGTGCCAGAGAGGGCTTTAGCAACATGGGATGGGTTCAACGTCGTCGAGGTTGCAGCGGCGGAAGGCTTGGACTGAGAGACGGAAGCGAAAGGCGGAGTAGAAGGAGAGAAACGTCGAGTAGTAAGGGTTTCAGCGAATCGCTTGGCGTCTTCAACTCGGGCGGAAAGGTCGGAGCCGAAGCGGGTGCAGTGGTGGTGAAGAAAAGAGAGGAAAGGATTGGGTTTTACAGATGACTCCATTTTGGATTTGAAGAAGAAAGATGAAGGAAATGATTGAAGAAGGCTGAGAGTCTCTTTCATCTTCTGGGCTTTATTTGGGCTTTTTTTAACAAAAACCCATTTATGAAATTATTGCCCTTGACTCTGTTTGATTGGCGGACCAAGGTGCGTACCGAGATGACGTGGCACAGTCGTACGTCTAAGTAACCAGAAAGAGCCGGTGACCGACAAAAAATTAATTACCCAACTGTTGTATATAAGCTGAATAATAATGCTCAAACAGACATGGGTTTGTCGATTAGTTAATAAAGCCTACGTCTTGCTTCTCTATCTCCCACCATTTTCTTTTTTTCCGCTGGATGAACCCAAAAATAGAGAGGCAGAAGAGAAGAGATCTTGAAATCCCCAAGCAGAGAGAAGGGCCGGAGGATATGGTGGTATGACGGCGTTGATAGATGGCGAGGGGAGGTGGAGAATGGACCGGAGGGAGCGCCGGAGGCGGACTTTTCTCCTTCAAAAGAATCACTTTACTCGTTTGCTTTCTCAATATTCTCATTGCTCTCTTTGTTCTTCGCTTCTGCTATGCGTCTTCTCTCCACATCTATTCCAATGACGAAAATGGTTTGTCTAATTTTTCCTCTATTTGGTTTTGAATTTCCTCATTTTTCTTTGGAGGAGTCCTCTTGGTTGATGCTAATCTGTATCTGAAGCCCTTCGTATTTAGTTGTTAAGTACACAGCAGACGAGATTAGGAAAATGGAGGAATCTATTCGGATTCAAAGATCAAAAGAATCTACTAAGCTTGTTAAATTGGTCAGTGTTTTAATGGAGTTCGACGACTTCTATTCGAATAGATGCTCTGATTCTCAAAATGTTTGCCTTTGATGCCTGTCTTATTGACCTATTAGGCGAGGAAGCTGAAACATGAGGTCGCCACTGCTGAATCATCTACTGTCCTATCTCCTAATGTAAAACACAAACTGGTGGATGAGATCCTGCAGCTTTTGAAAAGCTTACATGACAAGTCAAAAGTTACCCAGCGAAGAGGTCTGTGTGCTATTCAATTCCTACATTAAAAGGGATCCCTGTGTTTTTCTCCACCTCCTCTCGATCAGTGTCAAGTATATAAGTTATCACATTTATTTCCCAACTTACATTTCATGAATTTTCCTGATCTGTTAATTTCTGTCTGAGGATTCCCCTAATAATCAAGATCTCGGGTAGTAATTTCTAAATTGAGTTCGAAAATGATACTTTGTGGTGTTAATAGTGCATGGTAGACTTGTTAATGTCATTGGTTGTAATAGTTTTTGTTTGACAGTTTCATGTCACCCTTCATTCACTTTCTTAACCATTAATACCTTCTTATCTTCATTTGGCGAACAGAAGCTGTAGAAATGTGGCGCAGTGAGAAGCTGAAGGAAACCAAAGAGCTGATTCAAGGAAAAAATGGGGTAAATTCCACCCTCGTACTGGAAGAAGCAGGTATTACTTCTTGAGAGGGATTGCTGAGTTTCTTACTCTGAACAAAGATTCATTTTGAAATCTTCTGGATCCTGGATCATTGTTTAGTATTATTAGAAGGAAAACTCTTTTGTACTGTAACTAACTAGCATCTAGGGATGCTTGTAAGAGCCTTGGAGTTGGAGTGGGATGTGCTGTCTGAAGAGATTGGTTTCTGGTTACCTGCTGAAATTAACAACAAAGAACACGATGATAAACCTGAAGGGGAGGAAGAGCCTGGTAATATTTCTCAAAGTTTTTTACATTCCCGATCATAGCGAAGAAACTAAATGAAGTTTGGTGAATTCAAAACTCATGAGGTTGTGCATTCTTTTCATTTTTCTTTTTATTATAGAGGAGATATTAGCAGGCAGACCAGTGCCAGCTGTATGTAATACAGAGCTTCACACAGATTATGGTGGTGCTGCTGTGAGATGGGGACTCACACATCATAAAGAGAGTGCAGCAGATTGTTGTCAGGCTTGCTTAGACCAGTCAAAGCGTGCAAAACCTGGAGAAACGAGATGCAATATTTGGGTTTATTGTCCATCTGAATTTGGGTGCTATTCTCCAGATATTTATGAGCATAAACATCAGGAATGTTGGCTTAAATACGTAAGAATATTTCTCGTTTAACTTACTACTAACCCAATTTTCAGTTTCCTTGAGATTACTCAGTCAAAGTTGGATTGGAAGTTTAGCTTGTCTCATATAAGTATGTGTATGAAAATTGCAGGCAGAGAAGCCAAAACAGAATTTTAAAGACAGGTATTCTGAGTCATACAGAAACAACCACCCAAAAGCGCCTTCTGTGGTTCCATGGGTCTCAGGTGTCCTAACGGGTTGAGCAAAACCCACGTAGACAGATTGATGGGACAATAGGATATAGTTTAGGTTTTCTCAGTTGTGTTACCATTTTCAGAGTGAAGCACCATACTGAAGACGCTAACATCTTTGGTCAGTTGTATACGAGAATAGAACGTTTTTGGTACTTGTGGATTGACACAACACATGGTCGAAGTGGAATATGGTTTAGGAATCATGTTTTCGATACTCTAGTGGCTGCCTCATCATGGTGTTGTATACTGTGCTTTACTGATTTTTGTTTCTGCCTGTTTTGTTTATTTTTTACCTTTGGTAGTTGATGCATTTGTATGGCATGACTTTTCTCCTATGCTCACAAGATGTCTTTTCTCTGAATGGAACAGCGTATTAAGAGCAGAACATTGAAATTGCACATGGTTACAAATAGCCTAGAATTCAAATTATATAACTTGTGGTACTTGCTTGTTTCATCGCTTGTTCGATAAGCTGAAAGAGCTGACTTCCATGGGTGTTGCAATGACCAAAGGCGCTTCAGGTGAACCGGAGATTGCAAAGTGTCATTCTGAAGCGACTGTACACACTGAGCCAACAACAATCGAGTCATCTCCAATGCTTGCAAAGCACTGTTAATACAGTAGCCAACAGTTTGAGACAACCGGCTGCAGCCAGTAAAAAATAGGTGTAGCCAATATTATCAGTTACCGGCTACAGCCAGTTAAAACTTCGATTATTTGGTTACGAAGTTTGTTCATGTAATGTATTTATCTTCAAATTTAATTAATAGTAATACGTTATCTTTGAGATCGTAAAATATTTATTATAAGCTTAGATCCCAATTCTCTCCATTCGACTATCAATTTCACTCTCTCCTCGCTTAGGGTTTCTCAGGTGAGAATCTCCGCTTCTCGTTTTCCCCACTCTCGATCTAATTTCGCCGTCTGTTGATTTCTAAAATCTGGGTTTCTTCTCTTTCACTCTTTTGATCTTTTCTCTTGAAATAAGAATATTGCTTGATTTCCCACATTGACCGTTCCTGAGAAGAAGAATTAGTTTTTTGATAGGTCTCTAAAGTATTGTATCATTGGAGAACAAACTCCTCATAATTGTTCATTGAAAAACTCGAACTTGAATATTGTTTTTTGCTTTCTGGGTTTCATTGACAAGAACTCAAGTTAAGCATGGGGTTGGAATTTGTAATAGGCATGTAGATAGATACACAGTAGTTCATTAACCATGTCTTGTGATGCAGTGAATTATTGTTTTTATGTGGCGTTGTCCCTGAATTGTTCTGTAACGCTCGTAAAAACTGAATCTTTCGTTGTTTTTATTGGCTTACATGAGTTTTTGTTTGTGTGATCTTATCTTTTGCAGGTTTACATCTGTTGGAAAGTTATTGCAACTTCTAAGGCGTTCATATATTCGCTTCTATGTGTGTGAGCCTTGGGGGATATATAATCTAATCATGGAGACTCTATGGACTCTTTTGTATCTGCTAGAACCTGCTCCAGCTACTCTCATTGTGACTGCTGTAACGGTGACATTTGGAGCCGCTTTCCGCGCACTTAACTATGGAAAAGAGATGGAGAGAAATCGTGACTTTTCCGAAGCATCCATAACACTAGATAGCTCTCAGGCCTTAATGATCCCAGTAATGAGCTCTTGCAGTTTGCTTCTGATGTTCTATTTGTTCTCTTCTGTTTCTCAGCTCCTAACCGCATTTACAGCCATCGCCTCTGTTTCATCCCTCTTCTTTTGGTTATCACCATATGCGGTATATATAAAGTCGCAGCTTGGTCTGTCTGATCCCTTTGTCTCACGCTGCTGCTCGAAATCATTTACAAGAATCCAAGGATTGCTGCTTGTGGCTTGTGCCATAACAGTCGTGGCATGGCTCATCTCTGGGCATTGGGTATTGAACAATTTGCTTGGGATCTCCATTTGTATTGCGTTTGTCAGCCATGTTCGTCTTCCTAATATCAAAATATGTGCTATGCTCCTCATGTGCCTCTTTGTATATGACATATTCTGGGTTTTCTTCTCTGAGAGATTCTTTGGTGCTAACGTTATGGTGGCCGTCGCAACTCAGCAAGCATCAAACCCTGTTCATACAGTAGCTAACAGTTTGAATCTTCCCGGGCTGCAACTGATCACAAGGAAACTGGAACTGCCAGTGAAAATAGTGTTTCCAAGGAACCTATTGGGCGGTGTGGTACCTGGTGTGAGTGCCTCAGATTTCATGATGCTTGGTCTTGGTGACATGGTACAGACCAAGATCCTTTTATTTTATTTTATTCTAAGATTGGCTTCTTCCCATGTAAATTTTAAGATGCAGGATAAGTTGTTTCTGTCAGATTTTAACTGTTTTTATTGTCCCAGGCGCTTCCCGCAATGCTTTTGGCTTTGGTCCTATGTTTTGATAATCGAAAAACTAGAGATGTGGTGAATCTTTGTGATATAAAATCTTCCAAGGGGCACAAATACATATGGTATGCACTTCCCGGGTATGCCATTGGCTTGGTGACGGCTCTAGCTGCAGGTGTCTTGACCCACTCACCTCAGCCAGCTCTACTTTATCTGGTACTTGATTTCAATACAACTTTCTAGTCTCAATCCAATGTTTGTGTCGAATGAAGTCATTTTTTGGATATTTTCATGAACTCGATCAGCATATGAAGAAGTAAATTGAGATTATAATATGTTTAAAAGGTTTTTGATGTTGAGTGTATATATGTAAAGGTACCATCAACGTTGGGACCTGTGATCTTCATGTCATGGAGGAGAAAGGATCTTGCGGAGCTGTGGGAAGGATCTGCATTATCCAATCCCATTGAGAAATCTCATGAAATAGAGATATGAGTTTATCAATCAAAGATAACTCAGAAACATAAAACAAAACAAAAAAAACGAAGACGTTGAGTAGGACCGATTCTTGTATTCTGAAGTGAATTAGAAAACAAAGGTTTGGTCACACCAAAGAGAGATGTTGTCTTTAGCAGTAAAGTATTATATTTTATTTTATTGCATTATATACTTAACATACAACCAACAAAATATTCAAGGAAGAAAAATATACATTGATTTAAGTTCTTTTTTATCTAGAGAAATACACGACTTTTTTATTCATTTTCAGGGTATATAGATTGAACTCCAAAACTTAAATAGTTAAATTATTTATACCAATTAAAAACTAATCAAAATTTTAAGGTTTTTGGGTCAAACCTTGTATAATAATCAATGTGGTCATAGTGTATTATTTTCTTACATTAGTAAACTTTAGGTGTTTTCTTTTGGTGAGAAATTGTGAACATATCCAAAGTAACGTCTTTTTTTTTTAAATTGCTTCTAACAAAAACGATAATGTTACGTTTATAATTTTGTTCGTTTATCCGGTGGTTGCGACATATATTATTCGTTTGTTTATTATTGACGGTTACTATTGTGATTGATTACAAATTTTTAATCGTATTGTTATTTTGTTTAGCGGTCAAAAAATTGCAACGCATACTATAACGTCTAACTGTCGCGATTGGTCGTTACTAACTGAAATAGATAAATAAATAATAATTTATCGCAGCCATAATTATAAAAAACTGCTGATAAATGAATATTTCATAAATTAATGAGCAAAAGGAAGAATCCGCCCAAGTAATGACTCACATCTGATTAGGTAAGTTGGTGAGACACCTGGGCAAGGGAAAGCGCAGTGCACCTGGTCCTTTCGAACCGGTCTTTATAAACCTGGTGCAAATTGAACGAACATACCTTATAACATTTTCCAAATTCAACTAAAAAAGACCATGTCCCAGTGCAAACAGTTCTTGTCCTCATCACAAATTCCGCGTCGAAAGCACTCAGTTATAAAGTAAAATTGACATGCGACCACATTAAAAAAATACCAAACTCTCTTGTCCGTATCTATGGATATTGCTTTCTAGTGGAAGCCAGCTCTACGTGTCTCACTTTCTCCTTTGACTTTTTTTTTCTTCTATATTTTCTCTTCAAACTTCAATAATGGATGCAATGCATCTAACGTTTACATTTTATTAGTTCAGTCACTACTCAACCTGCCATTATCTTATCAAACACCAATAGCCCAAAGTTTCTAAATTTCAAGAATGTAGAGAAAATCTTGATTTCACTCATTTCTATAGCTTTAATTGATTTCTGTGTTTGATTTCGTGAAAACATTGTCCACATTTCTATAACATATAGTTTTGATATTCTATATATGTATGCAGAATCGAGCTTACATTTTGGAGATAAATATATACTATATATTAGTTTTTCTAAATAAAAAGGAAACTGATTTCTATTTTTGTAATAATTACTTACAAACTCCCTAAAGTTAATTTTAGTGAAATTCACAGTCATATAAAATTAATAGTTAGGTGTAGTATACGCATGTGAGGTATTAACATTAACCACAACCAGATTTATGGAAAAATATTCGTAAATTATATAATATTGTTTATTAGTAAATATAAAATTGATATTTATATAATTTTAAGTTTTGTTTAAAATTGTTTTTAAAATTAATTTTTGTATATATAAATTAAAAAAAATAATTGTTTTTACGAATTTAATAGTATTTTTAGTTAATTTAATAAAATATATTGATTCTTTAACCAAATTAATAACAATAATATATATTATAATTATTATAATAAATTAAATATATTTATATATTTATTTGAAACTGATATGATATTTTTGTTAATAATACGGTAAAATATTATTTTATTAAAATATTTTTTAAATAATATATTATGAATAATATTTGTGGACAAAGCGAGTTCAAGTTTTGGCGAAGGAAAGAAATGGTCTTATGTGTCAACCAACGTGCCACTTTTCATGCAATAACATGCAAATTAGGTCAGCCATTAGGAATAAAATAAGTTATATAATTTCACTATGATGATAAGAGTAAACTGTTGAATCGACCACTATCCCATACGAGTCGTTATGGGACCAACCAAAACACAATTATCAAAACTTGGCTGTATATATATATTTTTCAACCACTCCAATTCTGAGTGTGACATCATACTATATATGAGTGAAGCTTATATATATGAGTATATGATCATGGTGAAAAGATTTAAGATAAACAAAAATAATAAGATGGTTAGGACAAATTTATTGAGTGTGATTGTGTTGATGAATGCCATTGTTTTGTTTCCTTTTAATGTGAATGGCTTAAGCATGACTTACTACATGATGAGTTGTCCTTTCGTTGAGCAAATTGTGAAGAACAGTGTTAACAATGCTCTTCAAGCCGATCCAACTTTATCCGCAGGTCTTGTCCGTATGTTCTTTCACGATTGTTTCATTCAGGTAACGTTTCCTCACTTAATTACTTCCACTCTAACTATGTCTTTAACGTAGAAAAAACCCTAATTAAAATCAATTGTATTAAGGGATGTGATGCGTCGATTCTGCTAGATTCAACAAAAGACAACACTGCGGAAAAGGATTCGCCTGCGAATTTGAGTCTACGTGGCTACGAAATCATAGATGATGCAAAAGAGAAGATCGAGAAGACATGTCCAGGAGTTGTATCTTGCGCAGATATTGTTGCTATGGCTGCTAGAGATGCTGTGTTTTGGGTAATTACTATGCTAATCAAGATTGAAACTGCATGTGATTAATAGTAAAATTGATTTCTTTTCTAATTAATATTAGGCTGGTGGTCCATATTATGACATATTAAAAGGAAGATTTGATGGTAAAAGATCAAAGATAGAAGATACAAGAAACCTCCCTTCACCTTTTCTCAATGCCTCTCAACTCATTCAAACATTTGGCCAACGTGGTTTCACTCCACAAGATGTTGTTGCTCTCTCTGGTGACTTCTTTATTTATAACACACTTGGATTTCTTCTATTAATTTCTCTTGTTTGATTTGGGGTGACCATTAATCTTTCTTAATCTTATGTGGAATATGTAGGAGCACATACTCTTGGAGTTGCACGATGCTCCTCCTTCAAGGATAGACTTAACGTCCCTGCAGATTCTTCATTGGACACGAATTTTGCAAACATTCTCTCTAAAACATGCAGTGAGGGTGACAGTGCAGAGCAACCTTTTGATGCAACACGCAACAATTTCGACAATGTTTACTTCAATGCGCTTCAGAGCAAATCAGGAGTACTCTTTTCAGACCAAACCTTATTCAACACTCCAAGGACGAAGGATCTTGTTAATGGCTATGCTTTTAACCAAGCTAAGTTTTTCTTTGATTTCCAACAGGCCATGCGCAAGATGAGCAATCTTGATGTTAAACTTGTCTCTCAAGGTGAAATCCGGCAAAATTGTCGGACTATTAACTAAGCTTAGTCCAAAATATATTTATGATTTCTCCAACCTTCAAACTATGTATCTACGTACTCTCTGCTCATATGAATCTTCTATATATATGCACCATGTAGTTTTCTCTATGGGTTTTTGACTTCCTAATTCCCTAGTTTGTGTCAAATTAAAGCTTCCAATATGTGAAAAAATAGTGAAAACGAAAGTAGAGAAACCTGACGCAGGGGAAAAGAACAGTTGGATGATATACAAATGTGAATCTTGTCACAACAATCCTCAGAGTTTTAGCTTTCAACAACATTCAAATCACTTTTCATTTAGAACTTACAAACCCAATCTGATCCTCATGTATTCGCTTAAGAACCAATAATAATAATATGGAGAACAGAAACTAAAACCCTCTCAGTAAATACATGAAACAAAAAATTAAAACAGAGAAAGCAATCGTGTGTTTGAGTCTTATCTTGGACCCGATGGGTATTCGTTTTCAATTTGAGAAGTGGAATCGCCAATGATCCAGCCAGAGATGGCTGGATGATGGTTTTGGTAGTTGAAATCTTGTCTGAAGATTTCCTCCTTTTGCCACTCTTCCCATCTCTCAGCTAAACCATCTCCTTCAAGCATCCTTACAACTTCAGACATTTTGGGTCTTTCCATTGGTGAACTCTGAGTGCAGAGCAGAGCCACTTGGATTAGCTGTTCCACTTCTTCATCTATGTAATTACCCTGAAGATCGACATCTACTAGTGCATCCAACTTTTTCTCTTTCAACAACCCTTTCACCTGTTGAATGGTACCAAACAAACACCCATAATTAACACAAACATAAGAATTACAGATCATGAACTATACAAGTGGGAAACACATATCATATATACCCAGTCTAGTAACATGACATCATCATCATTTGCGAGCCGAGCAAGATCGAAAGCCCTTTGTCCAGTGATGAGCTCAAGAAGCATGACTCCATACCCAAACACATCAGTTTTCTCTGATGATTTTCCTGTGGATAGGTACTCGGGGGCTATATGACCAATTGTACCACGCACTGCAGTTGTCACATGTGTGTCTTTGTAGTCCATGAGTTTTGCGAGTCCAAAGTCCCCGACCACAGCTTCAAACTCTTCGTCCAACAATATATTGGCAGCTTTCACATCTCGATGAATGATCTTTGGGTCGCAATGATCATGTAAATATGCAAGCCCCCTTGCCGATCCCAATGCAATACGCTGTCTCTTTGGCCAATCAAGTGGTGGCTGGGTCTCCGGACGTTCTAACAAGAAGAAAAAACGATAAGATTACTTACAGAACAACCCTTGACTAAAATCAGAATCCCTTGTTAGTCGACTAAGCAGAGCTATTTCTACAATCCTGCAGCAAATCTCTCAGCCTCTGACCTAAACTTGAAATATTTTCAAAGCTCCGAAGTTGAGGAACAAGACCGTATTACCACCCAAATATTCTTTTTCACTAACAGCTATTGGTTTTTTGAATGATAACCCACCAACTAGAAGGCAGAGGAAATTTTGTAAGCTCAACTAAGAAAACATTGAGCACTTCAAGGAAGGGTAGGAAGAAGCAACTACTTTGGAAGGAAATACTGCAGTGACTGGGAAGCAAAAGAACAAACCACAAGATGAAAGCTCAACTAAGAAAACATTGAGCACTTCAAGGAAGGGTAGGAAGAAGCAACTACTTTGAAGGAAATACTGCAGTGACTGGGAAGCAAAAGAACAAACCACAAGATGAAAGATACCTCTTAAACAGGAGGCAACACTTCCATTAGCCATGTAGGGATAAACAAGCAATCTTTCTGTTGGAGTCATGCAAAATCCACGAAGCCGAAGCAAGTTCCTGTGAACCGCCATACTAATCATCTCAACCTCAGTCTGGAACTGCAGTTCGCCACCTTGGGTACGCTCCTCTTTCAGCCTTTTAACTGCCACTAAAGAACCATCGGCTAACCGTCCTTTATAAACTTTACCAAAACCACCTCTACCCAATATGTTCTTGTTGCTAAAATTATCGGAAGCAACTTGCAGTTCACGCAATGAAAACCTCTTGAGTTGTCCTAAATGAACCTCTGGGTCCTCTTCAGCTGCAAAAAGACAGTAATAAAAAAAAATCAGCCAGAGAAGTGTCATTGAGAAAACAGGCAGAGCAAGCTAGACTAACCTGGTACATCAAAGAAGTGGTCCTGTGGTTTTTTCCTTCGCCACCAAGCAAGTGCAATTGCCGGAACAGCAAATAGAAGTGCAGCACCTGCAGCAACTCCTCCCGCAATTGCTCCAGTAATTCTATTACTCCCTGCAAGTATGATATGAACGACTTCTTTCTTAATACATAACGGATCAGCTTTGAATGTTTCTTTTATAAGTTGAATACCTTCTAAGGGAAAAATGTGTAAAACATAACGAGACAAAGCAGCTTTTTAAACTACTAGATATCAGACAGTAGAATAACCAAGTGTACACCATCTGCTGAGTTCTCAGATGCAATGCTTTAGGCGTTTCAATATGAGAGGGAGCAAAAAACCTCTAGTATCAAATATGCATTGGCCATTAACTTTTAACTCTTTTCTGTTTTCTCAAATTGGCAATGCTATATAATCTATTTACAGTTTTAATTATAGCTGATATATTTGTGACTGGCATTTTTCTTATCAATAAATAAATATTTGATCTAATTCAATAATAGGCAATATAGATCAAATAATAAATACTAAGTTAGAACAGCCACATATATTGGAAAATTTGGTATTTATTTTATGAAATACTAAATAAGAAATTGACGACCCAAAATTCAATATGAACCTAAATGCGTTCGGGTCTAATTCCATACTCTATTTTAATGGCCAGCCAAAAAACATAAGAATATACTAGTATTGCAATATACTTGAAGTAACCTCCCATATAAAATTATCAATGCCAACCAAGCAAACAAGAACGGACGGTATAAATGTGCCGGTGCATGCAAATGGAGCTATATTTGAGAAGGGTAAAATGATAGTGAAATTTTTTGGAGTACCAGACAACTAAAACAAAAATGTACCGTATTCAGTTACATACTTTAAACAGTAAAGGATGGAAGACGCCAGAGAAACAGTAAAACGCCTATAGACTACAATGCATAAACAAAATGAAAACCTGTAGGTGATGGCGGTGTAGGAGAGATAGGAGGTGGCGGAGATGCAGGAAGGGGGGTCAAATTGGTGTTGGCAAAACTACAGATAACTTTCACACAATTAATAAATCATTCCGACTTCTGACCTGTTCACCAAGATTTATATTAGGAGCATGAAGCAAAACCTGATCGGCGTGAAAAGTGAGAAGGAACCATTAACAGGAATATCTCCAGTGAGACGATTGTTTGAGAGATCCCTGCATTTAAGATGATTTTTTTACTTAATGCCAGGGTTGGCCAAACAATAATCACAAACATGAACAGAAAGGAATTTGGGAGAGCCAAAGTTACACTCACAGAACTTGCAGCGTCAAGACAGCAGTCAAAGACCTTGGAATTTCTCCAGATAAGCTATTGTTATTAAGACGCCTAACCACCAATAGCAAAAAGCCAAGTTGTGAAAAAAAATACTCACATTTACAAGTGATGAGTTTATACTGACGAGAGTAGAGCCAAAAATGCAAATCGCAATGTTAAAGACATTTCAAAAATAGGTATCGTTCTCTTGTCTCGTCCAACATATATGATGCTGATTGAAACAAACAAAAAACTATTTTTTTCCTAATTAGCTTCTTAATACTTCAGAAGCGTTCTCTCTCCAGATTTACACAGCAGTTGCAAACAATCAGCACCAATGTAATTCGACGTTTGAAGTCTAAGGCAGGAGATAACGTTTTCTTTAATAGAACTCCATCCTTCCAGAACCAGACCAATTTCAATCAACTTCCATTGGAGATCACATAGGTGACAAACGAATACAATCAAACAGATAGTCACTCTGAATCCGGAACATCATGCAGGTTCAGCGGAATTAAGTGAATACAAGGATAATCTGTAACTATAAAATTCTGATTTACAAAATTCCAGAGTATTAAAAGAGACCATTCACCATATATATAATATCCTAGTCTCCTAGAGAACACCTTCTCATTTTGTAAACTAACTTTTATCTATCTGGCCACACTACTTCCTGATTACTACAGAGGTGCCCACAGTTGCATAACACATCGTAGGAATAGCTTTTGAAGCAAGACAAACATGAGTAAGGAAACTGAAGAGTGAAGATAATAATTAGGCGGCTTATTAAAAATGTATCAAAAGAAGAGGGATATGGGTGCATACAAGAAACGGAGTTTCTTTAGTCGGCCGAGAGTTGATGGGATGGGACCACTTAAATTGTTCAAGTATAGATCCAAGCTCACTAATTCCGTCAAATTTCCAAGCTGCTCCGGGATTGTCCCAGTAATGTTATTGCTATAAAGCTCCCTGTCATTACACTTTCTTTCATATTAATTTGACCAAGAAAGTTATGCAAAATTATGCAGTAATTGCAAGCATATAATATACTATTACACTTGTTTATAAGTAAAACAATACGCCACGGTGTTCGCCTTCCCGCTTATGTATAGGGATATTTTCGTCAAGAACAGTACAGAATCCGTTAGTTACCTAAATAAACTTTGGAGCCCGGCAAATAAACTCTATGTTTAAGTCGATTACTAATCTATCCCATAAAAATGTCATCTTTTAGAAGAGATGACTTACAGGTACTGCAAGTTTGGAAGCTGACCAAGTTGCATTACTAGCTCACCAGATAGATTCGCATTCCCAAGGTCACTGAACACACATGAAGACCAAGAAATTCTTAGTAAATGCGAGAAGCCAAAAGATCTTGGCCAGAGACGGAAAGGAACTTACACACGTGTAACACTGTTGTCACTATTGCAAGTAACATGAAACCATGTACAGGGAGTAACAAGAGTAGCATCCCAACTTTGAAGTACTTTGTTAGGGTCAGCTAAACTGTTTTTCAGTGCACTCAGAGCATCACCTGTCGTGAACCAAGGAAGAATCAAATCAATGTCAAACTTTGTAAAAACGTAAGAGTAAGATGAACAAAGAACACGACATAACTCAAGCCGACGCTCCAAAACAGCCATTTTACCACGCGTTAACTACAAACTGTGCAGAATGAAATTTAGAGACAATGAGAAAATAGGCAGACCTTCCGCGTTGCCCGATATTCTGAGAACCAGATCGAAAACCAGAATCAGCCAAAAGAAGCCAGGTATCATTCTTCGTTCCATTTTACCAACTTCGCAGATTAAAAACAAACCCTAGAATCCTTCTTCATCGATGACCATCAGAGAAAGATCCAGCATGGTTAGGATCTCGAATACTCGATTAAGCTACTACCACACACAAGGAACCCCCAAATAAAATTCCACGAAAATAAAATCGGAAGCAAAGTAAGAGAAAAGCCCTCGACGCCGACGCGTATTCACCCGTTGACTAAATTTTGAAGAGAAACCCAAATCGATTCTCGAAGAAATCAAAACAAAAAAAAATCAGCTATTTCTGATTGTAACGCCGAGATCGCTGACCGTTGACTAATTTCTTCCGAACGAAACTGGAGAATTAAGTTTGAGAAAACGAAAGACGAAGAAGATATTTCCTGGAAAATACTAAAAAAAGGATTGAAACAGAGGAGAAAGAAGATTATCGGAGAGGAAGACGAAGGAATAAAAAGTAATGGAAAATGGAAAAGAAAACAAAAGATTAGAAGAGAAGTAAATATAAAGAGAATGCAAGAATTTTATTTTCTTCATAGCTTTGAGTTGGTTACAGTGAAGTTAAAAAATGGCATTAAAGGCAGAGTTAGAAACTAGAAAACGACAAAGTATGATGACGTGGAGCATTCTCAAGCTTTTAGCTAAGTCAAAAGTCAAACACGCACGACTTGAATTGGAATGATGTTGATAGTGTGATATGGCATCATCGTTATATCATCAATGCTTATATATCCGAATCGGCCTAACTCATTTATTCCGGGCTTTATTTGTTTTATGGGCTGAATTTTTCAACATTACCCATTTCTACAAATCGTCCCGTCATTTTATTATTACATAAAAATAAAAATTAGGTCTGGACAAATACTACAAAACGAATAAACCGAACCAAAACCAAACCAAAAAACAAATTTTGTTTGGTTTCAGTTATAAATAAATAACCGAACAGATACTATTTTAGAAAACTATAGTTATTGGTTACTAACCAAAACTGAATCGAAAACCGAAATAATATCCAAAAAAACTGAATTATTTTGGTTATTTTCGGTTATTTAAAATATTTTTGGATATTTAGGATATTTTGATTATTTTTGGTTATTTCGGATATTTTGATTATTTTTAGTTATTTTTTTGGTTATTTTCGGTTATTTTTGGTTATTTTCGGTTATTTTTCGATTATTTTCGGTTATTTTTCAATTATTTTTCGGTTATTTTTGATTATTTCAATTATTTCGATTATTTTCAGTTTTTAAATTTAATAATCAAACCGACCAAAACCAAGATATAACCGAACCAAAATATAAAAATAAATGAATGGATTTTTGATCTTACCGACCAAAAAAACCGAAATAAAAAATAAACTATGGAAACCGAACCTAATATCAAAATGCCTTGATCTAATAAAAATCAACAAATATGAGTTTATGCACTTTCTCCTTCAACCTTTGGCCTTTGGCACTTCACATGCACCATCTTTAGTGCTTCACGACATATTTGTGTCTGTATACAATATTTCTTATATAACAAAAAGGACGTAAAGAGTGTCGAATTTAGAAGTAAGGTATCTTTCTTCCACATTTGTCGTCACCACAACGGCTTCATTGCGATCATTCCGCACATATGCAATTTTGCTTTCTTCTTAATTTCTCTCCAACCATTTTAGTATTCTTCTGTTCTTACTTTTTTCAAACTTCTTCATGGGTTTTCGAGTTTTCTGAATATTTCTTCAAAAACAATGGCGGAATCGGAGAAGCCTACAGTTTTCAGCGGCATCACAAGACCTTCGTGGGCATTCCTTCTCCTTATTTTCACCTTCTTAGCTATTCTCTCTCATCAAATCTCTTACAATTCCTTTCTCCCTCTCTGGATCCCGACCCTTCAACACGACCCGATTACCTGCTCTGGGTTTTTTCGCCACGACCCGTCCCCGAAGCGAATCGTTATGTCGATAACGGATTTCGGTGGAGTCGGAGACGGCAAGACGTCAAACACGGCGGCTTTCCGCCGAGCCGTACGGCACCTTGAAGGTTTTGGGTCCCAGCTCAATGTCCCGAAGGGCACGTGGCTCTCCGGAAGCTTCAACCTCACCAGCAATTTCACTTTGTTTCTCGAACACGGCGCCGTGATTTTGGGATCGAAGGTAAAAAGAAAAAGTATTCTAATTTAATTCTACAACTTTCCCATTATAATTTTTAAAGAGAATTCAATTGATTTCTGTGAGAATCCTGGGTTTGTGTGTTGCTTGTAGATTTTATGGATTCATAATGCTTTGTTGGTAAACTATTTAGTTGAATAATGTACAGTCGAAATCTTGATTTGTAAACTATTTCAATTCGACAACTATAGTTTTGCATGAATTATGTATTAACACTAATCAATTTCAGATTTACTTGTTAAATGTGCTTTTGATGTCAATTGTAGCTTTAACAAAAACAAAAGAAAAAGTCTGGGAAGAAGTGAAAAGGAACCATTTTTATATAATTAGATTCCAAGAAGAGTTAGATGTATAGACGATTTTTTTCTAAAGCATGTTGGATGAACGAATTGGATCTATCCACATTACTTGTCTTTCAAGTTATTCTTGAGCTTGCTATCATGTCCCATTGATACCAAGTGCTATGATATTACAACAAAAAAAGTAAACATGTTTGATTACTTTGTTTTATGTGAACTACTTGCAATTACAGTATCGATATCTTAGTCTGGAATCATGGTTTAGTAGGACCCAGATGAATGGCCTGTAATAGAGCCATTGCCTTCTTATGGAAGAGGCAGAGAAAGACCTGGTGGTAGACACATTAGCCTCATTCATGGTGACAATCTGACTAATGTTGTTATTACAGGTACTTTTCTCTTTAATTCATGGACAATATAGTTTTGTCATCATTAACCAGAACTTCTATGGACTGCTGGGCGTTTTCTGGACAATTTGGCCTGTGAATATACTGCTTCAATATTTATCATTCCTTGGCATGAAATCCTATAATATAATCCAGATTCCGACTGTGTTTTTTTACTTAATGGTTCTATGCTGAAAGGCGGAATTCGTGGCGTTCAACTCAAAAGTATACTTTTAACGTGCATATGCTGCGTTCGAAACAATTGAGGCTATAGTCTCTAGCCAGCTCAGTTTCGATTGACTTGATTTGGGGTTTTATTGTTTAGGAGAGTTTGGAGACCTCTAGAATTAACTCCTTACCTTTTTGGTTTGTTTTCCTCCTTGGTTCAGTGTCTGTAACCAAGCATTCTGATTCTAAAGTAGTAACATCTTGATTACAAATTTTACAGGCGAAAACGGGACAATCGATGGACAGGGGAAAATATGGTGGGAATTATGGTGGAACAGAACATTGGTGCATACAAGAGGCCATCTAATCGAATTCAAGAACTCTCATAATATCCTCATCTCTAACCTCACTTTGCTCAATTCTCCTTTCTGGACAATCCATCCTGTTTACTGCAGGTTCTTAATTACTTCCAACTTATTTGTTTTGCTGGTTCACAAGTGTGCATGGTTCAATGAGCTCTGTGACTTATTGTTTTGCAGCAATGTTGTTATTAGAAATATGACCATCCTTGCTCCGATGAATGCTCCTAACACCGATGGTATAGATCCAGGTAAAAATTGTCTTTTCTGTATTACCTTTATCTTGTATCTTCTCTGCAATCACCCCTCTTTATAGTTAAGTACCATATGTTAACATTGCAGACTCAAGCACCAATGTCTGCATTGAGGACTGTTACATCGAAAGCGGCGACGACCTTGTAGCTGTGAAGAGTGGGTGGGACCATTATGGAATGGCTGTTGCACATCCGAGTTCAAACATTGTAATCAGAAGGATCTCTGGTACTACAACTACTTGTTCCGGAATTGGAATAGGCAGTGAGATGTCTGGTGGGATTTTCAACATAACCGTACAAGATATTCACGTCTGGGATTCCGCGGCTGGGGTACGCATAAAAACCGATAAAGGAAGAGGCGGATACATTTCAAATGTCACCGTTAACAATGTGTTACTTGAGAAAGTTAAAGTGCCAATTAGATTTAGCAGCGGCTCAAACGATCACCCTGACGATAAGTGGGATCCCAAAGCTATTCCGAGAGTAAAAGGTATTTATATTAGCAACGTTATGAGTTTGAATTCGAGAAAAGCGCCAATGTTGCTTGGCGTAAAAGGCACGTCATTTCAAGACATATGTTTGAGGAATGTAACACTTCTCGGGTTACCACAGACAGAGAAATGGAAATGCAAGGATGTTTCTGGGTATGCGACTGACGTTTTTCCTCTGTCTTGTCCACAGTTGTTAAAGAAGAAAGGTTCGGTTTCTCAGTGTTCATAGATGGGTTTTGAGGTTCTGAGAAGTCAAAGGTTTTTTTTTTGTTACTTTTTGAGAATTTCCATTGTAATGATAGAAGTTTTGTTAATATCATTTACAGGGACATTCGGTTTTAACTGTCATTTGTTTTTGTCTCATAGCTAAGGCTAAGTCCGGATTTTCAATATGTAAACAAAAAAATCGTAAACTAGTTGTATCTACGTTTTATATATAATGTCAGAATTATTTAGTATACATGTAAAATACATTCCTAACGATTAGAGTCCATATTTTGCAAAAGGAAACTGAGTTTTCTTTATATAAATTATAAAAAGAAATTTACAAGAGAAATTTTAAATCATAAATCATAACAAAAATGGAACAACAAAAGAAAGCTAAGTAGTACCTACGAAAAGATTATATTCTTTCACCAAGCAATGATTCCAAAAGAGCAGCCTCTTCCTCCTGCCCAAACATAACTTATTTCAACATCACTTTTAACAAATATTTCTAAACTCAAAAGGTTTTTGATGTTTGTTTATATACCACCAAGGCATTGAATTCGGTTTCCTCGTCTATGGCACTGATCACGGCTGGGTCGTCTAAGAGCTCCTAAAACCCATTCGCATACACAAGTGTTAGCTTACTTCATATTGACCATCACACAAATAAAATCAGAGAACCAAAAGTAACCAAGAAACAAGTTCTGTTTCCCTTCTTCACTCTCTATTTCTACTATACTTGTCTACTAAACATCACTATTATGATTTCTATAATTACCAAGCCCTATCACACATCTACTTAGATCAGTTCTAAGTTCCAAAGTCTCCTTTCTTCGTTGCTGAAAAAACATATTTTCAAAGTGTAGTGGTGCAGCATTTGCTGAACACTGTTTTATTAGCCCAAATTGTATAGGCTCCCATGTCTACAATTTCACCACCAAGGCATCATGAAAGAAAAAACTATTAGAGAATAGAGGTTCACTAACATCATCAGCAATTTGCAGCAGCCCATCCGAATCCTGCATAGATGAAGTTGCCATTTATCACTCTGTTTTTTCTACATTTAGTTCCTAACGAAGTCCATATTTCCTTTCTATGAAAAACAACACCTGAAAACTTACCTTAGCAGCAACAAAGAGAAGTGGATCTGAAGGCGTGTAGATCATATAGTGTGATCCATCCTGAAACAGAACTTATTTCAGTTAACGGAAAAGGGGCACATAATACTCTGCATTTTCATGTTCTACAGAATTCAAACCATCCAATTTACAATTAGAGTGTAGTGGTCAACTTTGGATCCACAATGGAGCACTAAATACACACTTGGTTCAGAGACGCATTGAATGTCATATTTAGTGTTTTAAATGCGCTATAATAGTAACATCCCAAAATATATTCATAATACTGTAAAAGGCACCTCGAACGTATCAATAAGCAAACTGCCAAAAATCATAATATACCAGATGAAAACACGTAATCTCAATCCCTTCAGTTGGCAAGCCTTCAACGTCTTGGCCATCATCTGCAAATAGTTGATGTTCTAAACATTCAATAATATGATAAATAACACGGAACTGAAAGCTATTACAATGTGAGCTGACCCGTGAAAACAGGTCAGAGTTAGAATGAAGTATAATTATATCAAGATAACTAAACAAGAGAGGAAGAATGCAAGTTTACAAGACCATGATATTGATAACATTCTTAGTTTTTCTGTAGTTTTCTTCCTATTGTTTGTTATAGTGTCATCTAAGTTGAAGTTCAATAAATTTAAAGCATGATATCCTATAACACCGTAGATATGAAGCCAGAATCATTTAGTGCGCTTATATAGAGCGGATGCTGGAGATAAATAATCTAAAGAATTTTCCTCATGCATAAATATCAGAAGAAAAAGCTTGTTGCCTGTGCGAAAGTCAAAGACATTATCTTCTGTGTAGCAAAAGCCTCCCCTTGCCGTGTAACAGAACCTGTTTTACAGTGACAACCCATTAGATGTTAAAAAAACAATTATTCTTGAAAAGGGCACGGTCAATCGGTCATACCCGCTGTGTACTAGATGCATATGGATCTTTGCAAGAGCATAAGCAGCAGCAGGAAGAAGAGATTCAACCTCTTCATCGCTGACCTAAAAGGCATAAGCATTCTAGATAAGCAAACAAAGATCTATAGTAAGTGCTTTTAAATTATATTGAAGTTCTGAAAAGGATAACGTTCACGCATCCAAAAGATCTCTCTACGCCAGGCGGTGTGCAGTCCTGAAGAAACCAGATGAAACTTCTGGTGCAAATGGAAATGAGAAAAGTATTCATGAAGGAGAAAACTTACAGCTGACCATCCATCTATATTTGTGCTCTTCAAAATCTGAACCGGCCTGAAGCGAGAAATGAATCAATCAAGCAGGAAACAATAATGTGCTAAAATGATACGAGAAGGAGAAGAAGAAAAAAGAAGAGTACTCACGTATCCACAGGGCAAAGAAGCATACAATCCTCTCCTTTACTACTTGTAAATACTCTTCTTATTACACAATCCAAAGGACTATTGTTTGTTGAATCAATCTGTCTCAGAACAAAAAGCATTTAGCTTTTCTCAAAACACAACAACTTAGTCAAAGTGAAACTGAGAACAAATTGACTCACCACAGTAGTGATTCGCTTATTAGAGGCCATAAGAACCCTACCAGTTTCGTCTATCACGAACCCAGCAGGTGGCTTGGGTATGGTAGGAGGAGAGTTAAATGTTGCTAGAGACCGAGAAGAAGAAGAAAAATCGGAACCATCATCACCTTCCTCAAGAGCATCTCCATCACTCAATTCCCAATTCTCCACAGGATTCGCGCTTTTCCCCTTTTTATTCCGCTTCTTGTCAGTGCTAGTACTACCATTTCTCGTAGACGCCTTCTTCGTCGGCTGTCCCGTCCGAGGATTCAACGCGGAAGTGATGAGGAAACGAAGATGGCGGGTGTTGTCAGGAGATGAGACCGATAACGAGACGGGAAACGAAGAAGATGGGTTCAGAAACTGATGGATAGTGGAGTAAGAGAGAGTCGAATTTGGTGATGGTGAAGCTAGGGAGTATAAGAAAGCCATAAAAGAGAAAGATAGAGAGAGGAGTGAGCAAGTAAATTCGCCGGCCGCGAGTGCTTCGGTTCGAGGGGACTTGCCAGTTTTGTTTTACCAGTAAACCCGAAATGTATAATATAATATCAACTAAATTTATATCCACGTAGAAAAAAATATTAATAAATTATATTTTATTAATAAATGTAAATTAAATATTTATATAATTTTAATTTTTATTCAAAATTATTTTTAATATTAATTTTTGTATATATAAATTAAAAAAAGAAAAATAATTATTTTTTATAAATTTAATAATATTTTTTTGTTAATTTAATAAAACATATTAATATTCTAATCAAATTAATATAATATATATTGTAATTATTCGAATAAGTTAAGTCTATTTATATATTTATTTGAAATTCACTGTAATGATGAAACGTAAACATGATATTTCTGTTAATAATACGTGAGAGTAAAATTATTTTCTTAAATTGTTTCTCAAATAATATATTAAAGATTATGTAATAACTTAAATCTATTTATATTTAATTGAAATTATTTATAAATTAATGTATTAAAAATTTAAAGAAATAAAAATTATTGTTTTTGTAAATATAATACTATTTTTTGGTTAGTTAAATAAAATATATTGATTATCTAACCAAATTAATATGAGTGGTATGTATTGTAATTATTTTATTAACTTAAACCATTTTATATATTTAAATTGAAATTCGTTGTAATGTTGACACGTAAAAATGGTATTTTGTTATTAATACGTCATAATCAAGTTATTTTGTTAAAAAGTTTTTCAAATAATATATTAGGGATATGAATAATTAGGAAACAATATTAGTAAAGAAGTTGGATTACAATTAATTTACTTGTATCTAATTGGCAGCTTTTCTTTTCTTTTTTCCCAACTATATAACATTTCTCAATACTCATACATTTGAGAAGGTTTTAATGAAGCAAGTTCATCACAATCCGCTGAGATCCACCCAATGGACTGTTTCTCATTATCATAGATGATCATCTGATCTTGCATCGATATATCTATTCAATAAAAAGAGAGAGAAAAAGAGAATTAATCTCAAAAGATCCTGAAATTGCCAATGAATGAATGAAAATATAAATAAGAATGTACCTCCAATGAGGTTTAAATTCTGGAGACCTATTTCTGTGCCATTCAAGATTCCCAAACATACATTCCCTTTCATCTGCAACATTTTTTCTCTTTTTATCATTGTATGACAAAAAAACAGAATTGAGGAATGAATAGAAAAGTTGATAAGAGAACTGCTTACAGAAATGATTAGATAAGCTTCTTGGTGTATCTGAAACAGAGTTTTTGATCTCCAGCCTGTTTTGAAACTAAAAGCTAGAGGCTTGAAATACTTCTTGACTTCTTCTATGCTCATGAATGGTCTTCTTCCTTTCCAGCATAGAGGCAGTGTGTGATCATCATGTGCTTCTTTCAATGGTTTTCCGCTTAACTCTTTCTTTACCTACAGAAAAAGACAAAGATATATGTTGAAACAACTCGGTCTCTTCATCTTCCAAGGTTATAACAAGTTTTGTTACCAAGTATGTTATGGTTTGGTACGCCTTGGAATTGAAGTATGTGTAAGAACTTCCACTGTCAAACACAGTTACTAGATTCTTTAATCCCGTTGTTCTTCCTCCGAATACAAGTTCCCCTCCCATGGCTGGAGAGTAGTGTTTTCTGACAATAAAAAGCTGCAAGATTATAGCTAGAAAGAAAGAGAGGATAAGGTGTTTAGAGCTATATACTTACGAGTATTCACGCGACATTGGTGTCCAAGAGACTCTTGAAGAGTCATAAAGATCGTTGCCAAAAAAGAGAATTCCTCCACCTAAACTGCTTAAGCAATGACCGATAACATTCTTGATATAACCTTGGCTATGAAGCTGTGACAAAATGCTTACTTTTCCCCTACCAAGCCCCAATACTCCATCTAGAGGATGATGATTCGAAGCCCCTGGGATTTGATCATATCCACATCTGTTACACAAAACCTCCAATGAGGATTACTAGCTAGGAACTAAGTTCTTGAAACAAAATTGAAAATTTTCAGTCCAAGATTGTAGAAATAGATATATACCCGAGAGCAAGACGGGGAGTGAGCCGGAGACCTTTTGTATAGTTCAAAGAGAAGACATCTCTAACGAGAACACCTAGAGATGATCCTCCATCAGCATACTCAACCTCATAGTCACATTGCTCTGGAGTCTCACATCTATGGTCACCATTCAAATGCAACGCCTTACAAAGTGGATCATTGCAAGTAATAAGATCATTACTAGGCTGATAAAGTGGATGAGGTGCCTGAAACGAACAAAAAGATTCAATATTTGGCAAGACGAAACTATGACACTGGATGTGGAAAGAAAGAGAATTGAAGATGAAATTATTATCATTATACCTCCAAGCAACGAACACAAGGAGCATCACATTGGAGCCAAGTGAGATCACTACCAGTATCAAGATCAAGATAATAAGGTCTTGGTGGTTGTCCTATGTTGATGGTAACATTATAATACCTGTTCCAAACCAAAGCAAAAAAATTATTAGAGAATTTCTGAAATGAGAGACTGTAAGCAAATTAGTATTGTGAAGTTGGGTTTGAAAGAAAAACATATATACCCAAGAGGATAAACGTTTCCATGAACTGGGAATGCAACTGAAGAGACAGCTCTTGTGAATCTATCAGAAAATCCCAACGTTTTCCTCCATCGGAAATCAACTGCAGACGAGAAACCAAGAACCAGAGACATAACCATCAACACAACCATAAAACGGAAATTCACTTTCATCACCATCTTCACAGCTTGTGGTGGAAGAACAATGATAGAATTATTATTTATTGTAATAGCTAATCAAGTGATGGTGATGATGAAGGTGAAAAACGAGTTGAGGATGCTTATTACAAGAACTCTCATGATGAGCAAAGAAAGAATTTTTGTGGTTTGCCATAAGTAGAGAGTCACTGATTCTTGGCTTAAACCATAGGACTTTAAGGAAAACTATTCGAATTTGTTTCTTAGTATCTGCGAAAATAAGTAATCTAGCTAAGGAATATTATTGATGAGAAAGAATGGAGCCAAGGTATATCTTGCAGCTGAAGTAAGCAATCTTGTTGGCATTTTTCGTCATCATCGTTCATCAGTCGCTTTTCGGAAACGAACCTTCCACTAGAGAAGAAAATGATAAATTTGAAAACTCAACAAGATCTTCATTTGGCTCTGTTCCCATCAGAAGAAAGCTTCAGTGACATAAATATGCCTAGAGAACGAGAAAGTTGAACGTAATTGCCCACACAAATCTAGGGCTCATCAACACAAGCTCAGCTAATCTCCTCCTAGCTAAATACACATCATTTGGTTCTACCAAGACGGGTCACGGAGTCGGGAATCTGGGCGAGCAGAGCTTCGTGCTCGGTATTTATGCATCTCTTAAAATATGTAATAGTGTATGTAGACCTTAACTCAAGCCACATTAGTTAACTGTAAGAGTATACTTACTGCTCAGGAAGGACACTTTACATCGTTTCGCTAAAAAAAATATAAAAAGCAATAAGATGTTGTGTACATAAGTCTTCTCTCTCTGTCTCTCTATTTACAGTGGCAGAGGAAGCTGCATATTTAAGTTAGATAGAGACAGATTTTACAAGTGAAACGATGACAGTAACAGCATCAGGTTTACCACCTTTGTATCCATCATATCCTTCTTCTTTAGCTGCGTCTGCAAATGGCGTTCTCTCTATCTTAGATCCTCCCACATCTTGTGCCTTTGCAGCCACCAACTCTGCTATTTTCTGCTATACCACCAAATATGAGATCAACTTTTTTTTGTCTCAAATCCAATTGACAGCGAGCAAAGTGACTCAAGACACAAAACTACTTGGTAAACCCAAAAAAACAAGAATTGAAAACATTGAGCACCTGAGGTTTCAAACTCTGTTCCAGTGACCTGCAAACTATTGAAACAATTTCTGTCTCATACAAATTGTCAAAGAGTCCATCAGTTGCTGTGATGACAACATCGCCCTCTTCCAGATTCACATGGTAAACCTGCAGGTTGTGCGAAACAAGGCCGCATATATTCTGTTTTAAATGAACCATTCAAGATTGTCTGATACTTGGAGAAATGATTGGCATTGCTTAAGTAAATTAGCGCTGTACCTCTGCAAGTTTTAGGGCATCATCCCCTTGCGTAATTTGCAGGGGAAAACAAAAATGATGAAACATTGGAGAAGACTTCTGCAGTAGTGTGCCGTTCCTAATTACCATGAATCCTGAATCTCCAATGTTGGCAATGTGGAGTTCCTACAATGTAATTTTTACATAGACTCTAACTCCATGCTCCTTTATTATTACCTAAAGGAGTGCCATTGTAATATATACGTTAGGGAGCAAGTCTCACATTATTGTCGAGATGAGCAATCAAAGCTGTTGATGATCCAGGGGACTTGGTCTCCTTGACACTTTTATGGAGAACTTGAACTGGGTCAGTTATCTTATCAGTTTCATCAGAAATAATCTTTTGACAGTTGCTCATGAGTTCTTGAACATATGTTCCCCTGATGACTCCTGAAGGACAAATCAAATATATATTAGATAAGAACGAAATTCAAGTGAATGGGTTTCTGCAAAAACAAAATTGAGAAACTATACAAAGAAAACTTATGTGTACCGTCAAATGACCACTGAGAGACTCCGTCTGCGATGCCTAGCCAGTTGTCGTGAGAGATAAAATAAGCATCTTCCCGACCTGCCAACGCCTGGACATTATTATTTCTAGATTACTAACCACATAATATATGTACAAGGATTTAAAATTTTAGAATTGTGAAAATGTTAGAAATGATGTTTTCAGAAGGTTATAATGTGTCCTCAAATAAAAAATTCGGCTATGAGAACAATGATATTAATGTCTCATAGAGTCCAATTACTTAACAAAGTCTCTGAGACCATTTAGAATGAAGATTGTGAATGAATACTTGATTAGACTTCATGTATACCAGTAAGATGTGGTTGCAAAAGCAACTACTTGCACCCGTTGAAAACATGTGAACTGCAAATAGAAAGAATCACAAGTACCTTAAGAGGGCTTTGGAGGGAAGCAAAACCAGAGTCCAAGTAAAATGCCTTGGAAACGAATCCTTCCCTGTTTAGATGTCAAGCATCCAACCATAGCAAAACAAGCATGTTTTTTATAAAAGCTGCAATATGATTCCTAGCCAGGTATGAAATAGATAAATACATGTATATATGTGCATGTATTACGTATCTATGTAAGATAATAGCACAGTTTGTTAAGCATTCAGAAAAACAAGAGTAAAATATATCAGTTAATAACCTGTCTGAAGCCATTTCAGTGGATTGAAGACCAGGCGTCTCAGGCGCAGGAAGTTGGAGATCTTCACCTTTTGTGTCATTGACAGCTTTAGATAAGCTACCATTATCAGTTTTTGTGTCATTCAAAATTATTTCATCTTCTGTGGTTGAAGCCACATTTCCTCCATCATTTGCCTTCATCAATGACAATGAACTAGAGTAAGGGTATTATTTTCTGTTCAACAATACTCTCTGATGCATCTTTCCTTCTACAACTGTTAAATCAGCTTAATAATTTGGAATTAGGACTCACCACCTCAGACGTATAAAATACAGGGATTTCAGCAATCTCTTCGATGATGTGATGTGTTGCTTCGGAAGTTGAAATTAGTTCATCAGGAGACACAGCAGCTGTAATTGTTGGTTCAACGCCAAGATTTTCCTCAGCTTCAAAAGCTTTCATCGGGTTTTTGCTCACATCCAAATTGCCATCAAGTTCAATGGTGGATACAAGTGCAACTTCCTTGAGATCAGGGGACTGTGAGCCATGTTGAGAAGTAGATGATCTCGGTATTGCTTGAACTTCCATACGATTATCAGTGATATGTTGAGAACCATTTGGCTCACCCTCTGCTATTACACTTACTGAACCTTTCTCCATGACTTCTAAAGAAAGAGGCTCCACATTATATGACTCATCCGTACTTTCATCCTTGTTGATCGGGTTTGATTTTGCAGAAACAACTTTTTCTTCAGTGGAGATAGTAGGAATAGAGTCTGCTACACTGACAGTGGAGCTTAGATTGGACACACTAGCAATTTTGCCTTGAACTTTACCTTCACTCCGCAATACATCCACCAAAGTTGGCAATTCCTTCTTTTTCTTCGTAGGAGAACGAACCCTTTTACGATCCTTAATTTTGATGACATTGCTAAGATTGGAAGGAGCAGCAGCTCTTTCATCTCTGCCATCGCCTGTTTCATTAGTAGAACTGACTGAATTTTTCTTTGCATCTGATTTTTCTTTGGGACCCTCCAAATCAGAAACGCGATCGAGATCTACAAATGTATGTCCATCTTTCACCCCTTGTTTCCTTGAAACTTCATTGGCCCCTTCTGCTATCTTAGCATGTTGCTTCTCTACCTCTAAGCATCTCGCTTTTTCTTCAGTCTCAAGATTTCTCTCAATTTCACTTGCATCCCCGAATCGGAAGACATGGCTTCCATCCTTGAGCTCTGCAGATCCAAAAATAAGTATCAATACTACAAGAGAAGCTTAGATTTTGAACTTAATCAAGTAAATAAATTTTCATCACTACAAGGTTCGGAAGCCATCTATATATCATCAGACATTTTGAAACTAATGAAAATTAAAGAGAATTTTATGTTTGATATTTGAATTCAACGTAAAATTGGCATATTTAGTGTAAAGCTACAGAATAGAAAATGTGCGGAAGACACTATAGACTGATTTCTCGGAGAACGAGAAGAACAGAAGAAGAAGAAGAGGAGCTTACGAGTGCTGGAAACGAGATCGAACTTATCCGGAGCAGAATCCGACGGTCGAAAAGGAGAAGAAGACGAAGACTGGGAACGTAGTTGAGAGGACAAACGGAAATCGGGATCGGAGAATCTAATACCACCGGGAGACAAACCCCATCGACGGTGAGGAAAAGAAGAGAAGATAAGAAAAGTAGGAGGTCGGAGAGAAAGAATCAAATGATCGGCCATAACATTAACATCGAAGTTTGTGTAATAGTCACAGATGTTTTACAGTTAGACGATCAAGATAACTGGGTGACCCTCTGATTCCATCAGATATGTTCGCTTCACATAGAGTATGTGGCTACTGTAGTTTATTCTAAAAAGAAATCTCGCACAGACATTGCCAACACAAAAAGAAAAAGAGTTTTTGGTTTCTTTCAATTGACTTCAAAGCTTGAACGTGTTTAGAGAACAAAACAAAATGTTTATCTCTAGAGGATAATACCTTATTAGCCATTAAAATTTGTGTAAGATAATGCGGGTTTAATTCCGTCAACTATCCGTCAACTATATAAACTTATGCGAATAAACCTATTTACATCCGTACTTTTTGAATCTTATTTTAAATACATAAACTATATTTTTTTTCATAAATGACACAAAATTCATAAAGTTTTCTAATTGTAGAAATTTTATTAATATCGTTAAATAACTATTAAATCTGATTTTAATTCGAAAATATGGTTTTAACTTGAGTTTATTTTGAAATTAAAACCAAATTTTTGAAGTAAAACAAGGTTTAATAACAATTTAACGTGTAAACTTTAACGAAATTTCTGTAATCAGAATAATTTATGAAATTTATGTAGTTTACGGAAGAAAAACACAGTTTATGTAATTTATAAAAGACCCAAAAAGTATGGGTAGAAATAAGTTTATATCGTATAAATTCGTATTTTTGACGAAAGTAAACCCTATATTATTTGAGGAAAATTTTTAGAAATATTGCATATAATAAAAAACAAGGGTTTATTTCCGTCAACGATAGTAATTTATGCGACTAAACCTATTTCTATCCATACTTTTTGGGTCTTCTTTTAACTACATAAACGGTATTTTTCTTTCAAAAATTACACAAACTTTATAAATTCTTCTAATTGCAGAAATTCTATTAATGTTTATACGTTAAATAGTTATTAAATTTGGTTCTAAATCGAAAATCTGGTTTTAACTTGGGTTTATTTTAAAATTAAATCCATATTTTTGAAATAAAATAAAGTTTAATAACAATTTAACGTGTAAACAATGGAATTTTTGTAATTGGAATAATTTATAAAGTTTATGTAGTTTACGGAAGAAAAACATAATTTATGTAACTTATGAAAAATATAAAAATATATGTGTAAATATATTTATTCGTATAAATTTGTGTATTTGAAAGAAATAAACCAAAAAAACAATAATTTTGGTGACGTCAAGATGATAGATACCGTCAACCTACTTTGTTGACCAAACTTGATTCTAAAGAAAGGAAAGAAGAGAGAGATAGCAAAAGACGGAAAGACTCCCATCGTCGACTTTTCTTCTCTCAAGCTTGTTGATGATCTTGAAGCAAGAATCATGAGTTTCGTTCATAGACTTCTGTCCGATGATGACGATTCGCTCTGTAAATTGGTGGATTGCATCGCAGAATTGAAAATTTCAGGATCTTGTTCATCTAATTGTCTTGACGAGTGTCCTTCCCTCTGCAAAGTCGTCGTAGTTACAGGTCTTTCTCCACCTCCACTGATTCACCACGAGGATAACTTAAAGAGGATCGTAATCATCGCCGCTTCTTCTATCTTCACGACTCTGTTTCTCCTTACTTTACTTGTGCTCTGCTTCAAGTTTTACTACAGGAGAAGAAGATCAATAACAATATCAAGAAGATGGAGTATGGAGGTGGCTAGGAATTGGGAATTTGATGGACCATCACCGGTTTTCGTCGATCATCCGGTTTGGAATATTAGAACCATTGGGTTGAACCCAACGGTTATAAGTTCAATCAAAGTGTGCAAATATAGTAAAAAAGATGGTCTTGTGGAAGGAACGGATTGTTCGGTTTGTTTAAGCGAATTCGAAGAAGAAGATACGCTTAGATTGTTACCAAAGTGTAAACATGCTTTTCATCTTTCTTGTATTGACATTTGGCTTAGATCACACACCAATTGCCCGCTTTGTCGCGCTCCCATCCTCGTGCCCAATACGATAAGAGATGATCATAGTGAGGGTTTAGATGAGATCCGTGTGAGGATTCCAGAAGAGAATAATGGAGAAATCGATGAAGAAAGAGATCATGGTGAAGCAGATGAGTTGCAGCAGCGAGTGAGACGATCAGTGTCATTGGATTCATTATCGGTTTTAAGAGTAGGTGAAGGAAAAGAGGAGGTGAAGAGAGGCAATATTGGATCTTCCATTGTTGGGAGGTCGAGTTTCTTGAAGAGATCTATCTCTTACAGTGGTAACTAGTACTAGTTTCATTGCTATGAACAAAAAGGTTCATTAAGTAATGTTTTGTAAGGATCGTTACAGTAGAGTTCTTACAGCTTGTTCTCTGCTTTAAATCCACAAAATTTGTTGATTGAAAGTTGATAAGTATAAAATACACGAAAGTTTCATTTTGAAAATTTGCTATTTTATCGATCATTGTTTAAACTCAGATTTATGTCACTTTAAAATGAATGGATTAGCGTTTTGTAATCGAGCGAGAGGGAAACTCATATCTTGAATTCTGAACAGAGCTGTGATCAGCAGTTACATGTATGTTCTGTTCTCATCAAAAGGTACAAATAAAGGTCCCACCTTTGAGGACAAGAGGACTTTGCTTCGTCTTCTCTTATTGATTCTCACAGTTGATTGTGCATCATCTTCTTACAAAAGTAGAAGGGCTTAGAATTTGAAGAAAAACAAACCAATAATTCCTCTTTTTACTACCACACATATAAAACTAGCTTTTCTGTTTCTGTCACACCAAGAAACTCTATTATTATTATTAACCCCTCAATCCACTTTCGGTATATAACTTATGCGTGGGGTCCTAAAACTGACACGACACAAAGTCACAAACTTTGGTTTCTCCGTCTTTGTTGGAGGAATGCATTCACATCCATTTCTTTAGTAAAAAGTCAGTTTTTAATTTTTAGAAGCCCTCTTCTCTTCCAGATGCCTTGTCTGTCGTTCCAGATTCGAAATACCCATCTCCACCAACTTTCCTTTCTACACCTTTTTCATGGCAGCCACTCCCACGCATTTCTCTGTATCCCATGATCCTTCTTCTTCCACGTCTCTCCTTACTCTGCAAACCCGAGCGGTATGTGTAATGTCTCTCCCTCTTCTCTCACTCTCTCTCAAGGAATTTGATCATGGGTTTGTTTGTTATGTTGCATTTTGATTCAGATCTTCGGTTCCAACCACAATTTAAAAGAAACTGAGAAAACCCAGTTGAGAATTCCCACTTCTTTCAGGTAATTTCTGGGATTCAGTAACTATTCAGTTTGATTTCATTGGGATACTTATCAGTACTCGGATTTGGGATTGCGGATCTACAGTTACTTTTGACAATATGGTATGTATATCACGTGGTGATGCACTGTTCTTTGATGGGACCCCGTTACTACATCTTATATTTTAGTTTCTTAGGTTATATGACTAGTGCAAAAGAAGATTTCTTTACTCGTGATTCAAATGGCGAAATCTCTGTGCAGATGCTTTGTTTATTTAGTTTCTTTTTGCGGTGTTTCAGAAGAAAAACTGTGAACTTGCAAATTATGGCTTCAGGGAAGATACCTGGACTGACTCAGGAAGCTATTGACTGTACAAATGGGGTTACAACTGATACAGAAAATAACACTGATGTATTTGTTGACATGAAACAGCGGTTCCTTGCCTTCAAGAAGCTTAAGTACATGTACATTACAGAGAACCAATTTCTTCAATCGTTTGGTTTTTCAATGGTTTATGGATTATTTATTTCTTTTCTGTTATTTCACCTGATGATATACTCTTGAACAGGGAAAACTTTGAACACTTTAAAAACCTGGCAGATGCTCAAGCTCCAAAGGTAGCTTTACACTTTACAAAAGCTTAATTGTTCATGAAAGGCTTGAGAGATATCTTCTATAGTTTAAATGTTGTCTGGAGAAAAGAATCGTTGCTAACAGTTTAAGCAACAGTTTCTGGTGATTGCTTGTGCAGACTCTAGGGTCTGTCCTTCTGCCATCCTGGGATTTCAACCAGGTGAAGCATTCACTGTTCGTAACATTGCAAATTTAGTACCTTCCTATGAGGTATACAATTTCGTGCAGACAGCCATTTTTGTTTTATGGGCTGGTTCATGTCTGATCTAGTTGCATTTGCCTGTTGCTTGAAGTCTGGACCTACTGAAACTAAAGCTGCTCTTGAATTCTCTGTGAATTTTCTTAATGTAAGTAGCTATCTTATCTCTTACAGCTATTCAAATTTTTAAGTGTAGAACAAAAGAAATTATTCCCTTCATCTTAACAAATTTTGATATCCACAGTTTAAGACTGTTCAGGGTTCTATTAGCTTTCTACACTGTTGGCTCTTTTGATTCACTTAAACTCAAATCTCAAGGCAACATATACCTCATAAACACACACAATGTGTACCTACATTTCATTATAATTCTTGCCTCATTTATAAACTTATAGGTGGAGAACATTTTAATTATTGGTCATAGCCGCTGCGGAGGAATTCAAGCTTTAATGAGCATGAAAGACGAAGTAGATTCCAGGTTTTTTTACCCCTTTTTGATTCATTCTAATGAAAAATAAATCATTCATTGTTGATCTTTGCCCAATTGCCTTTCCCTGTTAACAGTAGTTTCATACAAAACTGGGTAATTACGGGGAAGAAGGCTAAGGAAAGCACAAAAGCTGTTGCTTCAGACCTCCATTTTGATCATCAGTGTCAACATTGTGAAAAGGTGATGTCTTTTGGTAAATCAATGGAACTTATATCATCTGTTAATCAGTGAACTTATATAAAATATAACCTTGTAGGCATCGATAAATCATTCATTAGAAAAGCTGCTTGATTACCCATGGATAGAAGAGAAAGTGCGGAAAGGATTATTGCGTCTCCATGGCGGATACTATGATTTTGTTAATTGTACATTTGAGAAATGGACGGTTGATTATGGAGGAAGCAGAGGTAAGAAAGAAGGCAGTGGAATCGCTGTTAAAGACCGGTCAGTTTGGTGCTGACTGCTTACCATATCACTCTTCAATTGGTTTTCTTTCATAACTCTTGAGAAACATCAGAGATCCCTTTGGGATGGGATTATAGTACGTGTGTTGGCAGTTGTGTGTTGAATTCATTTCCAAACTACAACTCTTATTGAGGTTAAACTTTGGGAGACCCCTTCAAGGACTAATGTTTGTTTTATCAGTTATGGTTTGTTAATTCATGTTTCTGATTTTGGTTTTCTTGATTATGACCAGCTTTTATAACGAAATCGACAAGATAGTTTATGAATGGGATTAGGTTCCTCTGCAAATCATTGCAGTATATCGATTCCATTCATCTATAGATAGTTGCAAATGAAGAAAGAAGAGCGTAATGTTACAGTCAATCTCATCAATCCTATAGCCACCAGTACATATTCAGTTAGCTTATGTTGGATGTTAATCTTCACATATACCAAAGAGTTGGGTTACAATTCGTCATGTTCGTTTGTCAGCCGCAAATTTTTATGGCTGTGGCTGCGGCATATTATTGTTCGTTTATTTGCCGCATATATTTGCGGTAGATGCAGCGGTCAGACGTTGCATCATACGTCGTAATTTTTCGACCGATGATTAAAACAATAGTACGACTAAAAATTTGCGATCAACCACAACCGCAACCGCCGGCGACATACAAACGAACAACCCGCAGCTGCAACCGCATAGTTGACCGCAGTCACAGCCGTTTACGCCAACCAAACGAACAAAACTATATTTTAAAACAAAGTTGAATACATGTTAGTGTATCAACAAAACATATCCATCTCCAGAGTTGTTTAAGCTGTTGAAGTTCATTGGAACAAAAAATGGATGGAAAGTTATTTTACTACATGTCATATCAATAGTAAGGATTTTTCATCAACACAAGCATTCATCTAGCGAACCGTAACTGCGGTTGTGTTCCACAACATCTTCAATCTTTCTAATTCTAAACTTAGCCAAAACGCTTCTCGCCCAATCGCCAAAATAAGTCTCATTGTATCCAATCATAGCATTTTTATAGACCGACATGCATCTTCTATCAGTGTCTGGAAACTGACATATTTCCCCAACCGGGTCATGCCACGAGCCTTCGTGTCTCATTCCCGACCAATTAGCTCCCCATTGGTACACAAGCCGACCAACTCCTGCAAGCTTAAGCCATCCTTTAGGGAAAAACTCCATTATACTACTATTCCTATTCATTAGAATCAAATTAGTAAGCTGTGCACCGTGTGGTGATACTAACACATCAGTCAATCTCATCAACTCCACTTGCTCACAAAATGTTAGGTTATTTGAATAGGAAACTTTTACTTCACACCCTTCTATTCTCTTACATTCTCTCTTGAAGACATCGATCACGGCTGACTCATTTTTGAACGATCTTGTTCCGGTTCTCATAAGCAATGTCATACCGATTCTCGGTTTTAATGTCTCGGACAAGCTTAAGTTACAGTAGTTTCTTGCTTTGCATCTAATTAGGTCAAACACTTCCATTCTTCTATCTCTTGACATTCCACCTTCATTGTGTCTCATAACAATTGCCTTCTCGAAGCAAACCGGCCTGTTCTCGTCATTAAACCGTAGAATTTTTGGGGTTTGACCGTACGTTGCAGTGATTATCTCTCTCAACCAATTCCCCATCTTGAACCTTAGCTCTCCCCAGTGGTATAAAACCCATATTTGAGGCTTTTGGCATTGGTTTCTTAAGCTCCAGGCAAAAAATGGGACTACAGCGGACAAACCATGCCACATGTTACCATAATCGTAATGATTATAGGAAACAAATGTCAAGCCCTCCTGAAGACTGGCATTGACCGTAAGAGCTTGAGGCCAAGCCAGTGCATAGTAGTTCCATGACCCATCATGATCATCAACCCCTTTGAAGCACAAAAGCCTTCCTTTTGAAGACTCTGAAGGAAATTCTTGATATTGAACCTCTCCTTTGGTTTGATTATCGTAAAGAGAGCTCATAAACCATGTATGACCTTCGAGTGGTTTGTTTGAATATCGAAGGTCTTTAAGGGGAAGAAATGTCACCGAATCACGTAGCTTGTCCACAAAGTAAGCCGTCTTGCTCTCATATATTTGTTGATGTTGTTGTTGTTTCAGATATGTATATAGTGAAGAAGGGAGTAAATTGTGAAAAGACCAGATTTGAAGAAGAACAAAAACTGTGACGATGAGGCACAACAAGACGTTCAAGGAGAACTTAGAGGAGGCTAAGCCAGCAACTAGCCTCCATGAAACGCTGCGTTTCGTCATATTGTAAATTGGGGAGAGTGATGGAATATGTGAAATTAAGAAAGAGAATGATTTTATTTGATGAAATGGGTGAAATGAAACTCGTGAGAAAAAGTGAAGATAACTTTATTTGCCAAAGAAGTTGATGGATTGCATGTTTGGAAAACGAACGTTATTAAGCCTTATATGGCAGTTTTAGCATCGACCAACACATGTTTCTTCTTTTATTTCTTACAAGATTAAGAACACTTTTGCCTTTATTCACTAGTTTAGGTAGAATTTAAGAAACTAACTTATTCAACTAAGTTATCCTTGTAATAAATCTGCAACCACTATTTGTATATATTTCAAACATAAACCAATTTTTTGTCATGATGAGTAAAAAGCATTTTCATAAGTAGAACAAGAGTAAAATACAACATGAAAGAACCAAATCATAATGAACCAAACGAATTCACACACCACACAATGAAAGAAACTCATTACAACAATGATGTAAAAGATACATCAAACACATATTATTCAAGGACTCAATGTAGTGGTGGAAGGCGGTGGAGAGAAGAACGGAAAGGATGGAAAATTAGTCGGAAGAGAAGGGAATGTTTTTGGAAATGAAGGCAAATTTGGCATTGAAAATGGAGGAATTGAAGTGGGAAGAGTTGGTTGAGGCAATGTTGATGGTAATGGAGGTAGTCCCATTGTTGGGATAAGTAGATTTGGGATTTGAGGAAGAGGTTGTTGTTGCTGGAGAAGGTGACGTGAGGCCAAGCAAGTGTTGATCATAATAGAGGAAGAGAGAGTCATTAAGAAAGTAATGAGAAAGATCATCTTGTATGATGCCATTTTCAAGTGTGTTGATGAATCTTCTTCTTCACTTTTAATGCTTTGTGTTGATGAGAAACTTAAATGATATGCTATTGAGTTTATATAATGGCAAAGAGTCTATATGGATTACAAAAACTTTTTGTGCAATTCTTTTATATGGTTTTTGGTAGGTGTAATTTGTGGTTGGCTTGAGCCTTTGTTAGTTCAACTTAATGTGTTTTCTTTAGATTGCTTTGACAATTTAAGGATTATGTGTTAGTTGTTCAACAATCCAAACCCTCCAATTCTAATATATTAAACATGGTTTGTGATAAATAGAATTCATGTCTTATAAAAATACATGTTTATTGATATATTTGTTTGTTTATTTATTAATCGGGTGTATAGTAAAAATTAGCAAAGGTATAGTATTCTGACCATATTAAACACATAACTCCACACAGGAAAAAATTAAGTGGTCTAGTGATTGTGTCATCTTTAGGTTTATCTCAGAAGTGTGGAGTTCAACTTTACTATTTATCACAGGAGGATGTTAAATCTTCGTATAAAAATATTGAGCTATTGGATTGGTTAATTGTAAACCAGTGACAAGAAAAACTTCATACATCTATAAAATTTAGAAATTCATTGTCCCTAATTTATTATTTAAAAAATATTTTAATAAAATAAATTTACCATAACGTGTTATTAACAAAAATAACATGCGCTGACGTGTTAACTAAAAAATAATATTAAATTAATAAAAATAATTATTTTTATTTTCTTAATTTATATATACAAAAAATAATATTAAAAATAATTTTAAATAAAAATTAAAACTATATAAATATATAATTTATATTTACTAATAACAATATTATATAATTTGTAAATATTTTTCCCACTCAAATTTTGTGTATAAATCTAGTTATATGATTAATTTTCCATTGTTTCCTCTTGCCATTTTAATTGAGTTTTAATGAAACGTGTGAATAAATTTTCGCAGAAAAAAAAAACTCGAACCGGATAGACAAACATTTCATGGTTAACCGGATCCGACCGGTCGAAACGGTAAGCTTTGTTTTCCCTTCTTTCTTCTAAAAAATTTCTCTGGTCATTTCCCGAAAACAACATAACCATAAAGGAAACATAAAAGCCAAATGGGTGAGAATCAGAACAAAACCGAAATTTAAATTCCGCCTCTTCGTTTACAGAGTACGTCTCGATCCTTCTCCAGCCATCGAACTCAGTTTCTGGTGGCGATGACTCTGCCGTCAGTTCAATCCCGCGGTAAGAGAGAGTTAATTGGAGTATTCGATTACACTGACGAGGACGAACGTGTTGAAGAGATGTCCAGGAAGCTCCTCGGAAAGTTCAAAGCCCCAGGAACTAAAACCTCCGGCGGCGTAGATAAGTATGACTTTCTTCGATTATGTAAGTGTTTGTACTCCGAAAGTTCGAATCCCCGTGTTACAACTTCTAGTTCTACATGGTAACAAAAGAGAACGAGTGTCTGATTCTTGTGTATCATCTTTCTATTGCAGTTGCACAGGACACAAAAATCGAGAGAAAGGAACTGGACCACATATTTATCGATGTTGAAGGTAAAAGTAAGACAACTATGATGGTGAAATTGTACTGGCAGAGTATAGAATTTCAAATTTTCAGATGCTTTTGTGGTCGATCAGCAATGAATTAAAATTGTCCAAAGAGGAAAATTGTGGTTCTGCACTCGTGTACAGATCAGCAATGACGAATAGTTTAATCTTTCGAGTATTCATTAGAAAGTGTCCGCAGAGGGAATTGTGGTTCTGCACTCATGCACAGTTTGGCACTTAAAAGACTGGATGAGTCCTGAAAACTTCGCTTTCATTTGTGATTTTAGTATTTGATCGTATTAAAAAATAGACTCTAATAACTGGTTTGTGTATATGAATTACTGCAGAAGTCCAGTTCCAGTGATCACCGTTTCCTAGATCTTTTATCCATTCGTCATGTAAGTTGGCTAAACAAATTTTGGTTTATGTAGTCCCAGCAAAAGAAGAACGGTCAAGGTGTGAGCTCAGCGGATATGGAACTGTAAGCCTTTGTCATGGAGGAGTATTATATGGAATAAAATTCTTTAAAAGTATCTAAATTTGTTGTACAATATGTTTAGGGTGGCCTGATTGACGTAAACTCCGATGGCTCCAATGAAAGGATTCAAATCAATTCACCAACTTCATCATCTCTTTTGGAAAATGATGAAGGTTCTTAGCATTTTATTTTCTCTCTCTAGATTCACTTTTTTGCTGTTTCTTCCCTCAAAATTCCTTGCTCTAAAGAACTTCTGAATTATCTTAGGCTCATCTGGAGAAGAAGACACAAATTCTGCTTCTCAACCACATGATTTTGTAAGTCTTTCAACATGTACTATTCTTTTAACTAGAGATATTTAAGGATCACAAAAAGATGAAAACCACAAGCTTTTCTTTCCTCTGATATTTTTTCCAATTTGCACTTTATCTCAAGAATTATGCACATGGGTTTATATGCAGACAGTATATCATGCTTTTTCTTTTCTGTATTTACAGGATTTCAATAATCCACAAGTTCACATTATCCCTGATTTTATCATATATGGAGATATATACTGTACAAACTCGAAGTTGACATTTTTGAGCAACTGTATGAATATTGAAAGTTCATCAGTCAGTGCAACTAAAAGGACCTTTAGTTGTCAGTGGACAATAGAAGATATCATCAGAATTGAGTCTCAGTGGTGTTTAGAGGTGAGTTCTAATAGATCTTTAGTTATGGGCTAATGATATTTCTTATGATACTTGAGGTGTATTTTATAGGTTGAGACTGCCTTTGTCAACGTCTTTCTGAAGTCCAGGGACCCCAAAAGAGTTGGCAGTGCAAAAGAGATTTCAGGTTTACCATAAAATTGCTAGCTGAATAAGAAAAAGCATACATATAATATTTCTCTATTGCTAGCGTTTGATGTTTACAGCAGTTTTAACTAACTAACATCTGCACCCATGCTGACAGGCATTGATCTCCTAAAATTTTCAGTTTATGATCCTCAATGGACTAAAGAAGTAGAAACCATCAAATTGCTGGACTCGAGATACAAGGATATATGGTTTGATACCATAACGTAAGTCATCAAGAAACATTTATTGGCGCCATTGAGTTAGTATCTTCGTTTCAGTTCTCCCCCTCTTCCTCTCCTTTCATCATTAAATATGTTGCTGGTATATGACTCAACTGGTATTTTGCTCAAGTCTTGAAATATTTGTTTATTCTGTTCTGCAAATCGTAACTATTGATGAGTGATGACATAGTACACAACACATATATGTGCTGTCGTATAAAAAGTTCCCTTACGTCCAACTGTTTCCTCGTTAGCTCGATAGATTTCTTGGAAGATTTAATCTGTACGAATCTATTCATGAAAATGGGTTTTTGACAATATTAACAGGGACAATTTATGGTTTAGGGAAAAGAGAAAATGAGAGAGAGAAGTTATTAAGACTGGAAAAATATCTGCCGGGTTCTTACATTTAATTTGTCACTGTTAATTGTTGACAGAGAAAACGAGGAAACTGCTCGTGGTAGGCGCAACTTGGCAACTTCACCCAAGTGAGTATGAACTACTATATCCTTAAATTACGTGGTTTGTAATTTTGAAATTTGCTAAACGTAATCTGACAACTTGATGATGTACTGGGGTGCTACTGCTACCTGAGAGTTAGATGTGTGTTAAATTATGGAAGAGTTATCTATTAGTTTTCGGAGGCACGCTATATGATGAATATGGTTCTAATGCCCCATCTGACTCCGTAAACTATATACCCACATATATATGCTTGACATCATAATGCTCGGTTTGCTTTAAGTAATTTTAGACATTGAACTCCGTTTAGCTTGATCTTACCTCTTGATATGTGCTCTTTGTCTTCTGATCTTCAGTCTTGCTGATTCATTTGAAGATCTAGTTTACCCTCAAGGAGACCCAGATGCTGTAGTAGTTAGGAAGCAAGACATTGAGCTTTTGAAGCCAAGACGTTTCATCAATGATACAATCATTGATTTCTATATCAAGTAAATTACTATCTTTGCATATTGACTGAACATTATAAGAAAATAAAAACTGAGTGTGTAGAGCATAGAATGCCTACAAGCCAAAACGGCAAGACTAGGTCGATCATTTTTCCATGAATCAAAAGCGAGGTCTCTTCACGTTTGTTGAAAATATGCAAAACTGGCTAGCGGTTTGCATTATAATTAAAACCTTTTCCTATTATATTTGCTTTCATTTATGTTCACATTTACATTTTTTATGTTATAAGCTATTCTGAAGCAGGTTGTAAAGGTCGGTTTAATACTTGCAGGTACCTTAAGAGTCGAATTCCACTAGAGGAACAGGGCAGATTCCACTTTTTCAATTGTTTCTTTTTCCATAAGCTGGCTAACTTGGACACAGACTCACCTAACTCGTTTGGAGGAAAGGAAGCATACCAACGTGTGCAGAAATGGACTAAGAATGTGAATCTTTTTGAAAAAGATTATATATTTGTTCCAATAAACTGCAGGTGAAAACATATTTCACACACATAACTAATTTTTTTCTTACGGCTGATAAGATGACATACAATATACTTGCATTTGGTTGCAGCTTTCACTGGAGTCTAATTATCATCTGTCATCCTGGTGAAATGGCTCCTTCTCATGGTAAGATTAACTTGCTATGTTATTTTCTCATGCTCGTTGAACTTAGATTAACAGCTTATAAATAAATTTTCATTCAGCTGATGGTGAACTGGAATACTCACCAATGGTTCCCTGCATCTTGCATCTGGATTCAATTAAAGGAAGCCACAAAGGTGGTCTCTTAAACATTTTTCCGAGGTATGCTCTAAAATTTTCCATTAAAGTTCACGCCCATTGCATTTACTCGTTCTTGATATTTGGATTTTAACCGATCATTTTAAGTCACGTTACTTTTGAATTTAGTCTCGGGAGTTATTGCTGGTTAATATAGTGTTGAGTACAAATTATGCATAGGCGGCTGGATCCATTTCTTTTGGTTGAAATCAAAGACATCAAAGTTGACTATATGATGCTGGGTTTACAGTACAAGATTGGTTTTTTCCATGGGAAGTCTTCATTAACTTTCTGTCCATTTACATCTTTCTAGCTTTTCCGTTTTCCCACTTCTCCTTATCATGCCTGGTCAGATGCATGTAATTTATCATGAATATTGGTTTTACAAGCATGAGTGAAACTACTTTAATGTCCATCATGTGATCATAGTTACCTAGGTGAAGAGTGGAAAGCGAGGCATGGAAATACACTAAGTGATTTCTCTAGAGCTCGAAATATGCAGCTCATCTCACTTGAGGTAATGCTCTCTAACGAGAATGAAATTATCTTGAGCTCTGACAGAAGGCACATGTCAAAACTATTATAGTTTGTCATGATTGTGTAAAAATCTTGTTCTATATTATCCTCGTTTACATAGAAGAACATGTTGATGAGCTTGATAGGTGAGACATTATTAGAAAAACATGTTACTATGCTAGTGGAGTCAACCTATTTTTTATACTTTCTGAAACTTTCTTCTGTGTCTTTTCTGATGCTACTGTTTCATTTTAAAAAATCAGCTCCCGCAGCAAGAGAATTCGTTTGACTGTGGCCTCTTTTTGCTCCACTATTTGGATCTTTTTGTGGCTCAAGCTCCTGCTAAATTCAATCCTTCCCTTATCACAAGATCGGCCAATTTTGTTAGTTTTCTTCTTCTTTTTTCCATCTCCTTAGATATGATGAATTTGCATCTGATTTGCTGTAAACAGATCATTGGTAATGTGCTATTTCCTTAAACTTAAGAATGACTACAGAAACATGCATTTGAAATTCGTTTCTCTCGGTCATATTTAGTTCTGGCAACTATTACCTGTTTCAAGAAAATATTTTAGAAAATTGTACTAACGAGGAGAATCTCATTCACGTTCAATGTGGATCCTTATTTAGCTGTAGTGTAGGTTTGTAAAGAAATTTAACTTTTCCGAAGATCTTCATTTTTCTTATGATATGAAATAACTCCAGCAAGAAACCGTGATCTGAAGTACTTTTCTGCTTCTTTTCAGCTAACTAGGAATTGGTTTCCTGCGAAGGAAGCTTCACTTAAGCGGGGATACATTTTAGAATTGCTTTACAATCTCCACAAAGGTCATGATCCAAGTATTCTTCCAGCTAATTTCAAAAGTAAACCACCTCATTGTGGAGTTTCCAACAACAGTGATCAAGAAAACGAAAGCGACAATGCGATTGAGATCTGTAACAGGAGAAAACCATTTGATGATTCCTCGTCAACCATTGCATACATGCCTCAAACAAAGAATTGCTTGCCACTTCCGATTCGTAGCAACGAAATTTTTTACTCAGGAGGTTATGAACCTAAGTCTTCTAAGCGCCGAAAGGCCTTTATGTCACCTATAGTGGTAATTCCCTTTTCTTCAGTTTAGATTCTACTAGTAATTATCTTATGTTGATAGCGACTCTATACTCTCTCTCAAACCAGGAAGAAGTTCAAGAAAGTGGTGAGAAAGAAGCCCATTTGCCAATGGATATACAAGAATCTATTGGTCAACAGATGGAAGAAACATTACCAAAAGAGGAATGTATGCTTTATATCGAGGACAGTGACGATGAAGAAATCGTTTCAGTAGAGTACGTCTCTGATTCTCAAGATTCACATGAAGTTGAGGTGAAAGAAGATGAGGACGATGAACTTGTTCTAGTTACTAGAGAATCTGAAGAGATTTATGGAACCATAGAAATCGAGTCTGATTCAGCATCAATCGAAAAAGGAGCGAACAAGAGTAGAGTTTCAACTGCTGCTTCTTGTTCTAATAACATTCTTCTTGTCCTGTCCGATGATGAGAGAAGCGATGATTTTAATGAGAAAGGAAACTTGTTATTTACAAGCTCTAATGTGATGGTCAAGAAGAGGCCAAATACTTGATATTTTAGTGAATATTAGTATCGCCAATCTCATGCGATTATTTTTCTTTACTGGTTCTCTTGCCCCCTTTGTGAATACCCTTTTTTGGCTTAGTTTACTCTCTGGCCTTTAAAATATCGTTGATTGCGTTGGTCTATCACCTGCACCCATTTGAGGAATATGATGATGATGCAAATGGACTTGAAAACTCGAAGTAAATCTTTGAAAGCAGAGAACCAGAATGTAGTATTAAGTAATTCAAAATGTATTAAAAATTTAGAATATTTATCTTTGCAAAATAAAAATAAAAACCAGATTACTTTTAAAAGCAGAGGATTAGACTGTTCGTTTCCGTTTCGTAGCAATAGGAATCTGTGGCTGCGTCATGCGGTCAAACGTTGTTCGTTTGACCGCCGTAGGTTCATGCGGTCAAACGCTGCGATCGATCGCAGAAAACTGTGGTTAAAAATTTTAATCACTGCAAAATTATAGCGTTTGCGATCAAACAATTGCGATACAATCTGCAGCGACAATCTGTGGCGATCAAACGAACAACAATATTGCAGTGTCTAACCGCAGCATCTGACCGCAGGTCGCTGCCGCAGACGCTATGACAGACAAACGAACAGCTTTGATATCGGTAATAACTTTTCGATAAGAGCACTCCGTTCGTTAGAATCTTAGACCATCTCCAAAACGTTGCGTTTTAGTTGGTTAATAATCTTAATGGCAACATACCATACAACCACATATACACAAAATACAGTCACAAGTCCGTTGGACAAAGCCCATTTCATCCACACAGTCTCTCTCTCTCTCTCGCCGGCGATATGCCTTCCTTATCCACGCCGCCGTCACAAAATCTCGCCTTCTACCCTGCTGCAGCGGCTGCAGCCACACCATCCAGACTCACTCCCACTAAAAGACCATTTTACCCGCAACGTTTCCCTGATCCTGCCGCCCTCTGCCGCTGCTCCTCCTCCTCTTCCTCCGGCGGCAATTCATCCTCCGATGGTAACCCCAGATGGGACTCCGCGATTCAAGATGTCCTCAAGAGCGCCATCAAACGCTTCGATTCAGTCTTGAGTTGGTACACGACTCAGGATAAGGATGTTGAAGACGACGTCGTTTTCGGCGAGCAAGGATCAGATGTCAAGAACGAGGAAGGTGATTGGGATTGGGAACGATGGAAGAAGCATTTTGAACAAGTGGATGAGCAAGACCGTCTTCTCTCCGTCCTAAAGGTGATCATACTCATACACGATGTATAATTCTTACATATGAATATGATCAATCAATCACATAGCCCTGTTGATGATTTTCTCCATTAGAACGCTTCTGATATGTGGGTTTTGTATTTTTGGGTACAGTCGCAATTAAGTCGAGCCATAAAACGAGAAGATTATAAAGATGCTGCCATGCTGAAGGTGGCAATTGCAGCTGCAGCCACTAATGATGCTGTTGGGCGAGTGATGTCCAGTTTTAATGTAAAAAGTCTTCTATGTAAAGTGTAATCAAAAGTTTCTTTCTAAGCTTTTTTTGATCCTGAAAGATGCTTTGTCTCTATTTTTGCATTTGTGATAGAGAGCTGTTCTAGAAGAGCGTTACAAGGATGCAGTATACTTGCGAGACAAAGCTGGTGCTGGGTTGGTGAGCTCGTTATTTTTTGTTTTCTCTCTGTCTGTAGCTTTTTTTATAAGTGTGGTTTAGCTCCTTATAGGTATAAAAAGTTTCTTTCCGGTTGGGGCGTTACATGGTCTTCTATACCTTGCTTGCAGGTAGGGTGGTGGTCAGGCATTTCTCAAGATGTCAAAGATCCTTTTGGTCTTATTGTTCAAATTACTGCAGAGCATGGAAGATATGTCGCAAGAAGTTATAATCCTCGGTAGTTCTATGTTCTTAGCTCATCAATTTTTCTGTGGCAGTGAGGTTTTGTGTATCACAATTCTTCTTTGTTTTGAAAGATTTTGTTTATGACAACCTTCTCTCTCAGGCAGCTTAGTACATCTGCTGCGGGTGCTCCTCTTTTCGAAATCTTTCTGACACGCAATGGAAAAGGGAACTACAAAAAGCAGGTTTTTCCTCCTTAATTCTAAGTAGTTACTGTCCAATTTGCTTAACCAGGATTGTGAACCATTTTTTGTTTATTCGATGAACTTTGGGGGTTTGCTTCATTTGGTTCTTTAGAGGAAACTGGCCTTTTTTATTAGATAGCAACTTTTGTTATTTTTACAATTACTCAAATCAAGACGAATGTGTATTTAAATATCAAGATGTAGTAATATATTTCGGCTTTTAATCTGAGTTATGTTTTTCTTTTGGGACGTGTGCTTCTCCAGGCCGTCTACTTAAAATGGAAGGATATTTTTCCAGACGTACCAACTATACCCTCTAGAACTTCGAATTCTGCTAGGCTGTTGACTTCCCCAGGAAGGAAGGAAGATACGGATAATCTTTCCATCGAGAGTAGTGAAGATGAAGAGAGTGATAACTCAGATGATGATTCTGATCTCCTTGAGGAATCTACTGGTTTCCAGACTTTCCTGCGAGATATGATTCCTGGGGTCAAAGTCAAGGTTATGAAAGTAACTGCGCCTGGAAAGGTAGACAAGGATTTCATCTCAAAAGTTATTGAGCAGATAGCTGATGAAGAAGACGAAGAGAACAATCTTGAAATAGAAGATATAGAAATGGAAGATGAAAGTAAGACTGATATTGATGAAAAGGATGCTGATATTGAATTGGAATCCGTGACAGATGAAATCATTGACAACAATGGAGGGAGAGAAATCGCAGTTAAGTTTGTGATAGGTGATATTGTTGATCAGCTTTCTGGTAACCAACTAAAAGAGTCGCTTCGATCCCCTGCCAATCTGGAATCTGTAGAGAACTCTTCGTTTTACCTTCGGTTAGAGAAAGATTTAAAGGTACAAGAGTCTAAGGGTGTGGAAGGTGCAGTAGTTGATGGAAAAGGTAACCGCCAAAGTAGACGAAGGATTGATAACATTATGGTTGATCTGGCCAAATCCATTGAGAAAGAGAAGAAAATTTCTCTCAAGGTTTGTTTTGCTGTGCGTTTTGGGTATTCTATTCCTTCTTGTTTCGTTGAAAAATTGGAGCCTCAACTTATTCTAGAATTTCTCTGTGCAGATGCTTAAGGATGTTGGGGAACTATTAAGCCTCACTCTTAGCCAGGCTCAAAATCGTCAACAGTTGTCGGGTTTGACGAAATTCCATCGCATTGATGTGACACCATCGTTAGATCCTCTAGACGGTTAGTCCGTAAATTGATTGAATGTGACGTTATTTTGCATCTCTCGAAGAAAGTTGAAATGGGCTCTACAAATAAATTGCTCCTCAGCTATTACAATGCTATCAGTATGGCTTGCTCAGATGCTAGCAGTTATTTTTTTTTTCCGTGTAACAAGTGACTTGTTCTGATAGAATACTTTAGATTTTGTAACCCTTCCCTGGAAGTACCTTTGTTATGTCACCATCTCCAAGTATGGAACGGATTTTAAAATTTTTATGTTCTTCTCTATCCAGGGCTATATATTGGCGCACATGGTCTGTATACATCAGAAGTGATTCATTTAAAACGCAAATTTGGCCAGTGGAAAGGTGGAAAGGAGTCTAAGAAGCCAAAAGATATTGAATTTTATGAATATGTTGAAGCTGTGAAACTAACTGGAGATCCTTATGTGCCTGCTGGGAAGGTTAGCTTTATGTTTGTTCTACTATGAGTTATTAACTCAAATACGAAAACCTGCAATTTATACGTCTGTTAAGATTGCATACTGGGAATTTTTGGTGGTGAACCTGATAGAAGAATCAGAGGATTTCGAGTTACCAATCTGATAAAAAAGAAGAAGCTGTACTCGATTGGTTCTTTCATTTACCTTTCTAACTACATAAGAAAAGGACCATTATCGTGCAGTATTCACATCGGTGCATTAGTGTAGACTTGATTACTTTTGATATCCCTCTTTTCTTTGTTCTTCCCAGATACTCTTTTATTACAATATCATGATGTGTGCCTTATAGCAGCCTTATCCCATAACAGATAGCATTTCGCGCAAAGATTGGTCGACGTTATGAGCTCCCACATAAAGGACTCATCCCAGAAGAATTTGGAGTGGTATGCTTGTAGCCAAATTTATCTCTAGGCTTTATTTTCTTATTGGATTCCTAGTTTTGTGTACTGTAGCTTCATAATGGAGTTATTATTCTTAAAAAATGCAGATTGCTAGGTATAAAGGACAAGGTAGGCTTGCTGATCCTGGATTTCGTAATCCTAGATGGGTAGACGGCGAGCTTGTTATCCTCGATGGCAAGGTTTTTCTCTTGATCTCTCTCTAAACTAAAACTAACTTGGCCATGAACTCGAATGCATGTACGAACATGTCATGAAACTGATGTATTTGTTGAATTATGCTTTTCGATGCAGTATGTAAAAGGAGGACCCGTGGTTGGATTTGTGTATTGGGCACCTGAAAATCACTTTGTGATGTTCTTCAACCGCCTGAGGCTTGAAGCCTAGATTGTTTTTCTTTTCTTCTCGCTCTAACAATCGATGAAAAGGGTTTTTTTTCTTATTGCTATAAGCATTGTAAGTGTACTCCTAGATACGTAGTAGATATGCAGGTGGTACTGAGAAAGGTAATTGAAATGCTTTTATTATTTGCAGATTCATGGGATTCGTTATGCCAAAGATAAGATTACTTAAAGTTCAGGGTTCACTCTGATCTTTCTGGACCGATAACGAGCTCGTCACTTTCTCTTTTCTTCTGGAACTGAGCTCAAGCTACCTAAATTGCAGCAAAGATATAAACACGCCAGAGTCTTCACGCCAGAGTCTTCGATCATGCAGTGAGTTAGTTGGATGCTGAGACTGGTCATAAAGGAAACTGAATGAATTGTTAAGGTTGGAGAAGTTTATAGAGATATGTGTAATTAGTGTATGTTTCTCAAGTAATTGCTATTTGGATACAGTACCTTGGTAAGAGTTGTTATTATAATTCCCTTAGTATATTTCAGTTTATATAAAGGCAAAGGAGAAGAATCAACTGAAATATATATGTGATTCGAATAGTTTGAAGCAAAGAAAATCGAGTTTATCATTTCATAACACACGGGAAAAAAGAAAACTGTAAGAAGAACAAAGGAACTTAGGAAGTGGCGGAGACAGCAGCTTGCGATGGCGGTGGTCGGAGAGTAATCTCGACATTGTCGTGGACGCCTTGAAGCAAGAGTTCTCCAGGGAAAGCCACTATCTTGCGTTTCTTGGCTGCTCTCAGAGTCCCAACCAATGCTTCAAAGATGTTGGCACATCGGTCGTCATTGAACAACACTCCAAAAGTCACCTGAATCCACACAAAAGGAACCAACGCAAATCATTAGGATCTTATCTAACAAACATTCACAGGAAGGAGAATCAACAACATTTTTAGATCTGAGGGCAAAAGAAGAAGGAGCAAGTGGATTTGAAACTGAATAACAGATTCCAGATTGAGGGAGATCTAAGAGCATCGGCGAAGATTTGATGGAAAAAGAAAGAGAAAAGAGACCTTGTAAGAGCCATCGGGCTGGAGAGAACCGAGACGATGGATCTCTTCTTCGAGTTTCTGAATCTCCTCTTCAACGTTCATTCTGTCTTCTTACTCGGATTCTCAGGTCGCGACTGTCTAATGAATAGAAATGTTCGAACAAGACAGCTCAGCTCATTGACAGATAATGTTTGTCCTCTATTCCGGTTTAAGTGTCCAAAAGACGAAATGTTCCAAAACAACTTATCGTACCGAATTCTCTTTTCTATTTACAAACACTTGACCGGACCAGTCTTGCAGTGATTATTCATGAATAATTACCGATGAAATAAATTCCCCAGTAAATAATATAGATCCGAACATGGAGAATACGACCTGTTACATTTCTTCTGTCAACAGCAAAAAGATTACATTTTTTTTTGTAAACAGCAGAAAAAGTTACATTTTCATTTTCATGCTAACTAGGTTTATATCTATGCCAAAAAATAAAATAATTACTGAAGAAAGAAAAAACAAATGGAGTCTTTTGATGATATTAATAAAGGAAAATTCGAGATACAAAAGAAATTCTGCTCTATCATTGCGCGAAGAGATCTGTCTTCTCGATAGAGTAAGCACGGAATTGATTATTGACCATCTCTTTCCTGTTTCTCGCCTGCACGAACTCTAACCAAAAGCCAAAACCCTAGCCTTTTGATTTTTTTATCCGATCTATCGATGACTGTTGAAGAAGTTACCGGTGAGACTCCTCCGTCTTCGACGTCAGCCACCGCCAATAACGCTGCGCCCTTGGGATCCTCCGTGATTCCTATTGTTAATAAGCTACAGGACATATTTGCTCAGCTTGGAAGTCAGTCCTCGATCGAGCTTCCTCAGGTAGCTGTTGTCGGAAGCCAGAGCAGTGGCAAGTCCAGCGTCCTCGAAGCACTCGTCGGCCGAGACTTTCTCCCGCGCGGGAATGATATCTGCACGCGTCGCCCTCTTGTTCTTCAGCTCCTCCAGACGAAAAGCCGGTCCAATGGCGGATCCGATGACGAGTGGGGAGAGTTCCTTCACCTGCCAAACAATCGCATCTATGATTTCTCTCAGATTCGTCGGGAAATTGAGGTTTTTTTCTCTTTTTTGTTTTCTGCTTAATCAATACTCTTTTGCCCAATCGTCTTCCAAGTTCGTTTCCCTTTGTAATAGTTTGCCATTGTATTCGACGCATTACCTTCAATGCTCTAATGTATAAATTCAACATCTTTGTAGGCTGAGACGAACAGATTAGCAGGAGATAACAAAGGTGTGTCAGACAAACAGATTCGTCTAAAGATATTTTCCCCTAATGTATTGGATATTACGCTTGTGGATCTCCCTGGTATAACCAAGGTGCCTGTGGGTGACCAGCCAACTGACATTGAAGCACGAATAAGAACGATGATCTTGTCTTACATTAAGCTCCCTAGCTGCTTAATTCTGGCTGTTACCCCTGCAAATACCGATTTAGCAAATTCAGATGCCCTTCAGATTGCTGGAAACGCAGATCCTGATGGTAAGTTCTACTGACAATTCCAATGAGGAAATTTGATATATTTTAATGGGTTGTGTATAAGATAACTTAACTTCACCTTTCATGTACCTATTCTGTCTCCAGGTCATCGTACGATAGGTGTAATCACAAAGGTGCATATTCCCCGTCCAGACATTTGTTTACATTTATAGTAGTTGGTCGTAAAAATAGTGGTCCCTATTTTCATGTGTTTGACATTTTGAATTTATTTCTCATTTTTTCAGTTGGATATTATGGACAAAGGTACCGATGCTCGAAATCTACTTCTTGGAAAAGTTGTTCCTCTACGACTTGGATATGTGGGAGTCGTAAACCGTTGCCAGGAGGTAAAGCCGTAGTCTTCTGCTTATGTGTCTTATGTTTCTCTAGTTATCATATAGTATGCTGACTCTTCCTTTACTGTTTACTACTCTGTCTTGGATTTTACTTGTTTTTTTAGACTCAACCAAACCATTTAAATGCTGGTGATGATTCTCATTGCTTTGATTTTGTGGTTTCGCATTCACACAACATAAAAATTTAACATCTTTATTTCAGGATATTTTGCTTAACCGTTCAGTCAAGGAAGCACTTAGTGCAGAAGAGAAATTCTTCCGGAGTCGTCCAGTATGATTGCATCATTTTATCAACTCCCTTTCTGATACTATTGCGATTTTTCCTGATCATTGTTTTTGTACCCACAGGCTTATCATGGTCTTATCGATCGTCTGGGTATCCCTCGGCTAGCGAAGAAGTTAAATCAGGTATTTTCTGCAGTCTTGAGAGCTATCTCTTTTTACTAACTCATTGTTCAGTAAGGCATACGTATGGTTTTCTGGACGCTATATATGTATTATGTGATGAAGTTGCATTTTACAGGCATTATTCATATCTCTGTTTTACACTCTCTGTTTTACGGATTTTACTCTAGCCTGGAGAAAAAGGCCTTTGCATTAAATTTTCTCGTTTTGCCATCACATGCGTATCTTTGACAATCAAGGTCATAATGTATTATTAAAGTTGATTCGTAAACCACATTCTTTGTTGTTGCTGACTAGTTTTTTTTCCTTCTAATAGGTTTCATGTTTGGCATTGGCCCTTATTATATTAGTACATGTCTAAAGTTTGCCTTTATGTTGCATTTCTTCTAGATCCTTGTTCAACATATCAAGGCTCTGCTTCCTGATTTGAAATCTCGTATAAGCAATGCTTTGGTTGCTACAGCTAAGGAGCATCAGAGTTATGGTGAAGTTACAGAATCCAGGGTATGTATTTATTGCCCATTTTTGGTCCATTTATCATATTCATTGTTAAGAGTGACACAGTTATTTGCTTAGGTATTATATCATTTTTTCCACTTTATGGTGTCTTTTGCTTGGTCTTTTCGTTTGAATACAATTTTCCTCTTTGAGACTATTTGCTCCTGTAATTGCACTGGTTTCACGACATTCATGGATCCTTTTTTAGACCACAAAAAATATTTAAGTGGTAGTATTAGCATTTGAAGGTGTTTTTATTTGCTGGGAGAGCTTGGCAGCCAAACCGTAGTTAACATGTTCTAATTATTTACATTTTGAACGACTTTCTTATATGCTAAGTTTTCATTTCTTTACGACTGGCTTGATCTCGAGTTTTGTTTTCTACCTTAAAGTCTTCAAACTGACCCTATTCTGTGGGTCTTTACTGTCCTTGAAATTCTTAGGCTGGTCAAGGAGCTGTTCTCCTCAACTTTCTCTCTAAATACTGTGAAGGTAATATCTGAAGACGGTATTTATGTTGAGATAATGGATATCCGTTTAATGATTTATTTGGTTCTTAGTGAGTCTCATGGTTAGCTTTTTCAAACAGCTTACTCTTCTTTGCTGGATGGAAAAAGTGAAGAGATGTCTACATCCGAGCTCTCTGGAGGAGCAAGAATTCACTATATTTTTCAATCAATATTCGTTAAGAGTTTGGAGGTTTGCTTTGACATCTTCTTTCCTTGAGCTTTGAACAGTTGTTATAAATTAACTACTGATGCATTCCCTTACTTTTATTTGATACGCTTAATAGTCTGCGATCTTTATGGTTCATTTTATTGACATCAGTAGAGAAGATTACACATGCGTTAATGACATTTAGAGAAAATTTTGTTGCTTTTTGCTATATATAGTTGTTTAGCTAGTTACATTATCCATGTGGAAGTTACTAGTTAATTTCAGGCTTGAGCTCTTTGGGGCATGGAATTTTTCTTGTACATGTTTTCTAGAGTAGGTTTGTTCCCAATTAGTAGAAAAGCTGGGTGCCTACAACATCCAATTGTAGCACATTTTTAGTATCAAAACTGTAATTTGCATGACCTGTTCCTTTTCTGCTAGGAAGTGACCTTTTCCCTGTTTAACCTGTGTATGTTGTCGTAGCTACTAGCCTACTTGAAGTTGGTTCCTGTAAATTTAGACGATTGATTCCTTACAAATTGCCTCTTCAGGAGGTTGATCCATGTGAAGACTTGACAGATGATGACATTCGGACTGCAATCCAGAATGCAACTGGTCCCAGATCCGCATTATTTGTTCCAGATGTAGGTTTCCTAATATGTTTCTTAGCATGTGTGGATGTCATTTTGGTTGTCAAGGCTTTAAGCATACATATGTTATCTTACTTTTTCTACTTCCTGGGATATCTAATTACAACCTATGCTATCATTCTATTCTGCATAGGTTCCATTTGAAGTTCTTGTTAGGAGGCAGATATCTCGTTTGTTAGATCCTAGCCTTCAGTGCGCTAGGTTCATTTTTGACGAGCTAATAAAGGTGAGGTGATTTTTTCACTTCGTTGTTGATAAATGATAACATTAATTTCATTTTCTTCACAAATTAATTTCTCTACAGATTAGCCATAGATGCATGATGAACGAGTTACAGCGCTTCCCGGTCCTGAGAAAGCGCATGGATGAGGTTATTGGAGATTTCCTGCGTGAAGGTCTTGAACCCTCAGAAGCAATGATCGGTGATCTCATTGATATGGAGGTCTGTGCTATGAATGAAGATCCTTATGATCATTGACGTCATTTACCCAAGAGTAACTTATCAATTGTGATTCTATGTTGTGTATAGGGACAGATTGATTGGAACTCATGTTGGTTGACTAGAAACCTTTCTTTATTCTTGAGCTGTGATGTTTCGTTTTTGATTGATTAGTTTCTTTTAAGTTTCAACTAAATTATTTGTGCCAGTGGACAAGATGGCTTCATTAGTGATGTTAATTTCTTGAGTGCCGTGTGCAGATGGATTACATTAACACTTCGCATCCAAATTTTATTGGTGGAACCAAGGCCGTGGAAATTGCAATGCAACAAGTAAAGTCTTCTAGGATTCCCCATCCTGTGGTACGTCCAAAGGTATGAAGTATGCTGAGCAACACGTTAAAGATAGTTTGTGCTTCTAATATGCTCTACAGTGTTTTACACATTTAATTTGATATAGCAGGAAACAGTGGAGCCTGATAGAACACCTTCCGCTAATCAGGTGAAATCTCGATCTTTTCTCGGCAGACAGGCTAATGGAATCGTTGCTGATCAGGTTTTGCATTTCTTGTGCTATACAATTAAATCTATATTATCATTATACACTGTGGGTTGGTGCTGAGCTTAGAAATTTTCAAGCAAAAGAGCTATTGTTTTGACACTTAACTCCATGATATGTTCCTAGGGGGTTGCAACTTCAGACACGGAAAAAGCTGCACCAGCTGGTAATGTTCTCATTGCTGTCATTTTGTCCTCCCATGCATGCAACAGATAAACTAACATGTGTCGGAAATTTTTTGGCTATGATGAATCTTTGATTTGCCTTAGAGACTCCTTGCATGTTTGGACACATATCATGTCTCCATGTGTTCAATTGTGATACTTGAGATTCTGGGTAGAGTTTAATTGTGGTTTTATTGGACAATTGACACTTGATAGGAAATGTGACTGATTCAAGGTGGGGTATTCCTTCTATTTTTCGAGGGAACGATGATCGGGCAGTTACTAAAAACAACTTCTTAATCAAACCATTCAATGAAGCTGTTGAAGATGTGTCTCAAAACTTATCAATGATCTATCTAAAGGAGGTGTGTCTTCTGTGCCGTTTTAGATGGTTCGTATTTTTCCAATACATGCTTACCTAGTCAAGCCGTACTGTTTGCTTTGCTTTTCTGAAGCCCCCAGCTGTTTTGAGGCCATCTGAAACCCATTCAGAACAGGAAGCAGTGGAGATTCAGATAACAAAGCTGTTACTAAAATCATACTATGACATTGTAAGGAAGAATATTGAGGATTCGGTACCAAAAGCAATCATGCATTTTCTGGCAAGTATATCATCTCTGCTTCCAAGTTTCTTGCAATATCTCGAACTCGAACAATATATCAGCACCTTGGTATTTGATTCCTTTTTCAACTACTCTTTGAAGAGATACAAATGGAAAACGGTCTTCCCATCTTGTGTATCGAAACCCTGTTGCTATCTTAATATAACAGATGACACAATTTCTATATAATATTCAGGTAAACCACACAAAACGTGAGCTGCACAATGTCTTCATCAAGAAGCTCTACAGGTGATGCATGTGTTATTTCTGTTCCTAACTTTGTTTGGATTAGTCTCTCATCAATGGCTACTTGAATCATTGGGTACAGGGAGGACTTGTTTGAGGAAATGTTGCAAGAGCCAGACGAGATAGCGGTTAAGAGGAAACGCACGCAGGAAACTCTCCACGTTCTCCAGCAAGCTTACAGGGTATGTTATCAGTTGGTATATACCTAGTTCTGGTTTTTCGATTGTGTTATGAAATATTTCTCTCAAGAAATTGTCATACAAAGATATGGTTTTGTGGGCTAAACAGACACTAGATGAGTTACCTCTGGAAGCAGAATCGGGGTACAACCGTGGTGCTGATACAATGGAAATGCCGAAACATCAGGAGTTGCTTACATCTTCAAAGTATTCCACGAGCAGTTCATACTCAGCATCCTCCAGTACAACAAGAAGATCCAGAAGAGCAGGAGATCAACACCAAAATGGATACAGATTCTAACATGTTACAAAATCAATCAATCTCTTGACTGTGATAAGTGATAACGCATTTCATTCATTTAATGGCTCTATAAGGTTTCGGTATGGCAAAATGAAGAATTTATGTAGGAAACTGAGACCATTGGTTTTGGAACAATAAAAGGAAACAAACCCTTTCCACTCTTGTTTCTTGGGATGGATACTAACCCAAATTTTGCTGTTTATTTCTTTGGTATGACGAGACTTGTCCTAACATAAACCACATAGATCATTCTATGCCATTTTAATGTAAAAGATTCGAGCAAGGTTAATTTAAACAAATGTTGTACTTAGCTTCAGATATGTCTATACAACTCCAAGACTAAATAAGCGACATCTTATATAAAACTATCTTTTATTACATAATCCCAAAATTATAAATTAATAGACAGAAGTGATTTCAATTTAGAAACTTAATCAATGCATATGATTGTCGGGTCACAGCAACATTCGTCTACCAAACAGCAACAACACAGAGCCGCCAATCTGCAAACCAAACACACACAAACACATTATATTCTCTCCCACAATTTCGATCAAGTATCAACTGAAATTTATTCATAGCTTCCACAAGATCTGTTCTTGTTACAAAACCAGTTTAGGTACAAATTTACATGTGTATTTGCTAAGTTAATCATAGAAACAAAATAAGCTACTGAAACGTAAACAGATCACTTACAATCCCTCTAGAAAACCAGCTTTCCGTTTTGGTGGTGGAGGCGGCGGTGGCGGAGGATAGTACTGCGGTGGTGCTCCCACCGGCGGCGGCGGACCATACGGGTAATTTCCAGGTGCTGGATATGGATATGCATACTTTGGATCGCTCATACTTTTGGCCAGAGAATAGAAAAAAAAACAGAGGAAATAACAGTAGAAAGAAAGAGAGAAAGAGAGAACACGGATTTCAATCTTCGCAAAGTGTGTATGTTCTTGAAAGCGTGTATTTATATTTGTCAAAGAACACAGCTTGAAGAATCTTATAAATATAATAACGTACTAACTTTTGAGGTAAGAATTTGTTCTAGAGACTTTCAGAATAATCGTGAAGGTACACACTGTCAAAATAAAGTTAAAGCAAAGCATAAGAATCTGCTTTGGGAAAATATTCTAGAGAGGAGAAGAAGAATTGGTGGTAATGCAAAGTGATTGCTTTTTGTTTTTGGAGTTTTTTTTTGGTGGTTATTCTTCTTTTGTCCAGAATTTTTGTTCGGCAAGATTCCTCGTTAAAGTTGACACTTGACAGATCGTTTCCACTTAGGAATTGCGTTTTCTTCTGCGATAGTGACTAATATATTTGATTGTATTTTTCCATAGAACATAATTACAAGAAGAAAAAAGTTTTTTACTGAAAACATTGTATTTGATTATGATTGCTATGAAAATCTTTGTATGTAAGAGTGAATTCAAACAAAAGATCTTTTGACTAATTTTGATACACTTATTCTTATCAATCGAACTTAAACGAATGCATAAGCATATTTCAATAAGCAAGAACATAGTTTCGGAAACACTTATTTTATTATTGTTTTTGATCGATTCCACTTGGCCATGTTTGATTTTTCACAGGCTCGAGAATAGCTTCAACCTCAAACAGAGCTTCTTGATCCATCCCCATATGTTCAAGCTCGGTAACTGCTGCAACATTTTCTTCTACCTGATTCCCAAAAGAAATACATATTGTTTCATATCAAACTTTAATTTCCCAAAAGATTATGGATTTGATAGAAACATCCTGAACATGAATACCTGTGATACAGAACTCATCCCTACCAGCACTGTTGAAATCTCCTTGTTTGCTACACTGTATTGCAGTGCTAACTTTGTGATCTTCTTACCCTTTGATTTACAATGACCAGCTGCGGCTTTGCACGCAGACTACACAGGACAATTAAAGCAGCAATATGGTTTGAATTTCATATGTGAGAACAACTTTTACAAGAGGCAGTGTATCTTCCTTTATTTCTTACTCATTCGAAGAAGAAATTACAAACCAAAACCTAGAGAGGGGCTAACTCAAGAGCATCCCCTACTCTCACAAACCTCAAATCAATCAAATACCAGCCTCCTCATGAATCTGCACTAATTAGTACTCATCAAAAACCAACTAACATGTTAATACATGGTTAATTCAGCTGAAGGGGAATTAGGCAATCACTGAACTCTCTCTATTTTTCCTTATGAAGACTTGTCACAACGTTAGTCTGAGTTACGAAACAGAGGGATTGCCAGTCTCACAAGTATAATAGCATTTAGTCTATTGAAAATAACCTGTCTAGGCTCGACAGAATGCTGCATGCAAGAGTGTTCTAAAACTGGCCTCTTATATTGTATGTTTCAGTACAAGTGTTATAAAATATGTTAATGAGAATCGCATTCTTATCTAAATGTCAAACCTTGAGCTCAAGGGAAGCAGGGTGCCATTCAGGAGGACCTTGTTCAGTAAGGAGACCCATTGCAAATGGAGACGCACTTATCACACCCACGCCTTTGCTCTTCAAGTAAGGTAGCAAATCCAGCAACGTTGAATCATTTACACCGTAGTGACAGTATGATAGTATCACATCAACTGTCCCTGGAGGCACTCGGTCAAGAACATAAGTAAAAATACTTAACGGAAGACCAGTTATACCAATGAACCGGGTCTTCCCTTCCTGTTTCAATTTCTGGAGGGCTGGAATTGTTTCACTCACAATCTGCCAACCATGAAACAACATTTAGTGTGAAAGTGATAAAATATAGAGAGAGAAAATGGTAAAAACCTGATCAAGAGACCCGAACTCAATGTCATGGCAATGAAGTATGTCAACATAATCTAGTTGAAGCCTCTTCAAGCTCTCGTCGATGCTCTTTCTTACTCTCTCACCGCTGAAATCAAAACCTTCTTTATATCGTCCACATTTGGTGGCCACAATGTACTCACTTCTAGGGACTTCTAAAGCCTTTAGTGCTTTACCAAGCATTTTTTCAGACAGTGTTGCTCCATAATACCTTCAAGCGATATAAGTATATGAAAACGTCCAGAAACTGTAGATCTATAAATAATTACGCAGTTCAAAATTTCCTAAAAAACTTGACTTCCACAGTTCTAACGATTAATCAGCCACAAAATTTCCCTAAATAATTTTGAATCCGGAACTTCCTCAAACAGAATCAGCAATTAGTTTGGGAAGATGTTTGAAAATGTCTAGTGATACTCTCCATAACAGATGAAGAGATAGAAGAAGTGAGTACGGGGAGGTGTCGAAGAAGTTGATGCCGAGTCGGAAGGCCTCGCGCACGGCGGCGACGGCGTCATCTTCGGCAACTGGACCGAAGACGCGTCCGAGGGGAGAGGCGCCAAACCCAACGGCGCTAACCTGAAGCCCTGTGTTCCCCAGAGGCCGAAGCTCCATCTTCACCTGGGGAATTGCCATTGTGAAACGATCAACAAAAAAATAATTCTCCTTCGGTTGCAATTGCAAACTAATATGGATGAGAATGCAAGAAGACGATACTCTCGTCTTTGATTTTTGTTGCAGAGATGGTGCTCCTTCAAACTGAATTTACGGAAATACCCCTTTTCACTCCAATTATCGAAATTTTCACAATTTGAGAAGTGTTTTAAGGAAAAATGATTATTTGGTGACTGTTTGAGAGTTGCTACAATCCGAGAAACAAGTGGAGAGGAATTACTTCAACGCTAGTCACAAAGTCATTAAAGAGGAGGATGATGAATGATTACAAAGACTCTTCATTTGTAAAGCTGCTTGAATCTCCGACATGCCTCTAAGATGTTCTCTCTGTGACCAAAGGCACTAACACGAACAAACCCTTCACCTCCTGGTCCAAACCCACTCCCTGGAGTCGTAACCACATGAGTCTTCTCTAGAATCTCAGCAAACACATCCCATGAGCTTTGGTTCGGGAAGTGAACCCAAACGTAAGGAGCGTTCTTTCCTCCATATACATCATACCCAAGAGAAGTGAATGTGTCGATGATTATGTTTGTGTTTTCTTTATAGAATCCAACCACCTTGTGCATTGCCTGGAATGTTTTGAAAATACAATTTTCATTATGCATGTATGAGCTTGTATTAGTTGGTATCTCTCTTTAGCTTGGCTAACCTCAAGTCCTTCTGGGGAAAGGCAAGCAAGAGCACCAGCTTGAGAGAGATTAGAGGCACCATTGAAGCAGGTGCAGATTATTCGATTGAAGTCTTTTGCAACAGGGAAGCCATCTGAATAGAGGAGCTGTTTCGGTATGACGGTCCAACCAAGTCGAACTCCAGTGAAACCAGCATATTTGCTGAACGAGGCTGTCTCCATGGCAACCTGTAAACGGTTGTGCCCATGAAGAACGTTGTTATGAAAAATGTACAGTTTTTAAAATAAGTTTCTAATTAGGTGTTCTATTACCTCCTCTGCTCCGGGGATTTCGAAAATGGTGCGTGGGTTATCATCAGACATATACATTGCATAGGCAGAATCATACACTATTATTGATCCGTTCTTCTTTGCAAACTCAACTAACTGCTTCAGTTGCTCTCTCGTTGCAGCAGCACCGGTAGGGTTATTTGGGGAACAGAAAAAAATTATATCTGTCCTGCCAACCGTGGATAAGTCGGGAAAGAAGCCATTTTCTGGAGTGCATCTCATGTACTCGATGTTTCCATACTTTTGCACATCAGTGTTAAAATGTCCGGTCTGACCCATTATAACACTGGAGTCGACATAAGCCTGTATTACCAGGCAAAAATGAGAAAGGCACAGTTAAGAAGTTATACTGAAGCAAAAGTAAACAAAACTATAACTGTAGCTTGATTTCATATATGTCCAATTACCGGATATGAAGGATCCTGAACAGCAATAGTAACATTGGAACCAAACATAACCTGCAAGAAAGTGCAATCAAGAAGCAACTGCTTAGTTTTCCTAATCTTGTATCAGTTAAGGATGAACAATCAGCAATAAAACAAACCTGGAGACGTGAGATATCACATTTAGCACCATCAGAAACAAAAACGTCATCATCCCCTATGCCAAGGCCACCGTAGAATGTTTTCGCAATTGCAGCTCTCAATGGCTGTTCAAATGTGGGTAATTTTGAGGTTTAGTTTGGATAAAAAAATATTTCGAATATGGAACAGGTTTGAGTGTTTGAACCAATCTTCTCTTGAATTTAGCAGCAGTCCACATTATCCTTACTAATAATTTATACATAATAAGTCAATAAGAAGAAAGCATTAAGGTGGCAATGAAGCGTGCACTGACCTTTGCACCTTGTTCAGCACCATAACCACTATAGCCTTCTACTGTGGACAACTCATGAGCTTTCTGTCAGAAAAAAAAACATAATTAATCTCTAGAAACTACATGCCTGCATGAATATTCTAGTAAGAAACAAGGATAACAATTTAGATTTGACTTTCATTGTTGGATTACAGAGAAGCTCTCTTGTTTTAGTCCAATGCCCAAACAGAAAATATATTTGTTTATTTTCTGTCCGAATGAACCATAATGCATACCAGGACAGTATTGGTAAAATCAGTAAAGGATCTCCTGAGCTAGAGATGAGGAAAAGGTACATGAAGATAAGCTAAGATAATGAGGTACCTTTGCTATTGCAGAAGTGATCACTTCTGGAATTGGCTCAGTTGTGTCGCCTATTCCCAGACTTATAATTTGTGCATCTGGGTGTTTCAGCAAATGTGCAGACCTTCTTCTTGCAATCTGCTTGTATTCGCAAATCAAAATTGAGGAGCATCATATATGGAGAAAAATTAGGATAATAAGTTAATAACTTATTGCAAAAGGTAATTCAATGATTAAGGCTTATTCATATTTCAGATCACTGCAAGCTATAAAAAATGTGCGCTTTACCAGTATTTTCTTTGTTAAGGGAGGGAGCACTGGAGCAATGCTTGTGTTTTATGAATAAAGAGTTAGAATTTGAATGAAAGCTAGTCTTTTAGATATTTTCAATATACTTTTTTGCTCATCGTATATACACTATTACCCAGACAGCAGTAGGTTACAAACCTCTGGGAATAGGTATCCAGCTTGAAGTTTTGACATGTTTGAATTCCTTGTCACCTTCGTCTTATATTCTAGATTCAAAACATAACAAAAAAAACAAATCAGAAACAATATTGTGAGCAACATATATAACAGCTCAACAAAGATGAATCACTAACAAGCTTACTGATTATTACAGCAAAATACAACATGGAGTTATGTTTTCAAAGGGTAGGAACACAGAATTACCAATCTTCTCTTGCGGGGTTGCAGCGCATTTGGTATTGACCCGTTTCGCCATTGGTAAGCAAGCATTTCGAGTTCTGAAGCCAAAAAAAAAAAGAGAGAGAGAGCACAAAAGCATAAAGCAACCCAGAAAAATGGAGAAACACACAAAACCAATGACCATAGTTTTATATCATCGCAAGCAAATGCACTGTCCTCTGTCCAAACAACAGCATCCAACAAATCATTTTTCGTCATTATTCTAATTTAGGAAGACCAGAGGATTTAAATACGTAAATACAATTAGCTTCTAAATTTAAGTGCATCTTGATCTTCCCAGATTTTATCAGCAGCAAATAGAAAGTAAGGAAAAAAAGACGTACCTGGAATTAAAATTGGAAGGGGCTAAGAAAGTCGATGAGGAAGAAGAGATTATGGAAGAAGCTAACTGATGGGTCAACGACATTCTACTTCTTCGCACAAGGATTTCTGAGAAAAAACAATTTGCAGGAAATGAGGCAGACAACTGAGACAAGAAACTTGTTTTGACTATGACTGATAAAACTAGGGTTCTTCTTCGGTTTGGTGCGAGAGGAAAGCAACCCGGTTTAATTCAATGTTTATCTCTATCACCGGACCGAAATACTCTCCCGTTCCGGTTCGGTTTACTCGGAATTAAATTGTTCTTTGCCCGATTTAGAACGTCGATTTTCCCTTTTTCTCTGGGCTCTCCGACGAGGATTTTGCTCTGCGCCTGCTGGAAAACGCCGAGGAGTAGCACGATTTTGTATTTTGTGAAGCTTGGTATCTGAGTGAATTCGATTTCCTGGTAAATAATCTCCTAGTCGATCAAAATTCTTGAGCAATTGGATTAAAACCTTTTTCGATTGTTGTGTTTTATCTTTTTATCCCTTCTTCTCGTTGATTTCGAATCGAAGGACCATAGCATTAGTGGAAGACCCATATAGTGAGGAAAGGATTTGGATAGCTTTATTATTCTCGAATGTATTTTAGTGGTCGAATTAGGTCATAAAATTGCGAGCTTTAAGCAATTCTATCCATCTATCGGTTACATCTTTGATCTACCCACATTGATTTGACTAGAATAACCACAAACTATTTTGTTCAATCACTTTCTCGTGATTTGGAGATTAAAGGTCTGAAATTTTTTTCCTTTACCTTGGTTTTTGTTACTTTTTTAACCGTAGTTTCTGTGGGGAATTAGATGGATCTGGAAACTGAAAATCGAATAGCTTCGATTCTTTTGAGAGAAGCAGCAGAATTGAGGAGACAAGCTGAGAAAGAAGGAGTCCGAGCATATCTTGAGAAGCCCAATGTAAGGCATCGACCTAACTCAAGATTTCTCACGGCTACTGTTCTTGGTGTGCAGCAAGGTATAATTCTTATTCTTTTTTTCTTCTTCCACTATGTTTATATTTTGAATTGTCGAAAACTATAATTTGATGATGCTGTAAAAAATTTATTGAGAGATCAATTCACAGTTATAAGAAATTTGATTTAGAAGTAACATTAGAATTTGAATTTCAGTCTCAAGGGCTACTTGGAGTGCAATAATACTAAAACCTGCTGCTTAGATATTTTGTTTATTTTATCTCTTATATGTTCCTTATTTGCGCCTTGCAGCAAACAAAGCTGTAGAAACCAATGAGATGTGGAGGCTTCGGAGTACAGAGCTTGAGTTTAATGAGAGGCTCAAAAGAAAATCAAGAGAAGAGAGCAGCAGTGGCCAAATTGAGCAGACAAACAGGAGTTTTGGTACGAGATGCACTTCAGTTGATGAGAATGTCACTACTCGCTCATCATCATCATCAAGCCGGAGCAGACACAAAAGATGGCAATCGGAAGATGATGAAGGCTTAAGAGATGTCGAGGTGGAGACTTTTCTCCAATCAAGGTATGTCCTTTCGTAATAATGCTACCTTATTACTTTCTTTATAATCATGAAAGGAACTGGGGATCGGCCTTTTTGTAAAACTTTTGATTCTGGTCTATGATAGGGTCAAGCGTGGCAGAGGCTCCGTTGGTCCTAGGATGGATGAAACCTTCTCTTGTCATCCTGTGACAGAACAGTCAAAAACATATGAAACAAGAGATCGGAAGTCAGTGCTTCAACCAGAGAAATCTTCTTTATTGAGACATGAGACAGATTCTTCTTCTTCCGAAGAGGAGGTTCACGAACGTACTCGTACAAAAAGAAAAGAGCATAAGAAGAAACATAACATTAAGAAACACAAGTCAAAGGAGAAGAAAAGGGATAGGAAGAAGAGAAAATATGGTAGGGACTAGAACTTCTTCTCGGGTCAAAAACTAATTGCCTTTACAGTGGTTATTGGCAATGCTGTTGTGACAGTAAGACTCATATTTCATTTTTTGTTGTATCTTTTAATGTGCTAATGATATATAGCTATTAAGTGCATTTATTACGTCTTGAAACGATAGAAAAAGTTGCCAATCATGCCTATATTGATACATTAGTGACAGTATGAAAGTTCACAAAAAAAGAGAGTTGAAGATAGTATGATGTCAGGAGTTTTCTGATCTGTTTCGTCAAATATCTCCTCCTATAACCCATAAACACACAAAAGAAAAAACGAAGTCAAGCGAAAAATAATATTACTTTTGATTTGCTAAGTTATAGAAACATTCATTACCTGCAGAAGTTCCTCAATAACATTCTCCATTGTAATGATTCCAACAGCTTCTTCTTCCTCAGCTAGTTTGGGCAGTGGATTGCCATTCAATGTCTGCATCATTGTCCTTTGACCACTTCTTGATCTTTGACCCTCTTTTAAGCGAACTTGCTCGATTTTTGGAAAGCTCTTCCACTTTTGAAGTGACCTTTTTGTGCTTAACATTCTCTCCTGTGGAGTTCCCTCAATATCCACATCCACTCGGGCTTCCTTAACATTCTCTATTAGAAATTAAATCAAATATTCTCAAACTTAAAACTCAGCATGACCATGTTTAGTCAACTTACCGTTTTAGCATTTTTACAAGGCAACTGGTGGACTATCGCACTGTCTCACAACAACAGCCATGTGGCTAAGTCCTTTCTGGGATTCGTTCAATATGTCAATAATGGCAAGGTTTCTGGAACTCTAAAGAAAAGCAAAGACATCAGCTTTTCAAGCACATTTAGTGGGCTTAATTTCTTAGATTTGGAAACTCACCTTGGAATCCTTCTTATTGTGACATTCTTGATGGGGACTTCTTCATCCGGGTTGATAGTCAGTAAGATCTTGACCTAAGGATAAAAGATGTGAGTGGTTAGAAGAGAAAACAGTAGATGCGTGGGCAATAAAGACAAGCACTATAGAGGAAAACTATTGTGAACAAGACTACACATATAAAAAACAGAGTAAAAGTGTGGAAGTAATGCATGAGACTGAGAGTTACTAGAACAAGACCAATGATGTTAATTGGCTGCTCATAATATACTGGAACTCTTCTATGACCTTTTTCAAGAATCAAGTTCATCAAATCTATACATAGAGGAAAACAAATAAAGTCTCCAAGCAGGTGTGTTTCTGATATGATAGTTCTCTGAGAAATCACAACACAAAACCTGTCTAGTTTGACATTGATATCAATCACAATTCACAAAGATATCAAATATTGATGTCATTGCATCCTTGACCATTTTCTCAGATTTCAAGAGTTCCTGCAATGATTGTCGTTTCGTCATGACTCAACTCTCCACTTTTTCCTTTCATACTCTACTGCCATCAAAATTCCCTTTTTAAGAGACTCGGAGAAAAATCAGAAAACATTTGAACTTTATCTCACTCTTGACATCTTCTTCTCCACAGTAAACTTTCAGGGAACAGACTGAAAACAGAATACGAACAGCTTCCAACGAAATCACGCAGTGTAAAGCAAAAAAGACTTAAAAGTGAAGCAAAGAGAATATCTCGAGATTTATAGGACCCGACATTGATAAGTAATGACAATAATATTCTCGTTTTCGCGAGAGATACGTACGTTAGATGGAATATCACATTTGTAAATTTTCAAATTTACAAGGGTTTATTTCTGTAACAATGCTAACTTATGGTAATAAACCTATTTCTACCTATAATTTTTGGGTCTTTTTTTTAAATTTGTGTGGAAATAGGTTTATTCGGATAAATTCGTGTAGTTGACGAAAGTAAACCCAATTTACAAATATCTAACTATGAAAAATTAGATGCTTAGTTTAAACGATAAAAATAATATTGATTCAAAAAGAAAATTTCTAATATTAATTTGAACTTTATAAAAATGAGATGACATAAGTTTATTAATTATTTGAATAATTTTACGGAATACTTCTCATCAATCACATTGTGTTTAATATATTCGACAATAAAACAATTTGTCTTGTGTTCAACCATTTATTATCTTTTTGACCCTGTCGTCTACTTGACTTGGTAAATCATGTTGACAATACAATCTCTACAATTGTCTTCATTGGTCATAATGATTTTAAAAGTTTGGATATTTACCCTTAATTTTATTGACATTATATTTACCAAATTTCCCCCACATCCTATTTATCATTAAATTATCCCAAATGTTTCTATATAAAATTATATTATTTTTTAAAAAAATTCTAAATCTAACAAATTAAAATTTTAATAATAATTTTAAATAAATTATAAATAAAATTAAAACATGATAGATGTGAAAAAGTAAGTCATTATTTTGGTAATAATGAACCAAACTGATATTTGAGTTTGTTTAAGAGTTTTTTAAGGAAATATTTTCATATTTAACTTAAGTTTTTTTTGAAAAATTAAATATATTTAAAACAAAATTTTAAAATAATGTTATTTTACAGAATTACCGGAACAATAAATTCTAACACAAAAAATTAATCATTGATAGAACCTTTGATGAAGTCACAAACCCTCCTTAAATATAATTTATAAATTTTATATAAAAACATATAGTAAACATATCATCCTCTTGCCTTTGTTTATTAATAGAGCATAATTTTACGAAAACCCTAAATCTTTTTCAACGAAAAAAACTCTAAATTTTGAAACAAGTAGAATTAAATTATCTAATGTGAACTAAGTAATAGATCTCTAGATATGCTTTTTTTATTTTAACGGGTTGGAAACAAAAAAAAGGTTGTGATCATAGACGACAATTTCATTAGTTCAGTATTCATACAAAAATATAGATGGTGGCCTGACGATTTTGGTGATCTGATGAATTGAAGTATATACATATCTGTGAAGCAAGACCCAAATTTGAATGTCTAAACATGACTTGTTTGTAGAGTTGTGGGGTTTCGGCCATTTCATACACGAACTTTGATCCGTGGTTACAATTCGTTAACGAACTTTGTACCTGTGCAATTTCATTCATGAACTTATTGTTTTAAGCCGAAACATGCATTGACCAGACGGTGTTAGTCAAACCGTTAAATCCTGCTTAGTCAGATATTAGAGATTTAATTAAATTTATATATTAACCATCTAATTATCTAAACGACGTCGAATTGTGTATTTGCATCTTCATTAAACGGCGTCGTTTTAATCAGTTTATAAACATGTAAAAACAACGTCGTTGGATTAGGAACCGAAAAATTAGGTTACAAAAAGGGGGAAGACTGCGATTTCCGGCTAAGATTTTCGGAGGGGAAAACTTCGAATTTCAAGCAATCTGAGTCACGTGAGAGCTGTCTGGAGTTGTTAATCGAAGAAATGAGGTAAGTTTGTATCGTTTAAAAACTTAATTTTCAAAAATCGGTTCTCGAATGTGAATCGCATGTCGGATGTACGATTTTAGGGTTTGTGTGTTTCGATTTAGTTTGGACTTTTGGGCGTTGGGTTTATATGTTCTTCTTCTTCCTCCTCGTAGCTACCATTCTTCCTGTAATTTCGATTTTAGGGTTTGTGTGTTTTGATTTTGTGTGTTTACGGTTTAGTTAGGAATTTATCGAAGGCAACAGTTCGGTGTTCTTTTGTGTTGTAAATCTGGAATAATTTTCTGGAATAACTTGTAAATAATTTGTGTTGTAAAAACTTGTAGATTCGTGTAAATAGATTTTCTGGAATAATTTTTCTGGAAAAACTTGTAAATAATTTGTGTAAATCGTCTCTTTGTGGTATGTTTTGTGTTGTAGATTTGTAGTGGTATATATATCTCTTTGCTATCATTTGGTATTGTGCAATAGACTCATGTCTTGTTTCATGGAGTATCATTGTTAGCAAATATTGACTTTGTCTCTGGTTATATAATTTCATGACTTTTACCAATAGAATTGGTTTAGTTATACGGAGACACACTGTAAATTATACGGTTATATAATTTCATGACTTTGTCTCCAGTTTTGTGAATCCCCATGTCAATTGATTGTTTCTTTGATTTTGCAGTATGGATAACAATCTGAACGATGCAAACGATCTGAACGATGCAAACGATCCGAACGATGCAAACGATCCGAACGATGCTGTATTCACTTGTTACTATAATGTTAAATTTGAGACAGTTAATAACATTCTGAATTATGTTGGAGGGGAGGTTTTGATTGTAGAGACACAACCAGAGAACTTGTTTACAAGCTTAAAAGAAGATCTAAGAGTATCTCTGTATGGGCAGCGACTGTGGTATAAGCTTCCTTTCGAGGCATTGACTGATTTGAAATACATGGTTGCGGGTGATGGAATGTTTCAAAAGATGTGTGCAGCAGCTCATTACACGCATGAAATAGATGTCTATATGGAGGCAAAATGGGGAGCAAAATGGCAATGAAATTGATGATCATAATGAAGATGAAGAAACCTATGATGAAGAAGCTCGGGTTGAATCACATGTTGCTGATTTTGTTGATGATGAAGAACATGTAAACTACCATGACACTCCAGATAATTCAGAAGATGAGGAACCACAAAGTAGACGATATGAAACGTGGAGACGAGGAAGTGGTGAGATTAAACTTGGTCAAGTATTTGCTAGTATAAAGGAGTTCAAAGAAGTTGTCGTAGAGTATGTTCTAAAAGAAGGATGGAATGTCAAATATACGAGATGGGGATATGCTATATGCGAGGCTAAATGTGCACAAAAAAGTGACTGCCCTTGGAGACTTTACTGCTCATTTGAAGAACCGATTGGGAAGTTCATGGTGAAAACTTTTGAAAGAACACATAGTTGTATCCCCAATGGAAGTTGTAGGATCATTACTCAAACGGTGATTGCGAAGCTTTTTTTAAACGAGATTAGAAAGGATCCAGATTATAGACCTAAGTTTATTCAAGAGCAAATGGAAGAACGCTACAAAATTGTGGTCACGCACGACCAATGTAGGAAGGGAAAGGCGGCGGCAATTGAGTTAATCCAAAGAGAGCATGACGAGCAATTTTCGCGGTTGAAAGATTACAAGTCAGAGATTGTAGAGTAAGTCAGTTCGATTATAATAATATTTTGAATACTCACTTGCTTACTTATAGACTTCTCTTTTTGTAGCTCAAACCCGGGTTCTACTGTTGAGCTTGGGACAATTCTCGGAGAAAATGGAGTGGAAATGTTTGATCGATTCTACGTGTGTTTTCAAGCACTTCGAAATACATGGATTACATCTTGTCGACATATCATAGGAATCGATGGATGTTTTTTGAAATCAACTATCAAAGGACAATTGTTGGCAGCCACGGGAAGAGATGCGAATAATCAAATATATCCCGTTGCTTGGGCGGTTGTAAATGTGGAAAACTCGGATACGTGGTTGTGGTTTCTACGGAAGGTTAAATGTGATTTGGACCTTGGAGATGGAGAAGGCTACACGGTTATATCTGACAGACAAAAGGTATACTTATGTTTTTTTTGTTCAGCTTCTTATGATTTTATTATATTTATGATTTAATACCTCATTTCAGGGCTTGGTACTTGCGGTTGAGCAAGAGTTACCTAAGATAGAACATCGAATGTGCGCACGTCACATTTATGGAAACTTGAAGGCTAAATTTCCTAATAAGCCGCTCATGAAGCCATTATTCTGGGCCGTTGCAGAGAGCTACAATACAGCAGATTATACAAAAGCCATTGAAGCAGTTAGGGCCTATGACTCCGAAGTTTATGACTTGATGATGTTGAAAAATCCGAGGAATTGTAGCCGAGCTTTCTTCACAAACATAGCTTGTTGTGAAGACGTTCACAACAACTTCTCTGAATCTTATAACAGTGTCATTGACAAAGCAAGGGAATTACCACTTGTGGAAATGCTTGAAACAATAAGGAGACAAGCAATGGTTAGGATTGGACTGCGCAAGATGAAGTCTATGGAGCATACAGGTACATTCACACCTAAAGTCGCAGCATTTGTTGAGTTAGAAACTAAGTACAGGAAATACTGCAAGACATTTGCTGGACCAAATGGGTGGTTTGAAGTTACCGAGAATGGGTCACCTTTTAAGGTGCATATGCGAAGAAGGATGTGTAGCTGTCGGATGTGGGATGTTTCAGGGATTCCTTGTCGCCATGCCTTACGGGTAATCCTTGACAAGAAACTTGACCTTGACGATTATGTGTCAAACTGGTATTTGACTTCTACTTGGCGCCAACAGTATAGCGATTCAATTCTCCCACTAAATGGCACAAAATTTTGGAAGAATTCTGGTCTATCAATTCAAGCGCCACCACGTGATCAATCAAAGGGTCGAAAGAAAAAACATAAGAGGATGAAAAGTAGGCATGAGTCTCCTACCAGAAAGGTCACCTTGAGCAAAAAGGGAGGACAATGCATTGTGGAAATTGTGGTTTGGCAGGACATAACTCAAGGAGATGTACTAATGTTGGAGTCAAGATCATCAGGCCATCCAAAAATGCTTCTCAAACTGCCGCAGAGTCTATACATGAAGACTACGGAGATGGACCAAGCCAGCCAACGCAAAATTCTGATCATGTTTAGGTTATTTTTCGGGTTAGTATGCAGACACGTCATGCTGTTTTTTGTGGATTGACATGTCTATTATGGTTTATTTTGGTGTAGCCTATTTTGGTTTTTTGTGGAATATTTCGGGTTGATGTAACCTGTTCTTAGACCATCTTTAAGCAGATTATATTATGTTTGTGTAATATTTGGGCTGATGTAATCTGTTTTTTGCGTAAACAGGATTATGTAATAAGTTTTTTGCTTAAGAAGGTTGATGTAATCTGTTTTTTGCTCAACCAAATACTTTGTTTTTCGGCTGTTGTAATCTAACACGTGAAAGATATTTTATTCAAGCTCCATGGTTTAGGATTCCAAGTTATTTCAAGTTGCTATGTGAATCTGATATTTCAAAATATAAAGTACTACATGATATTTTTGAGAACTTCAGAACATTCGATTTTTTGAACAAAAGCTTCCATTATTATTATCAAATTTCGATTATTATACAAACACACATACTTCATATTTCATGATAAAATAACCAAGTAAAACACAAATATCACAACACTACATACAATTATCTTCCGTAATTTCTGAATTTCACCGTTGTATTCTTCAATCTTTGTTTCCCAACCACGCATAACTGCTTTCATGTCATCAATATCGTTTTTAAACCGATGAACAACAGCTTCGCAAGTTCGTAAACCATCCATGAGGCTTCCCATATCTCCTTTAACATCATCTATAATGATTTCAAGCTGCTCAATTTCTTCAACCAACGATTCATCTGCCCATTTAAACAAATGAAATTTCTGATTTTCGGATCTATTAGGACAACAATAAAAAAGTCTTCCTGGATTTTGCTCTGTCCTTGAAGTTCGAATTGTTGAACCTTCTCCACAGCGACAAACTCTTGGAATGCCTTTTCCTCGAACAGCTCGAGCGATTTCGTTGTGCACACTTCCTTCACCAATTTTCAATTTCCGAAAATTAACCCCCAAAATTAACTCCCGAAACCCTAATTCGAGCATAAATGAGAGCAAAAACAGTAAATTCGAAATACATACCAGAGTCTTCTTTTACCTCTGTCATCTTCGTTCAAAGAATGTCCAATTTGTGAAAATGAATAAAACCCTAATTTCAGAAGCTGGCCATTTTCGATTCACAAAGGGAGAAGAAGAGGGGCCTCCATAAGAAGACGACGTTTTGCTTCCTAATATCTCATTTAGTAAAACGCTGTCGTTGCTGACGTGTTATCCTAGTCAGCAACGATTAACGGTGAGTTAAACGCCGTTATGCACTAATGTATATTTAATACTAATTAATCAAGTCAATGTATGTTACGACGTCAAACAATAAGTTCATGAATGAAATTGCACAGGTACAAAGTTCGTTAACGAATTGTAACCACGGATCAAAGTTCGTGTATGAATTGGCCGAAACCCCGTAGAGTTGTATACAGAATGTTTATTTCTATATATATTAGTTATGTTCATTTATCAGCCGTATAAATCAGATTGTTGTTTATTTAACTGTCGTAGATAGATGCAATCAATTACATCAGTTAGATGTTATGTTTTGTATTATAATTTTTTTGATTGCTGAGTAAAACAACGGTACGACTAAAAATTTGCGATCAATTGCAACTCCAACTATCAACAAAAGACAAAACGAACATCATATACTACAGTCGTAATTATAGTGTTGACAGCAGTTACAGTAACATCTACCAGCAGTAAACAAACGAGCAAAACTATTATATCGAAACAAATAAGATTTTTTGTTATCTTCCATTTAATTTTTAATAATTATGATATTTTTTTTAACCTAATTAAAACCAATGATAGTTCAAAGAGGATATAATGCTTATGATGCCCAGCCCAGCAGCCCTAACGAAAATATGCATGTTTTGTTTATTGTCTCAATATACGCCTCTTACTCAGTGATATCTATTTGACTAATTTAAACAATGGCGACAAATAGTTGATCTTTAATTTTGTTTTTATGGGAAAAAAGATAGTTAATCCTTATTGCTTAATCAGTTTACAATGCTAAGAACCAGTCGTTTCACGATATATAAAAGACTTACTCTAATACGCATCATCACCACGCAGTCACATGACCTAGCTAGCTAGTAAAAGTCAGTAATCAATTTACTTGCTTAAAACTTACAATTAATTATTTGGAGGAGAAAATATGTATTACAACTAATGCGGTACAAAATAATATTCTAAAAAATATTCGTAAATTATCTAATATTATTTATTAGTAAATATAAATTAAATATTTATATAATCTTAATTTTATTTAAAATTATTTTTAATATTAATTTATATATATATATAAATTAAGGAAAGAAAATTAATTGTTTTTTACGAATTTAATAATATTTTTAGGTTAGTTTAATAAAATATATTGATTATCTAACAAAATTAATAATAATGACATATATTGTAATTATTCTACTAACTTTAGTCCATTTATATATTTAATTAAAACTCATTGTGGTAATGACACGTTAACATGACATTTCTGTTAATAACATATCAGAATAAAATTGTTTTTTTAATATTTCTCAAATAATATATTAAAAATGATTATGCTAAATTATGTGCTTCAAAGTTTCTCCATAATAATAATAAAACATAAAAAAGTATATGGAAAGATTTGAAGGAATTGTCTTGCCTTCTTGTATAATATACGTCTAATTGACTTGGTAAAACAGATTAAAAAGTATACAATTACTACAAGTTGTTCCATAGTGAAAAATTATTTTGCAAGTGTTCCATAAATAACTCCGACGTAGAATCTATATAAATCCTCGTTTCTAATCCCAAACAAAACACAAAACACAAAGTAAAAAAAAGCTTATATACAACTAAGAAAATGAAAACGAAGATATTTAACTCTTCTCAAATTCAAATATTCGTGGCTATAGCTCTTGTCTTAGCCTTTGCAGTTCCTCTGAAAGCTCAAGACAGGCCACAAGACTACCTCGATGCACACAACCGTGCTCGAGCCCATGTTGGTGTGCGTCCTTTAAAATGGCATGCAGATGTAGCGGAATACGCTCGACAATATGCTCTGCGAAGGCAAGAGGACTGTCGTCTCATTCGCTCAGGCGGACATTATGGCGAAAACCTGGCAGCAAGCAGAGGTGATTTGTCCGGAGCTGCCGCAGTGAGACTATGGGTAAACGAGAAGGCTGATTACTTTTACCATTCGAACACGTGTCGTAGTGGAAAGGTATGTAGCCATTATACTCAAGTTGTGTGGAAAAAATCGGAATGGGTTGGGTGTGCTAAAGTCAAGTGTAACCATGGTGGAACATTCATCATTTGCAGCTATGATCCTCCTGGTAATATCAAGGGCCGTAAGCCTCACTAAGTTATATATGTATTCATTGACGAATAAAACTTGCAAGTGTGTTTCTATATATAATTTCAATAAATGATCATCATCTATCAAGATATGGTGATTCCTTTGTGTGTTCATGATTTGTATACTATGTTGTGATGGAATAATGTTACATGTTTTCTTAATTAGTCAACATGGATTAATCGATGCAAAAGGTTTTTTACATAAGTGTCAAATATATAAAATATTAATGGTTAGAATGAGGTTATTCTATTTATTATTCATTACTCCATATATATTAATTAAATAATCATATTGATTATTCTATTTATGTTCACTACTCCATCGAGTCTTATAGCAAACAATGAAATTAAATGAGGTTGAAGTAAAACCTACTTCTATTTTGCAGTTAGTGTTATATATTCTGAGGTAAAAAAAGAAACTAATGAATATATGCTCTTTGTCTATCGACATATTTAAAAATAATCAGTTACTAAATATTTGAGATTTACAAATGATATATTATTAAATATTTATTTAATTTTGTTTTCATAAATATTTTAAGAAATTATGTATTATGTGTAAAAAATTAGTCCATATTTCTCCTATTTTATATTGGCCCAAGAAAGCCCAGTCTGGAAAATTGAAACCCTAGAGTCTCAAGTATAAGTGGTAGCATGTCAGGTGTTGTAGCGGTTAACATGTCAGGTGTTGCAGTGGTTAACATGCGGGTGAAGGAGCAATCTGACTATGATTATAATTCCAACACATGTGCTTGGAACAAAGTATGTGGCCACTATACTCAGGTTGTGTGGAGAAACTCTGTGAGGTTGGGATGTGCAAAAGTGACATGCAACAATGGTCAAATTTTTATCACTTGCAACTATGATCCTCCTGGTAATATTAGTGGCCGTAAGCTTTACTAAGTTATATATGTATCCGTAGACGAATAAAACTTGCAAGTGTGTTTCTATATATAATTTCAGTAAAACAAAGCTGTAGAAACCAATGAGATGTGGAGGCTTTGGAGTACAGAGCTTGAGTTTAATGAGAGGCTCAAAAGAAAATCAAGAGAAGAGAGCAGCAGTAGCCAAAGTGAGCAGACAAACAGGAGGAGTTTTGGTACGAGATGCACTTCAGTTGATGAGAATGTCACTACTCACTCATCATCATCATCAAGCCGGAGGAGACACAAAAAAGGCAATCGGAAGATGATGAAGGCTTAAGAGATGTCGAGGTTGAAACTTTTCTCCAATCAAGGTATCTCCTTTCATAATAATGCTACCTGATTACTTTCTTTATAATCATGAAACGAACTGGGGATCGGCCTTTTTGTAAAACTTTTGACTTTGGTCTATGATAGGGTCAAGCGTGGGAGAGGCTCCGTTGGTCCTAGAATGGATGAAACCTTCTCTTTTCATCCTATGACAGAACTGTCAAAAACATCTGAAACAAGAGATCGGAAGACAGTGCTTCAGCCAGAGAAATCTTCTTTATTGAGACATGAGACAGATTCTTCTTCTTCCGAGGAGGTTCATGAACGTACTCGTACAAAAAGAAAAGAGCATAAGAAGAAACATAGTAGTAAGAAACACAAGTCCAAGGAGAAGAAAAGGGATAGGAAGAAGAGAAAATATGGTAGGGACTAGAACTTCTTCTCTGGTCAAAAACTAATTGCCTTTACATTGGTTGTTGGCAATGATGTTGTGACAGTAAAGACTCATATTTCATTTTTTTGTTGTATCTTTTAATGTGCTAATGATATATAGCAATTAAGTGCATTTATTACGTTTTGAAAGAATAGAAAAAGTTGCCAATCATGCCTATATTGATGCATTAGTGACAAAGTTAAAAAAGAAGTTGAAGACAATATGATGTCAGGAGTCTTCAAAATGGTGATCGTTTCGTCAAAGATCTCCTCCTATAACCCATAAACACACAAAACAAAAGAAGTCGAGCGAAAAAAGAATATTACTTTTGATTTGCTAAGTTATAGAAACATTCATTACCTGTAGAAGTTCCTCAATACCATCCTCCATTGTAATGATTCCAACAGCTTCTTCTTCATCAGCTAGTTTGGGCATTGGATTGCCATTCAATGTCTGCATCATTGTCCTTTGACCACTTGTTGATCTTTGACCCTCTTTTAAACGAACTTGCTCGATTTGGAAAGCTCTTCCACTTTTGAAGTGATCTCTTTGTGCTTCACATTCTCTCCTGTGCAGTTCCCTCAATATCCACATCCACTCGGGCTTCCTTAACATTCTCTTTTAGAAATGAAATCAAATATTCTCAAACTTGAAACTCAGCATGACCATGTTTAGTCAACTAATGAAAAACAGCTTACCGTTTTTAGCATTTTTACAAGGCAACTGGTGGACTGTCGCACAACAACAACCATGTGGCTAAGTCCTTTCTAGAATTCGTTCAATATGTCAATAATGGCAAGGTTTCTGGAACTCTAAAGAAAAGCAAAGACATCAGCTTTTCAAGCACATTTAGTGGGCTTAATTTCTTAGATTTGGAAACTCACCTTGGAATCCTTCTTATTGTGACATTCTTGATGGGGACTTCTTCATCCAGGTTGATAGTCAGTAAGATCTTTACCTGAGGATAAAAGATGTGAGTGATTAGAAGAGAAAACAGTAGATGCGTGGGCAATAAAGACAAACACTATAGAGGAAAACTATTGTGAACAAGACTACACATAAAAAAAAACAGAGTAAAACTGTCGAAGTAATGCATGAGACTGAGAGTTGCTAGAACAAGGCCAATGATGTTAATTGGCTGCTCATAATATATTAGAACTCTTCTATGACCTTTTTCAAGAATCAAGTTCATCAAATCTCTACACACAGGAAAACAAATAAAGTCTCCAAGCAGGTGTGTTTCTGATATGATAGTTCTCTGAGGAATCACAACACAAAACCTGTGTAGTTTGACATTGATATCAATCACAATTCACAAAGATATCAAATATTGATGTCATTGCATCCTTGACAATTTTCTCAGAGTTCAAGAGCTCCTGCAATGATTATCGTTTCGTCATGACTCAACTCTCCACTTTTTCCCTTCATACTCTACTGCCATCAAAATCCTCTTCTTAAGAGACTCGCAGAAAAATCAGAAAACACTTGAACCTTATCTCACTTTTGCAATCTTCTTCTCCAAAGTAAACTTTCATGGTACAGACTGAACACAGAATACGAACAGTTTCCAATGAAATCACGCAGTGTAAAGCAAAAGAGACTTGAAAGTAAAGCAAAGAGAATATCTGCAGATTTATAGGACCAGACACTGATAGGTAATGACAATAATACCCTCGTTTTCGCGAGAGATACGTACGTGAGATGGAATATCACATTTGTAAATTTGAAAATTTATTAGGGTTTATTTCCGTCAACTATACAAACTTATACAAATAAACCTATTTATACCTATAATTTTTGGATCTTTTTTTAACTACATAAATTGTATTTTTCTTTTATAAATTACACAAACTTTATAAATTCTTCTAATTGCATAAATTATATTATTGTTTATGCGTTAAATAACTAATAAATATGGTTTTAATTCGGAAATCTGGTTTTAACTTTGGTTTATTTTGAAATTAAAACCACATTTTTGAAGTAAAACAATGTTTAATAACAATTTAACATGTAAAAATTAATGAAATATCTGTAATTAGAATAATTTATGAAATTTATGTAGTTTACGAAAGAAAAACACAATTTATGTAACTTATAAAAGATCTAAAAAATACGGGTGGAAATAGGTTTATTCAGATAAATTCGTGTAGTTGACGAAAGTAAACCAATTTACAAATATCTAACTATGAAAAATTATATGTTTAGTTTAAAACGATAAAAATAATATTGATTCAAAAACAAATTTCTAATATTAGTTTGAACTTTATAAAAATGAGATGACATAAGTTTATTAATTATTTGAATAATTTTACGGAATACTTCTCATCAATCACATTGTGTTTAATATATTCGACAATAAAACAATTTGTCTTGTGTTCAACCATTTATTATCTTTTGGACCCTGTCGTCTACTTGACTTGGTAAATCATGTTGACAATACAATCCCTACAATTGTCTTCATTGGTCATAATGATTTTGGATATTTACCCTTAATTTTATTGACATTATATTTACCAATTTCCCCCCCCCACATCTTATTTATCATTAAATTATCCCAAATGTTTCTATATAAAATTATATTATTTTTAAAAAATTCTAAATCTAACAAATTAAAATTAAAATTTTAATAATAATTTTAAATAAATTATAAATAAAATTAAAACATGATAGATGTGAAAAAGTAAGTCATTATTTTGGTAATAATGAACCAAACTGATATTCGAGTTTTTTTAAGAGTTTTTTAAGAAACTATTTTCATATTTAACTTAAGTTTTTTAAAAAAAATTAAATATATTTAAAACAAAAATTTAAAATAATGTTATTTGATAAAATTACCGGAACAATAAATTCTAACACAAAAAATTAATCATTGATAGAACCTTTGATGAAGTCACAAACCCTCCTTAAATATAATTTACAAATTTTATATAAAAACATATAGTAAACATATCATCCTCTCGCCTTTGTTTATTAATAGAGCATAATTTTACGAAAACCCTAAATCTTTTTCAACGAAAAAAACTCTAAATTTTGAAACAAGTAGAATTAAATTATCTAATGTGAACTAAGTAATCGATCTCTAGATATGCTTTTTTTATTTTAACGGGTTGGAAACAAAAAAGGGTTGTGATCATAGACGACAATTTCATTAGTTCAGTATTCATACAAAAATATAGATGGTGGCATGACGATTTTGGTGATCTGATGAATTGAAGTATATACATATCTGTGAAGGAAGACCCAAATTTGAATGTCTAACATGACTTGTTTGTAGAGTTGTATACATAATGTTTATTTCTATATATATTAGTTATGTTTATTTATCAGCCGTATAAATCAAATTATTGTTCATTTAACTGTCTAGATAGTTCAAAGAGGATATAATGCTTATGAAGCACAGTCCAGCAGCCCTAACGAAAACATGCATGTTTTGTTTATTGTCTCGATATAAGCCTCTTACTCAGTGATATCTATTTGACTAATTTAAACAATGGCGACAAATAGTTGATCTTTATTTTTGTTTTTATGGGAAAAAGGATAGTTAGTCCTTATTGCTTAATCAGTTTACGATGCTAAGAATCAGTCGTTTCACGATATATAAACGACTTACTTTTATACGTATGACCTAGCTAGCTAGTAAAAGTCAGTAATCAATTTACTTGCTTAAAACTTATAATTAATTATTTGGAGGAGAAAATATGTATATACAACTAATTCGGTACGAATTAATATTCTAAAAAATATTCGTAAATTATCTAATATTATTTATTAGTAAATATAAATTAAATATTTATATGTTTTTCACATTTATTTAAAATTATTTTTAATATTAATTTTTGTCTATGAAAATTAAGGAAAGAAAAGTAATTATTTTTTAATATTTTTAGGTTAGTTTAATAAAATATATTGATTATCTAACAAAATTAATTATAATGACATATATTATAATTATTCTACTAACTTAAATCCATTTATATATTTAATTAAAACTCACTGTGGTAATGATTCGTTAAAATGACATTTTTGTTAATAACATATCAGAATAAAATTATTTTTTTAAAATATTTATCAAATAATATATTAGAGATGATTATGCTAAATTATGTGCTTCAAAGTTTCTCCATAATAATACTAAACAAAAAAACATAAAAACGTATATGGAAAGATTTGAAGAAATTGTCTTGCCTTCTTGTATAATATACGTCTAATTGACTTGGTAAAACAGATTAAAAGTATACAATTACTACAAGTTGTTCGTTGGTGAAAAATTATTTTGCAAGTGTTCCATAAAATAACTCCGACGTAGAATCTATATAAATCCTCGTTTCTAACCCCAAACAAAACACAAAACACAAAGTAAAAAAAAGCTTATATATATACAACTAAGAAAATGAAAACGAAGATATTTAACTCTTCTCAAATTCAAATATTCGTGGCTATAGCTCTTGTCTTAGCCTTTGCAGTTCCTCTGAAAGCTCAAGACAGGCCACAAGACTACCTCGATGCACACAACCGTGCTCGAGCCCAAGTTGGTGTGCGTCCTTTAAAATGGCATGCAGATGTAGCGGAATACGCTCGAAAATATGCTCTGCGAAGGCAAGAGGACTGTCGTCTCATTCGCTCAGGCGGACATTATGGCGAAAACCTGGCAGCAAGCAGAGGTGATTTGTCCGGAGCTGCCGCAGTGAGACTATGGGTAAACGAGAAGGCTGATTACTTTTACCATTCGAACACGTGTCGTAGTGGAAAGGTATGTAGCCATTATACTCAAGTTGTGTGGAAAAAATCGGAATGGGTTGGGTGTGCTAAAGTCAAGTGTAACCATGGTGGAACATTCATCATTTGCAGCTATGATCCTCCTGGTAATATTAGGGGCCGTAAGCCTCACTAAATTATATATGTATTCATTGACGAATAAAATTTGCAAGTGTTTTTCTATATATAATTTCAATAAATGATCATCATCTATCAAGATATGGTGATTCCTTTGTGTGTTCATGATTTGTATACTATGTTGTGATGGAATAATGTTACATGTTTTCTTAATTAGTCAACATGGATTAATCGATGCAAAAGGTTTTTTACATAAGTGTCAAATATATAAAATATTAATGGTTAGAATGAGGTTATTCTATTTATTATTCATTACTCCATATATATTAATTAAATAATCATATTGATTATTCTATTTATGTTCACTACTCCATCGAGTCTTATAGCAAACAATGAAATTAAATGAGGTTGAAGTAAAACCTACTTCTATTTTGCAGTTAGTGTTATATATTCTGAGGTAAAAAAAGAAACTAATGAATATATGCTCTTTGTCTATCGACATATTTAAAAATAATCAGTTACTAAATATTTGAGATTTATATATGATACATTATTAAATATTTATTTAATTTATTTTCATAAATATTTTAATAAATTATGTATTATATAATATGTTTATTAAAATATAATGTGACACAGGTTGTTTTATTAAACTATTTTTCAATTAATATGTTAAAAAATTTACTATCGACAATGAACACTATAAACTTTTGTATGATCGGTTCAAACCTGCGAAAACAAAAGAAATTATTATCCAATAACTCTATATTCAAAACGTTCTATTATGAATGTCTTACTCAATTGGCCAACTAAATTAGACTGAAGACGCATACATCTCTAACGCTGCCAAAAAATTATTTTTAGTTTTTGTGGTAAACCAATTAACACCGCAAAAATTACAAGTGGGTACTTGGAAAAGTAAAACCAAGTATGCATGCCAATTATTATATAACTTCACTACAATCTTCACCTATAAACTTAGAAAAACTTCAAAAACTCTAAACGTAATAGAAGAAAGAAAAAAAGAAGATGAAAATCTTCAACCCATCTCAAAACCTAATCTTGGCCACAACTTTTTTCCTAGTTTTTATTGTTCCCCTAAGAGCCCAACACACACCAGAACACTTTTTAACATCTCACAACCAATCACGAGCCGCATTTGGGGTAGGTCCTTTAACGTGGGACGACGGGGTGGCTGCTTATGTCCGTGACTACGCGAACCAGCGTAAAGGCGATTGCGCATTGAAGCACTCTAGCGGGCCATATAGCGAGAACATCGCTTGGAGCAGTGGTAGCATGTCAGGTGTTGCAGCGGTTAACATATCAGGTGTTGCATCGGTTAATATGTGGGTGAAGGAGCAATCTGACTATGATTATAATTCCAACACATGTACTTGGAACAAAATATGTGGCCACTATACTCAGATTGTGTGGAGAAACTCTGTGAGGTTGGGATGTGCAAAAGTGATATGCAACAATGGTCAAATTTTTATCATTTGCAACTATGATCCTCTGGGTAATATTAGTGGCCGTAAGCCTTACTAAGTTATATATGTATCCGCAGACGAATAAAACTTGCAAGTGTGTTTCTATATATAATTTCAATAAAACAAAACTGTAGAAACCAATGAGATGTGGAGGCTTCGGAGTACAGAGCTTGAGTTTAATGAGAGGCTCAAAAGAAAATCAAGAGAAGAGAGCAGCAGTGGCCAAAGTGAGCAGACAAACAGGAGGAGTTTTGGTACGAGATGCACTTCAGTTGATGAGAATGTCACTACTCACTCATCATCATCATCAAGCTGGAGCAGACACAAAAGAAGGCAATCGGAAGATGATGAAGGCTTAAGAGATGTCAAGGTTGAGACTTTTCTCCAATCAAGGTATCTCCTTTCATAATAATGCTACCTGATTACTTTCTTTATAATCATGAAACGAACTGGGGATCGGCCTTTTTGTAAAACTTTTGATTCTGGTCTATGATAGGGTCAAGCGTGGCAGAGGCTCCGTTGGTCCTAGAATGGATGAAACCTTCTCTTGTCATCCTGTGACAGAACAGTCAAAAACATCTGAAACAAGAGATCGGAAGTCAGTGCGTCAGCCATAGAAATCTTCTTTATTGAGACATGAGACATATTCTTCTTTTGAGGAGGAGGTTGAACGTACTCGTACAAAAAGAAAAGAGCATAAGAAGAAACATAGCATGAAGAAACACAAGTCAAAGGAGAAGAAAAGGGATAGGAAGAAGAGAAAATATGGTAGGGACTAGAACTACTTCTCCGGTCAAAAACTAATTGCCTTTACAGTGGGCAATGCTGTTGTGACAGTAAAGACTCATATTTCATTTTTTTTGTTGTATCTTTTAATGTGCTAATGATATATAGCAAAAAAGTGCATTTATTACGTCTTGAAAGGATAGAAAAAGTTGCCAATCATGCCTATATTTATGCATTAGTGATAGTGTGAAAATTAAAAAAGAAGTTGAAGACAGTATGATGTCAGGAGTCTTCAAAATGGTGATCGTTTCGTCAAAGATCTCCTATAACCCATAAACACACACAACAAAAAGAAGTCGAGCGAAAAAAAGAATATTACTTTTGATTTGCTAAGTTATAGAAACATTCATTACCTGCATAAGTTCCTCAATAACATCCTCCATTGTAATGATTCCAACAACTTCTTCTTCCTCAGCTAGTTTGGGCAGTGGATTGCCATTCAATGTCTGCATCATTGTCCTTTGACCCTCCTTTGAACGACCTTGATCGATTTGGAAAGCTCTTCCACTTTTGAAGTGATCTCTTTGTGCTTAACATCCTCTCCTGTGGAGTTCCCTCACTATCCACATCCACTCGGGCTTCCTTAACATTCTCTATTAGAAATTAAAGCAAATATTCTCAAACTTGAAACTCAGCATGACCATGTTTAGTCAACTAATGAAAAACAGCTTACCGTTTTTAGCATTTTTACAAGGCAACTGGTGGACTGTCGCACTGTCTCACAACAACAACCATGTGGCTAAGTCCTTTCTGGAATTCGTTCAATATGTCATATAATGGCAAGGTTTCTGGAACTCTAAAGAAAAGCAAGACATCAGCTTTTCAAGCACATTTAGTGGGCTTAATTTCTTAGATTTGGAAACTCACCTTGGAATCCTTCTTATTGTGACATTCTTGATGGGGACTTCTTCATCCGGGTTGATACTCAGCAAGTTCTTTGCCTGAGGATAAAAGATGTGAGTGGTTAGAAGAGAAAACAGCAGATGCGTGAGCAATAGAGACAAGCACCATAGAGGAAAACTATTTTGAACAAGATTACACATAAAAAAAACAGAGTAAAACTGTGGAAGTGATGCATGAGACTGAGAGTTACTAGAACAAGGCCAATGATGTTAATTGGCTGCTCATAATATACTGGAACTCTTCTATGAACTTTTTCAAGAATCAAGTTCATCAAATCTCTACACAGAGGAACAAAGAAAGATTTAGCAAGAAAACAAATAAAGTCTCCAAGCATGTGTGTTTCTGATATGATATTTATTCTCTGAGGAATCACAACACAAAACCTATCTAGTTTGGCATTGATATCAATCACAAAGATATCAAATATTGATGTCATTGCATCCTTGACCATTTTCTGAGAGTTCAAGAGCTCCTGCAATGATTGTCGTTTCGTCATGACTCAACTTTCCACTTTTTCTCTTCATACTCTACTGCCATCAAAATCCCTTTCTTAAGAGACTCGGAGAAAAATCAGAAAACACTTGAACCTTATCTCACTCTTGACATCTTCTTCTCCATAGTAAACTTTCATGGAACAGACTGAAAACAGAATACGAACAGCTTCCAACGAAATCACGCAGTGTAAAGCAAAGAGACTTAAAAGTGAAGCAAAGAGAATATCTGGAGATTTATAGGACCAGACACTGATAAGTAATGACAATAATACCCTCGTTTTTCGGAGGGAACGTACTTGAGATGGATATCACTTTTTTTTATCACGCAATCAGAAACCGATTCAATATCTCAATATTTTCAAACAAATATTTAACATCATCGTACGAGAAAATATAAAATTGAACTTTACATCTTTGTAATGAATGTAAAAATGGTACAATCACTAATTCACTTGTAAATTTTCAAATTTACAAATATCTAATTATGAAAAATTAGATGCTTAGTTTAAAACGATAAAAACTAATATTGATTCAAAAACAAATTTCTAATATTAGTTTGAACTTTATAAAATGACATGACATAAATTTATTAATTAGTTGAATAATTTTGACGGAATACTTCTCATCAATCACATTGTCTTTAATATGTTCGACAATAAAACAATTTGCCTTGTGTTCGACCATTTATTATCTTTTGGACCCTGTCGTCTACTTGACTTGTTAAACCATGTTGACAATACAATCCCTACAATTGTCTTCATTGGTCATAATGATTTTAAAAGTTTGGATATTTACCCTTAATTTTATTGACATTATATTTACCAATTTTCCCCCACATCTTATTTATCATTAAATTATCCCAAATGTTTCTATATAACTCCTTGTTTCTTACTATACTTTAAAATTCTCTTATTTTAAATTTTTTCTAAATTTAACAAGTTGCAATTAAAATTTTAATAATAATACAAAGTATTATGTGAAGATTTTTATTTATTTTAAATAAATTATAAATAAAATTAAAACATGATAGATGTGAAAAAGTAAGTCATTATTTCAAAAATAATGAACCAAACTGATATTTGAGTTTTTTTAATCCAATATTTAGAGTTTTCTTTTTAAGAATATAATTTAATATTTAATTTCTATTCTTTAAAAATTAAATATATTTAAAATAAAAAGTTTAAATTATGTTATTTTACAGAATTACTGAAACAATAATTTTATCATAGAAAATTAATCATTGATAGAACCTTTGATGGAATCACAAACCCTCCATAAATATAATTTATAAATTTTATATAAAACATATAAGTCATATTCGTTTGTAAATCAAAGCTTTATACGACTGTGGTTATGATAGATTATTATTCGTTTAGATGTTGGAGCTATATACGGTTCATCGCAATGGTCAGTTGTTGTGTCATACGTCGTAATTTTTTTTACCGCTAGTTAAAACAGCGGTACGACTAAAAATATACGATCAACCGCAATTATAACCGTCGGCGGTAAACAAATGAACAATATATGTCATAGTGATAACCGTAGTGTTTATACCGTAGCCGCAACTGCCATCGACGAACAAAAACTTTGTTTATCACCCAATCTCCTCTGTTTATTAATAGAGCATAACTTTACAAAAACTCTAGATATTTTTCAACAATAAAACTCTAAATTTTGAACAAGTAGGATTAAATTATCGAATGTGAACTAAAGTAATCGATCTCTAGATATGATTTTTTATATTAACGGGTTAGAAACAAAAAAAAAGTTGTGATCATAGACAATTTCATTAGTTCAGTATTCATACAAAAATTTAGATGGTTGGCTGACGATTTTGGTTATCTGATGACCGTAAGACAAGAAGAATTGGACTATATACATATCTGTGAAGCAAGACCCAAATTTGAATGTCTAAACATGACTTTTTTGTATAGTTGTAGAGGAAATATTTATTTCTATATATATTCGTCATATTCGTTTGTTAGCTGTATAAAAAAGATTATTGTTCATTTAGTTGTCGTAGTTATTTGCAATCAATTGTAGCGGTTAGATATTGTGTTTTGCATCGTAATTTTTTTACTATTGATTAAAACATCGATACAATTAAAAATTTGTTATCAACTGCAACTGCAACCGTTAGCAACAAACAAACGAATAACATATATTACAGTTATAGTTACAGTTCTGACAACATCTATCATCGGTAAGCAAACGAACAAAACTATTATATCGAAACAAGTACGATTTTTTGTTCTCTTCCATTTAATTTTCAATATTTTTGATATTGTTTTTTTAACCGAATTAAAACGGATGATAGTTCAAAGAGGATATAATGCTTATGATGCCCAGCCCTAACGAAAATATGCATGTTTTGTTTATTGTCTCGATATAAGCCTCTTACTCAGTGATATCTAATTGACTAATTTAAACAATGGCGACAAATAGTTGATCTTTATTTTTGTGGGAAAAAGGATAGTTAATCCTTATTGCTTAATCAGTTTACGATGCTAAGAATCAGTCGTTTCACAATATATAAAAGACTTACTCTTATACGCATCATCACCACGCAGTCACATGACCTAGCTAGCTTAGTAAAAGTCAGTAATCAATTTATTTGCTCAAAACATACAATTAATTATTTGGAGGAGAAACTATGTATATACAACTATGCGGTACGAAATAATATTCTAACTAGATTTATATCCACGTGATACGTAAGTAAAATATTCATAAATTATATAATATTATTTATTAATAAATATAAATTGACATGGTAAAACAGATTAAAAAGTATACAATTACTACAAGTTGTTCCATAGTGAAAAATTATTTTGCAAGTGTTCCATAAAATAACTCCGACGTAGAATCTATATAAATCCTCGTTTCTAACCCCAAACAAAACACAAAACACAAAGTAAAAAAAGCTTATATATATATACAACTAAGAAAATGAAAACGAAGATATTTAACTCTTCTCAAATTCAAATATTCGTGGCTATAGCTCTTGTCTTAGCCTTTGCAGTTCCTCTGAAAGCTCAAGACAGGCCACAAGACTACCTCGATGCACACAACCGTGCTCGAGCCCAAGTTGGAGTGCGTCCTTTAAAATGGCATGCAGATGTAGCGGAATACGCTCGACAATATGCTCTGCGAAGGCAAGAGGACTGTCGTCTCATTCGCTCAGGCGGACATTATGGCGAAAACCTGGCAGCAAGCAGAGGTGATTTGTCCGGAGCTGCCGCAGTGAGACTATGGGTAAACGAGAAGGCTGATTACTTTTACCATTCGAACACGTGTCGTAGTGGAAAGGTATGTAGCCATTATACTCAAGTTGTGTGGAAAAAATCGGAATGGGTTGGGTGTGCTAAAGTCAAGTGTAAAAATGGGGGAACATTCATCATTTGCAGCTATGATCCTCCTGGTAATATCAGGGGCCGTAAGCCTCACTAAGTTATATATGTATTCATTGACGAATAAAACTTGCAAGTGTGTTTCTATATATAATTTCAATAAATGATCATCATCTATCAGGATATGGTGATTCCTTTGTGTGTTCATGGTTTGTATACTATGTTGTGATGGAATAATGTTACATGTTTTCTTAATTAGTCAACATGGATTAATCGTTGCAAAAGGTTTTTTACATAAGTGTCAAATATATACAATATTAATGGTTAGAATGAGGTTATTTTATTTATTATTCATTACTCCATATATATTAATTATCATATTGATTAGGGCAAATGTCTAAATAGCATCTTTCTAAGTTTTTGTTACAAAAATAGCATCATTAGTTTAAATTTCCAATAATAGCACAAATTTAAGATTAAAATGTATTAAAACTATATTTTAATAGAAAAAAATTAAACCCTAAATTGGAAATAATGAACCCAAATACAATACTTTAAGTTTATGTATAATTTATTTAGAACAAATAAATATTTTCACATAAGTATTTGTGTTATTTTTGGGAATTTAATTTTATGATGTTATATTTGGAAGAAAAACTTTAAAATATGCTATTTTAGGGTATTACTCTATTGTGTTGATTATTCTATTTATGTTCACTACTCCATGGAGTCTTAGAGCAAACAATGAAATTAAATGAGGTTGAAGTAAAACCTACTTCTATTTTGCAGTTAGTGTTATATTTTGAGGTAAAAAAGGAACTAATGAATATATGCTCTTTGTCTATCGACATATTTAAAAATAATCAGTTACTAAATATTTGAGATTTACAAATGATATATTATTAAATATTTATTTAATTTTGTTTTCATAAATATTTTAAGAAATTATGTATTATGTGTAAAAAATTAGTCCATATTTCTCCTATTTTATATTGGCCCAAGAAAGCCCTGTCTGGAAAATTGAAACCCTAGAGTCTCAAGTATAAAATCTCCAGTATGTCACCAGTGGAAGAGTATCCTGTACAAAAGAAAAAGGCCGTGAAAGTTTCAAAGAGAGAGAGACGGGAAGTAAGCGAGAGAGAGAAAAATCAAAGAGGGTTATTGTATTTTTTCTTTCTAAGTCTATTTTCTCTAAAATTGCTTCATTGTAAAAGCTTCATTCAGATTTATAGTGGAAGTTTGTAGGAGACATATCCTACTCGAGAGGTACCTTAAGTGGGAATTCGATAATCAAATTTTGTGTCTTTATTTCTAAGCAATCCAAAACCAACACCAAGGACAATAAGAAAGGATCCTAAAATCATAACAAGTGGTATCAGAGCTTCCAGGTTTATTGCAAGGGGTGTGTTGGGAAACAAGGATTTTGGAGTTGCTGGGAAATTTAGAAGCACAACAGATTTCAAGACCTAATGATGAGTTCAAGGATTGAGGTTGACATGTTTGATGAGTCAGGAAACTTTTCTCTATGGAAAGTGAGAATGATGGCTCACTTTGGGGTTTTAGGGTTGAAAGATATCCGAACAAATGAAAAGCTACTCAAGGATCCAGTGGTTACAAAAGGTAAATCTGGTGAAGAGGCAAAAGGAGACATAGAAGACAGTTCATAGATTGATCCGGTAAAGTTTGAAAAATCAGAAAAGGTTAAGGATCTGATTGTTTTGAACGTGGGGAATCAGGTGCTCAGGAGAATCTCTAAGTGTGAGACAGCGGCAGCCATGTGGTATACCCTAAACAAGTTATACATGGAGACACCTCTTCTAAATCAGATCTATCTATAGTTGAGGTTCTACACTTTCAAGATAGATGACTTCAAAAACATTGATACCAATGTAGACGACTTTCTAAGGCTGGTGAGAGATCTCAACAACATAGGAGTTGAAATTTCAGAAGAGGTACAAGCAATTCTACTTCTAAGTTCTTTTTCTAACAAGTGTGATCAACTCAAGGAAACCCTAAAGTATGAGAGAGATACTTTAAAGTTGAACGAAGTCACAGCAGCAGCTAAGTCTAAGGAAAGGGAGTTAATCGAAAGTGGAAAAGTAACAAACTCTCAGGATGTAGGTTTGTATGTGGAATCAAGGGGTAGATCGAACAACCAGTTTGATAATGAAAACTCATGGGGAGGCCGATCGAAGAGCAGAGGCAAGTCAAAGCAACAATCTGACAACAACAACAACAAAGGATGTTTTATTTGTGGAGATGAAGGGCATTGGAAAAGATATTGTCCTCAAAGAAAGAAACGTGCAGAATTTGCTAACATGGCATAGTCTATTCAGCCAGTGGTCTTAACAGCCCGTACTGAAGACACAAGGGAATGGGTAATGGATTCAGGGAGTTCCTACCACATCACACATAACAAAGATGTTTTGTTTGATTTAAAAAAAAATCAATGGAGGTAAAGTTCTGATGGCTAATAATACTCATAACAACATCAAAGGAACATGGAGTATTAGAATTTAGAACTCAGATGGTTCTACGGTGATACTCAAGGATGTGAAATACATGCCAGATGTGAGTTGGAATTTGATTTCATTTGGGTTGTTGGAAAAATCAGGTTGTTGTTATCAAGGAGGTGATTTGGGACTACAATTTTATAAAGACGTCAAAAAGGTAATATTTGGTAAACTTCACAACAGGTTGTATTATCTTCAAAGTAGAGTTTTCAGAGCAGGGATCAGGTCAGAAATGCAGAAGCTGAGTAAGGAGATAACTACACACAAGGTCGAATTAGTGGATAGACAGTCAAAGAAAGTGACTTTCAGTGAGAATCTAATTCAAGGACCTACACCGAATGATTTTAAGGCATGTTCAACTGTTCAAGGGTGAGAATTTTCTGATGAAATCTCTAGAGAAATTGTAGCAGGGCAAAATGTGGTAGATGTTGATGCTAAAACTCACAAGGAAAGTGTTTCACAAAGATTACATAAATTCAATAGTGGAAAAGGGAGTTTGAGCATGGAAGCCAAGTTAAGCTTTTTGTATAAAGCTTTGCAGATATTAGGAGTTGACACGTTCTACAATATTGTTGCTAAAGGCGGTGTGATTCTACCTAAGATTCAGCTAAGCAAAGTTCCAAAAACCCTAGCTAGCAAAGACATATCTATTTCGAATTCGCAGTTTTGCTGTGAATTTCTCAAGAGCCTCTAAAGAATGAGAGGACCTTCTAGGAATATCACTTTAGTTCTCTCGACCTCGTAGAGACAAAGTGATAAACAAGTTAGTTTCAGGGTATATTTAAAATAGTGACAGAATTAGAAGTTACCTAGGAGGATGGGTGCGAGGGGAAAAGCAGTAGGAAACATCTCTTAAGGTGGAGCTCACCGGAAAAGTGGCCGGAAAGTGACCGGAAAATTGGCCAGAAAAGTGGCCGGAAAGTGGCCAGAAGAGTGGCCGGAAAAGTGCCCGGAAAAGTGGCCAGAAAAGTGACCAGAAAAGTTGCCGGAAAAGTCACCGGCAAAGTTCGCCAGCAAAGTTCGCCGGAAAATTTTGCTGGGAAAGGTCACCGGGTAAGGTCGCCGGTGTGGCAGCGCATGGACGGAGGACGGCGGCGCTTGGCCGGAGTGTCGGCGGTGCGTGTGGTACACACGAGGGTGCTTGGCCGGCGCGTGGGCGAACGTGTTGGCGTGTGGAGGAGCGTGGCCGGCGCGTGGCCAGCGTGTGGCCAGCGCGTGGCGGTCACGCGCCCGCGAATGAAAAAAAAAAATGAAAAAAAAGCTGAAAAGAAAAGATACCATGACAGTACTCGGGAGAAGAGGAAAACCGGAAAGGAAAAAGGGAAGAAGCTTCGGCGAGAAGCTTCGGGAGAAACCGTGAAGGGACGCGGCGATGCTCGGGAAAACGAACCCGTTGGCGTGGATTCGGAGCAGATCGGCGAAGAAGCTTTGGGGAGAAGCTTCGAAGAAAGCTTTGAATTGAAGCTTTAATGGCAGCGCAAAGAGAAGGGGTTTCGGGAGAGAGGGGAAAGAGAAACCATGCCGAGAAATGAGGTCGCACGGGAGAGGCTTCACGGGAGGAAGAAGTTCCAAAGAAAAAGAAAAAAAGCTTCAAGAGAAGCAAAAATGGCGACCCAAAACGGGAAAGCTTCGGGAAGAAGCTCAAGGACAACGAAAAAAAACGAACGAAGAAATAAGCAGGAGAAACCGAAAATGGAACTCACGAGATGGAAGCCTTGAAGAATTTTCCCTGAAAACGAAGAAGAAAGCTTCGTGTAGGTAGAGAGAGGAGCCATGTGAACTTTCGGCAAAGGAGAGAAACCAACAAAGTAATTGGAGGAAGAGTGAATAAGCGATTGGATCAGGAAAATTAAAGGCCCAAAAATAAAATATGAGAAGGTGGAGATTTGTAAAAAATTAGTCCATATTTCTCCTATTTTATATTGGCCCAAGAAAGTCCAGTCTGGAAAATTGAAATCCTAGAGTCTCAAGTATAAAATCTCCAATATGTCGCCAGTGGGAGAGTATCCTACACAAAAGAAAAAGGCTGTGAGAGTTTCAAAGAGAGAGAGAGGGGAAGTAAGAGAGAGAGAGAAAAATCAAAGAGGGTTATTGTATTTTTTCTTTCTAAGTCTATTTTCTCTAAAGTTGCTTCATTCAGATTTATAGTGGAAGTTTGTAGGAGACATATCCTACCCGAGAAGTAACTTAAGTGGGAACTCGGTAATCAAATTTTGTATTTTTATTTCTAAGCAATCCAAAACCAACACCAAAGGCAATAAGAAAGGATCCTAAAATCCTAACATTATGTAATATGTTTATTAAAATATAATGTGACACTTCAATTTAACATGAAGTTGTTTTATTAAAATATGTTAAAAAATTTACTATCGACAACAGAGGCATCACTACAAGGAAACTGTCAATTTGCGACTGTAATTTACGACTACATACGTGGTCGTAATTTTTGCGACCACATTTGCCATGGTTTAGAGACTAATTTGCGACTACGGAAAAGTAGTCGCAAATTGGTCGCAAAAATGTGACCAATAAGTGTGGTCGCAAATCAGTCGCAATATGCAACCAATTAGCGACTGAGATGTGACTGCCATGAGGCTGACCCTGGTAGTTGCTAATCAGTCGCAAAATAGCGACTGATTAGCGACTACATATGGAAAATCAGGTGGTAGTCTCTTATTGGTCGCTAAAAATGCGACCAATTTGCGACTACGGTATGTAGTGGCTCTGCAGTCACAAAGTGGTGGCAAAGTGCCAACATAAAAAACATGTGCGTGTTAGGTATAACGACATTTAAGCGACTATATAGCTGTAGTCACAAAGTAGTGGCAAATCAGTGGCAAAGTAGTCGCAAAATGTTGTATATATGCACCATCCCATTCTCTCATTTGTGAAATCAAAAGTAAAAAGTTTTGTAAAACATGTGGGGGAAATTATAACAATTCGAGAGATTGGATGTACAGAAGAATCGATAATGAAACAAGAAATATCTCGGCAGAATTTGCACAAGGCATGGAGCAGTTCATGAATTTTGCAAGTAGTCAACCTATAGCTCAAAGTAGTGGATGTAAATTTTTCTGTCCTTGTATTAATTGCAAAAATGATAAATTTATTCCGGGACGAAAAATATGGAGTCATCTATATAGTCGAGGGTTTATGCCAAATTATTATATTTGCTAATAGAGAGGCATCGCGCCTCCCTCCCCAATACAATTTTGTTCCTCACTTCGTTCCTGAAACCCAAACACCTCCACGGTTTCAGGAATCGGATGAACATGAGGAGGAACAAATTCCCGATTGCAAAACGGGAACGGTTGAACAAACTATCACTCTTGATAGTTTGTTACAAACTCTGGGCCGCGAGCAGTATTTGACTATGCTTTCTCCAGAAGCGGCTCCTAATACAATGTGGTAAGCATTTTTTATAAATAATAAATTTTTGAATAAATATTTATTAAAATTGAAATTATATTAATATAAATTTACATTTTTTTAATAAATATTAGGTTTGACCGCGATAACGGGGCTATTACTCGTCAAATCGCAAAAATTTTGAAAAATAAATTTGATGGTCCGTACTACAGTTGGACCGTCGTACCTCCTGAGAGGCAGGAGAAATATTTCATAGAATTTGCGGTAAGTTTTGTTTTTTAAATTGTGTAAATATTTCATAAAATATAAATAATATATATTAATATTTATTATCAATTTCAAGCACTCGTACACCTGGGATCCTCTGATCACCCCGGTGGTACGAAAAGAGTTTGAGGCCGTCTGCGTAAGGCGGATGAAAGGGATGGTGAGCACGGTTCATACAACCGGAAAACGTCCCAGATGGATTTCCCCAAGTTTGTACAAAATTATGACAGACTATTGGGCAACAGAAACATCTACCGAGAGGAGTACGAAATCCTCTCATAACCGCAACTCCGCTCGGGATGGTCTTGGCCCGCATAAACATTTATCGGGCCAAAAATCCTACATTCAGGTCCAGCAGGAAATGGTAAGTAAATTTTTTTTTTAATTAATATTTTTTCTCACAATTAAATAATATTTTAATATCTGTGAAGGAACATAATTTGGGACGACCAGTGTCAGTAGGTGAGGTCTTTATAAAGACTCACACAAGACCGGATGGTTCGTATGTAGATTTGAAAGCAAAACAAATCTGTGAAGCATATGAACGAAACATCCAAGAGAAGATGGCGATCGTGGAGGTCGATCCATCAGAAACATCCGATAGAACCTCCCGTCCAATTGAGCTGACTCAAGCACAGAAGAATGAGATCTTCTTACAGGTAAAAAAGAAATTTCAAACTTTTTTCTTTTAACATATTTTTCTAATTAATTAAATAATTAAATTTATTATTTAATTTACGTTTTTGTAATTTTCTAGTCCTTTATGGACTGGAAATAGAAGTGGTAAAACCCAATTTACGTTATGCTAACTAGAACAAAAGATGCTTGATTAAAACATAAAACTAATATTGATTCAAAAACAAATTTCTAAGATTAGTTAGAACTTTATAAAAAAACATGACATAGAATTTATTAGTTTACGGAATAATGTATTAAATAATTTTCAATAATAAATGTTATAATTTTAAATTTGTATATCTTTTTATTCAATATTTAGTTTACATATTTTTCATTTAATATTATAATATTTTATAATTCATTAATTAAAATTAATAAATATTATAATAAATATTCTAATAAATATTATAATAATATTTTAAACCAATTATATTAATAATTAATCTAAATTATTTTATTAATATTTCGAATTTCAAATAATTAATTTTATTATTGAAATTAATTTCCAAAATTATTATTGAAATTTAAATTTATAAATATTATTTTACATTTTTTTAAAATAATTTAAATATTTCTAAATTAAAAATTTAAATAATTAATATTATATATTTTTTCCAAATATACAAAATTATTTCAATAATAATAAAAAATATAATATTTTTTTTAAATCTAATTACATGTAGTCGCAAATTAGTCCTAAATCAGTCGCAATTTTTGCCACCGATTTGCGACTCCTTCATACATGTGGTCGCAAATTAGTCACAAAATATTACGACTGATTTGCGACTACTGTTCTCCTGTAGTTGCAAATCAGTCGCAATTTTTTGTGACTGATTTGCGACTGCGAGATATGTGCTGTCGCAAAACAGTCACAAATTTTTGTGACTGATTTGTGACTGCGGTTCTCCTGTAGTCGCAAAACAGTTACAAATTTTTGTGACTAATTTGCGACTACGGTTCTTCTGCAGTCGCAAAACAGTCACAAAATACAGTGATTGATTTGCAACTGCGGTTCTACCGTAGTCGCAAATCTGTCACAAAAAATTGCGACTGTTTTGCGACTACATATTTAGCAACCACAAACGTAGTCGCAAAACAGTAGCAAAATTTGCTACGGAAATTCAGTGGCAAATTAGTCGCAAAAATAGTCACCATCTTGTGGTCGCAAATTAGTCGCAAAATAACTACTATGTATTCATTGAAACGAATAAAATCGCATGTTTTGTGCATGAACACTATAAACTTTTGTATGATCGGTTCAAACATGTGAAAACAAAATAAATTATAATCCAATAACTCTATATTCAAAACGTTCTATTATGAACGTCTTACTCAATTGGCCAACTAAATTAGACTGAAGATGCATACTTCTCTAACGCTGTCAAAAGTTATTTTTAGTTTTTGTGGTAAACCAATTAACACCGCAAAAATTACATGTGGGTACTTGGAAAAGTAAAAAGTTCAACAAGTATGCATGCCAATTATTATATAACTTCATTACAATCTTCACCTCTAAACCCACAAAAACTTCAAAAATTCTAAATGTAATAGAAGAAAGAAAAAAAGAAGATGAAAATCTTCAACCCATCTCAAAACTTAATCTTGGCCACAACCTTTTTCCAAGTTTTTATTGTTCCCCTAAAAGCCCAAGACACACCAGAAGACTTTTTAGCAGCTCACAACCAAGCACGAGCCGCAGTTGGGGTAAGTCCTTTAGCGTGGGACGACGGGGTGGCTGCTTATGTCCGTGACTACGCGAACCAGCGCAAAGGCGATTGCGCATTGATGTATTCTAGCGGGCCATATAGCGAGAACATCGCTTGGAGCAGTGGTAGCATGTCATGTGTTGCAGCGGTTAACATGTGGGTGAAGTAGCAATCTGACTATGATTATAATTCCAACACATGTGCTTGAAACAAATTATGTGGCCATTATACTCAGGTTGTCCGGAGAAACTCTGTGAGGTTGGGATGTGCAAAAGTGACATGCAACAATGGTCAAACTTTTATCACTTGCAACTATGATCCTCCTGGTAATATTAGTGGCCGTAAACCTTTACGCTGGTTCGCGTAGTCACGGGCATAAGCAGCCACCCGGTCGTCCCACGTTAAAGGACCTACCCCAACTGCGGTTCGTGCTTGGTTTTGAGCTGCTAAAAAGTCTTGTGGTGTGTCTTGGGCTCTTAGGGGAACAATAAAAACTAGGAAAAAGATTATGGCCAAGATTAGATTTTGAGATGGATTGAAGATTTTCATCTTCTTTTTTTCGCCTTGCAGCAAACAAAGCTGTAGAAACCAATGAGATGTGGAGACTTCGGAGTACAGAGCTTGAGTTCAATGAGAGGCTCAAAAGAAAATCAAGAGAAGAGAGCAGCAGTGGCCAAAATGAGCAGACATAATAACGTAACACTGCAAGCCCACAATAATACTCGTGCCCAAGACCATATTCAAGCAAAGGATGAAGGGCTTACACAACACAACGAGTCCATCTCTTCTCCTTCCTCTTCCATCGCTGCAAATGAAGACAAAAACAGAGGAGCTCGTACGAAGAATCAAATCCACCTGCATAACAATTTTAGTGTCCTTGAACTTTGTGAAAACGGTTGAGACGTGTGTCAAATGGTCATTGCTTCACCATTCTTTTATAATCTGTAAGGGACCAATCTGTAATAATCGTTTGTTTCAAAGTTTTTAAGAAGTGAAGAAATAAAAACGTAAACCTTTCTCTCTGTTTTTCAAGCTTAAAGCTTTCATGGTATAAGAGCCATGGAAGGCTCATCCACTCCAAATTTTAACCCTAATCTGTCTCTCACAAACACACCTCTACCTCTCTCGAACGTGACTGTGAGCATCACACAGTGCGTGACTCTAAAACTAAATGCTTCCAACTATCTCCTATGGAAGACACACTTTGAGTCATGGTTGTCAAGCCAGAAACTGGTCGGATATGTCACCGGAGGAACACCGCGACCAAACCCCACTATCACAGTGAGAAACGGCGACCAAATCGCAGAAATACCAAACCCGGACCTTCTCACATGGATACAAAACGATCAAACCGTCCTCTCCTGGTTATTTGGGTCGTTGTCAGAGGACGCCTTACGCTCGGTTTATGGTCTACACACTGCTCACGAGGTATGGGTAGCTCTTGCAAAGAAATTTAACCGAGTTTCATCATCTAGGAGGTTTGATCTGCAACGCAGGCTCCAAACTGTTAGTAAGCTGAGAAAAACAATGGCTGAGTATTTAAATGAAGTTAAGCTAATCTGTGACCAGCTAGATGCTATAGGTTGTCAGGTTGCAGAGAATGAGAAAATATATGAGATTCTAAATGGTCTTGGTAAGGAGTATGAATCTATTTCAATGGTCATTGGACACTCTATGGACAGTTTCCCGGGGCCCTATTTCGAGGATGTCGTGGTGAAGCTGACAAACTTTGATGTTAAGCTTCAGACTTATCATCAACAAGCCACGGTTTCTCCTCATATGGCTTTTAATGCTGGTCGTGGCTATAATAATCGAGGTCGCAGTCAGTTTCGAGGAAATTTCAACAACTATCGAGGAAGAGGATCCTACTCTACTTGGGGCCGAGGGTTCCAACAACAGTTTAACTCCACTGCATCAGCCATGGATGGATTGGGACCAACCTGCCAAATTTGTAACAAGTACGGGCATTCTGCCTATAAGTGTTACAAACGATTCGATCAGTCCTATGAGTGTGAGGATTTCGCAAATGCTTTTGCTGCAATCCAAGTCTCAAATCAATCTCCTACTGCAGGAAGTGAGTGGTACCCGATACCGGAGCCACTGCTCATATAACAAACTCAACAAATCAGCTGCAAACAGTGCAACCTTACTCGGGAATTGACTCGGTTGTTGTCGGGAATGGAGAATTTTTTCCTATTACACATATTGGTTCAGCAAATTTGCCTAGTCGACAAGGTAATCTACCCTTAAATGATATTTTAGTTTGTCCGGAAATAGCTAAACCATTGCTATCGGTTTCGAAGCTCACTAATGATTACCCGTGTATGTTTGAGTTTGATGCTAACGGTGTAGTTGTGAAGGACAAACAGACGAAGCAGCTGCTTACCAAAGGAAGTAGACTTAATAACCTCTATGTGTTGGAGAACCCAAAGTTTCTAGCTTTCTACTCAATAAGACAACAAGCAGCAAGTGATGAGGTGTGGCACATGCGACTAGGCCATCCTCACAAAGAAATTCGCCAACGCTTATCTAAGGAAAAGTCTATAGTGATCAACGAAATAAACTCAAGCAGCTTGTGTGATGCTTGTCAAATGGGAAAATCCAGCAGACTCCCGTTTCTTTCATCTACGTTTATGGCTAGTAAACCTTTAGAACGAATACATTGCGACTTAGTGGGTCCATCACCTGTAATGTCTACTCAAAGTTTTCGTTTCTATGTCATTTTTATTGACAATTACTCTCGGTTTACTTGGTTCTATCCTCTTAAACAGAAATCTGACTTCTTTGCTATATTTCAATCATTTCAAAAGGTTGTTGAAAATCAATTACAAGCAAAAATCCAAACGTTTTAAAGCGATGGAGGAGGTGAGTTTAGCAGTCGCATATTTGCATCACACTTGAATAGCTGTGGAATTCGGCATCTCATCTCGTATCCACACACTCCCCAACAAACCGATTAGCCTAGAGAAAACATCGTCATATAACGGAGCTCGGATTATCCGTGCTTTTCCATAGTAAGGCGCCAATGTATCTTTGGTGAGAAGCATTTTTTACAGCAGCTTTCCTTGGGAACTTACTGCCTACAACAGCCACACATGACCACAAAAGTCCTTATGAGATTCTGATGGGTAAACAGCCGGTTTATACTTCACTACGCATCTTTGGGTGTTGTTGTTATCCGTATCTAAGACCATATGCTCGGAATAAACTCGATCCAAAGTCACTTCCATGTGTATTCATTGGCTACAATGAAAGATATAAAGGATACCGGTGTTTACATCCTCCAACCGGGAGAGTATACATCTCAAGACACGTTCTGTTTGATGAGCTAAAGTTCCCATTCTTAGACCTCTATCGACATCTACTCTCATTGGATACAACTCCACTTTATTCAGCCTGGAAAAAGACATACATTATCTCGGAACCAGAACCAAAAAACGAGCACATCCCTGAAGAACCAGTTAATAGTCTGCATACTCCAATAATGCCAAGTTTTCAGCCTGCTAATCCTTTGTTATCTACCACTGGTGAAATGGGAAGTTCTGGGTGTACGACAGGCTTAGATCCTGCTTCTATAGGCAACATCTTCTCTCCTTCACCTCGCGGGACAGATTTAGAGAATGACAGGAATGATACAATCGAAGATCAAGCACCACCTGATAATGCAGAACAACATGATTCACGTAACATATTCACTACTTCTGGTTCATCTCACCCAATGATAACCCGAGCTAAAGCAGGAATCTCCAAACCAAATCCAAAATATGCACTTTTTGCAGTAAAAGAAGTATATCCCGAACCAAAGTCCATCAAATCAGCTTTACAAGACCCAGGATGGGCAAATGCGATGAGTGAAGAAATGAACAATCTATATGAAACGGATACCTGGGATCTTGTTCCTCCTATTGTAAATGGGTATTTAAATAAACTCGATCTATGGATTGCGACAATCTCCCCGAGCATGGTTTAATAAGTTTAGTTCATTTTTGTTGAGTTTTGGCTTCAGCTACAGTCTTTCAGACCCATCACTATTTATTTACCGTAAGAACTCATCTCTCATGTTCCTCTTATTATATATAGATGACATGATTCTTACAGGTAACAGTGAGAACGTGGTACAAGACTTGCTCATGACTTTGAACAAAGCCTTTCGCATGAAGGATATGGGTAGACTTCAATACTTCCTTGGGATTCAAGCCCATTTTCACGAGAATGGCTTGTTCCTTAATCAAGAAAAATACGCCCAAGATCTCCTCATATCTGCTGGAATGGCTGAATGTTCTCCGATGCCAACTCCTCTCCCATTACAGCTGGACAAAATCAGGCAACAACAAGAACCATTCTCGGATGCAACATATTTTAGAAGTCTTGCGGGAAAGCCTCAATACCTGACATTAACGAGACCGGATATCCAATTTGCAGTAAATTTTATTTGTCAGAAGATGCATACCCCTACAATGTCAGACTTCATGTTGCTCAAACGCATACTTAGATATGTCAAAGGTACTCATCGAATGGGGTTGAATCTAACTCCTCACTCAGACTCAACTCTACGTGCCTATAGCAATAGCGATTGGGTAGGTTGCAATGAAACTAGGAGATCAACAGGAGGTTTTTGTACCTTTCTTGGTAGCAACATCATATCTTGGTCAGCTAAAAGACATCCAACGGTTTCACGGTCTTCTACCGAAGCCGAGTATCGCACCTTGTCACTAGATGCGACTGAGTTGAAGTGGCTTACCTCTCTCTTAGCAGACCTCGGAATGTCACAACACCGAACACCAGAACTTTATTGCGACAATCTGTCCTCGGTGTATCTCTCGGCCAATCCCGTGATGCACTCGAGATCAAAGCATTTTGATGTTGATTTCCATTCTGTACGAGAAAGGGTGGCGTTTGGAGAATTGCTTCTAAAACATGTTCCTGCACATCAACAGCTAGCGGATGTGTTTACCAAGTCGTTACCACAACAAACATACCGGGAGTTACGTTACAAACTTGGTGTCGACGTACCGCCGGACACAAGTTTGAGGGGTGTAATAATGTAACACCGCAAGCCCACAATAATACTCGAGCCCAAGACCATATTTAAGCAAAGGATGAAGGGCTTACACAACGCAACGAGCCCATCTCTTCTCCTTCCTCTTCCATCGCTACAAATGAAGACAAAAACAGAGGAGTTCGTACGAAGAATCAAATCCACCTGCATAAAAATTTTAGTGTCCTTGAACTTTGTGAAAACGGTTGAGATGTGTGTCAAATGGTCATTTCTTCACCATTCTTTTATAATCTGTAATAATCGTTTGTTTCAAAGTTTTTAAGAAGTGAAGAAATAAAAACATAAATCTTTCTCCCTGTTTTTCAAGCTTAAAGCTTTCAAGACAAACAGGAGTTTTGGTACGAGACGCACTTCAGTTGATGAGGATGTCACTACTCGCTCATCATCATCATCAAGCCGGAGCAGACACAAAAGATGGCAGTCGGAAGATGATGAAGGCTTAAGAGATGTCGAGGTTGAGACTTTTCTCCAATCAAGGTATCTCCTTTCATAATAATGCTACCTGATTACTTTCTTTATAATCATGAAATGAACTGGGGATCAGCCTTTTTGTAAAACTTTTGATTCTGGTCTATGATAGGGTCAAGCGTGGCAGAGGCTCCGTTGGTCCTAGGATGGATGAAACCTTCTCTTGTCATCCTGTGACAGAACAGTCAAAAACATCTGAAACAAGAGATCGGAAGTGAGTGTTTCAGCCAGAGAAATCTTCTTTATTGAGACATGAGACAGATTCTTCTTCTTCCGAGGAGGAGGTTCACGAACGTACTCGTACAAAAAGAAAAGAGCATAAGAAGAAACATAGCATTAAGAAACACAAGTCAAAGGAGAAGAAAAGGGATAGGAAGAAGAGAAAATATGGTAGGGACTAGAACTTCTTCTCGGGTCAAAAACTAATTGCCTTTACAGTGGTTATTGGCAATGATGTTGTGACAGTAAGACTCATATTTCATTTTTTGTTGTATCTTTTACTGTGCTAATGATATATAGCAATTAAGTGCATTTATTACGTCTTGAAACGATAGAAAAAGTTGCCAATCATGCCTATATTGATACATTAGTGACAGTATGAAAGTTCACAAAAAAAGAGAGTTGAAGATAATATGATGTCAGGAGTCTTCTGATCTGTTTCGTCAAATATCTCCTCCTATAACCCATAAACACACAAAAGAAAAAACGATGTCAAGCGAAAAATAATATTACTTTTGATTTGCTAAGTTATAGAAACATTCATTACCTGCAGAAGTTCCTCAATAACATTCTCCATTGTAATGATTCCAACAGCTTCTTCTTCCTCAGCTAGTTTGGGCAGTGGATTGCCATTCAATGTCTGCATCATTGTCCTTTGACCACTTCTTGATCTTTGACCCTCTTTTAAACGAACTTGCTCGATTTGGAAAGCTCTTCCACTTTTGAAGTGATCTCTTTGTGCTTAACATCCTCTCCTGTGGAGTTCCCTCACTATCCACATCCACTCGGGCTTCCTTAACATTCTCTATTAGAAATTAAATCAAATATTCTCAAACTTGAAACTCAGCATGACCATGTTTAGTCAACTAATGAAAAACAACTTACCATTTTTACAAGGCAACTGGTGCACTTTGTCGCACTGTCTCACAACAACAGCCATGTGGCTAAGTCCTTTCTGGAATTCGTTCAATATGTCATATAATGGCAAGGTTTCTGGATCTCTAAAGAAAAGCAAAGACATCAGCTTTTCAAGCACATTTAGTGGGCTTAATTTCTTAGATTTGGAAACTCACCTTGGAATCCTTCTTATTGTGACATTCTTGATAGGGACTTCTTCATCCGGGTTGATAGTCAGTACTTTACCTGAGGATAAAAGATGTGAGTGAGAGAAAACAGTAGATGGGTGGGCAATAAAGACAAACACTATAGAGGAAAACTATTGTGAACAGGACTATACATAAAAAAACAGAGTAAAACTGTGGAAGTAATGCATGAGATTGAGAGTTACTAGAACAAGGCCAATGATGTTAATTTGGCTGCTCATAATATATTGGAACTCTTCTATGACCTTTTTCAAGAATCAAGTTCATCAAATCTCTACACAGAGGAAAACAAATAAAGTCTCCAAGCAGGTGTGTTTTTGATATGATAGTTCTCTGAGGAATCACAACACAAAACCTGTCTAGTTCGGCATTGATATCAATCACAAAGATATCAAATATTGATGTCATTGCATCCTTGACAATTTTCTCGGAGTTCAAGAGCTCCTGCAATGATTATCGTTTTGTCATGACTCAACTCTCCACTTTTTCCCTTCATACTCTACTGCCATCAAAATCCCCTTCTTAAGAGACTCGGAGAAAAATCAGAAAACACTTGAACCTTATCTCACTCTTGACATCTTCTTCTCCATAGTAAACTTTTAGGAAATAGACTGAAAACAGAATCCGAACAGCTTCCAACGAAAACACGCAGTGTAAAGCAAAAGAGACTTAAAAGTGAAGCAAAGAGAATATCTCGAGATTTATAGGACCCGACACTGATAGGTAATGACAATAATACCCTCGTTTTCGCGAGAGATACGTAAGTGAGATGGAATATCACATTTGTAAATTTTCAAATTTACTAGGGTTTATTTCCGTCAGCTATACAAACTTATACAAATAAACCTATTTATATCTATAATTTTTGGGTCTTTTTTTAACTACATAAATTGTAATTTTCTTTTATAAATTACACAAACTTCATAAATTCTTCTAATTGTATAAATTATATTAATATTTATGCGTTAAATAACTAATAAATATGGTTTTAATTCGAAAATCTGGTTTTAACTTGGGTTTATTTTGAAATTAAAACCAGCTTTTCGAAGTAAAACAATGTTTAATAATAATTTAACGTGTAAACATTAACGAAATTTCTGTAGTTAGAATAATTTATAAAGTTTATGTAGTTTAAGAAAGAAAAACACAGTTTATGTAATTTATAAAAAACCCAAAAAGTACGGATGGAAATAGGTTTATTCGGATAAATTCGTGTAGTTAACGAAAATAAACCCAATTTACAAATATCTAACTATGAAAAATTAGATGCTTAGTTTAAAACGATAAAACTAATATTGATTCAAAAACAAATTTCTAATATTAGTTAGAACTTTATAAAAATGACATGACATAAGTTTATTAATTAGTTAAATAATTTTATGGAATACTTCTCATCAATCACATTGTGTTTAATATATTCGACAATAAAACAATTTGCCTTGTGTTCAACCATTTATTATCTTTTTGACACCGTCGGCTACTTGACTTGGTAAACCATGTTGACATTATAATTCCTACAATTGTCTTCATTGGTCATAATGATTTAAAAGTTTGGATTTACCCTTAATTCCATTGACATTATATTTACCAATTTTCTCCAACATCTTATTTATCATTAAATTGTCCCAAATGTTTCTATATAACTCCTTGTTTCTTACTATACTTTAAAATTATATTATTTAAAAAATTCTAAATTTAACAAGTTAAAATTAAAATCTTATTAATAATATAAATTATTATGTGAAGAATTTAATTTTAAATAAATAATAAATAAAATTAAAACATATTAGATGTGAAAAAGTAAGTCATTATTTCAAAAATAATGAACCAAACTGATATTTGAGTTTTTTTAATCCAATATTTAGAGTTTTCTTTTTAAGAATATAATTTAATATTTAATTTCTATTCTTTAAAAATTAAATATATTTAAAATAAAAAGTTTAAATTATGTTATTTTACAGAATTACTGAAACAATAATTTTATCACAGAAAATTAATCATTGATAGAACCTTTGATGGAATCACAAACCCTCCATAAATATAATTTATAAATTTTATATAAAACATATAAGTCATATTCGTTTGTAAATCGAAGCTTTATACGGCTGTGGTTATGATAGATTATTATTCGTTTAGCTGTTGGACCTATATACGGTTCATCGCAATAGTCAGTTGTTGTGTCATACGTCGTAATTTTTTTTACCGCTAGTTAAAACAGCGGTACAACTAAAAATATACGATCAACCGCAATCGTAACCGTCAGCAGTAAACAAACGAACAATATATGTCATAGTGATAACCGTAGTGTTTATACCATAGCCGCAAGTACCATCGACGAACAAAAACTCTGTTTATCACCCAATCTCCTTTGTTTATTAATAGAGCATAACTTTACAAAAACTCTAGATCTTTTTCAACAATAAAACTCTAAATTTTGAACAAGTAGGATTAAATTATCTAATGTGAACTAAAGCAATCGATCTCTAGATATGATTTTTTATATTAACGGGTTAGAAACAAAAAAAAAGTTGTGATCATAGACAATTTCATTAGTTCAATATTCATACAAAAATTTAGATGGTTGGCTGACGATTTTGGTTATCTGATGACCGTAACAACAAGAAGAATTGGACTATATACATATCTGTGAAGCAAGACCCAAATTTGAATGTCTAAACATGACTTTTTTGTATAGTTGTAGAGGAAATATTTATTTCTATATATATTAGTCATATTCGTTTGTTAGCTGTATAAAAAAGATTATTGTTCATTTAGTTGCCGCAGTTATTTGCAATCAATTGTAGCAGTTACCTGTTGTGTTTTACATCGTATTTTTTTTACCGTTGATTAAAACATCGATACAATTAAAAATTTATTATCAACTGCAACTGCAACCGTTAGCAACAAACAAATGAACAATATATATTACAGTTATAGTTACAATGCTGACAACATCTATCATCGGTAAGCAAACGAACAAAACTATTATATCGAAACAAGTGAGATTTTTTGTTCTCTTCCATTTAAGTTTTAATATTTGTGATATTGTTTTTTTAACCGAATTAAAACGAATGATAGTTCAAAGAGGATATAATGCTTATGCTGCCCAGCCCTAACGAAAATATGCATGTTTTGTTTATTGTCTCTATATAAGCCTCTTACTCAGTGATATCTATTTGACTAATTTAAACAATGGCAACAAATAGTTGATCTTTATTTTTGTTTTTATGGGAAAAAGGATAGTTAGTCCTTATTGCTTAATCAGTTTACGATGCTAAGAATCAGTCGTTTCACGATATATAAACGACTTACTTCTATACGTATGACCTAGCTAGCTAGTAAAAGTCAGTAATCAATTTATTTGCTTAAAACATACAATTAATTATTTGGAGGAGAAACTATGTATATACAACTAATGCACGAAATAATATTTCAATATATAATATCAATAAATGATCATCATCTATCAGGATATGATGATTCCTTTGTGTGTTCATGGTTTGCATACTATGTTGTGATGGAATAATGTTACATGTTTTCTTAGTCACTATAAACTTTTGTATGATCGGTTCAAACCTCTGAAAACAAAAGAAATTATTATCCAATAACTCTATATTCAAAACGTTCTATTATAAACGTCTTACTCAATTGGCCAACTAAATTAGACTGAAGACGCATACTTCTCTAACGCTGCCAAAAGTTATTTTTAGTTTTTGTGGAAAACCAATTAACACCACAAAAATTACAAATGGGTACTTGGAAAAGTAAAAAACGTTCAACAAGTATCCATGCCAATTATTATATAACTTCACTACAATCTTCACCTCTCAACTCACAAAAACTTCAAAAACTCTAAACGTAATAAAAGAAAAAAAAAAGAAGATGAAAATCTTCAACTCATCTCAAAACCTAATTTTGGCCACAACCATTTTCCTAGTTTTTATTGTTCCCCTAAGAGCCCAAGATGGACCACAAGACTTTTTAGCAGCTCACAACCAAGTACGAGCCGCAGTTGGGGTAGGTCCTTTAACGTGGGACGAGCGGGTGGCTGGTTATGCACGTGACTACGCGAACAAGCGTAAAGGTGATTGCGCATTGAAGCACTCTAGCGGGCCATATGGCGAGAACATCGCTTGGAGCAGTGGTAGCATGTCAGGTGTTGCAGCGGTTAACATGTGGGTGAATGAGCGATCCGACTATGATTATAATTCCAACACATGTGCTTCGAACAAAGTATGTGGCCATTATACTCAGGTTGTCTGGAGAAACTCTGTGAGGTTGGGATGTGCAAAAGTGACATGTAACAATGGTCAAACTTTTATCACTTGCAACTATGATCCTCGTGGTAATATTATTGGCCGTAAGCCTTACTAAGTTATATATGTATTCATTGACGAATAAAACTTGTAAGTGTGTTTCTATATATAATTTCAATAAATGATCATCATCTATCAAGATATGGTGATTCCTTTGTGTGTTCACGGTTTGTATGCTATGTTGTGATGGAATAATATTACATGTTTTCTTAATCACCAGTATGGAACAATACATGTATAATTGACGTTTTAGTTAAAAATAAAATACGATTGCTTTTTTATCTAATATAATAGTATCCTAATAATAAGTTTAGTAATGATGACTAATTTTTTTAAACGAAATAATGTGAGAATACTAATCTTAGAAAAAAAATTAAAATTGTCAAATTAATGTTATTGTATATTATTGTTATATTCATAATATATTATTTGAGAAATATTTTAAAAAAATAATTTTATCATAATATTTTATTAACAGAAATATCATATATCACTAGAGTTTCAAATAAATATATAAATAGGTTTAAATTATTAAAAGAATTATAATATATGTCATTGTTATTAATTTGGTTAAAAAATTAATATATTTTATTAAACTAACCAAAAATACTATTGAATTCGTAAAAAAAACTATTTTTCTTTCCTTAATTTATATATACAAAAATTAATATTAGAGTCGTAATTATAGTGTTGACAGCAACTGCAGTAACAACTACTAGCAGTAACCAAACGAGCAAACCTATTATATCGAAACAAATAAGATTTTTTGTTATCTTCCATTTTATTTTTAATAATTATGATATTTTTTTTTAACCGAATTAAAACGAATGATAGTTCAAAGAGGATATAATGCTTATGATGCCCAGTCCAGCAGCCCTAACGAAAACATGCATGTTTTGTTTATTGTCTCGATATAAGCCTCTTACTCAGTGATATCTATTTGACTAATTTAAACAATGGCGACAAATAGTTGATCTTTATTTTTGTTTTTATGGGAAAAAGGATAGTTAATCCTTATTGCTTAATCAGTTTACGATGCTAAGAATCAGTCGTTTCACAATATATAAAAGACTTACTCTAATACGCATCATCACCACGTAGTCACATGACCTAGCTAGCTAGTAAAAGTCAGTAATCAATTTATTTGCTTAAAACATACAAATAATTATTTGGAGAAACTATGTATATACAACTATGCGGTACGAAATAATATTCTAACTAGATTTATATCCACGTGATACCTAAGAAAAATATTCATAAATTATATAATATTATTTATTAAAAAAGATAAATTGACTTGGTAAAACAGATTAAAAAGTATACAATTACTACAAGTTGTTCGATAGTGAAAAATTATTTTGCAAGTGTTCCATAAAATAACTCCGACGTAGAATCTATATAAATCCTCGTTTCTAACCCCAAACAAAACACAAAACACAAAGTAGTAAAAGCTTATAGACAACTAAGAAAATGAAAACGAAGATATTTAACTCTTCTCAAATTCAAATATTCGTGGCTATTATAGCTCTTGTCTTAGCCTTTGCAGTTCCTCTGAAAGCTCAAGACAGGCCACAAGACTACCTCGATGCACACAACCGTGCTCGAGCCCAAGTTGGTGTGCGTCCTTTAAAATGGCATGCAGATGTAGCGGAATACGCTCGACAATATGCTCTGCGAAGGCAAGAGGACTGTCGTCTCATTCGCTCAGGCGGACATTATGGCGAAAACCTGGCAGCAAGCAGAGGTGATTTGTCCGGAGCTGCCGCAGTGAGACTATGGGTAAACGAGAAGGCTGATTACTTTTACCATTCGAACACGTGTCGTAGTGGAAAGGTATGTAGCCATTATACTCAAGTTGTGTGGAAAAAATCGGAATGGGTTGGGTGTGCTAAAGTCAAGTGTAACCATGGTGGAACATTCATCATTTGCAGCTATGATCCTCCTGGTAATATTAGGGGTCGTAGGCCTCACTAAATTATATATGTATTCATTGACGAATAAAACTTGCAAGTGTTTTTCTATATATAATTTCAATAAATGATCATCATCTATCATGATATGGTGATTCCTTTGTGTGTTCATGGTTTGTATACTATGTTGTGATGGAATAATGTTACATGTTTTCTTAGTCACTATAAACTTTTGTATGATCTGTTCAAACCTGTGAAAACAAAAGAAATTATTATCCAATAACTTTATATTCAAAACGTTCTATTATGAACGTCTTACTCAATTGGCCAACTAAATTAGACTGAAGACGCATACTTCTCTTGCCAAAAGTTATTTTTAGTTTTTGTGGTAAACCAATTAACACGGCAAAAATTACATGTGGGTACTTGGAAAAGTAAAAAGTTCAACAAGTATACAATCTTCACTACAATCTTCACCTCTAAACCCACAAAAACTTCAAAAACTCTAAACGTAATAGAAGAAAGAAAAAAAGAAGATGAAAATCTTCAACCCATCTCAAAACCTAATCTTGGCCACAACCTTTTTCCTAGTTTTTATTGTTCCCCTAAGAGCCCAAAACACACCACAAGAATTTTTAACAGCTCACAACCAATAACGAGCCGCAGTTGGGGTTGAATCTAACTCCTCACTCAGACTCAACTCTACGTGCCTATAGCAATAGCGATTGGGTAGGTTGCAAGGAAACTAGGAGATCAACAGGAGGTTTTTGTACCTTTCTTAGTAGCAACATCATATCTTGGTCAGCTAAAAGACATCCAACGGTTTCACGGTCTTCTACCGAAGCCGAGTATCGCACCTTGTCACTAGATGCGACTGAGTTGAAGTGGCTTACCTCTCTCTTAGCAGACCTCGGAATGTCACAACACAGAACACCAGAACTTTATTGCGACAATCTGTCCTCGGTGTATCTCTCGGCCAATCCCGTGATGCACTCGAGATCAAAGCATTTTGATGTTGATTTCCATTCTGTACGAGAAAGGGTGGCGTTTGGAGAATTGCTTCTAAAACATGTTCCTGCACATCAACAGCTAGCGGATGTGTTTACCAAGTCGTTACCACAACAAACATACCGGGAGTTACGTTACAAACTTGGTGTCGACGTACCGCCGGACACAAGTTTGAGGGGTGTAATAATGTAACACCGCAAGCCCACAATAATACTCGAGCCCAAGACCATATTTAAGCAAAGGATGAAGGGCTTACACAACGCAACGAGCCCATCTCTTCTCCTTCCTCTTCCATCGCTACAAATGAAGACAAAAACAGAGGAGTTCGTACGAAGAATCAAATCCACCTGCATAAAAATTTTAGTGTCCTTGAACTTTGTGAAAACGGTTGAGATGTGTGTCAAATGGTCATTTCTTCACCATTCTTTTATAATCTGTAATAATCGTTTGTTTCAAAGTTTTTAAGAAGTGAAGAAATAAAAACATAAATCTTTCTCCCTGTTTTTCAAGCTTAAAGCTTTCAAGACAAACAGGAGTTTTGGTACGAGACGCACTTCAGTTGATGAGGATGTCACTACTCGCTCATCATCATCATCAAGCCGGAGCAGACACAAAAGATGGCAGTCGGAAGATGATGAAGGCTTAAGAGATGTCGAGGTTGAGACTTTTCTCCAATCAAGGTATCTCCTTTCATAATAATGCTACCTGATTACTTTCTTTATAATCATGAAACGAACTGGGGGTCAGCCTTTTTGTAAAACTTTTGATTCTGGTCTATGATAGGGTCAAGCGTGGCAGAGGCTCCGTTGGTCCTAGGAGGGATGAAACCTTCTCTTGTCATCCTGTGACAGAACAGTCAAAAACATCTGAAACAAGAGATCGGAAGTCAGTGCTTCAGCCAGAGAAATCTTCTTTATTGAGACATGAGACAGATTCTTCTTCTTCCGAGGAGGAGGTTCACGAACGTACTCGTACAAAAAGAAAAGAGCATAAGAAGAAACATAGCATTAAGAAACACAAGTCAAAGGAGAAGAAAAGGGATAGGAAGAAGAGAAAATATGGTAGGGACTAGAACTTCTTCTCGGGTCAAAAACTAATTGCCTTTACAGTGGTTATTGGCAATGATGTTGTGACAGTAAGACTCATATTTCATTTTTTGTTGTATCTTTTACTGTGCTAATGATATATAGCAATTAAGTGCATTTATTACGTCTTGAAACGATAGAAAAAGTTGCCAATCATGCCTATATTGATACATTAGTGACAGTATGAAAGTTCACAAAAAAAAGAGTTGAAGATAGTATGATGTCAGGAGTCTTCTGATCTGTTTCGTCAAATATCTCCTCCTATAACCCATAAACACACAAAAGAAAAAACGAAGTCAAGCGAAAAATAATATTACTTTTGATTTGCTAAGTTATAGAAACATTCATTACCTGCAGAAGTTCCTCAATAACATTCTCCATTGTAATGATTCCAACAACTTCTTCTTCCTCAGCTAGTTTGGGCAGTGGATTGCCATTCAATGTATGCATCATTGTCCTTTCACCACTTCTTGATCTTTGACCCTCTTTTAAACGAACTTGCTCGATTTGGAAAGCTCTTCCACTTTTGAAGTGATCTCTTTGTGCTTAACATCCTCTCCTGTGGAGTTCTCTCACTATCTACATCCACTCGGGCTTCCTTAACATTCTCTATTAGAAATTAAATCAAATATTCTCAAACTTGAAACTCAGCATGACCATGTTTAGTCAACTAATGAAAAACAACTTACCATTTTTACAAGGCAACTGGTGCACTTTGTCGCACTGTCTCACAACAACAGCCATGTGGCTAAGTCCTTTCTGGAATTCGTTCAATATGTCATATAATGGCAAGGTTTCTGGATCTCTAAAGAAAAGCAAAGACATCAGCTTTTCAAGCACATTTAGTGGGCTTAATTTCTTAGATTTGGAAACTCACCTTGGAATCCTTCTTATTGTGACATTCTTGATAGGGACTTCTTCATCCGGGTTGATAGTCAGTACTTTACCTGAGGATAAAAGATATGAGTGAGAGAAAACAGTAGATGGGTGGGCAATAAAGACAAACACTATAGAGGAAAACTATTGTGAACAGGACTATACATAAAAAAACAGAGTAAAACTGTGGAAGTAATGCATGAGACTGAGAGTTACTAGAACAAGGCCAATGATGTTAATTTGGCTGCTCATAATATACTGGAACTCTTCTATGACCTTTTTCAAGAATCAAGTTCATCAAATCTCTACACAGAGGAAAACAAATAAAGTCTCCAAGCAGGTGTGTTTTTGATATGATAGTTCTCTGAGGAATCACAACACAAAACCTGTCTAGTTCGGCATTGATATCAATCACAAAGATATCAAATATTGATGTCATTGCATCCTTGACAATTTTCTCGGAGTTCAAGAGCTCCTGCAATGATTATCGTTTCGTCATGACTCAACTCTCCACTCTTTCCCTTCATACTCTACTGCCATCAAAATCCCCTTCTTAAGAGACTCGGAGAAAAATCAAAAAACACTTGAACCTTATCTCACTCTTGACATCTTCTTCTCCATAGTAAACTTTCAGGAAACAGACTGAAAACAGAATCCGAACAGCTTCCAACGAAAACACGCAGTGTAAAGCAAAAGAGACTTAAAAGTGAAGCAAAGAGAATATCTAGAGATTTATAGGACCCGACACTGATGGGTAATGACAATAATACCCTCGTTTTCGCGAGAGATACATAAGTTAGATGGAATATCACATTTGTAAATTTTCAAATTTACTAGGGTTTATTTCCGTCAGCTATACAAACTTATACAAATAAACCTATTTCTACCTATAATTTTTGGATCTTTTTTTTAACTACATAAATTATATTTTTCTTTTATAAATTACACAAACTTTATCAATTCTTCTAATTACATAAATTATATTAATGTTTATGCGTTAAATAACTAATAAATCTAGTTCTAATTCGAAAATCTAGTTTTAACTTGGGTTTATTTTGAAATTAAAACCAGATTTTTGAAGTAAAACAATGTTTAATAATAATTTAACGTGTAAACATTAACGAAATTTCTGTAATTAGAATAATTTATAAAATTTATGTAGTTTACGAAAGAAAAACACAGTTTATGTAATTTATAAAAAATCCCAAAAATACGGATGGAAATAGGTTTATTCGGATAAATTCGTATAGTTAACAAAAAATAAACCCAATTTACAAATATCTAACTATGAAAAATTAGATGCTTAGTTTAAAACGATAAAACTAATATTGATTCAAAAACAAATTTCTAATATTAGTTAGAACTTTATAAAAATGACATGACATAAATTTATTAATTAGTTGAATAAATTTTACGGAATACTTCTCATCAATCACATTGTCTTTAATATATTCGACAGTAAAACAATTTGTCTTTTGTTCGACCATTGATTATCTTTTGGACCCTGTCGTCTACTTGACTTGGTAAACCATGTTGACATTACAATTCCTACAATTGTCTTCATTGGTCATTATCATTAAATTGTCCCAAATGTTTCTATATAACTCCTTGTTTCTTACTATACTTTAAAATTATATTATTAAAAAAAATTCTAAATTTAACATGTTAAAATTAAAATTTTATTAATAATATAAATTATTATGTGAAGAATTTAATTTTAAATATATTATAAATAAAATTAAAACATGATAGATGTGAAAAAGTAAGTCATTATTTCAAAAATAATGAACCAAACTGATATTTGAATTTTTTTAATCCAATATTTAGAGTTTTCTTTTTAAGAATATAATTTAATATTTAATTTCTATTTTTTTAAATTAAATATATTTAAGATAAAAAAATTTAAATTATGTTATTTTACAGAGTTACTGTAACAATAAATTTATCACAGAAAATTAATCATTGATAGAACCTTTGATGGAATCACAAACCCTCCATAAATATAATTTATAAATTTTATATAAAACATATAAGTCATATTCGTTTGTAAATCAAAGCTTTATACGGATGTGGTTATGATAGATTATTATTCGTTTAGATGTTGGAGCTTACGGTTATCGCAATGGTCAGTTGTTGTGTCATACATCGTAATTTTTTTTACCGCTAGTTAAAACAGCGGTACAACTAAAAATATACGATCAACCGTAATCGTAACTGTCGGCGGTAAACAAACGAACAATATATATCATAATGATAACCGTAGTGTTTATACCGTAGGCGCAGGTACCATCGACGAACAAAAACTCTGTTTATCACCCAATCTCCTCTGTTTATTAATAGAGCATAACTTTACAAAAACTCTAGATCTTTTTCAACAATAAAACTCTAAATTTTGAACAAGTAGGATTAAATTATCTAATGTGAACTAAAGCAATCGATCTCTAGATATGATTTTTTATATTAACGGGTTAGAAACAAAAAAAAAAAGTTGTGATCATAGACAATTTCATTAGTTCAGTATTCATACAAAAATTTAGATGGTTGGCTGACGATTTGGTGATCTGATGACCTTAAGACAAGAAGAATTGGAGTATATACATATCTCTGAAACAAGACCCATATTTGAATGTCTAAAAAAGTCTAAATGAAACAAGACTTTTTTGTATAGTTGTAGAGGAAATATTTATTTCTATATATATTAGTCATATTCGTTTGTTAGCGTATAAAAAAGATTATTGTTCATTTAGTTGCCGCAGTTATTTGCAATCAATTGTAGCGGTTAGATGTTGTGTTTTGCATCGTAATTTTTTTTACCGTTGATTAAAACATTGATACAATTAAAAATTTGTTATCAACTGCAACTGTAACCGTAAGCAACAAACAAACGAACAACATATATTACAGTTATAGCTACAGTGCTGACAACATCTATCATCGGTAAGTAAACGAACAAAACTATTATATCGAAACAAGTGAGATTTTTTGTTCTCTTCCATTTAAGTTTTAATATTTGTGATATTGTTTTTTTAACCGAATTAAAACGAATGATAGTTCAAAGAGGATATAATGCTTATGCTGCCCAGCCCTAATGAAAATATGCATGTTTTGTTTATTGTCTCTATATAAGCCTCTTAGTGATATCTATTTGACTAATTTAAACAATGGCAACAAATAGTTGATCTTTATTTTTGTTTTTATGGGGAAAAGGATAGTTAATCCTTATGGCTTAATCAGTTTACGATGCTAAGAATCAGTCGTTTCACAATATATAAAAGACTTACTCTTATACGCATCATCACCACGCAGTCACATTACCTAGCTAACTTAGTAAAAGTCAGTAATCAATTTATTTGCTTAAAACATACAAATAATTATTTGGAGGAGAAACTATGTATATACAACTAATGCACGAAATAATATTCTAACTAGATTTATATCTACGTGATACGTAAGAAAAATATTCATAAATTATATAATATTATTTATTAATAAATATAAATTGACTTGGTAAAACAGATTAAAAAGTATACAACTAATGCGGTACGAAATAATATTCTAACTAGATTTATATCCACGTGATACGTAGGAAAAATATTCATAGATTATATAATATTATTTATTAGTAAATATAAATTAAATATATATATAATTATAACATTTATTTAAAATTATTTTTAATATTAATTTTTGCATATGTAAATTAAAAAAAAGAAAAATAATTATTTTTTACAAATTTAATAGTATTTTTTTGGTTAGTTTGATAAAATATATTGATTATCTAACAAAATTAATAACAATAACATATATTGTAATTATTCTAATAACTTAAACTCATTTATATATTTATTTGAAACTCACTGTAGTGATGACATGTCAGTATGATATTTCTATTAATAACACGTAAAAGTAACATTATTTTTTAAAAATATTTGTCAAATAATATATTAGTGATTTAGTGATTATTATAATAAATTATGTGCTTCAAAGTTTCTCCATAATAATAATAAACAAAAAAACATAAAAAAACGTATATGGAAAGATTTGGAGAAATTGTCCTGCCCTCTTGTATAATATACGTCTAATTGACTTGGTAAAACAGATTAAAAAGTGTACAATTACTACAAGTTGTTCGATAGTGAAAAATTATCTTGCAAGTGTTCCATAAAATAACTCCGACGTAGAATCTATATAAATCCTCGTTTCTAACCCCAAACAAAACACAAAACACAAAGTAGTAAAAGCTTATAGACAACTAAGAAAATGAAAACGAAGATATTTAACTCTTCTCAAATTCAAATATTCGTGGCTATTATAGCTCTTGTCTTAGCCTTTGCAGTTCCTCTGAAAGCTCAAGACAGGCCACAAGACTACCTCGATGCACACAACCGTGCTCGAGCCCAAGTTGGTGTGCGTCCTTTAAAATGGCATGCAGATGTAGCGGAATACGCTCGACAATATGCTCTTCGAAGGCAAGGGGACTGTCGTCTCATTCACTCAGGCGGACGTTATGGCGAAAACCTCGCAACAAGCAGAGGTGATTTGTCCGGAGCTGCCGCAGTGAGACTATGGGTAAACGAGAAGGCTGATTACTTTTACGATTCGAACACTTGTCGTAGTGGAAAGGTATGTGGCCATTATACTCAAGTTGTGTGGAGAAACTCGGAGTGGGTTGGGTGTGCTAAAGTCAAGTGTAACCATGGTGGAACATTCATCATTTGCAGCTATGATCCTCCTGGTAATATTAGGGGCCGTAAGCCTTACTAAGTTATATATGTATTCATTGACGAATATAACTTGTAAGTGTGTTTCTATATATAATTTCAATAAATGATCATCATCTATCAGGATATGATGATTCCTTTGTGTGTTCATGGTTTGTATACTATGTTGTGATGGTATAATATTACATGTTTTCTTAGTCACTATAAACTTTTGTATGATCGGTTCAAACCTCTGAAAACAAAAGAAATTATAATCCAATCACTTTATATTCAAAACGTTCTATTATAAACGTCTTACTCAATTGGCCAACTAAATTAGACTGAAGACGCATACTTCTCTAACGCTGCCAAAAGTTATTTTTTGTTTTTGTGGAAAAATTACAAATGGGTACTTGGAAAAGTAAAAACCGTTCAACAAGTATCCATGCCAATTATTATATAACTTCACTACAATCTTCACCTCTCAACTCACAAAAACTTCAAAAACTCTAAACGTAATAAAAGAAAAAAAAGAAGATGAAAATCTTCAACTCATCTCAAAACCTAATTTTGGCCACAACCTTTGTCCTAGTTTTTATTGTTCCCCTAAGAGCCCAAGACGGACCACAAGACTTTTTAGCAGCTCACAACCAAGTACGAGCCGCAGTTGGGGTAGGTCCTTTAACGTGGGACGAGCGGGTGGCTGCTTATGCACGTGACTACGCGAACCAGCGTAAAGGTGATTGCGCATTTAAGCACTCTAGCGGGCCATATGGCGAGAACATCGCTTGGAGCAGTGGTAGCATGTCAGGTGTTGCAGCGGTTAACATGTGGGTGAATGAGCGATCCGACTATGATTATAATTCCAACACATGTGCTTCGAACAAAGTATGTGGCCATTATACTCAGGTTGTCTGGAGAAACTCTGTGAAGTTGGGATGTGCAAAAGTGACATGTAACAATGGTCAAACTTTTATCACTTGCAACTATGATCCTCGTGGTAATATTATTGGCCGTAAGCCTTACTAAGTTATATATGTATTCATTGACGAATAAAACTTGTAAGTGTGTTTCTATATATAATTTCAATAAATGATCATCATCTATCAAGATATGGTGATTCCTTTGTGTGTTAACGGTTTGTATGCTATGTTGTGATGGAATAATATTACATGTTTTCTTAATCACCAGTATGGAACAATACATGTATAATTGATGTTTTTGTTAAAAATAAAATACGATTGCTTTTTATCTAATATAATAGCATCCTAATAATAAGTTTAGTAATGATGACTAATTTTTTTAAACGAAATAATCTCAGAATACTAATCTTAGAAAACAAATTAAAAATGTCAAATTAATGTTATTGTTTATTATTGTTATATTCATAATATATTATTTGAGAAATATTTTTAAAAAATAATCTTGTCATGATATTTTATTAACAGAAATGTCATGTATCACTAGAGTTTTAAATAAATATATAAATAGGTTTAAGGGTACTTTTTGGTTCCGTCAACTACATGAATTTATGCGAATAAACTTATTTCCACATGTACTTTTTGATTCTTTTCTAAGTTGCATAAACTGTGTTTTTCTTCCGTAAACTACATAAACTTAATAAATTATTCCAATTACAGAAATTTTTTGTTAATGTTTACACGTTAAATAGCTATTAAATCTGGTTCTAATTCGAAAATCTAGTTTTATTATCAAAATAAACCTAAATTAAAACCAGATTTTTGAATTAAAACAAGATTTAGTAGCTATTTAATGCATAAACATTAATAGAATTTCTGCAATTAGAAGAATTTATGAAGTTTGTGTAATTTATGAAAGAAAAATACAGTTTATGTAGTTAAAGGAAGACCCAAAAAATATATGTAGAAATAGGTTTAGTCGCATAAGTTTGTGCAGTTGACGGAAGTAAATTCTAGGTTTAAATTAATAAAATAATTACAATATATATAATTATTATTAATTTGGTTAAAAAATCAATATAATTTTTTAAACTAACTAAAAATACTATTAAATTCGTAAAAAAATATATTTTTCTTTCCTTAATTTATATATACAAAAATTAATATTAACAATAATTTTCAATAAAAATTAAAATTATATAAATATTTAACTTATATTTAATAATAAATAATATTATATAATTTGTGAATATTTTTTTCCACTCAAAACGTGGATATAAATCTAATTAGTGTTAATGGCCGGGCATGAAGCAATTGTACATAGATTAGTCGTTGCAAAAAAAATTTTACAATAAGTACGATTAAAATCGTTAAAGGCAAGTTTTGATTTAATTGTCATTAAAGTAGTGACATTGTAGGAAAGTTAAACAAGAATCGTGATTTTACAACAAAGAAAATGTCTGTGAATAAATGATTCTAAGATCTCTTACTTGTGCATTAGTCACTATCCGACAATAATATCATCTCCACCCTTTTAGCATATCCTTAGCTGAGTGTGTTGTCTGTTTATAAACTACTGAAATGGATCCAAGTAGATAAAATGAGAAGATTGAATGAAAATGAAGGAACAAAATTTTCTGTCATTGTGTTGTTGAAATGATGATTCGCGGGATTGTTGAATGATAAATGACAAAAATGCAGTAACAGACCTTACAAAGATCCAGAGTGTATGTTTTGGTCCTTTAGAAGGCACACGTGGCCCAACCAAGCCTATAGAGTGGTCCTTCCTCTGTGAAGATGCCGTACGCCTGTGCAAGCCCCCACAGGTGCGAGGGTCCCATAGTATACTCACGAGCCAGGTCACGTAGGACCCAAGCGTATACAGTAGCACATGAAATAATCTTTATTTATTTATTTATTGTGTCAGGCCTTTTGTTCGTGTCCTTAAGAGCCACACACCTAAAGAATAACCCTCTGGTTACGTCGAAATATGACGTCTCCAAATTGTCTACGAGACGTGAAATTCGGTGTAGGACGTCTTAGTCACCCCCAAAGCTCTAAAAGTCATTCACTACCTCTTTGGCTTGACCGTTGACTTGTGATCAGTCCTTTGGATAAGTCCTTTGGCTTGACAGTTCAACTTTCACATTTGTTTTGAGTTTTGAAAGTTCGGAAAGGCTGATCAGAGAACCGAGTTTAGTTCTAAACCGAAATATATATTCCCTAAGTGATTGGTTATTTTTTGTTCGAAAGCAAAACAAAGCCTAACCAAAGAAACATGATCAAGAACGTTCATGCACTAAACAAGAATCACTATCTAAAACTCGTTTACTTGGACAGGTTCTTACATTATGTCCCTTTTCTCTTGTAGAGCCCACAAGCATACCCTCTCTTACCAATACCATCTTCCCTAGAATCGCCACCTTGGTCATGTCTCTGTTCAGCTTCTCCCTTGTTCTACAGTTGTGACCAGAGCCGATCTTGAATTTAATAGGGCCGCAATCGAAAAAAAATAATGGGACATTTTATATTACCAAAAAAATGGAGCGTTATAATTTTTTAAAAATTATGTTGTTTACAAGGAATCGAACCGGAAAACTTAAACAATAGTCTATTTTTATTTGCTTTTGTGATAAGAATATTTTTGGAAAAAAGACCAATTTTTTTGTATTAATATTGAATGCCGTAAACACGGGTTTAAGTTGGTTGGGCTCAGACCTGGCCCTGGTTGTGACCGTTCTCACCACATTTAGCACATTGGTGATATACCTTGTGGAAATGCCTCTAGTGACCACTGATTTCGACTTAGGACAAGTTCTTATCCGCCACATCTAAATCTTCCGTTTGTGCCCAGTTGTGGACAGTAATGGCGTCTATGGCCTTCCTGTCCACAGCTCTTGCAGTAAAATTTAATTCTTGAACCAATGAGATATCAAGAAAAAATAATTCCTACCATTTCATGACTTGCACAAGAAACTGTCACCAGAAAGAAAAAAAAATCGTGATGGCTTTTGACGAAACAACAAAAATTGTGATGGCTATTATCTAAGATTGTTTGGCCAGAAAATACAAAAGTCAGAGATGTGAAACTCCAACAACTATCATCTAATCTAATATTTTCTTCATTTCTCCTATCTGTTATAATTAAAAATATGAAACATATTATATCGCTTTCATATATGTTTCCAATTCTTTTACGTCACTCCTAGTTTTATTAGAACATTTTCAATCATATTCCATTTTTCACCACAAACACTGTTTTATAAGACATTTTCCTTAACTCTACATCGTCTGTAACTGTACTCCATTTCCAATTCTAAAATGGGATATTAATGATTTATACTCACATCTTTCATGAGAAAAAATATTTTTAAATTATATAATATTATTTATTATTAAATATAAATTAAATATTTATATAATTTTAATTTTTATTTAAAATTATTTTAATATTAATTTATGTATATCTAAATTAAGGAAAAAATAATTGTTTTTTACGAACTTATATTATTTTTTTATTAATTTAATAAAATATATTGATTATCTAAACAAATTAATAACAATGACATATATTGTAATTATTCTAATAAGTTAAATTTATTTACATATTTATTTGTAACTTACGGTGGTAATAACACGTCATCATTACAGTAAATTATTTTCTTAAAATGTCTATAAAATAATATATTAGAGATATTATTCTATTTTTGTTCATCACTCCATCGATCTTAGAGCAAACAAATGAAATTGAAGAAAAACCCAATTCTATTTTGCAGTTATTGTTATGTTTTTTTAGGTAAAAAACGAAGTAATGAATTATATATGCTTTTAGTCTCGCCTTCTATCGATATGTTTAGAAATAATTAGTTTAAGATATACAAATTTACTATCGACAACAGAAGGATGAAGACTATAACCTTTTGTATGATCGGTTCAAACCTGTGAAAAAATATCAATTATAATAGAATAACTCTATTCAAAACGTTCTATTATGAACGTTTTACTTAATTGGCCAACTAAATTAGACTGAAGACACATATTTCTCTAACGCTGCCAAACAAATTATTTATAATTTTTATGGTAAACCAATTAACAACGCAAAAATTACAAGTGGTTACTTGGAAAAGTAAAAAAACGTTCAACAAGTATGCATGCCAATTATTATATAACTTCACTACAATCTTCACCTCTAAACCCACAAAAACTTCAAAAGCTCTAAACGTAATAGAGAAGAAAAAAAAAGAGATGAAAATCTTCAATCCATCTCAAAACCTAATCTTGGCCACAACCCTTTTCTTAGTTTTTATTGTTCCACTCAGAGCCCAAGACAGACCACAAGACTTTTTAGCAGCTCACAACCAAGCACGAGCCGCAGTTGGGGTAGGTCCTTTAAGGTGGGACGAGGGAGTGGCTGCTTATGCCCGTGACTACGCGAACCAGCGTAAAAGAGAGGGTTGCACCATGCAGCACTCGAGTGGGCCATATGGCGAAAACATCGCTTGGAGTAGTGGTAGCATGTCAGGTGTTGCAGCGGTTAACATGTGGGTGAAAGAGCAATTTGACTATGATTATAATTCCAACACATGTGCTTGGAACGAAGTATGTGGCCATTATACTCAAGTTGTGTGGAGAAACTCTGAGAGGTTGGGATGTGCAAAAGTGAGATGCAACAATGGTCACACTTTTATCACTTGCAACTATGATCCTCCGGGTAACTATGAAGGCGAGTGGCCTTACTAATTAATTAAAAAAAACATCTGAATATTTTCCAAATTTATATATGTTACACATGTATGTAATGTTTCTATGTTTTTCACAATTACACCAATCATCTATATATCTTCAGCAAATAAAGATTGGTTTGTCCTATCCATTCCTCTTTTGATGTATACTTGGATTTGTATTATGGAATAAGAAAAAAAACAAGTGCAATGCTACGTCTTGCCCTTGTTTTGTTTGTTACATGAAAATCTTCTCTCTTTTTATATTATACGTACAAATGATTATACTAAGCCCATATTTTTAGGGTTACATAAAATTACCAAATTATTTCCTTTTGCGTGTGAATATGAAAATAACAATTTACTTAGTAAAAAACTTGATTTTATAATAATATTTATAAAAAAACACAATCGGAAAAGCAACCGATAGATTACATAATCAAAATAATAGAACCCTTTTACTTGTCCATCTCCATTGAATAAAAAATGTTCCAATGATTACAGAAACAACAGTCGTGCATGTATAGTTCTATAGGTTACGGAATTCATATAACATTGGTATGTAATATCCTTATGGCCCTACGTGAGTTTTCTCCTTGTATGCACGAATATATAAGGTCGAATCCAATTCGATTTTTTTCAGAGAGGCATAGAGATTAATCGGTAGCGAAATAGTATTGTTTGTCTTTTGATATATTAGTTTTGTTCGTTTGATTGTCGTAAGCGGCTAAGGCTACGGTTAATATTGTGGTTGTGGCTGATGTTGTTTGTTTATATACCGGTGGCGATTGCAATTGATCGTAAATTTTTAGTCGTACCACTTTTTTAATCAGCGGTCGAAAAAATTGCGACGAATAACGCAGCGTCTGACCGTTATATATACCATAGGTACATACGACAGTTAAATGAATAATAATTTGCCTCAGCCGCAGTTGCAGATTCTTACGGCTAAGAAAGTAACATGAACATTATACAAGTATTCAGATGGTGACTTTTTATTAGGAAGATAAGATATAGACTAGCAATGTGAATTGTAAACAACACTAACTACACGGAATATAGTTAATTTTCTATAAATAATAGTTGTTTTCATCGATATCGTCTGAAACTGCAAAGGTCATACGTACGGCTGCTTGGGCAAGGAGGTTACGCATTGCGTTGTTGACGGTAATATTAAAATTTTAAAAACTTGGGATATAAGAGAATATATGCCCATGGTTGAATTTTTTGAAAATGATTCGACACCAAACATAATTTTGTTCTGGATATGGTCACTCGTACCGTTGGTTCTCCTACTTCTCATGTTATGACCCAAATAGATGTTTCTTCCGCATAATACTATCACTGTCTGCAGTCCCATGATTCTTCTGAGCCACGGTCACAATCAAGCCTCTAAAATGGGACTTCTTCCGTATAGCCACCGTGGCTCAAGACTACGCAAACCAACTAGTCTCGAACATTCCTCTGGATCATATGGAGAGAACTTGCGTTGGGTAGTGGAGATATGTCGTCCAGTCATACAGTTGCAATTTCTATAAATGAAAAGTCATATCTTTAATATATTATTTGAGAAACAATTTAAGAAAATAACTTTATTCTTACGCATTATTAACAAAAATATCATACTTACGTTTTATCATTACTGAAAATTTCAAATAACTATATAAATACGTTTAACTTATTCGAATAATTACAATATATGTCATTATTATTAATTTGGTTAAAGTATTAATATATTTTATTAAACTAACTAAAAAATACTATTAAATTCATAAAAAATAATTAATTTTCTTTTGTTAATTTATATATACAAAAATTAATGTTAAAAGTAATTTTAATTAAAAATTTAAAATTATATAAATATTTAATTTATATTTATTAATAAAATATAATTTACGAATATTTTTCTCCATGCATAACATATGGATATAAATCTAGTTATGATTATTACTCAAACTTATGCACCGTCCGGCTTGTGGACACTACACGTAGGTTGTCTCGCTTGGCTCGCTCGACTCAGTTGTGGTAAGGCCATGTGGTAATGGTGAAAGTATTGTTGTGTATAACTATGATCTTGCAGGTAATTAACTAAACAATTAATTTGAAATACAGTTAACGGATGAATGATTGTGTAAAGACTGTTGTATTAAATTCATGAGAAACATACTTCTTTTGTATATAATATTTTAAAAAATTCAATAGATGCGAATATAATTTTCGATCTATTAAAAACAAAAGAAATCAAAATCATGATCTTTTAAAACTACCACAACATTATTCGTTATAACCAATAAACTAACTTTGAATTAACAATTAGACGAAAAACAAAACAACATACATTTTTAATCAATATATATTAAAGTATAAACCCATTTTGAAATTTGAAAGTGTTCATATTTGGAATAACTATGTTAAGTCATTAACTCCATTGTATCAACCTCTCTGGACAGACCTCTTTAATGCATGTCTACTGAATTCTAAATCGATGGTTTTATTGGTGCATATATGTAAATTAAAACAACATCTTTTAATTTTCCATTCACTGTACTAATGAAATCATAATTTATAATATATTAATTAAGAATCATTTTAACAAAATAATCTTATTTTGATGTGTGATTTACAAATATACCACGATGATCTGTCACACTATTATAACATCTTAATATAAATATTATATAATACATAATTTACTAAAATATTTACGAAAACTGCTATTAGACAATATATTATATGTAAATTCCTAATATTTTGATATGAAATATATTTTGTCATAAAATACAAATATAATATAAAATAAAATATTATAAATTTTGAAAAATTAGTCAAAAAAATATAAACAAAATTTTAGTTTAATTGAATATTTATCATATTTACAGTTTTATCTAAGATAAATACAATTTAAATCTATTTGTATAATCTGATTTTATTATCTATTTTATTTTCGTAATCAATATTAAAAATTTTAGAAAAATTATTTTAAATATAAAATAAATTATATATATATATCTGATTTATATTAACAAAATAAATAACTAATTATAATGTGTGAATATTTTTGTCCATGCAAAACGTGGGTCAAAATCTAGTTATATACTAATTATGGTTAAATGGTCCCATTCTTTTTGTAGAGCAAAGTGGAATTTCATTTTATAAAGTTTTGAGGAAGTTATTTTAAAATCATTGTACAATCCATAACTATAGTATTTGAAGATCTGTACTTAGTCAACATGATGATAAGAAGATAAAAAAAGCTTGTTGATAAAAAAACAATAAAAGAAAGACAAAACAGAGAACGCATCAGACTATATAATATCAAATACTGTATAATATTTGTTCTCAAACAATTATATTTCTTAGACTCATGTGGTCTTGTCCCCTTCTCTAATCCACATCAAGAATGATTCATACACACCAATTTTTTAATATTTAATGGTAAAATGATTTTTCTCACAACAATCTTTTCAGATTATTTTGTAATTAATTTGAAATAATTGTCTCATTCAGTTAATTCCATTTTCGATTTTGGATTAGGGACTGAAAAAGATTGCTGGTTCTAATTGGTTAATCCAAGAAAATGTTTAATTTGATTTATTCCATGTTTTGGGTTTCAATATACTTTTTTTTAATCTTCTAACCATAGTACTGAACTTATCTTTTAACTATAGTTATTAGATCTGAGTTTTCCATTTATTCGGATTAATTGCATCAGATTTTTTGGGTTTTGATTTGTTTGGTTTTGGTTTACTGGATTTTGAAAAAACACTATTAATTATATTGGAATTGATTTCATTTTCCAACGACAGATTAGAATGGTTTCGTCATATCTCTTTCATTTTCTTGTTTTAAGATGGTAGATCTGGAAGTAGCAAGTAGTTTATATTGATTGTACCAGCTTTATGTCTATCCTAAAGATGTGGAATTCGACTCTACCGCCCCTCGTAGTATGATGCTAAATTTTTATATGAAAATATTGAATTATTGGATCCAACTGTTGTGATAGAGTGAAAAAAAAAAGATATGAAATTGAATCATTTGAAAATTACCTGATTATTGCTTATAAAATAATTATCAATAATTGAAAATGGAAATTATTCACCACTGATAATAATAATAATAATAAAAAATTGTCGAGGAGACAATAGTCATAGCTACACCTTTTTGGTGTTGTCTGTCTGAGTCTTACCTCTGTCCTTCACACTCTTTCCTTCTTCAAAGCTTTTCCTTACTATAAACGCTCTCTGTTGATTAATCGAAGCTCATAAGCTTCTCTGTCTCCTTCTCTCAGGTAACTCTCTCACAAACCCTCTGAGACTTTCTTTTTTTTCAAAGCCCCATTTTTTCTGTCATATCCGAATCTGATTCTTATAGCCCATCTTTTCTTGCATTGGTGGGTTTTGTTTATGTTCTTGAGTTATTTTCAAGAAATGGATTCATGATTTTACTCTTCTAGGCTTTTAAATCGAAGCTTTCGTGGGTGTTCCAATTTGACATGTCCCTTCTTCTTCCTCTACTTCTAATTCTCCACAAAATTTTGGAGGTTTAGATGCTATGAGGGTTTCAATTTGTGTAGTTTGGTTTAGTTCTCTCTGTATTTTGTGTAGTTTGGTTTAGTTCTCTACTTGCATCATGGTTGTACTTACTTTGATTTTCTTCTTCCTTTTTGCATGTCACATTTTCTATTGTTCTTTTGAGTTTAATTGAATTCCAAAATCATAACTTAGTTTGAGGAAATCGATCTCTTTTGACTCAGTTCAGGAAACGGCTTGTTCGTAGGTGAGTGCTTCTTGATCTATAACAGCTGTTTCTGTTTCTTTATGGTCTCAGGTTAGAAATCTGAATATGGTATTTGCATATCCGTGAGAAGATTGGACAAGAATTGTTTTTTATTGAGGATGAAGAAACCATCAAGCAGAAGCCAGAGAGGAAGCAAAGGTATCAAAGGGAAACATGTCCTGCAGATCTGTGTGCTGCTTGGAGTTTGCATCTGGTTAATCTATCAAGTGAAGTACTCTCATGATAAGAAGAAGGAATTTTATGAGAAAGATGGCAAGAAATTGTCTGAGAGCGAAGATGGATTGGTGAAGCTTGGGCGAAAAGATCTTCTTCCCGGTTATCACAACCACAATGAGATAGAGAAGCATGTGGAGGAAGATGAGGATGAAGAAAAGATGAGCCATGGAGGAGAAGAGAAGGAGAGTAAGAGTAAACTAGAGAATGGTGATCATGAGGAGGAGGAGAAAGAAGAAGAAGAGGAAGTAGTTGAGGAGGATGAAGAAGATAAGAATAAGCAAGGAGAGGAAGTTGCTGAGGAGGATGACGAAGAAAACAAACATGAGGGAGATGAGATTGATGAACAAGATCAAAGTAAAACTGCTGGAGATACTGATAAGGATGATGAATTCCTTGAAGAAGAGAAAGAGAGTGGATCGAATGAGAGTGATGAGAAAGAAAAAGACACTAATCATGCAGATGAAATCGATATGACTGTTGATGAGGCACGCGAGGAGCATTACAAGGCTGATGATGCTTCCAGTGCGGTGTCCCATGAGTCTCGGATACTGAATACTGAGAAGTTAAAAGAAAGTTCTGAGACTTCAATTGAAACAGCTCAGGAGAAAGTTTCCAATGCCACTACGAGCAAGGTTGAGATCCAGATGGAACCTGTCTTGAAGTTGGGAGAAGCCAAAAGTGGTGATTCTGAGAACAAAACAACCACAGAAGTAAAAGATGGTGACAGCGGATCAGCCAGTTCTGAAACAAAAGGCATGGTAACTGAATCGCAAAGTGAGACAGTTAATGACAATTCAACAGCAGCAATTCTTGAAGCTTCTGGGTTTTTGCAGAACGAAACAGAAATCATGCGTGATCGGAGTCACGAAGTTGGTGCACCGGCTGGGGGACTCTCTGATCTACATACTCTCTTGGAACTTGAACAAACCCGTAATGAATCTGATCCCAACATCATCGTTTCTGCAAACATTACCATTAATGAGTCCAGGAACTCGACTTCAGAGTCATCTGTGATTGAAAACATCTCAGGCTTAAACACAACCGAGTTGAAGGAGAATTCAAGGTCTGAAGGTGATGATGAATCAGGTGAAAAGGAGAATGCAAACCTTTTTTCCACTGAGCAAACTGAGGAAGCAGATGATACTTCCAAAGACTCAGTTTTCCAAGAAGAGATGGAAGCTCTCACTGATCCACAAACTCTGCCGGATATAAGATTAGAAGGGAATGAAGAAGATGAAGAGGAAGCAATTGCAGCAGAGTGAAAGAAGCTCCAATGGTAAAAAGGATAACGTAATGTGAATGTTTCTTGCTTTTGCAGCTATGTCATAGTTTAAAGCTAAAAACATCAGTCTGTTTCTCTTAGTTTCGCAAAACTGTATATTCATTTGGAACTTTGGCTACGGATTGCTTTCACTGATCTTCAGGAAACTTACTTTCAACACAAACATTAGAAGAAGACAAATTTTTCAGAGGTCTATTGAGACGAAATCAAATACATAAACATCATGCTATTCCAAAGTTCAAATCCATTAATCAAAACTTGTTCACTGATACAGCTTCCAAAAGGAGAGCTAATTCTGTACACATCCACAATTAGGCATTTGTTTCTTCTTTTTCCGCTGCTCTTACATCCTTGGAACATCTAACATTCGCCCCATTGTCTCTTCTTATGTTTGGCTTGCGCCAAATTTTGGAAGAAATCTACAAAAACTTGTTCGTATTCTGGCATCTTTCCGTAACCTGCAGCAAATCGATTTCAAAACTTCATTTAACTGCTTCCCTTAGACAATCATGTTAAAACTTACACAAAACAAAAGCTTTAAAAGAACAAAAACAAACAAAACTTGCCAGGAAAATAATTGATGTCAATAACATAATACACGTTTTTGCTCCCATGTTCCCTGATCATGTCTATGTTGAAAAGTCGGAGTCCCTATCAAAAGGAAACAGCAACAACTTAACTAACGAGAAGAAACCAGACTTACAAAGGAAATTGTGTAGATAAGCAGCAAAAGTTTATACCAATAAGCTTCGTAGCTCTTTCACAAGCGCCTCAAGGAAAGGCTTTGGGGGTAGCTCTGCAACATGAGGGTCCAAGTCTGCGTTATCCGCTGAAGCAGCAGCAGATGAAACCCTCGGGAACTTGAAGACGCCATCAGCTTCGGTTTTTTCGCAACTACTCACATTTGGTAGTGAAAACCGTCTCACAACTTTTATAACATCACCCACCACAAAAACCTTGAACAAAACTCCACCTTCAGACAGCAAAAAGTGAATCAAGATGCATTGACTATATTTTGAAAGCATATACATGGAACAACTGAAGAAGTTCATGTTAAACCCATTACCATGATTAACAAACTCTTGAAGAATTAATGGCGGATCAAGTTCTGCAAGCGAGCGCCTGTCATAAGCTAAGAACAATTGATGTGACTTTGCAGTTCCGTCAATCCAGAGTGGCTTTGCAACTGTGGAAAAGTTGAAAAAAAATAAGTTTAAGCAACATTATCCCTTCGTCATTATCATCTCATTCATATATAAAAGCATTTAGTGGCAAGGGAATATATTCAGGTTGTACCTAGTGGAAATTTAAGACCAGCTTCCACAACTCTATCGGCACTAGATGCCGAATCTTTCAAGACAACCATTTGTTTTGGAACAAAAATGCTGCCTTCAAATATTTACCAAGGAAAAAATTACTTATAGAGAAACTGCTAGAGTTTCTATGTCAAAAGACCTTAGTGCGGATTGTTACCACTGCAATCTGACAGATGCAAATCTGCCATACCCTGAAGCATCGATTGTCGATTATATATACGCTGTATTGCACCTGGAGGATCAAGCACAGTCACTTCTGGGTGTTTTTGCTGGTAATCCTTCAAACAAAGTGAGGCAAACATGAGACTATATAACAACATGTTAAATTTGACAATCATGTACTCATAAAATGGATAGTTTCCACAATACGAAAACTTTCTCTTGCTCCAGCTTAACATCAATCTATCAAATACCACTCATGAGTTAAGAATACTAATCTAAGTGCATATAAGAAAAAACGTTCTCCCAAACAAGAAAAATTTTAGAGAAGGCAAACAAATTTCCGAACCTCAATAACCTCTTGCCACTCTTTTCCCAGCAACTGCAGGATAGCAAACATATAATTCATCAGATTTCCGGAATAAATACAGATAAAAAGCTCAGAGCATGAAAAACTTTGAAACATTTTAAATTCTCACACCTTATGCAAAACGACATCAAATGGCCCTTGTTCAGAAAGGGGACGGTTCAAATCGATAGCGACAAAGCAAATGCCTTTTCTCCTGAAACAGACAAAGAAAGTAGTACTGTTAGCATTTACTTAAAAACGCTGCTGGAAGCAGAAAAGGAATGAAAGCTATAGGTTGATTAGAACAACGCAAAAGCAGAGACCAAACGTCGAACATGATATATTAAGTAGAACCAATCATTGTTTTCACCAAAACACCCATGTGGCTGAAGAAGATTTCCAAGCCACAGAAAAGGCAAAACATCAACTATTTTATTTTATATTTAAGCTAAAGTCAAACCTCAGCAGAGACTAATCAAGTGGAATATTCCCAAAGAAATAATTAGAGGGTTTGAAACGATTCCTGATACCACAAGTATGCTAGTGTAAGTCTAAGCAAAGGAATTTGATTAAGGACAAAAACATAGCAGGTGGCAACAGAATCAACGATGAGTACCAAAACAAGAGTAAGGGAACAAGAAACAAATCTGGGGGGAATGTCAAAGTCCTAAATATCCTTTTGAGAGTAGAAAAGAAATTGTCCATTCTTTTTAAACAACGCCAACAAAAGAACAATCGCCTTATGAAAAGAAGGGGAAAAAATGGCAACATCGAAGATTGTTACACAAATATGATGAATTGAAAAAGGCAGAAAACTTCAAAATTAAAGAAGCATTTGAGTTCTATTCATTACCTAGCAAGAACTTCAAGCTTGGGCTGCAAGAAACTCTTCTTCTTCTTGGGAGTCAGAGCGTACCCGACAACAAGTTTCTGATGCTGCAGCAGTTGTTGAATCTTAAACGGCGACGTTTCGGTCAAGACTTGGCCTTTTCCATCTCCGTCACTTCCCTGCGACACCATTTGTTCCCCTTCTAATCTCATACCAAAGTCTTCAAATTCCACGCAGGAAAACCCTAAATTGCACGTCGTAACCCCCAAATCGCGCCTCAATCTCGCGGTTTCAATTTCACCGGAAGCAAAAGTCCCAAACATTAATAGATAGGTATCAAAGAAGAAGAAAAAGGAAATTCTTAGAAATTCCTCATAAGTTTTTTTATCTTCGCCTAAACGCAAATGGAGGAATTGACACTGCGAGAAGAGAGAGAAACTCGGACATAATACGTTTAGGACACAAAGTTTGGAAAGGAGAAAAAGAGAAATCAGAGATGGGAAATTTTTTGAGGAAGGGATTGCTTTGGAAACCGAATATATATATAGAGGAAGAAAATTAAAGATTTGTTAGTGAAAAAATGGTTGTTCCCAATGCTTTGCTCAAAAATTATATTTTTCTTCCTACAATCACAAATAAAATGCAGCTGCTAAAACACTCCACGTTTTTCTCTGGGTTTTATAACTTTTTTACTTTCTTTTCCCAAATTCCACATAGTCTTTACATATTCCATAACAAATCATAGACATTGTTCCCGAGTTTATATATATATATATATTTCCAATCTTTCATCAGATCATTACTATTTATATTCCCTATATTTCATATTTTTTACATATTTTAAGAAAATTATTAAAAATTCTACTTTATTCTTTCTTTGAGTAATACCCTAAAATATTTTTTTCCAAATTTAGCATCTCAAAATTAAACTCCCAAAAATAGCACAAATATAAAAAGACTTATTTATTTTAAACAAATTATATATAAACTTAAATTATTGTATTTGGGTTCATTTTTTCCAATTTAGGGTTTAGTTTTTTTCTTTTAAAATATAGTTTTAATGCATTTTAATCTTAAATTTGTGCTATTATTGAAAATTTAAACTATTGATGCTATTTTTGGAATAAAAACTTTAAAATGTGCTATTTTAGGTATTTGCCCTTCTTCTTTATTAATACATTAAATATATTTGTTCTCTAATTAAAACTGGGGCAAATGTCTAAAATAGCACATTTCTAAGTTTTTGTTTCAAAAATAGCATCATTAGTTTAAATTTCCAAAAAATAGCACAAATTTAAGATTAAAAATGTATTAAAACTATATTTTAATAAAAAAAAATAAACTCTAAATTGGAAATAATGAACTCAAATACAATACTTTAAGTTTATATATAATTTATTTAAAATAAATAAGTATTTTCACATAAGTATTTGTGCTATTTTTGGAAATTTAATTTTATGATGCTAGATTTGGAAGAAAATTTTTAAAAGATGCTATTTTAGGCTGCCTTATTCAAAATTTTGCATTTTGAATTTAAAACGATATTTTATCAAACAAATATTTTATTAAAATGGAAAAAATAACGTATATCATTGTTTTTCGTCTGTATAAATGGTTGAATGCGTTTGTTTTAAATAACAAGGAAACAGGATGGTGTGATTAATAAGCAGTTGCAAAATTATAACGGCATAATCAATCACAAGAAAATACTCACCTGGAAATCCGCTACTGATCATCAAAAGCGTGAAATCAAACTCATTCATGTTTATAAAAAAAACAAGAAGTTTGCAAATCCTCCACCATGACAAATCTAATAGGACCTTTCAAAAAGAAACAGTTTATTTACAGTTTCTGCTCGATCCTAATAGTCCGATGATTATAATAGTTATGTCCGCAAGATTCTCGTTCCGTTTCCGCAAACTCCGTCCAAAATTCCGCTTTCACATGAAGCATATAGTCGGAGACTTACGGTTTCACGGCCATAATATTTAACGGAACATTCTTCTTTGATAGTGCAAGACCATGAAGATTTTTAGATAAGCTTTTGTCTGTTTCTATATCTATGTGTTGTCCCTACGCGCATGCATTTGATAATAATCTTACGTGCCCACTACTTAAAAACTAAAACTAGGGTTGATATGTGTCCATTTCTTTATCCTCCCTAGATCTCGATATTCGGTTCGATTTCAATTGGTTATTTTCGATTTCGATTTTTTCGTTTGGTAAAATCAAATATCCATTCGGTTATTTTTATATTTGGTTCAATTTCGGTTCGGTCGGTTCGGTTATTAAATTTAAAAATCGAAAATAACCGAAATAACCAAAATAACCGAAAATAATCGAAAATAATAGAAACATAACCGAAAAATAACTGCAAAATAACTGAAAATAACCAAAATATAACCAAAAATAACAAAAAAATAACCAAAAATAACCGAAATATCCAAAATATTCGAAAATATTTCGGATAACCAAAAATAATTCAATTTTTAGATATTATTTTGGTTTTAACTTCGGTTTCGGTTAGTAACCAATAATCATAGTTTTCTAAAATAATATCCGTTCGGTTATTTCTTTATATCTGAATACCAACTGAAATCTATTTTTTAATTCGATTTTTCTTTGGTTTATCCGGTTCATATTATTTGCACAAATCTAATCGTCCCACATAAAAGTTGAGTGAAAAAGCAACTAATGTTTTTTTATAATATGGATAAAGCAAATGTTGCAAATTTTCTGAACAGTTGTAATAGCTTGAAGATTTGTTTTTCTAGTGGATCAGGTTTCTGGATCACATCCAAAAGTAGAGATATGTCTACTGATTTCCAACTTATATCATATTAAAACATGTGTAATAAATTATTGACCAATGCAATTTACTTTATAGAGATAAACAGTATGCAAGGGAATATGCTTTTTTGTTAGGCAGCATTCTCTTTGTTTCTGTCAGAATCTTCCTTTAATCTCAGGTAGATTAATAATGTTTAACTAACAAAAATATTTTGACGTCAGGAAAAACAATATTTACTATAATTATGAGTAGTCAACCTTTCCACGTTTTATAGTTTTATAATGTAATTAATTATCATTTTCATAATGTTTCATGTTTTCATATATATATATCAAAATGCAAATTATCCTCATTTGCTTGTTTTCACTTACGGATTTGAAGTCAAACATATGAGAAAAATGATACATGTTTTTTACATGTAAATTTTTAAGTGCAAATATTTAAAATAGTACTTTTTAAAATTTTTATTCCAAAAATATTATTATTAATTTAAATTTTCAATAATATCACGAATTTAATATTAAAATGCATTAAAATTATATTTTAATAGAAAAATAAAATTTTAAATTGGAAAAAATGAACGTAAATATAATATTTTAATTTTATGTATATTTATTTAAAATAAATAAATATTTTTACTTAAGTATTTGTGTTATTTTTGGAGTTTAATTTTAAAATGTTAGATTTAAAAAAAAAACTTTAAAAATGATATTTTATGGTATTATTCAATTTTTAATATTCGTCCAATGTTTAGGAAAATGTCTTAAACCGGCTGGAAAATCTTGAACTTTTTGGTTAATCAAACCAGAAGTGGTAGCAACATACTAACAAAGCAATGACAAAAATGGTATATACTAATATGTTGAACCTAATATTTCGAAGAGTAATACCTTAAAATAGCATCTTTTAAAGTTTTTTCCAAATCTAATATTATAAAAATTAAATTCCTAAAAATAGCACAAATATTTATGTGAAAATATTTATTTATTCTAAATAAATTATACATAAACTTAAAATATTGTATTTGGGTTCATTATTTCCAATTTAGGGTTTAATTTTTTTCTATTAAAATATAGTTTTAATGTATTTTAATCTTAAATTTGTGTTATTATTAGAAATTTAAACTAATGATACTATTTTTGAAACAAAATTTTAGAAAAGTGCTATTTTAGAGATTTGCCATATCTCGAATCCATTATTCATTTTAGTCATATATATTCCATGCATGTAGGGACTTCTGTCACAGAGCCGAAAGAACAAAGAAAACTTTGTCAACAAATTTTGGTCATATTAACTCTCACAATTAAGGGTGAACAAATATAAACCATCTGTGTTTTAAAATTTTGTTTTATATTAGTTTCTCAAAAATCGGATTTGAGATCGGAAATCCTAAGACTACAAACATAATAAGTAGGAGATGCTGGCCAACATAAATTTAATTAAATTCTTACAAGCGATTGTGTAGTTTCCTTCACTCGAAAAAATAAAATTTTATTTTGAAAATAGATTATATATAATATAGAGTAATACTCTAAAATAACATATTTTAAAGTTTTTTTTCTAAATCTAGCATCATAAAATTACATTCTCAAAAATAACATAAATACTTATGTAAAAATATTTATTTATTCTAAATAAATTATACATAAACTTAAAGTATTGTATTTGGGTTCATTATTTCCAATTTAAGGTTTAATTTTTTTCTATTACAATGGTCATGTTTGTTTGGCAGCCGCAGGAACTTGCGGCTGCGGCTGCGACAGATTTTTGTTCGTTTAGCTGCCGCAGGTACCTGCGGCAGACGCAGCGGTCAAACGTTGCGTCATGCATCGCAATTTTTTCGATCCCTGATTAAAACAGCAGTGCGACTAAAAATCTGTGATCAACCGCAACCGCAACCACCGACGGCAGACAAACGAACAACATCTGCCGCAGCCGTAGCCGCAAGATTGACCGCAGCCGCAGCCGCAGCTGCATGCGACGACCAAACGAACAGCACTAATATAGTTTTAATATATTTTAATCTTAAATTTGTGCTATTATTGGAAATTTAAACTAATGATGCTACTTTTGGAACAAAAACTTAGAAATGTGCTATTTTAGACATTTGCCCTTATATATATAATAATAATTTATTGAATATTTCAACATAAAATCATTATTTACCACCCAATATATATATATATATATATATATATATAATAGAGTAATACCCTAAAATAGCACCATTTTAAATTTATCTTCCAAATTTAGCACAATAAAACTAAAATTCCCAAAATAGCATAAATTATTATGTAAAAATAATTATTTACCTTAAATAAAATATATATATATAATTAAAACATAATGTTTGAGTTTACTTTTTCCAATTTAGGGTTTAAATTTTTTTCATTAGGAATAAGTTTTCAATTATTTTAGTATTAAATTTATGCTATTTTTGGAAATTTAAATGACTAGTGCTATATTTGGAACAAAAATTTGAAATGATAATATTTTAGTCAATTGCCCTATATAATATAACTACTTCTTTTCAATAATTTATACTATACGAGTTTGAATTTGAGCAGTAACATAACAATAACACTAGCATAAAGTACTACGTATCTTGATCTATATTATATATATATAAATTATAATTACAATATAGTTACGTACGCATATATATATTAAGCATGATTGAGCTGTGTTTGTGTAAATATATGTGTACCACTGAATGGGAATAAAAGGTACATAAGAACATCAAATTTCAAAGTAAATCATAGTGGAATTTCATACACCCACTGATCTTTTGGCATTATTGTATAATGCTTATTTAATTGTAATTTAAAATGCATTTGAACATATCCACTTTTAACATCTACGTTCTAACCGTTATCTTCTCTCAATCACTTCATTTCTCCAAAAAAAAAATTGTAATTCACACGATCATGATACTAAGATAATGATTATATATATCCTTTGCTAAGTATACATATTGTTTAATCTAAACTCAAATTAGATTTGTCGAGAACGTTTTCAGAAATATTTCCATTTATATAACGTCTTAAGAAAGATTTTCCTAGATAATTTATTAGATATATATAGTATTAAAAATAAAATTATCAACATATATCTATAATCATTATCATAATCTTTCTCTATATGCAAATTGAATTCCGAGTTTAGAAGAAAAGAAAAGTTGAGTTTTAATTATTCCGATTTCATTAATTAACATTATTCCAACATAAAATCGCACCTCTTTAAAATACATTTGCTAATTCCTAATATATTATTTGATGAATATTTTAGAAAATAAATTTATTTTAATGTTTTATTAATATAAATATAATACTTACATGTCATCAATACAATGAGTTTTAAATAAATATATAAATGTTTACAATCAATATATTTTATTAAACTAACTAAAAATATTATTAAATTTGTAAAAAACAATTATTTTTATTTTATTAATTTATCTATACAAAAATTATTTTAAAAATAATTTTAAATAAAAGTTAAAACAAATATGTATTTTACATTTAATAATAAAAAATTATATAATTTATAAATATTTTAAAAAGTAATTGAGTTACTTTTTCTTGCTCTTGTTGGGTAAGATGTTAATTTCATTGTAGAGCCAAACTTTACATATTATAACATTTACCGTTTCAAAACATTGTTTGACAGTTTTAACACATATAATAATAGTCTTACAAATTTATACTATATTACTTTATAATAGGCCTGTCGTTTCGCGAGCAGCGGCGCAATGCGGTCAAACATTGTTCGTTTGACACTGCTATAAGATCTAGTAAGCTTTACAATTAAACAACAAATGTATTATTCCTCGATTAATAATAAGCTACAAATGTAAAGATGAAAATGTAGTTAATTAAGCTTAAATATTGTATTAAGAATACAATTATTTTAAATGGTATAGAAGACAAGAGACGTAGAATATTGCATGGAATAAATAATTGTATAAATTTAGATCATTAGAAGATATACTTAACAAGTCCAGGAATATGTGTATGCACAAGATAATCGTCCCAATTGATAATCTTTGGATCGAAATAGAACATCTCGCTTTCTGGTCCACTCTTTGCTACCATTTTTTGCAAATTTTCAGTGTTTGTATCATCGAATCTGCATGCATGTATACGTAAAATTCAAACGCTATTAGATAACACACAAAATTTTAAAAAATAGAAACAGAAAACGTCACTTACATTCCATAGAAAAAGAGGTAAGGCTGATACAGATCAACAAGTCGGAATATGAAGTTTATCTGCCTATGTAATTCCTTAAGTTTCTTCTCCAACAACTTGCAAAGTACCATGTTCACTATTTCAAGTCCCTGTAATAAACCGAATACAAAATCATACGTTCAGATAACTAGAAACACAGTAAGCTGTTGTTTAGACTTCAAATATTGTTTTATATACCTTCAATGAAATCAAGTAACGTATGGTCATGTATTTCTGGAAACTAGCCATAGAACTCAGAATCTCAATATTCTTAACCCGAACAACCTTACCGTCTTTGTTAACCCATGGTTTGGTTGTGAAATACCGGTAAGCTACTTGAGGAAACTTATCATTTTTCAAAGGGTTTCTAAGTGAAGAACCCACATGATAAATAACCTCTTTTTGTTTACCGGCTTGAGCAGCCATTGATACTAGTATGGAATTTACTACCATATCTGCAGGCATCTGGTAGTCCAAATTATCAAAAGATTAGTAAATGCATGATATTACTATATATGTGTTCAACAGAATTAGATGAGAAGTGAAATAACGTATAATACCACATCAGAAATAGCATTAAGATCACAAAGGAAACATGTGAGTTTGCCTTTACCATACCCAACAGCTAAACTATCGATAGTCCTGCATGTACGTACATTAACGAAGCATGTCATTTGATTGACTAAGACTTGTGTTATTTGTAATAAAAGTTATTCATTGAAATTTAACCTGATGCTCTCTGTCCAACCAGGAAATGGTTCTTTGAAAGTGCTTGAAATAATCGAAGGACGAAGCAACACAAGTGATATATTATCTCTTTTTGCCCCTAACACCATTTCCCCCATTGCCTTCGTGAACACATACGTGTTTGGCCATCCATACAACTTTGCCCTATCATTAACTTTATATATGACCATTTTTACGCCAAAGTTTAACCTAATATATATAAGTATAGTGATCATTAGAACCTTGTGAGTCCGAGATCCTTCATGGCTTGTGTGATGGTTTCAGGAGAAGCTCCGGTGGCTCGATGATCGTCAAGTTTCTCTTGAACCAGTTTCATCTCATGGTTGATGTCTAGATCAGTGGTTCCATTCAACGTCTCACCCATACGATATGGTGTCTCCATTATTAAGCCTGATTTTTGCCCGCATACATAAGCTGTGTTTTCAATTTTGCACGTACGTTAGTTGTTAATTTATTATTTAAAACATTTCCGAGAAGAATACTACGTATAATAATCCTCAAGTTAACAACATTTTATCACATTGACCTAATTGTTTCTGAAATTTAATCTCTTAATGATCTACTTAGAAAGAATACAAATTATAATAAAAAACAATATATTATATACTGATTTTAAGATTATTTATACAACTTGTTATAATTTTTATTAGTGTACAAACTAAATCATTCAAATCCATACATTTAATCGATTTGTTGAAAGTTTTAAGGGTTGTTCTTCGATCATGGATTGTAAAACCTATAGGTTTTATAATCTTTAGAAATTGAAATTAGTTCTAACCATTTATGTATTTGAATTCTAAATCTCTACAATATCTATCAGGTTTTATTTTTAATAATTTGCTCATGGAATCTATTAGAATTTATTTCAAATGATTGAACAATACTAGATTTCAAATAATTTATTACAATTTGTTATTTTAATACAAATCATTTTAAATGTTTTGTTTTTAGGTTTGGTTTTATATGAGTGTAACAATACAGAGAGAAGCCTAAACCAAATGGAAAGGTTCGTATTGCTAAAAATTAATTCTAGTAGGTATGTGTCTAAATCGACATAAGTAGGATACCTTTCAATACATATATATAGTCTCTTTCACTATGTCTAATCTTCAATGTGAACTCTTTTATTTCTTGATATGAAATAATTTAACTCAAAATGTCTTTATCGTTTAACCCTTCTACGACATTTTTAGTTGAAGACTTGACTTTTAAAAACTAAAATATATATAATTAATATCCTTCAAGTTAAGAATTGGAAAAATTAGAAGTTCATGCTCAATTGAAAGATTTGTATATGTATATATATTTCACTTGCAATCTAATAAAGAAAAAGTTATTTGAGTCATTGTTTTGTATATACCTGTTGATACGTGAACAAAGATCTTAACATTTTCACATTTCTTGGCAAAGTTCAAGACATTGAGAGCACCCACTGTGTTGATCCCAAGTGCTACATCGTATCTGTATATCAAATAACACTAGATTTATATCCACGCTATACATAAAGAAAAATATTCGCATATTATGATATTATTTATTAGTAAATATAAATTAAATATTTATATAATTTTAATTTTATTTAAAATTATTTTTAATATTAATTTTTATATATATAAATTAAAAAAGAAAAATAATTGTTTTTTACTAATTTAACAGTATTTTTGATTAGTTTAATAAAATATATTGATTATGTAGCCAAATTAATAACACTGACATATATGGTAATGATTCTAGTAAGTTAAATCTATTTATATATGTATTTGAAATTCAATGTGGTAATAACACGTGCGTAATATTTCTATTAATAACACGTTAGGGTAATGTTATTTTTTAAAAATATTTTTCAAATAATATATTATAGATATTCCTTTATATGTAATTATAAATCATATTAATTACGATTATTGAAAATATATATGTCATTGTTGTATAGTTGACGTCGCTAATATGTTACTCATTTTCAATGGATACTCACCAACAAATCAAAGTTTATTGCAAAGACATAAATGTGAGTTTTTCTTTTCTTTTGGTAGGGTAAGTGATAAACTGATAGCTGAAAATATGTTCATCATAATAAATATTTATATATAGTAGCTGAAAATTTACAATGGGATAATGTTATATAAATGAAAATAATAAAATCAGTACCTTTCATCAAACTTAGTAGTTGCAGCTAAGTTAACAATGGCATCAACTTGGTGGATCATCTCATGTGCCATGTCAAAGTCATGAAGTCCTAAATCTTCAAGGCAAATGTCTCCACTGACAATAGTGATTTTCTCTGAAATGAGTTGATTTAGATTTTGACCGTACTTTTCCTTTACCACTTTGTATAAATCTTTCCCCAAAATCTGCAGTGATTTTAATTAAAACATTTCGAAGGTTACAAGTTTCATCACTCCATGATCGATGTGACAATTACTAAAAGGCAATGGTCCATTAGAGCTTTGGAGGGATTTCAATAAAGTAAATATAAATTCAAGAAATATAAGTCATGTAACGATATTACATTTAAAATAATTTTGTTTTATTAATTTAGATTAGAATTTCTATTTTTGTCTACGAATGAATTAGACGCTTTTATTAGAATTTATTATTAGGTAATTGTATGAAATAACATTATTTTAAGTTTTTGTTCAAAAAATAGCACTAATCATTTATATTTCTCAAAAATAGCATAAATTTAATAATAAAATCATTAAAAACATTTTTCTAATGAAAAAAATTTAAACCCTAAATTAGAAAAAGTGAACCCAAACATTATATTTTAATTTTATATATAATTTATTTAAGATAAATAATTATTTTCATATAGTAATTTGTGTTATTTTATAATATTATTTTTAATGTTCTAAATTTGAAAGATAAACTTTAAAAAAATGCTATTTTAATATATTACTCTTTATTATTATGTACATACATGTAATTTAAGATTTCTAGTAAAATGTCTATTGACAACAACATGTTATTTATTATTATGTACATACATGTAATTTAAGATTTCTAGTAAAATGTCTATTGACAACAACATGTTATTTATTTTTATATAAACATACATGTAATTTAATTAATATTTCTAGTAAAATGTCTATTGACAACAACATGTTATTAAATTTTTATAAAAACATACATGTAATTTAATATTTCTAGTAAAATTTCTATTGACAACAACATGTTATTAAATTTTTATAAAAACATACATGTAATTTAATATTTCTAGTAAAATGTCTATTGACAACAACATGTTATTTATTTTTATAAAAACATACATGTAATTTAATTAATATTTCTAGTAAAATGTCTATTGACAACAACATGTTATTTATTTTTGTAAAAACATACATGTAACACTTAGTTTATAAATATACAGAAAAACTTAGGTTATGAATATGGATGCATTCTTGCTATTGTTGTTGTTGGTACATTTGGTTCTAATTCGAATAAACTAAACCAATGATTATAAAATTTCAGCAATGAGAGAATGTTTTTTATTTTAGTAGAGGTTTTGCTATAGGTTTGAACTTCAAAAACTATTACAATTTTTAACTTTTTTTTCATAAAATAGCAAAATAAAGTAAAGCAAATTTCTAGGAATGTAAAGTTTCATTTAAAACTTGTTGGAGTGATTACTTTAACAACAAAAACCAAATCTGTATATATAACAATAGACATTTAAGGCCTAAGCATGTGGAGACAAACCTCGTCATTAAACCTCTGTGTAGCAGATTTTTCTTTTGATGCTCTTAAAAGGAGATAAAGTTTTTTCACATTTGGTGCCACCCTTAATATTTTCTCCACAAAAACTGCATTAACATTTATATTAATATAACCATACTTTAAGAATAGATAACAAAATTTAGAGCTAATTTAATTTAATAAAATCAAAGTTATATATATATATATCATTATTTTTTCTTTATTCCTCCAAAAGCTAATTAATTCATGGGATTCAATTAAACTGAGTCGCATAGATTATCTTATAACAAGAATATAATAACAAAACCACTGGAGGACTATAAACATATCTCTGTCTTATTTTAAAATTAGACAATTCTCTAAAATAGCATTTTTTAAAAAATTTGTTCCAAAAATAGAATCATTAGATTAAATTTCTAATAATAATACAAATTTAAGATTAAACTACTTAAAATTTTTATTTTAATAGAAAAAATTAAATTCTAAATTGGAAAAATGAATCCAAATATAATGTTTTAAGTTTATTTATAATTTATTTAAAATAAATAAGTATTTTTATATTATTATTTATCCTATTTTTGAAATTTTAACTTTAAAGTGGTAGATTTGGAATAAAAATTTTAAAATGTGTTATTTTAAGGTATTTTAAAACTCTTTAAAATTTTACATATTACATAAAATTTTAACCTAGTAAATTGTTTTAGTATTAGCAAATTTTAAAAGTGTTTTAGTATTAGCAAATTTTATTTTGATATTACATAACCTTGAATATCGTCTATAACCTAGTAATTCAGATCAAACCTCGACCAATTCAGATGTGAGCAAGTCTAAACATAGACACGTACGTACGCCATACTAAAAATCCAGGACAAAACCAGATCAACTAGGTGAAGCATTAGCAAACTTGTTCCAATATATCGATCATCCGACAACTAATTCTGTATAAACACATAACTTGTAAATAGTAAGGTTCAAATGTATAGTATTTTAGTATGTGTATAGATAGAGAGAGAAAGGAAAAAGAGAGAGAGAGAGAGAGAGAGAGAGAGAGAGAGAGAGAGAGAGAGAGAGAGAGAGAGAGAGAGAGAGAGAGAGAAGTAAGTACTATTTGCTAAGAACCCAGCAGCTCCAATAACCAATATGGATTTGTTGTCAAGGTATTGAAGAACACTTACGACCTCCGATTCTGTCGACATAGTTTATGTTGTTATGTATTTTTTTGAGAAGAAAAACATATAATTCAATAGACTACAACAAAACAATCACATGCAGAGTCCAAATATTTATAGTTCTTTACAATGTGAAATCAATGTAAGCACCTACTCTTTCCTCTCTGTCTTTTTTGTCCCAACTACTAAAAATTAGCTGTCAACAAATCTTAAAAATTAGGGTGTTTATGGAAATGGTTTTCATTTAAATTTTATAAATTTTCTTTAGATAATTTAGATGATTCGAACACCAACACTAAATTGAAAGATGATGAATTCAATTTGAATGATAAAGAGACCATACCGATAAAAGCAGCCAACAACATATGAGCCTGACTAATTAATTACATGAATGAACTTTCCATACCCCAAAAAACAATCCATTGAGTATTTAAGTAGAAATTACAAATCTTAATGTTTTAAGTGGCAGTCATATTCATGGAAAGTGAGTTTATACCATTATGCTACAACATGTAGTTATTTTGGATAAACTTTCCAAAACAAACAAGAAATGCTGGTAATTTATGTGGAATTTTTCTTTTCTTTTTATTAAAGTTTTATTCGTTTGGTCGTCGCAAACGGTTGCATTTGCGGTCAACCATTTGGTTATGGTTGCGGTAGATGTTATTCGTTTGTCTGCTGCCAGCGATGGCGATTGCGGTTGATCGTAGATTTTTAGTCGTACCGATGTTATAATTAACGATCAAAAAAATTGCTACGCAAGATATAACGTCGGACCACTGCGTCTGCCGCAGCTACCTGCGACATTTAAACAAACAACAATCTGTCGCATTCGCAAGAAGTTGCGGCTAACAAACAAACATAACCTAAATAGTAAAAATTCGAGCAAAAACCATAGAATGCAATCGGAAAACGTTAAAATTGTATTGGTTTTGAAAATCTAACTTTGTTTAGATATGAACTTTTTAACTCAAACTTTGGAATGTATCAAACTTTAAAGAGCCAAAAAAAAAGAACTACTATATTGGCTAATTAATACGGCTAGTTAATGTATGTTGATTGTAATAAATTAATAAAGGGAAACGCACATGGAAATTCTAAATAAGAAAATTCAGAAAACATGTTAGCGAAAGAGTATTTTGCAATGAATAGAAAGCTTGATTTTATATGCATTTGGGGCCCTTGTCGGCACTACTTTAACTAGCTGTCAACAAATTGTATAAACCTAGCTTTTGTGGATATGAATTGTTTTAATTTAAAGTTGAATTAACTATGCAACGATAGTTACGATAATGACAGAAATTCGATAGTCTCAACTAGACTACGAACACACACAAAATATAGGTAATGGTAAACAATTTATCCTGCTTTTTTAATCAATTCAAAACTCAAAAGAGGCAAGACGAATTTTACATACCAAATGCAGTCGAAAATATTTAGTGAAAAAAATGGTTCTTAAGATCTAGCTATTACCTTGAAATAAAACTAGTTGGACGAAACTATTTTACCATATGGATTATTTACGGTTTTTTCATCTGAACTTTAGGTCTTTTTATTAAACCAAACAAACTAATAACATACACTTTAGTTTTACATAAACAGTTGACAAGTCTTCACAAATTTTACAAATCGTTATTTTTTGGATAAATTGCGATCAATTGAAATTAATTGCGTTTACCACATAACTCACAAATTCGAATCTTCACAATTGCGTTTACTCAATTGGTCAAAAGAAGTAAATTTGCCATCTGCCATTGTTTAATTGGCCGGTTTTTGAATTATATGGTAAACATAATTAGTTTCAATTAATTGCGATTTATCTAAAAAATAACGATTTCTGAAATTGTGAAAACATTTCAATGGTTTGTGTAAAATAATGTTTGTGTTGTTAATTTGTGTGGTATAATAGATAGATCCGAAATTTAGATGAAAAAACGGTGTACAATTAAAATAGTGTTGTCTAAAACTATTAAATGTTAAATTTATTATTTGTATGTATATAACTTCATAACTTGGGCCAAGCTTAGATGGACCAGGATACTATCAGCCTCATTCATGCTTGGGCCGGTCAACATTCCCAATCGGACACACAATAATGGTTTTTCAATCTACAGAATCTTGAAAACTGATAAATCTCTTTCGAAATTGGTTTTGGACTGTCGAATTTACACCTCTTAACAGATTTCTACAACAGCCCGTAGTCAACTATAAAAGGACAGAACCATTAAGAGATCAATCACCAACAAAAATTGAAAATTGCAATTCAAGTTTTGTAGATCATGGGTTACGTACGTAAGAGAGGCCACAAGGAAAGCTCATTCGTGACAGAAATTACAAAGCAAAAGAGGAAATATTCAGATTCAGTGGAGATTTTGAGAATCTTCTTTTGGTCCCTCCATTTTTGGGATTCTTTATATAGCAATTTTGTTTTTTTTTTGATTAAAACTTCTTCCTTTTCTTTCATTGGAACTTTATGATTCATTTTAATCATTACTTGAATACATAAGAAAAAAGCTTCACAAATGTCAAAAATAGCTGATCTTCATTTTTGATCCTCATCACACTAAAAACCACCTGCAAGTTTCAAACTTTTAGTAAGATAAAAATATTCTTGGGCAAATGTCTAAAATAGCACATTTCTAAGTTTTTATTCCAAATATAACATAGTTTAAATTTCCAATAATAGCACAAATTTAAGATTAAAATACATAAACTATATTTTAAAAGAAAAAAAACTAAACCCTAAATTGGAAAAAATAAACGCAAATACAATAATTTAAGTTTATATATAATTTGTTTAAAATAAATAAATATTTTTACATAAGTATTTGTGCTATTTTTGGGAGTTTAATTTTAAGATGCTAAATTTAGAAGAAAAACTTATAAAAATGCTATTTTAAGGTATTACTCGATATTCTTCGTAATATAAGAATAAACAAGGCAGTAAAAAGATCTATATATCTATATATGTAACTTAACTGGTTATTTAGAGTCTGGTTTCCATATGCAAATAACCATAATGCTCTTGGAATGCTGTTTTGTCCTGCTTGTTTCAACACACAAATACATATAGTGATTCTTGAAAATTGAGACAAGTCACATGTTGTACTCAACAGAATCTAGTAGATTTAAGACAGAAACCTGAAACTGAGTTGCCGAGAAGCCTTGCGAGTAATTCAATGTACTTTCTGGTATAGTTTGCTCTAACTTATTACCACCAACACTTCTCTGCAATTGGTGTATAAACGAAAGAAACATTCTGGACTTAGTGAATCTGCAAAACACTAGTCTTTGTCCTCGAAGAACAGAACGATGAGCAAAGGACTATTATCACAAAAAAATTGAAACAATGAAAAGAAAAAAGACTTACAGGAGGGAAATTGAAAAGGGGAGAACTAGCAGTATCATCAAGAACAGAGTTCATTTTCTCGTAATCTCTTCTTTTCTTTTCTCTCTTGTTCTGTTTCTTGAGACCAGCAATGTTTGTCTTCTTCATATAATCTTCCTCTGAAATGTTTCTTGGACCAGAAGAAGCATCTGAAATCATCGACAAATCGTCTTCTTCTTCCTCTTCTTCGTCTGCTTCTTCTGTGTGATGCACATAGCTTTGGTCCCATGAATCTTTGCTTCTTCTTCTTTCTTCAAACCCATTGATGTCTCTGAAACAAGAAGGAGTTGGTGAAGAAACAGAATGGGTTAAGTACAGAGTCCATCCTGACTCGCATCCACTACTCCATTCTGATGAACCCAACATTTTCCTCTTTTGTGTTTTATAAAAAGAATCTTTTTTTTGTGTTCTTGAGATCTAACAGCTGTGATGAGAAAGATCTCAAGAAAATGTTTGTGAAGAATCGAGTTAAAGCCTTTGTACTTTTTTATGTATCTATATTTATACACATGCATCCATATCTTTCTCTTATGTGATTTTCTGTCTATTTCGTTGTTAAACTTATTTATTGGTCTTATCTTCAATATGTTATTTTAACTCATTATCTCGTCTCTACTTCTTCTGGCTATTAATTTTCAAACCTTAAGTTGGTCTAATAATTTGGCTTCTGTTTTGTCGTTATTAGAGCAAATATGAACGAAAATCGTATGTAAATAATAATATAATTAGAGACAATTTCCTAGCTAAATAATACATTATTTTTACGTTGACATGTAATAGCATTGATCAGACATATATGTGTATATAGTTAATGTTTTAATTATAATGAATAATATATTTAGGTTAAGTTAAATGAGTGGGAGCAATAAGATGGTGCATGGGTCAAAGTGACTTCGACAGACAAATGGTGACAAGAAGATCCTACCGGTCTATTGACTATGCTTTTATGATATCACATGCCCTCACATTTCGTTTTGCATTTTCCAATTCCCGATCGATTCGTACTCTATACCAATTTTTTTTAAAAATATAATATTTTATTGTTTATAAAATTATTAATACTAGTTAAAATTAGAATAATACTTTAAAATAGCACCAGTTTATCTTCCAAATTTAACACAATAAAACTAAAATTCCCAAAATAGCATAAATTATTATGTAAAAATAATTATTTACCTTAAATAAAATATATATAGAATTAAAACATAATGTTTGGGTTCACTTTTCCAATTTAAGGTTTAAATTTTTTTCATTAAGAATAAATTTTTTATTATTTTAGTATTAAATTTGTGCTATTTTTGAAAATTTAAATGACTAGTGCTATATTTGGAACAAAAACTTGAAATAGTGCTAGTTTAGTCTATTGCCCTTAAAATTAAAACAATATATTTGAAGTTCATATTTTAAGTTGAAGTTTAAAATTTTTAATTAACTTGAAATTATGTTTATTTGCATGTATATTTTTATGTCAATAGTTTAATCTTTAATTATTTGGTATAGTCAATCTACTGTAACTATTCAAACTTTTATATATATATATAGTAATACATTAAAATAGCACATTTTAAAGTTTTTTTTTAAATCTAGCATCATAAAATTAAATTCCCAAAAATAGCACAAATATTTATATGAAAATACTTATTTATTCTAAATAAATTATACATAAATTTAAAGTATTGTATTTGGGTTCATTATTTCCAATTTAGGGTTTAATTTTTTCTATTAAAATATCGTTTTAATGCATTTTAATCTTAAATTTGTGCTATTATTAGAAATTTAAATTAATAATACTATTTTTAGAATAAAAATTTAGAAAAGTATTATTTTAGACATTTGTCCATATATATATATATATATAGAAAATGTAATTGCTGATTTGGCACACATGCTATGTAAGTTCAAATATTTTAAGAAGAGAAATAAAAATAAGAATGATTTTCATTTAAGAGGTAGCAAAAATCAGACATGCATGTGGGCACGTGTGCACTTAAAAGGTAGAAATACGCAATCTTCAACAAATTCACACATGAACTCACGTGCAACAACACGCACTTCGACCAACTACACACTTTTCGCAATTTTAAGCTCTTTAATTTCTCATCTTCTCATTTCTCACTTTACTCATCATTTCTCTGCTCCTAATTTCGATGTGTTCTTTTAAATGTGTGTATGTGTGTGTGAATGCGTTTTCAATACCTGAAAGGAGGAGAAACAGGATTTTATAACAACGCTTTTATTTCAACAAGCAATGTCTTTGAGTCATTTAGTTATGTTACTGTTTTAATACAAACCACTCGTTTCAATTTGATAGTGGTGTAATTCTCTATGCACCACATAAAAAAAAGCCAATTGCTTTACTTGTACTCTCAAATTTTGAGAATGATATGTGATATCGTATGCACAAGTCCCAAATAAGTGAAAATCGTAAGACGTAGGATGTTTTATGAATGAGCAACATTAACCAATTAGTTTATGAATTGTAATTAACCAATTTGATATAGAATTATCGAAGATGATCCTTGTTAATAATATTAAGGAAATTGTTTAAAATAACATTATTTTAACTCAAATATAGTATTATTAGTTTAAATTTACAAAATAACACAAATTTAATATTAAAATATTTTTCTAATAAAAAATCTAAACTTTAAATTGAGAAAAATAATCTAAACATAATATTTTAATTTTATGTATATTTATTTTTGATAAATAAGTATTTTACACAAAATAATTATACTATTTTAAGAATTATAAATTTAAGATGTTAAATTTTTTAGAAATGCTAGTATTACTCTAATATTAAATGTGTGTAATTTTGTATGTATGTAGTTTAGGAAATATCTTTATAAATATTAAGTTTAGGTGTGTTTTTCTTTAAATATTTAGGTTATAGATTAAACTAACTCTGTTTTGTATAGACAAATTTCTTTGAAATGTGTGTTACATGTGATTAAGTTGGCTAGTGTCCATAAAATTTGAGGCACTACTCTCGCTCCTAACCAAGAAGACAATATGATTCATTGTTTACATGGATTTTCAAGTTGTATTTCATTATATGATAATCTTACGTATTACTATACTTAATTTCACGCAGTAATTACAACTAGTTGACAAGTTCTTCATCCATGGATAACTTGCATTTCGCATTGTAATGTCCAGGCAACGATAAAAGTCATGTTCGTTTGGCAACCGCAGGAACTTACGATTGCGGCTGCAGCAGATTTTTGTTCGTTTAGCTATCACAGATACCTGCGGCAGACGCAGCAGTCAAACGCTGCGTCTTGTGTCGTAATTTTTTCGACCGCTGATTAAAACAGCGGTGCGACTAAAAATCTGCGATCAACCGCAACCACAACCGCCGGCGGCAGACAAACGAACATCATCTGCCGCATCCACAGCCGCATGATTGACCGCAGCGGCAACCACTTGCGGCGACCAAACGAACAGCACCAAAACATCTTGCGGCAGTGTTTAACATTTTTCAAATTACAATCTGTAGAGAATGCTTCTGATTAATTAAGCAAAGATATATTAAAAGCAATAAGTATGATTAGGCTAGAACAAGGCAACACATAGATTCAACAACTCAAAAACCTTATAGAAATAGTTCAATGTAGAAAAAATTCCATTACAAGATCAAAGCTTAAACTTAAAAAGAAAAAAAACTCAGAAATTAAGACACATTGCTCCTTGCGTAAAGGACATCGATCTTTAACGATACTGCAAAGACAAAGAAAATAAAACCAGAGATGAATAAGGAAACATAAGCAAAAAAAACTTATATAAATCACACAAAATTTACCTTAATGAATCCGATTTCCTTAGCGTTGCTGCGGAAACACTGTCTACAGCAATTAAGACCATACTTCCTGATTAATCCATGGGAGTTTCCACACACACGGCTACACAAATCCAAGATATTGCAAGCTTTATCAGTAATCAAAATAGTATAACATCATTCTGTATTTATCAACAAAAAGAGAGTATTGATTTGTACAAAGGATTACAAAACAATGATTAACGTCTAACGTAGTAAATGAAAAGAACTGAAAAAAGCAGGTCGGATAAACAGATAGGAACATGTCAAATTTTCTTGTTTCCACAGAACAGATTAAGATGAAAAAACATTATGCTATGATTCACGCAAAAGTTTAGCAACTTTGGAATAAATGGGATTTACATTTTAATGTTTCATGTAAAGCGATTTAGATTCACAAATGTTAATACTACGGTATAAGATTATGAGAAAATTTTCTTCTAATCAACAGGAATCACAAGCATGAAACAACGCTATTAGATCTGAGGCAAGTCGCTTGATTTCTCGGAAGTATACAGATTAAAACAAAACAAAAAAAACTACGGAGGGAAAGAAGATGGGAATACCAGGTGCGAGATCCAGGACCATACTTCTTAGGATGAGAATTCCATACATTGGAGTGACCCATAATCGTAAACTTTTTTCCTCAGAGCGGAAAGCTGTTAGATGAGGAGAACGTAAAATTGTGCGGCGAGAGAGCTGACAAATATATTTGTAAACCCTAGCTAGAAGCAACTGGTGGCCTTCAAATATGTATGGGCTATTGGGCCCTTCTCATTTGATTTGGGTTTATTGAGATATTAAAAAATTGTTAAATTGATTACATTTTGTTGTTAAGAAAAAGATCTATAAGGGAGGGGATTTGTTTTTTCTTTGGTCCGAGGGAGGGGATTTGTTAATTCAGTAATAGCAGTGATATGGAGTAGGCCTGGGTTTTCGGCTTAAACCGAAAAACCCGAACCGACTGAATCGATAATTTTGGTTTTCGATTTTACTGTATATATATTAAGTAAATCGATCGGTTAAATAATTAATTTCATTCGGTTTACGGTTAGGATCGGTTCAAGAATAGAAAACCGATCGGTTTTTATAAAGCGAAAATCGTACATCTATATAAATGAAAATCCCAATTTTTCTTCATTCTCTATCAATTTTTTTTCAGTGATTTTCTCTGTGCGGCAGAATAAGCTTCTCCCTGCGAACGATTTTCTCCCTATGGTAAAACAACTTTATTCTTTCGTTTTTCTTCTCTTCTTCTCTTCTCTTTCTTCTTTTGTTTTGTTTCTTTGGCGTTTAATTTATTTTCTGTTTTGCGGATTTGCAAACTCTATTTTCTCGAATACATTTTCAGTTTTTTTTTCATCTTTTTTTGTCCTCGTGACAGATCTGTCATATAAACCTGATTTTCCCAAATCTACTACTCTTTTTACAAACCCTAATTTTTGGGTTCGGCCATTGGTTTTCCTTTTTGTCTTCTCCTTCAACATTGATGTGCGTTATTGAAGATTTGTGATCTGAAACCAGAATTTTGTGTAGAAATCTGAAACCATAAAGAAGAAAGAAGATTAGCGATTTTATATTTTTGTGACGGTCAACTTTTGACAATTGACACTATGACCAAATTAATTCGAATTGTGTCCAAAACCCGAATGAATCAAATTAAACTGAAAAAATTGAACCGAAATTAACCGAAAAACCCGAATACCAAATAATTAACCTATTAAATTTAGATTTTAAACAATTAAACCAAAATCAAATTATAATTCGGTTTAATTCGGAACGATTATTTATTCTAAAAACCGAACCGATTAAACAGATAAAAAACCCGAACTGAACCGATTTTCTATATAATTTTTTCGGTCAATTTTTTTACAAACCGAAATAACCAAAAACCGAATAAACCAAACCGTTTGACCGGAGAAAACCAAAAACCCAGGCCTAATATGGGGTATAATTTATAAGAGTGTTAATATACGATTTTTGAGAAATATGTCAAAATTTTGAAATATGTTGTTAACTACTTTATTCACATCTTCGATATATTTGAATAGTATATAAATAATTTTTTCGTCCATAATTATCTTCATTGGCCCAACAAAAAAATATCGCAAAAGGATATGATATTGTTTTTCGAGTTGTTTAGCTTTATTTATTATAAACATTTATGTGATGCCTCTATTCTACTAATAATTGTTTTAATCAAAAAATCTTATGCTGAAAAAATGTTTTCTGACGTTTTTTAAATAGTTACCCTTGTCGAATGAATTATCTTTTATTTTGTCCCGAAAAACCGAAAATCTAATAGGTGTTAATCCACGGGTTTTGAGAAACATGTCAAAATTTTGAAATATATTGTTAGCTATTTTATTCAAATCTTCGATATATGTGAGTAGTGTATGAGTGATTTTTTCGTCCATAATTATTTTCTTTGGTCCAGAAACAAATATCGCAAATGGATATGACATTGTTTTCTGAATTGTTTAGCTTTAATTGTTATAAATGTTAATCTAATGGCTCTAATATACTAATAACTATTTTATTCAAATATCTTATGCTGAAATTTTTTTTTTAATGTTTTTTAAATAGATAACCTTGTCGAATGAATTATCTTGTCGAATGAATTATCTACTAAAATTTTTTTAACGTTTTTTAAATAGATAACCTTGTCGAATGAATTAATCTAATGGCTCCAATCTACTTTTTTAACGCTTTTTAACCTTGTCAAATGAATTATCTTTTATTTTGTCCCGAAAAACCAAAAAATCTCATATGTGTTATTCCACGGGTTTTGAGAAACATGTCAAAGTTTTAAAATATATTGTTAACTAATTTATTCACATCCTTGATATATGTGAGTATTGTATGAGTGATTTTTTCGTCCATAATTATTTTCCTTGGCCCATAAACAAATATCGCAAAAAGATATGACATTGTTTTTCGAATTTTTTAGCTTTAATTGTTATAAATGTTGATCTAATGGCTCTATTCTACTAATAACTGTTTTATTCAAAGATCTTATGCTGAAATAATGTTTTCTGGTGTTTTTTAAATAGTTACCCTTTCCAAATGAATTATCTTTTATTTTGTCCCAAAAAACCGAAAATCTCATAGGTGTTGAGAAATATGTCAAAGTTTTGAAATATATTGTTAACTACTTTATTCACATCTTCGATATGTGTGAGTATTGTATGAGTGATTTTTTCGTCCATAATTATTTTCTTTGGCCCATAAACAAATATCGCAAAAAAATATGACATTGTTTTTCGAATTGTTTAGCTTTAATTGTTAAAAATGTTGATCTAATGGCTATAGTCTACTAATAACTGTTTTATTCAAAGATCTTATGCTGAAAGAATGTTTTTTGATGTTTTTAAATAGTTAACCTTGTCGAATGAATTATTTTTTATTTTGTCCCGAAAAACCGAAAATCTCATAGGTGTTAGTTCACGGGTTTTGAGAAACATGTCAACTTTTTGAAATATGTTGTTAACTACTTTATTCACATCTTCGATATATGTGAGTAGTGTATGAGTGATTTTTTCGTCCATAATTATCTTGTTTGGCACAAAAACAAATATCGCAAAAGGATATGACTTTTTTTTTTGAATTGTTTAGTTTTAATTGTTTATAATGGATCTAGTATACTAATAATTGTTGTATCCAAAGATCTTATGGTGAAAGAATGTTTTATGACGTTTTTTAAATAGTTAACCTTGTCGAATGAATTATATTTTATTTTGTTCCGAAAAACCGAAAATTTCATAGGTGTTAGTCCATGGGTTTTGAAAAACATGTCAAAGTTTTAAAATATGTTGTTAACTACTTTATTCACATCTTCGATATATGTGAGTAGCGTATGAGTGATTTTTTCATCCATAATTATCTTTTTTGACCCACAAACAAATATCGCAAAAGGATATGACATTGTTTTTCAAATTGTTTTGATTTAAGTGTTATAAATGTTGATCTAGTGGCTCTAGTCTACTAATAACTATTTTATTTAAAGATCTTATGTTAAAAGAATTTTTTTTGACGTTTTTTAAATAGTTAACCTTGTCAAATGAATTATCTTTTATTTTGTCCCGAAAAACCGAAATTCTCATAGGTGTTAGTCCACGGGTTTTGAGAAACATGTCAAAGTTTTGAAATATGTTGTTAACTATTTTATTCTATTTTCGATATATGTGAGTAATGTATGAGTGATTTTTTCGCCCGTAATTATATTCTTTGGCCAAAAAACAAATATCGTAAAAGGATATGACATTATTTTTCGAATTGTTAAGTTTTAATTGTTATAAATATTGATCTAATGGCTATAGTATAATAATAACTGTTTTATTCAAAAAATTTATGTAAAAAAAATGTTTTCTGATGTTTTTTAAATAGTTAACATTGTCAAATGAATTATTTTTTATTTTGTAACGAAAAAACGAAAATCTCATAGGTTCATTTAATCAGTATATATTTATTCAATTAATAATATAAAGCAATAATATATCCCAATAAATCCTTTTTAACTAATAAAAATTGTTAGTTTATCGAAAATATTGGATTTTTGATATGTGTGCAATCGGTGAAATAAGTCCAAACAAATGTAAGTAACTTTATCTATTTAAACAGGAAAAATTTAAAGAGTTTATGGAAAAAATTGGTATAGTTTTCACAAAAAATGGAAATTTTGATATTTACTTAAAGCAGAGGACAATTGGTTCAGAAGAGATGTGATAGAAAATTGTTAAATCCAGAAAATAACTGCCTGTTGTAGATACACGAATATATCTAATCAGAATCTATCTGGGCAAAACAAAAGGGAGAGAATCAGTTGGTGGGGAGGAGTTTAGAGCAGGTTGTTCTGACTTGACCTAGAGGACCAGCCAAGACATGGTAAGTTGATAGTTTCATCATCGCCATGGCAAAATCACGGCGGAACACTACCTTATCAGAAGCGTATGCTCTCACCCACATCTCTGTCTCTTCTCTGCTCATTAGTTGCTGATCAGAAAACATCAACCCTTTCTTCTGCATCAGTCTTCTGTAGTAGCGTGTTCCAAAACTCTCCTCCTTACCTCCTTCATTCTTAAAGCTCAAGTCAATCTCTCCATCATCCCTCTTCTTTCCTGAGCTTATATCGTAGGAATACTCTGATGCATGTGAAGATGGTGATGCAGCTGACGCAGAGAATGGGCATTTGGTTTTCAGCTCTTGGAGGAATTCTAGATTGAGTTCAGGGTCTGGCTTCCCAGTTCCTGAGAAGTTGTAGAGGCGATCCTCAAAGAATGTGCAGTGCATGATGCCTATGCTGTGTGCTCCTGCAACAATCAGAAAAAAAATGAATCATGTCACAGAGTTAACAAGTTCAAGTGATGAATACCTAATACGACCATATCCAACAAAGCAACAGAGAGGGATAGTGATGTTGACATCAAGAAATACCGAATAAACTGACGGTTTCTCTCTCGTTGAATCCTCTGGAAAAAAAACTTGCAAGAATTACCGAGAGACTAGCTTGCGGTGAAGGAAGCTCTTGTTCTGCAATATCCTTGAAGGCAACTTCACTATCTTTCCTTCCAGTTTCCAGAGGATAAAATGGACCACCAGCCTGAGAGTTCCAAAGACATGAAACATGGACAAACCAAGATAGCGAGCGACAGAGAGCGGGATTTACCATTAGGACGGCTTCTCTAGCGGCCAACACAAGAAGGTCGGCGCAGGAAACAACTCCGGGACACACATTCTCTAGCTCAAACTTGATGGCGTCAATCACATCAAACCCTTTTAAGGACAAGTTTGGGGTCGCTTCTTTCTCAGAAGTCAGTGCTTCATCTGCATCTAGAAGGACTGATGCATCACATCCCTGTAAACAAACACAATTCCCCAATAGCAACATGAACAGCTTCTAGAAGTGCTGAAAAGGAAACATAATTTTGATTCACAAAGTATGCTAACAGTAACACATATAGATCATGCACACATGCATTGCCATTATTGCCAAGATTCTATTCTAATAGCAGAAGGAATATCTTTTGACCAAGCAGAGATAAACTTGAATATGAACAGAGATATCACAATAGAACATTCTCGAAACAAAATATTGTTCATGGTTTCACAAATAATTTTCCATAGATTTATCGTACTGGTGAGACATCGAAAGATTACCCAGAAATACTAAAAAGGAAGAAGAGAAAAGACCTCGATGAAGCAATCATGAAAAAGGAGGCGGATGAGAGACGGAGCTATGCTAGGTCTGGTATCGTAGATATCTCTGATAGCTTTAGCGATGATTCTCTCGGCGTAAGGGCAAGATTCTCGGTAGTAATCGTAGTGGAGCGAGTAAGATCGATCGATATCTTCTGAGATAGACATGTACATAGAACCGAAATCATCTTCGAAGGGGTATTTCTCGGAAACCCTATCGCCGGTACGATTTCCCGGATAATCTTTCGTGAAACGGATAAAGCCATTATCAAATTCGACACCGTGAAACGCGACGTAGATGCTGAGAGCAATAACGAAGCAGGTAACAGAAGCTATCTTGTACTCTCCGAGAATCCTCATTTTCTCTCCTCTATCTCTCCTTCTTCCGATCTTTGTCTGCGATTGTACACTCTCCGGAACTGAAATCGGAGATGGTTAGTAAAAGCAAGGAGTGAAAGAAGCGGGAAATACTTCAATGACGGATATAGCCTCGCTCCTCAAGTAGTCGGTTCGGTGATTGGTTATATACAGTTAGGCCTCCTTGCGACGTCATTTCGCAAACTAAACAGAAAAAAGAGGGCCCGTGAATGTGAGCTATATAGGTGTGGCCCACACAATTTCACGCCAATGTGTATGGATTAAATAAATTTGTTTAAAACATCTCTAATATATATTATTTGAAAATTTTTTTTAATAAACTAACATTATCATCATTCTAATAACAAAAATATTATGCTGATTTGCTAACACCACAACGATTTTCACCTTAAATATATAAAAAAATTTAAATTACTAAAATAATTATCATATATGCCACTGATATTAATTTGGATAAATAATTAATATATTTTATTCAACTAACCAAAAATAGTATTATATTTGCAAAAACAATAATTTTTATTTTTTACATTTTTTATACGTCAATTAAAAAATAATTTAAAATAAATATAAATAGATTTAAGTTAATACCGTAATTATAATTATTCTACTGCTATTAATTTAGTTACAAAATCAGTATATTTTATTATATCTACCAAAAATTACTACTAAATCCCAAAAAATTATATTTTCTTTTAATCATATATAAATAATTATAAATTCAAAATTATATCTCATTAGTTGCATATAAATTTTCTAGAATTTAAAAAAAAATCTAAATATATTATTTATACGATTATTAAATTTATCTCAATTATATATTCACTAATCTCACTCTTTTTCATGAATTAGAAAATTGTCATAATCTAATATTTATAATTATCATAAATTTATTAGGTCTAAAAAATATAGTAACAGTAGTTTTAAATACCTAGATCTTAGGTATAAAATAATATATTAGATTCTAAATAAAGATATTATTAGACACGAGTAATAACTATTTACAGACAAAATATTGATTAGTTATAATTGTCATTTACGCACTAATCTCAATCTTTCTCATGAATTGGAAAATTGTCATAATCTAATATTTATAATTACTATAAATGTATTAGGTCTAAAAAAAATATAGTAACAGTAATTTTAAATACCTATATCTTATGTATAAAATAATATATTAGATTCTAAATATAGATATAATTAGACCCGAGTAATAAATGTTAAATATATTTATTATTGATATGATAAATATTAAATCAGATTAAATTTTGAAATTTAGGGTTTATAATCATTGTGGCACTATATAAATCATATTTTCGTCCACAACTACTCTCATTCTTCTTTCAAAACCAGTAGTATCTTCAAGCTTTCTGACTTTTATTTTCCATGACTCTTTTCAGCTTAGTGTCTGATTTAAAACCATTCAAAAATATGTGGAAAATAAAAATCAGAATTATAAGATTATGGAAACAGTACTCAACTGGTAGTGGATTGAGTATTGAAATGGTTCTTATTAATTCAACTATAAGTTTTACTATTATTATTTTTACATATTATTTTTATTGTTTGTAAAAGAAAAAATATAATTATTTTTTCATTTTTTCGTAATGTATTAATAATATAATAATATATAATTATTAATATTATATATATATAAATATTTAAATATATAATTACAAAATAAATTAAATTATATATGAATAGATTATCTATATATAACTATATTTAATGTATTGGATACAATTTTACGTATATTAAAAAAATTATGTCAATAGATAATTTTCATTTATTAAATAGTTAATATAATATACGAATATTTTTTCCTGGTGCGGATCTAAGTCTAGTTACTAATTATTAGATTGATACTTGCCTACTTGTAATATAATATGATCATATATCTTTAGGGCTATTCGTTTCGTAGCCGCAGGAACCTATGGCTGTGTCATGCGGCCAAATGTTGTTCGTTTGACCGCCGCAGGTTCTCGCGGTTAAATGCTACGGTCGACCGTAGAAAACTGCAGTAAAATATTTTAACCGCTGCGAAATTGTAGCGTTTGCGATCAAACAATTGCGATACAACCTACGGCGACAACTTGCGACGATCAAACGAACAACAATATTGCAGCGTCTGACTGTAGGTCGTTGCCGCAGATGCTGCGGCAGACAATGCGGTAGACAAATGAACAGCGCTTTTATATAATTTTAGTTTATTTAACTTTCTTAAGTAATCAAAGAGTAGGATATCATGTCGAAAAAGAATGTCTTGCTCATACTTTGAATAATATATAAATTGCAGAACAGAGTAATTAAAAGAAAAACTGTTAACATCCACCATAAAAACATATTTGTATATCATGTCAATAACCCTGTTGACAAATATATATACCATGAACCTAAGTCAAACCATAGTTCAAGAATTAGTGACCAATAGCAAAAGTCAAATTCCACTTTAATATTTATCATGTCAATTTTTTAATTTTATAAGTTACATAAATCTTTTATGTATATGTTTCCTAAACGCATTAGACCATCCATTTTAATATAGAATATAGTTGAACTTTAACTAAAAGAGTTCAATTTTTTTTGTTATGCTTTCCTTACAACTATAAACTTAGTAAGGTTTTTATTTTTTTAGAATTTTAGTTTTGTATATCTTATCTTTTCAACAAACTAATTCTTTCTCATATGTCAATATTTCAATAAGTAAAATATTTCTATATATAGACAAGTTAACAATATATAAATGAGAGTTATAACTATCAATACTAAAATTTAAATGGTCAAAATTATAGTTTAATGTTAAAATTAAGAGACTTAATGAAGTTTTGTGCTATATAAAGTTGGAAAAAAGGGTTGAAATTTTTCATAAATTTATTAATAAGATAGAAATAAAAAATATATTTGATATTGAATTCCGTGAGTATGATTGATTGCTATAATATTCTAGTGAAAATGGATATGCTATTGTAGTTATTTTGTCAACAAGATATGCTATTATTACTTAAAAAAATTGGGCTATTATTAGATGTAAAATCTCAAATGTTATTTAATATCCTTTTAAAACATAAATTCGAACTATCGTCAAGGAAGAGTTTTTATTTTTTATATATAATTGGTCTAAACACAGCTATTGCATGGGAACAATTATATTTAAAAAACCAACTGCGGAAAATCAAATACGCAGAATCAGTACCACAAGTAATATTCCACAGTAGAAATGATATATTATACATAAACTAGGAATTGGTCTCATTCATGAATACGTGTGAGAATGAACATGTTGCGGCCGAATTTTTATAGTGCTCATGTTGGTTTGCCAGCCGCACGAAACCTGCGGCTGCGGTTGCGGCAGATTTTTGTTCGTTTAGCTGTTGTAGGTACCTGCGGCAGATGCAACGGTCAGACGCTGCGTCCTGCGTCGTAATTTTTTCGACCGCTGATTAAAACAGCGGTGCGACTAAAAATCTGCGATCAACCGCAACCGTATCTACCGGCGGCAGACAAACGAACAACATTTGCCACAGCCGTAGCCGTAGGATTGACCGCAGCCGCAGCTGTAGCCGCCTGCGGCGACCAAACGAACAGCACCGGTTGCGGTTGATCGCAGATTTTTAGTCGTACCGTTGTTTTAATCAGCGGTCGAAAAAATTACGACATAAGATGCAGCGTCTGATCGCTGCGTCTGCCGCATGTACTTGTGGCAGCTAAACGAACAACAATCTGTCGCAGTCGCAGCCGTAAGAACATGCGATTGCCAAACGAACATGACCATATGTGGCCACATTTCACCAGCAAGTTTAGTGTCTTGATTGATGATGACTTCGTTAAGAAATTAGTATCATATGCCATAACTAGAGGTCGTCCCGGTAGCAATTGGGCATGTCAAGCAGATCTAATCCGTGACATACGATCGTATTAGTTTTTGGTACGCATCATTTCGCTAAATTCGTAAAGTAAAGAACAATTGATCTGTAATTACGTACTTGAGTTTGAAAGATTTATAAGTAACCTGCAAATATTTAAATAATATTAATAAAATATTAAACTTAGCATATAAGCAATCGTTGGATTTCTTTAGGTCTCCTTGGATTAATATTGTAGGCTCATTTGATTCTCCTGAAAATTTAAGTTTAGAATAATAAATTTGAAAAAAGAAACATAAAAAGAGTAGTATCCAAAAATAGTATTTTTAAAATTTTTGTTACAAATTTGGTATCTTAAACTTAAAATTGCAAAAATAACACAAATTATTTTTTGAAAATACATATTTACTATAAAAATATACATAAATTTAGAACATTATATTTGAATTTTTTTTTCAATTTAGAGTTTTATTTTTTATTATTAACAATAAATTATAAAATTTCTACTATTTTAAAAATTTTAAAATTTAAAAAAATGTTATTTTAAGTTTTTGTCAATTGCCCTTTAAAAAGTGTTAATTTGTCAATTGTCCCTTAAAAATGCTATTGTAATATATTACTCTATAAAAACTTAATTATATATATTAAAAAAAAAAAGAAATTCGAATGTGACTCAAATTCTCTCATATTGAACATCGTACGAGAATAATAATCGAACTCGTCCGAAGGCGGAGATGTAAAAAAAAAAAAGAATATTACATTTTTGGGTTATTAAAAAAAGGCCAACAAAAATCACAAATTATGTGCTTCATCTTGGTGAGTTGAGGCCAATGTCCATCCCGTTGAAAGCAATCGGTGCATACATCCATAAATCATCAGAGCTTAGTAACTGCGTAATTAATTGTAATTTTAATTAGATCAGATTCATATATAACACATGAATGTACAAACGTAAGACGTTGTAATGAAAACCCTTGCGTACCTTAATTTGTAGCTGCAAAAATTTGACGTAATGAACAGCTTCCTCTAGCATCGTACTTATATCAACCTGTTATGTATTTAAGACATTATATTTGTTTAGAATTTTTATCAACATTTCTTGTAAAATAATATTGCATGTAAAGAACCATGTCATCTCTGCATGTGTAAGACCTTTTACCTTTGTTCCATTAGGGACGAGATTCTGTAAAATCCTTAGTCTCTCGTTTATCCTTTCTCTTCTTTTCTGCACGACAAAAGAAAAAACCAGGATTATTTTTTCTTGCTTTTTAAATATATATAGAAATATAATTATTCGATCCACATAAACATGCTTAGAAAAAAAAGAATAAATGGCAAATGTCTAAAATAGCATCTTTCTAAGTTTTTATTCCAAAAATAGCATCATTAGTTTAAATTTTTAATAATAGCACAAATTTAAGATTAAAATGCATTAAAACTATATTTAAAAAAAAAACTAAATCCTAAATGAACTCAAATACAATAATTTAATTTTATATATAATTTATTTAAAATAAATAATTATTTTTACATAAGTATTTATGCTATTTTTGGAAATTTAATTTTGAGATGTTAAATTTGAAAGAAAAACTTGAAAAGATGTTATTTTAGGGTATTACTCAAGAATAAATATTTACCCTTGCGTAAAGGCTTTGAGGGTCGGTGGCAGCACCGCGACTGGCTCTAGTCTTGCCATTGAGGTTAAGGGCTTTGGAGGCATCTTCTTCCTCTTCTCCGCCACCATCTTGATCAGCATAGTTTGATTCTTCCGAACAGAAAGTTGTGCATGAATCTTGTCTACTCATTATAGCACCATTCTTTCTTTTCTTTAACTTCTCTCCCTCTTCCTCTTCTCCTCCATCGTTATCTCCACTCATTTCTTTGTTCTTCTGGATCCTCTTACTCACTTTTGCTCTCTTGTTTTTCTGAATCCATTGCATTATATATTAGTCAATATATATATACCGTTTGACCATATGATTTCACCAAATGTGGAGTATATAATGAGAAGTACTCAATGAATATGATAACATTTTTTCATGTAATTCCCACAAATTTTACTCCTTTCTAAATTGACACTAGTGAGACTTACATCAGCCGATGTGGCACGCGATCTCTTCTTTGATGCGGTTATAGATTTCTGATGATCAGCAGTTGTGACAGAGACCTCAGATTGCAACAAACTCTCATCATCATGGCAATTCTCCACGACAGTTTCCAAGGGCAAAAGATCCTTTCTAGAGGAATATTTCTCAACGTCACATTCATTTGTCTCCTCACCAACAAGGTAGGAGTTTGTGTTGATGGTCGCATCATCCATTCCAAAGTCCATTGAGCCATTTTGGTTGTCTTCAACGGCGGGTGGAACCACCGCATAGTATCCGCTGTTTTCAGCGCTGTAGCTGCTACTCTCTTGAGAGAAACAGAAGCTACCAGCTTGAGGTACAAGACGAAGGTGGTTGTGATGAGAACCAAGGTTCCAATACAAGCCTTGGTGGTCCCCACCGGTTGTAGCAAAGGATGAGCCGGTGCCGGCATGGTCATAGGATGCAAGGAGCTGGTTCATGAAATCGGTTTCCTCGGTTGCATAAGAGTACATTGCTCCAAGATTGTTGTTCCATTCTCCCATGGCTTCCATTTTTAACTAAACAACGTAATTAAAAGAGATTAATTAACCTTAGTTAAGAAGATAGTTAGAGTTTTGTTTGTTGGAAGTCTTGAGAGAAGTGAAGGAATAAGGGAGAGGAGTTGAGATGTATATATAGAGAGAACATGATAGATAGTGGATAAATGTCAACACCTATGACATCAGTTACAACCATCTTTCTAAATAATTCATAAATAAACCAAGTTTGGGATTACTCTTAGATATAGACAGCTAATTATGGTGGGCTATACAACTTGGTCTTCAAACATAAATAATGCATTTTTGCTTTACATATTTGTTAAATACATCAAATATGAGTGAAAAAGATTGCAGTTGGATGACAAAATTCTCATTAAATGTTCTTTTTTCTTTACCTCATTAGATTTCTCGAATTCAATGTCGAATATTTAGTTAGCACTATTTGGTTCTTTTATACCAAAACAGAGAGATTGATAAATAGAATTTTAACTGACAAATAAACTATACTAGATTTATACTCACGCTTCGTATGAAAAAAAATATTCGTAAATTATATAATATTTTTATTAACAAATTATATAATTTAAAAAAAAATTATTTTAAAATTAATTTATATATATATTCAAAAAATAAAAATAATTATTTTTATTAATTTAATAATATTTTTTTATAGTTTAATAAAATATATTAATTTTCTAACTAAAATAATAACATATATTGTAATTATTATAGTAAATTAAGTTCATTTATATATTTATTTGAAATTTACTATGATCATGACACGTCACAATAATATTTCTGTTAATAATACGTTAGAGTAAAATTATTTATTTAAAATGTTTCTCAAATCATATATTAGAGATGTTTGAAACTCAAGATTGTTAATTTGCACACAAAAATGATTCAAATTCTTGGGGCCACTGATGCATTGAGTATTGATGGAGTACTAATTAAAACATACAAGTAGCAATTGTTGTTCCACCTTTGGAAACTATATATATGTGACATCTTTGATTTTTTTCCAAGGACATAAAGTTCAACCTGCCATGATATCGACAAGACTTGTTTTATTTTTAGCAGCAAAAGTATTTTTATTCTCCAATATTCTTACTTTTCGTCGGAATATTCCAATATATATATAAAATATAAGTGTATAATAACTTAAAACAAATTCTGCATAATGTAACATATTAATCAATTTTATACTTCAAAAAACTAACTAATCAATTTTATGATATCTTTTACATTAGTTATATTAAAATGTTCTGAAACTGGTAATTATGGATTATCCAAGTAAGAAATCAGAACTCTTCTGTAGCGTAAGTTGTCAAGTTCCATGGATTAATAACTTTGCAGAAGAAAAAGAAAGGTTTATGAGTTGGAAGGCGAAGGAGAATGAAAGAGAGAGAGAGAGATAGATGTGAAGTGGAGAATCAGAGACTTGGTTATTGTTTTTGTGTTATAATAATGTTAATAAAATGAGAACAAAAAAATAGTTATATGATTTTAACTATATATTAATTTGATTAGGATGAGTCAAAGCAATGGACGGCAGATCGTGCGTGTGGAAAGTCCAAAAGCTCATAAGACATAACTCATAAGCCATTCTCAAAATAGAAAAAAAAAACTCAGTTGATATCTCTCTGGTTAAAATTTACAACTAATTTGTTCATCCTTTTAACAACTTGCAAAATTTGTTGCAGATTAGAGGTTGCAAAATCATCCTACTTTGTGAAAGGCTTTTAATATTCCACGAGCAAAAGGGTATCTAAATTACGACATATCTCTTACGAGAAAATAAGTTGTTTGTAATAAGAAATCAAATAATATTACTATGAGAATTGAATAGTAAACAAATCATCTACTAAGAGAAACATTAAAGATAAAAATTGATGAGGTGTCAGCTTTTATTCTCAGAAATTTTTGAAAAGAATTTAAAAACAAAATTAAAGAAATTTACCATCGTCCAATTCGTTTAAGACAATATTATGTTACAATATTTTCAAAAATTTACCTTTAACCGTTGCAATCAATGATACCATATTTGATTTTATTTAAATATTCATACATTAGACTAATTGTTAATAATTTCGTATCACATCACTTTAACTCATTATTTAATTTTCTATAAATGTATATATATATTACAATAAATGTTCAATATTTGATTTTCTATATATATTTATATGTTACAATTGTAACTCAGAAATTACCATTTTTATCATTATGCCAGTTCGTATTTTAGATACGCTATCATTTAATAAAAATTTCATAGACATATGATTTCTTAAAACTCCTTATTCTTAAAACACTAACTTACCATTTTCAATATTTATGATGATTGCCGTTAGGTGTGTTTGCCATTTAAACCCAAAACGCATATTCACCATTTAAAATTTCTACCCCATTGATATTTTTAGCATAATTTAAAAAAAATTCAAAATTAAATTATGGAAAACCCTAGATGCACAACTCACTATATAATGTTCATTATTTTGCTTCATCGTCACTCAAACACTCTAATCTTATAAATTAGTATACACAGTTTCATTTTTTTCCATGATTTTAGTTACCGATCTTTATTCTCTGAAATCATTCAAAACGCAATGGAAAATCAGAGTGAAGATTTTAAAATTGTGAAAACAATTTCTCAATGGTATTGAAACTTTTGAGATGGTTGTCGTGGATGAAAAAGTTTTTCTTGAACAATTTAACATCGTTTTATTTTCTTTTCTGCATATATTAATTTTATTTCTATTTTATTATTTCTTCAATATTTATCTTTTCTGCATATATTAATTTTACTTTTATATTAACATTTAAATTAATAATATGAAATAAATAAATAAATTTCTCGTGCACAGCACATGTACTATCTAGTTCTTAATGAAAATAGTAATTTTATTTCTTTCCAATTCGTATTGCCTTACTCCAAAAACACATCCCTTAAGAAGTCTCTTTACTTATTTATACTCGAGGTTGTAACCGGATCCCCTTACATTAATTATCCGATCGTGATGTAAATACGATTTGTATCTACTTCACTTCTATAATATATTAATTGAGAATCATTTTAACAAAATAATCTTATGTTGATTTATGATTTACAAGTGTATCACGTTTATGTGTCACATTATTAGAGCATTTTAAGATAAATATTAGTTAAGACATAATTTACTAGAATATTTACGAAAATTGCCATTATACAATATATTAGAGTAATACCCTAAAATAGTATTTTTTAAAGTTTTTCTTCCAAATTTAGCATCATAAAATTAAATTCCCAAAATAGCACAAATATTTATATGAAAATACTTATTTATTCTAAATAAATTATACATAAACTTAAAATATTGTATTTGGGTTCATTATTTCTAATTTAGGGTTTAATTTTTTTCTATTAAAATATAGTTTTAATACATTTTAATCTTAAATTTGTGCTATTATTGGAAATTTAAACTAATGATGCTATTTTTAGAACAAAAATTTAGAAAAATGTTATTTTAGACATTTGCCCAATATATTATATGTAAATCCCTAATATTTCGACATACAATAAATTTTATCATAAAATGTAAATATAAAATAAAACAAAATATAAATTTTGAAAAATTAGTCAAACAAAATATAAAACAAAAGTTTAGTTTAATTGAATATCTATCATATGTATAATTTTATCCAAAATAAATATATTTTAAATCTATTTGTATAATCTGATTTTATTATGTATTTCATTTTCGTAATCAATATTAAAAAATTAAAAAATTATTTTAAATATGAGATAAATTATATATATAAATCTGAATTAAATTAATAAAATAAATAATTAATTATTATTTGTGAATAGTTTTTCCTACCGAGGGCGTGGGTGAAAATCTAGTTAGTGTTATTCTGCGGTTTTTGCTGTGTATTACAAGTCAGAATTTGAATTCCGACCCGGACTCAATTATCATGATTCCGATTTATTTCAGCACAACTAGCTATTTCAGATCATTTTGATGGATACGGATTTTGGAGTCAGATCTTGGAATCGGATACGTTGCAACAATTACATATTGATTTTTTTTATTCACACTTTAATATAATAGCACATAATTTTTATTTAATTAAATTAAAATTTATGCCACTAGACAAACCATAATTTTAAATTGCTTCATATATATAATCACATTTGCAAACAAGTAATAAAATATAATTTGAAAAAGATTAATAATATCTTTGAAAAAAAATAAAAGTATTCATAATATTTTAGAATAAATTTGTTTTGTTGATATTTTTTAAGATTGCTCCAAAAATAATATCTTTAATTATCTGAAAGTTTAATAAATTTGAAATAAACTCGCCAACCAATTTTTGCCATAACAATATCAGAAAAGGCAATCCCTAACTAAACCACAATATAGTGAATCGCTCTTAAAAAATGATTTGTTTCTTAAATCAAAGAGATTAAATAAAAGAGTAATACTATAAAATATCACTTTTTAAAAAAATTCTTCTAAATCTATTTTTAATATATTTTAATATTAAATTTGTGATATTGTCAGAAATTTTAACTAATAGTGATATTTTTGGAACAAAAATTTTAAAAAATGTTATTTTAGACGATTGCACTAAATAAAACTTTAGGTAACAGCAAAAGAATAACAAGAAACTTGTTTCTTATTTACTCTTAATCAATTCAGGGTAAATTAAACCTTCTTCGGCTAAGCTTTACGAAGCATATCAAGAGACAGTTACAAACATTATTTACATGCTCTGAATCATATTTGTGGATTTATAGAATAGAGTAGTATATATATATACTACTGCACAATATAATTCAAAAACCCATTACAATAGTTTGCATAAATTTATCAACTTTATTTGGGTTTATTTCCGTCAACTACATAAACTTATGCGACTAAACCTATTTCCAGATATACTTTTTAAGTCTTCTTTTAACTACATAAACTGTATTTTTTTCCATAAATTACACAAACTTCATAAATTCTTCTAATTGCAGAAATTCTAATAATGTTTATGCGTTAAATAGCTACTAAATCTGGTTCTAATTCGAAAATCTGGTTTTAACTTAGGTTTACTTTGAAATTAAAACCAGATTTTCGAAGTAAAACAAGGTTTAATAACAATTTAACGTGTAAACATTAACGAAATTTCTGTAATTGGAATAATTTATGAAGTTTATGTAGTTTACGGAAGAAAAACACAATTTATGTAACTTATAAAAAACTCAAAAAGTACGGATGGAAATAAGTTTATTCGCATAAATTCGTGTAGTTGACGGAAGTAAACCCATTTTATTTTAGAAGTAGTAGAATAAAATCTGTGGAGAATGCACAGCTCAGAAGAATTGTGTAATCAGATCAGATCTCCCCCTTAACTAATTTTGTTTTTCGATTTCCACTATACTAAATATTAGATTAATCTGGAATAAAATACATATATCGATTCAAATATTTACTTTGTCTAAAAGCAATCCTTGCACGCACGACCAAACATTATTGCAAATCAAACAAATATTATTATTATTTGAAAAAATCATTTGTTGGGTAGTTAGCTGGCAGTTTGATGCCCTCTTAAGAATTAATTAAGCCAAACCACCATTTTTTTATTCTTCGTAAACTTGTCGTTTCAGTTTTCATTGACTCTATTTTGTAATTTTACACCTAAGTTATTTCTATCTCAAACCGAAGACAAATGATGGTTATGTCCCTATCAATGTCCTAACTATCTATCTCAAACTACGTTTTGTGTCTCAAATCGTACAACCAAATCACCAAAATGCTATAAGATAACTCATACAATGAGAAGATCATAATTAATGCTTTAATTTAGCTCATTTTTCTATTATTATATAGATTATTATATCAACATTATTTTGTTGAAGATGAGATTAATTATGAGATACAGAAAAATCCACACGATGTGTGGGGTTCATATAGATGGTTAAAACGTTTTGAATCATGGATGCGATGAGTTTTGATAAAATGGTTTTGAGGTCATGATTGTTTTTAACCGAGAAAAACGTTTGAAAGGTAATCTAAACATCAAAATTTAAGGTCGAAAATATTTCCAATCGATCTTCACCCTATTGACCCATCAAAAATCTTTGAGAGAACTTTCCGAAATGGTATTATCGACTGTGTAGTTTATCACGGTTTAAAACTTATGACATTTCGAAAATAAAATATATTGTGATACACATATAAAAAACGAGTGAATAAAAAATATGTGCAATACGAAAACTTCCCATGAGATCATCCATCCTAGTTCTATTCTCGCCCAAACACGTTTAATTGCATAGTTCTGAAGGGATCTCGGTATCATTATGTTGTCATTAAATTAAAATTAAAAATTTGCAATAATGAAGTAAATGAAAAGAATCCTACCAAACACAAATAGAGATGAAGGTGTAACGTGTGTCGGATATTCCTCGGCATCATTATTTTTCATATTAAATTAATAATATCGAAATATTTTGATATGTAAATTTAACATAGGGTAGTTAATTTAATGTATGTTAAATAAATTTGATTAAGCAAATGATTAGTTGGTGAAGAGAATGTCTTTGTTCGTTTAATAATTATTGTAATCATAAGACATTTAGATTTCTTACTCTTCTCTTCTTTCTATATAGTTTTCTGATTTGATTATATACTTACGTATGCGATTATTATCATATTAAAACGTTTGTTACGGTTTGCGTCCGCCTCGTACATTTGTTATATTTTTTTCATTTTAATATAAAATACGACGTTTGGTGCATTGATTTATGTAACACAAAATATTATATGACTATAAGCAACTACGAACGCCAAGATTATGAAATGAATAACAATTTAAATAAATGGCATATTGATAACAAAAAAAAGAATGAAAATGGCATATACAATAGAATAATTTTGATTTTATAATGTAGTTAATTTATATAAAAATCTAAGTGGCTTGTCTGTTTCGTATAATGGCCGGATTTCAAATCCAATCGTTTTATGACTAATCACAGCATCTATAATCGTTCTTTGATTACTTTCTAGACACACTTTTTTATTTGTTCTTTTCAGTTAAGTTTTTTTAATAATAGATTGTGAAATTAGTTAATGGGTAATTGACTAAAATAGCACTATTTAAAGTTTTTGTTCCAAATATAGCACTAATAATTTAAATTTCTAAAAATAGCACAAATTTTATATTAAAAGAATTAAAAACTTCTTCTTAAAGAAAAAAATTAAACCATAAATTGAAAAATATGAATCCAAACATTATGTTTTAATTTTAGGACAATTGACTAAAATAGCACAATTTCAAGTTTTTGTTCCAAATATAGCACTAGTCATTTAAATTTCCAAAAATAGCATAAATTTAATACTAAAATAATTGAAAACTTATTCTTAATGAAAAAAATTTAAACCCTAAATTAGAAAAAGTGAACCCAAACATTATGTTTTAATTTTATATATATTTTATTTAAGATAAATAATTATTTTTACATAATAATTTATGCTATTTTGAGAATTTTAGTTTTATTGTGTTAAATTTGGAAGATAAACTTAAAATGGTGCTATTTTAGAGTATTACTCTTAATTTTATATATAGTTTATTTAAAGTAAATAATTATTTTCACATAATAATTTGTGCTATATTTGAGATTTTATTTTTAATGTACTAAATTTGGAAGATAAATTTAAAATGGTGTTATTTTAGGGTATTACTCTTAGTTAGTTAATCGCCACAACTAAGAAAGTATTGTGTTTCTCTTTTCATGTCCAAATACATTTAAATGTCATTCGAAAATACATCCTGGGAGCTTGATCTTGACAGCTTTTTTTTTTATATAAAATTAACTTCTGAAAATCAAATACATAAAAACATGCATCAATCCAAAAGAAATATGGATTGCTTTGGATATTCTTTCACCAATTAATTCTATATTTTGACAATGGGTTTTCGTAACTAAAATTGACTTTGGCTTTTCATCACCAATTAAATTAAAGTTGACTTTGGTTCAATGTATTTTTAAACATATTTATCAATGTTGTACTCATAACAGCTAAGGAGAAAATCATGTGTATGTTAATCGAATGATCAAATTCAATAACAAAAAAAATCGAATTACAAAAGGAGGAAACGAGAGAAGAGATTAGACTTAGCCACAACTATGCAAAAATTACAAATGTATAAAGGTATCATTTTACACCGAAGCTGATATATGTGACTGTTTCATTATATATTTATCTATCTTTTTATAATTATACATTTATCTGTGGTTTTTTTCTTCTAAAACGTTGACAGATTTTTATAAATTTTTAAAAAACATTAATCGTATAGAATCAATATTTTGACAACTATACTGAAATCTATATCCAAATTCCAATATCTAGAAAAAAACATAAGTATCCAATTCAAAATTAATTGACAATAAATAAAGTACTCATGCACTTTATATACTAGTGTAAAAATATTTTAACTTCCGATGTGAGACATTTCACATTCTAATAGGTTTTCTCGAAATATGGGCGGGACACGCACCAATATTTCGAACATACTACGATAATACAAACTATTTATACGCGACACTTACAATGTGAAAACCGTTTTCGTGAGAAATGGTATGTCGGACTAACATTGGACTTTCATAACATATTAGAAAACATGTACATCCAACTCAAAACCAATTGACAATGAGTGGAATGGTACATGAACCTTATATATTAGTGTAAAAATATCTCAATTTCCGACATGTCATATTTCACACTCTAATATGTCTGCTCGAGATGTGGATGGGACATACATTAACATCTCGAACATACCACGACAATATGAGTCACTTATACAAAACACTTACAATTTGAAAAATCGTTTTTGTAGAAAATCGTATGTCGGGCTAATATTAGGATCTGATACCATATTATTTGAGAAAAAATGTTTTCATTCAAGTTATTTGTTTATATATTCAGCCTTAGACCGAGAAGAAATAATTGAACTGATTTATGTGTGATCGGTTTACAAATCGAACCAAACTAGATTCATATTCACGCCATGTATGGGGAAAAATATTCGTAAATTATATTTTATTAGTAAATATAAATTAAATATTTATATATTATTAAATTTTATGAAAAATTACTTTTAACATTAATTTTTGTATATACAAATTAAGGAAAGAAAAATAATTATTTTTTATGAATTTAATAGTATTTTTTGTTAGTTTAATAAAATATATTAATTATATAACCAAATTAATAACAATGATATACTTGTAATTATTCTAATAAGTTAAACTCATTTATATATTTATTTGAAATTTATTTTAGTGATGACACGTCAACATGGTATTTTTGTTAATAACATGTCAGGGTAAAGTTATTTTATTAAAATGTTTCTCAAATAATGTATTAGGGATTACGGTAGTAACTTAAATCTATTTATATTTATTTGAAATTATTTATAAATTAATGTATTAAAAATTTAAAAAAATAAAAAGTATTTTTTTGCAAATGTAATAGTATTTTTTGTTTAGTTGAATAAATTATATTTATTCTCTAACCAAATTAATATCAGTAGCATTTATTGTAATTATTCTATTAAATTAGACCGTTTTATATATTTAACCTAAAACTTCATGTGTTGTTGACACAATGACACGTCAGTATTGTATTTTTGTTATTAATACGTTATTGTAAAGTTATTTTGTTAAAAAGTTTCTCAAATAATATATTAGGATGTCATACTAATAATCTTTTTCTACAAAATTTCCGGTTGTTTACTTAAATTGATGTTTTAGTGGACTTTCTACACCAACTCACAGACTGGGCTGAATTACGTTTCGGCCCATCTTTTAATTGGAAAGGCGTCTCTCTTTTTTTCTTCTTTCTTCCCAATTGTGCTTATATAAGCTAATTTTGTGCGCCGTCTCAAACGAAAATTAGGGTTCTCAATTTGCCGTTCGTATTTGTCTTCGTCTTCTAGCTTTCCGCTCCGAGTAATCGACGATCATGGGTCACTCTAACGTCTGGAACTCTCATCCCAAGAAGTATGGGCCTGGATCTCGCACCTGGTATTGTCGTCTGCTTCTTCTTCTCCTTCTCTCTCTCTTTTTTTGATCTGTTTAGCTCTGAGAAATTAAACGAATGGGATGTTATTATTCGTATATTCTTATCCTGGTTGTGTTCACTGCAAACAATCTTCTGAAGCTGATTTTTAATGTTGTTGGTGGAGAATTATTGCGACATGAGGCCCTCAAACTTGTGTTAATTTTGATTGATCTGTGAAACTTTGCTGTTCTATGATTGTTTAGCGTTTTGTGGGTAAGGTAGAAAAGTATTCCTTGTTGTAAGCAAAGATCTGTGTTAAAACCTTAGGATGAACACTTCTCCTTATTCAAAAGAGTCGAATTTTTTCTTGAATGGTTAACAATCCTTTATACTCAGATAGCAGTAGCCACGTTTTGTAATCATTGTAAAAAACAGTACTTTCCTTCTACTAACTGATATTAGATTAGATAAATACCCTCTTGTGTTAAAGAAGACTCAGTATCATGTAGAATAAGTTGGTCATGTTTTATTTTCATAGTAGTTGAATTTGAACACTGACTATAAGCTTGCAATATCTTGGATTTCTGTAGCCGTGTGTGCGGAAACTCCCATGGATTAATCAGGAAGTATGGTCTTAACTGCTGTAGACAGTGCTTCCGCAGCAACGCCAAGGAAATCGGATTCATTAAGGTAATTACTGACTAATGAGCTCTATACATATGAGCTATCAATTCTCTATGTGATTTCTTATGTTATGTGGTTTATTGTTCTTATTTTGCAGTACCGTTAAAGATCAATGGATGTCAATCACTCGTGAGCAATCATTTGGTTTTGGTTTTCAATCCTTAAAGACTTGAAATCTGTAATGGAATTTATCAATGTTGAACTGATTTTGATAAGGCTTTTGAGCTGTTGAATCTTTTAGGCTTCCTTGTTTTATCCCCAAATGATTGTTATAAATATTTGATCTATTGCTTTCTTGATCGGGCTGGGTTGTGATTCTTATGAATCATAAGCATTCTCTGTCAAACCCTGGAAGCAATCTTTGTCGAGTCAGTGACCAATATTTTTACAGTATTGGTTTGATTAGACATGACACTAGCACAAATTAGAATCATTACCTTGTGAAATCTATTCGATTACATATCTGTTAATTTCAATCATGAGGTTTTATCTACATTATTTAGCATAACCATCTTTAAATTACGTTTAGCCATCTAAAATATTAATTTCATACAAATAATGTTCATTCTCGGACGTGTGTGGTTGTCTAAAAGTAAGCAGAAAAGAAAGGAAAAAAACACTCTTCTTCGAAAGGTTAAGAAAGAACTTACATTTTAATAAATATTAGATGCAATGTTATTACATGGTGCAAGGAAACACGACAATACATGTCCAAATGCATGCTTCTTCCAAAATTCTACATTTAACTCTGGGTAAACAAGGAATATCAAAGAATGCTCTGCTCCATTTAGGAAAAGCTTCTGGGCTCCATTTTCCTCATTTCTGAATCACATAAAATTGCGCCTTTAAAGAAGGGTTTGCAAGAGAGCTGTTTCAGCTTGAAATGGCAGTTGGTTTCTCACGGCTTGCCATGTAAGTTATGTAGATTGTCCATAGATATGAAAATGAGTTGCTCACAAGTGGCTGCAGACAAAAAGAAAACCAGCATTCAGTTAATAACCGAAACTACAAGACAAGACAAAAGGCGTGAAGTATATATATGATCTCACTTGTACCAAAAGGTTAATCACAATAAGGACAAAATTACAAGTTGAAATGGAATGGAAGTAATCTAGCATACATACCTGTAAATGAACAGGGAAGAACCTGAATGTAATAAAATCACACATAGGCCAATACATGACACCGTTTAACATTGTGGGAAGTAGGTCCCTTTTTAATCTAGCAACTATCTCTGAACCGTTTTCACCTGATAAAATAATTGAAGATCAAACTTTGATGTCTTTAAGACAACGCAAAAGATCAATTTAAGCGGGCACAAAAAGATAAAGGGCCTCAAGACTTTTCAGTTCAACGTAATGGTTTAAGAACCTATCCGTGCCTCACCACATTAACAACAATCCCAACCACTTAGACGTCATGAAAGAATGTAACCTTAAACAAAACTGCTCTAGAATCTACAAAAATGCAAGTCAACAAGATCTAGAATTGAGTAAAATCAAAAGATGTGTCTCAAAGGAACCACTTAGTATTTTTCTTTTTTACACACAGTTTAAAACTTACCCTGTAAGGCTGCATTCAGTGAGAAGAATACGACGCTCATGGATGGCCCGTAGACTATCTGCCCCATGGCCATTTTCTTAAAAGTCGTGATCAAATCTCGTTTTGGGAAGAGTCTTGACATGAGATTGAACCAATAGTGGAGTGTAGGACCCAAGATCAATAACCCATATCCTGCCATCCTTGCTGTTCTTACCAAATCATAAGACTCCAACGAAGATAGCAGAATTGTCTGTTGAAAGTTCCAAAATTAGCTCTGAATCACATCTATCAACAAGCCACTTGGCACAACAACGATACAAGGACAAAGAAACGTGGAAAATATAACAGCTCAATTCATATAAGACTTTAATCTCTTTGTGTTGCAGTCTTGCAGAGACACAATTACTGGGAAAGTGGGAATCAAACTATACACCTTAGAATAAAAGTAATCCTTCTCATCTCTCAAATCTCTAAGCACCATGGAGATGCACTTACTTCTACTTCAACCGATTGTAAGAAATCAAAATAAACAACCAAGATAAACACAGTTAAATCCAGTCTTTAACTTCAAGAAAAACAGCGAACATCTAACAATGCAATCGAGTAGTAAGTTTTACATATTTTTTTAAACAAAACAATTTAGCTTCACAGATTCAGATATGAAGCAACATTCTATTCTGAAGCTCAGAAATTTCTATATCGATGACAACCATTTTCGAGTGGTGAAAATTTCTCAGAATATTAGGATAAAAGAAAAGAAAGGAATCGATTTTCTTCAGCTAAAACATAACATTATACTTGAAAATAGAAACCGTTTCTTTTTCAGGGATTTCAGTCTACACATGTCGAAACCCCATAATGAAAGAATACATGAAATTACCTGTGAAGACAAATCAGCGGCTATGTAAATAAGCGAAGACGTCACGGATTTAGTCAAAACCGGCCGGGATTTTACCATACCCAAATACCATCCGATGAACCCCGCCTTCGCAAACGATGCTGTAGTGGTAGCCGAAGACGAGGAAGAACAGAAACCAGAGATTAAATAAGGAGAGACTCCGGTTTTCTTTGGCTTCCCGAGAAACTGGGGCGTACGAAAGTAAGGCCTCGACTGCAATCGCCGAATGTTTCCTCTCGAAAAAGGATTCGCCGTCGTTGTTTGCTGTAAACGAAATATCCGCGCGGCGCCGGAGGCAGCGTTTCTGAACAATACGCCTGTCATTCTGACGATGGGTCCGAGAGTTGCGGGGGTTCAGGTAAGGGTTTAAATATAACGGCCGAGGAGAAGAAGACAGAGATCTGTTTTGTGACTTTGTTGTGTCTTATTTATTTAAATAAATAGTTAATCAGACACAAGAAATTTATATTATTGTGTATTTTCTAGATGACGAAGATTAGAGAATTCTATGGAACTCTCCAAAAGAAAATAACACTAAAATTCTCAATTTTCTCGTGTTAATTTATATACATTCCTTTAGTGAAATATCAAACAACGATAAACGTCTATTCGTTTCATCCTAAAGATATTATTCCCAAAGTCCCAACTATGAAGTCTTCATCAGGTTTTAAATTCTGTATGATTCACATTATAAAGGAAACTCAATATTACACTGTTTTGGCGTGGAACTGTACATAATAGATTCCGCAGCAGATTTTCAGACAAAAGATAGGAGTTCTGGAGAAATAAAAACTTAGTCTTGCTGCTCTTGGTCTCTGATCCATTTGGTAGCTACCCATTTCTCTCCTTTGGTCACCGGACAGCTCCCATGAAGCGAAGTCTGCAAAAATATTGCATACATAACCAAATAGCTACTCTTAGAAGCATGAACTAGTTCGATCTAATCCAAGGAACTGGAGTTAAGAGAATGAACGAAATATGGATTTGATATCTGTTCAAACCTGATCAATTGTTCCATTTGGAAACACCGAGTAGAAAAGAAGACCATCTCCTTTCCGAGGCTTTACTTTCAGCCCGATACATTGCTTGTAGTTGTATCCTGTGCCCATATTAGCACCATTCTGCAAATCAAAGAGGGATCAAAACTAACGAAATGGTTTGAATATGTGAAATATGCAATGATGTATTATAACCTGACCTCAAATGGGAACATGGTTTCACCACCTTCTTCTACATCAGATAAGTACAGAAGGAAGGAAGCAATCTGCGTAAAAACAAATGAGGTCTCGGATTCTAAAGAACGTTATACATATGACTGACAAAGGATAATTACCCTTTGGCTTGTTTGTGGTCCGTATTCTGTTGGGTTGAAAACATCATAGTGGGAATCATACTTTTGGCCAAGTTCATACCTTAATATATTGAATGCCTGACAAAACATCAAACCTCTTGTTACTCTTTAGGAAAATCACCACTCTTTTGCAACATGTCGATATTAAATGTTGTTGATTTCATAAATATGGATTCGATTTTTTTGAAATCTCGAAAAGGTAATATGAAAGGAGTGATAAACACTCAACCAAAGGCCACCAATCAATATTACATGCTTATTGTCCCTTTCATGGTGTAAGCAAAACAACATGTCAAGATTCATGATTCACATGGGATTAGGAAGTAGAAATCAAACCTCTCCATGGGTCCTTGGGATCATAGTAGCCCTTGCGATTTTCCTTTCAACAAAATCCAGAGCACCAGTATGCTCTTCTGAAGCACTGATAAAAGTTCCTGAGCTGTAACAACACAACAAGCGACACACTGAGACTACTGAGCAATGTTTGAGTGAAGACAATGCAACATGAAACTAGAATGAAGACCTTGTTCTAGTGCCTTTAGTGCTCTCAGCGGTTTCTCCTTTCCGGAGAGCCAAAGCAGAAGGTTTGAGATTAATCTTCGCCCTCTCAATAATAGTTTGGCATTGTTCTGCAGTTGCAAAATTCGGAAAATATATAGCCCTCGGTTTCCAACTCAGTACCTGCCATTTTAAAAACCAAATATCAATTTTCACTACTTGCCTCAATTGACCAATTCACACAAAACCAAATATTCTTACATTCGCAGACATCGCCAGAAAACAAAGTTCAAAAATTCGATCAAAATGAACAATTTCCCCCTAAATAATCGTTTTCACTTTATTTGCAAGTCCAAACATTTAAAAGACTAAATTTAGCAACAAAATCAGACCTGAAACGGAATCGATCCAGCAGATTCCTCTCCTGTAACACCATGAGGCATCGACCCAGGTTCTTCTTCTTCCCCATTTTCCACCATCTCCAACATTCTCAACCTGGGTCTAACTCTAGGCACATTCTGCTCTCAAACATAAAAGTATAAAACCTTCTCTTACTAAAAAGTATCCAAGTTGACGGTTAAATATGCAGATCCTAATCACATCTAAATTTCCACAGAGTTTAGATCAGTGGGTTTCCACACCTGAGATAGTAGAGTCGAACTAAAGAAGCCGATGAGGAAACAAAGAGAACAGAAGCTAATAACTGTGGCTAACCCTAGCTTTTTCCTTTTGTAGCTCTTCATACTCTTCATCGTATCCTCTTCACTCCGATCCGCAAAACTTTCCGATGGATCTTCCCCGTCGTAAGAAACCTCAAGTTGGACGCTTTTCTTCTGTCCTCTTTCCTCCGATCCAGTTATACACCAGACTTTGTATAATATATGCTTATTAATTAAGAAAATCAAATCCGTTGATCAATATTTTCTCCTTTTTTTTCTTCTCTCAATATGTTTTTCTATTTACTAGTCACACTTCAACAATACGGCCAATTTTCTTAAGTGTTAAAATATGTTATATTTTCAGAATACATGTTATGCATGTATAAAATATGTTTAAAACGCTGGCGATTTGTTTAGAAACCAACAAATATTTGGGTCAAAACGTGTTGAAATGTTTGATTACCAATCTTAAAATACTTAAATACAATAAAATGTTTTAAAGTTATTTTAGTTTGATTAACATTTTGTAAACATTCAAGATCTCTTCATGAGAGTGTACGTAATAATAAAGGGAATGTGAATGTAGGCCACAGTTGGTTATGTCCGATGTCCCGACACCTAAAGGTCTACTAGATCCCATACACAACGCAAATGTCTTATTAGACATGTACACACATTTGAGAACCGGTTGAAAATTTTAGAAATCTACAAACGAGAAAAGAAAATTGGTTTATCGTATATTATCATCATATGATATAAACGTTTGATCTTAAAACTTTCGTATAACTAAACAATAACATCCCTAATATATTATTTGAAAAACTTTTTAATAAATTAATCTTACCATGACGTGTTAATAACAAAAATGTCATGATGACATGTCAACACCACAACGAATTTCAGCTTAAATATATAAAAGAGTTTAAATTACTATAATAATTTCAATACATGTCATTGATATTAATTTGGTTAGAAAATCAATATATTTTATTCAACTAACCAAAAAATAGTATTACATTTGCAAAAACAATAATTTTTATTTTTTAAAATTTTTAATACGTTAATTTATAAATAATTTCAAATAAATATAAATAGATTTAAGTTATTACATAATCCCTAATATATTATTTGAGAAAAAATTAAGAAAATAATATTACTCTCATGTGTTATTAACAGAAATATCATGCTTACATTTCATTATTATAGTAAATTTCAAATAAATATATAAATATGATTAACTTATTCGAATAATTACAATATATGTCATTGTTATTAATTTGGTTATAGTATTAATATATTTTATTAAACTAACCAAAAAATACTATTAAATTCATAAAAAATAATTATTTTTTCTTTTTTAATTTATATATACAAAAATTAATGTTAAAAGTAATTTTAAATAAAATTTAAAATTATATAAATATTTATATTTATTAATAAAATATAATTTATGAATATTTTTTCCCACGTATAGCGTGGATATAAATCTAGTATATAATAATACTAAACGTATTGGAAAACTTTCACACCAAAAAAAACCAAAATTTAGAAAACATGTATAGTCGAAAGAGTCCAAGAACTTGGGCCAATGTGTTTCTGGTTGCCGCCTCGTATCTTTATAAAAGTCCGACCACGTCAAATTTTTAACTAAATGGGTCCCCTCTACTTTTTTAATAACCAAATAAATTACACAACTTGAAATTAAATTTTAATTTACATAGAAAAATATAATAATAAGATGATGGTAGATTAGATTAATAGAAAGATGAGTAGATTAGCTACAAATTGAATTCAGTAGTTATCCGTCTTCTTTCTTAGTCGAGAAGCAAATATATTAGCTACACGTTGCCTACATCTTTACTCTTTACTCATCGTTATAATACAATAGGTCTAAGCATTTGCATATTCGTTTTGGTTTCGATCAGTTATTTTTAATTTTAATTTTTTTAATTAATAAAATTAAAAATTTATTTAATTATTTTTATATTTCGGTTTAATTTCGGTTCAGTTTCAATTTGGTTATACTTCGGTTTTGGTCGGTTCGATTATTAAATTTAAAAATTAAAAATAACCGAAATAACCAAAATTACTCAAAAGTAACAAAAAATAACCCAAAATAACATAAAATAACTAAAAATAACCAAAAAATAATAGAAAATAAAAAAAAATAAACGAAAATAACCGAAATATTTTGGATAACCAAAAATATCCAAAAATAATTCAGTTTTTTTCGGATATTATTTTAGTTTTTGTTTCGATTTTGGTTAATAACCAATAATCATAATTTTCTAAAATAATATCTTTTCGCTTATTTATTTATAAATGAACACCAACCAAAATCTATTTTTAATTCGATTTTGGTTCAGTTTATTTGCTTCGGATTATTTGACCAAGCTTAGTTACACATTATGTAACATTGTTAACATAAAGTAGCTGTCGATTTTAGATTGTAAATTTGGAGAGGTATCAGCGTAGATATTTTTGTTGGCAGAAGGTATGGTTTCAATTGCTCCAATAGACATATATTACGAGGCAATAACGTTTATGTTTATTTCTGGAGAAGAGAATAAAAATAAAACGACGCGTTGAAAAAAGACTGCAAAAAAAAGTGGGTACTATATATGGAATTATTATGGATTGAAAAGGAACGGCAAAGATTAAAACAACGCGTAATCTACGTAGATAAAGAGAAACGGCAGAGTCCAAGTCATCTGTCATATTCTTCTTCTTTCTTCTTCTTCACGCGGTATTCTTTTCCCAACTCCACACACAATCCCTTAAAACCGTTCAGATCAAATACACGAAACGGATCCAAAATTCTTCAAGAATCAAATCAAAAACCATTCGATTTCCTTTCTAATCTAGACTTAATTCTGTTGTTTTTTCTTACTCTACTGTACACTTGGAATCATTTTTATAGAAACCCTAGTAGATGATGTTGCGAGCTTTAGTACGGCCTCTCGAACGGTGTTTGGGGAGCAGAGCGAGTGGTGATGGTTTACTCTGGCAGTCGGAATTGAGGCCTCATGCCAGCGGAGATTATTCGATCGCGGTGGTTCAAGCCAATTCCAGGCTTGAGGATCAGAGTCAGGTTTTCACCTCTCCCTCTGCTACTTACGTCGGCGTCTACGATGGCCATGGCGGACCCGAAGCTTCTAGATTCGTTAACAGACATCTCTTTCCTTATATGCACAGTAATAATTCCACTTCCATCTCAAAACTGTTTTTTTTAGGTTTTAATGGCTGTGTTGGAATATACTCGCTTCTTTTGATTCTTTGACTGAGTTTTTGATGCTCGTTATGCTTGGTTCGATTCGAAATTTGGCAACGAAATCTGGTTTTTGATCCTATTTTCTCCCATGTTATTGAGATATTCTCTACACTCGCTTTGTCTGCTAATCAATTTTATTTGTTCCTTAAACATGCTCAGGTTTTTGTACTCGTGTAATTTGGCTAATTTTTGCACCCTTTTAATCACTATTGTGAAAGTTACCTATATTACTTGTTATTGGTGAACATATTCATTGATCATGACCTTGTTTTATAACTGCAGAATTTGCAAAAGAACATGGGGGACTATCTGTAGATGTTATTAAAAATGCATTCAAAGAAACTGAAGAGGAATTTTGCCATATGGTTAAACGATCCCTCCCGATGAAACCGCAAATGGCTACTGTGGGATCATGTTGTCTTTTTGGTGGGATCACTAATGGCACACTGTATGTTGCAAATCTTGGGGACTCGAGAGCCGTTCTCGGAAGAGTTGTTTCTGGGGATAATAATCAAAAGGGTGCAGTAGCTGAACGGTTATCTACTGATCATAATGTTGCTGTTGAAGAAGTGAGAAAGGAGGTTAAGGCACTTAACCCCGATGATTCACAAATCGTGATTTACACACGTGGAGTTTGGAGGATTAAAGGCATAATTCAGGTATAACATAGTTCTTCTTGCTTACTTGCGTGATTTACATAGCCTTGATTTATATAAATGGGGCTTGCAATGTTCCAGGAATCCGTCACACAGGGCTCCTGCAACGCTTCTTCCCCAGTTGGTTATGTTTGCATGAATGTTGACCTCGTTATATATAAGAAGTTAGCTGAATCATTTTCATATGCGCTTCTTTACAGGTATCTAGATCAATTGGGGATGTATACTTGAAAAAACCTGAGTTTTACAGGGACCCGATTTTCCAACAACATGGAAATCCCATTCCTCTGAGGAGACCAGCGATGACAGCTGAACCCTCCATTATAGTTAGGAAGCTTAAGCCACAGGACATGTTTCTGATATTTGCATCAGATGGTCTTTGGGAACATCTTAGTGATGAGGCAGCCGTAGAAATCGTCCTCAAACACCCAAGAACTGTAAGTTTAAACTAAACTCAGAGGTTGTCTCGTTCTCTTTCTGTTAGCTACTAAGATGTTTAGCCCTCTGGATCTCTACAGGGGATTGCACGAAGACTAGTAAGAGCGGCTCTCGAAGAAGCTGCAAGGAAGAGAGAAATGAGATATGGAGATATAAAGAAAATCGCCAGAGGAATTCGACGACATTTCCATGACGACATAAGCGTTATTGTTATTTATCTCGATCAACACACTACCGCTTCCTCGAATGGTAAATTGGTCCAGCAAGGAGGCATCACCGCTCCACCGGATATCTACTCGCTACAGGCGGATGAAGCAGAGCAACGACGGCTATTGCATGTGTTATACTGACTCCCTCATTATGGGAAATGGTGGTCTTGGGAAAATCCGACTATAGACTAAATTGTTTTCATTTTTTTATATCTTTAGAAAAAAAACGCGAAGGATGTTTCAAATTGGGACATGGATTTTGTATACTATGCTACCAGCAAAGAACAAAAGCCTTATCTTTTGGGGCCACGCAGTTTTGGTTTTGACAAACATTATTTGTGTAAGAAATTTATCTCAGAAATTTATGTAAGAAATTTGGCAAAGTTATATTAAACTTGAAAACTGTATAACTGAACCAAAACTTATATAATTACATAACTTTCCAAGTTCTTTATTAATTTAGCTTATGGTCAAGTCAGTGCAGTAGAAACAGTGGCCAACGGCGTCGTTTGTGTCGGGTTTTTTTAACATATTTTTCTTCTCTAACAAAATCAGTAGCATTCGTTCGACTGCTGTCTTTCTGTCTGCTTTTCTACTTCCAGACAATTTTAGAACCATCATTTCCGATCTATCAAACGGGGTTATTATATTGCTGTTGATCAGAACGAAGCGGAGCACGGAGAATGGCTGTCCGTGCAATATCTCAGGAGGCTTTCGACGATCTCGTTAGGGAAAATGTTGAAGATCTTGGAATGGAACCCTCCGAAGCTCTCGAAGACGCTCTCCACACACTCAAGCTCCAAGGCGTAGATCTCTCCGGTCCGTAAAAAGTTTCTCCTCATTTCCCTAGAAAAAACAACACTATATGTTTCCCTTTCTCTCCGACTGGATTTGTAGTTATGTTTGGAGGAAATGAATCTGCGCTAGTTCAATTGTGTTTTTGTTTGTGCCGCAGGGATCATTACATGTATTCCAGGAGAAAGTAGCGTTAAGGACAATCCAGTGATTGCGTGTTTAGATAGGCTAAAGGAACTCGATAGTTTTTCTAAAGACGGACTACTTCGAGATGAGGATTTGGATGAGATATCGAGTTTGTTCGACAAGCTCCACGAGCTTTGTTGCAACCAAGAATTGGGTAACGCGGCAATTGCGACAAAACATGGTGCTGTTGAGTTAACATGCTCTATTTGTTCAAAAATTAAGACATCCACTGGAAGCAATCGCATTGTCGTTCCTTGTTTGAAGGCTTTGTCCGTGTTGCTCTGTGGTGTGTTTTCTGTTCTGGACTTCTTCTCCCTGGTGTTTAACTTCGCTTGATGTTTCTTTGTTCGTGAGTTTTAACTGTGATCATGTGTCATCCATTGCAGACATTCAGAGCACAGAGGCATTCCGAAATTCTTCTGGACCAAGGATTGTCGTTGATATCTTAAGTGATTCCACCTCCGATTCTGATTCGTTAGATGCTGGTTTTGGGGTTGTTGCTGCTGCAGCAACAGGTAATGAAGTTGTCAAAGAGTTATTCATGGAGCTGAAAATCGATGAGCTTATTTTGCAAGTGCTGAATCAAGAGAGTAAAACTACCATCAGAGCTCTGTATGATGCTATTCGTGTCATTTTGACTCCAGATGACAACCGTGTGGTTGCTTCCCAAGTAAGTAGGATTACATTCATTTGGTATTATATGCCAGTTTGGACTGCATGAGAGATAAAATGGAAAAACTCATCTTAGAACATATAGAGCACATGACAAACATCTGAAAATTGTTGTTTTGTGTTTTAAACCATGAAAAACTTGCCAACAGTCTTTTTAGTGTGCCTATTGATGGACATGCTTGAGAATTTATGTCAATTAGATTCTTCCTTTTATTTGTTTTAGGTTTATGGTTATGCACGAACTTTCGCCAAACTAGGAATTGCAAGAGCCCTCACTGAAGCATTACAGGCAGGGATTGGCTCTGATAGCTTGGTGTCAGCAAGTATTGCGTTAAAAGCAATTGCTGTGAATGTAAGTCTCCTCTATAATTTCTGTTTTATAACCCTTAAGTGATTAGGTCGTTGCAAATTTCTCATCTGATTTCCTTTTTTGTTTACTTTTCTGTATCTGGCAATAGCTTATTCTCAGAGGCTGCAAACTTTTTTTAACTGTAAACAGGATGAAATATGTAAATCTATTGCTGAAACTGGTGGAATAGATACACTTCTTCGATGTATTGATGATAGCGGTGAACAAGGCAACAAAACTGCTGCGAAGACATGCTGTTCCCTGTTGTCTAAGGTGTGTGGTATAAACTGTCTGAACGCCTTCAGTTGTTCCTAGTCCTGCTTTATAGTTCATAGTTCATGTTTTTGCCGCACCACTATCACACAGTGACGTATGTTCATGTTTTCCACTAGCAGAGAAGCCAATAATGCATGTTCTCGAAGTTTAAAGCTTTCCAGAGCATAGAACTACTGATGTAGATTAGCATTTTAATCTAAAATGTAATAATTTCTAGTTGGCAGGAAGTGACACTAACAAGAGTACCATAGTTGAGAAGCGGGGTCTTGACAAGCTAATTAAACTCGCAAACCGGTTCTCCGACGATCCTTTGGTCATACAGGAGGTAAACAAAAGAAAAAGAAAACCCTCTTACAATGTTATACGTCCCTTAGCAGAATTCATGTGACGCCTTTTTTAATTTTCTCGTCTAGAGAAGATGCTTGTGACAACGGCCAGGTCTATGGCAATGTTGCACTACATAAGAACTTTATGCCGGAGTGAAAAATGTTTCTTGTAGCAGTACCACTAGGGTCTAAATGCATAGTCCTCGTGATTAACCAAGATATACCGGTTGGTTCAGGTCATGTCGATAATCTCTATAATCTGTCTAAGATCACCAGACCACGCAGCCAAAGCTATAGAAGCCGGAGCTGGTGATCTGGCAGTCCAAGCTATGAAGAGATTCCCAATGGCGGCTCAAATGCAGAGACACGCTTGCAACATGATACGGAACATTGCTGTGAGAAATGCAGAGAACAGGTACAAAAGCTCTCTTTCCAAAATGATTTCATCCCAAGAATATGAACATATGGCGCAAACTCTGATCAAATTGGATTCTGTCTGCACATTATAGAACTCTTCTACTTGCCAATGGAATTGAGAAGCTGATAAGGACAGCTAAGGCCAACAATGAGATATGCAAAGCCTCTGCAACTGATGCACTGAGAGACCTTGGCCTTGATAACTACAATAACTAAAGCGGATGTTCTCCATCATCACATTTTTTGCAAACGACTATTTTTATGAGGTTGGTATCGATCATTTCTGCATTTTCTTATGCGTCATTTAGGCAAAGAGAACATCAGGAAAAATGGAGGACTTGAAACAACAGCCGAACGTCTTAAACACATATTGTCATGTGCTCATTTATTGTTTCTGTTATTCTCTTCTCCATTATTCACCAAAACCTACAACACATTGTATTACTTTAAAAAAAGCTTTTGAAAATTGCGTATATTTGGAGAAGTCGATTATTAGTTAATGGATTGTCTTCTTTTTTTTTGTTCTCTTTAAATCGATTTTATGTTTTAAGAAAGGGCAAAATATTTGACTAAAGGAATGAAAAATAAGGTCAAAATGTTCATCAATTTTGACTAATAAAGGGCAAAATGTTCATCAATTTTGACTAATAAAGGGCAAAATGTTCATCAATTTTGAGGCAAAATGTTTGACTAAGGGAATGAAAAATAAGGTCAAAACTTTTAAAATACTCTATAGAACCATTGTCGTGTGTGTGTCGTAGAGAAAAAGCTATCTTTTACAAATATTGCGCAGATCAAAATGCAAAAACCTGAATTTCAAAATAATCATTAATAATATAATTAAATCAATTATGTGATAAAATGTGCTTTTGTTAAAAAGAAAAGATTTACTTTCGTTAACTACACAAACTTATGCGATTAAATCTATTTACATTCATACTTTTTAGATTTTACTTTAAATACATAAACTATATTTTTCTTTTATAAATTACACAAATTTCATAAATTGTTCTAATTGTAGAAATTCTATTAATGTTTATGCGTTAAATAAATATTAAATCTGGTTTTAATTCGAAAATCTGGTTTTAACTTGGGTTTATTTTGAAATTAAAACCATATTTTCGAAGTAAAACAAAGTTTAATAACAATTTAACGTGTAAACTTTAACGAATTTTTTGTAATCAGAATAATTTATGAAATTTCTGTAATCAGTATAATTTATGAAGTTTATGTAGTTTACGGAAGAAAAACACAGTTTATGTAACTTATAAAAGACTAAAAAAATACGGATGAAAATAGATTTATTTATATAAATTCGTGTAATTAACGGAAATAAACCCAAAAAAATACTACAACGGCAAAATAAGCTTGATAGGGTTACTTCCGTCATTCTGCACTTTTCTACCATACTATGAATACATTTCACAAATTGCTAAAAGTCTTCTTCATTAATAAAAAAAGCGATCATCATCATGATCAGTCCTCCACGTTATCATCGTTCATTTCCTCGGATGCCTTACTGACAGTAGTAATGTCGACTCGCTGTTAGATATTATCTCCCAGAAAAAATGATCTCAGACAGAAACTGAAGCCATTGCTATTTTCCTTCAAATCAAAGCTGATTCTTGTGATTCACTTGCGTAACATTTTGGTCTTTTTGTTAGTATATGTGCTCAATTTTTAAGCCATGTGTATGCGTTTTTGTTTTGTTTCAGTCCTCAGTGTTACATTCGCAGCCGAAATCAACTGTTGGAACGCCATGTGATACTATCTCTATGGTTTATGGCACAAAAATGTCAAAATAAAGTTGAAGAAAAAAGACGAATAAGTGACGCCAAAAAGAAAGAAATAAGAAATCCAACTGGTGCCGACACTTGATTTGGCATTCACCATCAACCCAACCAAATTAACTGAAAAGTCCAATTAAATAGCTACAAATCATAAATTTTACAAAATATGCATTTATAATTCAAAAGTTTTACTTAGAAAGAAATGGAAATGAGGAGTAAATAAAATACTAAGCTTTACATATATAAATATTGGATAATGTATTTGATATTTAGAAAATATTTATAGTTCCATTTAAAATAAATGATTGTCATATTGATTGATATGTAAATTGATAATTAAATAAATAGTCCAAGTCACTCCAAGTAATATATTAAGAGACTTGTCTGAAAAGGACTACATTATGGTGTGGCCTTTGGCTTATTCAGATCAGACAATGTGGGGAAGGATCTCTATTATAAGAATGCGACCAGTCTGGAACATTGTCTTGCTATTGAGTGTGTCCATACGATAACCTAATGGATACGTAATCCCATTTCTATTACATTTTTTTTTTACTTTAATTTAGTTATTTAAAGCCCAAATATTGGTAGTTCGTATTTGATTTTCCATTTTTTTATTTCTTTAGATTTGATGGAATTTATTTAAAAACAAAATATTGCTAGCAAACGATGGGTGTAATCAAGATAATATCAAAGCAAAATAATATCTTTTTGTTCAATTTTGTTTTCTTGTTTTTTAGTCTCTGTCAAAAGAAAGGGTAAACTATCATTTGGAGTAGCGATGTATCAAAAAAAAATCTGTTGATATAAAAAGAAGAGATGAAAGTTAGAAATATCAACAAACAACAACAAAAGAGAATCATGGTGATAAAAAGGATAGAGCTTTGTATAGAACTAATGAAGATAGGTATGGAGTTCGTCGTGGTGGTAGCAGAAGCCGTTCAGACTGTTTTACGGCAACACCTCAACCACCGTACTCCTCCGCCTCTCCTCTCTTCTCCTCCTTCTTACCCTTCTCAATTCCTCTTTGGATTTCTCCCTTGAAAGCTTTCCTCTTTGCTTCTTTGTATGAAATTATTTTGTCTCTTCTTTTTGTTTGTATATTTCATAGATGTAATTGTTTGTATAATTTTCTACCAGATTCGCAATTTTTGTAATTGAAATTTTCCTTCGCCTGCTCATATCTCTAGAAAACAAGTTGGATAATAATCAAATGTTGTTTGTAGACATGCAACGGGAACAATTTGACAAAGGTTAGATTTTCCATCTTTCTTCATACGAAGATTGATTCTTCAGTTGTTTATTTTATCATAATCTTTTATGGATTATAAATTACATAATCTACATGGTTTTCTTAAAATGAGTTAGTCGGATCAGATTAATTAACATATTTTTATTTAATACAGAACAATTTTAATAACTCTGTTGAACACCGACAGAATATAATAGGATTGAAAGTTGTCAAAGTGAAATTTTGTAAAAGTTTAAAATATGAGTGAAAGCTACCTTAAAAATTTTCAATCAGAATAAAGACAAACAGTATTTGCTTCAGCTATGTTTTATTATTACTGATATTAATGATTATAGATAAGGTTATAAAAATTGATTGTTTTCATCGCAACTACTGTCCACGTCAGCAACTACCTTCTACCGAAAATATCCTTCGCCGAAGCAATAACTAATTGTAATCACATTGTTTTATTCGACTTTAATTAATAACGATATTTAATTTGATTGACGTTATCTCGTTTATCCAAATTAAAATAATATTTTACTGCAAGTTGGTTAACAGTTTGAATTCTTCTATTTGTTCGATACGCATTCTCGAATAATTACGGTCGAGATGTGACAAACTAACCATCAGCATAATTAAAAAAACTATTGTAAACTAGAGTATTAATTGTTTAAAGTTTTTCACTAATTTAATATTCTTCGAATACTAACAATATTTGAGAAAGAGCAAATGACTAAAATAGCACTATTTCTAGTTTTTGTTCCAAATATAACATTAATCATTTAAATTTCCAAAAATAGTACAAATTCAATACTAAAATAATTAAAAGTTTCTTTCTTATGAAAAAAATTTAAATCTTAAATTGGAAAAAGTGAACCCAAACATTATGTTTTAATTTTACATATAGTTTATTTAAGATAAATAATTATTTTCATATAATAATTTGTGTTATAATTGGAAAAAGTGAATCCAAACATTATGTTTTTTATATATAGTTTATTTAAGGTAAATAATTATTTTCATATAATAATTTGTACTATTTTTAAAATTTTATTTTTAGTACGTTAAATTTTTAAGATAAATTTAAAATAATGCTATTTTAGAATATCGGTGTGAAAAAAATATTAAAAGAATAAAGAAGGCAATAATAGCCTTAAAGCTCATTCGGCTTCAGAAAATATCTGGGAGATATTATCGTCTCTGATGACCTGGCAACAATTATGACACGTGTAAAAGCAACGCCATGTAGATATTTTTTTTTTCTCTCTCGTAAGGCCTTTTTTTTTGGCTCGTTTGAAGAACATTTTTTTGTTATAGGACCCGACGGAGAATGATTATAGAATGAATATTGTTTCTCTGGAGATGGATCGCTACGCGTTGGCTGAGTCAACTCTATCGAACTCGTTCGAGTCCATTATCACGGTGGAGAACTCGCGTGGTGATGCGGATTCGAAATCGGTATACATAAGTCTTCCGTTGTTTATGTTATGGTTTTCTTCGTCTCGTTTTTTCTGCCTTTTGTATCTTCAGAGTTGATATTCAAGCGAATTTTCGAATCTGGCTTTAACTTGATTCATATGTTAGAAAATAATTTTTTCTTCTTTCTGGATTTCGAGTTTTGCTTATCTTATCGGTGATTTATATATTTCCATAAAAAAAGAAGTAACCCATAAGCAAAACATGACAAGGAAATATATATTTCGATTATATTGTTTGTTCTTATGGATATGGAAATTAATTAATTTGATAAAGCTGTCATTTATGGGAGGAAACTTCAGATTGTTTTTGATTTGTTATTTTAATCTCTGAGTCTCGGAAATAAAAACAGAAAACAGAAGTCGCAAACAAAATTACTTTCTTGTTGTTCGCTAAATGGGATTGCGTGGGTTTCTTTTATTTTTCGTTGATAATTTTATAGCAGAAGATTTCAATTAGTGGTTGCAATTGCGAGTGGGTACATATTGGTTTATTCAGTGCTGTAGTGCGACGTGCCAGTAAAGAAATTGGCTGTCTTCTTGTTTGTTGTGTTGTGATGGTTTTGTTTTCTTGACTTTCTTCTTGAACTCTTCCTGATTCACGTCATTACAGTTACCGCAGGACAAATGTGCTGGTTGGACGAATGAGAAACACAACTCATATCTTGATTATTTAGAGAGTTCGTTTGTTAGGCAGTTGTACTCCTTGCTTGGAGGAGAGTCTCTGAGACTCTCTCGAACTCGTGATGTGCAGTCTAACTCTCACAAATGCCCTCATCAGGTTTGTAGGTTCTTACGGTTTCTTCTCTAACCTCATTTCTGTTTGTTTTTTCAACTCCTCTAGTGAAACTTACAACATTCTTACTTTGCATTTTACGGTCCTACAAAATGGCTGCTGGCAGAAGGTTAACTTTGTAAAGACACAAACTCCTTTGGAGATGTTATCCGAGTTTCCTTTTCTTAAGAATTCATTGATAAGCAATCCTGGAAATCCCGATGGAAATTACACCATTGGAAGTGTTGTTCTAGGAAACGTGTTATGTAATGAGGAAACCAAACACTCTGGTGATGAGGCTTTTACTAGAACATACTTTAGAAATTCTTTGGGGCATGGATATCCAGCCCAAAGCACTGCAGGTAAGTTTAACAAAACTTTTCTTGGAGGTATATGTTTTTGGCGTCTTCCCTCTTTGTATTTGTTTGCTTGTTTATTACTGGTTTTTGGTAGTCAATTAGACTATCTTCACATTGTGAAATCTATCTAAAAATTAGGCTGAAATTTTTGAATAAAATAAGTCCTCTGCTGCATTGGCTTTTAGAAGGCTTTGTTGCAGAAATATAGAGTTGATATGACTTGAGGAGAATCAAAGAAATGATTGTTGCAGCGAAGGACATGTATGAGATTTGGTCTGCTATCTACTTATCCCCGACCCACACATGAATATATTTTGTGTACAACTGTGCACTCATCTGCCTGATTCAGTCTAAAGTCTACTAAAGTTTGGCATCCATTAGTTTTTCTTATATCTGCAGAGGCGTCAGGGCAGAATTTCAGAGAAGAAGAAGAGATGGGATGTGATTCAGAGGTGACCAAAAAACGTGAAAGAGAAGCAAACAATGAGGATAGTTCATTGAAGGATCAGGTAAATATAGAAAAAAACGAACACATACCAAACAACTTCACTTGTATTGGTGAAAGTTTTGCTAAAGAAGCTACTACATCTCAGGTTGTACCGGTAAGGATGGTAAAGCCAAAGATGTGAAACGATATCAAAACAATAGGATACTGTAGATGAATTACTATGAATAGAGATAAAAAAAAAAAAATAGAAAGTGTGTGTGGAAAATGTGGAGGGTTTTGTTTACTGTATAGGATGAGGCTAAAGAGTGCCTTTTATATCTTAGTTCCTTTCTTCATATATCTATTTAATTTTCTACACCATTATTCTGTTATCAATTTTAGACTAATTGATTTTTGTTCGTTTTGGTTAAACTGTTTACTATAAAATTACATTAGAAACATGTAATCCATTGTTTCTTCATAAGATCCTCTAGGAGAAGTATCTTGCAGTACACGTAAAGTAGTGAAAGAGACCAATAGGGTTTGGGTCATTGCATGACATTTGCCAATGGGTCATTAACTCACAACATGATCACATGTAACCAGACGTGATTTATCGTCTCATGACGTTGACAACCTCACTGAATTTGGGGATCAGTTCAGGATTTCCGGTCGATTCTGTTAAAAAAAGTTGTACCTAAATGTGCCCTATAAAACTCTAAACCTTATATATTAAACTAAACCTTCAACCAATATCACGTGTGCGCATCGCACATTATCTATATATATTAATTGAGAATTATTGTGTGATTTACAAGTGTGTCATGTTGATGTGTCATACTATTAAAACATTTTAGAATAAATATTACCTAAGATATTATTTACTAGAATATTTACGAAAATTACCATTATACACTATATTATATGTAAATTCCTAATATTTCGACATACAATATATTTTGTCATAAAATGTAAATATAATATAAAATAAAATATAAATTTTGAAAAATTAGTCAAACAAAATATAAAATAAAATTTTAGTTTAATTGAATATTTATCATATGTATAATTTTATCCAAAATAGATACAATTTAAGTATATTTGTATAATTCGATTTTATTATCTGTTTCATTTTCGTAATCAATATTAAAAAATTAAAAAAAATATTTTAAATATGAAATAAATTATATATATATATATATATCTGATTTAAATTAACAAAATAATTAATTAATTATTATCTGTGAATATTTTTTTCTCACCCATGACGTGGAATCTAGTTAGAGTTATTATACTATACGTTCTTATAATTTTTGTGCATAAAATTGTTATACATGAATTTCATTAAAGACATTTTGTAAACTTGCATGCATATAAAAGTGGGGACATCATTATATTATAAAAATGACGTCAAAAAACGAATCATTAAAAGAAGATAAAAAATGTTCAAGAGCAACTATAATTATGAGGGTTGAGATGTGCTCTCAAACTGACACGTGTCTCTTTTAATGCTTTTGATTTATCTCCCTAAATGTATTCTCCATTTAACACAGAAACATACAATAAAGGAACATTTATTGAAAAATCGCATTGCAGAAAAGAATGAAATTATAAAATTGGTTAAACATTAGAATCTACTTGAATTTCTAAAAGTCATAACTATTTTACAAAACTGTCCTACCATAAATAATTTCTGCAAAAGGTAAAAAAAAAAAAGGAAGAATATTCACTTATTCATTAATCATTAATCATTAATCATCGTGACTTTGGTTCGCCGGAGGATTGTCGCACCGAGAAAGCAACCACTTGAGCCCATTGCTTCAACCTCAGCTTCATTGTCTCCGGATCATCACCTTTATTCAATTCCCCACCGTATTAAAAAAAGCAATCCGTATACATGATTCAAAAATATAAAAGGGGTTAGAAAATTTCACATACCTTGATCGACGATCTTCGTGCTCGAATTGCTGACTTCACTTTCCGATCCGATTGACGATAGAGAAGACGTCCGGGACAATCTGTTACTGTACTGTTTTTTGACAGCGCAGTATAACCCAAGAGCTGGAAGAGTTTCTGAGAGCCTCGGATCTAAATACGGAGAATCCGGCTCGAATCCGAATCCTAACTCGATGCAGCCTTTGAGCTCTTCAAGATCTTCTTCGGTGACGCTCTTACTCCGACCAAGGCGACCAGATGAATGCTTTCCTTTCCTCCGAAGCCAAGCCTCTTCACGATAGGCGTCCGGTGACCACGAATGCTGCTTTATCAGCGGTCTAGGAGGCGGTTGCGACGACGGAGCGTTGCGTTTCAACATTGAAAGCGGCTAGGTTTTTCGAGGTCTGAGTCTGATCCCTCTTTGGTTTTTTAATATCATACGCAAAACGCGTGTTGATAACTTCTTAACTTTTCTTAAGTATATATACACATTTATTTCCCTATTATAAAAACATAAATGTTAAATTTGAAATCTTTTGGTTTAGCCCAAATTGGTATGATGGGTTTGTCGTAGAAACCCATCATAAACGGGCAAACGAAATGGGTTACTGTTGAATGTGAGATTTGATTAACTATTCAATGGGTAACTAATAAAAATGTGTTACAATCATCATGATATCAACACAGTTATTGTTTCTGTCGTATAGCACTGTACATCATATGGACCAAATTAAAAACTTCACAAATACGATACTGACATGTTTTGTTGATTATGGCCGAAGTTGAAATAAATAATTAACAGAGAAAAGCCTATCTTTTCTGACAAAAGTAGCCTATTTGGGTCAACCAGATCTGGTCCACAGCTGCTAACATTCAAGTCTTTAACAAAATTACTACTTTTGTATATTCACTTAAAACAAACAATACTATAATGGTTATATTTGTCGGTTACGGCTGCAGTAGATTATTGTTTGTTTAGCTGCCGCAAGTACCTGCGGCAGACGCAGCGTCATGCATCGCAATTTTTCCGACAGCTGATTAAAACAGCGGTGCGACTAAAAATCTGCGATTAACTGTAACTGCAACCGCCGGCGGCAGATAAACGAACAACATCTCTCATTTTCTCTCTTAAGAATTATTTGCTTGTTCGTATGAAATGGAAATTCAATAGAAACGATTGGAGTTTTCATATTCAATTCTACAGATAAAATAATCTCGTCTTATGTTAAAAAGTTTCACAAGTAAACAAAGAAATTAATGATTACTATCTACACCATCTCATCATCTCTCTTTTCTTTTGTTTATATGATGTAATCAGTAATAATTTATTTCTTTATTTCAACGATTCAAACCGTTCACACGGTTGTGGTCCTTTGCGAGTGACTTTCTGCTGAAGTAAACCATAAGTTGTCCACATGACTAAGACAGGCTGTGTTATGGCGGAAATAAAGAAGCTTTCTTTGTTGAGACTTAAGCTTTGTAAGCAATGTCCTAATCAATACAGATAATAAACCGTTTGAAACCGAGATCATCAATTGATTGGATCCGGTTTGAAACCGAGATCATCAATTGATTGGATCCGGTTTGAATATCACCATTTTACCTTGAGAGCAGTTTCAATCCTTGAAATTGTGAAAACGGTTTAAATCCCTCACAATGATATGAACTTGGTTATGCTATGCGAATTGTGGCATAACCTAAGATTCTTAACAAAGCGCCCGTGGCCCAATGTATAAGGCGTCTGACTTCTAATCAGACGATTGTGGGTTCGAATCCCACCGGGCGTGTATTTACTTTAAATTTTAGTTTTCGAAAAAAATAGAAGCATTAAAAGGGAAGATAATGACAAAAAACAGAATCTTTTATGATAAGTCTGACTCCTGAGATTCCAATAGAAACAGACAATCAACAATGACTTTATCATCATCCTGAGTAAATGGACAGTTATTATTATCATCTTCTCCATAGATATATTACTATGTAACTTACGACGGAACGGAGCTTCCCAATCTTTGTTTCACCTTTTCCTTTTCATTTCAAAGGATAACAATGATTTGGGAAGGAAATCGAGGATCCGTGCTTTCATCAATTCATGTAGATAAAGCCACTGTCTTGCAAATTGGACAGAGATTCTTGAGCATGAGCCATTGCTTCACGCAGGCAGTGTGGAATTCATGACCACATCCCAGTGTTCCAAGATCATCGCCTTCTGCATACTCTTCCTGCCGGAAATTCATCAAGTGTTTACACATCAGCTTGTGAGTATCAGTTCCGTAATGGGAAAGACAAGAATTGTCCCAACCAATCTATGAGGCACACATGAACGGTTTATTGCAATGCCAAAATGCACCTCAAGTGAACTTTTGCATACAAACAACTACAACCAACTAGCTGATATTAAGAAGCATTGACTAAAATCAGATATGTGACAAAACCATACCTCAAACCGCAAATTCTCCCCTCTTCGCATGGCACTCAACACCTGCCGTATCTGCCAATAAAAAAGAGCGTACCAACTGACATTACTAGAAATCAGTAAATACCATCAACAAATAATTGACGTTACAGCACCAGCTCATGAAGAGTTCACTTAACAAATCCTCCCACTGAAGGATACATCAAACAATGAAAGATAGCACAGACCTCGGAAATCAATCGGTTCCTTCCATCGTTATCAGCAGCTAAGCTTCTTCCTAGGTGGCGCAAATGGAGAAGATCATTTTGCCTTTCCAGTAACAATCCTGATCTTCTTTGTCGAGAGCGATGACTCCGACTACTAGATCCGGATGGCGCTGCAGCTTCGTTTGAAGAAACAGAATGGCCTGCGGGTGGTAATGCAAGAGAAGACCCATGAGTAGTAGATTCAGATTCAATACTAGGAAATAAAGACCAAGGAGCAACTTCTGATATCCTTGATTGATTATGGGGAGTAACCCATGTGGGATTTGGCTGCAAAGCATGGATCCCTGAACTCGATCCTTCTCGAGAAACAAGGGGAGAAACTCCAGATGCACTAGGATTTCCACGAGTGGAACTCCAATGAAATTGATCCTGCACTGGAATTCTCGTTTCAGTTGTGGGCATAGTAAAGACAGGTTGCTCTGAGTTGATTGTTGGTGCATCCCAGGGTGGCCCAAATCCCTCTCCAGGCATATTGTTTGTTCTCGAACTGGAAGAAGCATTCCAAGCAAATTGATGTATATTTCTTGTCAAAGCAGGAAGGTGGATTATACTTGGCTGACTCTCACCATTGCCCGAGCTGCCAGTAGCTGGCATTGCTCTTGCATCCAGAGGGTCAACAAAAGGAGAGGTTGCTGGTAAATGCTGCTGACGGACAGAACTACTGGATTGTGAAAAGCTGAATGCTACTGAATCTTGCGGCTGCCCTGGATTTAACCGCCTGCCAGGCCTAGATAAGGTTTCCGTGCTTCTTGCCAAAGGAAAAGCACTTGCTGCAACTGCTCTTCCACCACCAATTCCAAATCTTGGTTCCGGCTGACCAGACTGATTAATAACATTTGGAGAATTTTGCGAAGTCAGAGACAAACTTAAGCTACTTGAAGCATCATGTTGAGCAAGACCCTCATTCCAAGCACCGTTCTCAGTTTCAAAAAAGCAACTAGGACTTTCACCAGGAAAAGAACGGCTAGGAGCTCCTTCAAGAGCCTTTCTTTTGCAGGATGAACCTAGACCACCCAAAGAAGAACCTGGACCGCCACTTCTCTCCTCTGTCGTTTGACTTGAGCTTCCCAATGAACTCTCACAATTGTTATGGCGGATAACTACTCCCGAAGTCTGCAGACCACTACCATTGATGTCCATGTCCTTTCCCAGATGTACATGCCCTAACAGATGATTAGAGCTTGACCCACGCAAGAAGGAAGTTCCATTTCTGGTGTGGCTGCCAATATGAACCCCTCCAGATAACATCATACCATTTGAACCTGATTGCCCTTCCTCAAATCCATAGCCATCCGAGGGTAGCTGGTGACTCTCACCATTGCCCGAGCTGCCAGTAGCTGGCATTGCTCTTGCATCCAGAGGGTCAACAAAAGGAGAGGTTGCTGGTAAATGCTGCTGACGGACAGAACTACTGGATTGTGAAAAGCTGAATGCTACTGAATCTTGCGGCTGCCCTGGATTTAACCGCCTGCCAGGCCTAGATAAGGTTTCCGTGCTTCTTGCCAAAGGAAAAGCACTTGCTGCAACTGCTCTTCCACCACCAATTCCAAATCTTGGTTCCGGCTGACCAGACTGATTAATAACATTTGGAGAATTTTGCGAAGTCAGAGACAAACTTAAGCTACTTGAAGCATCATGTTGAGCAAGACCCTCATTCCAAGCACCGTTCTCAGTTTCAAAAAAGCAACTAGGACTTTCACCAGGAAAAGAACGGCTAGGAGCTCCTTCAAGAGCCTTTCTTTTGCAGGATGAACCTAGACCACCCAAAGAAGAACCTGGACCACCACTTCTCTCCTCTGTCGTTTGACTTGAGCTTCCCAATGAACTCTCACAATTGTTATGGCGGATAACTACTCCCGAAGTCTGCAGACCACTACCATTGATGTCCATGTCCTTTCCCAGATGTACATGCCCTAACAGATGATTAGAGCTTGACCCACGCAAGAAGGAAGTTCCATTTCTGGTGTGGCTGCCAATATGAACCCCTCCAGATAACATCATACCATTTGAACCTGATTGCCCTTCCTCAAATCCATAGCCATCCGAGGGTAGCTGGTGATCTGTCTTTGAACCAATAGAATTGACCTGATCTGAAGGACCCAGTCTAGAGCTGGACTCACCAAAACTCCACCAGTTATGATTTTGAACAACATGCGAGCTCGAGCTTGCGTAAGTTGGTAGTCTTGAACCTGTACTATTATTTGGAAACTGAACATCCACTGGATTCAGCATGCTATTCAAAGTAGTATCTGAATTAGTGCTACAAATGGGTTCTCCATTTGTATAATTTATTCCAGTAGATGAATCACTATTGCTTTGTGGCCCTTGCATTGGATTTATTTATTACCTCTGACCAGAACATCCGACTCTCCAGGACAGAAAGCAGTGAAAAATTATTAAGTTCTTTTATAAACCTAAAACCAGCAGAAAAAAATGAATAAACAATTTATTGATGGGAGTTTGGAAAGAAATAACTGAAACACGGATTCCCAGTTTACCATTTTGATTTTCGAAGGTCAGCCTCATATTTAGCTCTAGGCTCCGAAATGTAGCATCTGTATAATGTTTCCAGTAGGTAGTAGTACTCCAAGAAAGGTGTATCTGAAACTAGAGCTACCAAATTATCAATGAATATTCATCATATTTCACAAGTATCATTTCATATATCAGGAACTGCTAAATACACTAAAAACATTATGTGGAAGAACTCCATTGTTTAGCAAACAACTGAAGCATTTGCAAATTCATGGCTTTAGCAAACAGTTAAGCAACTCGGTAGTAGAATCTCTGAGTCGTAGCCAAAATTGTTCACATAACAAAAAAATCAGAGCAGCTAGCTTATAAGCAACTTTTCAAACAACTAAGAAACTACGACTTCTGCTCAACTAGGCAGACCTCATCAAGGTGAATATCTTGTCGTAAAGTGAGAATAGAGAGAATGTAGCTAGAGGTACTAAAACGAAGAACCAGAAATCTCCAGGCTTATATTGTCCTAACTCAAAAGTAGACAAGCCTAATATATGAAATTTCCGGTGAAACCAGAGAGTTAGAGCAACACTGAGAATTCAATCCATCACAAGAAAATAAATTAAATCCTCAAGACACAATTTTTAGTTTAGATAATTACAAGACTGTATGCTTTCTAACTATAAAATGTACATTCCGATTCCAAAAAAAAAACAGCGTGCTATTGTGGTTATAATTTAAGGAAAGAAACCCTAAAATAGGACAATCCAGATCCTCCAGATTCGCAGCTATTGCGATGAATCAACGTTACAACAGAAACCATTTTCGCATTAACACGATCCAGAAAATGATATCGATTAAAAACCGATCATCGTCGGGTAGGAAAAAAAGATCATAAGATTGAAGAAATTGTACCTGAAAAATCACAGAGAGATAGAGAGAGAGACGGAGACAGAAGGGTTACGAAAGTAATCTGTTTATTTTTAGACTTTCCGCTTGTATAATTTTCTGGATGCGGATGCTCTCTCCATATAACAAATAAGAAATCTTAGTCTCTTCCGATTTAAATACCCAGAAAAACTCTTAACTTTCTCCAGAAAACGAAGAAAACGAAAAGAGCATAAGGGAAGGAAATGAAATGGGTTATTAAAAAAAAGAGAGAGACGGAAGAAGCAGTGGATGAGGGAAGAGAGGATTAAGAGGCGGACAGATTACATGTGATATCTCTCTTCAACATTTGTCATAAAAAATTAAAACTGTAATAAAATTTTGCCAATATCAAATTTTTATGATAAAGAAGTTTGGTATATGCATTATTTATTATAGGGTTTACTTCCGTCAACTACACAAATTTATGCGACTAAACTTATTTTCATCCGTACTTTTGAGTTTTCCTTTAATTACATAAACTGTATTTTTCTTTCATAAATTACACAAATTTCATAAATTTTTCTAATTGCAGAAATTCTATTAATATTTATGCGTTAAATAGCTACTAAATCTGGTTCTAATTCGAAAATTTGGTTTTAACTTGAGTTTATTTTGAAATTAAAACCAGATTTTCGAAGTAAATCAAGGTTTAATAACAATTTAAAGTGTAAACATTAATGAAATTTTTGTAATTTGAATAATTTATGAAATTTACGTAGTTTACAGAAGAAAAATACAGTTTATATAACTTATAAAAAATTCAAAAAGTACGGATGGAAATAAGTTTATTCGTATAAATTTATCTCGTTAACCGAACTAAATCCTTTATGGTAAGATTTTTAGTGACGTTTGGTTTGCCTTAGTGCTTTTACTTACCTATTTTCTATCCTCTTATATGTTTTCAATTTTCACTTCCTTTTCTTATTGGGTTTTGTAATAAATGTGAAATTGGAAAAGACGTTTAAAGGAAAAAAGACAATGTTAAATTATATTAAGACGTGAGAATGGTACACTTTTAAATAGTTGTACACGTAGTAGCTCTCATGCAAGTTTGTGGCACCTTATGACTTGTCTTTGTATTCTATTTTTTTGGGCTATTAAAGTCCAAAAGAAGAGACCCCTTAAAGCCCTTCCTATTAATCCATCGAATTGATGGAGAAATTACGGTTTTAATCATTAACCAAAAGTTATTTTTATATCGTTTATCTATTTTGTTCACGAATAGTTGGTGAAAGTTAATTTAAAATAAAACTAGAGAGAAAATAAGAAACTTTTCAAAGTTTTTTTTTTCACATTTGGGAAACGGTGTTTTTGTGTTTTGATTAAGACCTTCAAACTAGATTGGTTCGGTCCTGTTTGGTCGAGTAACATTTCATTCTATTACTATATATTGTCATATAAGTTGATACTAATAGTGTAATAAAGATGGTCCACTTATATAGTGTTCCATATATATATAGAACATTGGGAGATACTATTTTAATAACCATCCATATAAACGTGTGCAAATTAGATATTTTTTTTTTATCATGTTTTATATATGTATTGTTTTTGCAAATATAGGTAGACGTTATATCCATCAACATAAGCTAATCATATAACATATGTAGTGCCTTGAAGATGGAATTTGCACGTGTAATAGATGTTGTTTGTGTGTTCTAGTTCACTTAGCACATGTGATTTGGAAGTTTTAATAAATCAACTATGAATTGTTGATATGGGAAACCATTACTAAACCAATAGATCAAGAGAGAGTAGGAGAAACCTGAGCACATAGAATCGAGCCTATATTACAAAACTTATGTTAATGCTTTTCTTCTGTCGAGACTCGGTTTGGACTAGTTGACATAGGTGTTGTTCGTTTGGTCGGCATAGGTGGTTGTGACTGTGGCTGTGGTCAATCTTGCGGCTACGGTCAATCTTGAGATGTTGTTTGTTTGTCTGATTGCAGATTTTTAGTCGTACCGCTGTTTTAATCAGCGGTCGAAAAAATTCCGATGCAGGACGTAGCATCTGACTGCTGCGTCTGCCACAGATACCTGTGGCAGTTAAACGAACAAAAATCTGCCGCAGCCGCAACCGCAAGTTCCTGCGACTGCCAAACGAACATGACCATAGAAAAGAGGTATTGTGCGGCTGCTTGAGCAACTTTTGGACCCTCCAAAGAAGCAGAAACCATTCATGGCTAGTAAACTTTTATATGTATTAAATAGAAAACTCTTTTGAAGAACAAAAAAACTATGGATTTCGTAAATAGGTCACATCCAATCTCTATTCATTAGCATACAATATGATCTATACGTTTGAACCAGCTGGAGATTTATGATTAATTTTGATTTTTTAGGAACAACAAGATATTCACCAACTACACACCCGACATTTCAACACCGAAGCAGAGTTGTTGGATCCACCTAGCTCCTCCTTCTTCAAGTCTCCATTTTTCCTCCTTTATATATTTAATTTATTTAATGCACACCTCATTTTTAACAAAATAATATAATATCCTTGCACCATTATGTAATCTTCCATTTTCAGAATAAAATCTAGATGAGTAAACATATCCCATTGTTAAATCTACAATTATATGTAAACATAATAAGACAATTTTGGCAGCAAGCTTTTACTCATTCATAAATGAGAAACGAATTCATGCACACCACACGAATATTTTTAAATTAGAAAGGAAAAAGTAAGCATAGCCATTACTCGTTCAGTTTGGTCTCAAGTGCGTCTGTCTGAAGCCCCATAAGTGGAATTGGACCCACCAAGATAGCGACAGACCAATAGCGCGTTAGGAGAGTTTCACCAACCCCAGATCTGGTTTCTTTTCTCAGACCGGAAATAATAAAAAAATCCGGTTTGAACCGGTCTCCTTTTCTTCCTATTTATTATATACACCTCTCATGTCATCTCTGTGACTGACCAAAAGACAAATATAGAGCGAGAAATGGCGACGACAACAACAGAGAATACGAAGACATCGACTGATGGAGAAGATCAGAAGCAATCCCAGAATCTCCGACATCAAGAAGTCGGTCACAAGAGTCTCTTACAAAGCGACGAACTCTACCAGGTTTTCAAATGGGATTTCGTTAAAAAAATTCTGGATTTTAATTCTTAATTTAATTTTAATTAAAATCAATACACATATGCAGTATATACTGGAGACAAGTGTGTATCCAAGGGAACCAGAATCAATGAAGGAACTCAGGGAAGTGACAGCAAAACACCCCTGGTTTGTTTCTTCCACCATAATCTTCAATCTTCATTTTTTATATAAAAAAACTAGAATATGATATTCAATTGCAAAACTCAAACAGGAACATAATGACAACATCGGCAGACGAAGGACAGTTTTTGAACATGCTCATTAAGCTGATAAACGCCAAGAATACAATGGAGATAGGCGTTTACACTGGCTACTCTCTCCTCGCAACCGCTCTTGCTCTCCCCGACGACGGCAAAGTAAATATCTCCTCCTATGTTTTTCTTTTAATTGTTTCTAAGCATTTTAACAGGTTTATTCTTTAGTCGAAATCGGAATTAAAAATTTCATCTTTTTAAAATCCTCAGATTCTGGCTATGGACGTTAACAGAGAAAATTACGAATTGGGTTTGCCGATTATCGAGAAAGCCGGCGTTGCTCACAAGATTGATTTCAGGGAAGGCCCTGCTCTTCCCGTTCTTGAACAACTCGTTGCTGACGTAAGCATTCTTCTTCTGGTTTTGGAGGATGATGTAAAAATATTAAAAGATTTTGTGAAATTTATTTATTACGGGAGTAACTTATTGAGTGCGGTTGGGTGTAGGAGAAGAACCATGGAACATATGACTTTATATTCGTTGATGCTGACAAGGACAATTACATCAACTACCATAAACGTCTGATCGATCTTGTGAAGATTGGAGGTGTGATCGGGTACGACAACACTCTATGGAACGGTTCTGTCGTGGCTCCTCCTGATGCACCAATGAGAAAGTACGTTCGTTATTACAGAGACTTTGTCCTTGAGCTCAACAAAGCTCTCGCTGCTGACCCTCGGATTGAGATCTGCATGCTCCCTGTTGGTGATGGAATCACTATCTGCCGTCGGATTAGTTGATATGATCTGGATTTGACTCCGTACTATGAGTTTGTCCGCAATGGATTATTTTCCACCCTTTTACCTTTCAAAAGCATTACCCACCACCAACCACCAACCCCAATGGACCCTTGTGCATTTGTTAAGTAATAACTTCCTCCATCCATCTATATATATCCTTGTGTTTGTTTTGCATTGCTTTCTTTTAAACAAAGAAATAATGTTTCCCTACCATTTTTTTCCTTTTTAACATCTATAGTAATATCTCAATTGTGTTACAGTATCATAAATTGGTTAGAAAATTGCATATCTGCTCTATCCCAAACCATGAATTTGGACATAATGAGGGAAAGAATTGAACATTATTTTACCTCATGTTTGAAGCATTTTGAGTAAGTGATGAAGAATAGAGGCTAAGACAATGGACAAAAACTGTCAATATTGTCTGGATTTGGGCAGATATCTGTTCAGATAATAATGGGCTAAGACCTTTTCCCAAACCTCACCCGCGAAAACGGTAGGTAAAATGGGAGTAGCCAACTTGCTCGCACATCTAATATCCTTAATATATTATTTGATAATTTTTTTAACAAATTAATTTTATCATAACGTGTTAATAATAAAAATGACATACTGACGTGTCAACACTACAACGAGTTTCATTTTCAATATATAAAAAGGTTTAATTTACTAGAATAATTACAATACATGCTACTGATATTAATTTGGTTAGAAAATCAATATATTTTATTCAACTAACAAAAAAATAGTATTACATTTGTAAAAACAATAATTTTTATTTATTTAAATTTTTAATACGTTAATTTATAAATAATTTCAAATAAATATAAATAGATTTAAGTTATTACCTAATTCCTAATATATTATTTGAGAAAAAATTTAAGAAAATAACTTTACTATCACGTTTTATTAACATAAATATCATGTTTATATTTCATCATTAGAGTAAATTTTAAATAAATATATAAATAGGATTAACTTATTCGAATAATTACAATATATGTCATTGTTATTAATGAATATTAATATATTTTATTAAACTAACTAAAAATACTATTAAATTAATAAAAAATTATTTTTTCTTTCTTAATTTATATGTACAAAATTAATGTTAAAAGTAATTTTAAATAAAAATTAAAATTATATAAATAATTAATTTATATTTACTAATAAAATATAATTTATGAATATTTTTTTCTACGCATGGCTTGGGTATAAATCTAGTATAATATAAAGGTACATTACATAATTTATTTTCATTATATCAATGAAAGACAACATCAAATGGCTCTATTTGTAATATTTTATATTGTACGTTAGACTTTGTATGTATTAATATTTTATGTTCTATTTGTGTGGTTTTATATTTTTCTTTAATCGCAAAGTGAAAAACTTTATATGCTTTGATTTGTTTCACTTATGTAATAACACATAGGGTCAAGGAATGACTGGCTTATAGAAAGCACATTACAGTGGACTATGTTGTTAATAAAAGGAAATATGAATACATGATTTAAAACGATTAATTTCATGTAAGCATAAGAGTTCTCAAGGGTTCTTCGAAAATTAAATATAAAAAACGAGAAAGAAAAGAAAACAGAAAATAAAGGGTTTATTTGATACAAGAATAGGAAACCAGGGGTTTATCAGCAAAACAAATTAAAACCCTAAAGGATAGCGAGGGTTTTGTAATTCTGCTTCCCTTTGTTTTCTACTCGAAAGCAAGCTTCTGCCATCCTTTTGTCTGTCTTCGTTTCTAAATGTAAGTTTTCTGCTATTCTTTTTTGTGTCGATTTCAATGTAAAGAGATTAATAGGTAGCGAAATCAAGTTATGATTTTTTTGTTTGCATCAAGTACAAAACGCTCTAATTTGGAGGGCTCTGTGGACCTTGTAGGATACTGAGAAATTGTATAGCAAAGTATGTATTCATATTAGATTCGAGTTACAGTGTTATGTCTGGTTTGTGATTGTGGTAAAGAGTTATTTAGGGTTCCGAAAGGTTAGATATTTGTTAATCGTTTTATATTTTACCAAAAATTACACAGGAAAGTAAAGTTGTGAAATTTAAGGTGAGATCTGTTTTATGCATCAAAATGCCAAAGAAGAAGAGTAAGCAATCAGAAGCAGGAGACAAGCAAGGTGTACAAGTACAACAAACCAAAGCAGTTCCAAAACCTGGTAAACTAGGGAAAGAGATTGATGAGATCTTTGGTGGGAGAAAGAAGAAGAAGCCAGAACTTGAAAACCCCGAGAAGAAGGAGACTACGATGAAGAAAGCAGAAATGCCAAAGAGAAAAAGGAAGATGAACGAACTTGACGGATCTAGCAACAAATCGTCCCGGCCCAGGAAGAGAACCGAAGACGGTTTACCAGTGTTCACCGAAGATGAACTTGGTATCAATAAGGCCGATGCTGGTGATACCCCTCTTTGCCCTTTTGATTGTGATTGTTGCTTCTAGTCTAGTCTCTATTATCTTTTACCAGTTTTGAAGCTTTATTTTCACATTGAAAAGTGGTAAAAATGAATGAATCATCACTGTTGTTGTTCATAAAATTACAGTTCACTTTTATATCCAATTGCTTCTTGATTGATTGGACTAGACTAGTAGATAGGATCTTAGTAGAGGTCTGATGAAATATGAAGCACTTCTCTTGTTTTGTTCAAGTCTAACCCATTGTTTGTGGTACAGCTTTTTTGGTTTCCGTTATAGTTGTGGTTTTTAAGAATACATTGTCTGAGTTCTGTAATCAGAAAGTACTTGCAAACAACTTTCTTTATAAGGATTAGGATTCCTCAAAGTTTAAACTGTGACTCTTCTCAAATTTCTGGATATCTAACTGATGTCAGCGATCACGACACAAAAATGTAATAACACTTGCAATGCAAATTCGAGTTTCTTCTTGTATCGAAATTGGACTTTACACAAAAATAAGCGGACCATAGACAAAACTTTATATGTGGCTATGTCCCCACCGCCACCATCACCTATCACTCGTGTTCTTGTCAACACATTTTACCATCCAATCAAAAACGCTTCTCTTCTTTTTCACCTCCTCTCCTACTGCAAAATTTCTACCTTTGTTTCTTCTCCCAGATCTCACAAAAGAAAGGATCTGTTTTTATTGGCACTGTGAGTTACAGGAGGATAAGCGAGTATGGGTTCGATCTCTTTGTCCAATTCTCTGCCCATAACGCGACTTCCACAACTTACATCAGTCAATCAATGCCTTCTTCCGACTTTGACATCCTTCTCTCTTCTTCCTCTTTCCAATCGTCGTCGCTCCATTTTCTTACCGTCAATCGCCGTCTCCGCCGCTCTTGCTGGCGTTAATAACTCTGTTCCGGTGAGAGAAGCTGCATCTTCCACTTTTTACACTTTCATCTCAAAAAATTGAAACTTGTTTGTGTGGCTTTTTTGGGGAGGTTTCAGGCACGAAACGAGGGTTACACAGTTGGGGATTTCATGACACGGAGACAGAATTTACATGTTGTTAAGCCCTCAACGTCTGTCGATGATGGTAAATTATGCAGAAGATGGAAACAATTTTCCTTAAATTTTAATAATCGATCCTTGTAGTCTCTAACTACCAATTCTCTAAATTTGTCTTCTTGGTTATCTTCCTTGAATTTAAACAGCATTAGAACTTCTAGTTGAGAAGAAAGTCACGGGATTACCTGTAATTGATGATGATTGGAATCTGGTAAAATCTTCTCTTTTCTTATTGTGTTCCTCTGTTTGGAGTCTTCAACAACAAGCTCTTGATTAACCATTTTCATTAATTATTGAATTTCAGAAACTAGTAATGTATGCTTTATCTATCTGAGATTTGTTTTTTACACCTCTGCTGTAATTTCTCATGCAGGTTGGTGTTGTGTCTGATTATGATTTGCTTGCACTAGACTCAATCTCTGGTACTGTAGTCGAGTTTTTGAATCTTATATTGGTGTTTTTTCCGCTAGAAGAAAAAATCTCATGTGTCACCAGAGCATACGTTTTTAGATACTCTATATAATACGAGGAATATTTTAATCAGTTAAGAACAAGTTGAATTATAATATGTTCTGTAGAATTTAAAGTTTTGTTGATCATCACACATGAGTTTTGTCGGCACATAGTTTTAGTGTCCAAATTTTTTATGGTTTTGTCTGGCACAGTTTGGTGAAGCAACTTAACTCTCTTGTCTCTTGCATTAGGCCGCAGCCAAAATGCTACAAGCTTGTTCCCTAATGTGGACAGTTCTTGGAAAGTATGTTTCTCCTTATCCATGTCCTTTTAAATTGTTCTTTAACGGTTTGCCTTAGTGTTTGTCCTATTCCTGGGAATGAGATAAGTTATTATATGATATTTGGAATTCTCTTTTGGCTAGACGTTTAACGAACTCCAGAAACTGATAAGTAAGACATATGGAAAAGTTGTTGGAGACTTGATGACACCTTCCCCTCTGGTTGTTCGTGATTCTACCAATCTAGAAGATGCAGCTAGGTATCCTCCTCGTATATTTTCCCTTTGCAAACATTAAATGATAGAAGCTTAGGAAGAATGAGTTCAGTCCGACATTTCAAGTGGTGTTATATGCAACATTTCTTACAAGATATGTAACCATTTGTCTCCAGGTTGCTTCTGGAAACGAAGTTCCGAAGATTACCAGTCGTGGATGCGGATGGAAAACTGGTGAGACTCTCAAAGTCACAATATTTTCTTCTTTTCAGTTTGATTTGGTATGGTTTTTTACCTTTTTGTTTATGCGCAACAAGATTGGAATCCTTACAAGGGGAAACGTTGTAAGAGCTGCACTGCAAATCAAACGGGAAACCGAAAACTCAGCGTAGCTAGAAAGCAGAAGTTATAGAGGAAATCCCTTAAATCTGCCATAGTTAATAGCACAAATCTATTTATTCCATTGATAAGTATATATATATGTACAAAACTATTCACCATTCAGGGATAGTAGTTGTTCTTGCAGGGATTATTGGTAGTGACAACTAAAGAAAAATCAGTGCCTTCTGCTGTGGTTTGTGTGGTATGATTGATATTTGGATACTGAGAATCAATGGTTGTTTCTTTAATACTCAAGCAGCTGGAAAAATTTATTCTTAATGCCTTCGTCATTCGTCAAGAGCACAAGAAAATATTAGATCCCAAACCCGTGAATAGATTTCGTTCATATTTCTTATATATTGATGTGAAGATTATGAGCTAAACTCTTCTATGAAGCTATTTAGATCGTTGAAAGAAGACCCTCCTTCTTCCACAGCGGCTTTAGCCATCTCCGCTAGCTTCTTTGCCCGAATCCGCCTCTCCTCAGCCTCTTCACCAACCAAAACTTCTCTCACCGCTTTATCCACATTATCTCTGCTAACGAAATCTCCGATACTCAAATGTTTTTTCGTTCCCACGCTAACTCCCGTTCTGAGCACTTGCGTTACCAATGCCTCGTTGTAGAATTGCTCCGCTCCAACCGGCCATGTCACCATCGGTAGCCCTGCAGCCACTCCTTCAAGAACCGAGTTCCAGCCGCAATGGGTCACGAACCCACCGGTTGCTTGATGGTCAAGTATCAGCACTTGTGGAGCCCATCCTCGAATTATCATTCCTCTTTCTTTGACCCTCTCTTCGAACCCTTCTGGTAACCATTCTTCTTTCTTACCTGTTCATTCCGAAGTTAGTTTCAGATTATAAACAGATAAACCACAAATTCACAATTATCATATAGGTTCCTATTGTTTCAAACCCAGTTTTCAATATTTTGGTGTAAACCTGTTATGAACAAACAATCAATACATGTGTTTTGTTATCAATACCTGTGTTTTCACCATTTTTCCTCACAACCCAGATGAAACTTGTGCCAGAAGCTTCTAATCCTGCAGCGATCTCTATCAACTGCTCGTTCTTAATGCAAGCCACGCTCCCAAAGGAAATGTAAATGACTGAATTTGGTTTCTTGGAGTCAAGCCATTTGAGGCATTCAGCACCATCAATGCTTGCTTTCTTTCCTCTCTCAGCCTTTTCCTCAAATCCTCTGCTGTGAACAGAGAGAGGACCGATATGCCAAGCCCTCTTCGCTACAATACTCTTGTAAAAATCGGCGTATTCAGGTTCAAGCTCGTAGAAGCTGTTCACAACAACACCTGAGCTCTTCACTTCCGATTCTTTAGCCTCGATCATAAACTTCCCCATCTCGGTTTCCTCGCCACGGTTTATGATTTGTCCTTGAGTCATCACAATGCTCCCAGGGAGATCTGGGATTAAAAATGGCTCACAACTGGAAGCTACTTTCTTCTGTGGTTTATGCACTCTGATGCAATAGTCAGCGCATAAAGAGAAGTAGCCAGTGCCGTGAAACACAAGTCTTGGCACGTCAAACTTCTCAGCAGCTTCAGTAGCCCACGGGAAGAACATGTCGGCGATAAGACAGTCTGGTTTCGTTATCTCGAGGAGATTCTCAAGCTGGTCTTTGAAAAACCTTGTCGACAAAAAGAATTTTACGATCATGTTGAGTCTATCATCATTGTTGTTTGAAGTGAAGAAATCAGCGTTTTCGCATCCTTCTGGTAATCCGAGCTGCACGCAAGGGAAATCAAATATCTGAATCTCGATATCTAGACTCGGATTCAGGCTTTTGAATGTGTCGATAGATTTTTGGAGAATCTTGGAGTTGATAGGTGTGGTTAGGATAGTGGATTTGGCTCCTCTACTACAGAAAAGCTTAGCCATGTCTAGAGTTGGTATCATGTGACCATGAGCCATGAAAGGAAAGAACATAACATGGAGCTTATGAGAATTACTACTCATGTTCGACTTTGGTCGAAAAGTGAGATGTTTTTTTTTTGTCGTGTTGAATGGTTGTATGAGTATAATCTGTATATATAATGACAAGGAAACTTTTTTGATTTAATGGATTCTGACGTCTCTGCATACGTCACTTGTTTTGGGTTTTGGAATCGGACCAGTTTTCAAGGAACCTAAATCCTTATACTTACTAATCAATTTCAAGATCTACGATTATGTTAATGCAAAAAGTGTTATTAATTAACTAAGAAACAGAGGATTCTGCTGCAATTTTTGTTAAAGAAATTCAACCAGTATTCATAAAAAAAAAAATAAACTATACACTTAAAATTGATTAACTATACCGTATGTATATATTTAACTATTAGTTTGATTCATTACCTAGAAAAAGTGAAATCGCACACAAACATCTAATTAGAAATTACGTGCAGTGATGGAACATATCATAATATTTTAGAATTTTAAAATACATGAAACGAAGATATTCTTCTAAACATCAAAATATCTACGGATATTCGGATTTGTTATTCTAAAATAAATTAAAAAAACTTCTAGAATAATTTTGAACATTAAGTTTACATCTAATATTTTAAAAAATAAAATAAAATTCCTATATATTTTAAAATAAAATTATATGAAAACTATAGTTTTAATATTTTAACTGGTCCGGATCCATATTCATGTATAAAATATAATTTCCAACCCATTAGGATTCAAATCCAAACTGAAATCTCAAATATCCAAAATTGCAAAACAGATAAAAAGAAATCTAAAATTGAATATCGGATACCATACAATAATTCTACCCTCAATCATGTGTCATTCTAGCTATACAATAATTCTACCATCTCAATCATGTGTCATTCTTGGTATCTTTTTCTATCAAGAAGCACATCCGTCTTAAACTGTTATTTATTATTTTGTTTGATGACTGTTAAGAAATATAATAAAGAATGACACACGTGCCGGAATTTGTGGAACTTCTTACATTTCGAACAGTTGGAGATTTATTAATTATTGTGGCTTCATCATCAAGAATTCAACAAAAAGACCCAATCTTTAAAGTTCTTCAAGTTACAAAATAAAACTATATATACAAATTCAACCCCATATGAGCTCGCTCGAGTGAAAATGACAAATCTTCGAACTTCTTAGTGATATAACGCGATTTTCTAAAATATGGGTAACTGATAATTGTGAATAAATTACATATAATAAAATATAAAATACCGATACAAGAAATTTGAAAAAACTTGATATTTGCAGAGGCGAGACAATCTTTCCTTAATTCTAAAAACGCTCCGTAGTGTGACGGTTGTATGACGTTCCGAATCCCAGGATACAACTGCAACTATTCTATCTTGCACAATCCAAGAACATAATCCAACGAACGTTTTTTTATGTTGCACCTCTCATACTCGAGAGATTTTTTTATGTGTATATTTTTACACTTTTAAAATAAGAAAACCAAAGGTTTGTTTTCTTTTTTTTCTCTTTTCATTTTTCATTATTTCTCAACTATTTTTCTTAATGATCAATACATGAATTTACAAAGAGATTACTCCATTTTTAATGAAAATTATTCTTCACTAAAAATCATTATGATTTTTAAGTTACAAATGTTACAAAATAATAAACCAAATTAATTTGGTTGTAATTTGTAACTTAACTCAATAAAAGAAATGTTGAATTTGACTTAGTCAACAAATAACAAATAAGGTTTGAACCAAACCAGAATAACAATTGTATCGACCATTGATTCATTTGTTAAATTTCGAAAACTCGAAATTCGAGTTCGGTTATCTCATTCCACTAATACACCAAAGTGTATCCAAAATTTTGAGTTTTGTAACAGTTTCTCCACTTGATATACAAGAGAGATTTCACCTCTAAATTATAATGTGGGACAAATTAAATTTATTCATTTTATGCTTATGAAGCAATCTACTTTAAATACTCATTTCTCATTCAAACGAACTTCGGTTTTAACATTTTCTTTAGAAAACTCACCGCAAAGTGATCGAGAGACACTTCCGTAAAACCGATTTCCAAGAGTTAGAAAGCCACCTTACTAGATCAGCCTGAGCTGAAGTCAAAATTAATTGATCATATAATCATAATAATTCATCTTACTTGTGATGTGAGATTTTAAAGCAGAACATTAAGTTTTGATCATGAGGTAAACTCTTCGATGAAGCTGTTTAGATCGTTGAAAGAAGACCCTCCTTCTTCCACAGCGGCTTTAGCCATCTCCGCCAGCTTCTTTGCCCGACTCCGCCTCTCCTCAGCCTCTTCACCAACCAAAACCTCCCTCACCGCTTTATCCACATTATCTCTGGTAATGAAATCTCCCATACTCACATGCTTTTTCGCTCCCACATTCACTCCCGTTCTGAGCACTTGCGTTACCAATTTCTCGTTATAGAATTGCTCTGCTTCAATCGGCCACGTTACCATCGGTAGCCCTGCAGCCACTCCTTCAAGAATTGAGTTCCAGCCACAATGGGTCACGAACCCACCCGTTGCTTGGTGGCCAAGTATCAGCACCTGTGGAGCCCATCCTCGAATTATCATTCCTTTCCCTTTGACTCTCTCTTCGAACCCTTCTTGTAGCCATTCTTCTTCGTCACCTGTTGATAACAAATTCTGTTTCAGATTAAAAAAACAGAGCAACCCCCAAAAATTACAATTATACTATACAGAGTCTGTATTACAGACTAATATTGTTTCACCATTTTTTCTAACGACCCAGATGAAACTTGTGGCAGAAGCTTCTAATCCTGCAGCGATCTCTATCAACTGCTCATTACTGAGAGAAGCCACGCTCCCAAATGAAATGTAAATGACTGAATCTGGTTTCTTGGAGTCAAGCCATTTAAGGCATTCAACCTCATCAATGTTCGCTTTCTTTCCTCTCTCAGCCTTCTCCTCAAATCCTCTGTTGTAAACCGAGAGCGGACCGATATGCCACACTCTCTTCGCTACAAAACTCTTGTAAAAATCTGCGTAACCAGGTTCAAGCTCGTAGAAACTGTTCACAACAACACCTGAGCTCTTCACTTCCGATTCCCTAACCTCATTTATAAGCTTCCCCATATCGCTTTCTTCGCCACCATCTATGATCTGTTCTTTAGTTATCACTATGTTCCCAGGGAGATCGGGAATCATAAATGGCTCACTACTCGAAGTTACTCCGTTTTGTGGTTTATGCACTCTGATGCAATAACCAGCGCATAAAGAGAAGAAGCCAGTTCCGTGGAACACAAGTCTTGGAACATTGAACTTCTCAGCGACTTCAGTAGCCCACGGGAAGAACATATCGGCGATAAGACAGTCTGGTCTCATTGTCACGAGGAGTTTCTCAAGCTGGTCTTTGAAAAACCTCAACGACGAAAAGAATTTTATGATCATGTCATGTTTATCATCATTGTTGTTTGAGGTCAAGAAATCAAAGTTTTCGCATCCTTCTGGTAACCCGAGCTGCACGCAAGGGAAATCAAAGATCTCAATCCCGATTTCGAGTCTTGAATTCGAGTTCTTGAATGTGTCAATGGATTTCTGTAGAATCTTGGAATTGAGAGGTGTGGTGAGAATCGTGGATTTGGCTCCTCTGCTTGAGAAAAGCTTAGCCAAATCTAGAGTTGGTATCGTGTGGCCATAAGCCATGAAAGGGAAGAACATTACATGGAGCTTTCGATGAGGATCATTACTCATGTTTGAGAAAAGAAAATGAGATGTTCTGAGAATTTTGAAGAAAATAATATATAATTAAGAGAAATGAGAGATTCTGAAGCTCGAAGATTTTTCTTGTCGTGTTAAATGGTTTAATATTCTTGCCAATAACATATAAAGCGACATGGAAACTTGTATTATAGTGGGATAATATGGATTCTGAGTTTCTGACGTCTTTGCATGGGTCACTAATTTTGGTTTCTTTAGAACTCCATCTCTCAACTTGTGAGAGTTGTCTGTCGGAATCTAGTATCAGATTTCTATGGTCCTTTGGTACCACAATCAGTTTCGAGATCTACTAATACAATACTACTAGATTAATATCCACGCCATGCATGGAGAAAAATATTAACAAATTATATTTTATTAATAAATATAAATTAAATATTTATATAATTTTAACTTTTATTTAAAATTACTTTTAACATTAATTTATATATATATATATAAATTAAGAAAAGAAAAATAATTATTTTTTACGAATTCAATAGTATTTTTTTGTTAGTTTAATAAAATATATTAATTATATAACCAAATTAATAACAATGATATACTTGTAATTATTAAAAAGTTAAACTCATTTATATATTTATTTGAAATTTACTTTAGCAATGACACGTTAATATGATATTTATGTTAATAACACGTCAGAGTAAAATTACTTTATTAAAATGTTTTTCAAATAATGTATTAGAGATTATGGTAATAATTTAAATCTATTTATATTTATTTGAAATTATTTATAAATTAACGTATAAAAAATTTAAAGAAATAAAAAGTATTGTTTTTGCAAATGTAATAATATTTTTTGGTTAGTTAAATAAATTATATTTATTTTCTAACTAAATTAATATCAGTGGCATGTATTGTAATTATTCTAGTAAGTTAAATCCTTTTATATATTTAAACCGAAACTTTTTATGGTATTGATATGTCAATATTATATTTTTGTTATTAAAGTTTTTCGAATAATATATTAAGGATTAGTAGAAAATTGAAAGTTACGGTCAGCGCCTTACGATACGCGTCATTGCTCTTCAAAGCAACTTTAACGTCTATAACATATACTCACCGACTTTCTCTAGATTCAGCTTAATCGTTACTTTAGTCTCTTGTTTCTTTGAAACCCTGATCTCTCTTTTAATTTTCGAGAAATCAAATTTGACCCTTCATTCATGTCGATGATGGCGGGTATTCAAGGGCAGATTCTCGAGGTCACTGGTTGGTCTTCTTTTTCTCACATCCCTACTCTATGTTCTTCGATTTTAATGATTCTCTAATGAACCGTTGAAATATTCCCTCCATTCGATCTCGAATTCGTTTGTTTTCAGTTGTTGGGTGCCAGAAATTGAAAGACACGGAATGGTTTTCAAGGCAAGATCCGTACGTTGTCCTTGAGTATAGCGGCTCAAGGCACCGTACCAGAACCTGCACAGGTCATTAGCCTCTTCTATTCATGTTTTGTTCAGATCCAGAAAAATTGCAGTGTTCTTAATGAGGGTTTTGAAGCTTATTATTTCTCAGTGAGATTAAAAATTGGGAATTCAATGACTTTAATTGATGGGTTTCTTTCAGATGGTGGAAAGAATGCTGTTTTCCAGGAGAAGTTTATGTTCACTTTGCTCGAAGGGCTTAGGGATCTTAAGGTATCTGTTTGGAATAGCAATACACTCTCCACAGATGACTTCATTGGAAATGCAACGTATGTAATTTTATACATGTACTCTCTTAATTCTCCCGGTTTGGACTTGGAATTGAGTGTTTTTTTTCGTCTGTTGGTTTGTTGTGATCAGGATTCAATTGCAGAAGGTTCTTTCTCAGGGATATGACGACTGCACCTGGACTCTGCAGACTAAAACTGGGAGGTAAGAACATTGGCTAGTTTTGCTGCATTGTGAATTGAGTATCATGTTTGGTAGTCAGTAGCTGCATGGTGCACATAACTCTAGCTGATTTTGGTGATAGACTTGCTCATTATCTGTGGAATTTTCTGTATTCGTGTGCCCAGCGCTTTCTACTTATGTAGTCATTATGCAAAGTTGGTGCTAATAGAAATGCAAACTGTTTGATTTCATAGAACTTGCACTTCTTTTTATTTTTTAACTACTTTTCTTCTCATTCCTTATATACTGGGGAAAAACTCATATGATGTGGATCTTCCAACTGTTCTGTTTCCACATTGAGCAAACCCAACAATTGATGTAGCATTCAAATTGGATTTTTCTGAAACTTATAAAAGATAGCTGAACATTTTGAGACTTACGCTTCTTGTAATGTCTGTTGTTAGGTTACCTAGAAAAATAAAGAGAAATGAAGGTTTGTTTAGACATTGTAGCATTGATTTAGAATTTTCTTAAATCTGGTTCCTGATGTATACTATTTTTGCTTTTGGAGAGAAGAAATTGAAAAGGGCTTTTAACTCCATGGCTATGTGTTGCTCATTCTAGTTTATGTATTCGTAAATTCTTGACAAGTCGGGTACACCAATATGCTAAGAGTTTAGTAGCTCGTCCTCAGCGATTGCTCCTTGTAAAAAGATTTAGTTCTTTGATTATAATTCTTCTGAAAATGCATGACCGTTATTTTTCATGCAGATTTGCTGGAGAAGTAAGACTCATACTGCATTATGCGGAAGCAAAGGTGAATTCAAGTCTCAGTCAGCAACATTAGTTTCATGTTCATTTATAAACACAAGGCTAAACCTGCAATGTGTTCTTGCACGCAGAAACACAATTCCTCTTCTGCACCATCTGCACCAGCATATGGGCCTCAAGTACCTCACTACCCAGCACCACCTTCTCCATCTCCTTATTCTTCACCACCATACTCTGGACCGTCTCTATACCCGCAAGTACAATACTCTCAGCCCCAATCGGCATACCCACCAGCTTCAGCTTATCCTCCACAGCCATCTGCCTATCCTTCTCCCTCAACCTCGGCTTACCCTCCGGTTCCTTCAGCTTACCCTCCTCCTCCGCCAAGCTCAACTTACCCTCCTCCTCCATTCTCTCCACAACCATCACAATATTACCCACAAGGTTCTTATATGTTCGTTCTGTTTTGTGCTTCGATTGTTTTGTGTTTAGATGCTATACGAAATTCTTTTGTCAATTGTAAACAGATGGAGAAGATCTTCAACATATAGTCATTGGTGTTTGATCCTTTTTTCTTCTTGTTTACACTTTACAGGTCCATATCCAGGACAATACCCGCCTCCTCCTTACTAAAGATCTCCAGCGTTTAGAATTGAGGGGAAATGGTTATGATGTATAGATAATAGTGATGGTCTTTGTGGAATTTGGTGACGAATTTCTCCTTTATATATATATATATAAATATGTGCTTCTTGCTGGCCTTTACAATCTGTAGCGTAATGGTTAATTTTTGTTATGGTCAGTAAAACTCATTGAGAATCTTTTCGTATTAGTGAAAGCCAGATTGCAAATTATATGGAATTATTTACCCTCTAAACCCTTAATTTTGTGTTGTTATCCGCGTCAGGCAAAATTTCTTAAGTTTGGTTTCTGTTCTGTCTGAAAACTCTAAAAGATTTGTAAAACTATACGCGTTCACAGCTTTAGTTAATTAACCCACAGATTTTACTGCATATAGCATCTGATCTTTTCAATCCAATGAGTAAAAGTGGGTACAGTGGGAAACAGAAAAAGAAATTACGCAAAAAATATAATATAAAAATAAATGGAAAAATGGAAAAATGGAAAAAGAAACCTCACATTTTAATATCATAAAAGATAAATAATAATATGACAAAAAAAGATAAATAATATATTGAGCGAGAAAAAAAGACAAACATAAACCCATCTCCCTTTCTCTCATAAATCAATCTCCTTCTCTTCGCTCTCCTTAGCTTTTCTCTTATCTCTCTCTCTCTAGTCTCCCTCTTTTGTAGCTCCTTTGCCTGCTACGCTACCTATTTTCTGCACGTTTCCATAGAGAAAAGTGAGAGATGGAGAGAGGAAGATGAGTATCTCTCCGAGATATGTTCTCTCTATCATCGTATCTTCTTATGGGTAATGCTCTGAACTAACCCAGTAACGAAAGAAAATCAACAATATAGAAGACAAGATACCATCTTTCTTCTCATTCTTAAGTTTTTTATCCACAATGGCTATTCGGAAGGAGGAAGAAAGTAGAGAAGAACAGAGCACTTCGTTTCTTCTTGATGCTCTCTATTGCGAAGAAGAGAAATGGGTAGACGAAGTTGAAGAAAACTCTTCCTTTTCTTCTTCTTCTTCTTCTTCTCCGTTCTTTATTCTGCAACAAGATTTGTTCTGGGAAGACGAAGATCTGGTCACTCTCTTCTCCAAAGAAGAAGAACAAGGACCCAGCTGTCTCGATGATGTTTATCTGTTCACGGATCGGAAAGAGGCCGTGGGTTGGATTCTGAGAGTCAACGCTCATTATGGGTTCTCCACTTTGACAGCTGTTTTAGCCATAGCTTATCTCGACAAGTTTGTCTGTAGCTACAGCTTACAGAGTGACAAACCATGGACGCTTCAGCTTGTTTCTATTGGTTGCCTCTCTGTAGCTGCAAAAGTCGAAGAAACCCAAGTCCCTCTTCTTCTAGACTTCCAAGTAATAATGACACTTAAGATCATTTTATTTAATTTTTTTGGCCTCCCTTTCTCAGCTCTCTGTTTTTTGGGGTTCGTAGGTGGAGGGCACAAAGTATGTGTTTGAAGCAAAAACCATACAGAGAATGGAGCTGTTGATTCTCTCTACACTCCAATGGAAGATGCATCTCACTACTCCAATTTCGTTTCTTGACCATATCATCAGGAGATTAGGGCTTAAGAACAATGCACACTGGGATTTCCTCAACAATTGTCACCGCCTCATTCTCTCCGTAATCTCCGGTTCGTAGACAAAAAAAGACCATTTTGTTTTGAATTTTAGTATCTTACATTCTTGTTTTTTCTAACCCTCTTGTTTTTTTGTTTGTCAGATTCAAGATTTGTCGGCTACCTCCCATCAGTTGTTGCAGCAGCTACCATGATGCGAATCATAGAACAAGTTGAGCCCGTTGACCCTCTTTCATACCAAACTCAGCTTCTCTGTGTCCTTAACATTGCCAAGGTTAGCTTCTAATCTCTCGGCTTTATTACATTCTATTTCACTCAGCCATTTTCTCAAACAAGTCTCGTGCATTAATAGGAAAAGGTGAAAACTTGCTACGATCTGATCCTCCAATTACCAATGGATCGCATATGTATACAGATCAAGAACCAATCTTCCTGGAAGCGCAAGAGTTATGATTCATTATCGTTGAGCAGCCCAAACTGTGTGATCAATCCAAACCCTTTCAATAGCAACGACAGCTCAAACGATTCATGGTCAACGAGTTCGTCATCCTCATCGCAGCAACAACCTCCAATGAAGAAGATGAGAGAAACCGAAGAGAACAAGAAGAAATCAATGTTGCAATTGCCCTGGGCTATTGTAGCCACTCCATAATCGAGTTGGCTTTCCTTTTATTCTGTTTATATATTACGTCGTTAAACTTGAGAACAATCTTTTTACTATTAAATTCCCCGTTTTGCATATACGAAATGTCACGAGTACCCTTATTTGACATGGCTTGATACAGCTTGTTGGTGAAGGGTATTCTTGACATTTAACTGCATGATGGTGTGTAAGATGAAGAGAATTGGAAATAATTTAGTCTTTGCGTAATTTCAGGCTTTGCCAATCGTCGAACTGATTAAAGATCTGGTTTGTGGTTAATTATAACACAAACGAATTAAGAACTGTAATTATTAAACAAATTTGCTGAAAAAAGACAGAACCAAAGCAACCTGCTTCCACCCTGAGCACCTTGGATGACGCCACGTGGCTTAATATATTCATAGTCACTATAAACAAAGAAACACTAGATTTATATCAAATCCTCGGACCAAATTAATAATAATGACATATATGATAATTATTCGAATAAGTTAAGTTTATTTATATATTTATTTGAAATTTATGTAGTGATGAAACGTTAGCATAGTATTTCTGTTAAACACTGAGAGTATATTATTTTGTTAAATTATTTCTCAAATAATATATTAGAGATTAGGTAATAATTTAAATATATTTATATTTATTTGAAATTATTTATAAATTAACGTATTAAAAATTTAAAAAAATAAAATTATTGTTTTTGCAAATATAAAACTATTTTTTGGTTAGTTGAATAAAATATATTGATTCTCTAACCAAATTAATATCAGTGGCATGTATTGTAATTATTCTAGTAACTTAAATCCTTTTATATATTATATTTAATCTGAAACTTGTTATGGTGTTGACACATAAACATGATATTTTTGTTATTAACAGGTTAGGGTATGGTTATTTTGTTAAAAAGTTTCTCAAATAATATATTAGGGATTCTCTAATGTCAATTATTACTTACAAAAGCTACAAAGAGTTAACATGTTAATAAAACATGTCGACTTTATTAGAGAAATTGTATTAAACATAAATTTACTAATCATAGAAATTAACAACCTATTATAATTTGCGGAATAAAGGAACACAATGTAATATATGAAAAAATAGTAATGAGAATTACGATATAAAATTGAAAATTTGGATAGTGAAAGGTGAGAAAAAGATGTATGTCGAAATCGGGAGGTTTTCAGAATGGGAGACCAAGAAATCTTTGTAGTTATTCTTTTTTTCTAATATAAAACTTTAAATAATGGATTTGTTGTGGAGAATGTGTTTTCTGTCTTTTTGTCTCTTCTACTGGTCTTCTTCTCTTTAAGGTATGTTATCACCATATCATGTTACCATACACATCTCGTGAACCATATAATGACTTGCATAACTTTTTTTCTTCTGAAACAAATATAGAACGAACAGAAGAAAATAGAGATCTTACCAAATCAACTAAAGAAAGATTATATATGATATTTCATTGAATAATACGGTAAAATACCACCTTTTTAGTTTATTTTTCAAATCTAATATATTAAAAATAAAATTTATAAAATAATAATACCATAAAATAGTAATTTTTAAATTTTTTTTCTAAATCTATCATCCCAAAATTAAATTACCAAAATAGCATAAATAATTATGTAAAAATATTTATATATTTAAATAAATTATACATAAACTTAAATTATTATATTTAGGTTCATTTTTCCAATTTAGGATTTAATTTTTTTCTATTAAAATATAATTTTAATGCATTTAAATGTTAAATTTGTGCTATTATTAGAAATTTAAACAAATGATATTATTTTTAGAATAAAAACTTAGAAATGTTCTATTTTAGACATTTGACCATCCTAAAATAACACAAATTATTATGTGAAAATATTTATTTACCTTAAATAAATTATATATAAAATTAAAAAATAATGTTTAGGTTTACTTTTTCAATTTAGGATTTAAATATTTTTTATTAGGATGAGATTTGTAATTATTTTAATATTAAATTTGTGCTAATTTTAAAATTTAAATAATTAATATTATATTTGAAATAAAAAATTAAAATAGTATTATTTTAAACAGTTGATCTATTTCACTATCGTTTTGATTTAACTTTTAATTATAATTTTTTAATAAAATAAAATTTAAATTCAAATTGTAAGTTAAATATTAAAGTAGTTATAAATCATTATTGTCAAGATAATTTAGTCATTAAATATAGAAAAAATAGTAGTTTTACAACAAAAAAAATTAAAGAGGTATAGTTTTGAATATTAAAGTTTTTTTTCTAAAATATATTTTCCAAATTTCCATTTTCTTTACTTTATAATCTTCTCGATTGGATCATTTTCTCTCCATTCCATTCCATCCCATCGTAGATAAATGAAACTGTTCTTAGTCATCATTGAATTTTGTTAATATTAGTTAATAAATAGGTGTTAAAAATTAACATAGGTGCTTTATTGAGGGAATTGGTTGAAAAAAGCAAAGGGAAACAGCTTGAACCCAACATGGAGAAAAGGGCAAAAAGGTCAATGTGTCGCAGCGACAATAATTATAGAATGATATTATGATTGTCTATTGCTTTTGTGACCTTTTATATCTTAAATATTTCTTCTTTTGACTTAGTCTCTTCCATTTTATTTCATTTCTTCTTTTTCTTTTCTTTTTTCAAGGAAAATGGTTGTATGGTCAAAGTCTTGTACCACTGAAGATTCCAATACATCAATTTTATCATCGAATAATAGTGTGTAAGCCTTTCAATTTTCTTTCTATAAATAACATACACGTCGTCGTATGAGAATAAACAACTAAAGAAGTCATTAAGCAATCTATTTTTTTCTCTCAAAAAAAGAGAATTACTTTGATTTATTTTCTTTACCATAAACTAACTTTGCTACACAGACGTTTACTAGCTTAGTCAAAGTGTGTTAGGACATGATTAGTTAGGTTGGAAACAAGGAAGTGGGATAAAAAGAAGTAAAGAAAACAAAGTGACAACAGCTGCATTCTCAAATTTTGTAGTCTATATATGATTTTGTCTCCACAGCTACAAAGTCTATGATACTTCATAAAACAAAGTAATCATTGGGCAATGCTGTATATTAAACAAAAAAGGAAATTTTGTTTTTAAATCTCATGTTATCAAATATATACTTTTTCTACCTTTATTCTATAATTTACATTTATTCTAACAGTAATTTAAAATTACAAATAACAAAATGTAATAATATAATGGTATAAAACATCAAAATGTAAAATATAAAGGTATATAAATGAGTAGAACCAAAATGAAAATGAAGAAAGAAGAAAGGGTATAGTGTGAGGTGAGATAGCAGAAACTGTCTCTATGGCCCTCTCCTTCAGAGAAATCAGAATGCAGGTCCCAAAACCTTGTTCTATTTCGTGATTCACATTATTGTATGCTTTTCATCTCCACACTTCTCATATATACATCTATTTATTATATATATAGTTTATATATATATTATTAAAATATAACGGATATTACTATGAGAGTAAGAATATACGAATAGGTCCTATTAGAATATGTGAAAGTTTCATATTGAAAGTTGAGAACTTTCTACACAAGTATATAAGTAATATGGGGTACTCCACTCATTGTCAATTGTTTTTGAGTTGGATGTTTCCTAATTCAGGTTTAGACATCCCGTTGGAGGAGGCCTATTAGGAATATGAGCTACTTCACTTATTTTCAATTGGTTTTGAGTTTGATGCTCATCTTTCTTTATAAATATATTTATAGTTAAATGATAATTATATGAATATGGGTATTGAAATACATTTTATTTATCGAAAGAGTAAATTTTCGATGGAAATGTTTGCTGATATATACAAATTAACAGACCAACCCAAAATTGCAATTGGCATCCAATGTTTGTATTTGTGTAGTCATATAATTTAATAGTGGTCACAATCTCATATATGAAGCCAAATCTCTAATCTCACGTCTACACAAAGAAACAACAAGAAACATACAAAATTTCATCAAAAATTACTTTGGAGATACAAAAAAGCTTCTTTAAATTTGAAAATGGAATATTTCAAATGTAATCACTATGTTTATGTGATAAATTATTTTAACATATATTTTCATGCTTACAGTATGTTGATATTGATGAATGTAACTTTGAATTAAAAGTGGATCAAAATTATTAATCTGATATATGTGATTGTGAAGTTAATTATTCTTTTGAAATTTAGGGAATGGGATATGACATGATTAGAAAAATCTTTTGCACGAGAATGAATGTACATATTGAGTACTTTTTGGCATTAATTATAGAATGCAAGTTCGTGAAAAATATATATAGAATATGAGTGGAAAACAAACTTTTCTTTTGTTAAAGTTGAACAAGTAGACATCCAACGTTAAAGAGATAATTAAGAAGAATAGGATATATTATATACATGCAGATATTATATGTATATTTCTTTTTGATAAGCAACACATGTTTTTTTATTATACTTATCATCTTAGATTTACTCTTTCCTCTGTTAATATATATCAGTGACTTGCAGATTAAATGTATTTCATGTCCAAATTCGTGGACAAACGATTCACTATAGGATCGTACGCACGGCGAGTCCTGAGTTTAAGAAGACCGCAAGCGAAAAAGAAAAAAAGGACTGTTTTACATTATAATATCAAAATATTTTCACAATAAAAGCCGATTCTTTAAAAAAAATATGAAGAGCCGCAAGAATGAACTTGTCCTGCTTGGTTCCAGGACCGGTTCTGATCGTAAGTATCGTCAGCAACATTAAGATATTAAATAAAGTCAGAACTTCGTTTCATTTTTTTCTTGATGAGTTGTAAGATTTCAACATTTTTTAACCTAACATCGTAACCCTTGTCGTTGAGATATTTATTGCATTTCACAACTTTTTATTATATTCAAACCAAAGAGAACAGTATACTGTTTTAAGAATTCTAAAAGCATTATTGATTTTTTTTATCTTGATGCACTTAAAATTATTAGATAAAAGACAACCAAATTCCTAATATATTATTTGAGAAACTTTTTAACAAAATAACCTTATTCTGACGTGTTAATAATAAAAATGACATGATTACGTATCAATACCACATTGAGTTTCAGATTAAATATATAAAAAAATTTAAGTTACTAGAATAATTACAATATATGTCATTGATATTAATTTGGTTAGAAAATAAATATAATTTATTCAACTAACCAAAAAATACTATAGTATTTGCAATAACAATAATTTTTATTTCTTTAATTTTTTATACGTTAATTTATAAATAATTTCAAATAAATATAAATATATTTAAGTTACTACCATAATCCCTAATATATTATTTGAGAAATATTTTAAGAAAATAATCTTACTGTGACGTGTTATTAACAGAAATACCTGCTGACATATCATCACTACGGTAAATTTCAAATAAATATATAAATGAACTTTTATTATTAAAATAATTATAGTTATACCATTATTATTAATTTGTTTAGAGAAGTAATATATTTTATTAAACTAACAAAAAATACTATTAAATTCTTAAAAAATAATTATTTTTTCTTTTCTTAATTTATATATACAAAAATTAATGTTAAAAGTAATTTTAAATAAACTTTAAAATTATATATATATGTAATTTATATTTACTAATAAAATATAATTTACGAATATTTTTTCCCACGCATGGCGTGGGTATGAATATAAATCTAGTGTAGTATTAAAGAAAAAAATTTGGACACCATTAGTTGGTGTCCGAAGATAACTACATATTAAACAAATGTATTTGATAGATGTTGAGAATTAAGTCTACAAATCGTTGATATATTTAATCGATCTAACTAATTTCATGTCATATGATTTTAGATCAGATCCATCAAGCTATTTTTTTCATTAATCTGATAAATTTTGATTCAGGTAAAAGAATGAGTGATCTGAGATCTGATTTTCGATGATAGATTGATAGTCAACCTTTTTTGAATTGGGAGAATTGGGAGGGTCAACAATTGTTTCTACCAAGATTTGTGTAGCAAATTAATTGCAATGGGAAATTCGATGTGAATTCAAAGAGTTGACTAAACGAACCAAAAAGAAATAGAAGGCAAAAGCAAAGGATGGCTTTTCAATGATGTTATATATATATATATTATTTTTTTGTTAAATATTTATTTGAATTTTGTAATAAAGTGTGTTTGGATGTCTCATCAGTCATCATTGCAAAAGGATGTCTTGTTCTTAGACAAAGATTTTGGGTGTATCTTCTCTCTCTCTCTCTATACCACTCTTAAGATTGATTGGCTCATCATCTCTTATCTTTCTCTCTATACTATTTACTTTTACCCATTTTCACACTATGTAAAAAGAAGGGGAAAAAATAGATGACACTCACGATCTTGTCCTTGTTAAACCACTAATCAAACCTGATCTTTCTCTCTTGCGACCAAGTTTTGTTCAACAACATTTGGACCTTACTTAAGAGGCTTTGAAGCCAAAGCCATTCAGGCAATGGCATTGAGTGAGTCCATAGCTAGCTAATAGTTAGCCACTCTACTACGACTGTGGTTTATGTTGCAAAAATGGCGATTTTGTGGGAGTGGTATATGTCATTGCTGATAAGAAGAAATGGGCTTAGTGTGTGGAATTGGGCTTAGAAGACGGGAAATTTAGTGGACGCTTGAACAGTTTAAGAATATGTTTATATCCAATGGGCCAATAGGATGCGAGACCTTAGAGATATATATATATATTAATTGAGAATCATTTTAACAAAGTAATTTTATGTTGACATGTGATTTATAAGTGTGTCACGATGATGTGTCAAACATTAAGAAAAATATTATTTAGAACATAATTTACTAGAGTATTTACGAAAATTACCATTATACAGTATATTATATGTAAATCTCTAATATTTCGACATACAATATATTCTGCCATAAAATATAAATAAAATATAAAAAAATACAAATTTTGAAAAGTTAGTCAAATAAAATATAAAACAAAAATTTAGTTTAATTGAATATTTATCATGTGTATACTTTTATCCAAAATATATGCAATTTGAATCTATTTGTATAATCCGATTTTATTATATATTTCATTTTCGTAATTAATATTAAAAATTATATATATAAATTTAATTTAAATTAACAAAATAAATAAATAATGATTATTTGTAAATATTTTTTTCTACGCAGGACATGAATCAAAATCTAGTTGTTTTAATATTTAACTACAAACATATTATAGCTGAATATTAAGTACAAAAACTATTGTAAATTGTATATGGAATTAAGTCAAACTTACTATATCAAATAAAGAAAAAAAACAAAAAAACGTTTCTAATTTACAGAGTGAACGTTTACCTTTATAGGTTTAAAATGGTTCAATCAACCCAATTTTTATGGGTTTTTAGGAGCATGACAAACTTGGGTTTTGTTGGGCCAATTAATCATTTTTGGACCATTATAGCAACTTTTTAAATCGATTGCCGTAATAAGTTAGTAGATGTAGGAGTAATAATGGAATTACGAAAATAGAGAACTATCACCGTCTGATTTTTATTTTTGATCGTCCCGGACTCTTCTTAACCTCCTTCCACGGTTCAGATCCGAGTTTGAGAGAAGCTCTATCTTTTTCTTTTCACGTTGTCTTCTTCCTTCTCGTTTTCAGCCTTCCAGGTTATTGTTGTTCCTTCAATTGTTTCTAAACTTAATTTCTCCCTCTCTCCCGGATCTTTGCTTGCTTTATTGTCTGATTCAATCGATTTAGTTAGGACTGCTACATGATATTGGAATTGTGTTGCTACATGATTTTTTGTCCTTATTGATATTTCATGGATGCTTGTAGATCGTTTTTATTATACATTCTTGTTGATTGAAAGGTCAATCTGTGTGACACGATGATAACACATTTCGTGTCCTCTAAATATGTTAAAAACTCTCGTGGGAGTATGTGATTTCATGTTATGTGATTATGCTTGTTCTGTTTACATTTGTAGGGATTCAAGTTGAAAATTCGGATCAGTTGTATCTCAAGTGGTGTTAAGTTTCTGAACTTATCCATGGATCAGGCAGAACTGACTACGGAGCAGGTTGTTGATGTGATTTTATTTATCTTAATTTTGCTTCCTTTACGTATTCTCTCCTCTTTTTTTAATAAGCCTACCCCGTTAAATACAGTTTGTAGCAGATCATAGGTAATCAAATTATTTTGCATAGTGTTGTGAACTTGGGTTTGCATATGAATATATATAGCATCGAAAGACATGCTGATCATTTAAGAAAGAAAAAAGACATGCTGAACTTTAAAAAGTTATAACAAGATATGAATAGTGAAAAGTTCAAACAAGATCATGCGAACTTTGCAATTTCGACTACTTAGAAACGTTAATGATGTGTTTTGCTGTCACTGTGATTGTATTAAAAATGTTGACCAAAATCGTGATAGTTTTACACTGTTCAACTTCTGCTGTTATTTTTACAGGTATTGAAAAGGGACATTCCATGGGAGACTTACATGACAACTAAGCTGATTTCGGCAACAGGTCTCCAGCTCTTAAGGCGCTATGATAAAAAATCTGAAAGTGCTAGGGCACAATTGCTGGATGAAGTAAATGTTCTACTATTCTTTTTTCTCATTTCAAACAGTTTACAGAAACTTGGGTCATCTTCTCTGTGTTATTGGTTCAAGTTGTATAATGAATTAATGCCCATGCAAGCATTTAGCTTGTCATTATGAAGTAATATGTGGTGTCTTATTGCAGGATGGTCCAGCTTATGTTCATCTGTTTGTTAACATCTTACGTGATATATTCAAGGAAGAAACAGTAGAATATGTTTTGGCTTTGATTTATGAAATGCTCTCAGGTAAATAAACCTGAAAATATTTGCATTTACCTTTTCTTCATTTTGGATACCTACTAATATGAATAATGAATATATTTGCATTTACCTTTTCTTCATTTTACCAGCAAACCCAACACGAGCGCGGTTATTCCATGAGAAATCTTTGGCACAGGAGGATACTTACGAGCCTTTCTTGAGGTGAGTCCATATGCAAAAAAATGTATGACTGTAATTTGGTCCAGGAAAGTTTATTTCCCATGAAAGAGTAGCTTAGTTTGGTCAAAACTGCTTTTAGTTACATGTTTACTTGATTTTGGCTGGTTATCTTTAAAAGTATGCAAGCTAAAAGATATGTCTTCTTTCAGGTTGCTGTGGAAGGGAAATTGGTTCATTCAAGAAAAAAGCTGCAAGATCCTTGCCTGGATAATAAGGTATTCAATACTGCTTATGGTACTTTGTTAAACACGAATGTAAAACACAGCCTCATTTACTTGCTGTTTGTTTGCTATTCTCTCGACATATAGTGCTAGGCCAAAATCTGGTAATGGTGTTATTGCTACCGGAGAAGCTTCAGGTTCAAAGAAACATATTACCACAATTGATGATGTACTTAAGGGGTTGGTGGAATGGCTATGTGCTCAGGTTTCTTCTTCTTTTCTCTTTCTCGTGTTGAGCTTGCCTATTTTAAATTACTCAAATGCAAACGCCAACACAAACCAAATTAGTTCAATCGAAAACAAATAATTCTTCTGCGTGTTCTCAAAAGTCTTGGATTTTGGAAAATATTTTGATGCAAGGTTGGTGATATGGAGGGAATTTTCATACTGTGACATAGTGAATCCACAAAAGCATTTATTTTCCACATCACAAATCTTTAATTTTGATATGCAGTTAATGCAACCTTCTCATCCTACTCGTGGTGTTCCAATTGCAATCAGCTGCCTGTCGTCGCTGCTTAAGGAACATGTTGTCAGATCGTCATTTGTTCAGGCAGATGGGGTGAAGTTACTTGTCCCTTTAATATCCCCAGCATCCACTCAGCAGTCCATCCAGGTAAATATATGCTTAGTGGAAATACTTTACAGTGAAAATCACATTTGAGTTTAAAAATGATTACTAAATCTGTTGATTTGTATTACTGCCTTATTCTAAAATGTGGGTTGTAAGAATGGTTCTGCTTCAGTTTTTCATAATTTCTTGGTTCCTAATTCATGTGATTTGTATGCTTTCGACCGAAAGCTTTTGTATGAAACATGTCTCTGCGTCTGGCTTCTGTCTTATTATGAACCTGCAATAGAGTACTTGGCAACATCTAGGGCAATGCAAAGGCTCACGGAAGTGGTCAAGAACTCGACTAAGGAAAAGGTGAGTTATGTTCTCTTGAGTGACTTGGTCATTGCTATCCTGCAATTAGTTGAAGATCATATGACATGGTTTGGTTGATCAATCGTGATTTCTGTCGTGCATTACCAAGATTTTTGTTTTTCTATTTGTTTTGAATCATTAATTTGCATAAAAATGGTGTGATGCATTTGTTATGTTTGTCTGATGGTATCAAGTCTTTTAGGTTGTCAGGGTGATCATATTGACATTCAGGAACTTGCTTCCAAAAGGTACATTTGGTGCCCAGATGGTTGATCTTGGACTTCCACATATTATCCACAGCCTAAAGACACAAGCATGGAGTGACGAGGTATGACAAGCTTACTACAAAGCTGAGGACTATTGCTTATTAGCTGTTAAAACATGGGGTCGTAGTTAAAAGCTTGCAATTCTGAATTGTAGGACTTGCTGGATGCACTGAACCAACTAGAAGAAGGGCTAAAAGACAAGATCAGGAAATTGAGTTCATTTGACAAGTATAAGCAAGAGGTTCTTCTTGGCCATCTTGACTGGAACCCAATGCACAAAGAGGCCAATTTCTGGCGTGAGAATGTCACAAGCTTTGAGGAGAATGACTTCCAGGTATTCTTCCTTATTCCTGTCTCTTAAAAATTTTTGTAAGGCACAGCAACCCTAACCACTAGCTAAATTTTGTGGATGCAGATACTCAGAGTCCTCATCACAATCCTGGACACATCTAGCGATCCTAGATCATTGGCGGTAGCATGCTATGATCTCTCACAGTTCATACAGTACCATGCAGCGGGAAGAGTGATCGTAACAGATCTCAAGGCCAAAGAACGAGTGATGAAACTGATGAACCATGAGAACGCAGAGGTCACCAAGAACGCTCTCTTGTGCATTCAGAGGCTTCTCCTTGGTGCTAAGTACGCTAGCTTCTTGCAAGTTTGATTGGACTTCCATCTTTCCTTTCTATATAATGGAATGCAACCAAACACGCACCAGATTGTGTTTTCTTCTTCTTTTTTTTTCTGCCGTGGATTTGTTGCTCACTTTCAACAAAACCTGTTCCAGTTCTTGCCTGCTTTTCTTTCGATTCTACTTTCCAAAACCATCTCTTTATTATTTGTCCTGGAAACTCTGCTAGTGTATGCTTAAATAATTTCTGAGTTTTTTTGTATTTATTTATTCAATAAATGGCCTTGAGGAATGCTATTGTTACATCCACAGACAATTTTCGGGCAGTGTATTGTACATCGTATAATGTGAGACTTTTATGCTTAAATGCAGATGAGATATAAGTTTACACCTTTGATTTACTTTGATTGCATGTTTAGTTATATGCATGCATTCTATACAGGTGGTTATGACTCTTAACAACAAGACAAAGACGAACTCATAGATTGAAATTGTTCATGCAATTCACTTTTGCAGATTATGTCATTTCGAAATTAAACACAAACATACACACATCTATAAAGGTACGGCTTCCTTTTACAACTAAATAATCACATCTGTAACATGTGCTTTATGGTTCTGAGATCTTGGAAGTAAGAAGCATATTATTTTATTATCAGTATCATACTGAACAAGATGAATTGAATCACTTGATGAGAATGCATCTCGTTGGTGCTCCTTCGGCTCCAACCAATCTCAACGGTAAGCAATGAAGCGAGTACGTTCCCACCTCCACACCATCCAGCTTCAGCGCTTCAACTGGGATTATATCCTGACATTACCACATATCTCCCGTGTTAAGATGTGCCTACTTAAATAACCAACTATCTCTCTCTCACTTTCTTGTCTAGTGAAATAGCTATGTTTTTAATCATATCCCATGTTTTGATATCCAAACATCACATATTTGAAGAAACAAAAGCAATATTTAGTTAACTGATACTTTAATAGAGAAAAGATATACTTACCCGTCCTGCAAGTATAACCTTGTGCGTTGCAGGTGATTCCTCAAAAGCAGCAAAGGAAAGATAATCAAGCCCTGGATTTCAAAATTCAGAATAATCAGCTTCAAGAAATGTAATACGAGTTAAGAAATACTCGTAAGATAGCAAACACACTGAACATGAAATGCTTTTAAAAGCCAAAGTTCCATCCCTTACCAACAAGTTTGATGTCTGTATTCTCAACTAACCATTTGGCCCCATCGGTCAAGAACCCAGCAAAGCTTGAATCGAACTCTTTCTTAAACATAAGCCGCCTGATATTTCAACCACAGAAGAAAGCAGTGTTCAGGATCGATTGAGAGTAATCTCTTTTTTTTCCCATGAGTTCACATTAAGATGTTGGTATCACTCTGTTCATATTGAGAATACCTGTCAGTGTTCAATGTTCTGAAGAGCACACGACGAACTCCCCTTGGAATATGAAGTGATTCCATTACCTCAGCTATAATTCAACCGAGAAAATTAGGGAAAGATTCTATTTAAAAAATCCCTTATTTCAATTTTCAACTCACCAGTGATGTTCTTATCTCTCGGAACATCAACCAACAGAGCAGGGCCTAAAAAATTTACAGAAACCAATTTCAAAATGACCACTAGCTCACAGAAACAAGAAAACAGCTTTAAATACAATAGATTCCGAGACGATTACCATTTAGGACTTGTAGGTCGAGCGAGTCGGAATCGAAACCAGCGTCGTAATATTTGTCAATGAAGTGGCCTGGAGCATCAACGTGAGTTCCGGAGTGAACAGATAGTTTCATCTCCGAAAAGTTAGCGTAAGATCCATTCTTCATACTTCCGGCCAGCCGCAGTAGCTTTCCTAATCCCTCTGAAGACTCCCACGCCGGCATTTCCGGCGTGTAACGGTGGCTGATGTCAAATATCTTCCCTCCCTCATACACCTCCCGCCGAATTGGCTTCAGATCGTCTGAACCTTTCCCTGCAACGTCGCCGAGAAGCAAAGAGAAGGAGAGTGCAGCGGCGACGATGAGGAAACAGAAATTGACGGAGCGGTACATTGTCTCGGTTAGCGAGTTCAATTTTGGATAAAGTGGAAGTGAGTATCGATCTAGTTTTGGTATTATATAAAAACTTGCCCTTGATCTTTGACTTTGACTTTTGACTGTGGCAAAACCGTCTATATTGACAAAATGAATAATAAAATTTCAATTTCAATTTCAATTTCTAATAAATCGACGTTATCTTTTTGGGGAAAATTCTAAATAATTTTGGAACATCTTTCTATATGTGGAACAAAGAAATTTTCATCCAACGGTTTAGATTTCGTTCATTTTGACGACAACTAATATTTTTCTTAATCGATAAAATGTGTTCGTATACTGCAAAAATACTTCGCAAAACGACTCTTTGAACAATGACTGCAATCGTGGTTCAATCAAAGTCGAACCTCAAATGGAGTTATCTTCAACTGTCGACCTTTGAACAGTTATAATTCAGTCAAGGTTTTAATAAACCAAACAAAACAGATACCAAAAACAATCGAACTGCCCAAATTCAACAAAAGTGTTTCAAACTCAACGTTTGATCCTAATAAGAACACACGAAACTAGAGCTTGAGGAAAACGAACTCCTCAACCGCTGGAATTTCCCCAATAGTCTTAAGAGTGTCCTTGCTTGGCTGATCATCTACTCCAATCGCCATAATTGCATGCTTCCTCGGTGCAATTCTTCCAACGCTCATGAAGTTGACATTGACATTAGAGTCTCCAAGGATGCTACCCACCGTCCCGATCATGCCCGGTTGATCAACCTGCCTGCACAGTATAATACTACCTTCAAGTGTAACATCGACCTCAAAAGATCCAACCTTTGTTAAATGTGGTACTCCGTCTTTAACCCTGCCTTCCAATTTGATCTCTCCTGATTCAGACAATGCACTCGCAAATTTTGACTCTACATTCCCTAGCTGAACTGTTATTGTCTCCAATGGGCTCTCTGGTGACCCGTCCAAGACCACACGTTCCTCTGAGAGTCTCAGCCCTCTTTGCTTTGCTGTGAAATCAGCATTGACCAAGTTGACATATATGTCAGAGATTGGCTCGATTATTCCCTTTGTAATCATGGCTCTAAGCAGTCTTGTGTCCAGATCATCCGTGGCTCTTGCTGAGCTGTATGACACTTTCACGTTTTTCACACCGCTTCCTCCAGCCACCAATTGCACAGCTAGTCTCCCTAGTTTCTCAGCTAGTATCACATATGGTTTCAGCTCTGTCAGAACCTGCCGATAGAATATGATGTAGCTTGAGCACATGACCAAAATTGTATTTGAAATAGTCCAGTTAGAAGAACAAAGCTACGAAACTGCTATTCTTATCAGCACAGCTCTACCTTGTTGTTCAGTCCTAGGGTAGCTACACAGTAGACCTATAGCTAAGACCTGAGCCTCGAAAATTTTTCAAAGCTCATCAGAGTTTCATTGAACCAAAAAGAGGATAAGAAGTTTGCATCGTTGATTCAAGTTTCGCATGTGATGAAGCAAAAAAAACTTCTATGTATTTTACTAGCACAAGCCACTGCTCACCTCAGCGGAAACCATTGGTGCATTTACTGCAGTAGCAGCAAGCTCTCCGTTCAAAGCTCCAACAACAGCTTCAGCGATTTCAATGGCAACTCCTTCCTGTCAAAGCCGAAACATCAACTAAATAACAGAACACAAACAGCAAAACATGATTAAATATCACCTCAATTGTAACATGAAATACACACCTGAGCCTCCATAGTACTGGCTCCAAGATGAGGTGTCACAGTGACCCTCTCGTGTTGCACGAGCTTGCTGTCTTTAGCCGGTGGCTCTTTAGTGAAGACATCAAGTGCAGCCTGAGCAACAATGCCAGAATCCAGAGCTCTCACTAACGCATCTTCGTCTATGACACCTCCACGAGCAACATTGACGATGCGGACTCCTTTCTTCATTTTGGCAAAGGTTTCGTCGTTTAGTATCTTTGATGTTGTTGGTGTGAGAGGCATGTGCAGAGAAATGAAATCCGCAGTGGCAAGGGCTTCATCGAAGCTCACTAGGTCAACACCAATGGCGTGTGCACGGTCTGCCGGTGCATAGGGATCATGAGCAATGACACGCATACCAAGGCCTTTGGCACGACGAGCAACTTCCGTCCCAACTTTCCCAAATCCCAACACTGCCAGGGTCTTTCCGACAAGTGAAACACCCACATACTTGTTCCGCTTCCACTCTCCTGCATTACAGACATTAACACCAAGTTCCATAAGCCGACAAATCAGTAATATTACTGTCCCGCATACACACAAGAATCATCAAAAATCAGAGACTTGAAAAGAATCCCCCAAAAGCCTTAAAAGATCTATCTTCATGCATTTGGTGAAATTCAACATTATAAATAGACTTGTAATCCTAGCATAGTCAAAAATAGAGAAAAGCTCATAACATAATTTTATAAATTGTAGACGCCAGTCCATCGACCACAGGTATCAAAAAAGAACAAAAACAATTAAGTACATCGCAACGTAAGGAGAGTATGAAACTGAGGCGAGGAAAAAATGTTAATTTCAAAAGTTACTAACCAGCCTTAACAGACGCATCAGCTTGGGCGACGTTCCTGGCCATGCCCGCCAAAAGCGCAATTCCGTGCTCAGCGGCAGCGATCGTGTTCGCCGTCGGCGCGTTGACAACCAAACACCCAAACTCTGTAGCTGCGCTCAGATCCACGTTGTCGATACCAACACCAGCGCGTCCAACAACTTTCAATCGTCCACGAGAGGATTCGAACACCTCACGCCCAACCTTCGTCCCACTACGCACGATCAAAGCGTCACAGAGGGAGATCTTGGTGTTCAGCTCCTCCGGTGTCATGTTATACGAACAGTCGACATTCGCGAAATCCTCCAAGAGTTTTACCCCAGCCTCACCGAGTTTCTCAGCGACAAGAATCGTAGGCTTAGATCCATCTCCAGCGGTGCACGTTACGAGAATGAGACGCCGCTGAGGAGTATTACGACCGCGAGAAGGGAAAGCAACGGAGATGGCGGATGGAAGAGGCAATCTCGAGGAGAGTGATAAGCTCTTGAAGGGACTGGTAGCGACAGAGATCGCAGACGATACGGTGGCTGACATTGCTACAGCTTTATGGCGTAGTGAATGACAATGTGTAAGTTGGTGGCTGAGTTACAAGCGAGAGAGAGAGAAAGAGAGATCTAAAGGGTTTTTATAGTTACTTTGGACCTTAGGGGATTGGTGAGACGTTGCCATGGAAATCTCACGTGCCTTTGTTGAGCAAGACGCAGCTTTTTCTTTGACAAACAATAATATAAGCTTTTATCAATTTCACTTTCCAGGGTCATAATTCGTTATTACATAAATCTTCAATTTACCTGGAAAAATGTTTACAGCTTCTAATAAATATAGATCGTGCCTATTACTGGAGGGCCTTACAATGTTTTTTTTATGATTGTATCACAATAAAAAGATTCAATAGTTCAATATATTTATACAAAAAACGATTTAATAATTCAATATGTTTATACGAAAAACGATTCAATAGTTCAATATATTTATACAAAAAACGATTCAATAGTTCAATATATTTATACAAAAACCGATTCAATAATTCAATATGTTTATACAAAAAACGATTCAATAATTCAATATGTTATATAAAAACCGATTCAATAGTTCAATATGCTTAGGACATAATAAGTCTTGTGCTACAATACAAGGAAACATAGTCGTGGATATTAACATGTCAATAGATACTCCAACTCAGCCGGAGGGTTCAACAACACATAAGAACTATAAGAAGGATAATCAACTCAAGCCCAATTGCAAGCCCACAAGTCACTCAGCTACAGCAACGGTCATCTTGACCAAAAACAGAGGAGCATCACAAGCTTCGCATGGTGAGTGAACTGTAATGGAGAATGAAGTTTTTATCTTTATCTTCTTAAAATCATTTTCTCTTATTAAAGCTTCAATCTTTCAGTGGAGATTAACACAAACTTACTTGATTGTCTAGCAAAAGTTGGAAATGTAAGCTTGCGCTAAGGTGAGACCTAGCTGTACTTGAGCCTGGGTGGTTAAGTGAAGATTGTCCGGTTTTAGCGGCAATCCCTTAGCATCTACACAGACCACATTGGGAAGTTTCAGACCCAACTGTGCTTCTCTCACCTTATCTATGTATCCTCCTCCCGATGCTATTGCCACCTGCTTCTCAAACCACCAATATAATTACCAATGGAAAAGACAACATTACTTGAAGCACTTCTTATTCACCTTGTAGAAAGGTAAAACTCGCATTCTCATAGCTTCTAGCCTTTGTGTAAAATCTACCGCTTAGCTCATTGTAGAGATAAAAATGCTAAATTGATGGAAAAAGACGCAAGCTTCTTGTTTAAACAGGGACAGAGACAATGATCAGATTCCATTTCTTGACAGAAACGAGCACAAAATCTACGTATTTCTCTAGTATATTGACATTTAGATGCTTCAGTAGGGAATAAAATTATACTAAAAGCAACAAACTAAATTTCATTGGAGGTGACACTGACCTGAATAATGGGAAGAGAAGGGAGGTTGAGATCATGACGGAGGTTCTTAATCAGACGGGCCATATTGCTTCCATAGCTCTCAGCGTCGTGGATGTCCAACACGTCACTCTCTCCTTGGTACCAAAGCAACGCCTTGATCTCTCCGCCACACTTCCTGCTCTCCTCCGTCCTCTTAACCATCGTCTCGTACAAGTGGCTCCCACGCTCCCACTCTTTTATCGCCGTTCCACCGGAGGCGCACGGTACCAGTCCGATCACGGCTGCATCTGTTTCCAATCGCTTCTTTACCGCGTTTGCGAATGCCATCCCCGGACCTACGCCGCACACTTTACCTGTGTCAATGTCAACGTGCAGTGGCTCGCGTGCTTCCTCCCACCGGAGATCCGCATTTAGACGGAGGATCGACGAGTCGGGTACGCATTCCGGAGGAACGATTTTATCCCACACCCAGTGATGGTGGTGATCCTTGACGACGCCACCACGGCCGGCCATATTGCTCTGACCAGAGAGAATGAATATCTGATTTGGGGATATTGGAAGTTGGATCTCCGGTTTTTCCGCTCCGGGAATGGTAGCTCCTCCTTCCATCTTCTGGCAGAGATGTTATCAGAAAATAAAGGTTCTTCGGTAGAGATTCGTTTTCTAGAGTTATTGAAATGTTTGGTGTGAGAAGTAAAGTTGGTTGGTGACAGAGCGAAAGAGTTGAATGATGATGATTAGACGTGGCCTTTGGGAAGTTGGTTCGGTTTGGAAGCTGAATTCCGGTATTTTTGGTTTATTTTCTGTTTTTTGTCGGCTATTTTGGTTTAATCTGTTAAGATTATAAACTATTAACAGCTGTTTTGTATAAAACGCTTAATCCAATGTTTGAAACTTTGAATGTCGTGTATCAAATTCTACATTTGAGCGTTGGTTGTCTATTTAGTGATTAAATCACGTCCTTAAGAATTATTCATCTGGATTCCACGAATAAAAATGTCTAAAAACAGACGTGGAAAGGTATACAGAAAAACAATAAAAAAGAGAGAAAGATTCTATTTTGGCCAAAGAAAAAAGAAATTTAATGATTAATATATAGAGTTTTATTCTTAGGTTAACTGTAACCAAAAACAAAGAGTTGGAATACACACTATCTATATTGCCAAAAGACTAATAGAAATCAAATTAATATATAATGCTATTACTTAATATAAATAAAAACTAAATTAAACACACATTTTATCTAACACTTGCACCACTTCTTTCATGGACGGTCGCTTCTGAGGCAAGGAAGAGACACAATCAATGCCTAATCTAAAGCACGCAATTGCAGCATCCTCGTGGCGAGCCACATCGCTCCTAATCGCCCCGTCGATTAACCTCAAAAACCGGCCTTTCTCTTCTTCTTCAAAACCCGATAAGTTTGACTCTTGATCGACCGAGAAAACTTTGCCTGTGAGAAGTTCTAAGAGTATGACGCCGAAGGAATATACGTCCCATTTAGGGTTTGGTTTCTGATCCGTAGACCATTCCGGTGGCTGGTGGTACGGTGAGCTCGACGTTTGTCCGGTGGTGTGAGGCTCACGCGTCGATGTCATGAGGCGGTCTAGGCCAAGATCGGTGATGATGGGCTCATTCTCAGCGTTTAAGAGAATGTTACTGGGCTTAATGTTACCGTGCACGTGTTTCTTCTCGTTGATGTAAGATAGTCCTCGAGCCATTCCTCTTGCTATCTTGAGCCGTGCCTCGAAACAGAGAGGGTTTTGTGATGACGAAGAAGATGAGCTTGAGCTCGCCTTTGCTGTTTGTGAAGGAACAACAGGAATGTTAACATCGACATCAGGGAAAAGCGCTAAACCGCGCCAAAGGATTGCGTAGTTTAGAGAAGAGAGGTCATTTTTGATAAGGTGTGGCTAATGAAACAGAGAAGGAGAGGAGCTTACTGGCGGTGAAGGAGCAAAGGAAGCTGCCATTGGGAACGTAATCGGAGATTAGAAGCTTCTCGTCGCTTCCCCAGCAGAACCCACGAATTCTGACGAGATTTGGATGTCGAAGCTTTGCGATAGCGCGAACCTCCCGCTCGAATTCCTTGAGTTTCGCCGCCACACAGCTTTCAGTCTCGATTCGCCGCACCGCGAATGCCGTGCCGTTCTCCAGCACTGCCTTATACACAGTTCCGGTCCTTGTGGTTCCTAAAACGTAAGCAGATGCCTTTAGCAGAGTGTCTAGATCCAGCCGAGTCTCGACGTCGATTGTTACGAGTTGAGTTTGGGCGTTCTGTTTCAGTCGCCCACCATCTGTTAGACTGAATGCCTGAACGGTTTGTTGACTCTCTATGTCGCTCTCTGATGCCGATGTCTCGTCGTACCCTCCTCCATTGAAGGTTATGCACGAACCACATGCCGATTTTGCATCCGGTGAGTCTTTGACCTCAGCGACACTTGGTTTCGGTTGGTGACTAAATTTCTTCGCTTCGTTTTTCTCCGCACACTTTGTCAAGAAGTCGAATGTGCTGGATTCTGAGTTGCGTCTTCGTTTCCTGACCTGGTATACGAAGAGTACGAATAGACCTATGATAGCTAAACCACCTATGCCTGCAACTGTGATTCCGGAAATGGTGCTTGGCTTTAGCTTGCTTTTTGCTGTTTGATTTGGTGATTCTGTTAAAGGGTTTATTGGAGCCGAGCTTCTGGGCTTGACCGCTATTGCCGGTGAAGTAGTTTCAGAGATATTTGGAGGGTTTGACAGAGTAGAAGGAATTGAACAAAGGGTCTTCAATGGCTTCCCACACAACTCTGGATTACCAGAAAAAGACTCGGCCTTCTGGTTAAGTAAAGCAATGGAACTAGGGATTGCGCCTGTGAGGCTGTTAAAGGAGAGATCGACTGTGGCATTTGCTGGAAATTTCTCTGCAAAACCAGGAGAAATCACACCGAAGACTTTGTTGTGTGATAAGTTCAAGTAATGCAAGCTTCTTCCTCCCAAATCCCGGGGAAAAGAGCCGTTCAGAAGATTTGAAGAAAGATCGAGAACCTGTACTGCTTCGAAACCACTTGGAATATCACCTGAAAAGGAGTTCTTAGTCAAGGAAATGAACCTTAAATTCTTCAGAAGTGAGAGGCTGAGCGGAATTTTTCCAGTAAATGTGTTAGCAGAGAGATTCAAGAACTGGAGACTAATCACAGTGTTGATACTCTTGGGCAAAACACCAGAGAGATTGTTGCTTCCAAGGGAGATAGACCGAAGCTCAGTGGCGTTGAAATCCGGAAGTGAGCCGTTGAAGAAATTGCCGGACAGATCCAAGAACCTTAAATGCGGAATCGAGAACAAGCCCGGAGTGATGGAACCAAGAAGGTGTTTGTTGGGAAGTACTAAGCTTGTAACTCTGAACATGTCTGGTGTGTTAGGCTTCCCAAGCTCTGTACAGGTGACACCTGTCCACAAGCATGGTGTTTCATCGTCATAGTTCCAGTTGCGTAGTATAGAGAAAGGATCACTACGGATGGAGTATTTGAAAGAGAGTAAAAAAACACCATCTGTGTTTAATGCTTGGAGTTGTATGGAGACAAGAAGAAGGTGAAAGAGGACTAATGAGAAGAAGTGACTTATGGAATCCATAAGTTTTTCAGTTCTTTGATTACCCTTACATATGGCTCTGCATATTCTTAACAAAGACAGAGAGAAGAGAAAGAGACTTTGAACCACCTCAAGTGGTCACCAAATCTATGTGATATTGGAGGAATCTGTGAGAGAAGTTGAAGGAGAGAGAGATGGTTCTATTAATGAAAGGAGCATTTGACTAGACATGGGATAAGGTGTAGAATCAATGATTCTGGATCACATTCTTCAGTGTGAATGAGCAGCTTCCATATTTTTGTATATATTTATTCACTCAACAAAAATGGTAAAGCTATTCTTTGGAGACAGGATAATTATTACCGTTTGCTTTTTGTGTGTTAAAACCACTTCACGAGGTTGAATATGTTTAAAAACAACAAATAGGTCACAAAGGGTCTCGTATGAAATATCAAAGACAAAACGAGGGGACACCAAACTGACATATATCAGTTATCCTCATCTTAATTTTGGAAAAATTTGAACTTTTGTGTACAATGTTCACATATACAAAAATTTGGCAAAGTGAGCTTTTACACCGACATGATTAAAGCTACACATATTCAGACATGGTGGAATGTATCTAGATATTTTGAAACTTTAGAATATCTCATTATTTTTCTTCTTAAAATATATAATTTTATGTCATGACTATCAAGATTTTAGTGTACGGATTACAACCATAACCATAGATTGTAACTACTAAGGTAGATGAAGTAGGAAATATTTACTATTTTTAATATATTATTTGAGAAATTTTTTAACAAAATAATCTTATCCTCACGTGTTAATAACAAAATGTCATGCTGACGTGTCAACATTATAACGAGTTTCAGATTAAATATATAAAAAGTTTAATTTATTAGAATAATTACAATACATTCTCCTGATATTAATTTGGTTAGAGAATCAATATATTTTATTCAATTAACCAAAAAATAGTATTAAATTTGCAAAAACAATAATATTTATTTTTTTAAATTTTGTATACGTTAATTTATAAAGAATTTCAAATAAATATAAATATATTTAAGTTACTATCTAATCCATAATATATTATTTGAGAAACAATTTAATAAAATAATCTTACTCTCACGTGTTATTAACAGAAATATCATGCGTACATGTCATCACTATAATAAATTTAAAATAAATATATAAATAAACTTAACTTATTCGAATAATTACAATATATGTCATTGTTATTAATTTGGTCAGAATATTAATATATTTTATAAAACTAACCAAAAAATATTATTAAATTCATAAAAAATAATTATTTTTCTTTTCTTAATTTATATACAAAAATTAAAGTTAAAAGTAATTTTAAATAAAAGTTAAAATTATATAAATATTTAATTTATATTTATTAATAAAATATAATTTGTGAATATTTTTTCTCATGGCTTGAGTATAAATCTAGTGGAAAGTTAAATAGCAAACTGGAGTTAGATTTGAAACTCATTTATATTTTAATTTTTGTAAACAAACAAAGTTATGCAAAACATGAACGATAATAAAACATAAAGCCCAAAAGTAATGCGCAAAGCAGATAATGTAGATGGTGACTCTCACGGTTAGTGCATCATATATATAAAAATCTATTAAAAATAAACCAAGATTAAAAAGTGAATTAATAGATTTTGAAGAAGAAAATAAAATAAGGGAAATTTAGGTAAATTGGTCTATCAAAGAACGTATGATTATTTACCATAATGTTGATTAATATAATACTTCAAGAAATATTAATTGATAATATTTAAGTATTTGAATTGCTATTATTTTATAGTTATGGAAAATGTGTATGAAGATTAAATTATACATTTATTATTTCTTAGTTTATTTGAAAGTTACATAAAAAATCAATCTATTAGAAAAAAAGAGTAATATTTATCATGGATTTAGTTAAAGTTTTAATACTTAATTTCATGATGTAAAGTGATATTGCTAGAGAAAGGTACAAAGGGTGATTATTAAAAATCTCACAACATGTAGCAAAATCAAAGGAGGCTATGGATATGATTAGGATTTAAACTTAGTCCAATTTGAAAACACACATGATAAAATATTTGGAAATAAGTAAGGAAAAAAACACATATAAAAAAGTACATCGATCTGCAATTGTAGCACATGACAATCACGGGTTCATGTCGTGTATACTCTCTTTCTATTTCTTATTCATTTTCTCTCTTTTTTTCTAAATTTGTTTTATTTTTATTTAGTTTCTCACCCAAGTGCAAATGTCTCATCTATCAAATACTAAGCGTTGGAATTCCAATGATTTTTCATTGTACCTTTTTAATCTTTAATTCAGAAAACCTAATCATATAATTTGATCAAATTATCCAATTTTTTTAGAAAGTAGTGTTTGTCTTAACGTTGCTATCTGTGTTAGAAAATCTTTAAAAAAACTATTTACTTTGATGAGCCAAAGTGAACTTCTATATGTGTATATTTGGTCGAAAGAACTAAAGCTGCTGTTTGGTCCAAATGGATTGCAAATGTGATCATGTTTGTATGTTCTTTGCTCATGCAGTGAAAAGCTGCTTACAGTTAAACTGAATTATAAATTATGCAATGAAGGAAAAATAGCTGCGTTGGATAGCTTTAGCTTCTGTCTCATCATGATGTGGTTGGCTGAGCTGAAGATGAACAGGTTCGCTTGAGTTATCTCTCATGTCTAGACCATTTGTGAGAAGAGCAGATTTGTCTTCTGAAACCTGATTATCATCAATTAAGAAAAAGAAAAAACTGTTTTTGTTTTTTTCCCAAAAGATAACACTGCCCTCTCAAAACCCTATATACCTTTTTATGTAATTCCATATTCTGTTTGTGCATTAGCTTTACTTTCTTGTGGAGGTTTAAATTCTCTTGGTGAACAAGATTCCCCTGCAAGAAAATAGAACCAGCATTATACGTACCAACATTGTGGAAATGTCTAAGTTCTGTTTTCTGGTAATACGAGTCCCACCTCGCGGTTGAGTTCTTGTATTTGTTTGACTAGCATTTGATCCTACAAACGTCAGTAAAAGAGTATCGCCATTACTTTTCCCAAATGTTACATGTAAAATGACTTATTGTCACATCATCAAAACCTTTTTCAATCGTAAGTCACGAAGACTCAATTCAAGCTGATTTTCCAATTTCTGTAAATCTTCTACAGTTAGTCCAGAGAGCTCTTCACCCATCATTCGCCTGTCAAGCACAAGCTCTATCCCCATAAGTTTTGAATATGCAAACTTTTCCAGAGTAATTTTATACCTTTCCTAATTTACAAAAAAAAAGAGGTGGGGAATGTGGAAGTGTTTGGTTATTCCCTTCTTATGGATGGTCTAGATTTGTGGAGGTATATCTCTTTAGGTGATAGAGATACATTGGTGATTTTGGGGAAGACATCCAGCATCATGGTAAAATCCTTAAGAGGTGTAAAACGTTCGTTGTCATCTTAAAATTCTTTTCTTTAAAAAACTGCAAAAATGCTACGATAGTTTTGGGTTCTGCAAAATCTTCTAGCCTTGGACTACATATATGTTACCATTTTGCTTTTATGTTCATCATTCCCTGTTCTGGTTGTTACTATCAAGAAGTTTGACAAACAATGGGGATGCAAAACATACCGGTGGGTTTCTTGCAAGTTATGTAGCTGTTGCTTTAGAATCGCAGCCTCCTTTTGCCAAAACTATAATATAGCAGAAATGATTTCCAGGAGATTAAAAACTGAGAAAACAAGTGTTAGTTAATAGTTATTTCGGATTAATATGTTATATCAAGTCTAGAATGATTTCAAGAAACAAGGAAATGTACGTAAGGTATGCAATATGATGGTCAGGTGGCATGACTTGTGTTTCATAGCAAATCCTACTTCAACATCTAATGTGTGGTAACTTAAGGTCTGCGAGTCCAATATGCAATCAGGATGAGTTAAAAGTTGAAATATGCTAATGAAGTTGTAATAAGCTAATATTACCAAAAGTACCAAGTAACAGTCTCTTCTCTGTTTTAGTATGTTCCTTGTTTTGTCTATACGTTGAAATCCATGAACAAAATAAATAATACCTTAATTTCTGAAGCTGAGTTACTTTCCGAATTGGCTGCCCCTTTAGCATCGTTGTATCTCTCTATTACCGACTTCATGCTGCCAACAAAAAACGTAATTGTATATATGCAGATTGTGGTAGGTAGGTAAGGTACTCCGAGTAACATCCATTGCAACATTTCTCCTAACATACTTCAGTGTCAAAACTTTTACTTAAATAGATTTAGGCTAAGCCATCTTTGCCCTACATGGAATGCGATTATCTGCACCCAAAATGCAGCTCTAATCACTACCCAGAGTGTAGATATTATTGTTGTCAGCTCGCAAGTAATGATTTTCCTATATGAATTAGTGAGACATAAATGTGAAGGACCAATTGCTTCTTATATTTTTCTTATCTACTGCCCCAATCTATTGGAACCATCAAGACTTCTAGATTTACATTTAATGATGACAATCATTTTTTACATTATATATTTTTTTTTCTGGTGCAGCATTTATGATGAATGGCTACGCATTCTATGAAACCTTTTAGTAGATGCATATGTAAACATAAATCATGTATTCAACAATAAAGCATTGAATGAACTCCTAAAGTAGAAAAACAGACGGGACTCTTAATAATATAATATTTCTAACAATCCACAAAATGATTCCAAAAAGAAGGAATATGCTCCTATATATAAATAATATAATGGTCAAGTTGTATGTATGGGGGGTTTCCAAATTGAATAATTAAATAGCTAAAGTTGATTATATGGATGCCTACATGAAATGAGAAAATGATTCCCCCACTTGGGTATCTTATAATATCAACATAAAAATAATGCAGCTTATTTTAGGTACATCCATCCAAAACCAGTTGCCAAAAAAGAAAATGAATAGTGAAAAGGCGATTCTTTCTTAAACCTCTAACCAAACCAAAAGAAGACGTGTAAGAGTTTCTTCTGCCCTACTAGCCCCACTAACAACTTTCTACTTCATTTCATCTGAAAAAAAGTTCATACCAAATTTAGTATGTTTTGAAAAACAGAACCAAGTTTTTGCGATCTACGCTCCAATTCTATATCCATTTACTTTTGTCCTGTACTGCATCTCGAAAATATAGAAATAGAAACATATAACCAACAATCTCATCTTCCATTATATGAATCTCAATCAAACTGTATTGCCATTTGTTTTTTCAGCCCATTCATATAAACCAACCAAGTGATCTTCGAAGTTTCAGATTGTCATGTAATTTTACTCAGTGCAAGTTGATTGTCGATGAAAGATTTTTCTCCGCAACCATTTTTTCCCAATTTAAACGAAGTATAATCGCTTGAGATGTTCACACGCACACACACACATACACACACACACACTCACACTCAGACACCAATTGGATTTCCAGGTGACAATAACAGGAAATCGATTAGAAAAACTGAATATTTAGAATCTTTTAGTGCTCAGCAAGCCCGATTGATTCCCTTATCAATCACATGGACCAAAAGTCAACGAAAGAGAAAAAAGGTACCTGGAGCTGGAGAAATCGTAGAGCCTGCCTGTGCTGGAGAAGATGAAAACACCGACCTCTGCATCGCACAGAATAGCAAGCTCCTTAGCTTTCTTCAACAGCCCGTTCCTTCGCTTCGAGAAGGTCACTTGACGGCTCGTGGAGTTCTCAATCCTCTTGATTACAATCTTTCCCCTTCCCATTTTCTGCACCTTTTGATCCACAAACTTCAGTCAAACATCTCCACAAAATCCAAGGAGATATTCAAAATGGAAAAAGTTCACAATTACCTTTTAAACAAAAAAAAATCTAAAGAGAAGACAAATCGCGGGAAATGAGGGGAGATCTGCTAGGGGAAAGAGATGTGGTTCTGATCTCGAGAGAGAGAGAGATAAAAATCGAAATAGAAAGGAAAAGAGAAAGAGAGCCACATAAGGAAAGAACATATCGTTAGTTTGGAATTTAGGGCAAAAGGCATTCTTCCTATTTCAAGATATATTGACACATGGCATACCATAATTGGCTTCTTTTATTATATACTTCAGATATTTATAGTCGTAAGAATAAAGAAGCACACTTTTTTGTTTATATAGAAAAAAAGAAAAGAAATACTTGCATCTCTACAAAGTACAAACAAAAGAAAAGAAAAGCCCAATAAATAACTTGAGAAACCCAAAGTAGAATCAAATAATCAATTTCTGAAACCAGAACAAAGGAAAGCCCAAGAGAGACTAAAAGCACCTTCATGACTATAAATTGTTGGAAAAATGGTCTAAACCAATATAAACAATGGGAAAATAATTATTAAAATATTGAATTTTTGTGTTTATACTATTTAAATATTGAATTTTTTAACGAACCATTTAAATAACAAATTTATAGTTAATTGCACCGATTTAGATATATGATTAGTTAACATTAATACAAAAAATAACACAGTTAACTTTGTTACTTATTTAACCAACTAGAACTAGGTACCAATACACCGTTTCATCGTTAAAAATTATTTCAATGTTAATTTGGTGTTAATGTTGACTAATAACATAATTAAATCGGCACAATCAACTATAGTTCGTTATTTAAATGACTTATTAAAAATTTCAATATTTAAATGGTCCAAACACAAAAATTTAATATTATAATGACCATTTCCCCATAAACAATTGTAATCTTGTTCATTTTAACCCAATTCCCCATAAACAATTGTAATCTTGTTCATTTTAACCCGAAAAGTCTCATGAACTTAGTTTGCTACTTTTTAATTTGAAGTATTCAAAAATATAAAATATTCATCAACCACTTCACTAAAAGATTTTTAAAAGAAGAGGGAATCGTATAAAAAGGACAAAGGGAATCGTATAAAAAGGACAAAGGGAATAAATTATTAACTCTATATGTAAATAATTCTCGCTGGCCACTCAAGTTTTGTTCAAAAGAAGTTCTCAATGTTGCATCGAGACACCGACACGTTACTTTATCTTGTACCTATGAATGTTGACTAATCAACAACACCAAATTTGATAAACATGACATCACCAAAGATGCAAATATAAAACGAAACATTCACCTCAAATTCCTCAACCACTTGCATGATTGACGATAAAATGTTGTCCAAGTCGTATTTTTAAGTTGAAGTTCGCTTTTAGAAGCATTTTAGCCCGAACAATATTGTTTCTTACCATAATCAAACTCAAACCCGACCTACTTTGACACATCAAACAAGTGATTCATAATAAAATGCTCCTCATGAAACAATCCCATTATCCCAATATATGTATATATCTTTTTACCATTTTCTCATGAGAATTAGTGACAATCCTTTAAAACAATGCTCACAGACAAACAGAGAAACAATGGTTTAAATCGGAAACATTAGTAGATGATAATTTCATGAAAATATCAAGCTTCGAGTTTGCTTCCTTCAACATCAACCACAAACCTATAACGCACATCGTTCTTCTCAAGTCTCTCAAACGCAGTGTTAACATAATCCATCTTCACAACTTCGATGATCGAACTCAAACCCTTTTCTTTACAGAACTCAAGCATCTCCTCTGTCTCCTTCATGCTCCCTATGAAGCTCCCCGTTATCACTTTCCTCCCTAATCAAATCATCATCATCATTTCCAGTTATTAATTCATTAATCATTCAGTTAGTATTTGTTTTTTTAACAATTGACTCACCAAGCATAACCATAGGAGTGAGAAACTGCAAGGGATTGTTGATGACCCCCATGAGAATGAGCTTTCCATCAAGCCTAAGCAGAGACAAATAAGGCTCAAGTGCGTGATGAACAGGGACAGTGTCGATTATGTAATCAAGCGAATCAGCCAATTCATCCATCTTCGACTGGTCGGATCCGATGACGTAATCATCGGCTCCAAGATCTTGTAAAGCTTCTTCTCTCTTCTTGTTTGATGAGCTTATGACAACCACATGGTGACCCATTGCTTTGGCTATTTTCACACCCATGTGACCAACTCCACCTAACCCTAGTATGCCTCCTCTTAGTCCTGGTCGCTTCAGACCAAAGTGTCTCAGTGGACTGTACACAGTCACACCAGCGCAAAGTAGTGGAGCAGCCTGCTCAACCGCCATTCCTTCTGGAATCTTAACCACAAACCTGAACACAGATTGACCATTTTTATTACCCATACATAACCTACCCTGTTCACCAAGAAACTCAACCAAAACCTAATTAAATATGGATTCTTCAAATTCATGCATATGCGTCTCTTTGGTTTTAGAATGATGTAATATCAAGTTCCTCTTTTCTTATTAGTTTGTAACAGAGAATTGCTTGAGTTATTATTAGTTATTGGTTGAAATCAGAGAGTTTACTTCTGGTGAACGACGGTGGCTTTAGCGAAGCCGCCTTGTGTGGGTTGACCATCGATGTAAACGTCGTTGTAGCTCCAGATTTTCTTGGGACAATACTGCTCAAGATCTCTCTCGCAAGGGCTACAACCTCCGCAACATCCGACGAGGCAACCAACTCCGACTATTTCCCCTACCGTGAACTTGCTCACCTCTGATCCCACTTCCATCACTTCCCCTACAACCTCGTGCCTGAGAACAACAACTCGAATATTCAGATTCAATTGTATCTTATCCATCACTATAATCATCACAAGAAATAAGAATTACCCAGGAACCATTGGATAATTTGACATGCCGAGATCATTTTTGGTTTGATGAAGATCGGTGTGGCAGATTCCACAGCATATGATTCTTATGTGTACATCTTCTGGTCCCGTCTCTCTGCATCAAAACCACCCAGTTGATGAAAATTGAAAACCCAGAGAAATCCAAAGATCGAAAGAAGAGAAATTTAACCTGAGAGTGTAAGTGTAAGGAGAGAGAAACCCAGATGGGTCTCTCGCAGCCCATCCTGTTGTTTTCCTCTCTATCTCCATTTTTCCCATTTTTGTTTCTCTCTATGTTTATCTCTCTCTGTTTCTATTACATATATAGAGAAAGTTGGAAACGAAACGCATGCGTATGTGTCTGTATATGATGAAATAATTAATGTTTGTACATGGCGGACATTAGTGACTATGTAAGTTTGAATTTGTGTATATTGTTGACAAATTAGTCAAAAGATTAAAATCTTTAGTCGCTGAAAATCACTTCTAGAAAATACTTTCTATCTTCTGTTTGAAAAAACATATGTAAGAAATCTTTCCAAGCTAAAATACCTTGTATGAATTTTTACTTTCGCATTATTTAGTTCATATTTCATCGTATAATAAACATGTATTTGTATTTTTAATATTGTTCTTTTGACAACTCAAAAGTCTCAAATATATATACGTTACAAGGAAGAAAATACTCTTTCTGATGTGGACACGTCAGCTACAATAGGGCCCACGGGGGTTGGTGAACTAACATTGTGGGTAGGTGTGTCAATATGATTCTTTACCCGCGGGTCCCGCCCCGTTTGATCCGCTGCGGGGCGGGTGCGGATCGAGTGAAAAAAAAAATTTTCATATGCGGGGTGGGTGCGGGTCGAGCATTATTTAGAGCAGGGCGGGTGCGGATCGCAATTTTTTAATTTGCGGGTTAGCGGGCACCCGCAAATTTTGGACTCAATCAAATTAATCAAATTCAGTCCCAACTAATTTAAGCCCCAAGCTAATTTAAACCCAAACAAATGAAATTATTAAATATTTTAATTAAATTATTTAAATATTTTTAGAAACTTTAATTAAATTTATTAAATATTTTAATTAAAATAAATTTATTAAATATTTTAGTTTAATTAAATTTATTAAATATTTTTAAAATTTTTAATTAAATGTATTAAATATTTTATTTTAATTAAATTTATTAAATATTTTAGTTTAATTAAATTTATTAAATTTTTTAAAAATTTTTTGAAAAATGAAGCGGGTCACCCGTGGGACCCGCTTGATTAATGCGGGGCGGGTGCAGGTCTAAAAAAATTGATTTGCGGGTTTTACGGATAAAAAAATTTTGTGCAAAAAAATCTGTAACCCTCCGCGGGGCGGGTCAGGCGGGGCGGGTCTGACCCGCTTGACAGGCCTAATTGTGGGCCATGTGGGGTTGTAATCGTCTGTTGCTCAGTTTAGTATTGGTACAATTTCGTTGGGCCACGTGTTTATTATTAGCGTCTGATACACTCAATTATAATTTTTGTAACTGTACAGATCAGCTGTGAATATGAGTAAGTGGGAAATACTAAAGATGGGACCAAAGATGTATAGATAGATACTTTCGAGTTTCGACCGTACATATGCATATTGTATTCATGCCATCAATTAATTTTTTCTACTTTTAGTCCAAACAATTAGATGTTTTAGTACTTTATATAGTAGAGTTAATCACATGATTCACATCGACATGTGTTGTTTTCAATTATATTCAATTGGTATCACATCTAATTTTGGAGGTGAGTTTCACATCTTTAATATCAAGTTCGGCCGAAAAAAATCGGTTTAACAACTATGACACGTATTTTTTAGTACGGGCGATTTCTATCATTCAAGAAGTTAAAAAAGATCTTTTCGAAAGATTGTTAATAAACATTAATATGATATTCATGACAATATTTTTAAAAATTAGTAAATTGAAAATATATAAAAGAGAAGATTATTGAATTTAAATAAAAATCCAAAAACTAATACCTCACTTGTACAATACTTTGCAGAATAAATCAATTATTTTCGATTTTTAGTCAATATTGATAATGGTTAATTCTAAATTAAATAGTTCGAGTTCGGATAGTAAAAATTAGATTCAATATCTAATAATACCAGGTAATTATTATTTATACAACATCTTTTACTTTGACGGTAAGTAATTTGTTTCATCTAGTTATATTTATGGAAATCTAGTATAGAAACGTTATTACCAAAATTGAAGATCGGGTAAAAAATTAACAGAAATCAATTTACTTAAAATATTTCAGTACTTATTTATTTAATTTTACTAATTGTATAATTATCATATATTTTAACTTATAATAAATAGTATAGTGCCTGTTTTACCATTGTAACCACACTAATTAAAGGGGTGTATTGAATTAAACATTTTCTATGATTTGTGCTTTGATAAGATTTTAATTTATTTTGATAATTTTAAGTGTGAAACCCTTTAGACCGAAACAAATCCCATCATCACCATTAACGCAAGTACAAAATCCATCGTCCATTATTACACATGTAATAACTGAAAGAGATGTAACCATTAAAAAACAAAAAATGCGAAACACATCACTTTCTAACTCATTATTCATGAATTAGGACCGTCGAATTCGATCACGCCAAGGTGGGACACAAACTACCAGCATGAGACTTTTCACGTTATTTTCGAGTTTCTTCACAGACTCGTGGCTGTAAATGGACGCTATGCTTTTTTTTCCAATTACACACACACGTCTCTCTTACGACCACATCCTTCTCTATCTCTTTCTAATATAACATCAATATCTCCAGTTTGTGTGTTCACTGGATTTCAACTGAACTCAAGTTATGACAAAGCTTCTAGAGTTGAACAATACTCTTTCTTTTGCCGAGGGTTTTTATCGTAATAGGTAAAGTTACACTTTTTTTCCTCGTTCTTCTTAGACAAAGAGTGTTAAACTACTTGAAACTTGCTAATCAGGTTGAGATTGAATTGCTCGAAACAAGCATTTATATTTATGTGAATTGCGTTTTGGGGTTTCTCATTTTTCTGTTTGTTGAAATTGGTGTCTACAAACGGAAAGGAGTTACTGTTAATAACATCAAAGTGATTGGAGGAATGGATGCTTTAATTAATATGTTATGATTACAAATAGAATCGGATCGAAATTGGAATCGTTTCACTCATTGTTAAACCAGATTGCATAATGAATGGCTTCCTGTTGCAGGTTAAATGTTTCTTCTTTTGCAACTTCACCCTTTCTGTTATCTGGTGGAATTTTCAGCAAAACCTCTCGCTTGAAATTGTGAGCACCTTTCTTTATGCAACTACGCAGTCTCGAACTCCATCTTTTATTCACACATTTACATATTAAATGTGTTTTTGGTCTTGCTTTCAGTACTTGCTATGGAACATTATCTGCTGTGGCGAAAAAGCACACATCAGCTTTTGATGGAAAAGAAGCAGCTTTGCTTGTACAAGAGCTCAGAATCAACTTCAGCACCGGCAGGACAAAGAGCTACGAGTGGAGAATTTCTCAGCTTCAAAACATTTCCAGGATGATTGATGAGAGGGAGAGATGCATCACAGAAGCTTTGCATCAAGATCTTTCAAAGCCTGAGCTTGAAGCTTTTTTAGCTGAGGTATTGCCTAGGATTTGAATGTCCCTTTCCTTACATTTATCTATGCTAAATCACTTTGTTGTCATCTCGTTTTTAATTTTCAGGTTTCAAATACAAAATCAGCCTGTACGCTTGCAATAAAGGAGTTGAAGCACTGGATGACTCCAGAAATGGTGACTAGAGCTTTCAAGCTATGCTGATTCATCGATATGTTTCCATTCTAAACCACTGACTTAATCTATAGGTAAAAACTTCTGTGACAACATTTCCCTCGTCTGCACAAATAGTCTCAGAACCACTTGGAGTCGTTTTGGTTATCTCAACCTGGAATTTCCCTTTCTGTAAGCTTAACTTTTCCTTTTTGTTGAAAATTTTGGCTTACTAAAAACAATTGAAGTTTATATATCTTTTTGGTGGGTTTTCTGCCACCAGTATTGTCTGTTGAACCAGTCATTGGAGCTATTGCAGCTGGTAATGCGGTTGTGCTGAAACCTTCGGAAATTGCTCCAGCAACATCTTCTCTTTTAGCAAAGTTGTTTAGTGAATACTTAGACAAAACAACAATCAGAGTTATCGAGGGAGGAGTTCCTGAAACATCGGCACTACTGGATCAAAAATGGGACAAGATATTCTTTACCGGTTTGCCCTCTCTCCGTTTCTTTCAAGAACAAGAATCTTTGAAATTTTGATCAGGCTCTCAGGAAAATATGATTTTAGTAATAAAAGTCTTTATTATTTAGGTGGAACAAGAGTTGGTCGCATTATAATGGCTGCAGCTGCGAGAAATCTTACTCCAGTGGTTCTTGAACTTGGCGGAAAGTGCCCAGCTCTTGTTGATTCAGATGTTGATCTTCAAGTTAAGATCAATCTCTGCTTCAATAGCACAAAATAAATATTTACATACTCTAATCACAGTGTTATGATTGAAGGTGGCTGCTAGGAGGATCATAGCAGGGAAATGGGCATGCAACAATGGACAAGCTTGCATTGCCGTCGATTACGTGATCACAACAAAAGACTTTGCATCAAAATTGGTAAAGGCCGCTTGAATTAAAAACTTCCAATGAATCGCTATACTCTGTTTGTTTCTCAAGCTTGCTAATGCAAGTCAAGCAGTACAGATAGTTGCTCTGAAGACTGAATTGGAGACATTCTTTGGGGAAAATCCATTAGAATCAAAGGACCTGTCTCGGATTGTGAACTCTTTCCACTTCAAAAGGTTGGAGAGTATGTTAAAAGAGAATGGAATTGCCGATACAATTGTTCAAGGAGGCCAAACAAATGAAGAGAAGCTGTGAGAGAAAAATGTTCCATTTGATTGCAATTTTGTTAATAGGGCTCAAAACTAACTAATCACTCTATTCTGTAACTTTCTGTACAGACAAATATCTCCAACTATACTACTGGATGTGCCGGAGGAATCTTCCGTGATGCAGGAAGAGATTTTTGGACCATTACTTCCTGTAATTACGGTACAAAAGATTGAAGATGGTTTTCAGGTTGTACAATCAAAGGCAAAGCCTTTAGCAGCGTATCTCTTCACAAACAACAAAGAGTTGCAGAAAAAATTTGTGCAGGACGTGTCTGCTGGAGGAATCAGCATCAATGAAACTGTCTTACACGTAAAAAACCGTTGCTTTTTCTTACAAAACCGATGTTCTGTTTTTTTTTGGGTAAAATGGCAAGTCTGTTTTCTGTGCAGGTAACTGTAAAAAGCTTACCATTTGGAGGGGTCGGGGGGAGCGGGATCGGGTCTTACCACGGGAAATTCTCTTATGAGACATTTAGCCATAAGAAAGGAGTCCTTTACCGGAGCTTTGCAGGGGACTCGGATCTTAGATATCCACCTTACACACCAAAAAAGAAGATGGTGCTTAAGGCTTTGCTCTCTTTAAACATATTTTCTGCCATTTTGGCTTTCTTTGGATTCTCTCAAGATTCATGATCACATGTTATAGTCACTGAATTTCATGGAATTATACAACTGAAAAAAGGTTGATTTTTTCCATGGAAATTTAAGGTTTGTGAAAAATTATTAGATTATGAACTAACTGGAATGGTGTCAAAAAGATAATAATAACTGGACTCAACCCAAACTTAAATCAACTAAGTCCAGCCCATATTACCAACTTAAAATGCCTATTGAGTCAAATGTCTTTAGTTTATATCACCGGCTTGTAGCGAAAGTGAAACCGGCGGAGAAAAGGAAGTGCCATAGTTACCGGCGATTCAGATGGAGAAGGCGGTTGATAAGGAGATTCTAAAGTCTGCCGGGGCAGAGCTTCTTCCCGACGGGCGTCGAGGTTTACGCATTCATGACTGGGAGATCGAAACCCTCCGTGGCACGATTCTCACTTCTCTCGCTCGCCAGGAGTACTCAAATCTCTATCTCTTACCTTGTTTCTCAATACGATACAATCTTATGAATTTGCTAGTCTTGTTTTTTTTCCTTTTTTGACCTTTTTCCCTGTGTTCAAGGTTTTGTATTTTTGCGTCGTCAATTCGATCGGTCTGATTGCGAGCTGAATAGTGTAGTCTAGTCTTGGGAGTTTGAGTTATTTTACCCCTTTAGTTTAAGTTTTTGTTGGAATTTGGTCGTGTGTATGATCTGTTCGGGTTTCTTATTCCGATGAAAGATCAAAAGCCTGTGATTTTTTCTTTCTGAAATTCTTAAAATTTGATGCTTCATTGATTGATTACTGAGTTTAGTCGTTTGAAATTTCTTCTCTGTACATTTCTTGGTATTTTTTTTATATTTCCATTGTTTCACGATTTGTCCCAAATAACCCAAAATAGCATCTTGTGAGATGCACAAGTCTTTAATGTCAGCACAATTACGAGTGCGATGTTTGATTTGTTATACAGGTGGGAAGAAAAGCTTCAGACATCTCATTTACCTGAAATGGTGTTTGGCGAGAATGCATTAGTCCTTAAACACTTAGGTAGCCACACTAAGATCCATTTTAATGCATTTGACGCACTCGCTGGCTGGAAGCAGGAAGGGCTTCCACCCGTTGAAGTTCCTGCTGCAGCACAATGGAAATTCAGGAGGTGAGTTAAGACTAGTTTCAGGAATAGATTGAAAAAAAAATATTTCACATGCCTCAGTTTCAAACGGGAAACTTTGCTTGTACATTGTGGTATCTGATACAACTTCGAGTACTTGCAGCAAACCGTCCCAGCAGGTGATACTGGATTATGACTACACTTTTACAACGCCATACTGTGGAAGTGAAGTAATTGAGGAAAACAACAAAGCGGTTTGCCTTTCTCTGAATTTCACAATTTATTTGTCTATCACACGATGATCAAAGTAAGCAAGTTTTGCCTTCGTCCTCATTTATCAATGCTACTTTTGATGTAAATAGGTTGAGGCAAAAGCAAATCCGGAGGGTGATACTAGTATTCAGTGGGAGAACTGTAGAGAGCAGATTGATTTGACTGCTCTCTCACTGAAAGAACCTATTCTCTTCTATGATGAGGTTGGTCCCCTAATTGACACAAACATAAAACATGTACTTTCTTCTTATGTGTCGCATTCTTCTGGCCCTTGATCTACTTATTCTCTACATCTTCAGGTAGTTTTGTATGAAGATGAACTTGCTGACAATGGAGTGTCTCTTCTGACTGTGAAAGTGGTAAAAGAAATTCACAAGTCTTTCTTTGCAGTCACATTCTTTCATAATGCCGTGAGTTGGATTTGAGTTCTGTATTAGTAAGAAAGGATAACTTATGTGTTCTTTCCTGTTTGTTCTCTTCAGAGAGTCATGCCAAGTTCATGGTTCCTCCTCTTGCAATTTTGGGTGAGTCAAATCAGGAAACAGCTAGTCATAAAATAAAATCAATCTCGCGAATATTGATTGTTGTGATGTTTTGATTTTTATCTTCCACTAAGGTTGCTTTTTTTTCATAGCTTAGAGTTGATGGTGTGCTAATGAGATTGAGAGAGACGAGAATGCATTATGTGTTTGGCAAAGATGAGACAAACACTGTTCTTCGTGAAAGCTGTTGGAGAGAAGCAACATTTCAGTCTCTATCTGCGGTTAGTTCGCTTAAATTTTAGGACAGATTAAAGAACACTGCTCCATTGTTCTTATTGAAATCCATATTTTAATCCATTTAACCTGGTACGGTTGATTAATAGACCTAAGTCACCTAACTATTCCTACAGATCATCAAACAACAACAACAACAATATTTCTGTTACAAGACAATAACATACTGCAATGTTTCTATGGATGTGGAATATAGAAGGTCGTCTAATTTAACTCTTTATATGCAGAAAGGGTATTCGGTTGATTTAGCAGTCTATAGCGAGCCAAGCTCCATCAGTCAGAGGCTGCCGGTGGTTAAGAAGACAACACAGAAGCTGAAGATCCCTCGTATAGTGTAAGCTATTTATAAAGTTTCAACATAAACCCAAAAGAATATGTCTATGAGCTTATTATTATTCACTGAAGTTTGTGAATGTAACTTTGAGATAGTCTCAACAACCTCCATGAACTTTACTCAATCCTATTAATGACTATTATATGAAGCTGTAATGAGAATATGATCCGTCTTTGTTGTGCCCAAACACACGAAGACGCCTCAGCGAGAGGGTAGACTCTTAAACTAAACAGACCAAACATACATATGTTTGTGGTGTGTTTTTTTTAAATTGATGTTTTTTTCAGCTATTTGAAATGGTGTTAGAAAAAAAAACATATAGAGATTTTAGGTCGAATCAGGAACTGAATAATTCTGCCCTCATTTCTCTAGAAACAAAACAAAATAATAAAAGAAGAAAGATAACACAGAACCTCTCGTCTTCCAAAGCCAGCACCAGACAGGAACAACCGACGACGACAATGGCTTTTTCTTCTGGAATCTTCTCTAGCTTCCTCTGCGTCGAAACAACGTCGTTTCGCAGCTCAGTGTCTCCCTCGTCTATCCTTCTGTCTCCTCATCCGGTTAACTTGCGCTTTGTGCGAGCCGTAACCACTGCGACGGCGTCCTCCGAGCCGACAACCACCAAGAAGCGGGAGCCACGTGGTATCATGAGGCCTCGCCCGGTATCACCCGAGATGCAGGATGTCGTCGGCGTTCCTGAAATCCCTCGCACTCAGGCCCTCAAGCGCATTTGGGCCTACATCAAGGAACACGACCTTCAAGTATACTTTTTTCTTTCTGTCTCTTTACTCTCTCTCTCTCTCTCTGAAATGCAACTAAGACAGTTTCTAAGAACTGGATAAGGTTTTCTTTGTGGTGTTTCTCTCCACAACTTAAATCTTGTGAAGTTTCTTTTACTCTTTACTTTAGAAATCTGAAGCAGTTTCTTTTAACTAGGCTATGTGTTATTGCTTTTGTTTCCTCCATGTTGTGATGATGAAAAACTTGAAGGATTCAGCGAATTGTGGCATTGAATTTGGGATTTTGAACTTCGTTTTTGATGCGACTGGTTTATTTTACTTGTCATTGACTCAATGCTTCAATTTTTCCTGGGTCAAGGTCTGATTAATCCCTTTGAATTGACCTGCTTTTGCTTAGGATTTTTGTTGTTCTTTCATCATTATAGTTTGACGAATATCTTATTTATGCATTTGGGGAATATTCCTTGGCCCTACCTAATGACACTTTGAGCTCTGTTTACATGAAACAAATGTAGACTTGGAGACCCCCTGGGGCTCATCTTAAGACTTAGAGACACTTTGACACTTTGAATATCTATCTGTTTGTGTCAACTTTGTGGCTAAATGAATAATGTTGTTCCTCAGGACCCACAAAACAAGAGGGACATAATCTGCGACGAGAAGTTGAAGAAGATATTTGAAGGCAAGGACCGTGTCAGTTTTCTGGAAATTGCCAAGCTCATCGGTCCTCACTTTCTTTAAATGAAAGAAGACAATCATTGGCGTATGTTTTGGTGAGCTATTCAGACCATAGAACATGAGGAGGATACATATTAGTAAAACTAGTGTTCAAGAAGTTTCATGCAACCAAAGTAGTTAAGCCTTTGGAAGATATCTTTTGTTGGTTATGTGTCTCCTTTTTTACAAAATGTTTTCTATTAAGCAAACTTAGACATAAGAATCTTTCAAAACTAACATGACTCCTATTCACACACAAACATCTTTCTTACTCGAAGAATTACACTTAACTTTTCTAACTAACATCTCTAATATATTATTTGAGAAATTTTTTAACAAAATAATTTTACTATAACGTAGTAATAACAAAAATGTCATGCTGACGTGTCAACACCACAACGAATTTCAGTTTAAATATATAAAAGAATTTAAGTTACTAAAATAATTACAATACATGACATTGATATTAATTTGATTAGAGAATCAATATATTTTATTCAACTAACCAAAAAATAGTATTACATTTGCAAAAACAATAATTTTTATTTCTTTAAATTTTTAATACATTAATTTATAAATAATTTCAAATAAATATAAGTACATTTAAGTTATTACATAATCCCTAATATATTATTTGAGAAAAAAATTAAGAAAATAATATTACTCTCACGTGTTATTAACAGAAATATCATGTTTACATTTCATCGTTACAGTAAATTTCAAATAAATATATAAATAGAGTTAATTTATTCGAATAATTACGATATATGTCATTATTATTAATTTGGTTAGAGTATTAATATATTTTATTAAACTAACCAAAAATACTATTAAATTCTTTAAAAATAATTATTTTTTTCTTTCTTAATTTATATATACAAAAATTAATGTTAAAAATAATTTTAAATAAAATTAAAATTATATAAATATTTATATTTATATTTACTAATAAAATATAATTTACGAATATTTTTCTCTACGAATAACGTGGGTATAAATCTAGGACATTATATATATATAGCTAGCATGAATTCTATCTCTTGTAGGATTATACTCTAATAAATTCTACGAAAATTACATTCCGGATTTTGGGGGTCAATCCAAATGTTTTTCATTTAAATGTGTATTGTCGGTAGAAAATGTCAAGAAATGGATTTTCTCAATTATTAGATTGTGGGATAGCTATCTATCTACGTGTTAATGTAACGAAGCTCTACGTTATATTAAGCTATGCTTTCCTTTTTTCCTTAGCTAAAAAGCAATATTTGTTCTTATTCTAAAGTATAATGAACTAATGCCAATATTTCTAACGAAAGAAAACACCAAAAACGAAAGTTGACTAAAAGAACATTAACGATGCAACCGTACCCTTTAGTATCTGGAATTTATTTTGACTAAAAGAAACTGAAATTTACCAGTTAAATCAAGATAAATTTATAACCAATCTACCTAAAACAACGAAGAAATAACAATTTGCTTTTAACAAAACGAAAAATATCAATTAGCTTTGGAAAAAAAATCGAACGAGGAAGATTTTTATAACACTAAGGAAAAACTAAAAAAAAAACACGTGACTTGTGGAAACAAGGCAACGGCGTTAGAAAAGCACGTGACGTAACGTGTTGATGGCTATTTTCCAATTTTGCTCGAAATAACTAAATGTGAACCCACTAATCATATGACGCGTGTCCCTGGTTTCCTTCCTCCTCTTTCCCTTAATATCAAAAGTAAACAAAGTCGTAACAACCCTCCGAATTTTCTGGTATTACTATTATTGCCATTTTCTAACTTTGACATGAGAATGCATTTTTGGGTGTTATTTGAAAAATCATAATACTAATGAAATATAATCAGTAGAGAATTGTTTCACAAAACGATATTTTATTCAAATAGAAATCAGTTAAATAAAACTTTCATAGTTCTGTTTAATCAGAATGACACAAGATTACACTATTTTGCGACTGACCAATTTTTAAAACGTACTCACAAACTCGCTGACACAACAACAGTTGTGTTACACTCGTTTTTCATTCACCTTGGATTGAAATCACTTAACAAAACTTCCACAGTTTTATTTAATTAGAATGACACAAGATTACACTCTATTGCGATTGACCAATTGCTAAATCTACTCAAAAACTCATTGAAATAATAACAATTGTGTGACACTCGGTTTTGTCTCACCCAACTCACCCAAACTTTTTGTCACGAGATTTTTCTTTATGTGAAATTCTAGATTACGACTTATCATTTGTAACTGTATATATATATATATTTTTTACCAAAAGCCTTAATATACTATTTCCATTCTCATGAATCCTTTTATTTTGAAAATATATTTTGTTTCTTTTTTCTTCATCATTACATATACATAAAACTCAGTTTCCTTTTTTCAATTCATCTCCACTTTCCATTTTTCTACGTTATTGTCTTTTTGAAGTTGGAAGTCCAATCACAAATAGTAAAAGAGAAAAAAAGAAAATTAATGAAGGCAATTAGTAGATAAGAACTTATTTCATTATGCATGAACAAAAAAAGTTTAAGTAGTAAAATAAATAAAATGAAAAAGGAGCCTGACTAAGGCTATTTTGGTAAATTTCAAAAAGATTGTTTAACGACTTGCTCTCCAAGTTGGTAGCGCAAAATGTCGTTAAGTATAAAAAGGGAATGTGAGGAAGCAATTCTGAAACATTTTGAGACGCTTTGGGGTGAAAGAGATAGTCGCTTCGTTTCTGCTCAAAACCACTGATTTCTTAAGGTAATATCACTCATCACATATCTATCATATATTTTCCAAAGCAGATTAGTATCTAAGATAACGTATAAATTAGAACAAGAAGATGGCTATATGCTAAATTGGAACAAAAAAAATATCACATATGCATTATATAAACAAGTCAATACAATTTATACGAGACTTGACGTGTATGAACTTAACCCACATTATAGAACTGTTCAGGTAGGCCCATAGTTTAATGGTCACATTCACACCGTTGTCGATTATTAATCTATGCATTTTACACGACAAAAATTAACTATTGTGAACAATAATATATATAAATGATTGAAATTGTTAAGTTTTTGACGTAAGGAAAAAGGCGGCTAAGTAGAGAGTAAACGTTTGCTTGCAGCGTTATATAATGCCCTAATTTTCATCATCATCATCAATCATCATGCGTGCAAGCTATTTTCTGTTTCCTTTAACGATTCTTATTCTTACTCTCTTCAAGCTTCTTCTTTCTCTTATCTCTTCTATTCTTTATTTCTTCTCTCCCAACCCGGAAAACTGTCCTTGTTGCTGCCTCTCTTGATAAGCCCGACGTCCAAGTTTATCCCTTTCTCACTAATCATAACTTTAACCTTTTTAGTTGAGTCTATATATTCCTCTTCAATCTTCTTTTGTCAAAAAACGGATTTCCATATATGTCAAGAACGCGAGTTTAATCTTTTGTTATTACATTCATATTTTCAGAAAAGATGGGAAACCAAACAAGCAGAAAGTCACATTCACAAGAGACATCATCAAGTAAGATCACATCGACCAGCATGCGTTACAAGACGGAGTTGAGATCGTACGAGGCTGCTTGCAAAGCAGACACGGAGCTGCAATCTTTCGACACGTGTTTACAGACACGGACGAGTCACGTGATAAACACGTTAACTACGGGTGTTGAGGTTCGAGCGGTCTCGTTCGATTCCTTGAAAGAAGTTACAGAATGTTTGCTGGAGATGAATCAAGAAGTAGTGAAAGTGATATTGGATTGTAAGAAAGATATATGGAAAGATCAACAACTGTTTGAGCTCGTTGAAGATTACTTTGAGAATAGCTTGAAGACTCTTGATTTCTGTGCTGCGTTGGAGAAAGGTCTCAGAAGAGCTCGTGATAGTCAGCTTTTGATTCTTGTTGCTCTTCAACAGTTTGAAGATGAGAGCCTTGTTCAAGGTAATACACGATTTTTTGTTATTTCCTTTTTTCTCAAACGTTATGAATTGTTTATCGTTTGTTGTGAATTGTTGTTTTAACTTCAACGTTTCATCTTGTCTAAATTAAGTTTTTTTTTCATATTATCTAAATTAAAGTTTTCATCTTCTCTTGTCCTGATCCTATTTTTCAAATTTCAGTCCTATATAAAAATGAAATTTCTCATTTTCAAATCATGTGTGAAATTAGAATTGGAATGAGCTATTTTATGTCGTCTTTTATTAAATAATACTAGATTTATAACCACGGTATGGAAAAAAATATTAGTAAATTATATAATATTATTTATTAACCAATACAAATAAAATATTTATATAATTTTAATTTTTGTTTAAAATTAATTTTTATATATGTAAATTAAGAAAAAAAATTATTTTTATGAATTTAAAAATAGTTTTGGTTAGTTTAATAATATATAATGATTTTTTAATCAAATTAATAACAATAACATATATTGTAATTATTATAATAAATTAAATTTATTTATATATTTATTTTGAAACTCAGTGCAATAAAACGTCAACATGACATTTTTGTTAATAATACGTAGGTTATTTACGTTTAAAATTACTTTTTAAAAATATTTCTTAAATAATATATTAAAAATTCTATATTAATGTAATTATTAATAATAACGAGATATTATAATAGGTTTCCAAGATTATTTTCATACGAGTGGGACAGCAATTTTCAGATTCGTATTATATAGAATCTTTTATAAAGCAGTTTGAACAATTCTTTATTCAGTGATATACTCATTAGTTAAAGTACTTTTCATTGTCATTTGGAACAATCGAATTTATTTCTCAAACTTCAAATGAAACTAAAATGGGACAAAGCACAAAATATTCGTTCTTAAAGGAACATTTTGACTATTTTTTGGTTGTGTTGATTGAGCAGGTGGGAACGGATACAAGAAGACACTTGAAGAGCTGAAGAATTTCAAAGACGCAGAGAGTCCTTTCAATGAAGACTTCTTCAAGATGTTCCAATCTGTTTACAAACATCAGATGCTGATGCTCGAGAAACTACAACTTCGTAAGAACAAACTTGACAAGAAGCTCAAATGCATTCACACATGGAGGAAACTCTCTAACATCATCTTCGTGGCTACATTCGCCACTGTACTCATCTGCTCTGTTGTGGCTGCAGCTATGGCTGCTCCTCCTGTGGCTGCGGCTCTTGCTGCAGTTACTGCAGTGCCGCTGGGATCTATGGGGAAATGGATCGATTCGCTGTGGAAGAACTATGAGAATGCACTCAAAGGGCAGAAAGAGGTGATCAGTTCGATGCAGGCCGGGACATATGTAGCCGTTAAGGATTTGGAAAATATCCGAGTTTTGATCCAACGGTTGGAGATTGAGATCACTGGGATGGTGAGGAGTGCGGAATTCGCCGTGGAGCATGAAGCAGTCAGGATTGGGATCGATGAGATTAAGAAGAAGCTTGAGGTGTTTAAGAAGAATGTAGAGGAATTGGGGGTTCAGGCTGATTTGTGTAGCAGAGATATTAGAAGGGCAAGGACTGTGATTCTGCAGAGGATCATCAAGCATCCTAATAATCGTACCAGCACCTGAAAAAAGTCACTCACACTAAAGGAACTCAGTTTCTCTCTTCTATAGCTTTCTGCTGCAAATAATGAAATGTTTCAATACTCTTTTAAAGATTCTTTCTTGAGTTTATTGTCAACTCAACTCTTTTATGCTGAATGTTACATTTTTATGTTATTCTTTGATGATTAAAAACACTGGGGAGACAAGTCTTTTCCCATTTGGGACTTGATAAGTAATGTTATTCTGCAAGGGAATTTAAAGTATCAGAGTGAGCATTACACCAATGCACTAGACTTAACAAGAACACCTAACCAAACTGTCACAAGAAATAAACCACAATATTGTCTACCAGGTTTTATTATGTCAGTACCAGGAAAGAAGATAGAAAGTTAAAGGCTTTACATTGTGAAGAAAACAAACACATGTCAACTTGAGAATATTTTACTTACCTCGGACACTTGGCTTCGACGATAACTGTATTGATAGTGTTGTTCTTTTAGCCTCTTCTATGGTAACAAAGTTGATTTGCCTTAGTTTGCTTGAGTTAGATCTTTGGATAAAGTTAGAGATTAAGAGAAAAGACACACGATTTAACGAATTAGATTTGGATCCTTACGTCTCGTCGAGGATTTGCCTCGGAAATCCACTAAGAACACTTTGCTCAAACTTGAGCTCTGTTACAACTTTGTTCTTTCTCTCCCTTTCCTCTCACTCTCTGGTTTTTCTCTATTCTCTTAGTTACAATGTGTTTTGCTCACTTACACATTTATACTAGGCTTATTACACGTTCTGTTTCTTTCTTCTAAACAACTTCTGATTTGTCTGAAGGTTGTCTTGAGCTCCTTGTTTGAATTCGAGCTCCTGTTTTTTTTGTGCAGCCTTGTGAAGCTTCCTACAGGTGCGACTTTCCTGCAGTCTTCTCTCTTTCTTCTATGCTTCTGCTGCATCCAACATGGCCAGAGAGTTGCTGAGAGAGTTCAGGTAAGTTTCTAACTTGTTACCTGAAATTAGAAAGAACATTCTCTTTGCAGTAGCTTCTGCAACATTTCTATAAGTAGAAAATGCAGACTTCCCAAGAGTGACTTTTACTCTTGGTAACTTAGAAATTACCCTTGAGTTTAAACCATTTTTCTCACAGATAGTAACAGGAACGATCTGCAGGTAGTCATGTAGTAAACGACATTGGTTCCTCTTCTCCCTTCTTATGGAATTTCTTAGCCGCTTTGAGCTCATATAGAACAGGTCTTTCTTCTTCTTCCTCTCAGTGTCAAATTCATTGCAAAACTCATCTCTTAAAGCGTTGGCGGGAAGGAGCCCCTAATTCTATTCACTAAGATGATCCAAGGAGAAAGAGAATCATTGAAGTCTTTAACAAGAATGTAGAGGCGGTAACATAAGGCTGGAGACTTGGGGCTGGTTTATTATAAGCAACCGTGACAGGGGTAGCAATCGTGATCACACAAAAAAACACAGGAGACCAAAATTTTCAAAAAGATATGATTCTCTTAAAAACAAGGAAAAAGGACAAATAAACATAACAAGGATTCTTACCAATGAGATGACATTTCTAAGTTATCGCGGAACAGTTACAAAGACCAATCATAAAACTACATTTATTTTTGTAAGTACAACACTCTTGACATAATACTGGCTAGAGAAAGACATCACATGCTTCACACAGACAGGAGTGCTTCGACCTAACAGCTGAAATGATCATCTCTGAATACGATCACAAGAGTGAGTCAAGCCAGCTGCAACAACTCTTGACGTTTAATGTCGAAAATCTTCACCAAAACATCTTCCACGACCTGAGTCAAAAATATTTTCAAGCGTGTTCATGAAGAAACAAAAGAACAAAAAGCTGCAAACAACAAATACCTTATCTGGGGTTGATGCACCTGACGTCACACCAATGGTTATCGGTCCCTTGGGTAGAAAATTGTTCTTCTCGACCAGCTCTCCATACTATTAATGTCAAAGAGAAAATTTCCGTGAAAGCTATTTTGGGAGGAATGAGTTAGTTTTGAAATGGATTTTGTAGTGTGATATGCACTTACGTGGAGCTTATAGGCTATTTTGTTCCCAGGTCCTATCCGTTGCTCACTGTCGATCCAGTAAGACGGGATACCGCGTGCCTCTGCGATTTCCTGAAGGTGAGAGGTGTTACTTGAATTCCACCCGCCCACCACTAGCATGAGGTCAATCTTTTCTTCCACTAGCTCATAGATCGCGTCTTGTCGCTCCTGAAAACAGAATAGCATCGATGAATAAACAGCAGAAGCTAGGTTTCTTCATATGCATGCTTTTTGAGGTACCAAAAATTTACTTGAGTAGCGTCGCATATTGTGTTGAAGCTGATGAAATGTTCGTTTACGTTTTCCACTCCAAACTTGCGCATCATTGTTCTCTCGATTAATTTTCCTATTGTTTTTTCAGCATGAGACTCGACTAGAAGATGTTTTGTTTCCAAGTATTAAGGATGATAGTCATATAAAGTGATGTAGTAGAATAGCTAACCTATCTCCTCTGTTTCTCCCTTGAGCATTGTTGTTTGGTTTGCAATACCGACTTTGATAAGGTCATTGTCAGGGTCAAAACCCTTAGAAACTGCGTATTTGAATTTCTACAACACCAACATAGAGATTAGAACGACAAGATTAATACAGAGAATTTGCAACTAAGCTCATACCTCCATGAATTCCTCTTTTGTGGAGCTAGATCCATCGAGTTGGCCACCAAGAATGTAATCACAAACGTAATTCGCCTGTGCTCAGTCATAAGGTACCCATCAGCACCATGTCTTGCAAAATTCTATGAATATAAGTTTGGCACTACAAAACTCAGACCTCTTTCATATTTTTCACAATGATGTACTTCCCTGCAAAAGATGCAGTTGCAATCGTCTCTTCATGATTATATTTGCCGTGAATCATCGATGTATACTCCCCTTTCTTGTGCTTCTCAACCATGTTCCAGACCTTTAGAGTCACAAATGTCAAATGAATTGGTGCACGAAATTGGAGATAGAAAACAATACTACGGATTTATGCCAACTGGAAGAAATGTACCTTTGTCACCCAAGGACAAGTCGTGTCCACTATTTGCACCTTTTTATCATTTAGAACATACATCTCATCAACACCAGCTCCAAAGGCAGGAAGGATAACCACATCATCTTTTTCTACTACATCAAACTGCTTCTTCGAATCCTCAACTGGAATAATTTTGACATCCATTTCTTCTAACCTCTGCCATAAAAATCAAATAGTTAAAACTCAAAGAAATTCACCAAGGCCCGTGCAGAGTAGATAGGCGAGTCATCAATGTTCAGTGCAATTTAACAGCACCAATTGGCCACAAAGAAATAGCATCCAGCTAACAAAGTGTAAAGAAGACTGGACAGATTTACCAGATGTAGAAATAAAACCTAAAAAGAAAGCGGAAAGGACGAGGCCTAAAATATTTCAGAGCATAGTAATTACAAACCTTATTGACCGTCGGGTTATGAATAATTTCGTTAGTAATCCAAAGCTTCTCCTCTGGAAACTGCCTTCTTGCTTCATATGCAATTTGAACAGCACGCTCAACCCCCCAGCAAAAACCATATGCTTTAGCGAGTTTTACTGTAACATCTCCCCAGGAATAAGTATATCCATTTGTTTTCAGTGTCTCCAATATATCACCTGAGAGTGACAAATACAATAACAAGATGAACCACCGTCCAATTGATTCGTGTTCCTCAGAACAACTTTAATAATCTCTTATAACCCCACAAATACAATTTCTTCCACTTCATTCTTGTTAGCTTTGCAAAATCAATTCTTGACCCAAAACCCAACATTCTTGCCTTCGCTATTATATGATAGCTAAGAAAACCTTCTTATATAAACTAAACCTCATCGTTAACACAGATTCAAACACTTGAACCAGTTTTTAAATGTTTGACAATTTGCACATATAATATATTAACAAGTTAATTTGAGAAAGCAAAAGAATAATCCAATTTCTTCTTTTTGTTTTCGTAACTTTACAACTCAATTCGCAAATCTTATGATTTTCTCACGCCCCATATCATTTATCAACAACAAACTCAAATCGCAAACACTTGAACCAGTTTTTATATGTTTGACACTACAGAAATTTGCACAAATAATATATTAACGAGTTAATTTGAGAAAACAAAAGAACAATCCAATTTCTTCTTTTTGTTTTCGTAACTTTACAACTCAATTCTCAAATTTTATCATTTTCTCACGCACATATTATTACTCAAATCGTAAATTTGATTGCAGCTGAATTATCCCGTGGATTATTTTTCCTACCAAAACAGAGCACGCCAATTAGCAAAAAGGAAAACTTACTGGTGTACTCTCGATTCATGAGCTTGAGTGTCTCCTCCTTGTGACCGAAGCCTTTACGGTTGTAATTATCCCCTCTAGTCAAGTTCTTACGGAACGTCTTCGCGTCAAAATCAGAGTCCAACACAACGGATGGCGAAGGAGCGTTCTCATCGCCAGAAGAGCACCGAATTGACAAAGGTTTCCGGCGCCGGAGAGATCCGGATCCGGAGAGATGATTCTCCATAACAAAAGTATCTGGCCGCAGGCATAATCGGCAAAACTGAAGCGCAACAGCCATGACGAGAGTTGAGAGAAACGCAGAGGCAACAACGACGCTAACTGTCCATTCTAAAGGATGATGATCAGCTATTTATTTCATCAAACATCTAATTTAATTTTACAAAAAAGAAGAAAAAATTGGCAATCATGTAAATGTAACCAACCACGTGGAGATGTAATTTCATGTCTTAAATTTGGGATTTGATTTGGATTTCATTTCATTTTTGGTGAAAATAGCGAAGACTGGGGAGAATTTGGTCGTCAAATATAGAAGTACTAGATTTAAATATTCCTACATTATATTTTATTAGTAATATAAATTAAATATTTATATAATTTTAAATTTTATTTAAAATTACTTTTAACATTAATTTGTATATATAAATTAAAAAAAGAAAAATAATTATTTTTTATAAATTTAATAGTATTTTTAATTATTTTAATAAAATATATTAATACTCTAACCAAATTAATAATAATTGCATATATTGTAATTATTCGAATAAGTTAAGCCTATTTATATATTTATTTGAAATATACTGTAATGATGAAACGTAAGTATAATATTTCTGTTAATAATATATTAGAGATTAAGTAATAACTTAAATCTATTTATATTTATTTGAAATTATTTATAAATTAATGTATTAAAAATTTAAAGTAATAAAATTATTGTTTTTGCAAATGTAATACTATTTTTTGGTAAGTTTGAATAAAATATATTGATTATCTAACCAAATTAATATCAGTGGTATGTATTGTAATTATTCTAGTAATTTAAACCTTTTTATATATTTAATCTGAAACTCGTTGTGGTGTTGACACGTCAGCATAATATTTATGTTATTAATACGTGATTACTTTGTTAAAAAGTTTTTCAAATAATATATTAGGAATATTATTTATGGAAAGAGATATATTATCAAAAGACCACCACAAAAAACGTTGGTGAAAGGGAAGTTTGTAGTCAAAAATTTATGGGTAAACTCTTAAGATGTGTAATAATTGGTACGAATATAAATTTGGATTCCAGATTGTTTCACAATTTGTCATCTTCGTTATTACACATGTGACTATCAAGATTGTGATGTTTTGGTGAAGTTTAAAAAAAAGGAAATGCCTTAAAATACCATTAAAATATGTTTTACCACTGCTATTTTTTATATTGCATTTTTTAAAAAAATAACCACAAATACTATAACTAATGTTTAAGTGTTTATAATTTAATTATGTAGGCTTGGTATTAAAATGTGTAAAATTCCCATATCGGAAGTTTGGAATTTTGTACAGTTTATATAAGGGATATGGATCACTACACTCATTGTCAATTGGTTTTGAGTTGGATGTATATGTTTCCTAATTTGTTATGAGAGTCTAGTTAATCTCACATACGATTTCCCATAAGAACGGTTTTTCACATTGGAAGTGATCCGTATAAGTGGTCCGTATTGTTGGGTATGTTCGAGATGTTGGTGCGTGTTCCGCCCACATCTCAAATAGGCCTATTACAATGTGTAAAAGTATCACATCGAAAGTTGAGAACTTTGTACACATGTATATAACGGATATGGATCACTTTATTTATTACCAATTGGTTTTGAATTGGATGCACGTGTTTACTAATACTTGCTTTTAGTATTTTGGATTTAAGGTTAAGTTTTTAGGGTTTAAACTATTTTGGAATAAAATTGATTTATTTTGGTATTTTTGAAAATTACCTTAGGAAAATTGATGAATTTAGTTATACTAGAGCATTTTCATTGGTAAAAGATCAACTTCGTTATTATAATATTAATATTTGCAGTCTAAAATCTCAGTTTTTTCGAATATTTAATATTATTATATTAATCAAAACCACACTAGTTTAATATTATTATATTAACCTTGATTAATATCAATTAACGTAATATTAAAATATAATTTAAAATTTCGTATAACAGAATTTGCATTTGAATTAAATAGATTGGAAACTAATTTAGTAGACATTTTATGTTTAGTAGTTGGCTTATATTTTGAAATTTAATATGAATGTGTTGCAATGGATATCACAGTGAAGTTTTGCATTCGGTGGCGATTTTGTTAATCTCTAATTTATTATATATAATGAAAACATGTATTGAACAATATTTTTTTAGTTCAGTTTATTTAAATTCAAATTTTGTTGAAGTATAATGGTTTGTTACTTTAGAATATAATATGCCATTTGTTCCGATATTGAACAATATTTAAAACAAACTAGATTTTGACCCACATGTGAAAAAATATTCACATATAATAATTAATTATTTATTTTATTAATTTAAATCAGATATATATATATATAATTTATCTCATATTTAAAATATTTTTTTAAATTTTTTTAATATTGATTACAAAAATGAAACATATAATAAAATCGAATTATACAAATATACTTAAATTGTATATATTTTAGATAAAATTATACATATGATAAATATTCAATTAAACTAAACTTTTGTTTTATATTTTGTTTGACTAATTTTTCAAAATTTATATTTTGTTTTATATTGTATTTATATTTTATGACAAAATATATTGTATGTCGAAATATTAGAGATTTACATATAATATACTGTATAATGACAATTTTCGTAAATATTCTAGTAAATGATATCTTAGGTAATATTTATCTTAAAATATTTTAATAGTGTGTCACATCAGCATGGTACACTTGTAAATCACACGTTAAACTAAGGTTACTTCGTTAGTAAATCACACGTTAAACTAAGCTTACTTCGTTAAAATGATTGTCAATTAATATATATGTATATATATATAGTTTATAAGCTTATTATTTAAATATTCTCTCTTTTGAATATTTCGTTTTCTGTATCTAATTGTGCATTTTTTAGATCAATCCTTGCAATGGTCATTAACAATTCCGCAAGAGTCGTTGACACAAACAAATTTACTTGTTAAAAATTCAAAATTTGCTCTCGACCCTTCAATTTTCCGTCAAAATCTCTGCCCTCTTTGGCAACCCAAAATCTACAAACACACATTATCCGTAAACATTCTTATTCATAGCTATCACAACCAAAAACAAACAAGCCTAGAGCAAAAAAGTAAGAAGATATCTTTTACCATCGTTATTCTGTAACCTTTCTTTTTAGAATCAAGCATTTGACTTTTGTGATAAAGATTTGAAGAAAGAGAGATGAGGAACAAAACGGGTGGTACCATGGTCGTTGATCTCCAAACCGATACATATAACAACAATCACCATCGCCAGAGTCTGAGCCACGACCTTAGTAATGTTCACATACCGAGGCATGAAATTGGTGGTGTCTTGAAAGCTGACCACGAAGGAATATTCCCTTCCGACGACCCCATCATTGTCAACACCAACTTAACCCACCACCGGTTCAGCAGCGTCTCGGCCATGAGCAGCGGTCCCGGCAGCGGAGAAGGTTCTCCTTGCGTAATGTCTCCTTGGGCCCGCGTGTCGCCCCCATGGGCAGCTGAATTCGATGAGGATAATGTCCTCGAGACCAACGGTCTCATCGGATCTATTGTAAGAGAAGAAGGACATATATACTCGCTAGCAGCTTCTGGTGACCTTCTCTACACGGGCTCAGACTCTAAGAATGTCAGGGTTTGGAAGGATCTGAAGGACTACGCCGGGTTTAAATCCAGTAGTGGGCTCATTAAAGCCATTGTGATATTCGGAGACAGGATCTTTACTGGCCATCAGGACGGTAAGATCCGTATTTGGAAAGTTTCCAAGAGAAAACCGGGGAAGCACAAGCGGGTTGGAACGTTGCCGACGTTTAAATCAATGGTCAAGAGCTCCGTAAACCCAAAGCACTTTATGGATGCACGCCGCAACAAAAACCCGGTGAAGACGAAGCATAATGACGCCGTATCTAGTCTTAGCCTGGACGTGGGGCTCGGATTGTTGTACTCGAGTTCTTGGGATACGACGATCAAAATATGGAGAATCTCGGATTCAAAATGTTTGGAATCGATACAAGCGCACGATGACGCGATTAACTCGGTGATGCTAGGTTTCGATGACTTGGTGTTCACGGGATCTGCAGATGGAACTGTTAAAATGTGGAAACGTGAGATGCAAGGTAAAGGAACAAAACATGTTTTAGTTCAAGTTTTGCTTAAGCAAGAAAACGCCGTCACGGCGTTGGCTGTAAAATCGAAATCTTCAATCATCTATTGCGGTTCCTCGGATGGGCTAATAAATTATTGGGAGCGTCCAAAGCGGTTATTCGTAGGCGGAGTACTCAAAGGGCACAAATCCGCGGTGCTATGTCTAGCTGTAGCGGGGAATTTGCTTTTGAGTGGTTCTGCAGACAAGAACATATGTGTATGGAAGCGGGACCCGTCTGAGGGATCCCACCAGTGTCTGTCTGTTCTGACCGGACACATGGGACCCGTTAAGTGTCTAGCCGTGGAAGAGGAACGGGCTTGCCGTAAAGGAGCAAAAGCCTTTACCGCCGAGGGAGATCAGAAGTGGATTATATACAGCGGAAGCTTGGACAAGTCAGTGAAAGTGTGGCGCGTGTCGGAGAAAATGGCCACGTGGAGAGAGATGGACGAGCCAGCAGCTTCTTCCGAGAGGAAGAGCTCTTCGTCTCCGCATGAAGGGAGTGGCTCGTGGAGTTCACGCGATTTGGAAAATTAGAAACAAAAAGAGTGGAGGAACATATAGTTGTGATCATATTCAAATGTGACCCGTCGTTGCTCGGTCACAAGGCCAGGCAGGGAAAGGATTGTTTTTATTTTTATAACCAAGACAACTAAGTTTTGCCACGTTAGCTTATGAGGAGTCAAAGTTGGGTTGATTGAATTCACGTTATGAGTTTTGTTTCTTTTTTTCTAAATAAATTGTTCAATAACGAGATTGTATTATTATATTTTTTCCCTGAATCTGTAAAATAACAAGGACAAAGACTGAGTCAAAGATGTTTGTTTTTCCTTAAGTTCTATGTCGTGGTTGCAACTTTGTAAAATCGAATTTTGATGAGTCGTTTTTTTTTACACAGATAAACATCCAGAAGAACCAGAATTGAAACAACAAGTTACAACCAAACTAAAAAGTAACCAGATTTTCGGTTAAGGTAATGTACTAACCAATACCATCGAAGCTTGCATGTTACAACGAACTTCTCGTCGTCCATAACTATTGGAGGTTACTGGTGTTCTCGTCAGCATGTAAAAATTTATCAGTTATTTATTGTTTAATTTTGCAGTAATCTATTAGCTAATCTTCAAATGGACCTATCAGATTCGTAGCATAAGGGACCATATTGAACAAATGGCATATTCTGAAATTTTATTGAGAAATATTATAGACTAATTTCCTACCCAATCACTAAACCAATCGCTAGCACATCAAAGTTTATAAATAGAAACAATACTTCCGGTTTCCTTTAAACCGCGTAATTTCGGTTTACGAAATTGTCCTCTCTTTGACTCCCTCAACGCCTTTCGCAACGCATCGGTTCCAATCCGCGTTGACGGCGATAATTTTCCCGGAAATTTGTAACTTAATTTCCTTTAGAAAAGAAAAATCAAAGATAAAGTCTCCCTTTTTGTCCAGTCTTCGTCTTTTACTAGCGACAAGACGATCCATCCATCCATCTGTCTTTCTTCTTTTTGTTTATTTCTGCTATTTCCTTTTCCCTGAAAATTATTTGCTGCCTTTCCTGAAAAATCTCTACCTCCATTTCGTCCCCTTTTAAGCTAAAAGAGCTTTCTGTGGTCAATTTTATATGTTTCTGGAGTTGGGGGTCTTGTTCACGCGGTTTGTGATTGATTATCAAGCAACTAATGACTTAGGGCCTTTATCTTATGCGCTTGGGCATATTCTTGATTTCTTGTTTGCTGGGATAAATAGATTCAGATTTAGGGAATTTTAGGAATTACGGTTGTTGTGTGTGTGAGTGTGAGTGTGCTGAATTTGGTAAGAGGAGATGGCTGCAGTTTTAAGGAAGTTATTACCTTTAGCATCACCGAGTCATAAAACGGATAATCGTGATGGTGACGATTGTGATGAGAGTAATGATAGTTTTCCATTTGATGTATCATTCGCTAATGAGTATAAAGGCCCTCATATTGCTAATGTGCCACGAGCTCGTCCCGTCGATATTGATCAGATCCCTACGGCTTTTCCCGTTTCATTTTCATCCTTGACGTGTGATATCTCTTATCCAGTGGCTCAACCTCTCGTTAGGACTAATAGGGTTAGCAAGAAACCACCTGAATCTGGATTTGAGAAGAAGAACGGGTTGGTTGATCCTACAGCTAGTTCTTGTGTGGTTTTGAAAGGACATCATGTGGTTTCTGGCTCATCATCATCATCATCACAAGTATCATCAAAGAGGTTGGATGTATCAGAAGAACCAAAAAGTTCCGTTGATTTACCGTTATCTGCATCACCATCGTCGACATCATCATCATCCTCTGCAGCACTGAGAGAAAATACAGTAGATGATCTAAGAACTTTGGATGTGGGATCGGATTCTGGGGATTGTTCCAATAGAGAGGCAGATTGCGAACCTGTAAATCGTGTGAAATTCGTTGAACCAATTCAAAATAGTGAATGTGATGCAAGCTCTTATGTTTCTGATAGAGAAAGTTTAGCTGTGACGCCTAAAGCTGAAAGGAAAGGTAAAAAAGGGTCGTGCTACCGATGTTTAATGGGGAACCGGTTTATTGAGAAGGAAATCTGCATTGTCTGTGATGCCAAATACTGTTTCAACTGTGTGCGCAGAGCCATGGGTGCAATGCCCGAAGGAAGAAAGTGTCAAACTTGCATTGGTAGGAGGATCGATGAATCAAAGAGAAGGAGTCTCGGAAAGTGTTCACGAATGCTGAAGCGTCTTCTCACAGAATCTGAACTTCAACAAGTCATGACTGCTGAGATCTCCTGCAAGGCGAATCAAATGCCTTCTCGGTTTATCACTGTCAATGACAAGCCTTTAAGTGAAGATGAACTTTTCATGTTGCAGACATGTCTAAATCCACCCAAAAAGTTAAAACCCGGAAATTATTGGTATGATAAGGGTGCTGGCTATTGGGGAAAGGTAGAATTTCCTAAAGTGAAGATGAACTTTTCATGTTGCATATTTATTCTCAGCTTTATATCTTGAATGACTTTATTTCTTTATTTTAAACAGGTAGGAGAGAAACCTTGTCAGATTATAAGTCCTCACATGAACATAGGAGGTAGTAACATCAGGAAGGACGCAAGCAATGGTGACACTGAAATTTGTATTAATAACCGGGAAATAACCAGGACTGAGCTCATGATGCTCAAGGTTCTATTGCTGTTCTCACCCTTGTTTTTGGAAGAAAAAAAATGATTAGCATTACTGTCATTGTTCTGAATTGTGGGGCTCATTGCTTTGATGTAGATGGTGGGGGTGCAATGTGAAGGAAAGCCTCATTTTTGGGTTGAGTCAGATGGTACTTACCGGGAAGAAGGCCAAAAACATTCCATCGGGAATATCTGGAATAAGGTATGACTTCCCGAGCACAAGGCTTTCTCGTTCATATAAAGTTTGAAAATATACCTGTTAATAATTATGGATGCTATTTTTATAGAAAAGAGCGAGGCTTGCTTGTGCTGTGTTGTCTTTGCCAGTTCCTCCAGCTTCATCTGCAGTTGAACCAAATGATTTGCATTTATATGAGCCGAAAATGCTTAACAAGCTTCTTCTGATTGGTACTGAGAAATCTGGTGCTACGACAATATACAAACAAGTGAGCTATCCATCATAATGCTACCCACTTGAATGTTTCAGATCTAGTAGAAAATCGGATATTGACTTATTTTGTTTCAGGCAAGGTCTCTCTATGACGTTCCATTTTCTGTAGACGACCGTGAAAGAATAAAATTTATAATTCAAACAAATCTCTATGCCTATCTGGCTATGGTTCTTGAGGCACACAAAAGATTTGAAGAAGAGATGAGCAATAACCAGTCTTCAGACCAAACAGGTAGTTTTTTTAGATCGTGCAAACATCAGTTAACAATTGAGTATTGAAGGACACTGATCGAGTTTTTGGGATTTAGGCAATATGGGAGATGAGACCAGTGCTAAAATAGTTAGCTCGATCAGCCCGAGACTAAAACATTTTTCAGATTGGCTTCTGAAAGAAAAAGAAGATGGAAACTTGAAGATATTTCCAGCATCAAGCCGTGAGAATGCACAAACCATTGCAGATCTCTGGAGAGTACCAGCCATTCAAGCCACCTACAAAAGGCTTCGCGGCACACTTCCCAGAAACGTCATTTATTTTCTTGGACGAGTGAGTTTGCATCAAGTGCTTTCTTTTCTACAAACCCTTTTTTCAGATCTTCACACTTTTTAAAGTGGGGTGGGGGTGGTGGGTGAGGGGTGAGGAAGAAGACTGACCTTAATTTCTTTCTACTCAGATTCTTGAGATCTCGAGATCAGAATACGATCCTTCTGATATGGACATATTGCAAGCGGAAGGACTCTCGTCTATGGAAGGACTTTCTTCTGTAGATTTCTCATTCCCATCAACACGTCAAGAAGACTCTCTTGACACTGATTATCAACACGATCCAAACATGAAGTTAGTTCTATTCCTTTTTTCCTTGTGTTGCATTCTGACTGTAAGAGAAACTGATGAACTTTCTCAATCTTTTTAGGTACCAACTCATCCGGTTAAATCCGAGAAGCCTTGGAGAAAACTGGAAATGGCTGGAAATGTTTGAAGACGCTGACTTGGTGATATTCTGTGTCTCACTAACAGATTATGGAGACTACATAGAAGACGGTGACGGGGTCCTTGTGAACAAGATGATTGCAAACAAACTGCTTTTCGAGAACATGGTGACTCACCCGAGCCTAGCGAACAAAAGGTTCCTTCTGGTTCTAACCAAATTTGATCTCCTTGAAGAAAAGATCGAGCAGGTTCCTCTAAGAACATGTGAGTGGTTTGAGGACTTCAACCCGTTGATCAGCCAGAACCAGACGAGCAGACACAACCCTCCAATGGCTCAGCGGGCTTTCCATTATATCGGGTTTGAGTTCAAGAGACTATACGACTCGCTCATGGGACCCGTTTCGATGCGTGGAAGGAGCTTTAGACCGAAGCTGTTTGTTTCTCAAGTGAGCTTGGAGAGTGATACTGTGGACAATGCACTCCGGTATGCAAGAGAGATTCTCAAGTGGCATGTTGAAGAAACTTCCATGTTCCAAGAGATGTCGACTACTAGCATCGAGGCCAGCTTGTCCTCTTAATTCTTACCAAAATTCTTTGTTTTTGTCGAATTTTGACATAGTTTGTGGAGTGTATATATATATATATATGTTTGTTTGTGTACACTGTCAAGAAATAGATACATTCGTATGATTGATTTCCTATGGGAAAAATAGAGAAATAAGTTGATTACAGCTAAAAATAAACTGTTTTCCCCGTATTGAAAATATTAAAAAAATTAAAACTATTGGATATGTGTGGATTGATTTGATGGAGAAATAAGAAGGGATAAGTCTTAAATGTGAAAAAAAGAATAAAATTATTTTTCCTCCTTACTATTTCGTAGTTTTTAAAAGTCTTCACACAACTATTTCCTTAAATACTCATCATATGTATCCATTCAACTTCTTCACATCTTTGGCCTTTGACCGTACTTTATAAAGGTAATGGGTTTCTTTTGAACATTACCTGTAATATCTTTCTGTTGTGTCGGAAGATCAAATCGTTAAAAAGAAAAAAAAATATTTTGAGCTGTCAGGTAAATGAAAAAGCAATGAGGCTTGTGGATTGTACGTTTCTTTCTGCAAAACCTTGCTTGGACTATCAAGGTATTCCCTCTCTTCCTCTCTCTGCATAACTATCACATTCATTTTTACTTACTCTTCTCTTTGTTCCCATTTTCTTTACAGTCCCCCCCCCCCCTGTCGCTCTCTCTCTCTTCTCGGTTACGCAGCTTCGAGATCCTCCCTTCAATGGCTGCCACTGATTTTCCGCCACGTTTCTTCAAAGTTTTCGTCTCCCATCTCAGCTCAGACACCATGGTAAGATATTCTCTCTCACGTTCCTTTTTATTTCGCCTTGTATTTTCTTAGAAATAATTATTCCTGATGCTGGTGATAAAACAGCACCAAAAGCCATACATTTTGCGTTTCTTTCTATTGATTTATTTGCATTGAGGTTTCTCAATAGATATTGCTTTTCTGTTTTTATTCTCGTCTTAGGGTTGTGCTCTGTTTCTTCCTCGTGGTTTTCTCTGTATTATGAATGGTAAAGATGTTAACTTTGTTGAATGAATCAGCTGAATTTGTAGACTTAACATTAGAGATGACCTAATATGGTAACTGGCTTATATCGGAGTTAAGGTAGTTTTTGTCAGATTTTGTTTCTTTCTGTCGATGAATAGAAACTTAAGCTCTGCTCCCATAAGCTTGACTGCTTATTTCGTTTATCTGTAGATGCTGAACGTCGTAGAATTTGATTGAGAATCTTGTAAGGTTAGGAGTAACTCTTTGATACTTTGATTTTGTCTGATTCTTGAAAGTTGACACTTTTAAGTCCATACGCTTTGACTGAAACCAAGTCTTCTTCCGTGTGTAGAAAAGAATCTGTTGTGGTAAGAGGTTTCAACCTGACTTTGATTTTAGATGATACCTTAGTTTTAGTTTCTCTATTTTGTGTTCTTTGCTTTATCTATTGAGTGCTGAATTAACAATTGTGTGATTAATATTTGTCTTGAGCAGGTGATTCCCATTTGCTACTACGATCAGTTTCCAAGTCTTTTGCCCAAAACGGTGATTCTCCAAGGACCTAATGGATGCTGTTGGAACATAGCGATGAAGTCTAAGCGAGATGAACTGTGTTTTGGACAGGGATGGGCCAAATTTGTTAAGGATAATTCTCTTAGCGATGGAGACTTTTTGACCTTCGTGTATAATGGAGACTGCATTTTCGAGGTTAGCATCTATGGCCCCGATGGATGTAAAGAGACTAGATCAGTCATTGAAGACAGTAACTATTCTGTAAGCAGCGAGAACACAGAGACTAGTTCTGAATCCGAGATGACAAATAAGATTTTGAGAAGTAAGAATAAAGATTTCTTTAGCTTATTTCATCCCTTAATTAGGTCGTTCCATGTGATTGGTTCTCAAGTGATTTTTCCAGGAAAGAGGGCAGAGGAAAGTATTTATTGTCTAAGCAGTGACGAGATGGACACAAATTCAGACGCAGATAATACTTGTTCTGAATTCAAAATGGCCAAAAGCATGAAGAAAGGTAACACATTTGTTAGCTCTTTTCCATCACTTCGGTTGTTTTTGTGATTGCATTTTAAAGACAGAGTTGTTGTCTCTTGAGATTTTTTTCAGGTAAGACAAAAGAAGAAGGTTCTGATGATGACAGTGACAGTGACAGTGCTTATATTGAAGCGTTTGGTCGCTCAGACAGTGACTGTGACAGTGCTTATATTGAAGCGTTTGGTCGCTCAGACAGTGACTGTTCATATTCTTCAAAGAAGAAAGGCAAACAACAATACATTAGTGACGATTCTGTGGAACCAAAGGTAGTGAAAAGAGCGAAGAAAGGTAAACAAATTATTGCCTTAATCTTATTAAATGTCATGACTTTGTATATAAATATTTCTCTTTGTCTCTTGATATGTTTACAGTAAAAGACAAGATCAAACATCCAGAGGCATATTTAGATAATCCAGACAATGTATATTTTGAGACAACAGTGAAAAAAAGAAGATCTGAGCTGGTAAGAATTGCAGTAACACTGATCTTAACTTAGATTGTTTACAAAAACAAAGTTACTTACATAAGATTACTATAGTTGGTTCGTGCACAACTGATAAAAGACTACTGCTTAAAGTTTGAGAACCACGTAAACTACATAGACAAATACGGGAAAGTAGAAGCAAAAACAGCTAAGTGGAGAGACCATCGTGTGTGTATCAAAAGATGGTTTTGTATTTGCGAAAGGAACAAATTGAAGAAAGATGATCGAATTTTGTGTGAACTTTTACGTAAAGGAAGTTTGGTTTACGCAATCAAACTTCATATCTTTCGTGGAAAAGATCTGTAGACATTGTTAGTCTAAGTAGAGAAAAAGGATTTCTGTTTGTTGTTGTAATCTCTAGACATGATTCTCTACTATAGTTATCTATTTTGATCTGCAATATCTAATCTCTTATCTATATATATAGTGCAATTATGATTTACATATGCCAATTTCTCAATTCCTTTGATGATTTTCGTTGAAACCAAACCATTGACTTGTTCTGCATAACCTTTAATTAATCTAATAATCTTTATAGATATGTCGGATTTTGATTGCTATAACTAATTAATTAAATATCTTTAACTAATTACCCAGCTATAACATATGATTTTGGATTTCCTTTCTATAATTCAAATGCTTTTCACAAGCAATGAAAAGTAATCACCAAAAATAAGCAAAAAGGATGAAGAGTTGGTGATCGTAATTAATAAACAATCACGATAAAGAAGTGATTAGTCGTAACCAATATAATTTAATTGGTTAGCGGAAAAGGTGAAAATAAAATAAGATAAGATAATGGTGAAAAAGTAATGACGTGACGAGTAAAGAAGAAAAACGTTGCTCAGGCAAAAAACGTGCTTTAATCATTTTCTACACGTGTCCAACGTGGCCTTTGGTGGCTAATGCATTTATTTCTCGTTTATTTATTAGTTTGTAATAATATGCAGCTTGCCGTTCTTATATAATAAGTTTTATAAGTTTGTTTTTTAAGTAAAGATTTGTTAAACATTAATTGTTCAAAACACAGCTTCCAAAATTTGAATAGAATAATACATTAAAATAGTATCTTTTCAAGTTTTTTTTTCCAAATTTAGCATCTCAAAATTAAACTTCCAAAAATAACATAAATATTTATGTAAAAATACTTATTTATTTTAAACAAATTATATATAAACTTAAATTATTATATTTGGGTTCATTTTTTCCAATTTAGGGTTTAGTTTTTTTCTTTTAAAATATAGTTTTAATGCATTTTAATCTTAAATTTGTGCTATTATTGAAAATTTAAATTAATGATGCTATTTTTGGAATAAAAACTTTAAAAAGTGTTATTTTAGACACTTGCCCATTTGAATATATGTTTTTTTCAGATTTAACTATCCCTAAAATTCATTCACTTTTGTTTGATAGTTAAAATGATATAACATTTTAAAATATATTAGAAAATTTAAAAGATTGAGTTACTATATTTATATGTATATAAAAGGATTTATGAATTATTAATAAATAAATAATTAAAATTTTTATTCTATCGACCAGTTTCACTTTAGCCAGAAAGTCTTTTAACCGATTCTTCGACAATTTGATATTTTTATAATTATGTTGTTCGTTTGTCTGTCGTAGCGTCTGCAGCAACGACCTGTATTTAGACGCTACGTTTAGACGATAAAGTATTGTTGTTCGTTTGATCACCACAGGTTGTCGCCACATATTATATTGCAAATTTTTTGATCGTAAGCGCTACAATTTCACATCGATTAAAAATTTTTACTGTAGTTTTCTGTGGTTGACCACATCATTTAACCGTAGAAAACTGCGACGATCAAACGAACAATGTTTTGTCGTATGACTCAGTTTCCTACGGTTACGAAACGAACAACTCTAATATTATTAGGTTTCTCTTGATTTCATACAAAACTGTTATGACATAAGAAAATATATACAGAAAATTGTTCTATTTCTTATTGTTGTTAAGTTCTAAAAAAGTAGTACTTTTTATGAGTGTACTTTAAATACAGCTATTTTTGGATATATATTCCTAGAGTAAACGTTAAGTTTTTTTCATCTTTAACTTTTTCAACTACCTAAAGTTTTAGTTCGAATACTATCCCAGTAAAAGACATGATGCATGGTATTATATGTTTTTCTACCATGAATTTTTTCATAACTCTGATTCTTTTCATAGTCAGTTGTGTGTTGAGAAATGGCTATACTATAGGCCTGTCAAGCGGGTCAGGCGATTACAAATTTTTTTCCACAATTTTTTTTATCCACGAAATCTGCGAATTAATTTTTTCAGATCCGCACCCATCCCGCATTAATCAAGCAGGTCTGACAGATTATCGGGTGATCCGCTTCATTTTTCAAAAAATTTAAAAATATTTAATAAATTTAATTAAAGTTTCTAAAAATATTTAAATAATTTAATTAAAATATTTATTAAAATTAATTTTTTTAGGTTTAAATTATTTTGGACCTAAATTAGTTGTGCCTCAATTTGATTAATTAATTGGAGCCCAAAATTCACGGATATCCACGAACCCGCAAATTAAAAAATTGCAATTCGTACCTACCCCGCTCTAAGTAATGCTCGATCCGCACCCACCCCGCAGCGGGTCAAACGGAGTAGAACCCACGGGTCCAACACTCATATTGACAGGCCTAGTCCGCTATAGTCCCAAATCAAAGACTCAAAGACTAAGACGTGGTGATGGGTGAAAGGGTCAACCGGTCAACAAACTGATTCATTGACGTAAGGGCTTATTGAATCAACATGCCAGCTCAGCATATCATTATTTATATACACTTTACTTCCAAAGCCAGCTCAGCATTCATGTTTTGTTTTATGCCTCTAAATCATTTCATTTATCTGAGAGAGATAATTGGAGAAACAGTCAAACACTCTCTTGATAATTCACTTAAAAAAATATATAGAGCTGAGTAGTGACTACTGAACATAATTATGTCATTTTCATAAATGAAAACCCGATGTAGGGGAGATGAACCTACAGAAAAGAACACTAAACAACAATAAAATATGCAATAAACTAAAGTAAGAAAAATATTCAAAATACAATCATCTAAAATCACGAAAAAAGCATACCAATTTTAGATATTGTTTGCCATTCTGCTTATATAAAGCAAACCAAACAGTTTTGAAGGATTCGCCTGACAAACAGTGATCTTAAATTTCAAGTGGAACAGTAACAATGGAAAATAGAGATTATGGTTCATGTAGATATCAAAAACAATTCATTTTTATGTTGTGAAAAGTATTCCTGAAATTTAGGAATAATGGTTGAAATTTGAAAATTTTGTGTCAATTGAATCATCATGTTTATAGAAAAACAGTGGTTATTGATTCTAATCCATTAAAATAGAATTTTGTTCGAGGTAAGATGCGCCCTCCGCATAAATTCGAGCTCGGTCCATCGTAAATTAGGTCCAATAAGACAAAAGCCCATTTTTTACAAGAGTGGGTGTGTATTTGTTGAGGAGCCGTCGGGTATGTCAGACACCAGTTCAATCTCACCGACTACTGAGCACGACGACAAATCTGTGAGTATTTAATGGCATTTATGAACATTTAAAAGTGGTAATGATTACGGTATTGAAAATTAAACTAGTTACAAGCATAAAAAGAGAGGTTCGCGCCATAATTTAGAATATATTTTAATAGTTTGAATCCAAAATCGAACTCCGATCATCTGTAACCGATTTGAATAATTCAATACAACCTTTTCTTTATCTTGAAGATCCATCTACTAGACTCCAACCCCGGAATCTTAGATCCAACAAGTTTGAGCAAATCTTGATTTGTTTCTATTTATGCTAATAGAATGTAGTTCTATTAAATTGATTGCTTAATTTTAACAACTGTTTATTTGGATGAAAATGTAACTGTACTGTGTCGCATGTCAATTGGCATACCTAAAAAAAAACGTTGTTTGATTGATTCGATGTACTAAAGTATAAAAAAAGCAAACGATAGCTATACTTTTGAGTTTTGAGACAAGGAATCTAAAATTAGTACTTTAAATTTTTTTCAACTACTTTATCATCTTACTGTTTTAAGTATTTTTATTGTTTCAGATATTTATATGTATTCTGAATAATTAATTATAAATTTTAAACTATTAATTGAAAATATTTTAATATTTGGATTAGCATTTACCTTATAAATGTTGAAAATATAAAATCCAATTAATTGTTTTTCAATTTATGTGAAACTTCTCAAAAATCATTCATTCAATGAATATAAAGAGTATCTAATTTTTTTTTATCACATAAAGAGTATCTAATTATGATTAATAATTATGAAAATCTTTTTGCTTATTTGAATCACAATAATTTAATATTTTTTTATGAAATAATATAAAGTGGAACATCATATCTCTAGTATCAATATAAAAATTGTGAAACTACTATTCCATTTGCTCAAAGGTTAATTTCTTATTATAATTATAAATGTGAAGCTTATTACTCAAATAGGATGTGAAATCATACGTTAAAAAGACACGTGATTTATTCTAAGCCAATCCGATGATTAAACATATAATTTAATCGTCGACTGTGTAAAAAGGAACAATTGATAAACGCTATACTGATAATTAATTAATAAAACGCAAAAAGCGGTTCTTGAAAAAGCGTCACATATGATGAAAATCATTAGTATTTATACGTTTAAAGAAATGTCACGTCATGTAAAGTTATATAAATCCAACTACAAAAAAAGAAAATGCCATTTAATATTCGATGAAATAACACACGTGTTTACAAGCAAAAAAATATTCACTAAACGACCGTGTAAGATGAGTGTGCCAGTTGGCATGCCACGTCACTAGTCTAAGCCATATATATAAATACAGCTTCTTTCAACTTTCAATTTCCACAAACACAACAGAGAAAAAAACATCAAAGCGTTTTTCTTTAGAAATCTCCAGGTGCCTTTTAACACTCACACAATCACAAAAGGCAAAAAAATTCACAGGAAAAGAGATCGATAGTCGGGAATGCATTATCCTAACAATAGACCTGAATTCGACGGAGGTCCAGCTTCTGAGCGCGATTTGACCCGGACCCGGTATTCGTATCAGCAGGAGCAGTTGTCACCGGAGCAAGAGCTCTCAGTTATGGTCTCTGCCTTGCAACACGTTATCTCAGGGGAAAACGAAACGGCGCCGATTCAGGGCTTCAACAGTGATAATACAGTGATAAGCGCAAGAATGCTTAGTTCGGATTCCGACACTTGCCAAGTGTGTAGGATCCAAGGATGTCTGGGCTGCAATTACTTTTTCGCGCCAAATCAGAGAATTGAAAACAAAAAAGAAGATGTTACTAGTGGTGGTAGTAGTAGTAGTGGAAGAGAGAGCTCTGAGATTGCGAATAAAGCGGAAGGTGGGAAAGTCATTAGGAAGAGGAAGAACAAGAAGAATGGTTACAGAGGAGTTAGACAGAGACCTTGGGGAAAATTTGCAGCTGAGATCAGAGATCCCAAGAGAGCGACACGGGTATGGCTCGGCACTTTTGAAACAGCCGAGGATGCGGCTCGAGCCTATGACCGAGCCGCCATTGGATTCCGTGGGCCACGGGCTAAACTCAACTTCCCGTTTGTGGATTACACTTCATCTCCTGTTGATGCTGCTGATGATTTAGGAGCAACTGCAAGTGCAAGTGTGAGCGCCATGGATTCTGTTGAAGCAGAGCAGTGGCGTGGAGGAGAAGGAGGAGATTGTGATACGGAGGAATATTTAAAGATGATGATGATGATGGATTTTGGGAACGGAGATTCTTCGGATTCAGGAAACACTATTGCTGATATGTTCCAGTGATAAAATTGATTCTTCTCTGTACAAAATTGCCAAATTTGAGCTCTTTCTTGTTGGCGTGTTTTTGTTGTTATGTGCAAGAAGAGAGTAAAACTGATTATTGTTTTGTTGTGCCTTGTTGTAGATGATTATGCTAACTATATTTGGCGAAAGGACATCTGATTAGTAGTCTCATTTTTGTGTTTTTGATCTCAAAGTTTTTCTCTCATAAAAAGCTTAATTTAAACCATCTGGGAGGAGTGGAAAGAGAGAGTTTAAGAAACCCAATTTTGGTCTGAAAGATGCAAAAATTACAAACCAAGTGTCAAATTTGTTTATGATAGAGGAAACTACAATCGCTGACAAAAGATAGAGAGAAAGATCTCTTCTTTTACAACGCATCGCGTGCAAACACAAGGCTGCTGCGTCGAGAGAATCATCAGGTAGAAGGTTTCTTCACCGCCGCCTGCGCTACAGGCAGGAAACCTCAAAATGGAAATTGGCATGAGAAATATCAGGAAATTGGCATTAGAGACTAAAGAATAACAAAGCAGTGAAATGGTGGAACAAGTGAGTATGGCTTAAATTAAATCCTTCTACTTGAAGTAGTGAAGAAATGCATATTGCATAGAGGTTCTCAGCTTTGATATAAAAAAAACACACACTTTCATTTGCTTCTCCTCTCTGTGACTCTGTCTACCTTCATCTTTTGGTAATTGCTTTTTTTCGTTTGTTCATTCTGCGTCAAAGATTTGCAGTTTGAAATGTCCAAATTATGATGGTTTGAGAGTGTTTTTTTTTACCAGAACTAGTGTGTTTCGTATAATCGAGATTTTTTTATAACATATGTTGCATTGATACAAACTTTTAAGTTTTCGTCTGGTTTAGATTAAATCGGTTTACTCAAATGAAGTCCTTAAATCCCATAGTTATGACGTGGCAATCTCTCAGAAGATCACAGCATAAATTTCTGAACGCCGAAGCAGCAGATCATAGCTTCTCGACCGCTTGTGAAAATTTTAACACCATTCCTCCTTTCTCGACGAGATCTCACAGTTTCTTCTCCTTGCACTTTGACTGTTGCATCTGTAGCGAGATCTGAGTGACGCCGTAATTTGAAAGGGAGATCAGCAATGGCCCAACCTCTCGTGAAGAAAGACGATGATCACGACGATGAGTGTATGTCCTCCATTTTTGTTCTCGCTTATGTTTTCTTATAATTGGGATCCCATATTCAATTATCTGGTTTGTGCAAGCCCTAGATCAGATGTTAAGCTTTTAGATCTGTGCGATTCTGTATGTCATTTCTCAGTCGGCTATTGTAATTTGGTTGTGTAGATCTGCAATTCCAAGCCCGGTTGAGTTATTGCTTTCTTTTTTCATACACTGTTACTAAGTTTTTGGATTGGTTACTGTGAAGCCCATTGTGTTATGATAAACAGACGCTGTTTAATTTGACCAATCTGGCTTTCTTACCACATTCGATCCGGTGTGAATTGTTGCTTATTCAATGTACATATTTTGTGGTTCAGTGGAGTATTCTCCATTCATGGGAATTGAGAAGGGTGCGGTACTGCAAGAAGCTAGAGTCTTTAATGATCCTCAGGTTGATCCTAGAAGATGTTCGCAGGTAATTGCTACGGTTTCTTTTTCCTGTATTTGCCTTTTTTTTGTCTATGGGATTTTTGCCTTGTTGGTGGTCATAATCTTTCTGTAAATCAACAGGTCATCACCAAGCTTCTTTATTTGCTTAACCAAGGGGAGTCATTCACGAAGGTCAGTTTTTATTTTCATATGTGAATTCGCGTTCATGCTTATAGAGCATTTTATTGCGTTCTTACCCCCTCTTGGTGCCCGGTGGTTGTCTATTTAATATCATAACACATGTGGTGTGAACCTTTTTATTGGTGAAAGTATAATGTTCCATGAATTTTATTCTGTTTCATTTGCAGGTTGAAGCAACGGAAGTTTTCTTTTCAGTTACAAAGCTTTTCCAATCAAAAGACACAGGTCTGAGGAGAATGGTCTACTTGATCATAAAGGAGTTGTCTCCATCATCGGATGAGGTTTGCAAATATTACTCAATTTTAATACGAAAATCATGGCACCTACTGTAGGTATGTTTTCGGATAATCTGTGTGGTCTTTCGCCCATAGGTCATCATTGTAACAAGCTCCCTAATGAAAGACATGAACAGTAAAATTGATATGTATCGAGCAAATGCTATCCGTGTCCTCTGCCGGATAATAGACGGAACCCTTCTCACTCAAATTGAGCGATACTTGAAACAAGCCATTGTTGATAAGAATCCGGTTGTTTCAAGCGCAGCTTTAGTCAGCGGGCTTCACTTGCTAAAGGTACCTTTTACACACCAGAACTATTAGGTTGTTTCTTAGTTGTTAGGTTATGGTTACGCTCTTATATTGTTGTTATCAGACAAACCCCGAAATTGTTAAAAGATGGAGCAATGAAGTTCAAGAAGGTATTCAATCCAGATCAGCCCTTGTTCAATTTCATGCCCTAGCTTTGCTCCATCAGGTAAGTTTGTTGCAGTGGCCTATGCTTATGTTCTTTGTATAATCACGCAGCCGCTGAGAAGAAGCATCTTGAGATAAAAATGAGTTTTCTGTAGCTGCACGTTGCTCTTTAGTACGGTCATTTCCAATAACTTAATTCTCTTGTGAGGTTTAGTCTGTGTCTGGAAGCCGCCCTTATTCTGCTGAGACTAACATGTGTAACTTATAACGTATTATGTGTATAAGCATTACAAGTTAGCAAATGATGTGTATTGCTTATGTTACATTGATTTAAAAAAACACCCAATAGGATATGCGTTCCTTCTTTATTTTTAAAAGTAGTGAGCGTTGATCTAATAGCTGTTGACAATCATTCATCATACACAGATACGCCAAAATGATCGCTTGGCTGTTAGCAAGTTGGTTGTTAGCTTGACTAGGGGATCTGTCCGCTCTCCCTTGGCTCAGTGTCTTTTGATACGTTACACCAGCCAGGTTAGTCCTCTATGTTGTTTGATGATCTGATATGTGGGTGAATTCATTTGTGTGATCTAGCTCTGGTTTCTATCACATTCAGGTTATTCGTGACATGTCCAATCATGGTCAGTCTGGGGAACGTCCGTTCTATGAATTTCTGGAGAGTTGCCTGCGCCATAAGGCAGAAATGGTGATACTTGAGGCTGCCAGGGCGATCACTGAGCTTGATGGTGTTACAAGCCGAGAATTGACTCCAGCAATCACTGTTCTCCAGCTCTTTTTGAGTTCCCCCAGACCGGTGTTGAGATTTGCTGCTGTCCGGACTCTGAACAAGGTTTACTTTGCTTTCGTAGATCGAAATCTTAATCAAAAAGTCCCTCAACTCTTTTTTTGTATATTTAGAAACACTGAAATAATGTTATATTTTTCTGGATAGCTTCACTATTTCCTTTATCGTCCAGGATAAAGAGATTTTACACTGTACGCTAAACGCAACTTTGAACACAGGTTGCAATGACTCATCCTATGGCCGTCACCAACTGCAACATTGATATGGAGAGTTTAATATCTGATCAGAATAGAAGCATTGCTACACTTGCAATTACCACTCTCCTGAAAACAGGGAACGAGTCAAGTGTAGAACGCTTGATGAAGCAGATAACTAATTTTATGTCAGATATTGCTGACGAGTTCAAAATTGTGGTCGTGGAAGCAATAAGATCCTTATGTGTGAAATTTCCGCTGAAGTACAGATCCTTGTAAGTGAAGTTTCTAGGGTGTGTTATTTTGTAGTTTTTTCTCTCTAGCATTGCTGATGACTTTAATATGTTATGATGTTACTATATCAGTGTGGCTTATGATTAATCCGTTTCGCCTTTTCATTTGTAGGATGACCTTCTTAAGCAACATTCTTAGGGAAGAAGGCGGATTTGAGTATAAAAGAGCTATAGTAGATGCTATTGTGACCATTATCAGAGATATCCCTGATGCGAAGGAAAGTGGATTGCTTCATCTATGTGAATTTATTGAAGATTGTGAATTCACATATCTCTCAACACAGGTAACTAATTTCTCCATCATCCATCTGGGTTTGCTATAAAAGAACTGCTTGTCTGGTATTTAATTGTGTCTTGTCGCACAGATCCTTCATTTTCTGGGAGTTGAAGGGCCTAACACCTCAGATCCAAGCAAGTATATACGATATATCTATAACCGTGTGCATCTGGAAAATGCCACTGTCCGGGCTGCTGCTGTTTCCACACTTGCAAAGTTCGGGTTTATGGTTGAATCCTTGAAGGTATGTATAGTTATCTTATTAACCATTTTTCTGTTTTATCTTCCTTTATTGATGATATGGAGATAACGCATTGGTGGATGCTCTGCAGCCCCGGATTACCGTTCTGTTGAAACGATGCATCTATGACAGTGATGATGAGGTGCGTTTTAGTCTTAGTCTAGAAAATCATTTCTGTTTCTGTATCTGTTTGTGTACCCTTGAGTTGGTTGTGTCATTAAACATGCATGCATGTGTTTGCCTTTGTATCGTGATGAGAGATATATGCAAATTGTTTGATTCTCCTTGATTATGAATCTCAAACTCTTTTTATCAGGTCCGTGATAGAGCAACACTATTTTTGAGTGTTCTTGGTGCTGATGGTACTATTGACACTGATAAAGATAGCAAGGAGTTTCTATTTGGTTCCCTGGAGGTTCCTCTGGTCAATTTGGAAGCTAGTCTGAAGAATTATGTGAGTTTTTAATTTCTTGGTTTTCTTATTTTCATATGCTTCTTAGGATATCGGTTACCTTATATGTTTGATCCTGCAGGAGCCGTCTGAAGAAGCTTTTGATGTCAACTCTGTGTCTAAGGAAGTCAAATCCCAGCCCCTTGCAGAGAAGAAAGCCCAGGGTAAAAAGCCCACTGGTCTTGGTGCGCCACCAGCTGCACCTGCTTCCGGTTTTGATGGCTATGAAAGACTCCTCTCATCTATTCCAGAGTTTGCCGCCTTTGGAAAACTTTTCAAGGTTGGGGCTGAATTTTCCTTCTGTTTCAGGCTAATGTTATTTATTGGGTTGCCTCGATTGCTTTAACTTGTGCTTCCTTTTTCAGTCTTCTTCACCTGTGGAGCTAACTGAAGCAGAAACAGAATATGCTGTCAATGTCGTGAAGCATATCTTTGACAGTCACGTAGTGTTTCAGTACAACTGCACTAACACAATTGCAGAGCAGTTGTTGGAGAGGGTACGGAACATTGGTGTAAAACATATGTGTAAAGCATATAGTATGCCTCCTTTCCTTGTTTCATTAATCTGGCATGATGGGTTTGTAGGTCAATGTCATTGTAGATGCATCAGAAGCAGAGGAATTCAATGAAGTAACTTCAAAGGCCTTAAACTCACTTCCTTATGATTCGCCTGGTCAAGCCTTTGTGGCTTTTGAGAAGCCAGCAGGGGTCCCTGCTGTTGGAAAATTCTCCAACACATTGACTTTTGTTGTCAAGGAGGTACATGTTGAATAGGCTTTTCAGTTTTATCTTTATTTATGATTTATCTATATATTTGTCACAGGAAAGCAAAGAGTTTGTGCTTAGAAAAAGAAAAAAAATGTGTTGAAACAGGTTGACCCAAGCACAGGAGAAGCAGAGGAGGATGGAGTGGAAGATGAGTACCAGCTGGAGGATCTTGAAGTTGTAGCTGAAGACTACATGGTGAAAGTGGGTGTCTCGAATTTCAGGAATGCATGGGAAAGCATGGACGAAGAAGATGAGCGTGTAGATGAATATGGCCTTGGCCAAAGAGACAGCTTGGGAGAAGCTGTAAAGGCTGTCATAGATCTTCTCGGCATGCAGCCTTGTGAGGTTAGACTCTTTTGTTTTTGTTTTTCTTTCTCAGAACTCAGTTATATTTTTCAGCCTGACAATGGAGACACTGATTTCTTGTCAGGGAACGGAGGCAGTACCGAGCAATGCAAGGTCACACACTTGTCTATTGTCAGGTGTGTACATAGGGAACGTCAAAGTGTTAGTGAGAGCACAGTTTGGAATGGACAGCTCAAAGGATATTGCTATGAAACTCACTGTCAGAGCACAAGACGTGTCTGTCGCAGATGCCATTCACGATATTGTTTCCAGCGGCTAAATCTCTTCTTATGCAAAAACCCACTTTACTTACCATTCCAAAATTCATCATCTCTTTTCTTCTTCGTTTTTTTCTTCCTTGCCTACAACTGTCAAATACTGTTTCTTTTTCTTTCTTTTTATAGAAAAAATAATTTGATTTGATTTCAAGTTTCTAGAATTTTCCTTTCTTCAATGAGCTGCTTTTTGCTTATCATTATCCATTTCGTTACTCCGTGCGAAGTGAATATATATGCACAAAAAACACATCCAGGTACAAAAACCAGTTTCCAAGTCTAAGCATCTTTTAAGATAATTTGATTTTTAAATTTTGCTGTTCAGAAATGTTGGGATATTGGATACGAATACCATATGGTTAAACTCAACTGGTGGATACACAATTGATTAGAGAATTGACATTAATGAAGAATACAAATAAAAACAAGAGGGAGTGAGGGAGGGAAGTTTTGATCCTTGTAACCACTCCACTATTTAGAAAGCATATACTTTCCCGATTTTTTCCACAATGATTACAAACCGACCTTACAATGACTCCTGCGTTTGCTTTATCTTTATTCATATCACTTTCCTATGTCCTCCAAACGCCCATATCTAAATAAAACAAAACAAAAATGTAAAATAAATCCTCAAATTGTATAATCTCTCATGTTGTTACTTCTATTTCTTATGTTAATTACAAGATACACTAACCTTTAGGTTTGAATCCCAACTTCCAGTACACAACGCACTTCCATCTGCTGACAACCCTAAACAGCTTATCCGATTCTTGTGCGAATCCTGCAGTGACCCCAAATCCAATACAACCTGCAAACAAAATGTCCCCTTACATTTCAATATCACATCACAATCAGCCAAAAAGCAACTCTTACCACTCGTACTCAATGTTCATTAGCTTACCTCTCCCAATAGAGTATCCCAAACGTAGCAGGTGTTGTTGCTTGCGTAACCAGCGAAAAGAAGTCTCCCTGAGACAGAGAATGCAATAGATGTCACAGGTACATTCTCACCATCACCATGTGGCTGATACACCTGGAGTTGATGACCAGTCCTAATGTCATACAACCTGCATGTTCCATCATCTGATCCAGTCCCAAATCTATTCCCATCCGGAAAGAACTTGACAGTATTAACATCTCCCTCGTGCCCATGAAACGTACGCACTGCCCGGCTTGCAGCACGAGTGTCCCACAAGCGTGCAGTCGTATCGCATGAACCAGATATGAACCAATTTGGGTTTGATCCGCTGATTGAGACACTGGAAGATTTGGAGCACAACAACGGTGTTCAAAAGCATGAGTTTAACTGAATTCATGTAAAACCTTTCCTATTGACCAAACATATAGGTTGATTCCAACAAATCAATCCAAATGGTATAGTTCTGGACAATTAAGTAGGTTTACAGCTACTTTATAAACCGTAATAAAAATAAATAAACTGATGCTAAAACGAAACAGATGGAAGTAACATCCATACCTTAGTACGTCAGCAGTATGTCCAGACTGAAATTCACCACCAAAAACAGAGGTTTTGAGTCCAGTAGTTACATCCCATAAGACACATGTTTGATCACCTGAACTGGTGATTAGATGGGCATCCTCGTTTGGCACATACTGACAGCACGAAACATACCCCTTGTGACCACTGAGCATTCTTGAAACTGGTACAGTTCCATCCTTATCTGCGGTCGAGCTGAGACTGAAGATAGAACATACACTGTCCAATCCACCACACGCAACCGTCTGACCATTTGGTGAAAAGGCACAAGTCATCACCCATGCACAAGGGAGCTTTATAGCATGAATTTTCTGACTCGTTAGAGCATTCCACACGATTAATCGCCCATCTTGTGAAGCACTCACAATCCGATTCCTCTCCGGCGTCCAATCCAGTGAATATACCTGTAAATTTCACATGTTAGAGTTACAAGCTACCACATATCCGCAGGATCTTTATTATAGACCTCAGCACCCGAATTACAAACTGTTACCGACCTAAATTCCTATAAAACTGAAGCTTCTCGTTCTCCTAAAAGTCTTACACCCACTAAACCCTTAAATCAAAAGCTAGAAAACTCCATAAAAAAGCGCACATGAAGGGTAAGACCATACTTTTGCATCCAGATTGGTCAAACATAGTAAAATTCTGTAAATATGTGTAAAATTGAATGAAGTATCCATTTGTAAGATACAGTGAAACAGAAATTATGAGCAGCTATCACATACAAATAAGATCGAAGTTTCATTTCACCTTTCCTGTGTGCCCTTGGAGAGTACGACAGCAAACCAGATCCGTCGCTCCGAAGCTCACTGGAGTACGTCCCTGCGCCACTGAATAGCTCGCCACTGCCAAAATTCAAAACCAAAACGGATCTAATAATAAAAAACTATCCGTATCGCAGATAGATTCTGAAAAGGAAGAAGAGAAACAAAAGAAATCCCGAACAATCAGTATCGAGCAGCTGGAGTCGTCTCTGTCTAAGCCTGTCACGGAGGTTATTGACAGTCTCCGTAGCGATGGCGTGGCGTTCTTTGAGGTCGGACACAGACATTTTCGTTTTGGAGTTGGCCTTCTCCGTCGCCGATCAAGAAATTAGAAAGGAATAGGAAAGACTTTTAGGGGTGCGGAAATGTCTAGAAGAGAAGAAGCTTCATGATTGAGAAGAAATCGAACCATATAAAGAGTGGACTTGTGAGGGTTACGTGGGAAAGGTGAAGAAGCAGTCAGACATGCTCGGAGTTGTTTGTTGATGGACCTGAAAAGAGAGAGAGTGGACAAATTGGCTGTTTCCTTGCATTTTGCTTATAAAAATGGACCCCACTCACATTTTATCAAACGACGTCGTCCCTTTTACCTTTTCTTAATTTTCTTAATGTTAGGATTCATTCAGGCTAAATAATAATCACATCCATAAACAAAAATGATACGAAAAAAGAAACCAATAGCTGTAGAGTAAACCAATTTATTATAAAATTTATGTTAACTATTATAGAACTAACTAAGAAAAATATTCGTAAATTATATTTTATTAATAAATATAAATTAAATATTTATATAATTTTAATTTTTATTTGAAATTAATTTTAACATTAATTTTGTATATATAAATCAAGAAAAAAAATAATTATTTTTAAGAATTTAATAGTATTTTTTTGTTAGTTTAATGATAATGACATATATTGTAATTATTCTAATAAATTAAGTTTATTTATATATTTATTAATATCAGTAATATGTATTATAATTATTATAGTAACTTAAACTTTTTATATATTTAATCTGAAATTCGCTATGCTGTTCACATGTTAACATGTTATTTTCAGAATAATCTTATTTTGTTAAAAAGTTTTTCAAATATTATATTATGTATAACAATTTGATCACAGGAATACAAAAGGAGGGAGGAAAAATGAGGAGTAAAGAGTAATTAATTAATTACCCATTGAGAGCTAATTGAGCTATTACATATATACATGGAAGATTAGGGACATAAACATGAATATAAAAGATAGAGAAGAAGAAGACGAAGAACCTTTCGGTTCAACTGCTTCATTCTTCTTCTCCTCTGCTTTGTCTTCTGAGTTCACATATTTGTTCATTACTCCTGTACTTCCTCCCGGATAAATGCAACTGTTATAACCTATGAAATTCATATGCAAAATAATAACAATTACTACATGGATTTCTCCAATGGTTGATATTAATGAAATAGACATTACATATATGCAGTTTCTTACTAGGGTTTTGGGAGGTGATTGTTGCGGTTTGAGAGAAATCACAATCTGTAGGATTTTTAGGAGACTTTTGGAAATACATATTCATGGCAAAGGCTGCGTGTGAAGCCACATTGTTTGGTTCGAAACAAGCTCCTCCTGGTTGTATCAAACTACAGTCTATTCCTTGTCCACACGCCCAATCCAAGCTCGCTTGCAACTTCTCATCCGTCGCATCCTTCTTCGCTACACACCATCCTCTCGTTGTCACTTTTCCCGATGGCTTCTGATATTATGATCATCATTTAAATCCTCCATTTATATATTTAGTTGCATCTACTTTTTTCAAATAGAAACCATTACTTTTGTACTTTTGTAAACACAAATGTTTAGAAACATAATAGCAGCCTAAACAATTTTTACTTTAAGCGTAGTATGTCTAACCTGACTACTACTGTTGCTGCCACTAGTGCTACTCTTGAAAAGGCCTACATCGTAGGCCACGGAAAGATCGGTTTTGAAAAGTCCGAAAGCCCGTTCCGAAGATGGTCCAGGCTTTAGATTCTCGTCGTAGAGTGCGAAAATGTAAGTGTCCACGGATTTTCCAGGCATGAGAGGTGTACCTACCATGGACCTTAGATGTGCTATTAGGTTTCCGTTGTATGCTTTAGCATTATCCACGCTCGGTCCAACCTCGTTGAGGTCTCCTCGTGACGCCCAACCTGTTTCCGCCACCACGATTTCTACCTTTTCGAATCCCATCGCTTTCAAAGCCGAGTGAACCGCATCTACCTGCGAACGATGAAACTCAAAGAGACTATAACTTGTGAAGCAAGCAAGCACGAACCTTAAAAAAGACTTCTTTGTTTTACTACGACCTGAAAAGTCATCATTTTAAGTTATTTTATTGATTTTAGTCGACGTTTTGGAATTAATTTATGACCAATGCAAACCAATGTTTCAAGGAAAATCTAAAGTAAATAAGCAGTGCGAATCCAGCCTGTCAATCGGTAAACAACTGACGAAGAGTCATCGTCACTCTTACATCTTCCCTGAGAAGAGAATAATAGTTAACATGTGAACCAGAATCTTAATTTTTTCAACATTAGGAATCACTTTCACCAAATTAAATAACCAGATTTTCTTTACATATGCAGATTGTGTGTGTTGAAGAAACTAAGAAACTGTAGATTTCAGACACAGAATCATACGGCACGCGTATGGAATCGGATCATACAACTAGTCTTTTGTACTATATAATAAAAAATAGATTCCTTTAAAGTTGAAAAAGTAAAGACAGAACAAGTTCTTAATTCGCTACAATCTAGTGTCACAAAGACAAAGGTTCAAACTATAGATTCGTCCCCCACGTGAGTACTCTGCCATATACTTTTATTACTATGATCTTAATTTGTGTTACAACGATAATTTACTAGAACCAAACCCAGATTAAACTATATGCTTTGATATAAAACTGTCCACCAAATTCATAACCAGAGACTAGCCTACCTCTTTTGCAGATTTGTGAAATTTTTGAAAAATTTATGAAAGACATTGAATTGATTAGCGTGGACTTAACTGCAATAAGTTTTACCTGAGCATCGAACATGTTCATGTACTTGATTCCGGTGTTGTGATCGACTCGACCAGGGTTAGGCTGGAAGAGACAAAACGACAACGTTTCGGGTCTCGGGTCACTTTGGTATGCGAAGAATGGGTACGGGTTTATGGCGAAAGGCGAGCCAGTGTCGCTTAGGAATTGCAGAATTCCCTTTAAACCGGTTTGATAACCGGGCGCGAATGAACCGGTAGATGGTGGGTCTGATTGACCCAGCACCGACATCGCGTGCACCGTCGACACCTTGATTTTCCCACCTAGCGACACCGCTTCGAGGGCTTTTTGGACGTTTTGCATCGCCGGGAGAAGTTGATTCACCAGATTTGGATCGTTCGACATTAGCACCTGCAATAATCGAAGCAAATTTGGTGAATTCTGTTCGGAAAAAACTTCAACTGAATTTTACAGACCTCGTTGCCGACGGTGATGAGGATGATTTTGGAGGCAGGATAAAAAGGGAGAACATTGGAATTGATCCATTGAATGGCGGCGTTGGGATCGGCAGCGAGAGAAGGAACGTCACCGTTAGCGGCGCCGATGACAATACCGACACCAGTTCCAGCCAAAGCTTTTATGATGGCGGGATCGGCTCCATAGAGCCTCACCTTCTGAATCGAAGTAGACTGTAGTAGTTTCGCGGTTACGGAAGGCGGAGGGAGATTATCGGCAACTTGACCGTAGTTAACTCCGATGAAAGGCTCTGCATCTGTCGGCAGAAACAAAACAGAAAACAGAGGAAGAAAGGTTAGTGAAGAAGGAAAGAAACGACGACGTATTGAAGAAGATACTCACGTGTGGAGAGGAAATGAGAGAGGAAGATGAGAAGGAGAGAGAATGAAATGGGAAGAGCCATGATGGTAGAGAGAGAAAGGTGAAGAAGGAGAAAACAGAGATTTGAGAAAGAATAATAGATCGCATTGTAGATTAAGGGAATTTGTAAAAGAAACGTTTCTGCTCGTATTTTCCACACTCCACGTGCTGACTTTGATTTCTTAGTCTTGTGAGATAAGTCTTCCTGTCAGTCTACTATTGCAGTTTCCAAAAAGAGAACTTTTTGCCGAGGATTTACTGTTAGTGTGAATATTTATATGAACCAGTATATATTCAAACTGCAAATTGGTGATTTGTAAACGAAAAATTAAAAGATGAAATTCTCTAACAAATTACACATAAACAAGGTTTGGCCATCATTCAACAAAAAGTGTTTTGTCCAAATACAGTTTCGTGAATCTAATTTAAAGGTTGTTAGTGGTTGTAAAATGTTCAAATTAGTTATTATGTAGGACTCAAAAGTCAAAACAACAAAAGTGGTTGTAATGTTTATTAGTAACCAGTAAATGGAGAGAATGGAATGGGATACTAAATGTGGGGAACATAAGCAGTAGGTTCGAGTTATGTCGCATAATTGAATAAATTCACAAAGATAATTATTTTTTGTCATCATTCAATTTCGTTGCTCGTAAAAAGCGGATGAAATTATTCCACTTTTCCATGAGAGTATAGCCCATTCTTCACGTTTCACCCACCACCACCAATAATTTTTAGCGTTGATTATTCAACATTGTTCAACGCAATTATCACTAAGAGTGTCTAATGTCTCCTGCTCTTGAATCGATTGGAATGGAATGAAAAATCTATTTCTTCGCTTGCTTACATTCATATCATTTACATAAAAAAGTTAGTAGTTAAAAATTTTGCATATTCAAAAATAGGATTGCAACTTTTTCTATCCATGATGCACATTTTCATCAGGAATAACTCAGAACAAGTTTGAGAGCACCAAAAAACGAGAAACCCACCAATTCCGAAACCCCAAGGAAGAACAAAAGAACCTCCAGACCCAAAATTAGGGGACAAATTTAAAACCAATAAACAAACAGATTCTTTCTATCATGAAAAAACCAAACATGTACGTAAAAAACCTGAAAATTCAAGCAAAAACCCTGAGTGAAAAGAGATTCTCCTTGGCTTAGGCACCTGAATGCGAGACCGGTGTTGTCTCGAACTTCCCTTCAGTGAACTCATGATTGTACTGTTGAGGCAGTGCATGTTCCACCTACAATGTTGTAAGAAAGCATTATGAGACAGTGTTGTCTTCTCTCAGCCACACGAATGAGTTTTCTTGGTTACTATTTGCTTTGTATAACCAATGCTTGATGTACAAATTTGAAGAATACAAAAATAATCAAGAGGTCTTCGTGGCTACAAAGAGAGAAAAGCCATACCCAATCTTCATCAGGGGAAGCACCGGGCACCATTACATTGATCTCACTTGATTTGGCTGTTGTTATAGCTGTCTCTAATGAGTCTTTGCTTAGATATAACTGACAGCCAGTTGTGTTGTCCACAGAAACTGTGGGAGCTGAACCCTGGATTCAGCCATAGATGAAGTAGTGTTCACTAAAAAGTTGCAGATGTTCGAGCTATAACATAAGATTGAGAAGAAAAAGAGCTGGTCCCTAAAAAGATATATTTGTAGCCGTTAGAAATGCTATATAGAAAACAAACCTGACATTGCACTTCTACGTTGTTGCAATTCACAATCTCAAATGCAGCAACAACATCCTATGCAGAAATGTTAGATTTTACATTATTAGAAATCACACAACGGTATGCTGTAGGAATGTAAGAGAAAAAAGTATTATTCAACTCACGGTGAAGACAACACCCATTTTGGTGCATTTGTCAATGGTGATGTTATTCACTTTTCCTGCAGATTATAAAACAACAGCAAGGGCCTCAAAGATTTATGAGCAGATCTCTAACTTCCCTGGTGAAACTGGAATGGCGAAAAACTTACCCTGTATCTGCAAGACAGAATCTTTGCAACCAAATACATACACAGATTGTTTGGCATCACACTCGCTGATAACCAAGTCCTTCTTCCCAATTTGGTTCTCGACAGCCCACCTAATAATTGAGTAGAAGCCAACAATCATATTATAGCATTTCTACCATAGTTTGCATTTGCACCATATGGTTATTGTTAGTAAAACCCACTTGCGACCCATTTGAAGTTCCAGTTTCGGTGGTCCAGTTTTCGGAACGGCCGGATTACTGGTACGGGTTTCTTTCTCAATGGCACTAACTGCTCCAGATCTATCAGCACGGTTCTTTGTCTTCATATCATCCGTCACTTTTCTAAGACCTGGAAAGCAAGAACGGGAATACTAAGCTACTTGTGACACACATTCCAAGAAGACATCGTGCCAGATATATGAAGAAATACACAACTTCAAACCTACCTGAGGTCACAGAACCTGAGCTGAGCTGCTGGAAAACAGCAGACATCCCTTGTTTTTGGTTCGACGACGACGATGGCTTTGAAGATTCAGAATTGAAAAGGGATGCAGATGGTGCTGGTGGCGGAGCAGGACCACCTGGTGCAATCTTTGCAGGAGCACTAACGGGTTTCCCTGATGCATTCCATACAGGCCCCAAGGGATAATGACTTTTAACATAATCCCTCAGACCAGGTAAGTAAAGTTCTTTTAAGGCTTTAGCCCATTCCACATGATCCGCATCTTTGTTACGGTACTCCACCAGTACCTGAAAAAAAATGGAGATAACAAAATTCACAATGTGTACGCTGCACAGAGCATCAAACAGGATTTTGAGCTTCTGCATTCTACAAGAAGCAATAAATTTCTTGCTCCCTGTTTTTATGGAGAAGCTCTTAGCAATTTCTGTGACGCACTTAATTTTATGTGTCATACTAGGCTCTTTATAATTTTCTCTGGCGTTATAACTTCAGTAGGACCATATGAAATCATAGAGAGACTAACGATTACGACCTTATTGTTGTAAAACTCAGCCATCTGCCAACTTTCTTCGACATGAGCGATTGGCATGCTCAGACCTTTCAGGAAAAAGAAAGCAAGAAAGGAGGCAAAGAGAATTGATTCCACGATTTTTACATCGCAAAATGCAGTAACTCATCAAGACGACAAAGTATATGAAAATCTTGCGTACCACAATCTTTCCCAGTGAAAGCAATCCATGCCAATGCAGATAGACTATCGGATGCAGCCTTTAAGTGGTTGAAGAAATCCGACCTCTTTCCTTCCGTCATTGCATTAGCTTTCATCGTAACCTCATTCAACGGCAGGAGAAATCCGGCCAACCCAGCAAGGTCAGGCTTCTGTTCAATATCAGAATAAAACCAATCGAATCCACAGGGACGCACGAAAACAACATTATCGATTACACCTAGTAGCAGGATCTTCTGTTATAATTCCATAAAAATTCAAAACGTACCTGAGATTGCTTGACGCGAACAAGCAGCTCCTTTTGCGCAGCAAAAGCTTCAGCGACAATCTTTGTCACATCTAAAACAGGTCCACCAATCTTCTCAGCCGCATTCAGAGCCCTACCAACACATCGGGAAATCAGATCTTCATAAGCCAGAATCGATGGATCGGACGCTGCGACATCAGTTCCCGCGCCGGCGGAGAAATCTCCTCCGCGGGAAAGACAAGCTCCTCCTCCGTTGCTAGATATCCCTTCAAGCTTTGTAACCGCAGCTTCTAGGCGCTTAATCAAATCCTCTTCCATTTTCGTTCAACCGAGAGTTCGCACAAGATCTGGATGAAATTGTTTTCTAAAATGGATTTTGTCTTCCTTTATGTGTGTTTTTGTGGGTTTCATGAAAATGGACAAATCAGGAGAATATGTGATGACACGTGGCAATTGTAGGATAATAACCGATCGCAGGTGGTGGTGTGGTCGTGAACTGTGAGATCTCGGTTAAGCTAGAATCGGCCCAAGTGTTGTTTGATTTTCGTATTTCGGTTCGATAAAAATCGGTTCAAAAAGAACTAAAACAATTTCAGTTTGAGATTGGTTCCAGTTTTAAACCCGAATCAAACAGAATACCAAACAATTTTAGAAGCAGAGCCAATTGGTTATATAAAAACCTAAAAGCGATTCGCTATCTAATGGGTTCACTATCTATCATACAAATATGGTATTTACAAACTACGTCGTAGAAATCTGAAACTCATCATCTTATATCTAGTTTCGGTTTTCAATTTTCTCTTTTGCTTTCAACTCATACAATCTATGTAATACTCAAAGAACAAACGTGGGAACATGAACATCTACAAGACCTTGGTTGTGTAGCAAAATACCGTCAACGATCAAGTGGTCTCACCGCAACACCGTCAAGAACATTCTTGTTTGTCTGGATTGATTTGTGTTCCTATGTTAAATTAGAGGATATAGCTTAACCAATATGTTAAAAAGGCAATTAACAACATAACTCTTTTTTAGCTTTTGACACTTACAGGACGGAAAGGGAAAGCTTCAGTCTCAAGCATGTGAATGATTTGTCCCATCTTTGGCCGTTTACAAGCATCAAGGTCTATGCAACGCAAACAAACAAGCAAAGCTCTTTTCAAAGCTCTTGGTGGAGGAGGCGGAGTGTTGATTTTAGGGTCTATAACTTCTTCTCCACGTCTACTTGCGACCATTCCTTTAAACCAATCCACTAAGTTCATCTGAAAAAATGTTTCACAAACAAACATTTACATATGAAGAGGGAAGGATTATTAATTAAAGGTTATATATATAAGCTTACCTCGCCAGGCGGTCTTGAATAATCGACCGGACTCCTTCCTGTAATAATCTCCATGAGCAGAACTCCGAAACTGTAGACATCACTACACTCATTGAGCATACCAGTACTTGCATATTCCGGTGAAACGTATCTGCAGGATTTATAAAAAGAATGTAAGAAAAACAAGTGTAAAGGTAAGTCCAATCGTTGAAACGAGAGAGGATATATATACCCAAAAGTTCCCAAGTGTAAAGGTAAGTCCAATCGTTGAAACGAGAGAGGATATATATACCCAAAAGTTCCCATCACACGAGTTGTCACATAGCTTGTTTCCGATCCTAATAACTTGGCCAAACCGAAATCAGACACTTTCGGGTTCCATTTCTTATCGAGCAAGATGTTACTAGACTTCACATCACGGTGCACAACTTTAGGTTCGAGCCCTTCGTGTAAATAGGCTAATCTGGTTATTCAAGGCAAGATCTAAGAGGCCAATCGCAGCTAGAATGCAGATCAAAATGAAGAAGAATAACAAAGGTAATTTCACCCTTTTGCTGTTCCAATGGCAATCTTCATGCGGATATCCCACGTGAGAGGACTCACAGGACCTACATCACCATGCAACCACTGCTCCAAGTTTCCATTATCAATATATTCATACACAAGCATCCTAGTCAAGAAACAAAGAAATGACTTAATTTGGTTGGATAAATTACAGATTAGAGTTTACTAATTCACTTTGTTTCATTTGAATTTGTTTTTTTTTTGCACCTTTGAACACTGTCAGCACAATAACCCATCAGACCAACCAAGTTCTTATGTCTTACTTTCCCAATTGCTTCTACCTCAACTTTGAACTCCTTCTCTGCCTGCCCCCTGTAGAGAACAACATTTTATAATAGTGAGATCATCTCATCATCTAAAGGTAACGACTAAAACAAAAGAGAACATAATCAAAAAAGAAAAAGATTAAAGAATAATTAATAGAGAATAAAGAACAAAGCAAAAACGAGTTAATTTTTCTTTTTGTTTCACTCTTTTTTTGGTCAAATTTGTTTTACTCTTTTACTTTCACTAAAACTAACTAAAGAACAATAATTTACAGTTCAATGGTCGCAAAAATATCTCTAATATATTAATTGAGAATCATTTTAACAAATTAAACTTTAGTTAAAGTGTGATTTACAAGTGGGTATGTGTCATACTATTAGAGCATTTTAAAATAAATATTATCTAAGACATATTTTACTAGAATATTTACGAAAACTGTCATTACACAGTATACTATATGTAAATCTCTAATATTTTGACATGTGTTTTGTCATAAAATTCAAATACAATATAAAATAAAATATATATTTTGAAAAATTAGTCAAATAAAATATAAAATAAAAATTTAGTTTAATTGAATATTTATCACATCTATAATTTTATCTAAAATAAATACAATTTAAATCTATTTGTATAATCCGTTTTCGTTATCTATTTTATTTTCGTAATAAATATTAAAAATTATTTTAAATATAAAATAAATTATATATATATATATATATTTATATTAACAAAATAAATAATTAATTAATATATATATATAAATATATTTTTTCCCGTCGATCAAAATCTAGTTTTATTTTCAGAAACGTCATTGAAACTTGGGATATAAAAATCTGTAATCGTCATTTTCTTTGGAAATCAGCGAAAGAGACAACAGTTAAAAGCAATTTTAAAAATGTAAGTACACCAATGAAGGCTGGACCCAAGAATTACGGAGTCCGTGAAATATAGTAAATGAAACATTGTCAGAATATTTAATATAAGAGATAAGATCTAAATTTCAAAATTTTCAATTTTTAAACCTTACTTGTTATTAAGGAGATTCTTGACGGCGGCAACAGAACCATCAGGGAAATCGGCTCTATAAACGACGCCGTATCCTCCTTCTCCGATTACGTTCTCATCGGAGAAACCACGTGTCGCAATCTCCAGATCTTTCAAGCTGTACCATCGTCCCCACCCCATTACCTCGGAACCAACGTCACCACTCGAAGCCACCGACAAATCATCGAACTCACTCGCTTCTTTGATCGCGCTGACCAAACTAAGTTCATTTCCAATTTTACCCTTTGAATCGTCGGAGTCCAGAAATTTTCCGACCGTATTGATCTCCAACGACTCTGTATTGACAAGCGGAATCGAGCCGGAGCTGTGCTTCACGCGCATTCTACGTGCGCGTGAAACTCGGTTCAAGCAAGTGAAAAGGAAAATAAGAAGTGAGATCAGTAGGAAGAAAACAGAACATATCGCGATGACTAAGTAGAGGTTTAGCCCGAAAATGGCGGATTTTTTGGAAAGCTTGTGAAAACTCGAGTCACCAGAGTACGACATCGAGAGGACTAGAAAAATCGAACTACTCTCTCAAAAAGGATATGGGAATTGATCAAAACTTCTTTTTTTTTGATGAAAATGATTTAAGACACAGAAGACAACAAACAGAGGAAGATAGCTTTAACAAAAAATGATGCAAAGTGATAGAGACAAGACGACAGCAACGGGTAGAATCGAGTGTTTCATTTAAGTCATGAGATTAGCGTTTTATTACGAAAATGCCTCCGTAGGCACTGAGTGTTGTTACAAATTAAGCATACAATTACACATTATTCCTTATGTTTTAGTCAATTTTTATTTTAAATGATATTCTTATTTCAATGTAAAATTAATTAAAATAAGGACAAATGTCTAAAATAATACTTTTTTAAGTTTTTGTTCCAAAAATAACATCATTAGTTGAAATTTCTAATAATAACATAAATTTAAGATTAAAATGCATTAAAACTATATTTTAATAGCAAAAAATTAAATCCTAAATTGGAAATAATGAACTCAAATACAATACTTTAAGTTTATGTATAATTTATTTAGAATAAATAATTATTTTCAAATAAGTATATGTACTATTTTTGGGAATTTAGTTTTATGATACTAGATTTGGAAGAAAAACTTTAAAAGATGTTATTTTAGGGTATTACTCTTAAAATATTTAGTTTATTTTACCGATTATTTTGTAAGGAATTTTATATAGATAATAAATATCGTTTTATTTATAAAAAACTAAATAACTTTAATTTGGTATGTAAATCTTAACATCTTTTATTTTTAAATCGGAAAGTTTATCTTATACCACTTCAGTTTCATATTAAGTGATGTTTTAGCTAAAAGTTTTTAGATATTTTCAGTTTAATGCAGAATTAGTTAATTTTTTTAGTTTTTGGCTATTTACATTTCGTAAAACAACTTAAACAACTAAAAATTATTTCTTTATTTTTTGGTGAATTGATTATGCATTTCATACTTTACCAATTAATGAAGTCTGTTTGATGACAAAAAAAAATACATTATGCAAATTATTCTGTTATTGATTTAATTGGTTTTAACTATATAATAACTATATAATTAAGTATTTTAAACATCAATTAAATGAATATTTTGTTTAACGGGACAACATGGATTCGTAAGAGTTATGCTCTGTTATAGCTGGATAGCATTAAATCGTAGGACGTTGGTAATCAAAATTAGTTAATTATTATTATAATGTTGGTGCTCCGACATATTATAAGACAATAATACTATATGTTTCCTTTGGGATCTTAAAAATAATGTAGCAGTACAGTTTTGTACAATAGCTGAGATTTTATTATGAGAAATGGATGTGAAGAAGCAAAAAAAGACATATCATTTTGTCTACTCATCTTTAGATTGAGAAAGGTTGAGACTAGCCCAAGCCCATTTTTAGTCGTTGAAAATTGAAAACTTGAAATTGATTCAAAACCATACTCATCTGAAAAACCAAAGCTTCGTCTTCCATTACTTGGCCCGATGCACATGATTCGGCCCGATGCACATGATTCGGCCCGATGCACATGATTCTTCCCCACATATACAAATCCATCGTTTATTATTATTTGAAATTTTTTTTATCAAATTAATTTTAACATGATGTGTTAATAAAAAAATAACATATTGACTTGTCATACCACGACGAGTTTCAATTTAAATATATAAAACAGTTTAAATTATTATAATAATTATAACACATACCACTTATATTAAGTTGATTAGATAATAAATATAATTTATTCAACTAACCAAAAAAATAATATTATATTTACAAAAACACTAATTTTTTATTTTTTTAAATTTTTATACGTTAATTTATAAATAATTTCAAATAAATATAAATAGATTTAAATTACTACCGTAATCTCTAATATATTATTTGAGAAGTATTTTAAGAAAATAATCTTACTCTGACGTGTTATTAACAGAAATATCATGGTTACGTGTAATCACTACAGTAAATTTCAAATAAATATATAAATGAGTTTAACTTATTAGAATAATTATAATTATATCATTGTTATTAATTTGGTTAGAGAATTAATATATTTTATTAAAGTAACAAAAAATACTATTAAATTCGTAAAAAATAATTATTTTTCTTTTCTTAATTTGTATATACAAAAATTAGTGTTAAAAATAATTTTAAATAAAAGTTAAATATTTAATTTATATTTACTAATAAATTATAATTTACGAATAATTTTCCCTACGTATGGCGTGGGTATGAATCTAGTTATTAATTATTATATACTTGACATGTATATATATGTCACACATTGAAAACACTTAATTACACAAATATATTTTACATATACATGCAAAGATCAATTATCCAATTTAATCAACGAATTTGTCTATATATAAAATATTTATCATAAAGTTAACACACTAAAATCAAATGTCAACATCTACATATACATATAGAAACATATATATGCATGTATTTATGAGCATATATATATAAGAGATATGGGGAACCCACAAATTAGGTGTATGACATTACCTTTACAGGGTATGCATGTATAGTATGATAGTTAAGTATCCTTCAACTTCTATGGACTTAGTCGAAATTCATCACATCAAACCGCAACGACCATTTCTTTATTTCAAACAACTTTATACCCTCCCTCTTTCCTTATCTACTAACTCCACATTCCTGCTTAAGGAGATTAATAAATAATTGAATTACAAGAACAAAAATTTGGACATTGTCTCGAGGAGATTCCAACAAAACTTGAATAAAAAGTCGGATAAACGAAAATATTTGAGAAACTCAACAATGTCATATTACTTAAATGGAGAGTAAAAATGCAAAAATTAATAGAAATACAAAATTATGTCAAACAGTGATACAACGACTAGTACAATATGTGTTTCTAATAAAAAACTTTTAAGTGCACTCTCAAATGTCAGCTAAAACGATTTCGAATAAGCTCAAGACGCTCATGATTTGTTACACTAGCTTCACACGTTTACAAAATTACACACAATTTTGAAACATTTCACCAAAACCCTTTTATCCGTTTAGTTTTGCGTTTTTTTTTTAAAATCCAAAATCCTTGAATAAAAGTTTTCTCTTGTGAATGTTGAGTTGCCACAATGTTCTGCATCTTTATTTATCTTTGTTGGTTTGTGCAAAACCTTAGATACAACTTTTTTTTTTCATAATTCTTAGATTTTCTTTTATTCTAAAATTTTTTTATTTTTTGCACAAGAATAATAACCTCGTTTAAAACTCGAATTTATTTTATTTTTACTCATTTTTCTTCTTAATCTATGCATGTTAAATCATTCTGGATTAACGAAATTCAGTTTTTTCCTTTTTCTCTAAGTAATTGCATGATATATTAACTCATCTTTTGTATTACTTGTCGGTTACTTCAAAAATGTTTGCAACGTAGGACATTTTCAGAAAAGTCCTTTTCTTCGAAATATTTTGGTCACCAATATTTCGGTCATCGATATTTCGGTGAAAGTGATTGAAAACTGACTTGTGAGTAATTGATGTGATGGGTCTTCTACAAAATGGGCACACAAAGAGCATGGCGATCACGTGGCAATCTCTCTTGCGGCCGTCTCGGTATTAGCCAATCATAATAGAATAAGCCCTTAGAGCATGGTCGACCAGACGCAGGCTCCATCTATATAACTATATTCAGAAACCCTCTTGTGTAATAAATTCATGTGAAGAGCTATATTGTATTGTTTGACATAAAAGCAATATTTTACGAATTATAAATAATGATTGAGAAAATACGTTACCTAAGACCCATTCAAGATCAGTCCATGATCTTGTCTCGAACTAATCCCATATGATAGTGAATTTTGGACTCATATAAATAGATAATTCTAATCCATTATATATAGTAGGATTTTACCAATGTTATGCATATAATTTTTGATAAATTATTAGATTTTAAATATGTTTATTCTTCGTGAAATATATGTCAATACAATGATTGCTTTTTATTTTATGTAAATATGATTTTAATATACAATAATATTCTAAAATAGCATTTTTAAAAATTTTATTCCAAATTTAACATTTTAAACATAAAATTCCAAAATAGTATTTTTTAAAATATATAGAGTAATACCCTAAAATAGCACCATTTTTAAGTTTATCTTCCAAATTTAACACAGTAAAACTAAAATTCCCAAAATAGCATAAATTATTATGTAAAAATTCTCAAATAATTATTTACATTAAATAAAATATATATAAAATTAAAACATAATGTTTGGGTTCACTTTTTCCAATTTAAGGTTTAAATTTTTTCATTAAGAATAAGTTTTTATTTATTTTAGTATTAAATTTGTGCTATTTTTGGAAATTTAAATGACTAGTGCTATATTGGAATAAAAACTTGAAATGGTGCTATTTTAGTCATTGCCTAAATATATATTTACTACAAATAAATTATACACAAATTTAAAACATTATATTTGGATTTTTTTCTAATTTAGTGTTTAATTTTTTCATTAATATTAAATTAATATATTTTTATATTAAATTTGTGTTATTTTTGGAAATTTAAACTAATGATTCTATATTTGGAACAAAAATTTAAAAATGCTATTTTGTTAATTTCTCTTTATATAAAAGTAAGTAGCATCTATAAAATTATTAAAATTGTTTTATAAACTATAAAGATTAATACATTTAAAAATAATATATACATCGTTATAACTTATAAGATGGAACCATGGAAATTATCATCTCTTATTTTTAATTATTCTTAATAAACTTATATTTATAATAAATGGAATAATTATTTTGTTGATTTATGTGATTATTAAACCATTTCTGAAACCGTTGACAAAAAAAAACACCAATAATCAACCATCCCAAAATCTTCAAACATAAACGTCCCAGATTTGTACATGGCCCTACTGATTTGATGCGATGAATTTGGACTAAGTAGAGAGCAGATGTTTTTTCTTGTTTTGTTATAAATATCCCTTTCTTCTTCTTCTTCTAACCTCACCTTTACTCTGTTTCTCTCAGTCTCTCTCTCTCTAACTTCAATTTGTTTTCTGAATTTAAAGAAGATGGTGAAGGGAGCTACAGAAGCTGACCTTTTCCTAAACTATACGGACATGTCGGTCTTAGATCACCAAAGGGCTCACCTCAACTACAACCATCCCGGCTTCGACTCTACTCTCGCTGGCTTCTTCTCTACTTCTTCGATGACGGAGGGTGACGAGATTGACGGTTTACTTGCGACGGCCGGTTTTGATCTTCCGGTGATGGAGAGTGAGAGACTCTCAATTTCGCCGACTTCTGCGACGATTGGGTCTGGTAATTTCAAGAAAAGAATGTTTGATAGTCGTCAGAGAGAATAAGGTTCGTCTACAATTCTTTTTGAGGCCTGATCTAAGGATTTGAGGATGGTCAATTAAAAATCAGAGCAAAACAATAACGATTCCTCAAGTGAAAAACGGACTTATGAAGAGAATAGTCAGATTGCAGTGAGAGAAGCCACTGAAGTTAATTCTGAGGCTATTAGAACTTTGTGAGGCTATCTACTGGTTCCTGGATGTGACAAGATCACAGGCAAAGCAGGGATGCTTGATGAAATCATTAACTATGTTCAGTCTCTTCAGAGACAAATTGAGGTCTGAACGAACAGTGATAACTATATTTGCATTACCTCTAAATTCGTACTCTAATACATCTGATATTTGTTTGAAGCAGTTCTTATCGATGAAACTAGCAACTGCGAGCCCAACGTTGGATTTCAATATGGATCACATTTTTCCCAGAGAAGTTAGTCATTAATCTGTTTATGTAATTATTTAAAACTAACTGTACTTTGAAGGTTAAGATGAGCTGATATGTATCTCATGATGTGAAATAAAACCAGCTTGTGTCAATTCCAATGACGAACTTACCAGACATTGTGATGCCATCTCATGAAATGGTTAATTCCGGTTATCTTCATCTCAGTCCAATGCAGCAAATGGTTACTAATTCTGATCCACTCTCATGCTTCAACGTGAGTCATATTTGATTTCTTTCTCATTATCATCAATCATTCAACTTTTGTTTAAATGTTTGATTATATTTGCAGAATTGTCAAACTCCTTCGAAGTGGCAGTCTAGTCTTTATAGCAGTTTAGGACTTTGATTAAGAGCAATCAACAACTTAACCACGTTTCCTAATTATTGACCATTTTTCAGGTATCAAACATTGTATAACAGCAAGGTTATAAACAAAATAGTAATACCAGTAACTTTACAGATATAAGATTTGATTCTGCAGATTCTTGAGACACAACCAATTGATTTTTCAAGTGGGAAGATCAAAATCATCGTATTTAAATTTGCATCGGAAGAAAGAGAGTATGTATTCATAACCAAAGAGCAAAGGGATCACACTTTTGTCTAATTATTCAGAGATTTTCTCTACACTACCAATTTTTGGGGAATTTATCTCTCCCATCTAGCTTTGCACCTTATAATCATTACCAATGCATTCTATCAGAGAAAAGATTCCAATCAAAAAAATTTCTAGTCATAATTCAAAATATATCACTAATGATTTAAAATTTTTAAAATATCATAAATTTAATATTAAAATAATTAAAAACTGATTCCTAAAAAAAAATTAAAATCTTAAATTAGAAAAACTGAATATAAACATTATGTTTTAATTTTATATATATTTTATTTAAGCTAAATAATTATTTTCACATAATAATTTATGTTATTTTTGAAATTTAGTTTTAATGTGTTAAATTTGGAAGATAAACTTAAAATGATGCTATTTTAAGATATTGCTCAATAATTATTCGTCGTTCGATAATATCATTATTCAACAAAAATCTGAAATTAAATAAAAATATATGAAGTATAAAAATATGTGAAAAAGATAAAAGTTTAAAAAAGAGAAAATGTGATATTGAATAAAAAAGATAAAAATATATTTTTCACATTGAAATTTTATAATTATTTTCTCGATCTTTTAAAGATATGTATCATCTATATAGTTGAACAATATATTAATTAAATAAAAATACCCTAGATTAGCACTAAATGAAGTTTTAGTGTCAATAATAACACTTCATTTAAAAACTCACACAAATAGCATTTTAACAAATAAAAAATACTAAAATATTCTTAATTTTAATTAAAGGAGTGTATATATATTAAATAAAAGGTAATATGTTTATTAGCTATAGTATCATATTGGTTACACACTCTTTCTTTCATAATCATTGTCCAAGGTTCAATCCCCCTCCAGACCTATTATAAAAGTTTTACTATTTTTAATTAAAGGAGTGTATATATAGTAAACAAAATATCATATGTCAATTAGTTACAATAGCGTATTGGTTACACACTCTTTCTCTTGCACAATTGTCCAATGTTCAATTTGCCTAATTGCAAATTTTAGTTTTTTATTTCATTTAATTATTTTATTTAGAAAAGGCTTCCTTAATATTAAAATTTTTTTACTTAATTTAGGTTAGTAGTCATATTTTATGCAAAATTTAGGAATGCTATATGCAAATTTAGGAAATATCTCTTACGTTTTAAGAATTCCTTCCTAAAACGTGAAATTACATATGATTAATTAACAACAGCAAGAAGTGTTTATCCAAAAAACATGATCAAAAGTGTTTATCAATATTCAACAATCACAAATACAAGTTATAAACGAAAACGTATGTCCACCACAATTAGATATCAGATTTATTATGAAACTTGAATTCAACACAATTAGATCTAATATTGAGTCTTGAGACTTTTCATGCAATAGCTTTTAGTTCCTAAATTTTGCTATTTAAACTAAACACAAATATATATACTAAACAAAATAGTTACAGTAGTGTATTGGTTACACACTGCATCTTTTTTAAAATGGTCCAAGATTTGATCCCCCCTCCTCGAGCTCATATTAAGATTTTGTTATTTAAACTAAAGACAGATATATATAATACACAAAATGGTTATATGCTAATTAGTTATAGTAGTGTAGTGGTTACAGACTTCTTTTCTTTCAAAGGGGGCCAAGGTTCGATCTCCCCCCCCCCTATGGTAATTAGTTATAGTAGTATAGTGGTTACAGACTTCTTTTCTTTCAAATGGGGCCAAGGTTCGATCTCCCCCCCCTATGCTAATTAGTTATAGTAGTGTAGTGGTTACAGACTTCTTTTCTTTTAAAGATATGTATCATCTATATAGTTGAACAATATATTAATTAAATAAAAATACCCTAGATTAGCACTAAATGAAGTTTTAGTGTCAATAATAACACTTCATTTAAAAACTCACACAAATAGCATTTTAACAAATAAAAAATACTAAAATATTCTTAATTTTAATTAAAGGAGTGTATATATATTAAATAAAAGGTAATATGTTTATTAGCTATAGTATCATATTGGTTACACACTCTTTCTTTCATAATCATTGTCCAAGGTTCAATCCCCCTCCAGACCTATTATAAAAGTTTTACTATTTTTAATTAAAGGAGTGTATATATAGTAAACAAAATATCATATGTCAATTAGTTACAATAGCGTATTGGTTACACACTCTTTCTCTTGCACAATTGTCCAATGTTCAATTTGCCTAATTGCAAATTTTAGTTTTTTATTTCATTTAATTATTTTATTTAGAAAAGGCTTCCTTAATATTAAAATTTTTTTACTTAATTTAGGTTAGTAGTCATATTTTATGCAAAATTTAGGAATGCTATATGCAAATTTAGGAAATATCTCTTACGTTTTAAGAATTCCTTCCTAAAACGTGAAATTACATATGATTAATTAACAACAGCAAGAAGTGTTTATCCAAAAAACATGATCAAAAGTGTTTATCAATATTCAACAATCACAAATACAAGTTATAAACGAAAACGTATGTCCACCACAATTAGATATCAGATTTATTATGAAACTTGAATTCAACACAATTAGATCTAATATTGAGTCTTGAGACTTTTCATGCAATAGCTTTTAGTTCCTAAATTTTGCTATTTAAACTAAACACAAATATATATACTAAACAAAATAGTTACAGTAGTGTATTGGTTACACACTGCATCTTTTTTAAAATGGTCCAAGATTTGATCCCCCCTCCTCGAGCTCATATTAAGATTTTGTTATTTAAACTAAAGACAGATATATATAATACACAAAATGGTTATATGCTAATTAGTTATAGTAGTGTAGTGGTTACAGACTTCTTTTCTTTCAAAGGGGGCCAAGGTTCGATCTCCCCCCCCCCTATGGTAATTAGTTATAGTAGTATAGTGGTTACAGACTTCTTTTCTTTCAAATGGGGCCAAGGTTCGATCTCCCCCCCCTATGCTAATTAGTTATAGTAGTGTAGTGGTTACAGACTTCTTTTCTTTTAAAGATATGTATCATCTATATAGTTGAACAATATATTAATTAAATAAAAATACCCTAGATTAGCACTAAATGAAGTTTTAGTGTCAATAATAACACTTCATTTAAAAACTCACACAAATAGCATTTTAACAAATAAAAAATACTAAAATATTCTTAATTTTAATTAAAGGAGTGTATATATATTAAATAAAAGGTAATATGTTTATTAGCTATAGTATCATATTGGTTACACACTCTTTCTTTCATAATCATTGTCCAAGGTTCAATCCCCCTCCAGACCTATTATAAAAGTTTTACTATTTTTAATTAAAGGAGTGTATATATAGTAAACAAAATATCATATGTCAATTAGTTACAATAGCGTATTGGTTACACACTCTTTCTCTTGCACAATTGTCCAATGTTCAATTTGCCTAATTGCAAATTTTAGTTTTTTATTTCATTTAATTATTTTATTTAGAAAAGGCTTCCTTAATATTAAAATTTTTTTACTTAATTTAGGTTAGTAGTCATATTTTATGCAAAATTTAGGAATGCTATATGCAAATTTAGGAAATATCTCTTACGTTTTAAGAATTCCTTCCTAAAACGTGAAATTACATATGATTAATTAACAACAGCAAGAAGTGTTTATCCAAAAAACATGATCAAAAGTGTTTATCAATATTCAACAATCACAAATACAAGTTATAAACGAAAACGTATGTCCACCACAATTAGATATCAGATTTATTATGAAACTTGAATTCAACACAATTAGATCTAATATTGAGTCTTGAGACTTTTCATGCAATAGCTTTTAGTTCCTAAATTTTGCTATTTAAACTAAACACAAATATATATACTAAACAAAATAGTTACAGTAGTGTATTGGTTACACACTGCATCTTTTTTAAAATGGTCCAAGATTTGATCCCCCCTCCTCGAGCTCATATTAAGATTTTGTTATTTAAACTAAAGACAGATATATATAATACACAAAATGGTTATATGCTAATTAGTTATAGTAGTGTAGTGGTTACAGACTTCTTTTCTTTCAAAGGGGGCCAAGGTTCGATCTCCCCCCCCCCTATGGTAATTAGTTATAGTAGTATAGTGGTTACAGACTTCTTTTCTTTCAAATGGGGCCAAGGTTCGATCTCCCCCCCCTATGCTAATTAGTTATAGTAGTGTAGTGGTTACAGACTTCTTTTCTTTTAAAGATATGTATCATCTATATAGTTGAACAATATATTAATTAAATAAAAATACCCTAGATTAGCACTAAATGAAGTTTTAGTGTCAATAATAACACTTCATTTAAAAACTCACACAAATAGCATTTTAACAAATAAAAAATACTAAAATATTCTTAATTTTAATTAAAGGAGTGTATATATATTAAATAAAAGGTAATATGTTTATTAGCTATAGTATCATATTGGTTACACACTCTTTCTTTCATAATCATTGTCCAAGGTTCAATCCCCCTCCAGACCTATTATAAAAGTTTTACTATTTTTAATTAAAGGAGTGTATATATAGTAAACAAAATATCATATGTCAATTAGTTACAATAGCGTATTGGTTACACACTCTTTCTCTTGCACAATTGTCCAATGTTCAATTTGCCTAATTGCAAATTTTAGTTTTTTATTTCATTTAATTATTTTATTTAGAAAAGGCTTCCTTAATATTAAAATTTTTTTACTTAATTTAGGTTAGTAGTCATATTTTATGCAAAATTTAGGAATGCTATATGCAAATTTAGGAAATATCTCTTACGTTTTAGAATTCCTTCCTAAAACGTGAAATTACATATGATTAATTAACAACAGCAAGAAGTGTTTATCCAAAAAACATGATCAAAAGTGTTTATCAATATTCAACAATCACAAATACAAGTTATAAACGAAAACGTATGTCCACCACAATTAGATATCAGATTTATTATGAAACTTGAATTCAACACAATTAGATCTAATATTGAGTCTTGAGACTTTTCATGCAATAGCTTTTAGTTCCTAAATTTTGCTATTTAAACTAAACACAAATATATATACTAAACAAAATAGTTACAGTAGTGTATTGGTTACACACTGCATCTTTTTTAAAATGGTCCAAGATTTGATCCCCCCTCCTCGAGCTCATATTAAGATTTTGTTATTTAAACTAAAGACAGATATATATAATACACAAAATGGTTATATGCTAATTAGTTATAGTAGTGTAGTGGTTACAGACTTCTTTTCTTTCAAAGGGGGCCAAGGTTCGATCTCCCCCCCCCCTATGGTAATTAGTTATAGTAGTATAGTGGTTACAGACTTCTTTTCTTTCAAATGGGGCCAAGGTTCGATCTCCCCTATGCTAATTAGTTATAGTAGTGTAGTGGTTCAGACTTCTTTTCTTTTAAAGATATGTATCATCTATATAGTTGAACAATATATTAATTAAATAAAAATACCCTAGATTAGCACTAAATGAAGTTTTAGTGTCAATAATAACACTTCATTTAAAACTCACACAAATAGCATTTTAACAAATAAAAATACTAAAATATTCTTAATTTTAATTAAAGGATGTATATATATTAAATAAAAGGTAATATGTTTATTAGCTATAGTATCATATTGGTTACACACTCTTTCTTTCACAATCATTGTCCAAAGTTCAATCCCCCTCCCTATTATAAAAGTTTTACTATTTTTAATTAAAGGAGTGTATATATAGTAAACAAAATATCATATGTCAATTAGTTACAACAGCGTATTGGTTACACACTCTTTCTCTTGCACAATTGTCCAAGATTCGATTTGCCTAATTGCAAATTTTAGTTTTTTTATTTCATTTAATTATTTTATTTAGAAAAGGCTTCCTTAATATTAAAAATTTTTTTACTCAATTTAGGTTAGTAGTCACATTTTATGCAAAATTTAGGAAGACTATATGCAAATTTAGGAAATATCTCTTACGTTTTAAGAATTCCTTCCTAAAACGTGAAATTACATATGATTAATTAACAACAGCAAGAAAGTGTTTATCCAAAAAACATGATCAAGAGTGTTTATCAATATTCAACAATCACAAATACAAGTTATAAACGAAAACATGTGATTTATTATGCTAATTAGGTAATGTGTTTGAGACTTTTCATTGATCTTAGGTAATTAGTTATAGTATATAGCATGACTTCTTTCTTTCAAATGGGGCTAAGGTTGATCTCCCTATGCTAATTAGTTATAGTAGTGTAGTGGTTATGACTTTTTTCTTTCAAAGGGGCAAGGTTCGATCCCCTCAAAGCTTATATTAAGATTTTGTTATTAAATTAAAAACAGATATATACTACACAAAATGGTAATATGTCAATTAGTTACAATAGTGTAATGGTTACATACTCTTTCTCTTATAAAAAGGACCAAAGTTTGACCCTCTCCCAGCTCATATTATGATTTTGCAGAATTTTAGGTTAAAGGTTATTTTAGTATTTTTCACTTTAAAAAATGCTATTTGTGTGAGTTTATGTTTGGAATGCTAATTTAGTCACTAAAACATTATTTAATACTAAATTAGTCAATTGTCCTTAATTAAATTACATATTATTTAATAAAGATTTAAATATTATTATAAAAAAGGTCTACCTGCCAAATAAAAAAGTCATTACTTTCAAAACCATCGATATTGTTGGATATTCAAATTTTTTAGGAAAGATTAACATACTAAAGATGATTGGTTATCTCTAACCCCAAATCTTTTCAAGATATCTTCTATTTTAGATATATTCCTCTTCTTTTTCTTATCAGAACTGTATATAATATCTTCCATTTGTAGATAGATTAATTGTAATTTTAAAATTTAAAGATCTCGGGAGGAGCAAGTGGTCTAGTGGTTGTACCACCTCTACGTCCATCCCAAAAGTGTGGAGTTCGACTCTACCGCCCCTCGCAGGAGAATGCTAAATCTTCGTATGAAAATATTGGGCTATTGGGTCGACCCGTTGTGATCCAATGATAAAAAAAAATATTTAAAGATCTCAAAATTTCCAATGATATATTAAATTAGCAGATTTGGCCCAAAATCATCTAATGTCCAATAGAATTCCAAAATATCGTTATTTCATTAGGATGGATCGAATAAGTCAATTAAATAGGCCATTAATTTAGCGAATTCATATATTACTTTGAAATTTTTTAATTATTATTTTACACAAAATTTTAGAAAATTTTGAGTTTTTTTTCTGAATATTTACAAATCTATGAACGTTCGATGTTAAATATATCAATTTACTTGAATTCGACCATTCAAAACTTTTTGATTTCTTTTTAATTTTGATTTAAAAAAATTTAATTTAATTTTGGTTTTGTGAAGTTGATCTCTAAATATAGTTAAGATAAATATGTTTGGATAAAAACCTGAATATCCAGAATCAGCTAAGCAGCATGATACCACTTTTTCTTTACGAGGGACCATCCTTATATGACTTTCGCCTTTTCATTTTTAAATTCTTTTATAAAGTTTCATAAAACGCTAGAATTTTCAAAAAGGTAGCAAATTCTAGATTATCTATTTTTTTTAGATAATCTAAAAAAATTGGAGAGTTTTATCAACTTAGCTAGCCACCACATTAATTCATTAATTGAATGTTTCTTTTCTAAATCATCAATCATCTCCATATCTAAAAGTTTAGTTGAGTCAAAAACTATAAAAAGAGAGAAGTTAAATGCATTGTTTTTTTACAATGTGGAGTCTTTCATGTTATGGAAAAGCAGAGTTAAAGTTCATAAATCATTAAAGAGAGAACCAAAAAAAGAGTGTCGAAAATGTGGAGAATGTCTTAGTGAAGAAGGAAAATCACTCCCACTAAATGTTCCATATTATTGCCAAATGGATAGAGGATAATCTATTAAGCTAGTGGCATAAAATCTGTATAATTTGTGGAATATAAATATATACATTCTAATGTTTTATACACGATTTTTGGTATATGATGAATGTCAAAAAACGGTATTTTTGAAAAGAAAGAAAAATTAAAATATGGTATTTTGTAAATTTATTGTGAGTGATTGATTGAGTTTATATTTTTAAGAATTTTCTATCAAAGACAAAATGTAGGCTTTACCATAGCTGGTTCTGAGATCAAACGACATAAATTCGTGATTGCGGCCCTCGATATTGAGAAAAAGTAATCGATTTTTATTTTGAAAATACGTTTAGTATAATAGTAAATAAAAATAAATTTTTTCATTAATTTCATTGGTTCGAATCATGATAATATCTTGTTAATGATATTTTTTTTTGGTTTGCGGTCCTATTAAATTCAGGGTCGGTTCTGTAATTTATATGAATATATATACTTACTGCATGTAGTTTTTGGTTTTAACTTTTAAGAGTTAAAAATTTATTAGATATCAAAGTTTTATGGATTACTACTTCTCAATTTAAATAAATAATCACCCCAAAACAGGTAGGAGGTTCTTAAAGACAAATCCATAATGGCCTTTCAGCATTTTCTTCGTTAATTTTGGCCTTTCGTTTGCTATCTTTTTCTTCTCCTTTAAAAAAGTATCATAATGAAAAGAAAGAGGGTTACGTTATCAAATCACATCGACCAAAACTTTCCGTCGACAACGCCTAATCATATCTATCCTAAAAACAAAGCTTTAACGGGAATAACCTCCTTAACTACACAGGTTGTTGTCGGGTTAGAAGTTAATTAGACTTCAAGATTCATTGTTTCTTTTGCTTTCCTATGTGTTTGTGTTTCATGTTTTGTTAACTAAGTCAGTAAATATTGTTTTACTAATTTCAAAGCTTGGAATATAAGAGGAGGTAACATTTCTAAGTATACAGCATTCACAGTTGCATGTGTACGTTCTACGTAATTATATAATCATAAATAGAGTGTACGTACGCAGGACCGGGCCCGAGCTCAATCAAAACAAACTCGTGTTTACGGTACTCGCATTAATACAAAAAATCGGTTTTTTTTCTAAAAGTATTCTTAACACAATGACAAATAAAAATAAACTGCTTGTTTAAGTTTTGCGTTTTGAATCTTTTTAATAACATAATTTTAAAAAATTAGAATAGTCTACTTTTTTGGTAATATAAAACAATCCATTTTTTTTTTGCGGTCCTATTAAATTCAGGGTTGGCTCTTTACATTCGTAGGTAGACACTATGCTACACTCAAATGGGGATGGGCATCAGAAACGGAGACGGAGACGGAGACGGGTACAGAAAACAACACATTTAAAATTTGTAAATACGAGACGGTATTGATACGTCAGAAAATATCTACAAATAAAAATATTAAAATGAAAAATTTTACTTAATGAATAATGTTGATGTTTAGGGTTTACTGATTAAAGTTTAGCATATATTCCTATTTATAGTTTAGAGATTAGGATTTAGAAATTATGGTTTAAGGTATTTTTTTTATATCACAAAATATTGTATAAAATATTTATCTAATAGAATAATAATAAAATATAAAAAAAATAAAAAATGGCGTCCCTTTTATGTATCCGTCTCCAGGACGTTTCCGGAACGTTTCCAGGACGGGAGACGGCACCGGAGCGGAGTACAAGTGGATCATAGGTTAGACATACATGTGTGTTTAATTTGACATACTAAGTTTCTCGATTAGCATATATGTAGCCTAAACACTACAAGTTAGACTTTTTAAATGGTAATTAGTCTAAACACTACAAGTTAGACGTCATGGGCAATGAACAAATTGGTAAGGGCAGTTTGTGGGAGCACTGAGAATAATATTGTGGATAAAGTAAATTCAAAAGAAAGCAAAAATGCTCTTCACAGTTTAAAGTAGAAAATAAAACTCTCCAACGAATAGCATTTTCATTATTTATTATTGCAGTAAAATAGATTTACATAAACTTTTTTTAATGATAGTCTATAAATAATAAACCTAACCAACACAATACAACACCTACAAAGAAAAAACAACATTACAACAAAAAAATTATATGCATAACTAAAAACGAAGATTTGCAAATAAAAGATTTCTCTGTTTTTTCTCATATCTGTTTTAATGAAACATAACAGCAAAAACTTGTCATTGTTCACCATGACTATTGTTCTTCTTCATTCCTATATGCTAATACTTTCTGCTTCTCACGTCTCTTTGGAAAATCTTACTTCTTTTGAGTGATCTAAATCAATTTCTTGAAAAGCCCATTTTCTTGTTTTGCTTTCCTGTGTTTTGATTTTTCATCTTGATGGATTCAATTCAGTTTCAACATTTTAAGATGGAGAAACCCAGAGGAGTCTTGAATTTCCAAGCAATAAGATCGTTCACCAAATTATTCAGACTGATCGAACTGCTTCTTCTTTTAGTTTTGATCTCCAAACTGTCTTTCCCTTCTGTGATACTCTCTGGGGACATTTTCAAGGAAGCAGCAGTGTTTCTTGTTAGCCCTAGATTTGTTTTCTTTATCGGAAACGCAATTGTAATTACTCTTTTTGCAAAATCCGGACGTTACAGATCGAATCACGAGCCTTCAAAGATAACAACTGAAGCTGCAAGCAACGATCTTTACCAAGAATTTCTTCACAAGAGTGAGAAGAAGAGCTACGAACTCTACGAAGCGGAAACAGAACAATGGAAGAAGCCGAGTGGAGTGAAAAGGGTTAGTTTCGGGAAAACCCAATCGATAGCATTTGAGGCAGTTCAGACGACGGAAAGTACATGTGGTGGGAAAACCATGAAAAGGTATTCTGAGTCGGAAAAACGTCTGAGGATTTGTGACTCTGACAAGAAAGCAGTGGTGAGAGCGAAGAAATCAGAAGATGGCATGAGCAACGAGCAATTTAGGAACAAGATTGAAACTTTCATCGCGAGACAAAAGAGGATTCAAAAGGATGAAGAACACTTGATGATTTAGATCCTCTCTTGTTACTGAATGTTTTTGTTTTCGTTTTGGTTATAAATTTGAATGCTCTGCTTCGAAATATTTCATAATCTTGTAACTTTGCCCTAAAAAAGAAACTCTTTCTCTTTAGCTCTATGCATAAAGTCCTTGAAATAGCATCCAATCTTGAGAAAGATTGATGACCAAATCTCCTGTGCCACGTACCAACATCAACCACAATATTTCACTGAAACTGAAGAAGAATGAGTATCTAACACAGAGGTTTTGCAGTAACTAGGCTTCTGTATTTCACAAGAAGAAGGATCTAAAATCACTCTAGAACTAAAGTCAGAAGTCAACGAGCTTATAATGCTGACTAAGTTCAATCTGAACTCATGCATGAACAAGACATTCTTCAGATTAATATCCCTTGTTATTTTTAAACAATTCTCACCATTTATTCACTTATTGTTTTATATGAGTATGAGAAGAAGAGATTTGAGAGGAAAAGATTGTTATGATTTTTCTGATTATATTCAACTCAAAATTCAATGTATTTATACATATCTCTAATATATTAATTGAGAAATATTTTTATAAAATAATTTTATCCGGACGTAGTATTTACAATAGTGTCATGATGATGTATCATCACCCGAATGAGTTTCAAATAAATATATAAATACACTTAAATTACTATAACAATTACAATATGTTGCACTCATATTAATTTGGTTAGAAAATCAATATGTTTTATTAAACTAACAATACAAAATTATTTATTTCGAAAAAATAATCTTTTTATTTCTTTAAGTTACACATACAAAAATTATAAATAATTAATATTCATCCGTAACATATTAGCATATATTATAAATATGATATTTTAAAACTGGAGTATTTGATTTAAATAAGAAAATAAATTATCATTTTCAATATTTTATGAATGAAATATATTTACATAGAAATTATCAATTATTTAAATAGAATAAAAATATCATTATATTAAAAATAATAAACAATATTTTTGATATCTATAATCGGATTTTAAATCCCAAATAATAATATTTTGTAAATAACAATACTATATTTTATAACTAAAATTATATTATATTTATTCAGTAATTATTTTATTCCGCGAATGATCCGGATATAAATCTAGTGTACTCTTATATGGTTATCTAAATTAAACAACTGTGTCAAACCATTAAACCAAGAGTATAACCGGTTTCTTACTTCCAGTAGTTTGTTTTCCTCTTCGTTATAAACTTCAATCCATGAAAATGAATATATATATATATATATGGTTTATGAAAAATGAAAATTTAGAATGAATTTAAATGATCGAATATTTGAAAGACTGGTTGGTGCATAATTTGAAGACAATTGATAGTAAGAAAATAGAAAAGCATATAAATGGTGTTTCCAAAAGCTGGATAGCATTAGGGGTTATGGAGAAAAGGGAATAATATGAATTACAGAGGAGAGAATTGTTGGTACTAATTATGTCATCACGTCATCGATCGATCTTGGTATCAATTTTATTGGGAATATTTCAATCCCATAACTTATTTATTTGCATGCAAAACTGTGCAGTTGATAAAGCCAACAAAAGAGTATTGATTCTTTCATATTTGAACTAACTAGTGATTACATTCGGTATTCCACATGATTAAGACATGAATTACGTAACACTAGACGATAAGAAACATTGGCTAACTCAATTTAAAGTGATAAGAACATTGGTGATTAAGAATAACCTTTCGACTTAATTGGTTTCGATTCATTCAAACCAACTCTTAAGTTAATTCCTGAAACGATTTGATTGCAATCAACCATTAGTCTTCTTATTTTGTAACTTACTCCTTCATTCCCTATTCAACTTGTAATCTCAAATTCGTATTTTTGTAAGAGGAAATAAAAGAAAAAATATTTTTTTCATGAGTCTTAATAACGAAATTATACTAAATAGACACTACCCTAATTTAGGATATATGTTTTTTTTAATAATACCATAAAATAACACATTTAAATTTTTTTTTCCAAATTTAGCATAATAAAATTAAAATCCCAAAAATATCACAAATAATTATGTAAAAATACTTATTTACTTTAAATAAATTATAAATAAACTTAAAGTACTATATTTGAGTTCATTTTTTTTCCAATTTAGGGTTAATTTTATTTCTATTAAAATATAGTTTTAATACATTTTAATGTTAAATTTAAACTAATGATGATATTTTTGGAATAAAAATTTAAAAAATGTTATTTTAGACAATTGTCCTTTTTTTTGCAAAAGGCCTAACTTTAGAAAAGTATGTTTTTAGTTTTTGTGAAGAAAATTAACATATCCAAGCAATTTAACTTTATATGTTTTAAATTTTGAATATTTAAAATTGGCAATTTTCTAAAATAGTTCTTTTGTAAGTTTTTATTCTAAAAATAACATCATTAGTTTAAATTTCCAATAATAGTATAAATTTAAAATTAAAATTAATTAAAACTATATTTCAATATAAAAAGTTAAATCATAAATTAGAAAAAATAAACCCAAATATAATGATTTAAATTTATGTATAATTTATTTAGAGTAAATAAGTATTTTTTACATAATTATTTGTAATATTTTGGGATTTTAATTTTAGAGTGATAGATTTATAATTTTTTTTTTTTAAATATGCTATTTTAAAGTATTAGTCATTTAAAATTTTATTTTCATTATTAGATGTATACATAGATAACATATGAAATTATATATAACATTGAAACATAATCATGATTTTCAAAATGGACTAGATCCAACTAGATTAACGTTCGGATTCCAGATCACGACGATAAATTTTTTAATCATTTTATCTGAATATTATTATTATTATAAACTGAAACCAAAGAACATGGATAAACGATTCCAATGTTAATTTTTAACGAATATAAATATTTAAATACTCAAATTGTTTGTCATATATATCACTTATTATTATATCGAATTTTGGCTTGGTGTGCAAAGTTATAGACCAAAACTTTCTTTAAACTTGTAATACCTTCATGAACCTTTATAATCCTTAATATATTATTTGAAAAACTTTTTAACAAACTAACTTTATTCTAACGTGTTAATAACAAAAAAGCCAGCTGATGTATCAACACCACAACGAATTTCAGTTTAAATATATAAAAGGTTTAAGTTACTAGAATAATTACAATACATGTCATTAATATTAATTTGGTTAAAAAATAGATATATTTAATTCAACTAACCAAAAAATACTATTATATTTTCAAAAACAATAATTTTTATTTGCTTAAATTTTTATACATTAATTTATAAATATAAATAGATTTAAGCTACTACCGTAATCTCTAATATATTATTTGAGAAACATTTTAACAAAATAACATTACTCTGACGTGTTATTAACAAAAATAAATATACAAATAAACTTAATTTATTAGAATAATTATAATATATGTCATTGTTATTAATTTAGTTAGATAATTAATATATTTTATTAAACTAATCAAAAAATACTATTAAATTCAGAAAAAATAATTATTTTTATTTTCTTAATTTATATAACAAAACTTAATGTTAAAAATAATTTTAAATAAAATTTAAATTTTAAAAATATTTAATTTATATTTACTAATAAAATATAATTTACAAATATTTTTCCCGCGTGGCTTGGATATAAATCTGGTTGTGAAATATATATTTGAACAATAAGACAATTATGTATCTCTGCACCGTCTCTGGAGAATCTCAGCATGTGGTGATGCCATATATTATATATACAAGTAGGAAACTATGTGTATATGCAATTATTTCTTTAATAAAAACAACTAAGATTCTGTTTATTGTTAATCAATCATTTGAAAGAAAATTTTCATTTTCTATTTGGTGTTTCCAATTGTTTACTAAACCAAATTCACTGAATGTGTAAATCTTTGAGTTTGGTAGATAAATCTTACGATACAAAAAAACAATTTCATGAGATACTTTGGTTGACATCAATATTTTTTTTATCAAACACAAAATGTTGAAGTAGTGGGCTGCACTTCGTCTAATACAAAGATAATTTTTAAGCATAATTAATTTGTTTTACTCACAAACCGATTAGTTATTGAGTAATACTTTAAAATAATATGTTTTTAAGTTTTTATTTTAAATTTAAAATTTTAAAAATATCATAAATTATTTTCTAAAAATACATATTTACTATAAATAAATTATACATATATATTTAGGTTTATTTTTTCTAATTTAGGATTTTTTATTAACAATAAATTTTAATGTATTTTAATATTAAATTTATGATATTTTTGAAAATTTAAACTAATAATACTATATTTTGAATAAAAACATATTATTTTTGTCGATTGTTTTTAGTTATTTTATTATTTAATTAATAGATATATCTATTTATTAATAGAATTAGATTTTTGTTTAAAAGTATTTACATATATTATCGTAGGACCCTGTGAATCAGAACAAAATAGTTGTCTACATGATTTCAAATGAGCCTCTCCATTAATTATCTTCAACCTCCCTTACCTTTCCTCAAACACTCTTCTCCAATAAGGTCAAACAAATATACAGTTTTTTTTCTCATCTTGATTCATTAGGTTCATCTTATCATTTCTCATCTTTTGTATTGGTTTAGGTATCCTATTGCCGTGTGAAACAAGGTGCTTTACCAATACCATGGCGGAGACCAAACCTGGTTAGTAGTTTCATCAAATTTGCTTTATATTTCAGTTAATTATGTTGCTTAATTCAGACTAATTGCAAACTGAAATAGAAATAGAGATGTCGGAGGAGGAGAGGAAGATAGTGAAGATCTGCTCGCTGAAGAAGAAAGCAATAAACGCATCGAACAAATTCAAGAACTCATTGAAGAAAAAAGGTCGGAGAAGCAGTAGCAAAGTCATGTCTGTGACGATCGAGGATGACATTGAGGCAGAACATCTTCAATCTCTTGATGCTTTTCGTCAAGCTCTTGTACTTGATGAGCTCTTGCCCTCCAAACTCGATGATCTCCACACGATGCTTCGGTATAAATTTGGTCTTATTCAAGAAGATTTATGGAAATTTCATCAAGAGGATTTATTATTTCATACATGAACATAAAACAGATTCTTGAAAGCAAGAAAGTTTGACATTGAGAAAGCTAAGCAAATGTGGAGTGACATGATTCAATGGAGGAAAGATTTCGGAGCAGACACGATCATCGAGGTGACTTATCTGTTGTACGTGGATGAATTTTCTTTGACAATAAATTATAATAAGCAATATATGTTTCGAATGAAGGATTTTGAGTTCGAAGAGATCGATGATGTGATGAAGCATTATCCTCAAGCCTATCATGGAGTAGACAAGGAAGGAAGGCCGGTTTACATCGAGAGATTAGGTCAAATCGATGCTAATAAGCTACTCCAAGTGACAACAATGGACCGGTACGTGAAATATCATGTCAAAGAGTTCGAGAAGACTTTCAAGATCAAGTTTCCTTCTTGTTCGGCTGCAGCTAATAAGCACATTGATCAGAGCACAACTATTCTTGATGTGCAAGGCGTGGTACAAATCCATTTTTCAACTCTTTAAATTCAACATGGTAAATTTTCTCAATAGTCTAAAATGATATGTATATGTGTGTGTGTGGGTGTTTTCGAGTAATTAGGGGCTTAAGAACTTCAGCAAATCAGCCAGAGAGCTTCTTCAAAGGCTTCTCAAGATTGACAATGACAATTACCCTGAGGTAGATTTTTTCCCAATCATCAAAAATCTTAATATTTTAAGGATCATGTAGCTAATTAGATATATAGACTGTCTTAAATGCGAATGTATGTGTTATTTTTTTAAAAAAGTTCAAATTTTATTCACTTTTTCTTTTAAAAAATAATATTACTATTAGTAAAAATAGACATCAACATGTCGAACATATCACGACAATACGAGCTACTTCCAATATGGAGAATCGTTTTTGTGAAAAATCGGATGTCGGAATAACCTGAGCTCCGATTAGTAAAAATGGACATCCAACTGAAAACCAATTAGCAATAAATGCACTAGCTCATGCAATTTGTGTATAAAGCTCCCAACTTCAAATATGAGACTTTTACACATTCTAATAATTACATTTTCAAAATAATTTCCAATCGAAAACAATGAATTTTTCCGTTTTTTTAATTACAATGTTAAAGGTTGTGGATTTTTGGAAAGTTTACAAACTAAACCTAAAATGAAAAGAAAACGTAAATAAAGAACTGAGAGTTGATTTTCGGATTTTCTTGTAGACGTTGAACCGGATGTTCATCATCAATGCGGGTTCCGGATTCCGACTCTTGTGGAGCACAGTTAAATCGTTTCTTGATCCAAAAACCACAGCAAAGATTCATGTTCTTGGGAACAAATATCAAAGCAAATTGCTCGAAGTAATCGATGCTAGGTACCTTTAAAATATTTACGTATCATGTTCTGCTTTGCAATCAAAACTCTTAACACTCACTACATGTATTGTGTTGTAAACAGTGAGTTGCCAGAATTCTTTGGAGGCGCTTGCACTTGTGAAGACAGAGGAGGTTGTATGCGCTCTGACAAAGGTCCATGGAATGATCCAGAAGTTCTTAAGGTAATTATTGATTATGATTTGAGGTTTAATTATTGACTTCAACTATCTTTTATTGAATCTCATACAAATTCTTGTTTTGAAAATGGGAGCGAGCAGATGGCTATAAACCGTGAAGCCAAGTGCTCACCGATTTTCGAAGATGAACACAAGCATGTAGACAAAGGACGATCAGCTTCGGTTCCAGAAGTAAGTTAAAGAACAATTACATCTTTTTAGTCAGTTAATTAGAGAGCAAACTTGCTGAGATTCTTCATTAACACCACAGAGTCTTGAGAGAAGCAATGAAGACAATGCTTACGAGAAGCAAATTGCAACCATTGACAAGTCCATGGATATGGCATGGCCTGCAAAACCTCGGAAACCTGAAAACTTTCCTATCTCTAAAGGTATATCGACACTCACATTATTAACTCAATTTCAATTAAAAAGGAAGTTTCTTTTTCTGCAGCACTAAAAATTTATCAACATATACTCCAAATAACAAGAAAACATTCTGTATATACTCTGTTTTCTGTTATATTTAACTAACTCTCATGTATATATAAAGAACGTCATGTACTCTTCTGTTAGTTCAGTTGAATGAGAATTCTATTGTTTTTCATCAAAACAAACTCTAATATGGTATCAGAGCATTAAAAAAATTCTCTCAAATATTCCCAGAAAATCAAACTTTTTTCCAGAATTTTTTCGGTTCTTCCGAATCTTCCTCGAATCCATTTCAGCTTGCAATCTTCCTTTTCTTGATCATCATCATGGGAAGAAAAGGAACCAAGCTCAGGAGTCGAGTTGTGCAGTTTGATCAAAATGAATCATCTCGCGATAACTCTCCGTTGAATCAAGAGACGCCGCGAAGTGATTCAAAGTCGATCAAAGGCGATCACACCTCTTTAACTCCGATTGTCACCAGTCGGATTTCTTCAGGTATTGATTCCGTAGATAGCATTCATAATCCATTTTGCTTATCTTCTGGAGATCATCCAGGAATGAGCCTTGTGTCTGATCTTCTTAATGGAGAAAATTATAACACATGGATCATAAACATGCGCACGAGTCTTGAAGCTAAAAACAAGATAGGTTTTGTTGATGGATCTTTGATTAGACCTGTAGAATCAGATCCTCTTTACAAAATCTGGACTCGTTGTAACAGCATGGTTAAAGCTTGGATTCTAAATGCTGTCTCAAAACAAATTTCTGCGAGCATCTTGTATTTTGAAGATGCCTCAGACATGTGGATCGATTTACATAATCGATTTCACAAAAGCAATTTACCATTGATTTACAATCTGGATAATGAAATTTACTCCCTTCGACAAGGGAACATGGATTTATCTGAATATTACACAAAGATGGTAACTCTTTGGGAAAGACTTGCTTGTACCAAGAATTTAATTGAAAAAGGAGGTTGCAGGTGTTCACAAGTCCAGAAATTGTTAGCTGATCATGAGACCACTCGGATTGTTCAATTTTTGATGGGCTTAAATGATGAATTTGCTGCAACAAGAACTCACATTCTGAATATGAAGCCACGACCATCACTATCCGACATGTACAACATGCTAGATCAAGATGAAGGACAACGAAAGAAAGTTAACAATCTTTCTAATCCCTCTGCTTTCAATGTGCAAGGACAAGCAAGTCACACAAGTGGTAAGGCTCCTTATCAGAAAACAAGGTCCACGTGTACTCACTGTGGTCTTGCAGGTCATACTGTTGATCGTTGCTACAAAGTTCATGGTTATCCTCCTGGATGGAAACCAAAGAACCAAAGACAAGCGCAACGATTTCAAGCAAATATGACTTTCGATAATTCCCTGAAGACGACAGAACAAGGAATGGATCTTAGCAAAGATCAGATACAACAGTTGGTGGCGTATTTCTCTTCCAAACTTCAGCCTCAAAATGCTACAGAAACAAATGAAGAAGTAGCAGGTTCCAATGAGAATACAGCAGTTCACCAAGTTTCTGGTATTTCCTATCCTTCCATATATTGTTCTGTGAGCAACAAGTCTTCTCCTTATGACAATAAGATCCACAATATGAATAAATGGATCATAGATACTGGTGCAACTCATCATGTTTCATATGATCGAAGCCTGTTTCATGATTTTTGTCCCACTCAACATCGCACTGTCACATTGCCCAATGGTTTAAATGTGAACATCATTGGGGTAGGTAGTATATATCTTACTGACAAGATAATACTTCAGAATGTATTATACATTCCCCAGTTCAAATTCCATTTAATCAGTGTTAGTGCTTTAACACGGCATTTGAAATGTGGTATATGGTTTGATTCAAATGGTTGCAACATTCAGGACATTTCCAAGGAGTTGACGATTGGCAAGGGTAACTTGGTCTCCAATCTCTACTTCCTTGAAGTTAATTCTGATTCCTCAGCAGATAGAAGTCCAGTCATATGCAACACTACAGTTCATCGAGCTGAAATTTGGCATCAAAGGCTCGGTCATCCATCAAAACAAAAGTTAGACATTTTATCCGACAAGTTGTTCATTGCAAAGACTAAGTCCTTGAGTCATGAACACTGTAAAGTTTGTCATTTAGCCAAACAGAAACATTTATCGTTTGCTGCTAGACAAAATCGATCTAATAAAGCCTTTGATTTGGTTCATATCGATACTTGGGGACCCTTTGCAATGACTTCTTACAATGGATACAAATATTTTCTAACTATTGTGGATGACTATTCAAGAGCAACCTGGATATATCTTCTGAAAACGAAATCTGAAGTTCTCACAGTGTTTCCTACATTTATCAAAATGATCGAGACTCAATTTGACACTTCTCTTAAAGCAGTCCGATCAGACAATGCTCCTGAGTTTAATTTCACTAAACTCTTTGAGGATAAAGGAATTAAATCCTTTCACTCTTGTCCGGAAACACCTCAACAGAACTCGGTAGTTGAAAGAAAACATCAACACCTCTTGAATGTTGCGAGAGCCTTGATGTTTCAGTCTCAAATACCCCTTGAATTTTGGACTGAATGTATCATGACTGCAGTGTTTCTTATCAATCGACTACCATCTCCTCAGCTAGATAATAAATCACCTTTTGAGCTCTTGATGCAGAAACCTCCTGAGTATACAGCTTTAAGAGCCTTTGGTTGTCTAGCTTATGCATCCACTTCTATTAAACAAAGACACAAGTTTGCACCAAGAGCAAAAGCTTGTGTGTTTCTGGGTTATCCATCTGGATACAAAGGCTACAAACTTCTGGATATTGAATCAAAGACAATTCTTATTTCCAGACATGTCCAATTTTACGAGGAAATATTTCCCTTTGCTGGAAATACAGGCATCGACTCGATTGAACAGTTTTTTCATCAAAATTCTGTACTTCCACCTAAGTCTCCTGAGAAACATGATATAGACGATTCAGATATTCAACCAAGAGAATCTCTCTTTGGCATCAGAAAGAAAAAGCCACCAGCCTATCTTGAAGATTATGTTTGCAATTCATCTCACTATAGCACTCCATATCCTATATCTAAATACATCTCTTATGACAAACTGTCCACTTCTCATCGATATTTTTTAGCTTCAGTGACAAAGGAGAGTGAACCAAAATCTTACACAGAAGCTAAAAGATATAAGGAATGGATGAATGCTATTCAAACCGAATTGCAAGCTCTTGAAGGTACTCATACTTGGACTATTACTTCCTTACCTCCAAATAAACATGCTATAGGTTGTAAGTGGGTATTCAAGTTGAAGTATAATGCTGATGGCAGTCTAGAAAGACATAAGGCACGATTAGTAGCAAAAGGCTATACTCAAAAGGAGGGTATCGATTATATTGATACATATTCTCCTGTTGCTAAATTGTCTTCTGTTAAAATGGTGCTCGCTATGGCAGCAAAGTTAGGATGGTTTCTCTATCAACTGGATATCTCTAATGCCTTTCTCAATGGCGACTTAGATGAGGAAATATACATGAAAATTCCTCCTGGATATTGTCCCAAACAGGGGGACTCTCTTCCTGCAAATGCTGTTTGCAAACTTGAAAAATCTTTATATGGGCTCAAACAAGCATCACGACAATGGTATAAGAAGTTTTCTGATACTTTGATTGATCTTGGTTTTACAAAATCAAGTTCAGATTATACTCTTTTTACCAAGATAAATGGAACAATTTTGGTCATTGTTCTCGTGTATGTCGATGACATTGTTTTAGCAAGTAACAATGATGAAGTTGCAGCATGTTTGAAAAATCAGCTCAAATCCAAGTTTAAACTCAGGGATCTTGGCATTCTGAAATATTTTCTTGGATTGGAAATAGCAAGATCAAAAGCTGGAATTTCAATATGTCAAAGGAAATATGCTCTTGAGATGCTTGAAGAAGTCGGACTTCTTGGTTGTAAGCCTTCGACTATTCCTATGACACCAAATACTAAAATGTCAAAAGATGATGGTGACTTGATTGCCGATGCAGAATCTTATAGAAGCTTGATTGGTAAACTCATCTATCTTACCATTACAAGACCTGATATTTGTTTTACAGTTCATAAACTAGCTCAATACACATCGGCACCAAGAACTCCTCACTATCAAGCTCTTATGAAATTACTGCAGTACATTAAAGGCACTGCAGGTCATGGTCTCTTTTACTCCTCAAGTTCTGATATGTCTTTAACCGCATTTACGGACGCAGATTGGGGTGCTTGTTTAGATACAAGAAGATCCGTAACTGGTTATTGTATATTTCTTGGTGATTCCTTGATCTCATGGAAATCTAAAAAGCAAAACACAATATCTTCTTCATCTGCTGAAGCAGAATATCGAAGTATGGCTTTTGCAGTTCGGGAGCTACAATGGTTACAGAAACTTGTCAAGGATCTTCATGTTTGTCTTCCTATGCCTATGAAGATGTTCTGCGACAACATGGCAGCAATGCATATTGCCAAAAATCCAGTATATCATGAGCGTACTAAACATGTAGAAATGGATTGTCATATTGTTCGAGAAAAGGTGGAAGATGGTTCTTTAAAGCTTCTTCATGTTCGGACTGATGCTCAACTAGCTGATGTTCTTACAAAAGCTTTATATCCAACACATTTTCATTCGTTAATCAGCAAGATGGGAGTTTCATCTATATTCTCTCCATCTTGAGGGGGACTATCAACATATACTCCAAATAACAAGAAAACATTCTGTATATACTCTGTTTTCTGTTATATTTAACTAACTCTCATGTATATATAAAGAACGTCATGTACTCTTCTGTTAGTTCAGTTGAATGAGAATTCTATTGTTTTTCATCAAAACAAACTCTAATAAAATTCTTTAGGGTTAGAGTGTTACGCGAGGAAAGAGACACCAAAGAAAGGGGATGGATTACTTGTGGGAGGGGTCATGGCTTTTGTGATGGGCATTGTCGCAATGGTTAGGCTATCAAAAGACGTTCCTCGCAAACTCACTGAAGCTGCTTTATACGGGAATTCAGTATGGTATGAAGAATCTACAATGTCTAAACAGAACCAAACTCAATTCACAGCACCAGTGTCGAACTCTGAGTATATGTTGATGGTGAAACGTATGGCTGACCTGGAAGATAAGTGCATGTTCCTTGAATTGAAACCTGCTAATGATGAATCTGAGAAACAGGAGAAACTTCAGGCTGCGCTTAACCGTGTTCAAGCACTTGAACAAGAGTTGACTGAGACCAAGAAAGTAAGATCTTAAATACCAAAAATGTTCCAAAAATAACCAAAATCTGAATCTTAACATATAAATTGATGATTGAGTTGGGGTTTTTTCCGGTTTAGGCATTGGAAGAGGCTCTTGTGAGTCAGAAAGAGATTTTGGCATACATTGAAAAAAAGAAGAAGAAAAAGAAGCTGGTAAGTTCAAAATATTCATAAACATACGATCGATAATATATAATAATAATTAATGTTACATTTTTCCAGTTTTTCGGGTTCTAAATTGGTAAAAGGAAAGAAGATGAGATCATAAAGCAAGAGGCTAAATAACATTGAGAGAATTTGTTTGTGATTTTGTATTTTTTTTTCAAACGAGGAATAGATTCATCTTAAAAAATAACAGATTTGTACATTTATATGAAGTGAAAATTGTTGTTGCCTTTGTTGCCTGTGACATTGTTTGTGTGTATTTCTCTTTCAATTCTTGTTTTTACCCACTACATTAAAGGATGATATATATATTTGATTGGGTTTGTAAAACGTCATGGAGCTCTAGATTATTACCCGATTACTTACATACATATAAATATATACTAGATTTATATCGTGAGAAAAAGTATTCATAAATTATATTTTATTAGTAAATATAAATTAAATATTTATATAATTTTTATTTTTATTTAAAATTACTTTTAACATTAATTTTTATAAATATAAATTAAGAAAGAAAAAAATAATTGTTTTTATGAATATTTTTTGGTTAGTTTAATAAAATATATTAATACTCTAACCAAATTAATAACAATGTCATATATTATAATTATTCGAATAAATTAACTCTATTTATATATTTATTTTAAATTTACTGTAATGATGAAATATAAACATGATATTTGTGTTAATAACACGCGAGAGTAAAATTATGTTCTTAAATTTTTTTCTCAAATAATATATTAGAGATTAGGTAATAACTTAAATCTATTTATATTTATTTGAAATTATTTATAAATTAATATATTAAAAATTTAAACAAATAAAAATTATTGTTTTTGTAAATGTAATACTATTTTTTAGTTAGTTGAATAAAATATATTAATTTTCTAACCAAATTAATATCAGTGGCATGCATTGTAATTATTCTAGTAAATTAAATCTTTTTATATATTTTAACTAAAACTCGTTATGGTGTTGATACGTCAGCACGACATTTTTGTTATTAACATGTCATAGTAAAGTTAATTTGTTAAAAAGTTTCTCAAATAATATATTAGAAATAGTTATTTTAACATCTCACCCAAAAAAATAATATATATAGTTGTTTGGACATGTGATTGCAAAAGAGACAGAAATTTTAGTTTTGTTTTCCTGTTTGCCTTTGCTTTGGTTACTTCCTTTGGTCCTCATTCTTTCGTTGTCTTTCTTGGTTATTCATGATTATATGCACCTTCAATGATATTTAAGAATCAATTTTTCTTGCAAGCAATATACATTTTTATTAAATATTTATATTTATTTATAACGAGGAAAGCACCATATTCGTTGATAAATAATTATATAGAATTAGTTGCGAATAGAAATTGGTTTCTACGAAAAACTCTAAAAGGAGATAAAAGAAAACACGTGTAGGTATATCAACCAAGTCAATGGATGTTTTTCCATTTCAACTCTCTCGCTCACCTTTATACGTGAATTATTGGAGACTGGCTTTTTGAGATAGCGATATTCACAATTGACATCAAAATTATATATATAAAAAAGGGAGTTAGCAAAAATAGGATCGCATTTTTACTTCAAAGCCAACTAACTAAAATAACATATTTTAAAATTTTTGTTATAAAAATAATATCATAGTTTAAATTTATAATAATAATACAAATTTAAAATTAAAATACATTGAAATTTTATTTTAATAGAAAAATTAAATCGTAAAATGAAAAAAATAACTCAAATATAATGTTTTTAATTTTATGTTTAATTTATTTAGAGTAAATAAATATTTTATAACTGTTTATACTAATTTTGAAAATTTTATTTTATAGTGTTAATTTTAAAACAAAAACTTTAAAATATGCTATTTTTAGAGTATTAATATTAAGATATTGACCACATTGTTATCATCACATTTGAACACCATTGACTATATTGTTATTCATACCTATTCAAATAATTAATTACATTGTTATCATCATCTTTTTAATTATTGTAGAATTCAAGTAGTAATTTTGATGTGTATAAATAGCCTTGTAACATTCAAGTTATTTATCAAGTTTAAAGATTACCATTTTATATGGTATCAGAGCCATATCGATAAAAAAAATTATTTTTCTTCTTTGGGTCACATTTTGTAACTACTTTTCTATTGTTGTCTAATAATTTTCTTATCATGTCTATTTTATCTGAATCCACGGCTACAACTTTAGCCAATCCGGTGGAATCCTACAACACCAATTCTCTCCGTTAATATGATCGGCGTTACCACACTTACTACCATGAACTATATGTCGTGATGTCTTCTGCTTCGTTTATTTTTCGGTGGTCATGGATTTTTTGCATACATTGACGAATCAGCCCCTGTTTCAACCCCAATGATTAGTGTTGATGACTATGTTATTATCAATCCAAAATTCACATATTGGATTCGACAAGATCAACTTATCTTTGATGCTCTTCTCGGTTCAAAATCTTAGTAATTAATATGTTTTAATGAGGTTAGTGGCTACTGTGAAAAATAATAATTGTATTTTGGATTAAAATATTCAATTTAAACGTAAATTAAAAGTGATAATAATTATAATATTTTTATATCATAAGAATTTTGATGTATTTTTGGCACAGGTGTTTGGGTAAATCTCGACTAATCTGAAAGACAAGTGATCATATTTCTTGGCATGAATTTCCAAGTTTATCTCTAACAAAACATTTTGGCTAACCAAAAATATGCAAGTGACCCAACTCATAACATGACTTTGTTCAAAATATAATGAAATTGAGAATTTACATCATAAAAGCTGGATTTTCACCATGATTAGATTTCTGGTGTGTTGTATCATGTAAGAAAAATAACTAATTTTGTTAAAACACGGGCTGACGACCTATTTCCCCCCGTATTATACCCATATAGCATCAGTTCCATCCAAAGTTTTCATCTCGTATCAGTTTCCCACAGATCGGAAGTTAAAAACATATCTCCCCACAGTTGTAAAGTTCGAAACCTAATTCTCTCTATCGTTCTAATTTGAAATGAAATTACGGTTTAAATACGGTTTACTGTTTATAATTTAGTAGTAAACCATTTTAACCCGAAAATAAACCAAAATCGCCCAATTAGGATCCGATTTACATTCATAAAACCGAAATTTAACATAACCCACCCAAAATCTAATCCTAACCCACCCGAAATCATACGAATAAAACCCCCAAAATTCGGCCAAAAACCCTAATCGCAAAATCCCCAAATTTTTTACCCAAATCCCACCGAAAAAACCCTAATCGAATCTCATTCAAGAATCAATCACTCTCACACTCGAATCGATGTCGATGGTGGAGTGGGACGACGTTCCCGAAGTTCCACATGATACATTACTCATCTCTTCGGGACCCCAAATACGCGCATTCTTCCTCTTGAATTTGAAGTTCCACATGATACATTACTCATTATCTTCGCCCAGAACCTTCGATTTGATGAGCAAAACGAATTTCAAGTAACTTTCGAAAATTAGGGTTTATGTTGAAATTTGGGGATTTTGGAGAAAATTGGAGATTTGGAGAAGAAAGTCATAAAAATCATGGGTTTGTGGGTCGGATGGGAGAAATCGCGGGTTGGAAATGGGTTTAAATTACCGGTTCACTACCGGATTTATTGGTTTATAAGGTTCAAACCCGATAAAACCAAGATAGGGAGAATTAGGTTTCGAACTTTACAACTGTGGGGAGATATGTTTTTAACTTCCGATCTGTGGGAAACTGATACGAGGTGAAAACTTTGGGTGGAACTGATGCTATATGAGTATAATACGGAGGGAAATAGGTCGTGAGCCCTTAAAACACAAACAAAAAACAACTAATTTCTTTTTTTTAACCTTTTCACTGTTTTAATTTATTTATTAATACACTATGAGTAAATGTGTTTGGTGAAATTTATGTATCGTTTTTGGGAACTGGGCTGTGACCATTGAATCTCATTCCCACTTTCCCCAAAATTTAAAATACTATTTCTGATTAGCACAAAATAACTATTTTGGGTGGAAATAATACATTTAGCATTTACTAAATTACTATTCATAGGTAAAGCAAAAATGTACTACTCTTCAAATTCTTTACAACTAGATTTATATTCATATTCTACATACGGCAAAATATTTATAAATTATATAATATTATTTATTATTAAATATAAATTAAATATTTGTATAATTTTAATTTTTATTTAAAATTATTTTAATATTAATTTATATATATATAAATTAAAAAAAAAGAAAATATTTTTTTTACAAATTTAATAATATTTTTGGTTAGTTTAATAAAATATACTAGTTTTGTAACCAAATTAATAACAATTACATATATTATAATTATTATAGTAACTTAAGTTGATTTATATATTTATTTAAAATTCATTGTGATAATAACACATCATCATAATATTTGTGTAAATCACACGTCAACAACAAATTATTTTTTTTAAATAATTTTCAATTAATATATTAGAGATTTAAATCCTAACACATTCTCCTAATCAAAATCAAATTATTTCATGTTAAAGATATTTAAATAAATTTGGTATATATTCTGAGAACCTGTCATCCCTCAAAACACTATCAGCATCTGCATAATTAACCTAAATTATTAGTGTAAAAAAGTCAATTGGAAAATAGTTATAAGAAGAAAAAAATTAGGAAATGGAAAAAGAGTTGGGAGAAGAATAAGAAATGAAACAACTGTGTTGAGTTTGGAGACTTCTTTTCCCAACCTACTCACATGTCTCTTCTGCTCTAACTTAAACATGTTCATCTCATTAACTCTTAAGCATAGATTCCTTTCTGTTTCAAATCTCTTTTAATTTTGTTTTAGGATTTTAACTTGTTTCTTCACATACTTTATTTAGTGTTCTTGATAAATTGTTGTTCATGGATTGTTTGTGTAGATAAATCGGGCTTCAATGAGTTCTGAAAACATAATAGATTAATCTACAATAGGGCTATTCGTTTCGTAACTTCAGGAATCTGCGGCTGCGCCATGCGATCAAACGCTACGGTCGACTGCAGAAAACTACGGTAAAAAATTTTAATCGCTGCGAAATTGTACCGTTTGCGATTAAACAATTGCGATACAACCTGCGATGATAACCTACAACGATCAAACGAATAATAATATTAAATCGTGTAACCGCAGCGTCTAACCGCAAATCACTGTTGCAAACACTGCGCCATATAAAGGAACAACACTAATATTAGTAACTTTTCTCTTCTTTACGTCATTACATGAGTAAGTGATTTCGCTGAAGAAGATTCAACAATCACTATTATTTCTTCTCTTCTTTTCTCAACTTAACTTTTAGTCTTTTTCTTTTACTTGTAGGGATATAAAAATAAAAAGAGAAAACAAAGAAAAGCTTTCATCTGCATTCTTTGTTTTTTACTTTCCTCCTAAGAAATCACAGTTACTATTAGTAATTTCAATTTTTTTTAGGTTTTATGGGGGCTTTAGTTTGCTTTCTTTGAATTATCTTCATCTACAGTTTATAGAATTTGAACAGCAAATATTTGTTTTTTCTAAGCATGAATGAAATAATATTTTTCAATATCAAACTTGTTGAATTTGCATGGATCCAAAATGATGTTTAAAGCTCTATGACGTGACAAAAAGAAAAAAGCTTTATAGTCTCTAAGTGCCGACCTGAATTTAACCGGACCGTAAACAAAAAAAAAATAGATCATTTTATATTACAAAAGAATGTTCTGTTCTAATTTTTTTAAAATTATGTTGTTAAAAAAATTCGAACAAAAAAACTTAAATAAACAGATTATTTTTATTTTTTATTGTGCTAAAAGTACTTTTGAAATAAGGACTGATTTTTTATACTAATATTGAGAGATGCAAACACGTGTTTGATTTGTTTGGGATTAGACCCGGCCCCGTCTCTAACAAAACAGAACGACATATCATTTCGAAAGCAGTTTATAAAATAATTCACACCTCTCACATATATGTATATCTAATCGTAATTAGAATTTAAAAACGTGAATTTCAATTTTTGTTGTTCTTTATATATAATTTAAAATTGTGTAGATTTAAATAACAAAACTAGAATATGTATAACATTAGACTTATATTTTATGTGAATATAAGTCTTGTAGATAAATAAAGAATCTTCTTCCCCAAATGGAATTCAAACAATTGTATCTCTTCTCGTCAAGTTGCACAAACACAGAAACGCTTTTTCTTCGATTATATTTTCTATAAATTAATCATTCTAAATCATTCAGAGCCTCCCCTTCTCTCCTCCTTCGAAGATATCGCCTTCCTAAGGAAGGCTTCCTTCTTCTTCTTCTTCTTCTTCTTCTTCTTCTATTTTCGTTTCTCTTCGCAGATTCATTTCAAATATCTTAGCTTTTGTAAGAATAATCTACCAAAAATATCGTAAAAAACCATTGATGCTTAATCAGAAGTTCTTGGTGTTTGAGACACATGTCTCCAATTATACTCAGTGAAATCTTCCTCTCTGGGTTTATGTTAAACTCCACAATCAGGCGCAGGACCCATCTCGTTCAATCTTTCTCTGTTGTCTTCCTTTACTGGCTTTACTATGTCTCATGATTTCTGAAAATATCCAATATTAGTCTTTCATTTATATATCTCTACGCATATAGTTTTAAAATCTTTCTTCTTCGTCATCATCTGGGTCCTCTCCTGTTTTTTAATTTCTTCTTTTAAAAAACCAAATTTAAAAATAATCTCTTTCTTTTAACGCGTAAAAAAGGTTTCTTTGTTTGTTTGTGTTTTACTGGATGGAATCATCGTCGTCGGGAACAACTTCATCGCCGATACAAACTTCGTTAGGATCGGAGGAGAATCTCATGGAGGAGAGGAAACGGAAACGGATGATCTCGAACCGTGAATCAGCAAGGAGATCGAGGATGAAGAAGCAGAAACTCCTAGACGATCTAACGGCTCAGGTTAATCAACTTACAAAAGAGAACAAAGAGATCGTGACAAGTGTCAGCATCACGACGCAGCACTATCTCACCGTCGAAGCAGAGAACTCTGTTCTCAGAGCTCAGCTACATGAACTCAGCCAAAGACTCGAATCTCTCAACGACATCATCGATTTCCTCGACAAAAACAATAACGGAATGTGTTCGAACCCTCTGGCTGGTTTAGAGTGTGATGATTTCTTGGTGAATCAGATGAACATGTTTTCTATGAAGAAGCCTCTCATGGCATCTTCAGATGCGTTACTGTAAATTACATGTGGACCTAAAACAACATCGAAATTATAAAAGATAGAATGGGTCGGTTTTTTTGTCTGATTTTAAAAGATCTAGTTGATGTAATATTTTTTCCCAACATAATTAATTAATCGAATTCTGTATGGAAAAACGTGATATTTTATTAAAATGTTTCTCAAATAATGTATTAAAGATTATGATAATAACTTAAATCTATTTATATTTATTTGAAACTATTTATAAATTAACGTATAAAAAATTTTAAGAAATAAAAAGTATTGTTTTTGCAAATGTAATAGTATTTTTTTGTTAGTTGAATAAATTATATTTATTCTCAGACCAAATTAATATCAGTGGTATATATTGTGATTATTTTAGTAAGTTAAAATTTTTTATATATTTAAGTTGAAACTCAATGTAGTGTTGACACGTCAACATGATATTTTTGTTATTAACACGTCAGAATAAGATTACTTTGTTAAAAAATTTCTCAAATCATATATTAAGTATATGCACCAAGTGGTGAAGTTTTTTTGGTCATTTGTCAATTGTCATACAACATATCTAGCAAATAATCTAATATCTCTATATGTTGAAATTTATTTGTAAACGATGAGATAAATATGGCAAATTTTTCATGTGCAGGGAACAATATTTGCTGGTATTTGACCTAAAAAACACATGGTGATTTAAAGAGTTCATAAATCGTAGATCTCCTAGTTAAATGATTTTGTAATATTCGTCCTCTCAGATCTACCTGAATAATTCTTAGATCTTAATTGGTAAATGGTAATCCATAAGTTTATGTATAACAAAACCATGTTACATGCAAAGGTATTTAAGGTTGTATCTATAATTCAATCATCTTTTTTTCTCTCACCCTCAGATTTTTTTCTTCTTCTGAATTTACTGTCGACTTTAACCATGGCTGCTATCAGAAACCGTCATTTCGAACAAGGAAGAATCCAAAATTTTATTTGCTAGATTGCCATTTTGGTTTCTTATTTCCAACTAAGGTTTAGAAATAACGAAGAAAAAATGGAATTAGTTTAAGATTTTTGTTTTGTTTTATTTATTGAGCTAATTAGAAATTTTACATATCATATACCCCATTATATAAAAAAACCTTGTAGATTTGGACTTTTATTTAAAAATGATATTTTTGAAATTACCCTCATTTATTTGTATAAAAAAACTAAACAACCCTATCAATAAATCCCATCTTAACTAGGATTGGTCAAATGCAACTATGATGCTGTATATGGTGAAAGTAATCAATATTTCGCTCTTGGTTGGATAATACAGAACAATAACAGATTTTTTCTTCATGGAGCAATGGGTAAATTTCAAAACCAACATTCAATAATTGAAACGGAATTTACATCGCTAATTGGGTTATACAAAAATGGAATTTGAATGAGATAACTTCAAGTTAAATAAAATCCTAAATGAATACATCACAAATTTGAAGTTACAAATATATGTGAACACTATCCAACAATGGTGTATTCATTTTCAAGAAATCAAATTCTTATATCGAAATCGTCGATCTATCTAATCAAATGACAAACAAATTGGCAAAGATATCTCTTTATTATGTTAATAGTTGGTCTATGTTTCACAAATATCCTTTATTTTTATAGTATTTTCTAAGTATCGATCAACAATCATGTAATTAACGTTATAGAAATCCATTTTCGACGAAAAAAAGAAAAAACTAAACAACCGTATTAGAGGGACCAGAGTACACAGTGCTACTAAAAAGCCACCAGAAAGGAGGTAACAGCCAATAACAAGAAGAAGTCGGTGCTTTGTATAACTTAATCAAAAGGTTCAAAGCAAATAAAAGGCAAATCTAGACTTCTTCAAACAAATGCAACTATTTTTTAGTTAAATAATGAATACTTGTTGACAATTTTATTTATGAATATTTACCTTTACAAACTTAATGTTGGAAACATTGAATTGGTGCATAACATTGACTTATTAAATAGTGAAATCTATATATACAAATATGTGGTAGGTAGAAGTTGGAAAACAAAATTAATTATATGGACTCTTTTATTCTTTTCTGGATTCTCCATTTTGTTACCTCACATTGTGAATATTTGAATTCCACTACTTTATTCTTTCAAATTTAGTTTTTACAACAATTACAAAAAAAATTGTTTTATAGTCAATTTATAATGCAAATCTGTCTAGAAATCTGCATACACGTCTTTGTCTTTTATATTCTCATGTTTGTAGATGTTATTATTACCTACTATTATATATTTTTCACTATTGTTCTCATTCAACTTTATTGAGATATTTGTTATAAATTAATTATGAAGATAATTGTTTTTTCAACACAATTATGCTCAAGAAAGGCATCTTTCACTAGTCTACCGATTAATTCTTATACCTCAAAATTTAAATACTTTCTTATATACATAGGAATTTCAGACTTTTAATTCATTGTTTCTCTAAATCCGTGACTAACATAATATTTATTTTGTTGCATATATTAAGTTGGCTTAATACAAAACCAACCTTAGGTTAGGCATATACTTGGAAGTCAATGTTGGTGTTTGGAAGATTTTTACGGTTATGAAAAAAAAGAATATATATTGAAAGTAATTAACCTTTTTATTAACTTGATTGTATTACACTCAAAAACTTGATGTTATGAAGACAAGACTCGATCTATATTTATACATAACGAAATGACACAATTTGAAACAATGTGACTCTTTACTTGAAAGGACGCGACTCTATATTTGAAAGAACACGACTCTTTATTTGAAATGTCACAACTATTTATGTTGAACCAACACGACTATAAGTGAAAGGACACAACTTTACGAATTGATAATTCGTGACTCTTAATTATTAACTAATTTATATGAATGTGACTTTATATTATATGAAATTTGATTATAATTTAACGGTCAAAAGTCATAACGGATGATATACAATTGAATTGGAATATGCTTAATCGATTCTACGATCAAGCAGGTGTAAACAAAGCTAATTAAATCGAAATGCTTAACTTCTTAGAAATAAGGCTACACATATTATAAAGCTTCAAAATTCAAAAACATAGGCCCCATGCATATTTTAAGATCTACAAATAAGTGGTTTCTGTTCTAATGTCTATTGCAATGTCTATTGCAAGTACTAAGTCTTCAATAATCTAACAATCTATGGCCCATAAAAAAAATTTAGCCGATCCAATTTTTTTTGTCATATGGGTTACAACGAACCGGCCGAATAACATAATATCTTCGTACAAAAAATTAATATTTTTATACAATAAAAAATAGAATCAAACTCCATATTTATGGATTACAACGAACCGACCGACTAATCTTACATTTTCGTACAAAAATTTGATATAGAATTACTAGTCCATTTATTTCTTCGTATTCTCATTTTCGCCAAAACATAAGATAAATTATACTATCTTTATTAAGATCAAAATAATTATTTCTTCGTTGAAATGTGATATTATATCATGTGTCTGGTTTAATATTTCAGTCTAGATTTTGGTTTTGATTATCCATGGTAAAAATTTTAATACTAGAATCAATGTCTATCTCTTTCAGATCTCAATTTTCAATTCCCATATTGCGTATTGTGTTTGGTCCCAATTACCTAACCTCTCACTTATATTTCTTGCACAAAAGAATGTTTTTCTTTATACAAATATTTCTAAAACTTTTTCTTCCGACCATCTTTGTTCCACTAGAGAATTGAAAGGCTGATCACAACAGCACACACAACTCCCTCTTTATTCCTCTCCATTGCTTTCTTCTTCAAGCTACAAAATCATGTGCCAATTGTGCAGAACTTATCTGGTTCTGGCGACTCCGGCGGTTTGCATACTCCGGGATGGTATTCTCGTAGATATCCACCCCGGGAAAGCTGTTATACGCCTCACTAGACATAGCCACAACATTATCATATCCTTGAGAATTTTGAAGCCCTAAAGTCAAAGACACACCACCACTACCACCAACAGATCTTGACATGTCAGCCACATGATATGTAGGCTCAACCACCATGAACCGCGCACCATCCATTTGATCGCTCTGGCCCATGTCACAAGTTTCTACACCATATCCATATCCAAGGTCTGGTTTGGTCCGATCATGTGAAATCTCTTGAGGTCGATCTTCATCCTCAGCAGCAGCCGGTCCAATCTCAGATATTTTCGGTGTGTTTTCGGAAGACGAGTTGGAATCATTCTCTGTGAATTCCTCTTTGTATATCTCTTCAACCATTGGCTTCCATAGCCGCACACGTGCATTTATAAACCAGTTTGAAACCTTTTACAAACATCAAAACACACAATAATCAACAAATAAATAAAACTATATACGAAGAGAAAGATATAATCTTCAAATAATACATTTGGTACCTGACCACGGCTCAAGCCCGTTTGTCTTGCTAGCATGATCTTATCGGAATCTTTTGGATAACTAATCATGTTTTCAAACAGTTATCAGCATTTGTTATGAAGAATCTGCGTGGAGAAAAAAGATTCAGAAGAGACTTACGGGTGAAGAAAATGCTCGAAGAGCCAAGCACGGAGAATCAAGACAGAATTTTCAGGTAGACCGCGTTGAGGCCTCCAAGCCTGAGGTTGCATAAAGCCTCTATGTTGTCTTAATTGTTGATCAACGTACTTAAGCCGGCTTATTATCCCAACTCTTTTCCCATCTGATCCATATTGTTCCCCGAGGCATTTTCGTGTCACGAGGATTTGTCCTGATATTGCATCCCTTAGGCTACGAAAATGACGTGAAATGGTTTGAAGGGCGAGTCCTGTGTATGGCTTAGCTGCTCCATAACCTGCTATCACGTCGAAGGAGGATACAACTATCTGCATCTGCTGGTAATATTGCTTATATCTTCTATCCACCTTTACCAAAATCAAATACAAATATTCAACATAAATTATGATTCAACATTACGACGCAGTTTGTTTTTAAACTCTGATTTAGTCATAACGCAATTTCAAACACAGAATCGAGGCCTGTAACGAGTAGCTACTGCATGATCAAAGAAGATGGATCTCAACTCTAGTCATTACCTCATCCAACATTGACAAGAGTTTTGTCAACTTGCTCTGCAGTTCTTGCCTCTCCGATTGAGAGATTTCAGCGGTAGGATTCATACTCGAGTCTTGAAGATTTTGATCCGGTTCTTGAGAGTTCTCGTTGTCCTTATCTCCCTCGGACTGAAACTGCTTCAGAGCTTTCCTTACATTAACAGCCTCATCTAAAAGCTCTTTCGCCGCCTTGAGGTACTTTGAGTTGGGAATTGTTCTCACAATATCCAAGTTCTGATTTTCTCCTGAAAAGCTCTGTGTTACATACTCATTACCTCTGAAATGCTCGGTTCTTGGCGCCATACTTTGATGGCTCATTTGATGAATTCCGGGGAGAATCTTTGAACCAAGGCTAAGAGACAATCCCTGACCGGTCTGAAGTAAGCCTCTGGCACCATTTCTGTCGCTCGAATGATCTCTCCAATAACCAAAATCTTGTTCAAAGTCCTGCATTTGCGAAACTCCGCCAAATCTGGACAGTACTTGTCTCTCTTGTAAGGCTGAGACATTGTTAGCTTCGGTTCTTTCTCTACCAGCTAATCCCTCAGAGTAAGAAACTGTAGCATTCATGTGATTCATTGAGTTTCCGTGAAGAAACTGTGTTTCCGGATAATTCTCCATCGAAAAATGTATTAATTGGATTCCATAGCTCCTTTTCCTGTGATCAGGTCATAGAAGCAGCGGTCCTGGAAGCTTTAGAACAACACAAAATTGAGTTTTTAAACATTCATCAAAATGGATCCTTCAAAACATTACAATCTTGTCCTAAGAACTTAACAAATGGAGGAAATTCCTGAAATTCCTAAAACTGTATTGTCATGAAACATGTAAGTTTTCATCAAGTTTTGAATTTATGGTTATGCATGCAACTATGGAGATGTAAGCAAAATCCATAGACAGAAGAGAAAAAGAGTTGAAGAGAAATGATTTAAGAAATTTACCTGGAAAACAACAGCTGCTTCTGATGTGTTGTTGAAGGAGACCAGCCAAATCTTAAAAATGATTTTTTTATTAAAAAAAGAAAGAAAACAAACTTGATGATCCCAAAATTTACAAAATGTGAAAGATTTTATTGTCAAAGACTCAAAGGTTACGCCTTTTTTCTCTTGGTTGGGTTTTCTTTTTCTTTTTCTTCTAAAGAAATATAATTTGAAGTCATCATCTCATCAATGTCACACGTGAAAGACTCATATCATTCCCTTCAGAAAGAAAGCAAATAAAAACATTTTCTATTTCTTATTTAATATAAAATAATAAGGGGGAAATGAAAAATCAAGTTACAACTCTTTTTTCTCTCAAGATATTGCTTCAGAAAGCCATAACCTAGTTGGTGCTTGAGCTTCCTGCTTGACTGCTTGTTGATTCTTGGAGACAAATCTTTGGTAAAGAGAAGAAAATAATTGCGAAAATGTTATATAAATGTATGGTTAAGGAATTTCTATCCATAACAACCAGTTGGTCAACCTAAACTACTCTCTTCATCCTTGTCCTAATCCTAAACCTAATCATAATCCTAACCTCTCTCTCTTCCCCATTAAATAAATATCCACCATACAATCACATCCTTCGATATAATTTTACTTATTTAAAATTATAAAGAACTATACTCGCTAACAATTGAGAAAAGATATAACAGATTTTTTCATATTATGGTTATCTACGTTTGTTAGCTGCAGATTCTTTTGGTAACGGCAGTGGTAAATTGTTGTTTGTTTAATTGTTGCAGATATCTGTGGCATACGTAGTGGTCAGACGTTACGTCCTACGTCACAATTTTTTTGACCGCTGATTAAAATATCGGTACGACTAAAAATTTACGATCAACCACAACTGCAACCGCCGGCGACAGACAAACGAACAACATCTATCGTAGCCTCAACCGCAGGATTGACCGCAATCACAGCCAGAGCCGACTGCGGCGACCAAACGAAAGAACAAGACTTATTTGTTATTTGAAAGTACGTTCATCGAGTGTGGGCGTCGAAAGCGCTAATAGTTGCATCCAACTATCAAAGAAATAAGGGTCCCAAGAAATAAGAAACACAAGTTTCTTCTCTTTTTTTTGTGAACACCATATAAGTGCCTGTTTTCTCCCACTGAGATTTGTCTTTTACATTGTAAACAACCTGTAAGTATTTATGGATGAGTACTTTCTCTTTCAAATGCTTCTAGTTTTAGCATCCACATTCTTGCTTGAAGAAGTTTATATCCCAAGTCCTAATTAGGTAGGTGTGTTTTCACTTACGAAATTACAATGCTGACTAGAGGCCGACAGAAGTTGTTAGTTCAACAATGGACTGAGACTTTGAGAGCATCAACACAACAATATGAGAATGACTCAGATAGAGAGTTAGGAAGTTGAGGGTGGATTTGTGGAGAAATATAAAGTAGTAGGTGTAGAATAGAAATAGAGAAAAGATTGTCTGAATTAGGACAGATGTAGCAGCGAGAGAGTCAGAGTCAGAAATGCTGAGATAATACAAACAATGAACGTTTCTGAAAGAAAGAGAGAATCTAATGGGATATGAAGCGAGAGATTTTGTTGGGCCAAGAGAGCTGTAATGTCCCAAGCTTTTTTCCCTCTCACACGTGAAACTATAACACTTTTGATAGAAGACTAAATTCAAAATAGTTTATTGTCTAGTTAAAATATCTCTTGAATGTGTCTTTAACAAAATGTATGTATACACACACATTAATAGTGTATTTATCTAGATGATACACATTTATTTTTGCAGCTATCAAAAAGGAAGAAGAATCAATATCCCTAATATATTATTTGAGAAATTTTTTAACAAAATAACTTTAACATGATGTGTTAATAACAAAAATGCAATGCTGACGTGTCAACACCACAACGAGTTTCAGTTTAAATATATAAAATGGTATAATTTACTAGAATAATTACAATACATACCACTGATATTAATTTGGTTACAGAATCAATATATTTTATTCAACTAACCAAAAAATAGTATTACATTTGCAAAAACAATAATTTTATTTATTTAAATTTTTAAATATAAATAGATTTAAGTTATTACCCAATCCTTAATATATTATTTGAGAAACAAGTTAAGAAAATAACTTTACTCTCACGTGTTATTAACATAAATACTATGTTTACGTTTTATCATTATCGTAAATTTCAAATAAATATATAAATATTGTTAACTTATTCGAATAATTACAATACATGTCATTGTTATTAATTTGGTTAGAATATTAATATATTTTATTAAACTAACAAAAAAATACTATTAAATTCATAAAAATAATTATTTTCTTTTCTTAATTTATATATACAAAAATTAATGTTAAAAGTAATTTTAAATAAAATTTAAAATTATATAAATATTTAATTTATATTTACTAATAAAATGTAATTTACGAATATCCCCACGCATTACATACCGTAGGTATAAATATAGTTAATTTTAATCAAAAAAATCATTATTAGAGTTTCACACCTGTGTCAAAATATATAACTATTTTTGTTGAAAAAATGATATTATATAACCACCATGTAAATGTTATTAAAAATGTACGAAGTATTGAACTAGGTTCTAATTTGGAAGACGATATTAAATACTTTCTGTCTTTAGCACAAAATGACACAACAGATCTCTTTCAATTGAGAAATTCCACGTACCTCGTTCTAAAAGATCTCTTCATCTGTCAACTCAAATTTAATTTCAGACAAATATGGGCCTCTTACCAAAGCCCAATTAGTCATAGTAAGCTTTTCCTCTGAAGGTAACAATGCGACTCGTTAAAGGACATATTACCATATTGACATTCACCAAACTGTCTTTGTCAACTCCACAAGAATGTTTTACGTCCAATAGCTTTCACGTAGACACAAAAGCTCTCCCTTTGCTCATCAAATCCGAACTCCTAGTTCAAGATTTCACCTGTAGTGGGTGAAACATGTTGGCTTGTAGATTGGTGTCCATATTTTGAACCTATTACTACTGTAGAATTTGGGTTTGGGGATGGCAAACCGACCCTGAAAAGCATACTTTCAACTGAATCTGCTGGTTGAGCTCCAACTGATAACCACTACCTGCAAAGGGAAAAAACAGATCAGAGATCACCCAACTTATAACAAAACCAAATGTGTGAGAATCAATTTCTTTCAACAGTCATGCATTCGACGTTATAGAAACAATTCGCAATCATACATCTAAAACCAAGCCTCATTGAAAACAATCATTTTGTTTTCTGTCTAGAATATTTTATGATTTCTATAACCATAAAACTCATGCTAATTCCTGAATAATAAGAAATATAATAGCGGAAGCGTACCTTTTGGATCCATGACTTATGATACTGAAGTTGGGAACGGTTCTTCCACGACAAACCCAGAATAGCTGAAGATCTTTGTTGATGGGATACAAAGGTGGCTGAATTTCTTATTAGGACCATAACCCTTCTATTTATATAGAAAATAATTTCTAATTCGGCCCTTCATCAAATTAGAAATTACATAATGTATCCACACACAAATTTTCCATAACACTTATGCCTCATAGTCTTTTATCTTTACAAATAAGTGACCTACTTTAGATAATGATCCTAACACATCGATTATACATGTGTGACCTCAAAATAATTCTTACATTCCGTCCATCTGCGATTTGTCATCGGCGGCAAGCAACTACACAAAAGAATGGTGGATTTTTACAACCGAAACGCACAGAGTCTGAAATTCACCGCCATATCTGTTATTCTCTGCTTAAAAACTGACGACGGAGAATATGAAAAGCAAAGGTTTAATCTGGGTTTTGGCTTTTTGGAGAGTTTTCCTGCCTGCGTTCTATCTTCTATGAAGAGAAGAAAAAACAACACATGTTAAAACTTCGCACCGTTTCATAGTCACGAAAATGTACTACTTGCCGTTTCAATTGTTGAGTAACTACATTTCATACTGATTCCGTTCCATAAATAAAACTTACATTCAATTATCCCATAAAATATGTTTTAGAGTATTTCTAGTTTGCGATTACCATAAGGAAAGAGGTCCGTTTCTTCCTCCACTCATTAAATTCACGCCCATTCTTTTTTTTTTTGTTTCCTAATTTTTTCATTAGCTATATAACATTTTTTAAGATTTTGGGTTTCTAATAAAAAAGATGTGAATCCTTGTAGTTGTGGCGCTGGCAGAAAATGCTTCTAAATTCTTTGTTTTCATCGATTGATTAAATTAAGAGACCAATAAAACTCAAAGACAGAATATCTTCGCTGGCCACATCGCAGGTAAGAAGTTCCTCGCTGCGACCTCTCTTAACCACTTTTCCAAGTGGACTTTGAATCTTAGATCGTCGTCACAGACAAGTTTGCTTCTGCTTGCATTATTTTCACTGATTTCTTTTCAGGGAGAACGCCATTGAAAGAGTTTTCTCGTCTCTGTTTTTGATTCCGAAACAATGGGGACTTTGGGCACGTTTCTGAGATATCCGGATGATATATATCCGCTTTTGAAGATGAAATGGGCGATCGAAAAGGCTGAGAAGCAGATCCCGCCTGATCCACACTGGGGTTTCTGCTACTCGATGCTCCACAAGGTTTCTCGAAGCTTTTCTCTCGTTATTCAGCAATTAGGTACCGAGCTTCGTAACGCTGTACGTTCTTCTCTCTCCGACTCTTTGTCTCAAAATCGTATTCGATACATGTGTGTAATGCCTTTGCTCGTATTTGTATGGTCAACGTGTTGGTTTGTGAAGGAATCCAAATATCTGACCGTTGGGTTTTATCGCGTGGGATTATACATTGACAGCTTGATAGTTTGTGTTCCACTTAGTTCTTCAGATTGCTATAAATCGATTCTCAAATTTCAGTTACGTTGTTCAGTTTATCAGAGCTGCGGTAAATACAGATTGTTTTTAGTGAACTGGAAATCTATTTTTTTCTTGGATCATTTAAAGCATAGGAACTGGTTTTGGTTGTATCTGAATTTTCCACATATCTTCCTTCGTTCACATGCCATGGATATGAATGTGTTCAATCTTGCAGCATTTATTGTTCCATCGCCTTTTCTTTTTGTAGGTGTGCGTGTTCTACTTGGTTCTCCGAGCTCTTGACACTGTTGGTTAGTGTCTCTCAAACTACGTTTCCAACATTACCTTGATATGATGAGGCTTGTCCAAAATTTGCAAATCTTATGTTTTTGAAATGTATTCATGTTAGAGCCATCTTCCTTCTTCATGCTCCTGCTGCTAAGATCATAATTTCTTTTGTATGTCAGAGGATGATACAAGCATACCAACTGATGAAAAGGTTCCCATCCTGATAGCTTTCCATCAGCACATATACAATACTGACTGGCACTATTCATGCAAGTCTGAGGAGTCTCTTTACATCCTGGTTCTTTCACATGCCATCAATTTTTTACTGTATACTTACAAATTTTACTCATTAAACTTTAGGTGGTACGAAGGAGTACAAGGTTCTAATGGACCAATTTCATCATGTTTCTGCAGCTTTTTTGGAACTTGAAAAAGGGTTAGTTCTAATATTTTCTGTAGGCACTTCTGTTCTATTGTATAGTTTTTTTCTGCTCATGTTGTTTTCTACGTTTGTTGCCACTATCCTGCTTTCTGACAGTACCAATTTATTCCATTTCTATAAATCATACCTTACTTTGGTGTATGAAGGTATCAAGAGGCTATCGAGGAAATTACTAAAAGAATGGGAGCAGGAATGGCCAAGTTTATCTGCCAGGAGGTTTGTGATACAAAACATTTTTTGTAGTGTGGTTTTCGAGTTATGGTGTCAAGCTTTCTTGAGCTAGACTGGGGTCTCTGATTCAGTTAGAATTTGTTTGGTGCTTTCTCTTCTCATTTCGGTCAGATCTATTTTTTAATGACTCATGTGTTGTGATTCTTTTTACAATTCCTTTTCTGTGATATGACTCATGTAGTCATTCATGTATTAATATTATCAATAATCTTATTAATATGTTTCATGAAGAATTGGAATCATTTACACCGATCCAGTTGATCCAGTTTTCACTTTTACTCACAGGTAGAAACTGTTGATGACTACGATGAATACTGCCACTATGTTGCTGGGCTTGTGGGTCTAGGCCTGTCGAAACTCTTCCTAGCTGCGGGATCAGAAGTTTTGACTCCAGATTGGGAACAGATTTCCAATTCAATGGGCTTATTTCTACAGGTACAACAATGTATTACGACGTGTACAATGTGTCTTTCTCAATCTTTTGCAACGTTGGACAGTTTCTATCATCTAATAATTCATAACAATGGTCTTATTTGCAGAAAACAAACATTATCAGAGATTATCTTGAAGACATTAATGAGATACCCAAGTCCCGCATGTTTTGGCCTCGCAAGATTTGGGGCAAATATGTTGATAAGCTCGAGGTGCATACATATCACTCTCAAGCTTTCATCTTAGGTGAATTATAAAAATATTTACTATTTTCTGACAAGCTTTTCCTTTTTTTTTGGTGAATTATAAAAATATAATGTAGGATTTAAAATACAACGAGAACTCAACCAAAGCAGTGCAGTGCTTGAATGAAATGGTCACCAATGCCTTGATACATATTGAAGATTGTCTGAAGTACATGGCTGCTTTGCGTGATCCTTCCATATTTCGGTTCTGTGCAATTCCTCAGGTAAGAGAAAATAAATACCACATCTTTGTTTGTTTTCATATCAAAAATTTAATTTGTCTTAAAAGTTCTCGTTGAGAACTGTTTACCTCGTAATCTGAAACAAGTTTCAGGAATTTCTATCCAGGTCACAAAATGATCAGATATTTTCCTCTTTAACTATGCATGCATTGACATTGAATGCCTTATAAGTTAATATTGCTTTGCTTGGATATGTTTTCTTAATTAGATCATGGCGATTGGAACACTTGCACTATGCTATAACAATGTACAAGTATTCAGAGGCGTAGTAAAACTGAGGCGAGGTAAGATGTTTATCTCGAGTCTGGTTGGCACTCCACTTCACTATCTCATCATCTATAAATCGCAGTCAATCCCTGATTTTTTTTTCTGTGAAAGAAAAACCCATCACTTTCTCATCAATGAGCTTGAGAACGTGTAGCATTATCATCTGAAAGCTAATATTGTTGGAAAACCCGGTATTGTTTAGGTCTAACTGCAAAAGTGGTTGATCGCACAAACACAATGGCTGATGTCTATGGTGCGTTCTATGACTTTTCTTGCATGCTAAAAACAAAGGTACGTCATAAATTCTTCGTTTGTTATTTGTTTTTTTTTTACTCTGTTCTGTTCTTAGAAGACGATAATCTGTCTATCCACATATATGAACATAGGTTGACAAGAACGATCCAGATGCCAGTAAGACACTAAACCGACTTGAATCCGTCCAAAAAGTATGCAGAGACTCTGGAGTCCTCCACAAGAGGTACAATCAAGATTTAGAGATTATGCCAAGTGAAAGAATTCACCTTTGTTTGCTTGGTCTACTATATACACACTTAAAATTAATCTTGCGAGAAAATCATCATAATCTTATGTCATGGTTGGGTTCCTGATAATATCTGTCTCTCTTCCTTTCAGAAAATCTTATGTTAATGACAAAGGACAATCAACCGTCTTTGTAAGTTACATTTTTCCCCTTTTCATAGAAGTGTCTCATTTATAAAAGGTATGTTTAATTTATCATCTTCTCTACCAAAAAAATGCAGATTGTAATGCTCGTGATTCTACTGGCCATAGTCTCTGCATATCTCAGAAAAGACTGAGTGAATCACATGTAAGCTGACTGTATCAGCACTGATCAAAGGTGTTTAGATCATGATGAACATTGATTTCCAGATTCATTCTTATTCACGCCATTCTCTTTTCTTAGAACTGAATCCTATATAAGATTATTTCCAGAACAAGAGTGTAAACTTGGTTTGGTCTAAAAAACATGGATTCTGTTTTAGTTGTTTATTTATCTCTATTCGCTATGAACGTGCATTTGTTTCTTAATCTCCCACCAATGAATATAAGCATGGTAAGGAACAATTGAAAATGCAAAAGCTAATAGAAATAGAAAACTGCGTCAAGCAGTGATACAACGACTACTACAATACGTGTCTTTACTAGAAAATTTTTAGGTGCATTCTCAAATCTCACCTAAAACGGCTTTGAACAAGCTCAAGACGCCCTTGACTTGTTACACTAGTCTCACACGTTCACAAGATTATACACAATCTTGGAACATCTCACCAAAACCCTTTTACCTTTTTAGTTTTGCTCTCTCTCTTAGAAACTCAAAATCCTTGAATAAAAGTTCTCTTTTGTGAGTGTTGAATTCGTCCCACTGTTCTCTCTCCTTATATATTTTTATTTCTTTGTGCAAAACCCTAGAGTCGAATTCCTTTTCTCCATAAGATTTTCATCTCTTTTTATTACAAGTTTCCTTATTCTTTTACAAGAATAGGAAAATTCCTTGAACTTCACTTTACTACCTTTTTGTATCTTTCCCACTTGATTCAAGCTTGTTGGATCCTTCCCAATGGGTTTCTCACGTAGTCCAACTTTCTGCTTCCTTTCTTTCTATTTCGCTTGGACAGTCTCCACGATTCACTGCTTGTACTACTTCACAAGTAGTTCAAAGATAAGTGCCAAACATCTACATCTTCAACAATATTTGACAAAAGCATAGTAATAGCTCAGCAACCTAACAGTTTCATGTTTCAAATCAAGATTGACATGTGACTTAGTAGCCAAATTGAATTAAAGAAAGAACCAAGTGAACTACTTGGCTCTATGGATTTGTTTATAGACAAACGATATAATAAAAAATTTACAAATGCCAGTCATTCCACTAACGATGACCGGAAAGTAATTCATTTATGTAAGTCATATCGCACCACATGCAAAAGATATGACTTGATATGTACTAAAGCTGAATGGAAGATGAGAAAGACGAACCTTCTTTTTTTCCATCATTTGGTGAAATCGGTGAAATGGCGTTGGGCTAAGAAACTTCTCAGTTTTCGAACTCTTCTGTTCTTCCAACACGAAGTAATCAAAGATAAAGTCTCTGTTTCACTAAGAAGTATGTGTATTTGGGTTTATAACATCATGCGTTTGCGCTCTTTAGGGGCCAGCTGGGCTTAAAACTAAATCCAGAAGATTTCATGTCAAAATAAAATAAAAAAATGATAAGAGAAGAAAAAGAAATCTGGGCCGTACAAAACCCTAGATATATAAATCTAAACAAAGAGTTTGCCGAGTAGGGCTTGTCTTAGTTGTCTGAAGCGGCTTCTTCATTGTCTTCGCTGTTGGTCGACGTCGCCACCATCTGAAGATCCTTAACCATGGCGGTCGGGTAAACTCATCTATCTCCTTTTTCATCTCTCCTTCCAGTTTCTGTGTTGAAATATCTAAGTCGATAGCTTGGAGTATCACATTCTGATGTACGGTTTTTTTAATCTTATAGGAAGAACAAGAGGATCTCCAAGGGAAAGAAAGGAGGAAAGAAGAAGGCGTGAGTAACCTTAAACCAAAATGAATTCTCATATTTCATAATAATTAATATGTATATGTAGGAGAAAGTGTTCTTAAATTCTATTGATGCTGTGTAGTGTTGATCCTTTCTCCAAAAAGGACTGGTATGACGTAAAGGCTCCTGCTTCATTCAGTGTGAGGAATGTTGGGAAGACACTTGTTTCTAGGACTCAGGGTACCAAGGTAATGTATTTATCTATTACTATACTACAGACTTTAGTGTTCGCTGTACAATTTCTTCTTCTGTTGTGCATTATTTTAGAGCTTTCTAGGTTTGTGTCTAAAATTATCTCTCTCTATCACTTAGCATAGTCTGATAAGTTAGTGTTAGTGTCTGAGATAGAAATGCGTTCTTAGTTGCTTTCATTGTTAAAGTAATAGGATTTCCATTGTGACAGAAAGAGTGTGGTCGCTGTCAGATTGTTCCTTTGTCGTACCTGACTTCGTTTTTTTTCTATGGGGGCTCTTAATTTTGAACAGATTGCCTCTGAGGGGCTGAAACACAGGGTTTTTGAGGTTTCTCTTGCTGATCTTCAAGGAGACGAGGATCATGCCTACAGGAAGATCCGTCTCAGAGCTGAAGATGTTCAGGGCAGGAATGTGCTGACCCAATTCTGGGTAAGTTAAAGACTACACCTTCATAGAATTCTATTGCCAAACTTCAAATTTGCTGTTTTTGTGTTTGTAGCATATTAAATACAATGTACTGAATTTTTTTAATCTATAATCTGTAGGGCATGGACTTCACAACTGACAAGCTAAGGTCATTGGTCAAAAAGTGGCAGACTTTGATTGAAGCCCATGTTGATGTGAAAACCACAGACAGCTACACCTTGAGGCTGTTCTGCATCGCCTTCACAAAGAGGCGTGCTAACCAGGTCAAGCGTACTTGTTATGCTCAATCCAGCCAAATCCGTCAGGTAATAAAAACATAACATGTGCTAATCATTGTCTTTTTCGTAAACAGCAGACTCACTTATTCCTTGTAATGTTTTTTCATCCTGTGTAGATCCGCAGAAAGATGAGGGATATTATGGTGAAGGAGGCTTCCTCTTGTGACCTCAAGGAGCTTGTCGCTAAGTTCATCCCTGAGGCCATTGGAAGGGAGATTGAGAAGGCGACACAGAGCATCTACCCATTGCAAAACGTGTTCATCCGTAAAGTCAAGATTCTCAAAGCTCCCAAGTTCGACCTTGGGAAGCTCATGGAGGTCAATAGAAATCACACTAGTGTTGCCGTTGTTGCATTGATCTAGTTCTAGTCATAGATTCTAAACTTTGGTTTCTTGATTTTCTGTAGGTCCATGGAGATTACACAGCAGAGGATGTTGGTGTGAAGGTAGACAGGCCAGCAGAAGAGACAATGGCTGAGGAACCAACTGAAATCATCGGAGCTTAGGGGTTATATATTTGTTTCTTTTTGTTTGGGAAAAAGAACTAATTTTATGTCGCCATTGTTGTGGAGTTTTCATTAAGAGAATTCATTTCAATGTCACTGGTTTTGGACTCGTTTTTGATGAATGCTTTGTTATTTTCTTGTTTATCAATGTTTCTTTTTTACCAGTGTCTCAGTTGATATTTCATACTGCATTTGCCTATAATTTAATAATATTTTAAAGGCAACAACAGTTGCATTCGTTTATGCAAATGAATTCTATATCTTTGTTTTCAATTAAAACCCAAACTTAAGGTTTATAAACAAGAAACAGTATAGTATATAACTTCTTAAATAGGGAAAAATGCATTAAAAATAAAAATATGATAGTTAAAGGATTTGGCTATAGTGGTTGCTTTGCTAAACTCCACTGCGACGTTGGTTCGCATCTTCTCCACATTCATCACTACCAAAACCCACACACACTCTCTTTTTTGTGTATTGATAGGTGAAAAAAGAGAACTTTACATCCACATAGAGAACTCATTGATTAGGTCCAAAGAATATTGGATAATACAGTGTCGACAAAAGAAATGAAATTATCAATAACCTTTGGGAATATCTTAGCTTTACACTTTACTTTAGTGAGCTAATAAGTTTCAAATTAGGTCACTTCTGATTATGTATTGATTATAAATATTACATACTCATCAACTACCAATATCCGTTGTAGTCTAGCTGGTCAGGATACTCGGCTCTCACCCGAGAGACCCGGGTTCGAGTCCCGGCAACGGAGATTTTTTTGTGTTAGACAAGCTGATAATTATTTCCGGTTTATATAAGAACAACGATTTGGTTTGGGGTTTAATGATTCGGTTCAAGGACTAACCAGTATCGATTAACTTCTTGTTAAATTTCGCTAATGGGCCGGTTTGTTTTTTGAGCACACTCTGGAACTTTCTGCTCGCTCCCTCCGAGAGAGACAGAAGGCTTTATCACTGTTGAAAGGTAAATTAGATTGAAGAAGAAAAATGTGTTAAGAGACTTGAAATTAATCGGAATCAGAAAAATGAGCGGGATTTCGTCGGCGGCGTACTTAGCGCGACGAGCGGCGCAGAAGGAGAGGGTTCGAATTCTCTACCGTCGTGCTCTTAAGGATACTCTCAATTGGTCTGTTCATCGCCATATTTTCTACCGGGAGGTAAGTTTTTTCTCAGATCTCCGGCGGCAATGTCCAAATCAGACTTGGACTCTCTTTATTCTTTTTGTTGCTAGTCTCGCATTTTGGTTTTGAGTTCTTAATCTTTGTTCCTTTCAGGCTTCTGATCTGCGCGAAAAGTTCAATGCCAACCAAGATGTGGTTTGTTCTCTGCTCATCTTACCTCCTGCGATTTCTTTGTTCGATTCGTTAATTGAAATGTTTTAAATAATCCGTGGAAATGGTTTTATCGTGTTTTGTTTGATTTGATTTTGTTAGACAAGATTAGAGATATGACAATAGACATGTAAATGTTTTTGGATGAGAAATTAGGGACTTTGTGTGGTGGAAACAAAAGGGGAAAAGCTTGTTCTTATTTTCTGGGCTTTATTACGTGGCTGCTGGATTTTCTCTTGCTTAAATGTTCAGATTTCTGCTATGATCAGATATGAAATTTCTGGAAAATTCTATGTGTTTCTTAAATTTTGTGTAATATTTCATCGAAATAAGTGAATGCGTGCAACTTTGTTTCACAGATATTTACTGCGATTATGTAAAAAGAAAAATGCTGTTCAATAACTATTGTGTTGAGTTTGTAATATAGAACTTAGCTTTCGCTATCGTCTTGTGATTAATGTTTCAGTGCAATCTAAGAAATGATATGTTGTTATTAAGTAAACAATGTTCCTTTTTACGCTGGATCGAGAATCATATAATGAAATTCTCACTGTTTGTCCCTTGGCATGATCCTTTGATTGGGGTATTGTAGGAGGATGTTGACAGAATCGACAAACTGATTGCTCATGGTGAAGCAGAATACGATAAATGGCGGCACCCTGATCCTTATATCGGTAAGCATCACTACCCATGCATGAATCATGGTAGATTTGGTAGGAAGAAATGTTTGCAAGATTTATGGAATTCTCTTCACGTATTAGAGAATAAGAATGCTCCACTTTTCAAATAGAACAAGTTCTAAATGACCCATATTTTCTATTGTAGTTCCTTGGGCTCCTGGTGGTTCAAAGTTTTGTAGAAACCCGACTCCGCCTGCTGGGGTAATATTTTCTCTCAACACTTACTATTCCTTTGCCATGACCTCCCTTTTATCTTTGGAAATGCTGATTTTTTGTGTGACGGATGCAGATTGAGATAGTGTACAATTATGGTCAAGAAGACAACCCATAATCTAGTTTCATATACCAATCAATAAAGTGAGTCGAGAATTACATACTTGGGCTACATCAAAAATAGTTCATTTTCATTCTCCTAAATTTTCTTGGTAAATTAAGAAAAAAGTCGCAGCGAGAACCACTAAGACGTTTAGTTTCATAGGTGTTTGTTATCTACTGCAGATTGAAGCATCAAATGGATATGGTTCAGCAGATAATTTAAAGGCTTTCAAGGTTGAAACTTGAGTGACCAATTGTAGTTCTCAAAGATGCTTCGTGATAGTAAGATACTCTTGCTTCAACTTGGTTTATATTTCTTCATCTAAAACTATTCCTGGCTGCTCTTGCCAAGCATGTCATCATGAATCATGGATGTTCCGACCATGAAAACTTTTCAGAAAAACAAACTAAGTGTGTGTGTGTTTTAAGGCTTTTGCTGCATATGAGATACTCTGATAATGAACAGTTAAAACCGAATCTATCGGCTTTTCATTTTCGATAGTGGTTAAACCGAGCGAGATTCGGTCTCCATTGCAGTCCTAGAGTCTAGTAAAGAGTTTTAACTTTGAGTGCCATGGCTCAGAACATTGTTTGTTCTTGTTGTGATAATACTTGTCTTCCTTAAAGACACGTAGCGTCCAAAAACACTCCAAATCTATTGGAGATCTAATATGAACCATAGATTGGAAAATTTGGGTAGTTAAGAGATGATATTTGATCAGGAATCAATTATCCAACTTTGGAATCTGAACTGATACCAGCAAATTGATGTCTTCAGTCCATAATTGCGCATTTTGGTAAGGACCATGTTTGTTAAGTAATAACCTTTTTAAGATGCTTAGCTAAGAGATTCCCTTTTAGACATTACTAAGGACCATGTTTGATAAAGTAAATGGCTCAACTTGTATAGAAATTGCGAATATTTAATATATATGGTTGAGGATGCATCACGTCTTTTGATTACATGAGCCAGTAAAACAAAATCTACCAATTTCATATACATCATATACACCACAAAGTGGCATGATCATATATACAAGTTGATCATGAGCCGTGGAATAGTATACCATCTTCGTCAAACTTTTTACCTTTAAATTGTAATCCTTTTTGGGAGAATGATATGCGTTTTTGCATGATCGCCAACAATCAGACATCTAAAACAGAAAACAACACATTATCTCGAATAATATATAGACATTTCGGGTTTTCTTTTATAATAGGTCCCATGCCGTGAGCCAAAAATAAAGAAAAAAGAAGCGATAATGCTTAATACCTAAAAGAACGCAAACATGAAGGTGAGACACATTTCAATCATGAGAAGATTTTTATTTCTAAAGTGAGTGTCCATAGCACACATACATAATACATGTCAGAAACTGCCATAATATGGAAATGGAACTTACGTGTGTGTTGTCACACATTCTTTACTCCCAACCACATCACCCACGACGCCGTTTAAGATGCGGCCAAACGTTATCCCTAAAACCATAGACGACAAATACACCAAAGTTTGCATTTATTCATTATAGATTGAACCAGGACATTACATTTCAACAGGAAAATAAATCAAATAAGATAAAAGGATCCAAATTTTACAAAAGGGATTTCATCATTCGGATCCTCTAAGTAAAACCTTAAATGACAATGATGAATTTCATTATTATCCAATAATGACGAGTTTAACGATAATAACATGCAACTATAAACCACACGATTACTAAGAGAGGTAATCGAAGCCGTCTTCGTCGCAGTAATAGAATCCGAGGTTATTGATCGCAGCTGCAGGAGAGTTACTGGGTGACATCGGCTCTGTCGCAAGATACGGCATGTTGTGAAAAGAACGATCGAGACAAGCCACCACATTGTTGTACTCATCTTCTTCTTCTTCTCCGCCTCTGGTTTGCATTAATTCCTCTACTCGGTGCTTTAGGGTCTGAAACATTAGCTCGGGCTCATGCTGCATCGCTCTGAGAACATCCGCTGATGACTGGCCAGGCATGGCTCGGGTCACTGCAAAGCTGTGTGGTCCATCGCTTTGTGAAACCCGGACAACGCTTGGCCCACCAAACAAATTGTGGACTCCACCGAGCGCCTCCTCGTAAGCCCCTCCAAGGAACATACCCAGAAAGTATCTTTCACCACCACCATTGTTGTCAAGCTCATGCAACGGCAAGCTGGATTCCCCGCCTATGAACTTGTTGATCTTCCCGTCACTGTCGCAAGTTAAATCCGATAAGATCCCACGAGTCTCGGGCCTTTGATCAAGCTTGTGGATAGGAATTATAGGAAACAACTGATCAATCCCCCAGAGATCAGGAATCGAAGTGAAAACCGATAGGTTGATATTGTAAGTATGTACTGCATCCGATGCGCCTATAGTCTTTAACACCCACTCGCATAACCCATCAACAGAAGCTAATTGCTCGATGCTCAAAGCGCCGTCCTTGAAAGCTTGAACACACCTTTCCTTCAGCTGATCCACATAAAGGAGGCAGCTTTCGTGGTCTCCACGCATCACAGCTGAGTAGAGTTCTTCATAACTGGTTTGAGCTTCCTCACCTTCTAGCAGGAACTGAATATCGTTGGGAGCTGCTTGATGAAGCATTGATTTCACCGTCGAAACAGCTTCGAAGATCAACACGGAATGATGAGAGACTATTGCTCTGCCGCTTTCGCTGCATATCACCGGATGTTTAACTGATCTACGGTCACATACGAACCGTACCGAAGCTACAACAGCTTCAGCATATTCCTCGAGACTATAGGCAACAGAGAGATCCGATTCTCCAGATTTAGACCCGTCGTAGTCGATCCCCAAACCACCACCGATATCGATAACTTGCATATGTGCACCGAGACGCACGAGTTCACAATACAGCTGAGCAGCCTCGGCCACACCATCAGAGAGCAACGAAGTCGACGGAATCTGTGAGCCAATGTGAAAATGGAGGAGTTTGAGGCAATCGAGCATACCATATTGACTCAGCTTGCTCATGACACGAACAATCTGAGTAGTTGTCAATCCGAATTTGCCCTTTTCACCTGAAGTTGATCCGAAATGACCCGAGTGTTTGGTTCTCAGCTTAGCTCGTAACCCAATGACAGGCCTCACATTCATCTTCTGGCTCAGATCGATAACCAGATCGAGTTCTTCTTCTTGCTCGAGCACAATCACGGTGTTCAACGCCAGTTTTCTCCCGAGCAAAGCCAAAGATATGTACTCAGCGTCTTTGAAGCCATTACACACAAGAAATGCATCAGGATTACCTTTGCACAAGCAGCTCATGGCGAGAAGAATCTCAGGTTTAGAACCAGCTTCCAACCCAAATCGAAAAGGAGATCCAAATCTGACGATGTCCTCGACAACGAAGCGATCCTGATTGCATTTTACCGGATAAACACCTTGGTAATGGGAACCATATCCCTGTCTCTGAATCGCGAAATCAAACGCAGAATTAAGGCATTCGAGCCTGTTCTTCAACACATCAGGGAACCGGACGATAAGCGGGACCTGCAATCCCAAACCACCAGAGGATTTCGGATCCGTCACCTTCTTAACGATTTTCAGCAAATCGATATCTTGGTGAGGCAAAGTTTCATCGCCATGAGGACGTACAGAGATGTTACCAGACGTGTTGGCGATGAAATAAGGAGCTCCCCATCCGTCGATCCGATAGAGCGAGGCGGAGAGCGACGAAGACCAACAGCAAGAACTGTCAACAACGGCGGCGGAAGTTGGCGATGCCGGCATAAAGTCGTCACCGGCAGTGGGAAGAGAGCTATCCCTAGATAAAGCGTAGCCAGGAGGCACGAATGCAGCATCTACGCAAGCTAGAGCAGGCATCTTCTTCACCCTCTTTCAGCGACGATCACAATCTAATTTACAAAAACTCTCGCACACCAATAAAAACTATAAAGAGACGGAAAACTGAACAAAAAAAACGAATTTGGACGAAGCTTTTGGTTAACATTTAATTTCCCAGATTTTGTGAAGGTAGGGGTTTAAAAACCGCCGAGGCCGGAGCCCCGACTACCCCCTCAAAAGAAGGCAGAAGTTGAATCTATCGCCGCCGTGAAACCCCCTCTCGGAGCCCAACCTGATTCCAGAATTCTCACAATGACCGTTCAGAAGTAGCTCAGAACAGAGAATTAAACCGAAAATGGAAAATTCCAAATCTGAAATCAACAACAAATTTAATCCCTGAGAGATTTCCCTACCATGCAAAGCCCGAGATTGTTCTGAAGAATTGATGGGTATAATACATAAAAGAGGAAAATGAGAATAAGTTATTCTCGAGAAAATGCAAGAAAACAGAGACGGAAATGAAGAAGAGGAGGCTGAGTTTGATGAAGGGAATTGCTCGTGTTTATATAGAGGGGAGAAAAAAACACATGTTGGCATGAATGGGAGTAGGTTAAGACTGAGGTAAGTCGGATTTGGGCCGCGGGGCCCATTTACGATAACTTTTTAAATTAGCACGAGATTTAGCTTTTTACGTCCTATACGGTTTAAATTAGAATAATACCCTAAAATATCATTATTTTAAATTTATTTTTCAAATTTAATACATTAAACAAATTGTTATGTGAAAATAATTATTTACCTTAAATAAACTATATATAAAATTAAAACATAATGTTTAGGTTCACTTTTTCTAATTTATGATTTAAATTTTTTCATTAAGAATAAGGTTTTAATTATTTTAGTATTAAATTTGTGCTATTTTTAAAAATTTAAATGATTAGTACTATATTTAGAACAAAAACTTGAAATAGTGCTATTTTAGTCATTTTCTCTTTAAATTAAACTCTTTTTTTTTTGTAAACATGTTTAAATGTTGTTTCTTCTATTGACTGGATTACACATAATTTCTGAAGTATATTTTCTTTTGCAGATTTGATTTTTGCATTATTATTCAAGTGAATAATTCATAAAATATAACAAAACACGTTTCTGATTAAAAAAAAAATACAAGAACACCAGGAACGTATTTTGATGCATTTGTGTCATTTATTAATTTGGATATTAATGCAAAAATCAAATCTGAAATGGAAATGTTAGGTGAACAATTAATGTAAGTGATTTGATTTTGTTTTAAACTAAAAAAAGTAAGATTCTGGTTTGGTTAAGTAACACTCGGCTACGAGTCGCCGCGTGGGGATCTTACGTGAGGAGTCGTTGAGTAATGAAGTTTTGTCTCTGCTTCTTCTTTTGGTCTTTAGGTTAAAACAGTTCTTCTCCTTCTAACTACCCGAAACAATAGCGATGTTCCTTTGTCTGCCGCAGCGTCTGTGACAGCGACCTGCGGTCAGACGCTGCGGTTAGACGCTGTAATATTGTTGTTCGTTTGATCGCCGTAGATTGTCGTCCAGGTTGTATCGCAATTGTTTGATCGCAAACGCTATAATTTCGCAGCGATTAAAATTTTTGACCGCAGCGTTTGACCGCAGGAACTTACGGCGGTCAAACGAACAACGTTTGGCCGCATAACGCAGCCGCATGGGTTTCTGCAGCTACGAAACGAACAGTCCTAATATGAAATATATTTATACCCACAACATAACATGCGTCCAAAAACATATTTGCAAATTATATTTTATTAGTAAATATAAATTAAATATTTATATAATTTTAATTTTTATTTAAAATTACTTTTAACATTAATTTTTGTATATATAAATTAAAAAATTATTATTATTATTTTTTACGAATTTAATATATTTTTTGGTTAGTTTAATAAAACATATTAATTGTCTAACCAAACTAATAACAATGACATATATTGTAATTATTCTAATAAATTAATTTTATTTATATATTTATTTGAAATTTATTGTTGTGATGAAATGTCTAACATGATATTTCTTTTAATAATACGTCAGAGTAAGATTTTATTATTTTGGTTAGTAGAATAAAATATATTTATTCTCTAATCAAATTAATATAAGTGACATGTATTGTAATTATTATAGTAACTTAAAATCTTTTATATATTTAAGATAAAATTCGTTGTGGTGTTAACACGTTATCATGACATTTTTTTTGTTAAAATAAAATTATTTTGTTAAAAAGTTCGTTAAATATGTCCATAACAATGAAGGAAATCTGTGATCTTTTATCCTACGGATTATATTACGCCACGTATTAGCATATTTTAATGTGAAGTTATTACGTGCCATACTTTATTTTGAAGCATTAAAATAATTGTTTGTCAGAAATATTTATTGTCCGACATGTTTTTTATTATGAAATTTATTTGAAACGTGATACATGACAATGGATTTATATATAATTTTGAACAATAGACTAAAATAGCAACATTTCAATATTTAGTTTAAAATATAATATTAATTATTTAAATTTTTAAAAAATTATAAATTTAATATTAAAATAATTTTAAAAAAATTTAATAAAAAAATTAAATTTTAAATTAAAAAAATAAATTTAAATATTATGTTTTAATTTTATATATAGTGATATAAATGATTAGAAGTTAGAAATTAAACAAAGAACAATTATTGTTAAAAACTAATATATTTTTGAGATTTTTTGGTAGTGAAACAAAGTAACGAATTGAACCCGGAAAAAGGAAAATTGCATTTTGAAGTTAAATTGAAATATTAGGGGATGTGTACATCATTGGTATGGATAAAAAGTTTTAAAAGAATAATACAAGTCGAATACGCAAATAAGGAAAAGGAAACCGCGTTGACGGCGGTAAACGGACGTTTACTGTACGCGAACGGCACACGAACACACTACTCATGTGGCTATCGTAAATAGTGCTCTTTTTCATACAAACTATTCTATTCCATTTTTCTCCAAAAGAAATCAAATTTTATCGCGTTATTCCTCAACTTAATGATATTCGTATAATTACTTAGTAGATACCGTAAATCCCAAAATCACATCATCCCTTAAACATGAAGTGTAAGAGAAGTCATTGCTACGTGGTTGTGCTGGTCAAATTCTAAGGCTACCCAATGGTAAAAAGATCGATTATTTTTTGGTAATTCAAAAACAAAATAAACTGTAGGAAACTGCATTTGGATGTAAAAAAACCAGACAAATGAAAATCCAAATATTACTAACTGTAACTATCTATTACTAAACCAGACAAATGAAAATCCAAATACTACTAACTGTAACGATCTATTACTAACATAGCGAATCACATGGTGTAAGATGATCCTGATGCAATAACTTAAAAAGTTAATTATGAAAATACTATTTACAGGATGTCAAAAAAGATTATTTATATTTAAGTAAAATGTTCATATAAGCAAGTGCTAACAACAAACATGTTTTTGTTATGCGATAAATTTTCCAAAGGTTCCAAAGGACGCATGGTCTCGGTTTCTGTCACTGCGTTAAATAGCTACTTAATATCTCTTCAACCATAAAAATGGAAAATTATAGACGTTTATAAGTATATATATATATATATATATATTTAAATTAATTGTGAAAGTGAAACATTACAATATTCTAGAAGGATTTGCCTCAAGAGACAATAAAAGAACTAATCAGCATTATGTTAAGACAATCCATATTCTAATAGTAAAAGTATGTACACACAAGGAACCAATCCAAAGTTGTTTTATTTTTGATAGCCGTTAATGTTTATGACACATATTACAATAGTATGGAATTACAAATTGTAGTATATTAACTACAAAATATAATAAGCTGTAGAAAACATATTAGGGATTGTAAATCCAGAGCCAAAATTAAATAAATGTTGTTCGGTGAAAAAAAAATGCAGAACAAAGTATTACAGACGTAAAACATTTGTGTTTATTAAGTGTAAAAAATGGTTACAAACTTAAATCTCTTTTTTTTTTAAATAAAAAACAATCACATGTAAACGCAAACATCAAAAATTGTATTTAAAATAACCAAACCTACATTATAAAGAAATACTTAAGGAAAAGAAAACAAAAAGCAGATTCAGTCATGAAAAACGTCAATGAAACACATGCCCAAATTAAATTTTAACTAAGATGTGTTAATGCTCAAGGTTAACTTGTTTCCTTTAAACTTTTGTCACAAAAAGTAAAAGTCAAAACATTCAATATGAATGTTTATTGACGTAAAAGATAAACCTAACATGAAGAACATGGCAACAAAGTTGAAACACAGACACAAAAGAGTAAGACACATCGCAGACTAATTTTATAAAACTCAAGATGGTTTCAGAAAGCAAACTTCTTTACAAATAAATGTATTTAACTCCTCAGGACAATGCAAGAATTACAAAAAAAGATACCAAGCTCCTCAGAGCTCTTTATTACAGAACCATACAATAAAATCCCTAGATCGAATAGCAACCACCGGGAGAGAAAAGGAGATGATGATAGGCAGTTTTGCTTCCGAAACAAATTTCTAAGAATCCAGTAAAAATTTTTGGTTTGCAATGGTACATACTAGGCATGATAAAACAAAACGCACACAGAAGAGTAAAGGAAGTACCATTAGGCCATCTTGTCGTTACTTTCTCATTCTGCTCTAGACTGGCCAGCTCTCGAGGAGAGGATGATTCCTACAATAAGACCGTAAAGAGCGAGTGCTTCTGCGAAGATAAGGATAAGAATCATCCCGACAAAGAGCTTAGGTTGCTGAGCATTTGCCCTGAAAAGAACAATAAATGGGCAAGTCAAATATCAATTGTTATATAATTTCACAATACCTTAAAGTGGTCATTTTTTAAGCCATTAAAAGTTGCAGTAAGTGACAAACCTAACACCAGCATCGCCCACAATCCCAATGGCCATTCCAGCTGAGAGACCAGCAAGACCACAAGCAAGACCAGACGAGAGGTGTGCATATCCATCAAAGAGGTAATAAGACTTGGCCTTGGGGTTAATCCCGGTACTGATGATAACAGCAATAATCAATCCGTAAATACCCAAAACACCAGCCATAACAACTGGGACAATCGATTTCATCACCAACTCAGGCCTCATCACTCCCATAGAAGCCACACCGACACCACTCTTTGCAGTTCCATAAGCAGCTCCCATACCTATCCGTCAAAGGACAATTCAAAAGTTTAACATCACGTGCAAAAGATAACAATCCTTAATGGATCTCACAGAATCACTCGAACATTGTTTCATTTATATAATCAATGAAGCAGTCAACGGGATCCAGATTTCAAGGAATGTACAACAAAGGCGTTGGGAAACTAATACCTAAAAAACAAATCTAATCTACATAAATCGCATCACTGATTTACAGCCAATTAGGAATTGATTAAACTATAATACAGTGGTGATTGGATAGCCTTGGTCGATCATATTCATATGTTCCAAGGTCAAATACAAATCCTATCCAATAAATCATAAATTACTTGATGCAGATCAAACCTGGAGACTCATCATTCAATCAATCAGACTAGCGATATAAAACACAATCCACTGCTATAGAAAAGTAGCATTCATCTAGAGTAGTTTTTCAAGCAATTATAAAAATCTCAGACATCTTTCCAAGAAATCAGGAAGACAATCACGAAGAAATAAATGGATCAAACGGATTGGGACCCATTTAAAGACAAATAGTGAGTCCGATGCGAGTAGATAACAGGAAATGCTTACAGGAGAAGACGAGTGCGGCTGCAGCGCCGAGGAAACCGAAGAATGGAGCCGTTTCATCGCCGCTGAACGTAGACATGTCGAAGTTTGTTGCTCGGATCTGAAATCTGGAGCGATGAGAGAGATGCGGATATTACTGTGAATTATTTATTTTTTGGTTTTGATTGGTGTATTTTTCCAGATGAGTGGAAGGGAACAACGTAGCTTGTCCTATAAGAGGGACGACCACGTCATTTTAAGCCTGGGCCATTTATAATTTACTTAAAGCCCATTTTCTTATATGTCAAAAGTAAGAAGCACAGCCCAATCCGGTTTTCGCTGTGTTTCGGTTTAGGATTTAATTTATGTCAAAATGAGAGAACATATGTTGACACAGCCCCTAGATGAGTTGAGAACATATGTTGACTCACCTCGGTGCTTAAACTACTTCAGACCATTACTTTACATAGATTATGTCTTCGTCAGGATCATCCACTTCATAATCTTGATCATCCTCGGGTGAATCAGATAATTCTAGTCGACCTTCGTTCACACCATCACCACTTCCTTTCTCAGCTTTTAATTTGTCCAGTATTGCAATTACCTGAAACAATCACCAAATCAGTTTCTGACAGTACTGATAAGAATAACGCACATGGGACAGAACATGACACAGTTTCTGGCTGACTAGAAACAACTAGCAATTTTTAGGTTCTAATATATTGGAGATATGAAGAATCACCAAGATCATTGACACATTCATTTTGCATAAAATGTAGGAATATAGTTTGTTTGTTTTAAGTGAAAGATATATAGAGAAGCTTTACCCTGCTTCCTCTTTCAATGGATTCGTCTTCAATAAATCTGACCTCAGGCGTCAATCTCAACTTCATTCGCTTCCCAAGCTCACTCCTAACGTACTTAGCTTTCGATTTCAACCCTGCAATTGCAACGTCTTTCCCTCTATCATCCCCAAAAACGGATACATATACTTTCACCACCTATCATTCCAAATAAGACACTGCAGCTTGTAAATAAAACTCTCAAATCAGCACCCGCAAATGCAAAAAATTGTAAGACCAAAGCCATATAAACGCAGCACACAATGGTCATGTTCGTTTGGCAGCGGCAGCGGCAGCGGCTGCGGCATATTGTTGTTCGTTTAACTGCCGCAGGTACCGCAGCGTTTGAACGCTGCGTCCTGGATCGCAATTTTTTCGACCGCTGATTAAAACAGTGTTGCGACTAAAAATCTGCGATCAACGGCAACCGCAACCACCTACGGCAGACAAACGAACAAAATCTGCCGCATCCGCAGCCGTAGGTTTGACCGCAGCCGCAGCCGTATGCGGCGACCAAACGAACAACACTAATATCAATTACTTTTGTTAAGAAACCTATAACATTATTAGGATTCAAACCGTGCAATCCGAAATATAAGATAACTGTAATCAAATTATCAAATTAAGCAGTAGAGGGCAGACAATTTTGGAACCAAAAGATTTGAAAGACCCTAAATTTCTACAACATTTGCAGCAAGAATACATACACAGGAGTAGCTCACTAGTGTTTCTCACCTGCAAATCATTAGAGACCTCTACATCACTGATGGTGGTGAGAGAAGAGAGATAACGGTCAGCTCCAAGTGCAGCTTCGGGTAATACGGCGTGCTGCAAAACCGTATCTGTGAGAAGCATGTCGGAAAGTTCCCTCATTATCTGCTTAGCCACCATCTTCACTCGCCTTTGGTTCGCCATACACAAAACGGTCCGCCGCACGGTGTGATGCGTACGGAAGTTAGTCGGAGCCATAGATTGCGGGAAGTGGAAAGCTTGCGTCTTAGAACATACGGAGGAGATTGGAGTATGGAGGAGGAAGAAGAAGTGAGATTGATGGGTTTGGAGCAGGTTAGGCATTGCCACGGTTGATCCTTAATCTCTTGATTCTTCTGTGAATGGTTTTGGAAAACGGAAACGAAACAAAGAAGAACGATATCCAGTATCGGTAGAGAGATCCGAGGGTATCACAGTAATTACATAATCGACGTGACGTGGAAGAGAGGCATCCAGCCTCTTAATCCGATCGGTTTTTGTGCTAATAAAACAAAATCTTTCACATGTACAAACCGATTATGTCCCAAAAACATACCTAATGCAAAAACATCATCGTAAATACTAACCAGTGGAATTAGTTTGGTTTCGGCGTGAGCCAAAGATTTAATCCGTTGACTTTTGTATTTCGTATTTTATTTTGGCGTTTGGTGAGAAAAATATCTTTTCGCTTTGTTTTGTGTACAATCTCGATTCTCATAAATAAATTTCCAATGAAAACAAAGAAAAGAGATGATTTCTGTATTAGCAAAAGAAGGAAAACCTTTCAAAGATGTGGGCAAGAATAGCCCTTGTCCATCTCATTCTCAATAACATAGTAAATCTGCAGCAATTAGGTCAAATGGATCACAAAATTCAACAAGATTTTGGTCATCATATCACTCCATTAGTACCCAAAATTGTTCTTAAGGAAATCTCGCTAACTACCGAACCCAACCTCCTTCAATGTTGTTAATGCCTCCAATTAGACCATCATCGATAAAATCTCCTCCTCCTCGTTTCACCTTATCCTCTGTGGGCTTCACCGGATAGTTACCAGTGAAGCACGCATAACAAAAGCTTTTAGAATCTTCCCCCAAATGTTTCTTCAAAGTCTCAAATGACAAAAACGCAAGAGAATCACATCCGATGTAATCCCTAACTTCATCAACACTCATCCTATTCGATATCAACTCCTCTGAGCTAGGCGTGTCCACACCGTAATAACAAGATGCTACAATAGGAGGACTCGCAATCCTCATGTGAACCTCTTTGGCGCCAGCTTCTCTCAATAAACGCACAATTTTGGAAGATGTTGTTCCTCTAACAATCGAATCATCCACAACAACAACTCTTTTTCCTTCTAAAACTCCACGGACTGGCGATAGCTTCAACTTCACTCCAAAGTCTCTAATTTTCTGAGAAGGCTCAATGAAAGTCCTTCCAACATAATGAGACCTGATCAAACCTTGTTGAAATGGTACACCGGCTTTAGCCGCGTAACCAAGCGCAGCCACAACACCAGAGTCAGGTACAGCAATCACCACATCGCAATCAACAGGTGACTCAGTTGCCAATATCTTACCAAATACATGCCTAGACTCATACACAGACCGACCAAATACGATAGAATTGGGCAACGAGAAGTAAATGTGTTCAAAAATGCATTGTTTTGGCTCGGGATGAGGTATCAAACACTGAGATTTCACACCGTCTTTGTCCACAACTAAAACCTCACCAGGATAAACCTCTCTCTCATAAGTAGCTTCGATCAAATCAAGAGCACAAGTCTCAGAAGCAAACACAACTGCTCCGTTACTTCTCCTACCCATCACTAAAGGCCTAAACCCATGTGGGTCACGAACAGCGACAAGTTTATCCTCAGTCACAAAAACCATCGAATACGCACCTTGAAGCTTTTCACAAGCATCAACAATCCTCATTAAAAAAGGTCTAGCCTTCGAAATCGCAATCAAATGAAGCACGACCTCAGTATCAGAGCTAGTGTTGAAAATCGAACCGTTTTCTTCGAGCTCGGCTCTCAGTTTCGTGTAATTGACTAAATTCCCGTTGTGGGCGACACCAACAGAGCCAAATCGATAACCAGCGACGAATGGTTGGACGTTCTTAAGCATCGAAGAACCGGCCGTGGAGTACCTGACATGACCAATGGCGATGTCGCCAGGTAATTGGTCGAGTTTGGACTCGTTGAAAACCTCGGAGACTAAACCAACACCTGTAATGGTCTGAAGAATCTTATCTTTGCTAACGGTTACGATACCTGCACCTTCCTGGCCTCGATGCTGAAGCGCATGGAGAGCTAAGTAACAGAGGCGTGAAGCTTCCGAGTCGCCGTAGATACCGACGACGCCGCACTCCTCTCGAGGCTTTTCATCGTCGTCTCTATCAGCGTAAATGGCAAGAGGGTAATCTTCGTTCCTCGATGAAGAAACTCTATGCGGAAGCGAAGGATAAGAAGAAGAAGAAGATGAGAGGGAAGCGGGAAGAGGAGAGAAGGAGGAGGACGAAGGTTTAAAGAGGGGATTGCGAAGGAAATGAAGAGGCTTAGAGGGCTTAATTGGTTTAGCATTGAGAGAAATGGAAGAAGAGAAGCTAGAAGTGGCCGCCATGGATGATGATGAAGGATTTGAGGATTGTGAGGGCAAAGCGAAGCAATTGGCTCTTTTAGGGTTTTACGTTTTCTTTGAATTTATATTTTGAGCTTGAGGGGTCAATTTAGGCAAGGGGTTTTTTTGACTGTGTATGTAGAGCACACGTCGGTAAAGTGACCGCCTTACGAATCTTTTTTTCTTCATTTGCATTTAATTCTCTTTACTCAAAATTTTAGTAGAGATTCTCCATTTTATTCGGTGGTGGGTCTCGAATTGTGTTTGATCTCTCTTAATATTTTCATATATTTAAATTGAGAATATTTTAAATAAAAAGAAAAAACTTTAAAAATATCATCAATAATTCTATTTTCTTTTAAATATCAATACTTTTTTATAAAAAAAATTAATTATATTTTAAAAATATCACAACCACTAAAAAGAATTTAAATTTTAAATATTTAATTTTAATGGTAAAATGTGATTTTAAGATTTAGTGTTTAGTTTATTAGTTTAAATTTTAATTTTAGTTTTATGATATTATTGAAATATTAATATTATGTTTGGAAAAAGTAAATTTATTGATGATTTTTTTAAATAAAATTTTTTGGTGGTGCTTATGAATTTTTTTCTATTTTAACTATATAATTAAATTTTGGTTTTAAAAATTGTCAATCAAAGATTTCTTAATGATTTTCCCAGATGAAACCAATTGCATTCTTTTTGTATTTATTATATATTGAGATAATTGAAAGATTTTTATTGGAGAAACTCCAAAAAATATCATCAAGTTAGTGGCTTAAAATATAGCTCGAATATAAATTTAAAACGCAACCTATCAAACCCACAATTTGTCTTGCAAAGATGATGGTGATGGACCACAGGGAGAAATGAGCTAGCCACTGCAAAAAACAAAACAAAAACTGATAACAGTATACGAAATTTATCGAGCCAGAGTAATTGTATGTAAGAACCTGGTTGGGGCCAATGGCGAAAAGCCGAAACTGATAAACGGATCAGATTAACGTGGGCTTATGGTACAAAACCGGATAGAAAAAATGAATTAGCCACGAAAGTATGTGTTTAAAGTTGTTAAATGGGCTTTCCTATACCGGTCACGAAAGCCTGCTATTCAATTTTAATCAAATCTCATTAGTAAAAATAATTTAGGTTTTATACGGTTGTATTAATTTCTCTATTTTAATTCAATCAAATTTATTAAAAAAAATCTCTTATGATGTTGACCAAGCCAATAAATTTTAAAATCAAGATTAGTTTTTAAATTGTTAAGAAATTATTATTTTAAGATTGACATTTCTCTTTTCTATTATATATTTTCCGTGAAAAGTGAAAAAACACCATTTAAAACAAAATTTTAAAACTTTCAAAGTATACAAATCTTATGATTTAAAATGTTCATGGCTTGTTATTTTTTGGATAACACATAGATTTAGAATCAAACAAAATAAATATTGTAAAAATAGAAATATAAAAATGGGAAATAAAAAGTGTTTTGAGTTATAAAAATCTACAAATGGCATCTATTAAAAAAAAAATCATATAACCAATTTTTTGCAACCCTAATATCGCTATAAGAATCATTATACATGCACAATATCCGTTTGAGTTATTTATTTGTACAATTAATTCATCAAAATCAATTATTTTAGAAATATTTACAAATAGTTACTTCATTCTTAAATGATTTACGGAAAAAAATATGATATGTCCAAATTTACATTTTTGATTTTCCTAGTTTTATATTTTTTACCAAGTAATTCAAATAATAAAACCAATAATAAATAATACAGCGTAATTAATAATATAATATATAAATTTCAACGATAATAGTTATATATTTTAAATAACTTATTTTGTAATCACCTGATAACTCCACACTCGCATAAATCAAATATCATAGTTTTAATTAAATTATTAAAATTGAGAAATATCAGAATACATCCTTTTTAACACTAGATTTGAATGTATCCTAAAGTATAAAAATATATTTAAAATTTTTTTTAAGAAGATAGAAAACTCCAAAACTGTGTAATTATATATATGATTTGATATATATATGAATTGAAAGCCACTACCAAAACTACACAAACTGTTATTGACAGATTTTTTGTTTTGGTTTTAAGAACTAATAAATACATCACTGTAAAATTTGAGAAAGCAACGCCTAAATGTTATTTCTTTAACCTATTTTGTTCTCTCCAACTTTCCTTCATTTTCAGGGGAGAGCCTAATTCAAAAGCAGCCACCAGGAAGCATCTTCGCTGGACATGGGGAAGAACAATAAGATTAGTAGCGTTGTCCGGATCCGTCAGATGCTGAAGCAGTGGCAGAGGAAGTCACACATCGGATCCAAAAACGATACTGGTTTTTCCTCCGTTGCAGCGCCGTCCGATGTACCTCCTGGACATGTCGCTGTATCCGTCGGCGTCAATCGCCGGAGGTACATCATTCGTGCGAAGCATCTGAATCATCCGTTCTTTCGCCGGCTCCTCGCGGAGGCTGAGGAGGAATATGGATTCGCCAACATCGGTCCATTAGCGATTCCCTGCGATGAGTCTTTATTCGAGGAGATAATCGAGATCATAACTAGGTCTGAGTCATCCAGACGAGGCGCTCCAGCGATGCTGGAGAATCTCCGCATATGCAGCCACGTCGGGATGGCGAAAACCGTGAAGTATATCGGCGAATCTCAGCCGTTACTTCTGGGGATTGCTGAAAAATCTGTGTGCTAACTGTGAAGAAGACAAATCAAATGAATGGATTTGCAGGTGGAGTTGATTGAAGCTTTGGTTAGAGATTAATTTTTCAATCTCTAATTAAAGATTTAATCTTTTTTTCTTTTCAATTTAAGTGTTTATCATTTTGTTGCTAATTAAGTGATTCTAGTTTGACTGGGAAAGGAGATGGCAGTTTAGTGTTTGATTGTTTTTGGTTTTCGCTAATGTCATCCCAAGATTGAAGATTGAAGGAGAGAACCTCAGTTTTTATTTAGATTTTGATTTGGTCAAAAGATCCTTATTTCTTTTCTTCTGGCTAATTTCAATTGTATATTTAGATTTCTGAATTTAACCGAGGAATAATAAACGATTTTAAAAGAAAAAATAACTAGTTTATGTTTTCTTTTCTTGTTGGTTAATCAGAATTTTATTTTCTGAATTGTCTGCATTCATATGGGTAATACAATCAGTTTGGTCCTTGGGTTACAACTATGTTATTTTTGAAAGCGATAATATTACAATCGATAATCTACTAAACCGCAACGAAGAAAATCTATATCTACAATACTACATCAACACTATTCGACATTGGAAATCTTCGTTACTCATCAACGGCGAACAACAAATCAAGCTGCGGACACTCTAGCATCATCTATGATGACATCTCATGTTGACTAGAACATTTTTCATATTTGTCCTTATTTTTTATTTCTATTGTAAACAATGATTTAAGTAATTAAAATATTTGTTGGTAAAAAAAAATCAGAGTTTATTTTCATTTTAGAATATCTATAATTAAATTGATTCATATTTGTTTGTTTCCAAGATAGGATGAGTGTAGTGTATTGTTACCGATTTTTTCGATAAACATAAATTTTTTTATCATTATTAAATTTTATTAATGGCAAATATCATTATTTACAATTGAAAATAAGAAACAAAGACAAATAAAATATAAACGTAAATTCATTGTTATATATTGTAAAAAAGGGGGAAACTACACTATAATAAATAATGGAAACCGGTCCCGGTTTACTGAAAATTAGGGTTATGTGCCAGACTAAAATGTTTTTTTTTATTTTATTTTATATATTTGTGAACTAAAATAAATGGACTGTTATTAACTAATTTAAAAACTTATTCTTAAACTTTAAGAAAACTGATAAAAAAAAAAATAGGTCATGTCCAAATGAATCCGTAAACCGGGCCTGATTGAAACGTTCCTTGTTTTTTTATTGGTAATACATTTCCATTATCACAACATTGTTAAATTTATAACAAATAGTAATTTTCGAAATACGTTAAAAATTTCTGAATTGCTGTTTCAACACTATTTATTAGAGTAACATTATTTGATGTAAAAATCCGATTTGATGCGAGCAAAAAAAAATCTTGAAATAAAGAGAAAGTAAATTACATAACATAAGCTCAGTGTGGAGGTTTTAACATTTTTATATGATATAAATGGTTTTCCTAATATGTTTATCATCATAATATCACTAAAAATGAGTGTATGGATCTCTGAGTAATCATAAAAGTTAACCAATATCAATATACTACATTCATACCCACACCTTACGTGGAAAAAATATTCATAAATTATATTTTATTAGTAAATATCATTAAATATTTATATAATTTTAACTTTTATTTAAAATTACTTTTAATATTAATTTTTGTATATACACATTAAGAAAAGAAAAATAATTATTTTTTACGAATTTAATAGTATTTTTTGTTATTTTAATAAAATATATTAATTATATAACCAAATTAATAACAATGATATACTTGTAATTATTCTAATAAGTTAAACTCATTTATATATTTATTTGAAATTTACTTTAGTGATGACACGTTAGCATGATATTTCTGTTAATAACACGTCAGAGTAAAGTTACTTTATTAAAATGTTTCTCAAATAATATATTAGGGATTATGGTAGTAACTTAAATCTATTTATATTTATTTGAAATTATTTATAAATTAACGTATAAAAAATTAAAGAAATAAAAAGTATTGTTTTTGCAAATGTAATAGTATTTTTTGTTTAGTTGAATAAATTATATTTATTCTCTAACCAAATTAATATCAGTGGTATGTATTGTAATTATTGTAGTAAGTTAAACTTTTTTATATATTTAAGCTGAAATTCCATGTGGTGTTGACACGTAAGTATGATATTTTTATTATTAACACGTCAGGATAATGTTATTTTGTTAAAAAGTTTTTCAAAACATATATTAGGGATTTGACAGATGGATATTGTGTTTTTAGTAGACAAGCATATCTTAATAAATCATCTGGCTTTTGCATGAGTATTCATCAAAGCACTAAGCAGTTTAATATTAAGATGTTTTTTCAAAGATTAAATCGGTCAAGGGGCAAACAGAAATTCCAAACATCGAGATTAACTAATATATAACCTGCAATTATAAAAAGATTCGTGACAAAGCTTGCATCAAAATACGGAATTAAGGAAGAGAGATCGAAATAGATAAAATAATAGATTTACTTCCGTCAAGTATATAAACTTATGCGATTACATCTATTTTTACCTATATTTTTGTGTCTTTTTTAACTACATAAACTGTATTTTTTTTCATAAATTATACAAACTTCATAAATTATTCTAATTTCAGAAATTCTATTAATGTTTACATATTAAATAGCTACTAAATCTGATTATAATTCAAAAAATCTAGTTTTAATTTGGGTTTATTTTGAAATTAAAACCAGATTTTTGAAATAAAACAAGGTTTAATAACAATTTAACATATAAACATTAACGGAATTTCTGTAATTGAAATAATTTATGAAGTTTATGTAGTTTACGAAAGAAAAACATAGTTTATGTAATTTATGAAAGACCCAAAAAGTACGTAAATTTATATAGTTGACGGAAGTAAACTCTAAAATAATTCCAGATTTAATTGATTGTACGGAACAGAGAAAAGCCGTAGAAGAAGGAATCGTTTGATTGCGTATAAATAATGTTGACTCTAAGAATGATTAAAGGACAACATATTTGGAAACAGCTCACTATTATTACTAAAGTACTTTTTCATACAACTACTTCCATTACCATGCATGAGTCATTTTCTCTACGTTAGTGTATGTTATGTTTGTAAATTATAAATGTGTGGTTTTTTATTTATTTCTCTTTGCTTTTTACTAGATTTTATGTAAATATTTGTTAGTATATTACAAATAAATGAGTAGATATTTTTTTGAAGTGGATTTGTACGTACGTAGCATTTATCAAGTTGATGAAAACAAGTCAGCGGTCTCTCGGTTGAGGATGAATCAACGTTCACTAGCGCTTTCACCTTTTGTAAAATTCAATAATGATTGTAAAATTCTACGATTGCGTCACCGACCTGCGGTCAGAAAACGTTGCAATATTGTTATTCGTTTGATTGCTGCAGGTTATTACCGTAGGTTGTATCGCAATTGTTTGATCGCAAACGCTATAATTTCGCAGTGATTAAAATTTTTGAGTTTGAATAACGTTTAGAACAGTCCTAGCTAATATCAACGTTTGTTAAAGATTTAATGTATAGTATAAATAATAATTTTGAGAAATATCTGGTAGCTATATAGATACTATGAAAATTATATTTATAATATATACAGGTTTGTTTCGAATTTGACTTGTCTTATTTACTCATATATATCTACAAACTTTTTAAATTATAAATATTGGTGGCCTAATTTCCAATAGAATTAATGGATCTTATTGTTTCTAACTCTTAAGATTAGAAATTATTTCATTAAAACGAATATAGAAAATGTCTTATCTTGGTTCCGTACAAGATAAAGTATCCTACACAAACCCATGTTCAAGCATGCACTTTCAAAAGCTTATGTATCAATTGACATGATTTGCCATGCAAATTTAAGAACCCTAATTATGTAGCTATTTCATGGAACTAATTTTAGTCAGAAATTAAGTTTATTGATAAGTAAATTGACTGGAAAGTTGAAAACCTTTTTGTTTGTTTAATGCTTACAATGTCGCTGCAAAAACCAATGTTTTTTATGGGTAAGAGGTAAATGACAAAAAAATAACAATTTGCACAAGAATCAATAGAGGAATAGTTTTTCTTGCATTGATTAACTTCTCTCGCAGAATCAAGATCTGAGAGGAAAACATTACGAACTTTTCTTTACAGATCTAAACCCATAGAATCTCTATCTCATACGGGTTTTCTTTCTAGTTAGACGAGTCTATTAGCTCGTGAAAAACCCTATATGGGTGTAAAAATAGAAGAAAAAAAACTTAAGGAAGAGAAGAGATGTTTTCTGCGTCTTCTTGAACCATCACCTTCTGTTTTTTGTTCAAATTATTAAACTAAAAAGATCATCGGATCATTGAGGTCAGGGCTTCAAAGACAAGTTCATCACATGGAATGGTGAGACCCATGTCATGATCGAATCCAAACTCTTCCTCAGCTCGTCTTAAGAGAGATTGGAACTCAGGGTGAGCCAAAAAGGAGATTGGGACAACGTATCTGCTTCTGTTCTCTCCGACATATACAGGGAAATGTCCCTTTGGTACGTCGAGTGGGAAGCAATCTTCATCGTAGCCTCCTCCATTCTTCTTCCCTAAGCTCGAGCATCTCTTCAGAATCTGTTTAAGCATTGCTGTTTGAGTGAGTTTTGAAGATTTCTTAATTATTGCCATTTTTGGGTTCTTGAGAGAGAAAAACTTTTGTTGTGTTTAGAGAGAGGGAGAGGCTTATGGAGTAGGAGATGGGTGGATATGATTTTGAGGAGTTGTTGAGTATATATTTATAAATAAGATTTTTGTATGTTGTATATGTACATATTTGTGTGTATGTGAGAGAGAGAGAGAGAGAGAGAGAGAGAGAGAGAGAGAGAGGAAGACATGTGCATATGTGTGGAAGGACAGGGTGGGAGCCAAAATGGCAAAGGGCAGCTGAAGATTTAATTTCATTGCTGGTCCTCTATGTGACATTGTGGCCCCTTTTGATCTCCTGGTCCTTAGCAAGATACACCATAAAAACTCTATCCTTTTTTATTTACTACTTCCTTTTTCTTATAAATATAGTTTTGTTATCAAGATCCAATATCCATATGTCAAGTTATTTAGAAGTGATTTCCTAAAGAAGAAAATAATGTGCAAAAAAGATTCTCCTACCAAAAGTAAAATTCTCTCAAATATAAAAACAACTAGATTTATACCCAAGTCATGCGTAGGAAAAAATATTCGTAAAATTATATTTTATTAATAAATATAAATTAAATATTTATAAATTTATAATATTTATTTAATATTATTTTAACATTAATTTATATATATATAAATTAGAAAAAGAAAAATAATTATTTTTTTAAGAATTTAATATTATTTTTTTGTTATTTTAATAAAATATATTAATACTCTAACCAAATTAATAACAATGACAGATATTATAATTAGGACAAATGTCTAAAATAGCACATTTCTAAGCTTTTGTTCTAAAAATAACATCATTAGTTTAAATTTTCAATAATAGCACAAATTTAAGATTAAAATGCATTAAAACTATATTTTAATAGAAAAAAATTAAACCCTAAATTGGAAATAATGAATCCAAATACAATATTTTAAGTTTATGTATAATTTATTTAGAATAAATAAGTATTTTTACATAAATATTTGTGCTATTTTTGGGAATTTAATTTTATGATACTAGATTTGGAAGAAAAATTTTAAAATGTGCTATTTTAGGGTATTACTCTTATAATTATTCGAATAAGTTAAGGCATCTATTGTAATTATTCTAATAATTTAAACTTTTTTATATATTTAAGTTGAAATTCGTTGTGATGTTGACATATCAACATGACATTTTTGTTATTAACACGTCGTGATAGTTATTTTGTTAAAAAATTTCTCAAATAATATATTAAAATTTATAAGATATATCAAATTGAGTGGGAGAAGAAAATAATGAACACCTGTCATCTCTCTCTGTCTCTCTCGTGTCATTGAAGAACGTAAATCACGGACTTTGGAAAGAGTAATGTACTGAAGAGTACATCAAACTTAGAATGAAGAAGTAAATTTTTGAAGTTATTAGTTAGATGTGATTTGAGAGACTAGCAAATGTGCCTGTGACACTTTCAAACAAAATTTTCTTTTTCCTTTTATTTACAGACCACTCATGTGCCTCTTTCATGCTTCGTAATTTTTTGTTTATAAAAAATTTCTGATCGTTTTTCTTTTCCAACGGTAGGTTGCAGTTTTAATCATCAGTCACGCGTCTTGGTATTTACAAAAGATTTAATTTTTTCTTTTCACTTTAATTTTATGTTTTTTTCTTCATGAATTTATCACCAAAAAGTAGTTTTACAAAAGATTTATGAGTAATATTTTAAAATATTATCATTTTACAATTATCTTTTAAATTTATATAAAATTTTTAAAATCCATCTAAATAATACTAATCTGATCTTTAGATTTATTTATGGTCCTCGAGGAGCCATATAACAAAATTATTATATAAAAATAATTATTTATCTTAAATAAATTATATAAAATTAAAATATAATGTTTAAATTCATTTTTTCTAATTTATAGTTTAAATTTTTTTGATTAAGAAAAAGTTTATAATTATTTTAGTATTAAATTTATGTTATTTTGAAAAATTTAAATGATTAATGATATATTTGAAACCAAAACTCGAAATAGTGATATTTTAGTCATTTTTCCAAAATTTATCAGTTGGATGTTACTTAAATTCCATTATTACAAAACGATTTAAAAGAAGAGTATGCACATCAATTTATGAAAAAATCACTTTGAATATGATGGTTACATTTACTTTTACTCGTTACAAGTTTTATTAAATAAGCCACAAAAATCCTAAAATAAGAGATTAGAATTTTCACAAAATCAGGCGTAAAAAATTCACAAAGTCATCAAGATTCCACAATATCACATAGATATCTAACTATGGTAATATATCGTCCGACTCATATACGCATGCCACTTTTCTACTCGGTTCCCGGTATATAATATATGCAATCTTTGACTCAAATATAAAACTAAAAGTAAAAAATTATTACCAATAGTAGAAGTATTCAATTTTTTATAATAAAACTGAGACGGATCATTCTAAAAATTTAATTAAATGTTTGCCTCGCTTATAATATTATACATATAATATAAACTTTATGCGAAAACGATGTGTACGTCAGTACGTGTTTATATTCCAGACGCATGCAATAGCGTTGTGTACTTATTTGCAAATTTGCAAGAAAATGCTTTATATATATATATATATATAGATATTACCGTCAAAAGCATGACTACCTTTTGAGCCTCAAACATAGGCCTGTCAATTTGGTTCATTACCCGTGGGTCCCGTTCCGTTTGACCTGCTGCGGTGCGGATGCAAATTGAAAGAAAAAAAAATTGTATATGTAGGGTGGGTGCGGCTCGAAACTTTGGTATAACGGGGTGGGGGTGGATTTTGTTTTATTATTTTGCGGACTATCGGATACCCACAAATTTTGGATCAAAATCATTTAACCAAAATTTAATATTAAACTAATTTAATACTAAACCAATTTAATACCAAATTTGATGTTCAAAATTTGTATAATTTGATGTTTTAAAAATTGAATTTCGATATATTTGATGTATTAATTTTAGATTTATTATTATTTAAATTTATTTTAATTAAATATTTGTAAAAAAATTAAAAACGAACCGAGTCGCGTGTCACCCGCAAACCCGCTAGATTAATGCGGGGCGGATGCAAATTTTAAAAAAAGATTCGCGGGTTTTACGGATAAAAAAATTTATGAAAAAAAATTTTCAACCCGCCCTGCGGTGAGTCATGCGGGACGGGTTATGCGGGACGGGTTATGCGGAGCGGATCCGACCCGCTCCACATGCCTACTCAAACACACAAGCCTTTCGGGTTGTAATATAAAGATGTTGAGCAATTTTACCCTGAAATGGTTTAGCTTATTTGGTTAACAATAAGACGTTAATTACAACTAGAATTTCACTTTTGCACACCTATACACAGGCTTTACATGAAAAAAGAGAGATGAAATTTCCACAAAATATACATATTCACAACCGACGGGATTTGTTTAATTAGTCACATAACTTCGAAAGTTAGATGGTCATAATCTAAAATTGATTGTTATTAAAGCAAAACATGGTTTTGTCTTAAACAATCCCATATGCATTGTCGAAGGAGGTACGTACGACCCTTGCGTTTAGAAGACACGTATGTCTCAAAGACCTAATCATATTAATTTGTATTATTATGATATTAACCTGTCTTATTTTATAATTTTGAAATTCACTTTTTCTATATTGAAAAAAAGTATTAGATATTTGATCAGTTTGTAATATTCACTGGATACAAGAAACCCCACGATTTAAAAGTATAAGTTATAGCTTATTAAGGAAAATCCAGACCCTACATCATTTATACGAATTAAGATCGTGGACTTGGGTTTAGCTAGCTAGGGTTAATGTTGTTCAACCAAAAAGAGTTCGTTCTAGTGTAAGTTAAATTTCAATTAAAATCACAACAACTATATATATATATCCCATATATAGATCAAGAAGATAAAAAGGATGGGAAGAAAATTGTTAGGAAAGAAAAAGAAATGGGACGACACTATTTTACTATATAGACTATGGTTGCTCACGGTTTTTCCATCTAAACTTCGGATCTCTTTATTACACCACATAAACTAACAACGCACACCTTAATTTTATACGAACTATTGACATGTCTTCACAATTTCACAAATCGTTATCTTTTGAATAAATCGCGATCAATTGAAATTAACTATATTTATCATATAACCCGAAAACCGATCCATTGAGTAATTGCGGTTGGCGAGTTTACTCCTTTACCAATTGAGTAAACACAATTGTGAAGATTTGGGTTATATGAGTTATGTGGTAGACGCAATTAACTTCAATTGATCGCGATTTATCCAAAAAATAACGATTTGGGAAATTGTGAAGATATGTCAATAGTTCATGTAAAATTAAGGTGTGCATTGTTAGTTTATGTAGTATAATAGAGAGGTCCAAAATTCATGTGAAAAAATCATGGACAGTTATAGTTTGTGTAGTAAAATAGACGTAGACGTAGACGTAGTCATGCATTTGATTTGTTAGGTTGTTGCTTTGCATGTTGTGTGACACAGAATGGATCGTGGGATTCCGTGAAATAAGATGACCATGAACATATGGGACCCATAGTATTATACATTTGTGTACATATTAAAAAAAAATCTATTGGCTAAGTAAATAAAATCAATCGAACGGTTTATTGTCCACAGTGAAAGTTGTCGTTCTCCGTTGGTGATGATAATATATTGATGGTGACGTTAGGGTCAGTGTGAGCACATGAACGCCATGTTACTCCTTCAACCCTTACGTAAGACAACTTTTTGTTATGAATACATGCTGTATGATATTGATGTCTTTAAAACCATATATATAATCAACCGAAATCATGATATTGAAAGGACAAATTCCGACAAAATCTCGCCTATTACTTTTATATATATATATATATATATATATGAATTTTAATTTTTAGTTTCATAAAATATACAAAAACAAGTATTTATTTAAATAATACCCTAAAATAGCACTATTTTATGTTTATCTTCTAAATTTAGCACAATAAAACTAGAAATCCTAAAATAGCATAAATTATCATGTAAAAATAATTATTTACCTTAAATAAAATATATATAAAACTAAAACATAATGTTTGAGTTTATTTTTTCCAATTTAGGGTTTAAATTTTTTTCATTAGGAATAAGTTTTTAATTATTTTAGTATTAAATTTGTACTATTTTTAGAAATTTAAATGACTAATGCTATATTTGGAACAAAAACTTGAAATGGTGATATTTTAGTCAATTGTCCTATTTATTTCATGTTTATTTATGCTTATTACCGTCTATGCATTTATACTAGAGTAATACCCTAAAATAGCACCATTTTAAGTTTATCTTCCAAATTTAGCACAATAAACTAAAATTCCTAAAATAGCATAAATTATTATGTAAAAATAATTATTTACCTTAAATAAAATATATATAAAACTAAAAATAATATTTGAGTTTATTTTTTCTAATTTAGGGTTTAAATTTTTTCATTAGGAATAAGTTTTCAATTATTTTAGTATTAAATTTGTGCTATTTTTAGAAATTTAAATGACTAATGCTATATTTGGAACAAAAACTTGAAATGGTGTTATTGTAGTTAATTGTCCTTCGTGTTTATTTATGCTTATTACCGTCTATGCATTTATACTATTGATTTATAATGACCGTTAACATAATTAAAACGTCGTTAATTCTGTTAATAAGGAAATAAAAATTGAAAGTAAACGATAGTGCATTTAAATGTTTATTTTAAAATTTTAATAACACCAAACTTCAATAGAAAACATTGCATTATATATACTCCTTTAGCTAAATGTTTGGCCCAATGAGTTAAATGTCCGGCCCAAATTTACGTAAATCCATTCAAGATGTGACTATTTTTTATTATCAAACGGAGAAGAAATCAAAGCAGAGGTAAAGCGATGCTTGCACTAAGATGACATACATGTGCTATTCTACCGCAGCGTCTGCAGCAACGACCTATAGTAAAACGCTACGGTTAGACGATGTAATATTATTTTTTGTTTGATCACCACAAGTTATGATTTTATCACGCAAACGCTTCAATTCTACGGCGGTTATTGCACGCAATTCTTTTATAAACGATCTGAAATCATTTCCAATTTAAGAAACATTTAGCTGATATTTGTGTTGTTCGTTTGTCTGCCGTAAAATATTTATGGTTAATCGTTTGAATCGGATCGCATTATTATTTGATCGCATGATGCACCAACATATTCTTGTATGATTAATTCTCTACATCTTGGGTTATATTTGAAAAGCTGTCATATTTATATATCAAAAGCTCCCTCTATAATTTAATGGGTCACACCACATGCTCTCTAATTATTTCATATACGAATTACGAAGCCATTATATATCCGAAAAAGCCGAATGATGTAAAGCCACGAAAGTAAAATTGTACAGAAACATAGATAATCCACGAGTGGACAAGATCTTTCAATAACATTAGCTTTTTTCTTCAGTCAAACGTAGAGAGTCAACGAGTTGATGATGAAAGCTACAGACACTAACATAAATAAAATCAGCCAACAAATAAAGCTTCGAAGCACAATAATTTGATTTGCTTTCTTGACCTCCATTATGTCAATATATAGGGTCAAGAGTCACGAGGACATAACAACAATTGCTTTTATGAATAGTTAAATCATTTAATGAACCGATATTTTTGTTATTAAAAATTTTAAAATATTGTAATGTATATATGTTGATGTAATTTTGAAAGAAAACACTCAGAAATTTTGTTTAAAAGAATTTTTTTTTGAGTAGTTGACATCAAAAACTGTACATGTTCGATATGATGATTTAGACATGTGTATTCGGATATTTGTTTCACTTTCTGTTATTTCGGTTAGTAAAATAAAAGATTCATTCGATTATTTTTATATTTCGATTTGGTTTTAGTTCGATTATAATTTAATTTTGGTCGGTTTGGTTATTAAATTTAAAAAGCAAAAATAACCAAATTAACCGAAATAACTAAAAATAACCAAAAATAATTAAAAAATAATTGAAATATCTAAAAAATAACAAAAATAACCGAAAATAACTAAAAAATCTGAAATATTTTTGGATAACCGAAAATAATTCATTTTTTCAGATATTAATTTCGATTTTCGATTCGATTTCGGTTAGTAACCAATAACCATAATTTTCTAAAATAATATCCGTTCGGTTATTTATTTATAATCGAATATCAACCGAAATCTATTTTTCGATTCGATTTATTCGGTTCGGATTATTTGCCCAATACTACGATGATCTATGTTTCGGCCGAAACGAAACCAACAAAAGACTTATTAGAGACACAATATTAAAACGTTGTCATTGTATTAATTAGCATGGAATTAAGTATTTATGAACACTTTATTTAATTTCATGTAGTTGCCATTTTAAGAGAAATCATGACATATATTTGAAGTGGTAGATAGATAGGGACACCGTCTGTATACTGATAGTGAGAAACAACTAAAGAAAGATCCATTATTAGTTGAACGTATCTCAAAATTTTGGATTTTGCATTTAGGTTTTTGATAAAGTCGTTTGGCTTTTTTCGTTATTGCTTTTAATGGGTAGGTTCAATTCATCTATATACTATATGCAACTATTATCTACAGTAGTTGCAACAAGTGCAGATGCTTTTGTTCCTAAATGATTTTAACCTTTCTCCAGTTTCCTGTATGATTAATTTTCTACATCTTGCATGTGGCATCTCTGAAAATTTGGGAATGTGATTGATTATATTCCTCGCCTTACAAATAAAAAAACTCATAATTGCTTTAAAACATATAGTAACGAAGCTTAAAAATATTTTTAATATATTATTGAGAAATATTTCGATAAAATAAGTTGAAATATTATGTTGACGTGTCATTATTATAATGAATTTCAAACAAACATATAAATTAGTTTAACTTAATAAAATATTTACAATATATGTCATTGTTATTAATTTGGTTAGATAATCAATATATTTTATTAAACTAAACAAAAATACGATTAAATTCATAAAAAATAATTATTTTTATTTTTTAATTTATATATAAAAAATTAATATTAAAAATAATTTTAATAATATTTAAAGTTATACAAATATCTAATTTATATTTACTAATAAATAATATTATATAATTTACGAATATTTTTTCTCGTACAAAGCGTGGATATAAATCTAGTTTAATATAAATGGAATGTAACGTTTCCATCAGAACGTAATAATTTCTTACAAGATGATTAATTAACATGTTTCTCCTTTCTTATTTTGGTTCTATTTATATGTATAAGAGATGGTAGGATCTTAATAATTCATATTAGAGAATGGTAGGGTCTTATAAACATGTTTCACCAAAAATAAAGAACAAACAAATTGGTTTCTAAAAAGACAAGGCATAAGCATGTGAACTTCTTGCATTACCTCCACCTGATATGTTCCTCAAACTATTACATATATCTTCAATATATAACTTAGCCATCACAAACTGTTTTAATTCCCTATATATACTGAATTTACACACTTACTATCCACATCAATATCACCTAAAAATCTCCCATTTGATCAGTTAATTACTTGCATCAATATCTACAAAGATGGGTATCCAATTGATCGGACTATCTCACGCAAAGCAAAAGCTTCAAAGAAGCTTATCGGCTAGAGTGGCGAGTCTCTTGGCCATGTCGGGTACTAATAATGTCCCAAAGGGTCATGTGGCCGTCTACGTGGGAGAGACTTACCAAAGAAAGAGATTTGTGATTCCGATATCGTATTTGAATCATCCTTTATTTCAAGGTTTGTTGAATCTTGCTGAAGAAGAGTTCGGATTTGACCATCCAATGGGAGGTCTCACTATCCCTTGCACTGAAGATTACTTCACTGCTTTATCTTCTATTCTAAATGGTTCATGATGATAAGGAACCTCATTGATCATCACAATGTTCATTTTTCTTTATATAAAGATATTTGTGTTTTGGTATTAAATGTCTCAATGGGGAGACAAAATAACTGCAGATTGAGATACAAAGTAAGTCTCTTTCGTTTTTGATGTAAGAGGATATTTTGAGTTCGTTACGTCTAACCATTCTATTTGTAAAGCATTTCACTTCCTGAGAAATTAATCTAAGATTCTTTTTCTCTCGATTTGTTTACTTTTTTAATAATATACAGATTCTGTCTTAGCTTCCTTAATGTTATAAATCTATTATATATTAAAGGAGAAGCATTGAGACTGAAAATTGCTTAGTTGTCATCACCATATTCACTCTCAACAATTTTACTAATTAATTTAATTTTAAATATAAATTATTTATTTTATTATCTAAATATCTTAATTAGATAACTTAATTATAGAATTTAATGAGTTTCCAAACACTATTTAATTTTCAAATATACGAAGATTCAAAAATTAGAAAAGTTTGAGTTAGTAAATTACACATTTAATTATTCGCTAATTTTAAAAATGGAAGATTGTTTTTTACATAAATAATTAATTATTATACACATATATAAAGAAAGTAAATATGTCGAATTTTTATAGATATAAAAACTTCATTAACACTATTTAATTCTATTTTTATATTATATGTAACTTTACTTTTTAACTCAATAATAAATTCAATATATTGTAGTGATAATTGTTTTATAGAAATATATATATATATATATATATATATATTATGTAATAATATAGTCAGCATATCTAAATAACAAATCATATATAAATTATATAACTCAATTTTTTTGTTTCCAAACAATCAATATATTTACAAATAAAATTTTATATTATATAATTTGTTTGTAATATTAAATTTGAATAACTAATAATTATTTTTTAGTATGACTACTTTATATATAAGTAGATTCTATAACATAACAAAATTAATTAAAACTATTAATTTTATTAATTTAATTTAAAACATGTTTCAAATATTTTACTAAAAATTTTATAAATGTATTTTTGATTAACGTATCGTAAAAACAATGATAAAATAATATAATATAATTTGAATAATATATAATAATAGTAATATCATTCTTTTATAACATATATAATATTTTAAATTAAAATATATTTATAATTTTTTCATTCAAATAATAAAAATTTTAAAATATTAATTTTAATATGTGCATAACACAAGTAGTATTCTAGTAATAATAAAACAAACAACACAATACAAACACTATCACAAAATAAAAATAATTAAATTCATATCAAATGAAAATATCACTTAAAATAATTTTGGTTAACCATCAATAAAAATGAAATAATATTGATTTACCTACAACCCAAACAAACCATGAATGCTTAGTGTGTTCTCAATTTCATGACTCCAAACTTATAGATAACAAATTCTGTAAGAGTCAATCATAGAGCAACAAAAAAATGCAAAAGCTATGTAATGGCCAACGAGAGACTTGTCAAAATGTTAAGGACATTACTTGTTTCTATTACAATTTATGATAGGACCAAACTAGTTTCATGGTAATGGCCAGAGATTTTTAATAAATGACAGAGAAAGCATGTGAGTTCTGTAACACTGGTGGGTCCCTATCTGATTATATTCTTAATCAGAATCAGCTTTGATGCTTTTTCTAGGTAAGCCCTAGTTTTTATAAACCATGTGAAACTCTGCAAACTCAAAAAATTATTCAATCCAATAAAAAGTTTGCTGTATTATTAAACTTAGCTTCGAAATTTGATTTCTGTAACCTATAAAGAACTCTATAAATAACAGCTAACTGAAACACAACCGCAACCTAAGCATCAATCTCTCTCTCTCTCTTTGTTTTCATAAACAGTGTATTTTTTGTATGAAAACAAAACAGAGTATCTTTGTAGATTGCTTCAGACATGGCTATTCGATTGTCGCGTGTTATAAACTCTAAACAGTCACAAAAACAGCAAGTTCGTGTTCCAAAAGGACATATTGCGGTTTATGTAGGAGAAGAGATGGAGAACAAGAAGAGATTCGTGGTTCCGATTTCGTACTTGAACCATCCTTCATTTCAGGGTTTACTAAACCGAGCTGAGGAAGAGTTTGGTTTCAATCATCCAATTGGTGGTTTAACGATTCCTTGTAGAGAAGAAACATTCGTGGGTCTATTGAATTCTTATGGTTGTATTGTTTCAACTTGAGACATCTTTTTTTTTGGGATATCCCAAAGTTCTTTTTTTATAGATTCTATTTTTTTTGGTTGTTCCCTTTGTTTATTTATGCGAAGGAGAGAACTTACTATTGAATCTGTATGTAAATATATTGTGTAACCAGTCAAATCAGGTTATACTATTTTGTACTTCCACAATCATTGATGAAAAACATTTTCCACAAATTGACATTTTTTTTGTGTAACCATTAAAAACATTTCTTTCTACGAGAAATCAAGAACCACATATTTTTCATAATCTCTAATATATTATTTGATAAACTTTTTAACAAAATAACTTTATCCTCACGTGTTAATAACAAAAATATCATGTTAACGTGTCAACAGTACAACGAGTTTAAATATATAAAAAGATTTAAGTTACTAAAATAATTACAATAAATGCCATTGATATTAAATTGGATAGAGAATAAATATAATTTATTCAACTAACCAAAAATTATTATTACATTTGCAAAAACAATGATTTTTATTTTTTTAAAAATTTTATACGTTAATTTATAAATAATTTCAAATAAATATAAATAGATTTAAGTTACTATCGTAATCTCTAATATATTATTTAAGAAATATTTTAAGAAAATAACTTTATTCTGACGTGTTATTAACAGAAATATCATATTTACATATCATCATTACAGTAAATTTTAAATAAATATATAAATAAGCTTAACTTATTAGAATAACTACAATTATATCATTGTTATTAATTTGGTTAGAGAATTAATATATTTTATTAAACTAATAAAAAATACTATTAAATTCATAAAAAATAATTATTTTTCTTTTCTTAATTTGTATATACAAAAATTAAGGTTAAAATAATTTTAAATAAAAGTTAAATATTTAATTTATATTTACTAATAAATTATAATTTACGAATTTTCTCCTACGCATTGAGTGGGTATGAATCTAGTTACATTGTAATTCTGACCCAATCACTCGATTACAAAACCATCCACATTTATTTCTAATTCATTACCTGTCATTTTTTAATATAGAAATTTCTTTAATTTAATTGTTATGTTTATATGAATGTTTTGACCTATGATTTAATCCAACTGTATAAAGTTATTAACTACTCTACTCATTGCATATTGTAATCCCATTGACCTTCGTTATTGAATATAAGTGGATTACTAGAGAACGATTTTAATATCAGTTTATTTAATATTTCGGTGGCAGCAGTTTTTGAATTTGCTAAGAATAAAAATCAAATTTTACCAAGATTCCAATCAAATTATACAATTATACAATCCGAAGATAATTAAGAATAATTTTCCAAGAAGCATTGAGATGTCATTAGAGACGACTAAACAAATCAAGGATCAAAATGTAATGATTTGTTACTCACGAGATTTGCATCGACCAGACGAAATAGTTCCAATGATTAACCAAATTGAGCATTTATTCTATGTTTAAATCTGAAATATCATATTGGTTTATATATGTACCCTGTTTTTTTTTTTTTGCATCATATTCAATATTCATTGTAATATAATCCAATGTGCGAAGTTGCTCTTTCAATCTTATTTGTATATCACTAATATATTATTTAAGTAATATTTAAAAAAAAAAAATTTTACTATAACGTGTTATTAACAGAAATGTCATGGTAGTCTCTAATAACCACAGTGAATTTCAAATAAATATATAAATAGATTTAACTTACTACAATAATTACGATATATATCATTATTATTAATTTAGTTAGAAAATTAATATATTTTATTAAACTAACAAAAAAATTATGAAATTCATAAAAAACAATTATTTTTCTTTTCTTAATTTATATATACAAAAATTATATTAAAAATATTTTAAATAAAATTTAAAATTATATAAATATTTAATTTATATTTAATAATACATAATATTATATAATTTACGAATAATTTTTTCCACGCAAGACGTGGGTATAAATCTAGCTATATTTTAAAAGACGTATACTTCTATGATAATGAGGAACAATTTTCTGAAAAAGAATAATTTAAAGTGAGAAAAACACATAGTATAATAATATCTTGATTTTTCAACATAGTTTTTTTTCATTATTATGAAGAGAACTTTTTGTTGGAGAGCTTGATGGATGAGTTAAGCCATGTGAGTTAAACAGTTAAGCATGAGGAAGAAAAAGTCATTAAGTACCCTTATATGATCATTTAAAAGCATATAATATTTTTATAAGATTTCAATGATTATAAATGGAGGCAACCTTTATTACCTTTACTCATCGCAAGCACTGTGTTGAAAAAGGGAAAAAACCACTTAATTGAGGAAATTCGGTTAACCATTTTGGTCAAGTTCGGGATACCGAAAAAGAATCATTTACCATATATGTGAATAGTAGATATACATAAAAAGCAGCTGATGTAACCATGCAATTAACTTCTTGTCACTATGCAACATCCTCGTATGGACCGCAAGATCTTAGTTTATGCAGAAGAGTAATGAAGCAAAACTTGAATGTTCGTCTTCTGCTGCGATGCACTGAGTATGAAGAAGTTGCGTGGGAACTATTCCTTAAGAAAGCAATAAAAAAAACTCTCAGGAGGTTAAGGGTTCAAAATGAGAGACGAGGTCTCACTCAAGTGATAAGTTCCCTAATCGAATACTGCGTTGCTGACGAGTGATTTGGTTTCCTAGTGGTACTTGTGATGATCTTAAATCCATTGGTTTCCCAGAAAAAGGCGAATCAACCTTTGGTTGAAACCAGTTCTTCAATGAAACACCATTGATTCGTAATTTCGAATCCTTTCTATGATAAGGTATTCCCAACCTTCTCAACAATGCAGCCATTTCTAATCCGACTCTGCGTCAACAAAGATAGAAACTTTTGGCTTAGAATAGTACTGTTTTCTTGAAAAAACTATATTTAGTTATAAGCATCATCATTGCGTAATAAGAAAATAGGATACTCTTAATTCACCTTCCTGAAAGGTCAATCGTCTTCTCTCCTTTAGGAGTCGTTATGGCTTTCTCCTCCATGGAAATGATCAAATTAATATGAGGTATCTTCACACCTGAAACACATATATACATATGAGATTAAATTATTTTACTTTCCAGAGAAGTATATCCTCTCAAACCCGTTCAAAATTTCAAAATTCAATCTACTAGCTACATCTTCATAACTATCCATTTGTGCTGCTAAATATATAAACTTAAAACTTACTTCTCCTTTTCATGGTATACATTTTCACCGTAGATATCTAAATTATTTGATGGTTGATAACCAAAACATCAATCTAGACCCCCAGTACTGTTTAACGGAAACAATGAAAGTAACTACTAACTTATAAAAATGTTAGTGAAGATCGTCCAACTAAATTTTTCTAGATTGAAAAGGAATGGGTTTAGAGAGCAGACTATTTTACCAGCTGCAAGGCGATGCTTAAGACCTTTAAAGATGGTTAAGAGGTAAACCTGTCAGAAAATTCATGACATAGTTAGATAATTGAGAGTCCCAAAAGCTGCTGAAACAGTGAGATATATTGATTTACGACTTTCTTTCGAATGGAGTAAAGATACAGTAATAAACAATTCATGATTACCGGAAAATAAAGACAAATATCATGAAGGAAGGAAAAGGATGGGTCAGAAAGAAAGGATTTGCTATCAGGAACTTTAAGATCTAACAATCAGATAGAAAACAGTTACGGGATAATAATCAAATTGTGTTAAACCATAACCTTCCCAGCTATGAATACATTTGGAACAAGTAATCTTGTAAATATATGTAATTGTTATTCCACGAAAAAAAAGGATTTACCTCAGCCACGTTTTTTGGCAATTCTGTCGTGTCAAAACTGATTGGAACTTTATTGAAGGATACAGAAGGGAGAACTCCGAGAGAAGTAGCCTCCTGTAAAATCATGTAACGTATAATATCTATACATGAAACCCAGGAGAATCAAAATTTAAATGAAGCTACCAACATACCTCAAGCAGTGAAAATGCACGAGGATCATACTCCCCAAATCCATCAACTAGTGGGAATATGTTATGTTGTTTTTGTGAGGAAATGTTTATCCCTAAATTCGAAAGCAGCCTATCCCTCAAAGCAGGATCATGTGGAAGTTGCAAGCATCCCAAAACTTGTGAAACTACTTCCGTAGTAGGAACCGTCCCACCTAAAATTGTCTCACGGTAAACCATTAAGGCCATTGATGTCCTGAAGAAAGGCAAATCAAAATATTAATTTGTAATTGGTTTTAAGTCTGTGTCGAAGAATAGGGAGTAACACCACAATTTTACTGAAATATCAGTAACTATTGTACTGACCATTTATTTTCAATCTGAGGTCGCCCTGATTTGAAAGACACAACAGGTTCGCCAACAGCGCAAGCCTTCTCGAATCTTCGCTTGCACAGGCCTTAATAAAATAGCAAACGTAAAAATAAGCGCATATGCTACACTAAATAAACGTTTTCATGTCCGATTGCATCATATGGAGGCGTAAATATATCTAAAGAACTATGTGATTCTGCAGGCCTCACAGAATGAGGAAAGATAGAGCTAGCTTTGCTCTGGAAGATTCATAAAGATGATCGCTTCCTTCATTTCCTTTCTCTTGGTTGGTTGGCAATTATTTGGACAGCGTTGGTACAAGATCCAAACTTTATGATCCATGAAAAACTCTAAATGATATGAGGTTGAAGTGGATTTTCATTTTTTGGGTTTCAAGATTTATCAAATAACATCTCTTCAATAGGTGAGAAGTTTCCTAATCCAGCCCAGCTCAGCTAGATAAAGTCACAATGAATAAAAAATGCGAGCTTACTGGTTATGCATCTGCACATGATGAAGTTTGGTGAGATTCCATCCTCTTTCGCTCGAGAAAGGAGCTTGAAGCTTACCTCAAAGTCATCCTTTCTACAGAGAAATGTCAAAGAATAATGATTCTCAAATCTGACGTGCCTACTGTAATCAAACGAATCTAAATAATTCAACATAAAAGAAGATACCTTTCACTTGCCAGCATGAGCATAGAGTAAGTGATAGTGTTTGGTTTTAATCCCAAAGACTTTATCTCATCAAGATATTCCATAGCCTTGGGGAGTTGATCACCTTCACCTATTGATAATCTAAGGAATCATACCAGCAATTATATTTTGTATAGTTTCATATACTGCAATTGTAGTAATACCACATTGCATTTTTCTTTTCCGTCTTATATTATATAATCTTTATTCACTATGTAGGGCAAAAGATTAAGATAGCAATGTATGAAGTCTTACATAAGGCAGTTATAAGGGCATTCATTGTTGAAACAGTTGGTCTAAGTTTGATTGACTTGATCTTTTCATAGAGCTCCAGTGCTTTCTTCCAGTTCTTCGCCTATATCAAAAGAATTTTTTATCAGTAATTTCTCAATATTCAATTCATAAAGTCGATGCGATCACACCATTCCAAAAATGAGATTCCTAAGATTATGAAAACTACATCTCAATAAGTTTTACCAAAGAAAGATATTTTTGTATGCTTCATTGTTCACCTCTTGAAACTAGTGTGAAAATCTAGACCATATTTCTGTTTCTCCAGTAGGGATATATCACGTATATTTTAATCATCTGACGTAGACAGCTCAAAATTTCAGTAATATTCAAGGCATGAAGAAAACTCTTGCTACGGCAATAAAAGTCACATACATTACAACAAGCTCCCATCAGTGAGCTGTATGATATAGTTCCCAGACGCATTCCTTGAGATTTTGCATCCTGAAGAATGCTAAAAGCTTCCTCTAACATTTTTGCATGTCCTGCAACATCGATCAATGCACTGAAAAACACCTGCAGAATGTCAAAAACATTGAATATTTAAACAAGATGGCCTTAGAAGCACTTCCGAATAAATTTTCTTAACTAAACAGTTGCCTTAGATCAGCCACTTCCATGAGTTTTAGAAGGTGTGCCTTATTAACTCAAAAATAAATTTGTTGGAACTAGTATACATGATACCGACACATTCATGGCACATAAAGATCTGCAACTTCAGACAAGAAGTAGAATTCAAAACAGACATACCTCGTCAGGAGTCACACTTTTCTCTTTCATGTCCTTGTATATGCTACATGCAAAATCCCAGTCCCCAGACTTGCTGCAACTATTCACAGCAATGGTATAGACTTCTGGGGTACCCTTTATTCCATATTTATGGATCATCTGGTAAACTTCTTTAGCTCGCTCGACCTGGGATAAATTCATTCTCAATCAAGTTGAAAGCCAGAGACAGAAAAAGGAACAGAAAGGAAAAACTCACACACCTGACCAGCATTAAAACATGCCTTCATCAGTGCACCGATCGTTATATGATCAGGGTCTATTGGGTGCGTCTCAGCCTTCATTTCAGCTAACACATCAAAAGCACGGTCGACAGCTCCTGATTGACCACATGCAGAGATGAGGGCATTGAATACAACCCGGTCTGGCTTAACATTCTACTGCATCGAACATGTCATCAATGTAATAACAGCCTTGGGATTTCTAACAGATATGGGCACAATTAGCAAGACTAAAGAAATATTTTGTAGCCATTAAGAAAAAGGATTATATTTGCAACCTACAAACATTATAGGAGGGCATTCAACCTTCAGGCAGGAGGCTTACCTTAGACCTTAAAATTCCGTAAGCACCAAACGCCTTAGCTACTTGTCCAGCTCTAGCACATCCATCAATAAGTGCACCAAACGTGTGAAGATTGGGTTCGACTCCAGAATTTGCCATCTGGTGGAACACCTGAGAATATAACCACACGGAGATATAAGAAATTCATAAAACATTGTTCCATGTAGGATGCGTAATCAGGTCACACAGTATGATGCTATGATCAGTATTCAAGATCCCCACGACGGTATCACCTACTCGATATGGAGTATGAACTATATCTCAAATAGTTCACAAGATACAAAAATGAGTACGTTGAGAAAAGCTGTCCACTAGGAAAGGAGGGGACATCCTTACCAATGTGGATAACAAAACATTAAGCATCAGACTAATAAAGAGTTGGAGAATAATGCTGAATTGACTTTCATGTATGACTTTCAGTTATGATTAATATGTACTCAGTAGCATGAGTAGAAACATCAAACAATTTATTATGGTCGCTAGTTTTAACCTGGTTCAGTATTGTGCCAAATACTCATCTATGAGTTGCACAGGAGAATTTAGATTTACCAGCAGGAAAGTGTAATTGCAGTCGGAATCTCGTCCAAATAACATTCAGGCAAATGAAGATTACTATACCTCGAACATTGCATCAACTTTCCCGCTTTTAGCACAACTTGATATTAAAGTTGTGTAAAGTTTGCAATCAGCCATCATGCCACGCTCTTGCACCAGATGCAAAACTCCCCGAGCTCCTACATAAGTAAAAATTCACATCTAGAAGAATGAAAATTACAAGACCAGGAATTTAATATGAAAAAAATTCACCTTCTATGTCGTGGGAGCTTGCACAGACAGACATTAACATATTGAATGTGCTCAAGGTTGGATTTGGAATCAGCTTGGTAAAGCGAAAAGCTTCCTTGACAGCCTTGTGCTTTTTACAGATTTTAAAGAAGCTTGCATGATAAATCTGATGTGAAGAAATAAGAAAAAGAAGATCAGTGACAAATGACAATTTTCCAATATTCAAGGAGAGACAATACTAAGTTTCATCCATATTGCTGAGGAAAGCAGACATACCTTTTCCATGTCCAATAGATCCCTTTGCTCCAAATCTTCAAGTAAGCTTAAGCAATCCTTGAGCCTAATATATATGAATATTATTCTCTAGTCAAACAATCTAGCAATATCAGATGAAAAAAGGACAGCAGATATTAAGAATTTTTTTTTTTCAAACCAGAGTATATTTATTACCTCCCATCTCTAAGTAAACGGTAGTAAGCATCACTATTTTCTGGAGAACGCCCATTACTATTAAGTAGCTCAAAATGCCGAGCAGGCAACTGAGGCATGCTTTCATCAGTTTGGTGAACCACATGCTTCCCGTTATCTGGAAATTTCCAGTCCCTTCTTATATCTTTTCTTCCGTGGGATAAACTGCCGTTACCATTTGCGACAAGGTTTTCCTCTTTAACACCACCTGAAACGGAAACCAACTTTAATAGTGGTGGAGTGGCACTGCAAGGAAAGGAAACATAAGATTGTGTCAAATTTGACACAGTAAGTACCAAATTGTCAACGTACCAGTAGCCTGACCAGAACTATGCTCTGAGAAGTGAGTATCAATTATTCCATTGTTCTCATGGTCCAACAAGGTACTACCAGTTGCAGAAGAAGTAACAGAAGGAGAAACAGCTTTAAGACTTGCCAACTTTGAAGCCTTGGCGGATGAATGATTAGAGCCATAAAATGTGTGTATCTCTTCTCTCCTAGTCTCCGTGAAGATGTCAAAAGGCTTCTGGAGCAAACCATTATATTCATACTCTAGCGCACGTGTATCACCAACCTCATGTGAAGAAGCAGTCGAATGAATTCCCACCATTGCCTGCGAAAAATCATCGTAGTCCGTACCCTTCTGCTGCTCACTGTTTTCAACTTGTTTTTCAGGTGTTTTTGCTCCCACGGCAGCTGATTCCAAGGCAACAGACCCATTAAGCATAGATGAAAGGGATTCATCACTAGAATTATGTTCATTGGCAATTGTGCTGACACTAGCAACAGCAAACTGAGAATCCTCAGCTGCCACATCCGTTTGTTTGGCCAAAAGTGAAATATACTCAACCACAGAAGTTTCCTGGATTTGATGGGTCTCCTCTTCCATCAGTTTGTTGGTACTTTCTTCCTCCCTCTTTTTGAAAACTCCATTTACTTGCACAGAATTCCCTTCATGAACATCTATACCATCTAAATGTTGATTTTCCCGCCGACCCTCATTACTGATCTTCCCGCCATGAAGGGTTGCAGGAGATGTTGCAACCTGAACAGTTTAGCTTGTTAAAATTTCAATCGAGTTTTATAAAAGAACAGATTTTTTTTTTGGGATTCTTCATTTTATCTCTTAGATATCAATGTCATTCGAATCAGCAACTAACACTAATGGCCTCGCGGGTCATCTACTATGAGTACACAAACCGGAAAAAGCTCAGGCGATGAAGAATAGAAGAAAATCTAAAACTGGCTATAACAAGTCAAATGGGATAGGTGACAAAGAATTTGAGTTACCTCATCGGAATTTTTTCGTTTTCTGAAAGCATGTTGGCAGTAAGCGAAAGCAATGGCAGAAAAAGCAGTGACAGCCACAACAACAATGATCAGACCAGAGTCAAAAGAAGCTCTAACGACTAAACGAGGCGATCGAATTGAAGAACGACCAAGTTTTGGTTTTCCGGCGCGCGTTCGAAGATAAGGAGGACGAAGAGTATGGCAACAGCCGAGAAAATCACGGCGAATGGAGCGGAGACTAGAAGCGGGAAGAATCACCGGAGAGGAGGAAGTTAAGGTAAGATACTTTGACGATCTGGTGGTGGAGATGAAGGTGGAGCTTACCTCCATTGGAGAGGCGAGAGAGAAACGATGAGGATAAAGCAGAGGAGAAGAGTGAGGATATGAAACAACGAATTGGGATGTGGACCAGATACTGACGTGGCATAAACGGCCGTCAAGTTGTCAACGATTTTTCAATTCTTTTATATTTTGTTTTTGATGGGTAGAAACAATTGTCTTTGAATTATCTTTTAGGCCCAAATAAGTTGTAAGTTGTAACTGAGATGGCAATTTCCTATGACTGATTCTGTTGTTTGGTTCTGAATTTTTTAAACTTACAAAAGAATCATGAATAGTGTATCATTCTTCTGTTTCATCGTTATTGTATTTCGTGGTGTCTTTGTTCTTCTAGGAAGGAAAAGATGTGGTTGCTAAGGCAAAGACTGGGTCAGGTAAGACCTTGGCCTACCTTCTGCCATTGCTCCAGAAGCTATTTTCAGATTCTGGGAACAAAAAGAAGCTTTCTCCTTCTGCATCGTTCCATCTTGAGAATTATACCCAGCAGGTATGCTTTGGACGATTGTCTCATACTTACCTAGAGTGTAATAACCCATGAGAAATTTCTGTTTGAATTGAAAATACAGGTCTACATAGAGGTTTGTTCGCTTATCGAGTTGTGTAGGGTTCAACTGAAAGCAGTGCAGTTGACTAGTAGCATGCCTGCATCTGATATGGTTAGTGTTTTCATGTTTGACTTTGGATTTTTTTTTTCAATTGCAGCGTAATGCATTGGCCGGACTGCCTGAGATTCTTGTCTCAACTCCTGCTTGTATTCCAAAATGCTTTGCTTCCACAGCTATCAGTGACTCGCTTGAAATTCTGGTTCTTGATGAGGTGTGTGTGACATATGTGTTCCTTTGAATGGTTCAATAATAGTGGCTTTGTTCGATGTTATTTTAAGCTTTGTGAATTAACTAGATAATCAAGTAGCCACTCTTCTAAGTGGAAGTTGCATGATTTGATTTTTTTGGATAGATCATGGAAACAGATGCTCATCAACCATGTGTTATAAACCACTTTTGAGACTTTGACAAAGTCATGTGATTTTAACGCCAAGAAAGCATTGTAGGGTTCCAATAATTGCAATACACATGGAGTCGTATTTTTTGCTCCGATTTTTTTTGTTTTTGCAGGTGAAATAATGACACATTACTTGTGTCGATTGTAAACTTTCTTGCTAATACTAAATGCAAAGACAAAATCGTCGTCCACGTTTCTTGTGCGGATAACTTTTCTTATCACTTTTGTCATCTATTGATTGGATATGATTTTATACCCAATGGATGAATAAAATTTACATCAGAAACTAAATTTCCAACAAGTTTTTCCAGAGAGAAAAAGAATATAAAAGGTAAGATGAGAATAGAAAAGTAATTGAATTTTAATTTTTTATGAGTAATACTTTTTTATTTAGAATTTTCCGAAGCAAGTATTGCCATCGATTAATTTTAATTTTGGGTGAATTAGTTATTTTTAGTATAATTTTCAACATATTTTATTGTAATAGTAAATTAGAATTAATATTTAAAAGGTTGTTTGTCCAAATTGTGTAGAAAAGATTTAGATTACGGAAAAAGAAAACATTATTGGTTATCTTCGTTTGTCAGCCATAAATTTCTACGGCGGTGGCAGTGGTACATTATTGTTTGTTTAACTGCTGTAACTATATATATATGTGGCAAACGCAGTGGTCATACGTTACGTATTTCATCGTAATTTTTTCGACTGCTAATTAAAACAACGATGCGACTAAAAATTTACGATCAACTGCAACCTCAATCGCCGACGTTAAACAAACGAATAACATATAGCACATCCACAACTGCAGAATTGATCGCAGCTAAACCACAGTCGCTGCGGCGACCAACTATTCTTTCTAATATTTCCTAATTTTTTTATGGGATGTAGCCGAAGTGGACACATGACGAAAAGTTAATAATTGCTAAAAAGAAATAATTAAGATACATTTAAATTTAATTATATAAATAGCAAAGTGATAATCATGAAAACAATCAACCTAACAAATATAATAACTCGTTTAAATCATGATTCATGAACAGTTATTGTTGGCAGTATTAAATTAGACAGATCTCTTGATTTAATAAGTCAAATTCCAACACCCAACAAATAGTTGTCTTTGATTTAACGTTCGAACAAACAAACACCACTCTCCACGATATCTCTCAGATTTACAACTGAAAGACCCTTAAACAAAGTTGCATCCACAAGAAAAACCTTATCTTCTTCTTCTTCTTCTTCAATCTCTCAAACGATGCTTTCTTTTTTCTCAAACCAGATCGACCGGCAAAAAACTGTCTCTAAGGAGGAAAAAATCCTCGAAGATCTTGAACAATCCGATGGTTCACATTTCCCTGGGGATAACTACCGTCCGTCCGATCGGAAAAACTGGATGGCCGATCTAGCGTTGGAGAAACTAACTCTCAACAAGATCGTGTGGCCAGGAACGCATGATTCAGCTACCAACGAAATCGGAATTCCTTTGATCTCTCGTCCGTTAGCTGAATGCCAAACGCTTTCCATCTACGAGCAGCTCGTCCTCGGAACACGTGTCCTCGATATTCGTGTTCAAGAGGATCGTCAAATCTGTCACGGGATTCTGACGTCACACAACGTCGATGTTGTCATCGATGACGTCATCAGGTTCTTGTCGGAGACTCACTCGGAGATCATAATCTTGGAGATAAGGACGGAGTATGGACACAAAGACCCTCCGGAGTTCGAGACTTACTTGACTGACAAGTTAAGTCAATTCTTGATACAACAAGACGATAACTTGTTCAACAAGCCGGTATCAGAGATCTTACCGAAAAGGGTTATTTGCATCTGGAAGCCGAGAGAGTCTCCGAAACCAAGCCGTGGTGGACTTCTCTGGAACTCTAACTATCTAAAAGACAATTGGATCGATACGGATCTTCCATGGACGAAATTTCAGAGCAACTTGAAGCATCTGAGCGAGCAGCAACCAGTATCTTCTAGAAAATTCTTTTATCGGGTCGAGAATACAGTTACGCCACAAGCAGATAATCCAATTGTGTGGGTTAAACCGGTGACTGATCGGATCCGAAAACATGCGAGACTTTTTATATCTCAGTGTGTTTCCAAGGGATATGGAGATAAGTTGCAGATTTTGTCAACTGACTTCATCGAAGGAGATTTCGTTGATGCCTGCGTGGGAATAACTCATGCGAGAATTGAAGGTAAAGTTTGATGATTGATCTGCAAATTTCAGTGGCATTGGAACCAAGATTCTTTGTGTTTGGGTTGCTTGTACCATAATTATTTATTTACGAAGGCTTAATTTATATATGTTTTCGCCCAAGAACTTTTATGAAAGGAAACTTGGAAACTGTGTATCCTATTGATTTATTCGAACTGGAGCAATCAGATTGTATAATTAATGGAGCTATAGCATATCATTAAGAATTTTGGATTGTATTAGAATTTACTAAGTTGGATAATTTCTACACAAGTATATAAGATGTATACCCATATTTTTTAATATGTTATTAGAGTTCAAAGTTACCCCGACATGTGATTTTTCACAAAAACAGTTTCTCACATTTTAAATGACCCGTATAAATAGTTCTTATTGTCATGATATGTTCGCGATATTAATGCATGATTGTATTTTTGGTTTTAAATTAGATCATTATTTACTTATGTAAAAAACAAAAAAAATTGTTTTAAGGGGAATTGAGTTTAGTAGTAAAAAACCAATAAAAGACCAATAAAAGACCAATAAAAGATTTGGGCTATTAAAGTATTCTTATCACATACACAACACATAGGTGGATATTTGGTACTTCAATGCCCTCTTGTTATCTTTCATCTCTTATCCTATTTGTTTTAGATTTTTTTTAGAAACTTTTATTTAAATTTACAATTCTATTGAAAAAAACATAGATTTTGTTTATGAAGATGTCAATACTTAAATTGTTTGAAATGGATAGATTTTTTTAACGAAGCGATTTTCATGCAAGAATATTATTCTAGTCTAATTTTATATCATTTATTCTACTTTTATATAGAAATCATTGATATATTAAAATTTCATTTTTTGTGTATATCAGAATGGGGTAACTAATTATACTTACAAAAAAAGAGAGGGTATAATGTCACTTCTCATCTATCTACCATTATATTTATTTTTCCATCTACCATGATATTTATTTTTCAATCTACCATAATATTTATTTTTTCATCTACCATGATATTATCATCCAAGAGAGTTAGTTTTTTCACGTGTATAAAATTAACGAGCAGTTTCGAGAACATAAATATGAAATGATTACTCACAAAAAAAAATATATGGTCATATTTGTTGGAATTGGGCCTGGAGAGAAGTTAGGCCCAAACTATGGGCTCGATAAAGCCTAGTAGAAGACCCAGGTGATGATCCGATAGGAAGATGGTCGCCATCGCTTATGTCGTTCTTGTTAAGATCTTAAGCTTCCGGTCTAACGGACGAGTTCGGTTAAGAGAATCTAAGCAAACTGATCGAGACAATATATAACATAAACGACCAAAAATATTGAAATAAAATGCCAATTAGTATATGTTTCACTATTAGAAAAACAACAAACGATCCAAAACAACAAACGAGCATTGTTGAAAACGTCAAACGTATATGTTAGGACGCGAAAAACCGGATATGAAAATCACGATATGCAAAAACAATTTACGGATCAAATGATTGAAAACCGAATTAAGAAAAAAATAAATTCGTTAAGGCGAGATTTGATCTCTTTCCTTAATTCAATAAATCTATCGCATTATGGCGGTTTGATGAGATTTTGAATCTCATGATACAACCACGACGAGACTACAATCACAACACCCGATCGTATAATCTACGAACAATAATCTACGCTATACTCTTGAGAAAAATTTACAGTGCGTGAAGAGAAGAGGAGGGAGATCGTTGTAACGATTTTGAGAGAATGCGAAAAGGTGGCGGCCAAGATTAGGTTAATGAGGATTAGGGCTTGTTTTTATAGCATTAAGGGAGAGGTTTTCGCAATCCTAAAACGTGGGAGGAAACTGAACCGACGAAAAAATCGTGAACGCTTAGAAGAGAAAATCATGGGTATGGTTTAGGGTTTTGACTCGGTGTTGGGCCAAAACTGTAATCAAAATTTAGCCCAAAAAAACCTTATTGGGCCTACGGTCATTTGCCAAGACCCAAGACCTAAGACCCAAGACCGAGCCCGAGCCCGGCTCGGCCCAGCGGCAGTGCGCGCGTGGCTTGGTTTCTTTTCTCTCCAACTCTTTTAAGGTAGTACATGAGCTCTCCTATTTATATACAGAATTTTTCCTCAAGTTTCCAATATGCGACTTTTGTCTCTCTTCATTATTTTATCCAACAAATTTATACCTTTTTAATGAATCCAATGACCCATTTTTCATTCACATTCCAACAATTTTTATAATCAATATTTGGAATATATTATGCAATTGAACATTCAAATTTTTTTCATAAAAATTGTTCCAACAGTATATCTTATTAAACATTAACATGTATACACTCAAATCAAGATCTAAAATGTGAGGTTTAAGGTTCAGATTCTCGAAATATCGAATGATAATGATAATGAAACAAAACAAAAATGAAAGAGTTATTAGAGGAATTGACAAAGGAGATGATTCCAAAGAAGAAACAAACACAAGCATTGGGCAACAAGTCAATACCCAACTATTGAACAACTTTAGAAGACAAGCCATTAAATATACAAACAAATCCTCCCAATCACAAACTACAAAAGAGAAACAAATCAATTATAACTGTGAAATACATGCTAATGCTACTATCTACTTACAACTCATCAAACTCATGTGTTACGATTTAATCTTGATTCTGATTAAATCTTTATTTCGGTATTTTATTCAGTTAATATGATCCGATTTAACCAACTAAGATTTCACGAAAAGTAACCCTAAATACATACAAGATTTATCCAGTTCTGGTGCGTTAAACAGTAACCCTACGTCTGGCCGGGATCTTTTTCCCGGAATCCACTAATTTTCAGAAGAGAATGTACATACTCGATGAATACAACTTTTCTTGTACTACGATACTTGACTCGAGTTATAAACAGAAGGAGAGAAGAAGGATACTAACCGTAAGTCTCAGACTTACCTCCAGTAGCTCCCGATTCACCTCTCCTCTTACCTCGCAGACGCATGCAATGCCATTATCGCCGAAAGCAACTTTTTGAGTTCTCGATGTTTCTAAGGTGAAAACGACCTCTCTATTTATACTCAGCTCCATGCAAGTATTAGTTCTTAAACCAGACCTAACCGGCAGATTTAAATAAATAACCAATTCAATTACTATCGGTTAAGATGTTGAATCAGATTCAACATCATGCATGTTATCCACAGCTATATAAAGATGACATGCCTAATTATGCCCCCTCAATCTCTTTCCTTGTCTATACAAACCACTGAATTATTTCACACTTAGTTCATAGATTAGCTTATATATTACAATAACGGGGAAAATAACTCGATTAGCATTCAATATGTATTGGTTTAGATTCAGACGTACAGTTGTTTTACAGGCATTGGAGATTCTCTTCTGCATGTGTTGGAATTCTATTATCTCATGTGAATGCTTTAATAATATTTAGTATATTGAGCAAACCTTATGTGTGCATTGTAAATGCAATAAAGAGAATTTGTTTGGATTTGGTATTTGTGATTACATATTTTGTGAACTTAATTTTATGAAAAAGCAAATATATTCTAATGTTATGTGAAGTCTGATAATTAATGTTTACATAAAATTACAAACATATAAAAGGAAGCAGGCCATTGTTAGTACTGTCGACCTTATGCGGCCTTAAGCTTTTCATAACTTTTAGATTTTAGTGTTTGTGTGCTTTATTAATCGATCTTTAGTTGCACCCCAATAATAACAGGTAGGACCAGGTCCATGCATATTCATATGTTCATGTACATATCATTATAATTATCCATAATCTACCAATTGTATATATATCTAAGTTTCACAAAAAAGCATATACATATGAACACGTATGCCAACTTATGCAATAGAAAAAAAAAGGAATATGTACCATTAATTCAGTATTACTAAATATTTATACATAGAAAACGAGATAGAGAGTTTTAATAATTGATTATTGTTTAAACTAAATATAGCTAAAACACAGATGGCTAACTGTAAACTTATTGGAAATATTTAATATAATTCTAATTAGCAAACACCCCAATTCTGAATAAAATGATCAGTTTCCATCCCAAGTTGGTTTTCTCATTATCCATTGGTACACATGTTAATTAGATCCCAATCCAACTGTGAAAATTATCCAATTTGAGCCTATATATATCTCAAAATATTAGATTCATTTTTCGAGTTTCATCCAGTCCAGTTCGGATTAATACTGAATATACTAAATAAATACATTTTTGTTTAATGAAAAATTTATTTAATAATTTTTTATAGAGTAATACCCTAAAATAGTACCTTTTAAAGTTTTTTTTCCAAATCTAGCATCATAAAATTAAATTCTCAAAAATAGCACAAATACTTATGTGAAAATACTTATTTATTCTAAATAATTTATACATAAATTTAAAGTATTATATTTGGGTTCATTATTTCTAATTTAGGGTTTAATTTTTTTTATTAAAATATAGTTTTAATATATTTTAATCTTAAATTTGTGCTATTATTAAAAATTTAAACTAATGATGCTATTTTTGGAACAAAAACTTAGGAATGTGCTATTTTAGACATTTGCCATTTTTCATATAAAATTTTATTGTATTAAAAATTGATCAATCACTAAAATATTATTAGGTGTTTTAATTCAACGTTTCATTTAGTATGAAACTTTGTATAACTAATTTAATTTTTAGTTTTAAATTAAAGTGTATCTAATAAAAATATATTTATACAGTTGAAGTTTTGAATTCGTTCAAGATTATAGAGATAATATTTGTAAATTTAATTTTCTCATAAAATTTTAAAGTTGATTTGTAATGTTTGTATATAAAAATTAATATGAATAATGAAGATAATTATAATTTTTTTAATATGTTTTTAAGATATCTCTTTGGAGTCAAATAGAGGTTTAAAAGATATAGATAACTTTTTTAGACTAAATCAAACAAAACTCAAATATATATATTAATTACCAGTCAATAACTAATTTTGGTATTCAATCAGAATTCAAATGATAAAAGAAATAATTAGTATACTTTTCAAATCGGGTTATTTTTACAGAAAAGAAAATGACTATATGTCTATGTTCTTAACTAGTAAGTAGTATAAGCATTTAGAAAAAAAAAGGCTATGAAAATGACAAAAAAACCATGAAATTAAAGTTTATGGTCAAATAAATATGTCAAATGCTTATCTCACGGGATGGTAGTATTGTAATAATATAGAAATTCAATGGCGTTTATTTAAGCTCTTTCTTTATATAAGGCTCCAAACTACACTCTACATACAACACACAGCAGAAAAAGCTCTGAAAATATTAAGGAAAGAAGAAGAAGACATCGTCTTAGCTCTGCAACACTTACAATGGCTTTGAAGACGGTGAAATTATAATCTCACAATTTAACTAATAGTTTATTTTTCCTTTTTGCTTTCTTTACATGAAAACTGTAGATTTGATTTTGAGATAAGTAACTAAAAATTGGTATATAGGCGACGTATGGGATGTGGATGACGGAGGATTGCAAGAGATCTTTCATGGAGATGAAATGGAAGAAAGTGCATAGATACATCGTTTTCAAAATCGAAGAGAAGTCTCGGAAAGTTACCGTCGACAAGGTCGGAGCTGCCGGCGAGAACTATCACGATCTCGCTGCTTCTTTGCCGGAGGATGACTGTCGATACGCCGTCTTTGATTTCGATTACGTCACTGTCGATAACTGCCGCGTAAGCAAGATCTTTTTCATCACCTGGTCAGTATCACACCTCTCTCTCTATGTTCTTTTCGATTTCTAGAAATGTCAGATCTACCCGTTTAGATCGTATTGTACTAAACCGGGTAATGAATAGGTCGCCGGAGGCATCGAGGATAAGGGAGAAGATGATGTATGCAACGTCCAAGAATGGACTGAGAAGAGTGTTGGAAGGGATTCATTATGAGCTTCAAGCAACCGACCCAACCGAGATGGCATTCGATAAAATTCAAGACCGGGCTAAATAAATTGCATTCCCTTAACCGGATGGATTTAATCGCCGGTTATTAGCAATTAATTTTCTATTAATGTTAGTTGATAGCTTAACTTGTCTCCTTTTGTTGACAATATTTAGTTCTCGACTATTAGTGTTGCGTTTTTAATTGTCCTTTTTAGTTTCTTTATAATAAAAAAAATTTGATTGTTGAATGTTGTTTATGTCTTTTTTCTTGTCATTATGCTAATATAAAGGAAGCTTTAATAACACATCTAAATTGTAAACTGTACCACCGGCATATCCGAACAGAACCCGGTTGTGATAGATGCGGGCATGAACTAGAGTGCATAAATTACGTTTTGTTCCTATGCTCGCCGGCTCGTCAAACATGGGTGCTATCTCATATCCTCTCAGCACCGTCCAACTTCCCATTTTCTTGCCTCTTCGGAAATTTGGATTACCTACTATGGAGAATTCCGGATAAAGCAAAGGAAAATCTAGACTCGAGAAGCTTCCCATGGATTTTATGGTACATCTGGAAAACAAGGAACGAAAAATTGTACAAAAACACAGACCACACTGCAATAAACATACTGGACAAGGCGCAAAAGGAAAGCAACCTATGGTTCGCATCTATGGAGTCCAACGGCCAGACGAATGACTCCTCCACGGTGGCTGAAGGAACTAAATTGCATTCCCTTAACCGGATGGATTTAATCGCCGGTTATTAGCAATTAATTTTCTAGTAATGTTAGTTGATATCGTTATTTAGTGCTTAACTTGTCTCCTTTTGTTGACAATATTTAGTTCTCGACTATTAATCTTTCGTTTTTAATTGTCCTTTTCAGTTTCTTGATAATAATAAAAAAATTGATTGTTGTTTATGTCTTTTTTTCTTGTCACTTATGCTAATAGAAAGGAAGCTTTAATAACACATCTAAATTGTACTGATAACTAATGAGAATAAAATATGGTTTTGGTGAGACCATTCAAGCAAAGCATGATAATGATTTGAACGTAAGTGGTTTAATTTATTGAAAACAGAATGAGGTTTACTCTGTTGAGTGATAAAATTGTTTAAACGTCAACTTTTCCAGTTTTAGTCTGATTCGTTGTTCGAATTTCGAATTGAGTTGTGGATCTCAAACAATTGATGGTTTACTCTGTAGACCAACCTCCCAGGATCCAAATCACTCAGTGGATCTCTAATATTTGTGAAGGGGTGATGAACATAGACTGGGCCCAAAAGAAAAAAAAACTAGGCCCAATTTATGCATGAAATACCTTTTTATCCTTTTGTTAAAATTACATGCCACCAAACAATCAAAAATGCTCTCGTAGCTCAGTTGGTTAGAGCACCCGTTTAGTAAGCGGGAGGTCTTGAGTTCGACTCTCAACGAGAGCAGTATTACAATGTAATTTCAAGTCAACCTTTTCTCCACTCCATCATTACATTTTTTCTTACGAAATAAATAGTCCTAATGATTTCAAACTTGGATCATTTGCATTCAGACATGAGTCACAATTTTATAACTATTCATTTGTAACAACAAAAATGATATTTATATATATTAATTTTTAATTTTACTTTACTTTTATCAGGTAAAATAGTCCATAGACAGCAGGTTTACTCGTTGCGTGACCAAACAGGATCATATGGTTAGTTGGGTGTTGATATTGGTATGGAGATTTTATCAAACGATATTCCCATTGATTGACTACAAAATTAGGTCCATCCTCAAATGTGTGTGTGCGCGTTTCAATCCCTTTCACACCCCTTTTATGTTCTTCTCTTTTCACAAACACTGATTTTTTAGTCTTTTAGATATATATTTATTACTAAATATACCCAAATTATTACTAACTTTTAACTTTTACTTTTCTGCCTTCGTAATTTGATTTTTTTTTTACTTGTTTGATTTGATGTCAAAGCAGGTTAAATTTTACAAAACCTGACACTTCGGAAACTGAATTGGGAAATTTTTAATCTCGAAAATTAAGTCCGATACACGAAAAACGAAAATGTTAATCGTCAACTCATAGTGATAGGGTTAACTAATCATCCAAAAATCCGACCTGAATTTACAACGGGTCTATTTTGGTTACCACAACCGGGCTTCGAACTACGTGTTTCCAACCATCAAACCACGTGACCGATCCGAATGCAGCACCCGTTTCCCCCAAAATTACATTCCTTGGATCCAACGTCACCGTTACTACATAGCTTCGTCTCTTAATGGCCGACGTAAACACAAGCCTCGGTGGCTTGACAGTCACCGTCACTCCTTGTGGCGACTCTATCCTCACCTGATATACTGCGTCTGGATGCCCAACATTCGTCGCCGTCCGTACAATAGTCTTGCTCAACAACCCTCTTCTAGAAGCAGAGAACAATGTCGTGATCGAAGGATAATTAAGATTTTCCGGTGACGGTTTCCTAGTCATGGGGCATCTCACAGGCGTTCTCGTGATGACTTGAATTGTCTTTGGTTCGTACCCAATTGAGCAGAGAAACATGATGTAATCATCGTTGGTTATATCGTAGACAAGACCCGGATCCATAGCCCGACCCAAGTTAAGATGACCAGACCCGTAATCGTAAGGTGTAGCTGATTTTCCGGTGGATTCATCGACTAACGAGCTGTTAGAGTTATCCACGATATTGGTTGTAGTCATCATGGCAGATCTTATCGCGGCGGGGCTCCAATCGGGATGGGTGGATTTGAGGAGAGCCGCCGCTCCACTGACGTGAGGACACGCCATTGATGTACCGGAGAGGATGTTGAATTCTGTTTTTCTTGGATCAGACGGCAGACCTGTAGGCCCCACCGTGTCGGTCCAAGCAGCGAGAATGTTAACACCCGGAGCAATCAAATCAGGTTTAAGGATCTCCGGGTTTAACCCGTTTGGTCCTCTTCCGGAGAAAGAAGCAACAACTGGCGCCGGTTTGATTCCGACTACTGTTCCTTTGAAATCGATTGAAGCGATAGGATTCGGATGTGACGAAGCGTAAGCTTTGATTCTATCTCCTTCGTTTGACCCGATGGCGCATGCAGGTATAAGGTGAGCGTCTCCGACTAATCCTTCGCCGTTTGATGCACTGTTAGCGAGGATCATCCCGACGCCGCCTGCTTTCTTTACCACGAGACCCTTCGCTACACGAGGACTGCTTCCTCTGTCGCAAATTACGATTTTGCCTCTCACATGTTTCGGGTCAAGCGAATTCTCCATACAGAGAGAAGCCGATGACATTCCCAATTTATCGGGGTATACCACCGGGAACATACGACCGTGCAGCGGCACGCCGGCGTAGAGGGAGACGCCTCTCAAACGGTGTCCGTCACCGAGAATGGCATCCGCTGGAAAATTTCGATCGATTGTTCCTGCACCGACGGTGGTTATCCACGGTGCAAGGTTCGTTACCGACAAGCCGTTAGGTCCTTCGTTCCCGGCTGAGGATGAGACGAAGATTCCCTTTGACGTGGCCCCGAATGAGCCAATAGCGATTGGATCGAGGTAGTACGGTGAAGTAATTCCGTCTCCACCGCCGATAGATATAGATATGACGTTAACGCTGTCGGAGACTGCGGCATCGAAGGCGGCAAGGATATCGGAATCAAGGCAACCCGAATCTTTCCAGCAGACTTTATAGGCGGCGATACGAGCTTTGGGAGCTACACCTTTAGCTACGCCGGAGGCGTAACCGGACATACTCGCCTCGAAGGCGTGACGACCAGCGGCGGTTGAGGCGGTGTGAGTGCCGTGTCCGTCGGCGTCGCGTGGAGAGAGAAACTCAATGGTTTTGTTGATTCCTCCGATTACGGCGGCTTGTTGCCCTTTGGCAAAGAATCTAGCTCCCACGATTTTCCGATTACAGTTCCTTGGCCCGAATCTGGTTCCAGACTCGCAAACGCCTCTCCATCGTTTAGGAATTGGACCAAGGTTGAGATCTGAAAAACTCCTCCGCTCCGGCCAAATCCCAGTGTCGAAAATGCCGATGATGACGTCTGATCCGTAATCGGAATTGAACCAGAGCCCTTTTTGATTCTGTAGACCTAGGAATTGGGGAGAACGCGTAGTGTGAAGCTCACGACGACGATCCTCGAAAACAGCGAGAACTGCCGGGTGATTGCGGAGGTTATCGGCTTTCTCGGGAGTAACAACGGCGGAAAAGCCATGGAAGACGGTGTTGTAAACATGGAGGATTCGAGATCCATCGGCAAACTCAGAACTGTACCAGTGGTAATGCGTCGGGAAAACAGACGGCATAGATTCTCCATCGATGCGGAAAATGAAGGTCTTCGCAGTCAGAGCGGTGGCGAAGGAAATAAACGGAGAAGTAAGAAAGACGAAGAAGAGAATAAATGAGGAAGCCATTTTGAAGGAGTGGAAAGAGTGAAGTGAGGTTTTAATATTAAATATTGACAGTAGAATGTTGTGTTATTATGTTGTCATTATTTAATGATGTAGTAGTAAGTTTAATGAACGGCAGCGTTTTAAGCGGATACTACGAAAATTGATATTTGATATTTTAAGCCCAAGGTTTTGAATCCCACCCTTTGGGCTGGATCCAGTATCCATATGGACGCGTTTTACGCTGAATTGGATATTTGAAGCCCAATTGTTTGACCCAAAGTCGACTCCGATCCAGTATCCATATGGCATGACCAAAATAAGCCCATGTGTGTTAGGCTTACTTTGTTCCATTTCTCATCTACCTTTTTTATTTATATTTGATAAAAAAAAATATGAGCAACACATGCATTTTTATTTATACTAGAATACTATTTGTGGTATGCACATATTAAAATTAATATTTTAAAATTTTTTATTATCTCAATGAAAAAATTATAAATATATTTTAATTTAAAATATTATATATTATAAAAGAATATTATTATTATTATTATATATTATTCAAATAATATTGCATTATTTTATCGTTATTTTTGCGATATGTTAATCAAAAATAAATTTATAAATTTTTTAGTAAAATATTTGAAACATTTTTTAAATTAAATTAATATAATTAGTAGTTTTAATTAATTTTGTTATGTTATAGAATCTACTTATATAGAGTAGTCATACTAAAAAATAATGATTAGTTATTCAAATTTAATATTACAAACAAATGATATAATATAAAATTTTATTTGTAAATATATTGATTGTTTGGAAACAAAAAAAAATTGAATGATAGAATTTCTATATGATTTGTGATTTAGATATGCCGACTATATTATTACACAATATATATATATATATATATATTTTTCTATAAAACAATTATTACTACGATATATTGAATTTAATTATTGAGTTAAAAAGTAAAGTTGCATATAATATAAAAATGGAATTAAATAGTGTTAATGAAGTTTCTATATCTATAAAAATTCGACATATTTACCTTCCTTATATATGTGTACAATAAGTAATTATTTATGTGAAAAACAATTTTTTTAAAAAAAATTGGCGAGTAATTAAATGTGTAATTTACTAACTCAAAATTTCCTAATTTTTTAATCTTCGTATATTTGAAAATTAAATAGTGTTTGGAAACTCGTTAAATTATATAATTAAGTTATCTAATTAAGATGTTTAAATAATAAAATAAATAATTTATATTTAAAATTAAAGTAATTATTAAAATTGTTGAGAGTGAATATGATGATGATACCTAAACAATTTTCACTTTCAATGCTTCTCCTTTAGTATATAGTAGATTTGATAAAAAAATATCAGCAACACATGCATTTTTATTTATATGAGAATTTCATCAACTTATATTAAAATCGATTGAAATCTTAAACTTCTATTTTGACATAAAAACATGTAGAAGCATTTACCCACTAGTCTGACAAAATAAACCATAAAGACAATTAATGTGGAATATCTTTTTGAAAAATCGAAATCGCACTAGTTAACTTCTTGCCTGTTTCATCAAATACATTTGAATTGTTTCGGAAATAAGATTAGTGACAAAAGAAGTGTTGCCATATATATATTAGCTATAATTAATTCTTTAATTTATATTTCATTTCCAAAGTACTAATATCCAAAACCTAAGAAGTTATAAGCAATGCTATTACCAATGTCGTTTGAAGAATAACTGCTGATAATACTACTTTCCTCCTCTGTTTGACATTTCTGTGATTCCACAGTATCACAGCTACACTCCTTGCTGCTTTTCACTCCGAAACGACACGCTGTGCACGTATGCTTCTCATCATTTAGCTGGTCTTGCCATGGCGGGCTGATTCTAAGCTCAAGATTCAAATCTACACTTCTTTCTTCAACAACAGAGTACTCAACTCTCTGTTTTTTCCAAATTAGTTCCTTTTGATTTCTCTCCTCCCCAAAGTTATCGAAAGATAGAATCTTTGCAAGAGGATCCTCTTTTTTTCTAGATTCAGGCGAAAAATCTCGAGTTTTGGTCTCGTTGATCGGCCGGTGAGTCGCGGGATCGATTCCGCTTCTTAAAAGCTTTCTCTTTACGTGTGTATTCCAGTAATTCTTTATCTCGTTATCTGTTCTTCCCGGCAGTCTCGTCGCGATAAGAGACCACCTGAAAAATAAACAGAGGACATGAAAAACAGAAGACTTGTTGAAGGGTGTGTGGTGTTATGACTCTCACTTGTTGCCGAGGAGGCTATGGAGTTTGATGATGAGATCGTCTTCGTCGACTGTGAAGTTTCCCCTCTTGAGATCAGGCCGGAGATAGTTAATCCACCGGAGACGACAGCTTTTACCGCAACGAAGAAGCCCAGCGGATTTGGGAAGAGAACGCCAACAGCCTTCACCATGAGATTTAATGTAAGAGATGAGCTTGTCGTCTTCTTCCTTAGTCCAAGCACCTTTGTTCGTGTGGTCCTTCTCGCAACAAGGAGACCTCCCCATGTTGTGATGATGATGATGATGAAGTTAGGGTTTTATGGAGAGATGATAGAGAGAGGTTGGAGGAGGAAGGTAAAGCCTAATGTGTTTCTATAAGAGAGTTGGTAAGACACGTTTAAAAGAGTGACGAGTGGGCTCCGTTTTCTGATTTCTCACTTTTGTATTTTGTTCTATTTTGGAACAATTTCATCAACATTCACACGATCTTCTTCACCATCTCAATGGGAAACCATAATTATTTTATAACGGTATGTATAAACACGTTCGGGTTTTGAATGGCGATATGCGTTTTGTTGCAATTTTTAAATATGATTAATATTTGATTCAGCTAAAAGTATTATTACTTTACATTTCCTGGTTTTTTTTTTACAATTTTTTACTAGATTTAATCATGTTTTATGTAAGTAAATAGAGACTGAAGATTTGGTTCATGTCATTTTCTTAAATTAGTAATGTAGAAAAAATTCAACTAATATTTTATTTCAAAACATCAGATAACGTAATGTTTTTGTTCTAGTGTAAGAGCTTTACAACGTATAATTTTAACATTAATTCGTAAGAAATGTAATTGAAGATGCTCTAACGTGATGAAAATTAGAAAAACCAGAGAGTGGATTTCTACGAGTATTCTTCTTCTCCATTAATGATTTCCTCTAACACGTGACCTTTTTATTTTTCCAACTACCAAATATCAACCATGAGTTTTCTTTTCAAGAAACATGGTTTCTTGATCCTTCTTGAGAAACGGTTTTTTTATTGTTAAAGAACATGGTTTCTTCTTGAGAAACGGCTTTTCGCCAGCATATATCATCGAATAAATCATTGAAATTTTTAGATAGCTTGTGTGATTAAATAAGAGTGTGATTAAATAAGAGTATCGATAAATGCATATAAATAAATATTGTGGTTTTTTTTTGTTTGGAGTTCCTTAATTAGGAAAAGAAAAGAGCTTTATCGGAAAAGTTTGTTTGATACCTGAAATACAATCTTAAAAAGTTTGGTAGATTTTCTACTTTGAGCTCTACCGACATAATAGACCTAATGATAGAATATATATGTGATTTCTAATCCACCAAGCCACACACCAAACTGTGCCCGGGTCGGATGCAGAGTCATAACTATCCTAAAACAAAATTCTAAGTACCATTCATCAACCTAACCCTCGTTAGCTCGTTCTTGTCCAAGCCATGCATTTTTTCTACTATGATTTCTAATTTTGTATATGTTATTGTTAGACTACAACATAGGTTCTTTTAACCACAAAACACACAGGTTCACATTCCATAAAGTACAATTCTGTTATGCAAAGTAAATCTTCAACATAGCTTTTTGGTGCCATCCGAGTCAATCAAGCTGGTAACTGGCAACCATATATCATATTCTTTAAATAAATTACGAAAGAAACAAGAGAAGTAAAAATTCAATTTGAAAGAATCTTCCTACCTAACACAACCGTACAAGGTTAGGTCCAGTTTCAGGCTACGACCCACTTTGTAGATATCGACCGATCTTTAGCAGACATCCACATAACTCGTAGCATAATCATTTGTGTAACGCTACCATGAATCATGACCAATATATCATCCCAAGTTTTGACTCTTTGACTTTTATTTTATACTAGAAAATAGTATGATCATGGATTAAAAAGTTTAGCATCACGTAGCAACAAAATAGGGTATAGAGTATCTGACAATGGAAACAGATAGTCTCTTTAACGCCAAATAGGAGAATCGTTTTTTCCTTTTAGTTTTCCTTCTATTTCATTTACTTCATCCTCTTCCGAATCTCGTAAAAGTAACCAAAGCCCACAACAGCAGCAGCAACCGCAACCCCGAACGCGCTCGTTGCCAGAATCGCGCAGTCTGCAACTGTTTTAGCCGCCGAGGAGCTAGGGTTGAAACCAAGCTCAGAGAGTTTCTTGTGTGATTCCGCATAATCCCTGAAGAATGCATCTTCATCCTGTCACCACAAATTGAACTTGTCAATGAAGCTAACAACACAAAAACAGGACAAATGAGATGATAAAATCACCTACTTGTTGCTTACGTTATTGAGACTTTAGATATATGCACCTCAAGATCAAGTTTTTAATCAACTAACTACCCAAAATATCATAGAGAAGCGTTGCCAATTTTATTTACAGCTCTTCGAAAAGCTAATTTATTCATTGACAGCAAACATGAAGAACGTTAAGATGATCAGAAAAAGTCTTCATATTTTCACTTTGCAACATTAGCAAGATTCGAGGATTCTCTAGAACAAAATCTTGATGGTTTGGTTTGTGATTCTCTGCGTGCTTGTGGATTCAGTGAAAAAATGTGAAATCAACAAAGTGAATGACTTATGCTCCTATCTTAGCAACGCAAGAAACAAATGGCTGAGAGGCAGAGAAGATTTCCACAGTTTATACCTTTGCATAAAGCTCCACATAACGACGGAACTCCGGGTCTTCCAATAACGTCTTGTCAGTTGGAAGTTTCAACAAGCCCTCTGATTCTCCTTTCAGCAATTCCCTGGGTCACCAAAATAATAATTAATGATGTTTGCGGCTTGTTTTCCTTCGCAACACAAACAGAAAATATAATATTCAAAAACAAAACAAAGAAGACTTAAATTTCTGAGGATAAAAACGGAAATTACACGAAGTAGGAATTATCAAACTTCAGAGGCTCTTGAGTCCATGGTCCATCGAAGCCTGATCTCTCTGGATGAGCCCTTCCCTAAACACAAAGAAGTGGTCATATACCTTTTATTTGTTGAGAAAAAAACGAAAGTTAAGTGACCAGTGAATTTACCAGAGTATGACCCCCTGAGAGCGCCACAATATCCTTATCAGAAAGTCCCATGCGGTAGAAGACATCTCTAAGATGTTTGAAACCTACAAAAAAAACAGGGTATATTCATAGAGAAAATCTTCCAATTCGATGATTAAAGTTTCAGTAGAAAAGAAAAAAGGTTTGTTATAAATGATAAAGATTTATTGTACCTTGTTTAGCATCAGGAAGTCTTCCTTCCCTGGGGCACACATTTGAGTCCTATCAAGAAGAACCATACATTTATTATGGTGGTTATTTGTTTAAGTGTTAAACTGGTAAGCTTTAACAGTGACTCAAAGAATGAGAAAATATACTCTTCTCCCAGGAACAAAGTTGATGTCAGGTCCACCAGTAACCTCCACTGCTACCACACCAGCAAGCTGAAATCAAAGTGTTACAATCAAATTATTCAGATACAAATTGGGACACTTGTTTCTTATATGTAGTCTTCACCCTATAAGACCAAAGAAAAACGGGACAAACAACAATGCAACCAGTACTATATAGAATACATGTAAATTCTATTCAGCCTAAGTCGTAAGTCAATAACACTGATGGGTAAACAATAAAATAAACTAACTGTAAAGTTTACCAAACCTGTTGGGTACTGACAAATTCAGGAACTAAACGTCAATATTGCAGAGCTTTTTTTGTCGACCATGTCCCTAACATGGAAACAGCTTGGTGTTTTGCTATAATCTCCTATAATCTCCTTCTTGGCCGTTTGAATATATATATCAGAGTAGATATTATGAACTTTGGTTTCTACTGTAAGAGAAAAAGGATATACTTGAACAACATAATCAATCTATCTTTCTGATATGTTGGAACAAATTGACATAGTCAACATATCAGATCACAATCCATAACATTTACTAGAACAAAATTTTGATCCCTCTGTTGCAATATCCTGAGACCATAATTACACAACTCAACCAAGACTAAAATATGGGACGAGTCTATGAGACACAAGACGTATTAGGTTCTGGAGAATATTGACAAAGGAGCACACAAAACAACAATGCGATGGGGTAACTAATTAGCCAGGAAACTAATAAAAATTCATCAAATATGTGTTTCTTTCAGTCAGGCAGGAACTTCACTTTATCATAATATTGAGAAGGAAATCTCGTAATCACCTGATATAAATCAGCGTATGTGATTTTGGGATGTTTAGCTTTCACGCCCTCTGAAACATCAAAGATTCAATCTTTTAACAAAACATTCCAAAGTCTATTTCCGAAAACATATTGGGATTGGATACACCACATGATAACACGGTATTGGCTATCAAAACCCACGGGCAATCTAACCCACAGAATAACAATGTCCACTAATCTTGTAATTCCTGGATCATGCAAATAGATAGATAAATCTGGGCCAACGGAAACACTAAACCCGCGTATAGAGTAATTTCTCGTCACCTACGAAGTACGAACAGTAATCCAGAAAACGAATTGCAATTACTACTAATTTAAATCCTAAATCCAAGAAGCAGAGAAAGAAAAACACACCACAGAGATCGAGAGCGATTTTCAAACCACTGTTGGCACCATGAGTGTACTCTTCCTCGTTTCTTATAGAGCCATTAGGTCCACCGGTCTTCGATTGAGCATCATAAGTTCCAGCGTCGTGCCATCTTCACAAACCAATTGAGAACAATTGATGAGTTAAAACGAACTAGATGGATCAATTTACAAAATCTAAATACAATTCAGTAATTTCCCTGGAAAAGGAAACGAAGCCGCAGTCAACATAAACAAAGCTAAGTACAAAACAGAGAAATGAAAAGTTACGCCAATCGTAGCATGATCGGAGCGCAGTTCTTGCTCGCGATGAGAGAGCGGAGGTCACGGCGAGCCTTGTTGATCTCCTTCAAGTACTCTGCGTCAACCATGGGTGCCGCCATATCTCCTTCTCGTCTTGGAAAATGTGGTGAGAGAGAGAAATGGTAGAGGAGATGAAGATTTTTTTGTTACACTAAAGTTTGGGCCAGAGATAAACCACCCAATCAGAAGAAACGGGATTTGATGGGTTGGTGTTAGTTTTCTGCTGTTTCTTTCAGCCATATCCTTCTGTGGGCCTCATCGGCTTATAATTTTGTTATTCTTCCTCAAAAAAATGCGTACACTAATTTTTGTTTGTTCAAAATTTATGCAAAAAAATCAAAGTTGGAGAATCATAACACGATGGTTTTCTCCGGTTTGTAGTGTAACCGATTTGTGAAAACAAAAGTTTTCCCAAAATGGCTTCCATGTCCAAAAAAAAGTATGGTTAATGTTCGCTTGGCAGTTGCAGCTACGATAAATTGTTGTTCATTTAGCTGTCATAGATACGCAACGGTCAAACGCTGCGTTATGTGTCACAATTTTTTCGACTGTTGATTAAAACAACGGTGCAACTAAAAATCTATGATTAAACACAACCGCAATCGTCGGCAGTATACATTAGTATTGAAAACTCATTTATCATTAATTTTATTTAATTCTTGCATAATTCTTACCAATGTATTCTCTTTTAGCTAATCGTGCAACTTTCAAACGTGAATTTTCTTATATATAACAAGTTTATAGTTGGAAAATTTTCGAAAATATCAATTTTAAGTTTTTTTAAATATAATATCATTAGTTATGTTTTTTCTAAAATCTTACAAATATAATAAAAATAATTTTTTATAGCGAGAGAAAATTAACCATCAAACTGGAATAACAAAATTCAAATATAATTTTTTAGTTTTATTTAAAAGTTTTTTTGGGTAAATAAATGGTTTTATAAATAATTTATGTTATTTATGGAGAAAAAAAATTAGTACTGATATTTCTGACAAAAAAAAATATTTTAAGAAATTTTTGTACTTATAATATAGAGTTATCATAGCTTATTTTTATAATAGAAATTATAGGTTTATATAAGTAATATATAAATTAATGCGTTTTAAGTAGTAAGTGTGTAGATCTATAATCTATAAATATACTAATATCAATCAATATGTACCCATAAATTTTGGTAGGGTCTTGTTTTGGGGAACGCACCAGCTGCGCAAGAAATGCTATTTAACTTTTGTTCTTGAAGGTAGAAGAAGACCAAGAAATTGAAATTCAAGTGCATGTGAGGAAAGTAGGAAAATTTAGGACCTCTCCGAGAGACTTTGAGCAGCTATTTATTTGTCTTCTTCCTCTTTAAGAACCTCACACTCTCTCTCTCTTTACCAAAATCCCTAATTCGTGAAAGTAGGGTTTGAAGTTTGAAGGAACCAGAGAGATGAGTGCTTCAAGGTTTATTAAGTGTGTTACCGTCGGCGACGGCGCTGTTGGAAAGACTTGTCTGCTCATCTCCTACACTAGTAACACTTTCCCCACGGTCAGCTTTAAAGGCTTCTCCTTTCTTTTCTGGGATTTGTTTGTATTCCTTGAAAAGATCTTGGGAAAGTTGGATTTGTCTTTGTGTGCGTATATGCAGGGGGAATTTTTTTAAAGCTAATGATTTTTATGGTTGCTGTTGTTGTGGGCTTGGAATAATATATAGACATTCTTGAGATTTTCTAAGAAAGTTGGGTTTTTTAAAGGCTTGTTCTTTCTGTTACTCTGGTGAGAATGTTAGTTTGGAAGACTTTAGCTCAGTGATTGTACTATAGTGTTCTTTAGAGTTTGAGAATCTCAGCTTCATATAGTCATGTTTCTCTGAGATGTGTTAGTCTGTTTATCTGTAAGCAAATCTTGTTGATAACGCATTTGAAATTTCGCTGTGACAGGATTATGTACCAACTGTTTTTGATAATTTTAGCGCCAATGTGACTGTGGATGGGAACACTATCAACTTGGGATTGTGGGATACTGCAGGCAAATAACCTTTGACTTTATTGTTTCTTTTAAAAAAATGTCCTTTCCAGAGAGTCATTTGTGCTTTGGACTCGATGAAACAGGGCAAGAGGACTACAACAGACTAAGACCTTTGAGCTATCGCGGTGCAGATGTCTTCTTACTTGCATTCTCTCTCGTCAGCAAAGCTAGCTACGAAAATGTTTCTAAAAAGGTCCATACTCTGAAACGTCTTTTTCCTCAATTCACATTCAATGATTCTTATGAACCCATATGGTTTCTTGTTTTAAAAAATTCTCAGTGGGTTCCAGAACTGAGACATTACGCTCCTGGTGTTCCCATCATCCTCGTTGGAACCAAGCTGGGTTGGTTCTTTTGACTTAAGTCTTACCATTTTTTGCAATTCTGTGAATTATCTGATACTTGGTGGTGACTGGTACTCTGTCAGATCTTCGAGATGATAAACAATTCTTTGTCGAGCACCCTGGTGCCGTGCCTATCTCTACTGCCCAGGTACTTTTGTATCATATTCTTCTCCTCTGATTCTAAATGATCCTTGGTTTTTCGCATGTTTCATCTTTTGATGGTATCAAAACAGGGTGAAGAACTAAAGAAGCTGATTGGAGCACCTGCTTATATCGAATGCAGCGCGAAAACACAACAGGTACACCTAAAACTTCCATACGATTATCTAATCTTACACAGTGGAATCCGCTGATGATTTCCCATTTCCATGATCTGTTCAACAGAATGTAAAAGCAGTATTTGATGCGGCTATCAAGGTAGTTCTTCAGCCTGCTAAAAACAAGAAGAGGAAGAAGAGAAAATCTCAGAAAGGTTGTTCTATATTGTGAAGAGGAAGGAAGAAAAAAAGTGGTTTCAACAAGAAGAAAGGAAGCAAGAGAAAGAAATATTTTCCCACTTTTTTCATAACTTGTTAACACAAGGAATCAGGAATCCTGCTGTTGTAGTCTGAAATTGACAAGTTCAGAAGAACTAGTAACAAGTATTTGTGTTTTTGTTTGCATTTTGATTTGTACATAGACAACGAATTCTTGGTTTATTTGTTTCCTTAGACCCGCACCATTTGTCAGAGATTATTCTCCAAAATGCCGTTATTAGCTAGTATATTCTCGAAATACAGTGATTAAATCTTGCAACATTGTGTTTGTTTGAGAATAATATTCTATTTATTATAATATTTATTATTTTATCGAGGGTTTATTTCTTTCAACTACGTAAACTTATGTGATTAAATCTATTTTCATCCGTATTTTTTGAATTTTTTTAACTATATAAACTGTATTTTTCTGTCATAAATTACACAAACTTTATAAATTATTTTAATTGCAAAAATTTTATTAATTTTTACATGTTAAATAGTTACTAAATCTGGTTTTAATTCGAAAATATAGTTTTAACTTGGTTTTTTTTTTAAATTAAAACGAGATTTACGAAATAAAATTAGGTTTAATAACAATTTAATGTGTAAATATTAATGGAATTTCTGTACTTGAAATAATTTATGAAATTTATGTAGTTTACGAAAGAAAAATATAGTTTATGTAACTTATGAAATATCCAAAAATTACGGGTGAAAATAGGTTTATTCGTATAAATTTGTGTAGTTAACGGAAGTAAACCATTTAATTAATTATTATTATGTTGATAGATTTATAAAATCCCAACATTAGTAATATATTATTATGGTAGTAATATAAGTATTGAATCTGCATCTATCATATATAAAAGTTGAAGAAGGAGCTCCAATCACGTTCAAGCATGTCATTTGGAAACAAATTATGAGAAAAAAAGAAAAGGAATCTCTCTGCAACTCGTACCCGTTCTCGTACGTCTGTCTTTTATTTTGTTAGTGCATTAACGGCGTCGATAATTCTTATCTCTCTCTTCCATAAAACCTCGCGTCCCTTGGCGTCAATCTTGTCAAATTCGATTCCTTAGGGTTTTCGTCGATCCGTATACGCGTTTCTCTCTTTGATAATCCGAAATTCTAGAGGCTGTCACAGACTCACAGGTACGGCTTTCTTCTCAATTACAGATTGGATTTTTGAATTTTCCAGACATTGGGTATTAGCTGTTGTTGAATTGCTCTGATTGCTGTCTGATTAGGTACTTGATTGAGTATTGACTGGTTTAGTTGATTCGGCGAAGTTTGTATCTCGAAATTATCGATTTTAGAGAGGGCTTGAAGGTAATGGAAGATGGTGAAATTGATTTCTCGAACCAGGAAGTGTTTTCGAGTTCGGACATGGGTGAGTTACCGCCTGGGAACTGTTCGATGGATAGTTTCTTTGATGGGCTTCTGATGGATTCTCAAGCTGCATGTACACACACGCATACCTGTAACCCGACGGGACCAGAGAATACTCATACCCACACGTGTTTCCATGTCCACACCAAGATTCTGCCCAAGGAGAGGGATGAAAAAGTTTCCACTGATGATACACCAAAGTCCTGCGGGAAGAAGGTCGAAAAGAGACCTTTGGGAAACCGAGAAGCGGTTAGGAAGTATAGAGAGAAGAAGAAGGCTAAAGCCGCTTCGTTGGAGGATGAGGTCACGAGGCTTAGAGCAGTGAATCAGCAGCTGGTGAAGAGGTTGCAAAGTCAGGCTACCTTGGAAGCTGAGGTCGCGAGGCTCAAGTGTTTGCTGGTGGATTTAAGAGGAAGAATAGATGGGGAGATTGGAGCTTTTCCTTACCAGAAACCTATGGCTGCAAATATTCCCTCTTTCTCACACATGATGAATCCGTGTAATGTGCAATGCGATGATGAAGCTTATTGCCTTCAGGATGGGTATAGAGGGAATAGCCAACAAGGTGCATCGATCAATGACCAAGGTTTAAGTGGTTGTGAGTTTGATCAGCTACAATGCATCGCTAATCAGAACTTAGGTGGCAATGGAAACGGATCATTTAACAACGTCATTGCATCTGCCTCTAATAAGAGAAAAGGTGACACTTTTATATCTTATGATCTCCTCTCTAAATAGTTTACATTATGAGGTTATTTACTTACTCTGGTATTGAAAACGACGTTATTTACTTACTCTGGTATTGCTCTACTCTTGCCTTGGTAGTATGTGTGAAATAATGAAAGCAAATTTCTGTCATAGCCTTTTAATTTGCCGATCATTGATTCATTTGATAGTCATTGTCATTTTTTTCCGAGTGTTGCTTCACAAAGTTGGTATGAGGTCATTCATTATTTTTCCTCTTCATTTTAGGTGGCCATCGTGCACAGAAAGCAGTTTGAAGCATCATCAAGCTTATACCGTCTATTTCCACCAGGATAGATATTGTATTCCAAATAAGTTGTAGAGTTCAGCTACAGCATTAGCTTCGGTCAGGTTACTTTGTGTTGTCAATTTTGTTTTTGTTTTCTGAATTTTTTTTCCTTTCCATTGCATCTTCTTGTTGAGCTTGCTGAGCTACAAGGATGACTTGCCAAGTTTTCGTGCCATTTATTTTCATACATGAGCAACTGTTGTGTAAGTTCCTACAAAAAAAGTTGAATACATGGCTATGTGCTTGACTAATAGCAACTGTTTTGGCTACATAAGTTATTAATATGATGCATGAAAATTTCTAATTGCTGAATTTACAGCTTTAAAGAGTTGGTGGAGTTTCCTTGATGCTCCGACTGAGATCTCTTTACAGGTGAGCTTCAAAAGATTCACCTCCTGAGATCTCATACCTTATCTTATGCATAAAAAGAACAAAGATATCTAAGGGTTCTGTTATTGATTATAACCCAGATTCGATATTAACTCAGGCTTTCTATTTTCCATTAAGCATCATGGTGCTTGGTGAAGAACAAGGATGATTGCAGTCTTAAGGAGATGTCTCTGCTCTAGCCTTACTGTAATATTGCAATGTTCTCGCATAAGTACATGTGACAACAGATTGCTTGACAAACTATTTGTTGATCTCAATGGAATCTAACTATTCACTCAAACCAATCTGAAAATTGGATTTTTGCATTAGAGTTTGGTAAGCTATATGAAACCTATGAATGATAGCATACGCTAAAGACAACAAAACTTGTCTATTCAGACTCTGGTACAAACACGTTAACAACAGTTATAACGAGTCAACATCATTTAAAAAAGACGAATCATTTCTGGTTTTAATTGCTATGTTGTGCATTTTGGTTGCCTTCATCATCATCATTGCGATAGATGCTTTCTGCCATCTGCCAGAGTGAAGAGTGTTGTCTTTAGCTACACTGGCGATGGCCCAAGGCTCGTCCTTGTTCCAAGCAAAGTCTGATATTTTGGCCTTGTGGCCTCCATGAGAGAAGAGCAGCTCAGGTGGACCATCTTCTGCAGCCAACTCTATCTCAAGCCGCTCATCCCCCGACCCTGAACGATTCATCCAGTTGAAAACTAACTTTTGTGACTCCTTTAAAACTTTTGCGACTCCTTTAAAACTTTTGCTTCTCTAAATCTTACGCTTAGCCAAACTTCAATTGTCAATTGGTCTTTAATTACTGCTTCAAAGTCTCGGTTTCCAATATTGACATGGTCTGACTCGTTTCTACTAATTAGATTCGAATATATATCATGGTCGTACGTGGCAGCTATTGAATATAAACAGTTTCTTGTACTGAAATTGATTATCAGAGAAATATGATGATGAAAAGAGTCTTTTTTTAATGTAAATAGTCATTTGGAGGAATTAAGAAGGAATGGCCAAAGAAAAACATTTTCCTTTTACCTCTTACCAATGGCGTCCGTCGTAATCCACGTTGGATGAAATACATTTTCCTCTTTATTATAAACTCCTCTTATTTTATATGTCGATTGGAACTTGTTCACGAAATACATTTTATAATGAGATCATTACATAGAAAATTAAAGAAATAAATGTAGAATTTTTATAAACATACAATTAATAGAACGTGACAAGGAAATGAAAGAGTAAGAACTGAAAAGATTACGTAATTTATAGAGAAGTATGGAATATTGTGTTGTGTGTGACAAGTCGTGGCCTCGATACTTTAAGCCTCTTGGAAACAAGAATTAGTTCAGAGGAAACGATACATACGTTACCAACAAATTTTCAATATTAATTTATTTCAACACCTAAAGAAACGAAACCGGGAAAATGGGAATCATTCAATGCGCGTGTCTGATCATCCGGTTTACTGCACGAATACTAAATTCGAACTCTTTCATGAACAAAGTCTACTAGACTCATTCGTATCCACATCATACCTCGATAAAAATATTCACAAATTATATTTTATTAGTAAATATAAATTAAATATTTATATAATATTAATTTTTATTTAAAATTACTTTTAATATTAATTTTTGTATATACAAAGTAAAAAAAGAAAAATAATTATTTTTCATGAATTTAATAATATTTTTTGTTAGTTTAATAAAATATATTAATTATATAACCAAATTAATAACAATGATATACTTGTAATTATTCTAATAAGTTAAACTCATTTATATATTTATTTGAAATTTATTTTAGTGATGACACGTTAGCATGGTATTTCTGTTAATAACACGTCAGAGTAAAATTATTTTATTAAAATGATTCTCAAATAATGTATTAGGGATTACGGTAGTAACTTAAATCTATTTATATTTAGTTAAAATTATTTATAAATTAACGTATAAAAAAATTAAAGAAATAAAATTATTGTTTTTGTAAATGTAGTAGTATTTTTTGGATAGTTGAATAAATTTTATTTTTTTTCTAACCAAATTAATATCAGTGGCATATATTATAATTATTCTAGTTAGTTAAATCTTTTTATATATTTAAGCTAAAATTCACTGTGGTGTTGATATGTCAACATGATATTTTTGTTATTAACATATCATAGTAAGATTATTAAAAAAAATTCTAAAATAATATATTAAGGATATTAGTAAATTAAAAGAAAACAGATAATTAATTATATAATATATAAGTTGTGATGATGATGAATCCTGTTTCGTAGTCAAAGTTGCACGATAAAATATTTATCTGTCAAATGAATCTACTTGTCCTTTTGGCTATTTTTTCTGGTGAAAGTCGGAAATAATAATGTTTACAGTAAAAAAAGGGGAAATAAAAATGTTTTGTCTTTGTCCATTTTGGTTGAGTTTCTCGAGAACAGAAGAGAAAGTGAAAAAAAAATATGAGAAAGAACAGTTCACATGCGTTTCGTGTGTCGGTGTCCATTGTAGACTGTGACACGAAGCTGACACTTTTGCATGGCCACGACAAACCACACCCCCAACTCTCAAACCCCTAATTGGGCACTTATCTACGTGGACAATTAATATTGAAAAGATAGAGATGTGTTTACAACATATACCATTCATTCATACAACTTGGGAAATCGAGCCGGAGTATTGTATATTAGTATATAAATTTACATAAATACACGTAATCCCTAACGTACGACTAAATGTACACATACATGAATAACCATTTGGCCATACATATAATAATTAACGTAATATGTTATGACTTTGAATACGTTTGATGATGTTGGACCGTAGCGAACGCTGATGGCAAACGACTATTGGTGAGAGCGAGGGCCAACGCTGATATCGCAGTATCGCATGCATGTGGTCGATATTCATTTCTGTTTTGAGACAAAGTCTTCTAAGAAGTAATTCATCAAAGAAATATTGCTGGTTAAGAAATTGACAATAAAGTTAAGAAATATTGCTGGTTAAGAAATTGACAATAAAGTTAAAAAATATAAATATCTAATTCAAAACCAATTGATAATAATCGAAATAGTTTATATACCTTATGTAGAAATATTTCGTAATACGCACTAAAATCTCGAAAATAGTACGATAATATGGACCAATTATACGTACTACTTACAATATAGAAAACTGTTTTTGTGCAAAATCGTATATCAAAATAATTTTAGCTTGGATACTATATTAGGAAACATAAACATTCAATTCAAAATCAATTGACAATAATTGAAATAATTCATGTATCTTATATAGTAGTGTAAAAATGTCTCAAATTTCGTTGTGAGACATTTTATATTATAATAACATCGTCATATTTTTGTTTCAAATATATTTCTATCATTTACCCACCAATTTTTTCCGATTGTTTTTTTTTGCAAATCATTTGGTCAAAAATATTCTGACGTTTTTTAATTTTAAACGAACGATTTTTGTCAAATTAGATTCTAGCGCTGTTCGTTTGTCTGCCGCAGCGTCTGCGGCAGCGACCTGCGGTCAGACGCTGCGGTTAGACGCAACAATATTGTTGTTCGTTTGATCGCCGCAGGTTGTCACCGTAGGTTATATCGCAATTGTTTGATCGCAAACATTATAATTTCGCAGCGACTAAAAATTTTGATCGCAGTTTTCTGCGGTCGACCGTAGCGTTTAACCACAGGAACCTGCGGTGGTCAAACGAACAACGTTTGGCCGCATGACGCAGCCGCAGGTTCATGCGGCTACGAAACGAACAGGCTTTCTATAAAAAATCTAAACGAAATATATAGTTTTTTCATAGATTTGTTTCCGATTTTCAATGAAAACTCCCTTTAACTTTTTACAGTGCATGTGTGTGTCACGATGCGTATGTGACAATATGATCGAACGCAATGTAAGGCTTTTGTGTACAGTCGACTGTATCAATTGTAGCATTAGTACACGCATTAACATTATAGTAAACATGAACTGAATAAATTTACGAGCTTAGATTTGATAAGTAAATATCTTTACGACGAAACAAAAAAGGTTGTCGGGTCGGTGTCGTTTTGCGTAAGGATTTTCAAAGTAGATTAGGTTTATGTTTGCTTTCACCCTAAAACCATGAAAAACCAATTTACACCTGACTGAACTAAGCAAGCTACTAGAAAATATTAAGTCATATCATCATAAAATGTTTAAGCATTTCAAAGATGGTTGGTGCCAGACGATGATGTTACATAAAGTATATAATAATAACTAATGGTGGCTAGAAATTCAACAATCATGTATCAATATCCAATACGTCCATTATGTTGAATCGAGAACCATCTATATATCTAAGACTTCTCTTCAGTAATATATTGAGATTCTTTTTCTAATATTATTTTTAAGTTTTGGGGGAAAAACAAAGCAACACATCCACCTCCCAAGAAACAGGCGACACACACTCAGATGATAACAATAAGAGCCAACAAATGTCTCTAAGTCATCCAATATCGAATGCATATAATTAAAAATATATTTATTAGAGAGAGAGACATATTGTAGTTGAAAAATATCACATGATTTGCACCATTCCTCGAGCATGTATTATGTCATAAATTCATAAATATGGACCCTTCTCTCCATCTTTTCTTTTCTTACAGTCCAAAAGCCAACCCATCAAATAAGTAAAGTTGAAACAGAACATAATTAATACAACCATATATACGCTATTCGTTTGTTTACCGTATCGTCTGCAGCACCGATATATGATCAAACATTACGGTTAAATGTTATACTATTGTTTTTCGTTTGATCATCGAAAGTTGTTATCGCAATTATTTTATCGCAAACGATATACTTTCATAACGGTTAAAATTTTTTACCGCAGTTTTATATAGACGACCTCACCGTTTGATCACAGGAAACTGCGACGATCAAATGAACAACGTTTGACTGCATGATGCAGTCGCAACTTTCTACGACTACAAATCGAACAGGTCTATAATAACACAGTTATGTATTTAACTTGCGAGCCATGTATTGTTCCAGTTTTTTGTCCTATCGACTCGATTCGGTATACAAAATATATTGTTCCAATTTAATATGGTTTTTCGATAAACATTGGAATCAAATTTTTAATCATCATACTCGGAAAATTATTTCATCATCATACTCCGAAATTATTTAAGAAGGAAACTATTATTTTCAGTTTAATAGTTTTGTAAAGAATTAACCAAACCATATTTGACCGGAAATTTTTCAGTGGTCAACTAAAGCGATTTGGATAAATGGCTTAACTAAATAATATAAATTTAAATCTGTCACGGTTTAATAAAATTCCGTTAATAAATATTTTTTAATCAAAGTCAATCTCTGAAACTAGTGTATATTGATTTCTTCACATTTCCGAAATTGCGAAGAAGTATCGAGATAATATCAAATTAAAGATTTATTCCACAAAATCATAATTTTATTAATATGACAGCAACATATTATAGATTTCTGTTATAATAGGAAAAAAGGTCTTAAATCTTCTATATTTGTGTTATATTAACATTTATTAGTACAGCAAAAATTGTCTATGTATAATTTTTTTTAGTAAAAGAATTGAGTGTAATGAGCTGTAAATTAACATAGTAACCTTTGTCTATTTCCATTTTTTATGCAAATGGTGATAAAATACAAAAAAGAAACTTAACGTCAATTATTTGTAACAATAGACAATATATGGCATTTTTCCTTATAATGGTGTAACCTTTTCTAGAAACAAATAATAGGTAAAAATCAGCAATCAGTTGACTAAGAAAATTACAACTCCTTCATATATAGAAAAGGAAAAAAAGAGTGGTAAGAAATAGAAAAAAATATTCAAAAAATTCAGCCTTTCCAGATGACCCTACTGACCAAATTCAAAAGAAACAATAAATTTTAAATCAGAAAAATTATAATGGTAAATAAAAAAAGGAAAAAAAACTCTGTCTTGCCTTTAATTCCACTTGGACTTTTATTTTTTTCAAATTATCGAAAAAGCCGAAAAGAATTAATAATAAAAAGTTAAAAAAACCATAAGTACTAAATAAAAGACAAAACGGCTCTGGCAAAATCTTCTGACCTTGGAAAGATAAAAGATAATTCAGTCACATAATCAGCATGTGTACGTCGTTTCTTTAGTGCTATTATTAAACAATAAACATATTTTTTTATAATTAAGAAAACTTAACTATCTATATATAAATAATTATGTCAGATCAATATTAAGACTAATAAACCAACAACGTCTCTCTCTCTCTATCTCTCTTTCCTTTTCAGTTACTTTACTCCGTTCATCTTTTGTTTTCTTTTCTTTGATTCTCAATCAATACAAATCGATATATAAGGTATTGTGCTGAAGGTTACATGCATTCCCGAGAAACTAGCGGATTAGAGACTAATCAAAGTCGGTTTCCTGCTTCTTGATTCCTCTTTATTAAAAAACAAGATTGATTCTTCTTATTCTCCTTTCTTCATCTTTCTCTGATCAACAAAGAACCGAATAAACGATCAAGACTTCAATCCAGACCTAAGGGATGGCGATACAAGCGCAGTTGAATCACAACGCTTCGAATGCGAATCAAATCGGGTTTCCGATAATTGGTGGTGGTGGGTCGGAGTTTTCTTTGGTCAATAACAATGGTGGAATCGGAATCGAGCAGTTGAATACCAACAACAATCTCCAGTCGCAGAAAGATTTCAACCAGCAGGCTCTTTTTTATCATCTTCAACATCAACAGCATCGTTCTCAGAGCTTTTTAGCCGCTCATATGGAGAAACAGAAGCAAGAGATAGATCAATTAATCAAAATACAGGTTCGTTATCAAAATTATTTCACCGAAAGATTTGGTTTGCAAAACATGGTCGTTGATAAAGATTTGATATTTTTGCTTTAACAGAACGAGAGGTTAAGATATGTGTTGCAAGAACAGAGGAAGCAAGAGATGGAGATGATCTTGAGGAGAATGGAAGGTAGAGCTTCGGCTTTAATGACGCAGAAGGAAGAAGAAATGGCAAAAGCATTGAACAAGAACATGGAACTCGAACAACTGTTGAGGAAAATGGAAATGGAGAATCAAAAGTGGCAGAGACTGGCTCGGGAGAACGAAGCAATGGTGGCAACGCTCAACTCGACGCTCGAACAGGTTCGAGAGAGATCCACCACGTGTCACGACGTGGCAGTGGTGGAGGACGAAGGGTCGTTTTGCTGCGACGAAGCCGCTGGAGACAGTTTACCGGCGAAGAATATGAGTAGTTGCTGGAATTGTGGGTCTAACATAGACACAAGAGTGCTGTTTCTGCCGTGTAGGCATCTCTGTTGCTGCACAAATTGCGAGGCAGGTCTTGTTGTTTGTCCAATCTGTAATACCCCTAAGAAAAATAGAATCGAGGCGTTTACTTTCTAGGGATAACCTTCTCCTCCAAAAATTTCCCGAGAAAATTGGTTAAAGCGGACGAACATCTTTTTTACTCCGGTTAACGGAAAGCTTTACTCGGGGTGGAAGACGTGGCAGTAATATTTCGTATATTCCGGGAAATTGTAAGGGAGAAAGGAAAGTAAGATTTAGGAGTTTTAGAATAGGAAAAGGTCATCATCAAGAAGTAAATTCTAATTAGTGTTTTTACTTTTACCTCTTTTTTTGCGTCAATGGAAAGAAGGAATCCACCAGCTTTCATATTTTGATGATCGTACAGTAATTCATTATTTTCGTTTTCTCTGATGAATTTTCGGATATAAGTGTTTTTTGCTATTCAATTTTAACCGACAATAATATTGAAACGAAAAGAATACTCTAATAATTAATAGTGTGATAGGGTGCGATAAAAAAAAAACTAGTCCACCGAATCCACAAATCTCCCGCATACACACCCGCATACACATCTTTCTTTGTGTTTTTTCGACGAATCGTGGGAAACAGATGATAAAATTGCTGAGATGGGATAGATTCTTAAATTACAAGACGGAACGAGCGATTTTTTGGATATGCAAAGAACTTATAGAGGACTGTTTCCATTAAATATGGAAGTTCGGAACCTCCTGTAGACCATAGCAAGCCTAGTAGATAATTACTAGTAGATAATTACCGTTTCTGCTCTCAGTTTGTCACCGACTCAAGGAACTCGTCCGGATGCTCTTGGAATTCCATGGATGGTCGCCTTTCGATGCAGAGATCAAAGAGTACCAAAAATTGAGAAAGCACTATATGATACTCAGACAGATGCACTTGCGAAGGAGGCCCATGGGAGAAGTAAAATTTTCTCTTTTGTCAACACTTCTATACTGTTCTAGTTCAAAGATACCGTACATATCTTCTGACCACCCATGTAGTTGTAGTGTTCCGTTTAAATGCAAAAAAAAAAAAATTAATAGCGTGATGGTTGCAAAATTTCAAAATTGCAAAAAGAGATAGGTGGGAGTCGAGTGTGTAGACACGCGTATTGGAGAGAGATAGGCTAATAGTAAGTATTATTGGGTTGCTCAATAATCGAAATATAGTACAATGACAAGAGAAAGCAGAATCCTAACTTTTATTAAATGAAAATAATAGAGGAGAATCAGAGTTTTGTGACTTTGCATAGGAATTGATGAGTTTTCGCACTTTCCTAAACAGAAACATAGTTGATTCATTCAACACTTGAGAGAGCCTTTCCTTTATTATCGATTCTCGATCTTTTGTTTCGACTGATCTGTGCACACCTCTTTTTTCTACCCTACCTATTTACTCATTCAACGTCATAGGGTGTTTCTTCGTCGTTACAGGAACTCTACAAATACAGTTTTTTTTAGTAATTACGTTTTGAGTCTGAATTATTTAGACGATAATCTGTTGTAAACCTAATTCGCTCAATTGGGTATTCACACATGGGCCGGCCCATTTTTCCTGACAAATTTATCAACATTCATTTTAGATATTTCTTTTTGATGGCTCACGTATTTCATTATCCCACGTAGATGCTTTTATAGGCTCATTAAACATTTCGATATTTAATACAACAAAGTGTATACGATGCTTTAGAATGGATGACTGATATGACACCAATAGTCATCATAACACTATTGCACACTCCACGCCACAAATATATGATACTCAATGGAAAGCTCCACCATCAAATTGGGTTAAATGTAATTATGATGCTGTCCATCGTTTTGGTACTACTCTCTCGGGTATGGGTTGGATTATCAGAAATGAAAAAGGTTTTTTTCAACAAGCAGGAAGAGAGAAGTTTCAGGGTCGTTTCTCAGTTATCGAGGCAGAGTTCACTGCTTTAATTTGGGTTATCCAATCCACATGAGCTTTCAAATTTAAATATGTAATTTTTGAAGGGAACAACTTGAGTCTGAACAATCTGCTCAACTATAATGGAACTCATCTACACCTGCCGCATTACATAAGTACGCTTCAACAATGGATTCCTTTTTTTTACGGAATTCAATTTATACACAAACCAAGATCATGTAATGAAGCAGCAGACACTCTAACTTCTACAGTAATCACGGTTTCTGTTGATTGGAATTTATTTACTTCTTGTCCTCTGTTTTTACAACCGATTGTAAACGATGATATTTCTTAATAAGTATATGTTCGATGGAAAAAAAAAACATTTCGATATTTAATTACTAGACCATCATATTCTATGACACCATATTCTATTAATTAAGTAGATGAGGAAATAACTGGCGAGGAAGAAAACGAAAATGGATGCGTCGTGGTCTCGATATCTCTATTAGGTTTACTTTCTTTTGTTAGGTGGAAAGTTTGACATTTTCAACAAATATACTATTATACTTTTCTTTATCTATTTTCTTCTTTGTTAAATTCATAATCTGTCTCCCCACAAATGACTATTTTCGTTTTATTAAAAGTAAAATTGGGAATTATCTTAAACGAAAATTTGATTACTTGTTAAAAAGTCGTATATCTTTAAACAGAAGCGCGTACTGTTTTCTCTCAGTTTTGAGACTCTTGCCTCGGAGCTTGTCGCCGAGGGAGAAGGAGACGCCATGGAAAGGCTTCTGCAACCAACGTCTTCTTCTGCTATTTTTCCTTCCAGATTCCCATTTAGGACATCTCCTTCTCTTCCTCATCTCCGCACATCGAGTCTGGACTTTGTCTCCTCGTACCGGCCCGAGTCACGCCGAGTCAGCTCAATTTCCTGTAACCGTTTCCAGAATCCGTCACTGTATTCGCATACAGAGTCTTATAAGACTAGAAGTTCCTTTAATGGGTCTCCTAAAGCGGAAGAATCGCAACCTAATCCCGGATTTCTCCAACGCATCGTCAGCACGGCTTCTGAGCAGCGAAAGGTATTCGATTTTACGTTTTGATCAGCGGAAATTACGAATCTGTGGATTTACGTCTATGTCTGTCGCTTGCTAAATGATTCAATTCAATCATTTTTTGAGATTTGGAGTTAGTGAGGTTTGGTCTATTCGCTAAGAGATTGAATAGAACATCGAAATTGGTATATAGTTAACGTGAGACAAAGATTCAAAGAAAGACAAAATATTGATATGTCCTAATATGAACTTAACTTTTTACTGTTAGATATTGATATGTCCTAATTTCAACTTCCCTGCAACATTGTTGCTCCATATATGTGGAATTTAGGTCATTTTCTTAGTTTGACAATAGAACTAGTATAATCTAAATACAGTGCAAGAACTCTCGTGTTCAGCAGCTTCATTTAATTTATATATCTTCAAAGGTTAGGCTTTGTAACTATTTAACCAGGGCAATGTGTTAACCCCTCTCTGAACTTGTGAGATCAATAGCTGATATGTCTGTGTGTATTGTGCTTGTTCGTCGTCCTCTTATGCAGTCGCATTGGTGTCTACCAGATCTATAAGAATCTGTGTTTCTTTGCAGACATTATCTACTGGAACGGTCATACTAATCTCTGCAGTAGCTGCGCTTTTTCTTAACCCGCTTCTTGCACCACCTGCTTTTGCTAGCTTCCAGACCGCAACTGAATCCGGTTGGCTAACCAGTGCCTGGACTGGTTTCCTTGCTGGTTGCTTACATACACTCTCCGGACCTGATCACCTTGCCGCATTAGCTCCGCTTTCTATTGGACGCACCAGAATGGAGAGTGCTGCTGTTGGAGCTCTGTGGGGATGTGGGCACGACGCTGGTCAAGTCATCTTCGGTTTATTGTTTCTGCTACTTAAAGACCGGCTTCACATAGAAGTATTACAAACTTGGGGTACAAGAATTGTAGGATTGACACTTGTCATCATTGGTGCTATGGGAATCAAAGAAGCTTCTGAAGTCGCAGCACCTTGTGTTGCCTTAGAAACCGACATCGGCGTGGTGACAACAGAGAAAGAAGCCTTACCGTCTCCAAAAAAGAAAAAAATCGGGTTTGCTACATTTGCAACTGGAGTAGTACACGGGTTACAACCAGATGCTCTAATGATTGTTTTGCCTGCATTGGCTCTGCCATCTCGGTTAGCGGGGTCTGCGTTTCTGATAATGTTTTTGCTTGGGACAGTTGTCGCTATGGGAAGTTACACTGTGTTTATCGGATCTTGTAGTGAGGCTTTAAAAGAGAAGGTTCCACGGATCACAGAGAAACTAACTTGGATTTCGTCTCTTGTGGCTATTGGTCTTGGATTGGGAATTATCATCAGTCCTTTCTTTGGTTTTAACCTCTACTGAGAAGAAAGCTTCTTCAGGTAAATGAGACAATTTGAAAACTTTGTAGCTCTAAAAGAAAAGAGAGTTTTTTGGTCCAATACATTTTACTAGTACTTGTGTATGAACAAATCTTGTAATATTTGATTCACAAACTCCTCTCGGAGAAAACCATTTCATGATTCGTTTCTTTCTCCTTTTTAAGAGAAGCTTCAGTTTCGTTTGCATTATCAAACAAGTGGATGTAATCATATATTTTTCCATTATGAATGTAATTTTTTTACGATACAAACATTTTTCCATACTTAGAAAATTTTCCGTCTATTATTTTCCTATGAAATTTGTGAAAGATTATTATTTTCCGTATATTCATGTTAATCTCAACAGAACATAATCATATAATTCTTCACTTGTCCTGCTTTTCCTAACTTTCACTGTTCATACCTAACTCTTTAGTACCGTCAACCGGGTCGGATCTACCCCGCGGTGGGTTTAATATATTTCTTCATAATTTTTTTTTACCCGCAAAATCTGCGAATCATTTTTTAAAAATTTGCACCCGTTCCGCATTAATCTGGCGGATTTACGGGTGACTCGCAATCCACTTCGTTTTTTAAAATAAATTAAAAAAATAATAAATCTAACATTAATATATCAAATATATCGAAATTCAGTTTTTAAAACATCAAATTACACAAATTTTGAACATCAAATTTGGTATTAAATTGGTTTATGATTAAATTAGTTTAATATTAAATTGGTTTATGATTAAATTAGTTTAATATTAAATTGGTTTATGATTAAATTAGTTTAAATTTTGGTTAATTGAATTTGAATCAAAATTTATGGTGTCCACTAACCCGCAACTTAATAAAACAAAATCTACACCCGTCCCGGTACACCAAAACTTCGACCCACACTCGTCCCACAACTAATCAAACGGGACGGGACCCGCAGATAATGAACCATAATTACAGATCTATAACTCTTACACGATTTTAATTGTCCACCTATGAAATAATCACAATATAAAGAAAACAACATTTTGTTTACTTTTGAGTTTTGAGTCAACCTAAAATGTCACAAATTCAAATTTGTTTCGTAATGCCAGGAACACCTTTAGATTCCTACAACGTTTCTCTAATGTGGCCGTTTTTACAACACATATTAACAGCAACTCTAATTTCTCTATATCCACACAAATCACAAAAGATTTTAAGGTCTTTGTTGTCGTTTTCGTTTTATATTAGCTGTGCTTTGCCCTTTCGTCCAGAACTAATAAGTAATAATATGTCCTTGTCGGTAGTTCTTCTGCCACCGTTAATAAATGAAAATAGTACCTCCGAATGCTTTACATAAATCCAGAGTTTTAGAGATGACTAAATATATTTTGAGGAAATTGAGATATATCCAAAAAAAAATATTCGTAAATTATATTTTATTAATAAATATAAATTAAATATTTATATAATTTAAAATTTTATTTAAATTTACTTTTAACATTAATTTTGTATATATAAATTAACAAAATAAAAATAATTTTTTTTTATGAATTTAATAGTATTTTTTAGTTAGTTTAATAAAATATATTAATACTCTAACCAAATTAATAACAATGACATATATTGTAATTATTCGAATAAGTTAAGCATATTTATATAGTTATTTGAAATTTACTGTAATGATGAAACGTAAGTATAATATTTTTGTTAATAACACGTGATAGTAAAGTTATTTTTTTAAATTGTTTCTCAAATAATATATTAGGGATTAGGTAATAACTTAAATCTATTTATATTTTTTTGAATTATTTATAAATTGACGTATTAAAAATTTAAAGAAATAAAAATTATTGTTTTTGCAGATATAATACTATTTTTTTGGTTAGTTGAATAAAATATATTGATTCTCTAACTAAATTAATATCAATGGCATGTGTTATAATTATTCTAGTAACTTAAACTTTTTTATATATTTAAATTGAAACTCGTTGTGGTGTTAACACGTCAGCATAACATTTTTGTTATTAACACGTAATGTTAATATTACTTTGTTAAAAAAAATTTCATATAATATATTAGGGATAAAACCGTTTATTAATCTTCAATGAATTTATTATTAGGATAAACATGCGACAAAACAACACAGATGTTCTTTTTGGTTTTTCAACATATAAATATATTACAACATAGCATTATAAGATCCACGTCATATATATTATTATACCAAATGTGATCTCTTCCCATTCTCTTCTCTGCTAATAAGAACCATCCACAGACCAATCAAGAACCTTTAATGCATTACCAAACACTGTGTTAAATGTTTGGCCTCACGTTGAGACGGCTCGCCAGCTTCTGTCCCAATGACTTATCAGCCTGTTTTCCACACATTTACCCAATCAGTATCAAAGAAAATGTTACAAACTTCATATAACTGTTGTGACTTGGAGAAACAAGTAAAAAATGACATGAGAATTTCAGACCTGAGACCAGTAAGAGATCCAGATGCTGCGGATTTCATGTGTGATGCGAGGGTCAGAGAGGGCTTCAATCCATCTACGGATGAATCGTTCTTGCCTGAATTTGAAATCAAACCGTAAATTAGTAGTTACATGTATGTTTCTTTTATGCATTGCGTATCATCAGGAAAAGAAAACACAAATTGGCACCTCTCTGGTGTAAAGGAACGGTATCTCTCTCCAGGCTCCTTGAAGTTGTTCTCTTTTGCAATAATGCACTGCGAAAACATATTTTTAAAACTTTTAGATCATATGTGAACAATCAATAGGTAACTGAGACAAAGAGGAAAATAGATTTGATTACTGACCCTCTCACGTTTTCCAGAGCAGACTGCAGGTGGAGATGGATACTTCTCAGCATGACGAACAGGGTCATACCTCGATGGGAAGTAGTTGACCTGTACCAACAGCTTCTTGTAAGATATTGATATTCTAGCTTCAAGTTTGATATAAAGATATTGATAATCTCATATATATTACCTCCTCATCCCTGTGCATGAAATTCATGAACCCCTCATGGTGGTTGTTGTGGTGAGCACATTTTGGGGCGTTGACTGGTAGCTGAAGGTAGTTTGGTCCAAGACGGTGTCTCTGGGTGTCTGCATAAGAGAAGACTCGGGTTTGAAGCAGCTTGTCGTCTGAGTAGTGTATCCCCGGAACAATTATGGCAGGGCAGAAGGCAAGTTGCTCATTCTCTGCAAAGAAGTTGTCAATGTTTTTGTTCAACACCATACGCCCAACAGGTTGGAGAGGCAAGATATCCTCAGGCCACGTCTTGGTCACATCGAGCGGGTCAAAGTCAAACTTGTCTTCATCAGCTGGATCAATTATTTGGATGAAGAGCTTCCATTCAGGGTAGTTTCCAGCAGCAATTGAGTCATACAAGTCCTGAGTTGCGTGACTGTGGTTTGTTCCTCCAACGCGAATAGCATCTTCTTCAAGCAGAGACTTGACTCCACAAGTTGGTTTCCAGTGGAATTTCACGTAGTGAGCTTTGCCAGCTTTGTTGATCAACATGTATGTGTTGACACCTGAACCTTCCATGTGCCTGTAATCTTGTGGGATGCCGATATCATCAAAGAGGAAAGTAAACATGTTCAAGCTTTCAGGGTGGTGGGAGAAGAAGTCAAGGACTCTCCAGTTCTCCTGGATGTGAGATTTCGGATTTGGCTTAAGAGCGTGAACCATGTCAGGGAATTTCATCCCATCACGGATGAAGAAGACTGGGAAGTTGTTTCCAACAAGATCAAAGTTTCCCTGCTCGCAAAGAATGATCATTTGCTTTATTAGTATATGAAAAGAAAGCATTCTAGTTATCTTAAAAACTAAAACAAGACTGACCTCTCTGGTGTAGAACTTCACTGCAAAGCCACGAGGGTCTCTCAAGGTCTCAGGACTTCCACGCTCATGAATAACGGTGGAGAAGCGCACAATGACTGGAGTCTGAACACCAGGTGCTCGGAGAAAGTCGGCACAAGTGAGGTTAGATATATCATGGGTGACCTCAAAAAACCCTTTTGCACTGGCTCCTCTAGCATGAACCACACGCTCTGGAATCCTCTCCCTGTCGAAATTTGCAAGCTTCTCAATGAGATGGTAATCCTCAAGAAGGATAGGACCTGCCAAAACAACACAATCCCAATACAATCAGAAAGTGCAACACCAACACTTACAGATTAACTTCGGTTACTATCAAAAACTGGAAACGAAGGAATATACCTCTGGGTCCGACAGTCATAGAGGAGTTGTTGTTCCATACAGGAGCACCAGAGTTGGTGGTGAAGAATGGAGAATTGTAAGAACTAGCCGGCCGATACTGCAACATCATCATCATCACCATTATAATCCAATATTAACAAACCATACAATAGGAGAAGAAATCAAAATCGAAACTTTATGATTCATAAGTCAAAGGCATATACATACGAACTTCGAGAAATCAACAAAGTCCGATTGAAAGACTCAATAGCATAATCAAGTTTACATTAGAAGAAAGTCAAAGCCCACCAATCGAACAGTTCCATAGACTAGAAAATCAGAAATTCCGGGTGCAATACCAGAAACTAAAACAACGTTTCAAACCAGTTTCAACGGCGAAATGCAAAATAACGAAAAAGTGAGAGAGAAAGCAAAGAGGTCGTACCTTGTAAGGATCCATAGTTGATGAGGAAGAGAGAGTTCTGAGTGATTTAAGAAAACAAGGAGATGGAGATAGTGATGATAATTATAATATTCTCTAGCCTCTTTATATAAATGGCGTGTGCCTTCTTTTTTCTCGCTTTATTATTTTGGGATGTGAATTTTAAAGGTTATCGTTTTTTCTAATTTAGTTATTTCTCTGATTAACATTTGGAAAACAAAATACTACAAAAGTTATACATTGTGTCGAGAAATCCAGGAAATTATCACAGTACGACGAGATCATGAATTAATTTGTTTTCATTAGCCGGTTACCTACTACATATTCAAACAGAATGGATAATATTATGTAATAGTAAGACTGTCGTAAGAGAATTTAACCTATAGTATTTGTTTGAATAAGAAGATGTAATCAAATTATGGTTACGTTGTAAGTTTTAACCCAAATTTATTTGTAGTTTTTTTTTGACGATAAATTTATACAGTGTCATCGGCTTTAGGTTCCCAAGGAATAAGATAAGCCGAACCTAACTCTATATATATATATATATATATATATATATTAATTAAGAATTATTTTAATAAATTTTAGGTTAGACGTGTGATTTACAAGTGTGTCACGCTAATGTGTCACATAAGAAAAATATTATTTAGGACATAATTTACTAAAATATTTACGAAAATTGACATTATATAGTATATTATATGTAAATCTCTAATATTTCGATATACAATGTATTCTGTCATAAAATGTAAATATAATATAAAACAAAATATAAATTTTGAAAAATTAGTCAAACAAAATATAAAACAAAAGTTTAGTTTAATTGAATATTTATCATATGTATATTTTTATCCAAAATAGATATAGTTTAAATCTATTTGTATAATCCGATTTTATTATCTATTTTATTTTCGTAATCAATATTAAAAAAATTAAAAAAATTATTTTAAATATGAGATAAATTATATATATAGAATTTAAATTAAAAAAAATAAATAATTAATTATTATTTATAAATATTTTTTTCTATCTAGAGCGTGGATCAAAATCTAGTCGTATATAATTTTTTTGACTTCCTAAATAGGATTTTTTTTTTTATGGTAACAAGAGCAAGCAAATAGGGATACAAAAGAACGTGGACGTCATGGCGTTGTATTTCATTATCCGGTTATTTTGGCTTCTTACCAACCTTATAAGTGGTTTGGTATGGTTTTGGATGACGTGGATGCTTTGTTGGATTCCACGTGTGATGTTATAATGTGAACGCCCAGGCGGGAGAATATGCCTTGAATTGATAAAATTGTTTCTCCCTTGGGAGATGTGTGGAGAGATGAGGTTATCAACTTCCGAAACGGGCCCACCTCATAACCTTCTGACCAGTTCAGAAGTTAGGTGATTTGATGTAACTCAGAAATTTTGGACAGATATATGTATTCATCTACGTATGGCTTGTAAATTTTTAAAAGATTGTCTGGTCGCCTAACTTCATGGTATTGGGATTATAGAAACCAAAAACTGTTCGTATATTAGTGCATCCTACGTTACGTTACGATGTGTTACAATTAATTAAGCTCGTGATCTGTTTAACGAACTTTATACAAATAAACAGGCTCACAATAGATTGTGTTTGTTTTGCAATCATGGTTTGTTTCGCAGACAGTAGCATCGTTTTGCTGATATATTTCCATCTTCTTTCACTCCTCGAGTCTTTTACGAATACAAACTACACACTTTTTGTCGTGAATATCAAGTGGGCTTCAAAAATTTATTAAATGGGCTTCGAAAAATTAACAAATGGGCTGAAAAGAAAGAAGATGTCGCTAGTACCACCGGGTAAAAGCGTTAGTAACACATGGGCTGAGTTATCTAAGCTGGCCCATTTCCTTAAGCTCTCTTCTTCAAGTTAATATGTGTCTGTTTTTTTGTATAAGTTTCATATACTAACTGTGAAGTAAGAAGGTTCTGCTCAGAAATTTCCATAAGTCCAATATGTGTTGTTTGCAAACCCATAATAAGTCGTGTATGTATTGTTTGCAAAACATTTACACTTTGAATAATAGAGGTTAGGGAGCATAGAGTTGATCATGATCCTCAAGTTTGTTTTAGTTATATTTTAAGCAGAAATTTAAAGGCAATTCTTAAAAATATCACAAAAATAATTTATTGTTTCAAAAACACAATTATTAGTAAACCCTAAAAAGTAAATACTAAATATATATTCAAATATTTAAATTATAAACTGTTAAGTTTTATTTCTAGTGTTTGTACTAATTTTGGGGAAAAAATAGTAGATAATAGCGCTGTTCGTTTGTCTGCCGCAGCGTCTGCGGTTAGACGCAGCATTATTGTTGTTCGTTTGATCGCCGCAGGTTGTCGCCGCAGGTTATATCGTAATTGTTCGATCGCAAACGCTATAATTTCGCAGCGATTAAAAATTTTGATCGCAGCTTTCTGCGGTCGACCGCAGTGTTTGACCGCAGAAACCTGCGGCGGTCAAACGAACAACATTTGGCCGCATGACGCAGCCGCAGGTTCCTGCGGCTACGAAACGAACATGTCTATTTTTGGAAAAATAAATTAGTGGTGATATTTTTTGAACAAAACTATTTAAGTTTACAAGAGGAAATAGTATTTGTATTATTTTTTACAGACTAATTGTACACAGATGAAATCTCCATCCTAATTTTAATCAAATAGTGTTTTGTTTAATATCATTGGAACAGCCTTTCTAGAAGCAATGAGAACTTCTGCTCTCATCTTCATCTGAACCATTAAGCATTGGTAAATTTAAAAGTTATTTAGGTTAAAATTTAAAAGTAGTAGCCGTTGGAAAAATCAATTAAAAAAAAATGAAAAAAGTGGATCATTTTTTTTTGTAGAAAAGACAGGTAGTGTAGATCAATCTAGCCGTTACCAGATATGGTACACGTGGCACGTAATTTGTGGATTAAGGAAGAGATGACCTGTTTTTCGCCCACGTGATGTGGAAACAGTGACGTGGATGTTTTGGACAAGCAATGTGATATGTCATTTCTTGTGAACTAAAATTATCATCAATTTAATTTATTAACTTAATTGAAGTGCTTAAAGAATATAATAATATTAAACCAATCCGTTTGTGGAAAAAATACATAAGCGTTGTTTGTTTGTCTGTCGCAGCGACCTGCGGTCAGACGCTGCGGTTAGACGTTATAATATTGTTGTTCGTTTGATTGCCACAGATTGTCACCGTAGGTTGTATCGCAATTGTTTGATCGCAAACGCTATAATTTCGCAGCGATTAAAATTTTTAACCGCAACTTTCTACGGTCGATCGTAGTAAAGCAATAAAATCATTGAAAGATACGATGATGATTCATTCTGACTTGCAATGATTTCTGTGAACAAAAAAATAATTATCCCAAAAGAGATTATTTAGAGGTATTGGTTATGCTTACGGATATAATATTTTATAGGTTGTAAGTGCTCATATGGTTTTAATATTTGTATATGTATTGTTAATTGGAGAATATTTAAGGTAGCTTAAATTATCCAAATATAAGTTTGTTATGAGAAAACGCATATTCTCCGTGGATAAAGGAAGAAAATAATCATCAATTTCCATGATTACATGACGAATGTCTTTTTATATTTCCGAAAGGCATCATAATTTGAAATTAAATATTCTGTTGTCGTGTTATACTTGAATGATGAATTTTAATTAAATTTTATTCTTGTCTTTATATAGTTGTTTATTAAAAGTAAATCCACTAGATGCTTATATATATATATTCACATTTAATTGCGTAGCATTTAAGTATTAATAATAGCATTACAAAAAGTGATTTAAGTAATAATTGACTACGTATATTAATGAATGATTTGATTAGGACTGGCAGGATAAGAACAAATGTCGTGTTCTTGTATAAAAATGTGAAAATTGGAAATTCAAAAGCAAAAGAGTGATGTATTTGATCTAAAAAGAGTGTAATGTTGTTCGTTTGGTCGCCGCAGGCAGTTACGGTTGTGGTCAATCTTGCAATTGTGGCTGCAGTTGTGGTCAATCTTGCGGTTGTGACTGCGGCTGTGGTCAACTCTGCGGCTGCGACTGCGGCTGTGGTCAACCCTGCGGCTGTAGCTGCAGCAGATATTGTTCGTTTGTCTGCTGCCGGCGATTGTAGTTGCGGTTGATCGCAGATTTTTAGTCGCACCGCTGTTTTAATCAGCAGTCGAAAAAATTGCGACGTAGGACAGAGCGTCTGACCGCTACGTCTGCTGTATGTAACTGTAACAACTAAACGAATAAAAATCTGCCGCAATCGCAGGCGTATGTTTTTGTAGCTGTCAAAGGAACATGACATATATATATAGTAAAAAGTCAAGATTTTGAAGTATATGAAATAATTTGTTAAAAATATAAATGATTATAAATATAACAAAGAGGAAAGTTACCAAAAATACATTTGCAAAAGAAAAGAAAAACCGTTGAAGGAGAGGAAAAATGGGGTTAGATGACAGGCTGACGAGAAAACCTGACACCTCATTTCTATCATTAACCATCACATGGCTTCTCTGTACACTTATGTCCCACCACCTTCTACTTATATCTCTCACTTTTTCTTCTATTTTTTTTACCCAACAATTCGAGAAAACTCACACCTTATTTTATTACTGTATTTTGATTTTATCCTATAAAGAAACATATTCATAATTCCACGAGTGCTTAAGATTTGGGCCATTCACGTTAATTGTTCATTTGCTATGTGTAAAATCATGTAAATTTTGAATAAAAATCCAGTTTTACACGTATTATCAATTCTAATAATTAGTGAAAAATTGTAAAATGAGAGGTCATTCGCTAACATTTAAATTTCAAAAGTGTCTTGAATTTTTCCATTAATCACACTATTAACTGTTTAATTCTACAAGCAATGATTTTGAGTAGAGTAATTTTGATTATACTAATGTGTAATTACCTAAAGTACCCCTGGCTTATCCATGGCGTTGCAAGGTTTGCCCTTTTAAAAAGCAGAAGAGAGACACTGTCGTCGTCACACACCACCACTCATTTTCGAGCAAACTCCATAGCTATAGAGATAATTTAAGCTTTTTAGAGAGGAATTGAGAGAGAGAGAGCAAGATGTCGAAAGAAGTGAGCGAAGAAGGACAAACTCACCATGGAAAAGATTACGTGGATCCTCCACCAGCTCCACTTCTCGATATGGCAGAGCTCAAATCGTGGTCATTTTACAGAGCTCTCATCGCGGAGTTTATTGCTACACTCCTCTTCCTCTACATCACCGTAGCCACCGTCATCGGTCACAAGAAACAGAAAGGTCCTTGCGACGGCGTCGGTTTACTCGGAATCGCTTGGGCCTTCGGTGGTATGATCTTCGTCCTCGTTTACTGCACCGCCGGTATCTCTGGTAAGTACAAATCTTTAAAACGCAACTCATGTCATTTATTCGTTGGTTTAAATTATTTTAATCTCGTGTCTTGGTTTTTCACAGGTGGTCACATTAACCCTGCCGTGACTTTCGGTCTGTTCTTGGCCCGGAAAGTCTCCTTGGTGCGAGCTGTTGGTTACATGATATCTCAATGTCTCGGAGCAATTTGCGGTGTGGGTTTTGTGAAAGCTTTCATGAAAACTCCATACAACACTCTCGGAGGTGGAGCTAACACCGTAGCTGATGGTTACAACACCGGAACTGCTCTTGGAGCTGAGATAATCGGAACTTTCGTCCTCGTTTACACCGTTTTCTCTGCAACTGACCCTAAGAGAAGCGCTCGTGACTCTCACATACCCGTACGTGTTCTTTTGACTCTCAAATCGGTCTTTTTTTAAAACAATTCTGATGAAGTTTGGATGATTAATAGTCTCAGATAGGTTTGTGTAGACTCGCTTAAAGGTTGAATCTTTTAGGGGTTTATGATAAATCTTGTTTTAGTCTTGTTTGTGTTTACAAATTAAGGTGGGATCTTTGTTAGATAAAATGGTAACTTCTGCTATAATCTCAAATGGGTCCTTTTCAGATTCTTATTAAGTTTGGATCTTTTTTTGGGTTTATAGGTTTTGGCTCCACTTCCTATTGGATTCGCTGTGTTCATGGTGCATTTGGCTACTATCCCCATTACTGGAACTGGAATAAACCCAGCGAGAAGCTTTGGTGCTGCTGTTATCTACAACAACGAGAAGGCTTGGGATGACCATGTAAGTACTTAATAATTAATGCATCATCATTTATAAGTTAGTTGAATTAATACATTCAAGTCTCTAATATTTGATAAATATACAAAATTATGTAGTGGATCTTTTGGGTTGGTCCGTTCGTGGGTGCACTAGCAGCAGCAGCTTACCACCAATACATATTGAGAGCTTCAGCAATTAAAGCCTTAGGGTCGTTCCGAAGCAACGCAACTAATTGAGATTTTCCCACTTAGTGAATGCTTAAATGTGAAGAAACAAACTTTAAAAGATTTATATGCTTTATCACTATTTGTTGTTCTTTTGTGTGTATTGAGAGTGTCATGTTGGATGATGTGAATTATGAAATGGGTTTATGAATTCCTTTTTCTCTCTTTTTATTCAACTTTGTTAATTTCAATAGTTTTTAGTTCTTGGTGTGTCTTGTTAATCAATTGCCCTTAGTTGAATATTTTTTCTCTATATCAAGTTCGAGAGTAGTCCATAACTTGATTTTGTAGTATCGAACAATCCAAAAATAAAAGATTGTAAAATCTATCAGAAGCGACCAAAGAACATACAAATTTTTGGCTGAACATGGTAATTGTGTGGGCCTTTGGTTCCTCGTTATCCTCTGGGAAGCTACAAACCAATCATCTATTAACACGTGTAATTTCATATCAGATATGAATGCGTAACGGCTGTTTCTCGATAGATCCATTGAAATTGGATTCCATTTGCTATGATTAACTTTATCGTTAGTTGACAAGAAAAAAAGAATTCGCTCTGTCTTTAGTTTTGTCTTTTGATTTCAAGTTGAAACATTCACCATAGTAATACTGATTTAAATTTTAAAAAGAAATTGAACCAATTATATATATGATTGGAGTAATCGAGATTTTTTCTCTCTTTATTTTTTTTGTAATAATGAGATATATATTAAAAATCATATTAAAGATGTTCTTAGAAGTTTTTTAGCAATGATCTAAAATAGTATATTTTTAAATTTTTTTAATTTGTTGAAGGGACAAAAAGGTGTAGCCAATGGATTCTTCTAACAACCGGACAATAAAGGAGACATGAAACCCATTTCTCTAACACTCAAATTTTTGACACGTGTTGCTCAGCTAATGTACCGTATGGGTAAATATTACCCGAAGAGTTTTTCATTGACGGTTTTACTATTCTATAGGTCCACTCAATATATTGTGAAATAATCTTGTATTAGATTTATATTGGGTAAAAATATTTGTAAATTATATTTTATTGGTAAATATAAATTAAATATTTATAAAATTTTAATTTTTATTTAAAATTACGTTTAACATTAATTTTTGTATATATAAATTAAGAAAGAAAAAAATAATTATTTTTTTATGAATTTAATAGTATTTTTTGGTTAGTTTAATAAAATATATTAATACTATAACCAAATTAATGACAATGACATATATTGTAATTATTCGAATAAGTTAACCATATTTATATATTTATTTGAAATTTACTGTAATGATAAAATGTAAGCATGATATTTCTTTTAATAACACATGAGAGTAATATTATTTTTTTAATTTTTTCTCAAATAATATATTAGGAATTATGTAATAACTTAAATCTATTTATATTTATTTGAAATTATTTATAAATTAACGTATTAAAAATTTAAATAAATAAAAATTATTGTTTTTGCAAATGTAATACTATTTTTTGGTTAGTTGAATAAAATATATTGATTTTCTAATCAAATTAATATGAATGGTGTATATTATAATTATTCTAGTAACTTAAATCATTTTATATATTTAAGCTGAAATTCATTGTGGTGTTGACACGTTAGCATGATATTTTTGTTATTAATACGTCATAGTAAAATTATTTTATTAAAAAGTTTATAAAATAATATATTAGAGATTGAAGACTATTACTATCCTATTAATTGAATCATGCATTCGACTAAATAACAATTTTTAAATCGATTACAATCACATTATATGTAGGGGTAGAAAATTAGAAAAAAAATGTCATGTCTCCTCTTTTCAGAAAAGTGAAAACATATGAGAGAGAGGAGCACAACAATGAGCATTGCTGAACAACGAATATGGTTTCTGAGAAAGGATTCTGATTCAGTTTCGCCGATTTACTCTTATAATTGGTTAAGTGAGTAAAACCCATTGGGCTCGGTATAAAGCCCACATGAGAAACTGAAGCCCAATAGCATTGTCGCAAATAAAAGATTTGATTTAGTACACCAAGTGTTGTTTTGACTTTTTACATATAAAACTATTTACAGAAAAATATTCAACTAGATTTGATTAAATGATAACTTAATACAATAAATATTAATGTTGAAAGTCCACTTTACAGTTCCTTAAACACTCTTTCGTTTTCCCTTTTTTTCCAATAAAATATATTAATTTGAAATATTATTGTTTACAAAGGTTTGAATAAATTGGGGACACATTGAATAATTTTCAATCTATTTGTTCAGATAAAATTTGAGTTGTCAAAAAATCGACCACTTGATTACATGAACGAGATTGATGTTGGAATGAAATGTTCTCAAACTGAGGAATCCATTGATGAATTGTCCTGACATATGGTTGGAGACGATAGTTAACCGACCGTTGGTTAATAGTCGTAGTTAATCCCAAATTATCTCTTTTAAAAATGACTTTTTTGAATCTCATAAACCATGTAGCTTGCATTACCCAAAGTAATGTTAAAAATTTTGATTCAATAACAATAGATCTTCGTTGGAATTTACCTATACCAGCAAAAATAAAATCACCCTGATCGTTTCTTATTATCCATCCTATACGTGAGAGAAGAGATCCTTCACGATAAATCACATCGTAATTACATTTAATCCATATTTGTGGAAGTCTTTTCCAATGAGATATTTTTAATTATACACCATGCGTGTTATGTGATCTTTCCGCCTCTTTTGTATTTGCATCAAGCCATTCATGAACATCTTCAAAGCTTTTATCTAATATTGAATTTGAAGATATATCCTGATAATTGAATACAAAAATCATTCCTTAACTTCCATGATCGACGAAGACAAAATCATTCCTTAACTTCCATGATCGACATCTTCGTTGAAAAGATCATGACTAGGTTTTAAATATTTGAAATTGTCATGTATAGATGTAGATGTATCGAAGATAGATGAAGATACCAACCCCAATTTCCTATTAAACTCGGGACAACATGTTATCGTTTGTTCCCATTTGAGAGAAAACAAAAGAAACGAAAAACAAAAATGAAATGCATCACAAAGCCAAATATATTTATTTACCAACAAGTAACAACACTTTGGTGACCAAAAACCAGATCTCCCTTAATGCCCTAACTTAAAAACTCAACTAGAGTATTTCAAATTTGTGCTATTACTTACAATTAACAACACACTCTCATAAAAGCTCATCTATAAACGATTTCCCTTTAAATGTCTCCATTTTGAATCCCATTTTCTCCATTCTCGACTGTTCAATCTCCATCTCCACCATTCGAGCTCGCATCTCCTCAATCTGCAACCTCGCTTCCGCTACTTCCTTCTCCATACGAACCAACTCTGCTTCTCGAGCCTCAAGTTCTTCTCTCTTAGCCTTCACTAAACCATCATGCCTCTCTTTCTCACTCTCTGCATTTTCTTGAGACCGAGCAAACTCCTCAAGAACCAAACGAAGCCACGCCACTTCAATGTTTACAGACTCCAAATCTTTGAGAACAGCTAGCATCTCTTTGACTTTGACTTTTGTCAACTGCCCGACCGGAGTTGACCTCAGTTCCTGCATCAGTGAGCATAAACACTCAAGGTATCGTGATCTCATTGACTCCGATTCCAGCTTACAGTTTTGAGCAACGTCTCCGTGTTTCTCGATGATAGCACTTAGGATTGTGGACGATCCTGATCTCACTCGGTATTTCCCAACAGTGACGAAAGTGTCAGACATAACTGATTCAAGATCGAGCTCTACTCCAATCTCATTGTTGGTTTTATCATCATCATTGCTCTCTATGTCATGCGATCTTGGAGGGCTTAGGTAGCTAAAGATTCTAGTTTCCCCGCCTGCTTCAATCTTCCCGTTGTGTTCTTGTTTTCCTGGGTTAGGTGATACCTCTTTACTTTGATCAACCTTCATAAGAAGCATATCATAGTTTACAAATATGTGATAATGATAGATGGACTCATGGACGAGAGTAAAAGATGAAATACCAAATTGTTTGGAGAAATAGGAAAGGTTTGAGATAGCTTCTTCTCTGGTTTATGGTTAAAAAGATCATCCGGGTCATCAGATGATGAAGAGGAGAAAGACTTGTTTGATTCGTAAACCGTCTTCTTCTTTACAGCAACATGAGGAGCTATTGAATGTTGAACCTTTGGGGAAATAGCGTTTGCAAAACCGCCTCCCCCGTTTTGATAAGGCCGTGCGGGTAGCGGTGAAAGCGGTTGTGAATGTGATTCCTTCTTTTTCCTACCAAAACTCCCTGAAAATCTAAGAATCTTTGAACCTGTAATAAAACAATACAAGAACAGAAGACAGAGAAACTTAAGACTTTGAAAAATTTTAAATTGAAAAATCAAAAGCAATGATAAAAAAGAAGGAAAAGTACTCTGCTTCTTCTTAGTGTTCTTCTTGCCATGGCCTTGAGCAATTCTCTCTAAACAAGCTGACGCACATTCATGGAAAGGATTTTCGGCATAAACACAATCCGGATGAGCGTTTCGATTGAAATCCATAGCTTTTGATCAACGGTACAGCTTCAGTTAGATGGAACAACTGCAATCAAATCCTTAGAAGATCAGAAAATTAAGCAATCAGCTTAAAAGAACACAAACACTTAGAACAATAACTTTGTGGCTTCAAAGGATTGAACATATCATATTAAAGGTAGGTAAAAGGTCAAACCTTTACACCTTAATTTCAACAAATAAGTCAAAAAGATTAGACAATGGAGTTATAATATACAACAAACTCCAAAGATGAATCAGTCGATGGACTTTGGATTCCGTTCAGATTTCACCAACCCTTCATTCGTTGCTTTATATTCGCGAAGCATATCCAGAAAGAAATCTTTAAGACTAATGGTGAATTGATCATCCCCACAAGACCAATCAATTCTTAAAATGAAAGGATACAAAAAAGACGACTTTTGTTTTGTTTTTTGTTTTCAAATCCACCATCCGGCCAAGAAACTGTAAGTACAATTTCCCAGTGGCTAAATTTCAACGGAGGAAACACTCATTTATTGACTAAGACCAGAGTTAAAAGGTGGATTACTTTGACCGGCTTGTTTTTTTTTTTATCAGACAAAAACTCAAGGACCACTTTGCGGATAATATTTTAATACTTGAGATTCCGTTTCTCTTCATTGTTTTTCTGTCACAAAATTTCTCTGCAAACAGACAGAACAGATGACAATAAAACAGTATCCATCACTTTCATCATCGATAGAATCATAAAACAAAAGCAAACTCACGATTGCAAGCTAGAATAAGAATCAATATCTTTGTCGATCAAAGAACCAAACTTTGATTAAAAAAAACTAATTTACATACGGAGAAAGAGAGAGAGATGGTTTATAAACGAGATACCAGGTGAAACGGAAGAGGGAAAGAAAGGTGTTAGAGCGGAGAAGAAAGGAGGGAGGAAAATCAATATAATGATTATTTTGCATTTCACAATAAACAGTTTGTATTTATATATGGTTGTGAATATTATAAGATTGTGTATATATAGACTGTACATGTTGATATAATAATAAATATGATTATGATATATTGATGAGCAATTGTAGCAAAAATGAAGAAATCGAGTATCATTAAAAAAAAGTTGGAAACGAGAATCCATCACACCTCACTTATCTCCCAGAAATGGACAACAACGTGGGACGGTTATACTGAGATTATTAAATACGAGAGAATCGAAAGTGGAGATCTGAAGCCATTGAATGAAAAAATTAATTATTGTTTCAGAAAGACAGAAGATAAAAGAAAAAGAAGAAGAAGAAGAATTGCATGAACCGCGTCACGCGTGTCACTGTTTGCATCACACACGTGAGAGTTAATAAACGGATAAATCAATTAGTTTTTTTGGTTTTTATACTAATAAATCAAATAATATATAGGATAATTGTCTAAAGAGTGTAAAATAATATTTTTTAAAATTTTCATTTCAAAAATAACATCATTAATTTAAATTTATAATATTAAATAAATTTAAAATTAAAATACATTAAAACTATATTTTAAAAAAATTAAATCCTAAATTAAAAAAATGAACTAAAATATAATATTTTAATTTATATATAATTTATTTAAATTAAATAAATATTTTCACATAACTATTTGTGCTATTTTTAGGAGTTTAATTTTAGAAAAGTATATTTAGAAAAACATTTTTAAAAATATTATTTTAATGTATTACTCTAATATATATATATATATATATATTAGATGATTTTTTCGGGTAATATACAGCTAAATCTTAGTTATTTTTTAAATATTAAATAATAAAATAAAAATATTATTTCATAGTTAAAGATCTATCAAATATTGGTTAAAATTTTCTTTATTTCAATATTATCAAATTTTATCCGTTATGAAAGAAAGAAGAAGATAAAGCACTTAAGCAAGTAGTCATATATGAAAGAATCTTGTATTAGTTTCTATGTGTGTTAAGATTTACATGTTCTATTTGTACAAAAAATTTGTGGGTACAATGAGCTATTAGATGTTAAGAATTGAGACTCTGTACTTGATCAATGATTTCGAGAGTGATTCAATTCCATCTTCAAGATCTTGAATGCATGACTCTAAGTTCTGCATATCCTCCATCTTCAATGACTTCTCAGATTGAAACATGGCGTCCACTTTTGTGAATTCATTTGTTTCACATGTAATTTTGCTTTGGCTCATCATCTTTGAAACCAATGACCATTTTCCATTAGCTTTTGATCCGGACATGAAGCTAAACAAAGATTCAAACAGAGCAACTGTTACAGATTCCGCTTCTCCAAACACAACCAATGAGTTCACTTTGCTTTCGCATACTTTCAAATTCCTGACTACTTTTTGGAATGACTTTTTGAGGAACTTTCTTGAGGCCAAGTATTTCTTGACTTCTCCTGATAAATCTCCACGCTTTCTTCGTAGAATAGATTGGATCTCCTTAAGACCCTCTTTCATATGTGACAAAGCGTCCTTGGCCACGTTGCACAAATCCAAGATTCTTAGGGATCCATCAAGAAGCTTCTCAACCTGATCTTGAGTTAAAGCCTGGTTGGTGATAGATAGGCGAAGCATCTTGTCAAGAGAATCATGTAAATCTTGAAGGTTGCTAAGTCTTTGGCAAATAGAAGAGCTTGAAGTTGCCTCAGAAGATCTCAATCGGGTCAACTGCTCATCGACATGAGCAGCTTGAGGGTGTTGCCTTGAAGGGAAACTGTTAGATCGAACATGGAAAGAGACTGCCATTTTTTGTTCTTGTTTTAGATTTCTTTCTCTGTTTTGAGATGAAGAGAATACTTAAATGTTTGTTCTGTCTTCATTGGCTCACGGGTCAATACATATATAGATCGTGAAGTAAGGAATCTTAAGGGTGGTTCAAATTTGAATTATAGAAAACGATGTTTGTGCAATGTCTCCCTCCAACCACTGATCATAACGCATCAACCAATGTGCAAAAGCAATATACATGATTCAGAATTGATCACATGCACCTTTATTGGTGTAGTAACATGCACAACCAGTAAGGCTTGTCTCTTTCATGCATATGATATTAGTGCCACTCGTGGATACATTGTTGTATTCAGATCTTGCTTGCCTCCTACACTGCCAAATTTGATTTCTTTTAAGTATTTTATGGCTCTTGTTGTTATGTCATGAACTGTAATTTACTAATATCCAATAATGGTTGCACATGAGGGTTTGTGAGAGCAAATATATGCATGAATAGTGCTGTTATCATCAACTTCATGGAGACAAGCCTTGTTGGATTTTCCTTAAACTAAGATAATAACGTGCAGAATCCCTCGTGCACATTCTTTTTTTTTTTAATTATGAGTATTGTTTTGCATTTTCCTTGAATTTGAATATCATCGAGGGAGATAAAGCATAAACATGGCTAATAATAAAAGAGCTGTTCAAATCTTGATTGTATATATGAATGAACGCAGAAGAAATAATTCTCTAAGCCTTTTCTCTTGTGATCAAGATAGAAAATTCTCGAGCAAATCAAATCTAAATATTAGAGTATGTAAAGTATCACATTGGAAGTTAGGAATTTTCTACACACCTATATAAAGTGCATGGGCTATTGGATGCCCATGTTTTCTAATATGATATCAGAGCCCAGTTAACCCGACATACGATTTCCCACATTGGAAGTGGCGCGTATAAATGATCCGTATTGTCGTGATATGTTCGAAATGTTCTGGAGCAAATCAAATCCAAATAGTACTAAAGAAAGTTTTATAGAACCGAAAGAACATAATCACGATGAGACTCTTGGCAGTGTTACAGTGAAGCAAAAGCTTTAAGAGTTTAAATTACAAGTCTCAAAGTTTTAATCTTTCTGGTAAGAAAAAAAGAGTGAAATTCACATAATTATATTATGAATTATCAATCAAGAGCATCTCTGGAATGCACGTTGAATAGTAATGACACTGAACAGTGTTTGTATGTTGGGAAACAATAAATATGATAAAATAAAGATAAAATCGCAAGCTGTATAGTTCACATGCTAAAGTCGATGAATAAGGAGAGAAAATCAAAAACTGGTTTTGAATTTTCTAATGAAAATTAGACGTGTAAGTGCAGAGTTAGCTCGTGCGGTTGCATTCTTTATAAGATATGATTGCATTTATATGAGAATCTCTTTTGCTTATTGTTTATGCGTTAAGACAGGTGTGGTTGGAGGGAGACACTGCACAAACAAAGCCTTATATGGTTTAAATTTTGAACCAGCCTTGAGATTCTTCTTGTCTCTATCTCTTCTCAAAGATGTATATATGAGATGACCAGAGATATTATGCATCTAATTTTAGCTCTTTAAGCCTTCTAAAAAGCAAAGCTCGACAAAAATGGCAGTCTCCTTTCATGTTCGATCTAACAGCTTCCCTTCAAGGAAACACCCTCAAGCCGCTCATGTCGATGAACAATTGACCCGATTGAGAACTTCTGAAGCAGCATCAAGCTCTTCTATCTGCCATAGACTTAGCAACCTTCAAGATTTACATGATTCTCTCGAGAAACTGCTCCGTTTACCCGTCACCCAAAAAGCTCTATCACAAGATCAGATTGAGAAGCTTCTTGATGGATCCCTCAAGATATTGGATTTGTGTAATGTCGCCAAGGATGCTTTGTCAAAGATGAAACAAGGTCTCAAGGAGATCCAATCTATTATACGAAGAAAGCGTGGAGATCTATCCGGAGAGATCAAGAAATACTTAGCCTCAAGAAAGTTCCTCAAGAAATTATTCCAAAAAGTACTCAAAAGTTTGAAAGTGTCCCAAACCAGAAATAACACTGACGAATCTTTGGTTGTGTTTGGAGAAGCAGAAGCTGTAACAGTTGCTCTGTTTGAGTCTTTGTTTAGCTTCATGTCCGGATCAAAGGCTACTGGGAAATGGTCATTGGTCTCAAAAATGATGAGCCAAAGCAAAATTACATGTGAAACAAATGAATTCACAAGAGTGGATTCTGAGTTCCAATCTGAGAAGTCATTGAAGATGGAGGATATGCAGAACTTAGAGTCATGCATTCAAGATCTTGAAGATGAAATCGAGTCACTTTCTAATTCATTAATCAAATACAGAGTCTCGATTCTTAACATCTAATAGGTCATTTGGCCTACAAATTTTTTTGTACATAAGAGATGTAAACTATTAACTAACACAAAAGATTAATACAAGATTCTTTCATATAACTACGTTCTTTCAGTTCTTCTTTCTTTCTGAACATATGAAAAAAAAAATCAAGACTAAAATTTGACTTTGTACATCTTCCGATCCTTCAACATACCATATTGCTTCTCTGAACTTTGTACATCCCAAAACCAGTTTCTTCACCAGTAATTTCCACACGAGCAACGACCATTGGTGAAGTGATGAAAAATCTTGGAATCTCCCACAACGATATCTCTTCTTGTGATTTTTGACGCCTTTTCCAAGAACTCGTGACATTTTCTGCAGATTCTCGTGTTGTTCCTCACCATCACTGTTCTTCCCGTCTTCGTAGAGGTCAATCCAAAACACATGGCGAGCCTAACCGAATGTCTCTTTGGTGAATTGCTTCTGCTCTTCAATATAGTCTCTGGTCTCAACTTTGAAATACAGTGAACAAAACTGTCTTCTTCTTCTTCACCAATCATCCTCGAGAGAATATCTAACACTTCATAGATCTTGTTTGTCTCCACGTGGGATCTGTCTCCGTTTGTAAACACATGAGTTTTGCTCTTTATTTCAACGGTACTGCGACTTGATGTTCTGGATATGCCTTTGCTCTTCATGAGATGCTTGATCTTATTTACCTCTTCCCATCTTCCAGCTTCTGTGTACATGTTCAAAAGCAAGACATAGCATCCCGTGTTATCGTGGTCCATCTCAAAGATCTGTTCTGCTGCGAATTCAGCTATGGTTATGTCGCTGTGGTTTCTGCTTGCGTTTAACAAGGATCCCCAAATCCGAGCTGTTGGCACAAATGGCATTTCTTCAATGAATCTCTTGGCTGCGCTGAAGTTTCCTGTACGGCCAATGAGATCCAGCAGGTACCCATAATGCTCAATTCCAGGGTCAATTCCGTATTCTCTTTTCATCAACTCGATATATTCCCATCCTTCATTGACCATACCGGAAATGCTACATGCTGCTAATAGTGAAGCAAAGGTGCTTTTGTCTGGATTTACTCCAGAAGTAATCATCTCTAAGAATAAACAAACCGAATGTTTCCCAAAACCATGTACTGCATAAGCCATGATGATGCTGTTCCATGAAACAACATCCTTTAATAATACCTGGTCGAAACATTTTCTTGCATCATCGAGATCTCCACACATGGCATACATGTGAACGAGTGAATTCAAGATGATAGTGTTTGTCCCGTATCTGGCTTTTACGATATAGGCATGAAGTTGTCTACCTTCGCTCAGAGAGAGAATTTCTGCATAAGCTGGTAGAATAGTAGCAAATGTTGTGGAATCAGGTACAAGCAATGAATCCCAGAGCTCTTGAAATAGCTCCAAGGCTGAACAGTTCTTCCCGTTCTGCACATATGCAGCAATAATCGAGTTCCACGAGACCAAATTCTTTTCAGCCATTCGATCAAATATAACCTCAGCTGATTTTAACTGCCCGAAATCTCCATATATATCAATCAGAGCAGTTTCCAACACTGTATGAGGAAGAAAGCATCTCTTCATTGCGTATCCGTGAATCGTTCGAGCCTCCAAAATCTCACAAGCAGGAAGAAGATTTATCAATGTGATAACATCTGGCTGCAAACCATTTTGCTCAGTCATTTTCTTAAAGCAGAGAAAAGCATCAATGGTTCTGCCATTTCTAGCATAAGACCCTAGCATAACGTTCCAAGCTACAATATTCCTCTGGATCATACCGTTAAATATCCTCTCTACATAACTTACTTCACCATATTTACTGTACATGTCAAGAATTGATGTCATTACCATAACATCACCCGTTCCAATTCTGTTTCTAATTGAATGGCAATGTATCTCCTTTCCCATTTTTGGATTATACACATGTGAACAAGCACCTAGAGCGCTCATGATACTGAACCTATCCGGTTTAAACCCACCTCTCATCATTTCTTTAAACATCATTAACGAGCGAAAACCATCTTCAAGCGCAAGATATCCAGATATCATGGAATTCCAAGAGACAGTGTCTCTGTCAGGCATTTTTTCGAACACTTTCTCTGCATCACAGGCGCACCCAAGCTTCATGTAGAAAGATATAAGAGAATTACAGACGTAAACATCTGAAAAAAACCCAAGCTTGATCACCGTCGCGTGAATCTTCTTCCCTTCTTCCAATGACGAAAATCCAGCAACCGACTTAATCACAAAAGGATAAGTAAAGGAATCGGCTTTGATTCCTGCAAACACCATTCTGCAATAAAATTCAACTGCTTCATGATACAACCCACAGCTAGCGAAACCTCTGATGATCACATTCCACACGAAAACATCAGCTTTGTTCATTGCATCGAACAGGTGGAGGGCATCCTCCATTAGACCGGAATCGGCGAAATTGCGTAGAGTGCGCCTGAGCGCCGAATTATTGAGCTTATGTACCTTGGATCGATCCCGAAGAAGTAGCCGAGCCGATTTCGAGAATTTGGGGTCGAATACCAGATTTCGGTTCGCCGTCGTGTGATGATTTTCAGACGAAACACACTTGCACGCATCGCAATTATAGATACGGTAGCATCCAGAGAGAAGAGTCGCAGCCATGATTTCCTTAACTGGCACTAGAAATTGAGGTTCAAGGAAATGTAAGGAGATTAAATATGTCTCCTGTCGTCGTCTTTTGCATCTTCATTTTCCCGCGGGAAATTTGTTTATTGCTTCCTCTCTCATATAAAACCACTCAACGTACAAATGAAACTAAAAACTATGAATTTAGCAGAAAATTCCCATCTTTAATCTCCATGAAACACAATCATTCACACATATTTTTAGGTACAATTTCTCTAAAACCAATAATCACAAATTTCTTTAGTTGGAAGTTTGTGTTTAGCTCTTCTTCAGCTTGCAATTTAACAACTTTTCTCCTTCTATGACCGATATGCAATGATAACACTCTGAACATCATCGATGTCCCTAACCTCATATCGAGCAAAGCCAGCTTCTTTAATGACAAAGTCCCATTCTTCCAAAGTCCTTTCTTTGCCTGTGCTTGTGTGAGCCATCATCACCATGTCTAGCATCAATCTCACGTACTCTAATTTCTCATCTTTCTCTTCCATTGCCATCGTCTTTTTCTTCTCTCCGACCACAGACTCCACTATTAATACTTTTCCGGTCTTTGCTGGGACTGCTTCTTTGCAATTCTTCAATATTTTTATGCATTCGTTATCTCCCCAATCGTGTAGCACCCACTGTCAATATTTATTACAATTTGACTGATATATTACTACTAAATTTATACCCACGCCACGCGTGAGAAAAATATTCGTAAATTATATATTTATTAGTAAATATAAATTAAATATTTATATAATTTTTATTTTTATTTAAAATTACTTTTAACATTAATTTTTGTATATATAAATTAAGAAAGAAAAAAATAATTATTTTTTATGAATTTAATAGTATTTATTGGTTAGTTTAATAAAATATATTAATACTCTAACCAAATTAATAACAATGACATATATTGTAATTATTCGAATAAGTTAACCTTATTTATATATTTATTTGAAATTTACTATAATGATAAAATGTAAACATGATATTTCTGTTAATAACACGTGAGAGTAATATTATTTTCTTATTTTTTTCAAATAATATATTAGAGATTATATAATAACTTAAATATATTTATATTTATTTGAAATTATTTATAAATTAACGTATTAAAAATTTAAAGAGATAAAAATTATTATTTTTGCAAATGTAATACTATTTTTTGGTTAGTTGAATAAAATATATTGATTCTCTAACCAAATTAATATCAATGACATGTATTGTAATTGTTCTAGTAACTTAAACATTTTTATAGTTAAGCTGAAACTCGTTGTGGTGTTGTTTTTGTTATTAACACATTATGGTAAGGTTACTTTGTTAAAAAGTTTCTCGAATAATATATTAGGGAAAATATGATTCACACCTTTTAAAGAATGAATTAATAGATATGTCTGCCCATAAAATGAAGATTTTGCAAAACAGTTTTAATCAACTGGAAAACTATGCAGGATAATGTTTTAAAAAGTACTCTACTTTATAATTCTATAATTATTAACTCTAATCATGATTTTGTTTTTGCTTATACACATATTTTGAAATAAAATTTCTCTAATTTTTTTTTCGTAATCAATTGCAAATTATAGTAAGTAAAATATACCATCAATTAGTGTTTAGAATGTGAGGAATGATATGTAGCTTTCACTCAGATATGCATAGATACCAGATTAAAAAACTTTCAAAACAATGTTATCCCATATATATGTCCCATTTTTTAAAACAATTATCGAGTTATTGCTTTCTAAATAATTGTCTTTTATAACAATACTTATAAAATAATAACATTTATAAAAACAGTAAACTAAACGAAAATCGCCTGATATATTGTATAGTTACTAAAGTAACAATTATCTTATTTTTATTTTCTTAAAATATATGAAGAATTAATTAATATATAGAGAAAATAAAGAGAAGACTAATTCTTTTTTATGAAAGTGGCTTTTGTAAAGAATAAACCAATATAAACGGTTATTATATAAGAACAAAAGGTGTAAGTTTTTAAGTCGTCAATTTGTTTTGAAAAGATGTGTCCTTTCCTCTTTGATAAGAGTTGCCTTATTCATTTGGTAGTCAGTGTTTTGCTATCAAATAATTCGCCAAGTTGGTGGTGTCACATCATTATTACACACTTTTTTGTCTGGAAGATGAAATAAAATCAATCTGAAATTTCAACCCACTTGCAAAATCAAACGCTTTCAGTTTTTTGTGTGTATTTGAATTCCAAACCTTTTATGGCTGTAAAAAAAGAAATTATTGTTTTTAATAGAAATGTGTTATAATTATAAATCTCTTATTATTATTATTTTAAATCTATTTTAAAAGAACATATTGTTTCAATGAATATTAATGTAAAAATAAATCTATTTTAAAAGAAAAATAGCATTCCAAAGCGAGACACCTATACGCATACTATTCACAATATACATAATATATATATATGGGTTTACTCTCGTTAATTATCCAAATTTATGCGACTAAACTAATTTATACTCGTAGTTTTTGGGTTTTTATTTAACTATATAAATTGTATTTTTCTTTTATAAATTATACAAACTTCATAAATTTTTCTAATTGCAGAAATTGTATTAATGTTTATACGTTAAATATCTACTAAATTTTGTTCTAATTCAAAAATATGGTTTTAATTTGGATTTATTTTGAAATTAAAATTAGATTTTTGAAATAAAACAAGGTTTAATAACAATTTAACGTGTAAATATTAACGAAATTTCTGTAATTGTAATAATTTGTGTAGTTTATGTAGTTTACGAAAGAAAAACACAGTTTATTTAACTTATAAAAAATCCAAAATGTATGGCTGGAAATAGATTTATTCGGATAAATTCGTGTAGTTGACCGAAGTAAAACCCTATATATATTATAAATTTCATTCTGTGTTTATGTGAAATTTTTGTTTTCAAACACTAAATGAAAGTTTTTTTAAAACTCTAAATGATTTTTACTGGATATTAATAGCCAATCAAAAGAATTAGAGTAATATGTTTCATGAAATAATAACCTTGATGAAAATGGCGTCGCATGCGGGAATAGAATCAAACATATCGCCTCCAACATTCTCAACACCATCCAAGACTTGAGCAACTTCAACAACATGGGGAAGATCCAAGTTAAATCCTTTGATCCAAGGAAATTCCTTAACCAGTATCCCCATCGTCTCTCCAGTACCGCCTCCAACGTCCACCACCGTAGCCACGCCGTCAAACAAGCCTTGACAAGCTCCGACGACACGTGGGACCACGCGCCTTACGTCAGAAGCCATGGCCTCATTGATCAGCTCGCTGTGGCACGGATTATCCTGTGCGAACGACCACAACTCCTTACCGTGCACCGCATCAAACGGTGGAGGCGAACCGTTGACTGACGAAGAGACAACTGAGCTCAACTTCAACCATGGAGCGAGCATCACGGGACTTGTTTCAAGGAGAAGAAAAGGAGCTAGCGACTTTCCGTCACGTTTTGTGATCATCATACGACGAGAGAGTGGCGTGTTAGTGTAGCCTGTGGCTTGACCATCTTTCGTGGGAACTTCTTTAAAAACTCCTTGGTGCGCAAGAAACCTCATTATACGACGGAGATGTGACGGAGAGGCGGAAACAGCGGAGGAAATCTCGGCTACAGTCATGGGCTGTGACGAAGGATTGTTTTCAATGGCTTCTGGTATTTTAAGTTCAATGGCACACTTCGCAGCTGCAATATCAGCAAACCCAAAGACATATCTCCATATGTCTAGAGAAGCTTTCGCTTCTTCATCTGATAAACTTCTTTTATTTTCTTCCATTTTGTTTCTATTTTCTATTTTTCTATCAAAGATTTTTGTGATTTGGAGTTGATGAACTAGGTGTTTTTTTTATAGTGATTCAAAAATAGGGGAACAATGATTATCTTATCTTGCAGAGATAATAATAATTTTAGACCACACAGGGAAAACCCACATGTTTCAATGAATTCAATGCTCCTATCAAATGAGACATGCAAAATCTGCCCACTTGTTTATTTTGTTAGTTTAGTATAAAAGAATAGAGACGTTAAAATAGGTATATCCACCCCATTTAAAACCACCCCATTTAAACTTCAAACCCTATAAAACTCATTTATTATAAGATTTAATAGGATTATCCATGTATACTCATTTATAATTACACTAATCCATTTAAACCCATTCAAATCCATTTTAGGTTATATTTTTTTCTTTTTGTTTATATTTATTTATAACAATTATATTCTTAATAAAATAATATTGTAATTTTTATTTTAAAAATAGGTAATAACTTTATTTATTTGTTAAAATATTATTTTTAATAAATATATTAAAATATTTTTAATAAAATAAATATTGAATTTTTGTCATATGATTCATAGGAAATTTGAGTTTTCTAATATTTTTAAATGTTATAATGGGTAAAATTACTTTATTTAGAATTCACTCTGTTTAAATTCATTTTCAATCAAAAAATTATTCTATATTTTTGTCAAAAATTAAGCATTTTTCATCCAAAAAATGATTCTATATTTTTCCTTCAAAAACGTAATTCAACATTTTCTGCCAAAAACATAATTCAAAATTTTTTCGTCGAAAACGTAATTCCATATTTTTTCACCAAAACGTAATTCAACATTTTCCACTAAAAACGTGATTACGTATTTTTCTAAAAACGTGATTTCGTATTTTTCCGTTAATTTCATATTTTCCCGCCAAAAATGTAATTTTGCATTTTCTTGTCAAAAATGTGATTTCGTATTTTCTGGTAAAAACATAATTCATTATTTTTCTAGAAAATAATAATTCCGCATTTTCCCGCCAAAACAAAATTTCGTATTTTCACGTTAAAAAATATTTTTTACTGAAACGTGATTTTTATTCGTTATTTTTTTACAAAAAGTTATTGATTACTTCTTATAAAATATTTGTTTGAATCATTGTTGATTAAACAAAAATAAAATATAAATAGGTTTAATAGGGTACCCATTTTTTAAAGCAAAAACCCTTTTAATAAATGGGTTTTAAATGAATACTCATTTAAACCCATTAATATTAATTCTAATAAATAGGTATAAATGGATTTTTAAATTTGTAAATACCCACTAAAAATCCATTAATGATAAACCCATTTTAACATCCCTATAAAAGAATTATTTGTCTCTATGTGGATTTAAGTACAATTGTGATGCATGCTAGACCTTAATGAATAATAATATTTTGTAGACTTGTATCAAATTAACTAAATAAAGATAAAATAATACTGGTTGAGAGTCAAAAGGAATCAACAAGATTCGGTGTTTTTAGTTAAGAGTTTTGCGATTAGATATTGTGGCTTTTTACGTCTTTATTTCCTTATACTAACAGATAGCTTTGATCGTGGTAATAATGGAATTGCGCTAAATCTCATCGTTATTTGGACGTTCAAGATTTTATTACATAAAATATAATGAAATCTATATAAAATTGATTCAAAAAATTAATTCAAGACCTAAGAAATATATTAGTTTATTGATGTATTAATTTAGAGAGATATACTGTAAACTTCGTAGTGGAGTGTCGCTAATCTCGTGTTTAGTGTTGCTTTTTACAATTATATATATTTTTGTTTAGTTTCTTCGTGCATTGTACATGGTGCTGACAAAACTGCATTAAGTTACAATAATTCAATGATAATTAAATAGTGAAATTTACTAAATGATCCAGGGGATTTGGAAAACATGTTTTGAATTTTCTGTCGCAAATAAACATGTCACTTGTAGGAACAGGGCCAGATCAGCAACTCTGTACTGGTCGAGTCATGTTCGACTCCAAGTTCCTCAAGACCATTGAGAAACGGGTACATGTCTCGAAGTGGCCGTCGAATAATCTTCGAACATTCGTCTTTTCTGTCCCATTTTGTAGGGAATTTTCAAAATTTTCTCATCAATTGTCAGTTCAGATATGTTTTTAGAATAATTCGTCTTTTAAAAGACAATTTTTCTGTGCACAACTCGACAAACGTATAGATGCCTAGAAAATATGATGATGGGAAATGTTTAAGTATTTTTTCGGCACAAAACCAGTTTGATACGTCAAAAATCTGAAAGTTTGGGAAAATATAGAGAAAGAGGAAAAAAGATAGAGAGTGATCTTGGACATAAATAAGTTTGAGTTTTACATATTGAATGTTCACATTTATTTATTTGTTTTTATTGTTTTTGTTAATAGTTCACAACGAACCGGTCTAATATTCTAATATATTCATATGAAAATTTTCATACAAAGAAAAATAGAGTCAAATTTCACAATTCTAGAATATACGCAAAAATGATCCAACCATTAACCCATTTAATCATCCCTTATTTGATTCATTTTTAGAATCTTAAATTGTAACAATTTCAAGAATGTTTTAGGGCTTAAAGAAGTTTGCATGTAAACCCTTATCGGCCAAACGCAAAGCCGATGCAACCATAAGCAAAACGCTGAGAGAAGCACCTAAGCAACCCACTAAAGAGTTGAGAAACCACATCGGGCTTTTCCTTTGTGGGTGTTTGATAGATATCCACATGAAACACGGGTACGTAAACGTAACAGGCAAGGCAATTGCTCCAACAAGAACCGCTAGATAAGGCAAGAACGGGAATCCAACGGCTACAAAGAAACAAACCAAACTCAAGAACAGACGCAACATCATCCGGACAAAGATTGAGCAAGGTTTTTGTCTCTTAGTTATGTACACCATCTCAATGTTGTCAAAAGCCGGCATTAAGGTTATCGGATATGAACATAAGCAAGAGAAGATGAATGTAAGGTATATGAAACAATTGGCTTGCTCTGAGTAGTCTTGTTCGTAGAGTTTCAAGTAGTTGCCTATTGGACCTCCCGTCGTTGGAATCTATCATATCATATATAATAATTAACGTTAAGGCATCAATTGTTATATAAACGTATTTACGAAACTGCAAATAACAAAATTGTTTCGTTAACATTTTTTGTTTGATATGAAATTTTCACAGCTAGAAACTTATCTAAACAAGTACTGATATCTACCTTGTCTCCGTATGCCCAATACAGAACAATCGATAACGGAAAGATACAACTAGCGATGAACACATGAGAGAGGACTATTGCTCTCCACATTGTCTTACTCGAAGGTTTCTTTGAGTCGGAAGGAAGAGTACCCTACAAAAATATCACCCCAAAAAGAAAAGCATTCTTATTATACTTAATCGAAAGAGAAGTAATGAGTTTCAAATGTAAGTATTATAATACCTGTATCTCCAGGACGAGGTTGTTCCCACGAAATGCAAGAGCTATCCAACCAATGGCGTTGAAAATGTTATCGAAGCTTGTATCCGATGTAGTGTAAGAGACATCGACTTTCTCCTTTTCTAGATAACTAGTTACCGGTAAAATCCATATGGTGGTGCAATATGCCATGGCCATAAAACCACCGATCAATGAAACTCCAAAAAGAGAATTTAGATTAGGAAACTGAGACATGACAAATCCGATACAGCTAAATATCAAAAAACATTGTACGCAAGTAAGTGGCACTGTGTCATCTTTAGACATAATTTGTAAAAGTTGATGTATTGCTTTTCCTCCGGTTATAACTATAATCGCGCACGCTCCTCCTGAGAGATACATCACAGGGAATATTCCGAGAAGTTTCCCAAGCTTCACTCCTATGAAAACAAATAAAAGTAAACTGAGTTTTCAACAAACTCCAAATATCTGAAACCGACAAGTTCCATCAAGAAATAAATGATAAGAATTTGATTGAATTGTTATGTACCAAATGAAGCAATAACAAGTCTCAAGTATCTACTGAAACGTGTTCCCTGCACGGCTTCATGGAGATGAATAAGAAGCCACATCGTGTAGAGCTTCCATACAAATCCTACAGCTAAGATTATCATTCCCCATACCCTGTAAATTATATGCATAACATTATTCCCAAAGTACTTAAGATGTATACTTTTAAATTCGAGAAAACTAATGAATATAGAGAAAATATAATTTGATTTTGATTCGAAGGTTTTAGTTTTACCATCCGAGTGCAGCGAAAGCGGCAGGAAGAAGAATCACTTGTAAACAAAGTCCTGAACAGAGAAGATGAAACGTCGCCGTATAAACATTCCCTTTTCTTGATTCTGTAATCGGAAGCCACTCTTCCACCGGAATCCGCCCACCATCTCCGCCGGAGTTTGATGGTGGTATTAATGAAGAACCACCATTTTCTTGTGATTCTAAATCAAACAATATAGCCAATGTTTTTTCCGACATCTCTTGTATTAAATATTTTTCTCACTCTACCCTGTTATTATTAACGTATAGCCACAGATTGTAAGAGATTATATTTATTTTTTTCTCCCCATTCATCGCATTATATAGTTACCTTATAAGGTCGGTGCGTAAATAAATCGAGTTTGAATCTCTTTTTCGAGAACCAAAAAAGGTAGAGAATCAGAATAATTCAAAACAAATAGAAACTATTATCATTTCGTGTACAACATTGGAAGTCTTAAGCTATGACGTAAGCATTAGTTACATGAGAAAGATACGTAATCGGTTATGCCACTTTCAAATACTCAAAAGCCAACCACTGGTGTAAATAAAAGCCTTGTAATTTTGTTGGGTTGTTTAAAACTTAAGCCAACTAAAATTATTACCACACTGGTCTCTGTTAAGATTGTTTTCATTGTTCGATTGGAATTTTGTTTGTTCTTCAGGTGTTTTGGACCACAAACGTAGGCTTTACCGTCCAGTAATCAATTGTCCGAATGATTTAAGTTTTGCATTGTTGTGGTCAAAAAAAATAGTTAAAACCAAATTATTTCGAATAAAAAGTGAATGGTCAAATTTAGTTGATTGATATACATAAAATATGAATAAATGTATATATTTTGATATTGGAAGATAAAATGTGAAACCATCTTATATATATAGTGGAAAAGTTTTTCAAAAATTTTGACACAATTTTATGATAAAAAAGAAAATTCATGTTAAACTAAACATGCACACGTCGATCCGAATCAATTGGAATATACTAGGCTCGAACCAATACAGTCTAACAATCTATCTTTTTTTTTATCACTGGGTCACAACGGACCGACCAAATAGCCCAATATTTAGCACCCTCCTATGAGGGACGGTGGAATTGAACTACACACCTTTAGGATAGACGTAGAGATGATACAATCACTAGACCACTTGCTCCTCTCCAGTCTAACAATCAATCTTTACATCAAATTATGGTTTTGTAAGTGATCACTACAAATATTTAAACTTTGTCAAAACTTAATTTGGACAATTAATTTTGAAATTAATGTCTAACTTAATGACCATAATAAAATCACTATAATTGCTAGTTTAGAACTAATATACACAAACCAAAGCTTATAAAAAAAACATTTGTATTTCTTCATTCTCATACATAGATACAAACAACAATATCTGGTTGTTCCTTGTTTTTAAATTTTTTATTTTATGAAAGTAAAAGATAGAAAATAGTTCAAAATTTATAATTTAATGCAAACTATAAAAAAATATTGTTGAATGTTTTCAAGAAAAAGAAATTAGTCTGATATAGAAATAGCCAAATTTCCTCTTCACAATCTCTTTGTTTAGCGATTTAATAAGTGTAGTAGGGATATGGAAAAGGTTGGAGTTGCTTTGGACTCGAATTTTTTGTTAATGCAAAAGTAATTAAAAGCATTTATATAATAACGTAAAGAATTGGCATATAGTAATATCTACTTTATAACACTTCATTATGTGAACCCAAAGTTTCAAAAGTAGCTTATAGTCTAATGGTCGCTAATTAAGTACAAACTAGATTTATATCCACGCCATGCGTGGGGAAAAATATTCGTAAATTATATTTTATTATTAAATATTTATATAATTTTAAATTTTATTTAAATTTACTTTTAACATTAATTTTGTATATATAAATTAAGAAAAGAAAAATAATTTTTTTTTATAAATTTAATAGTATTTTTTGTTAGTTTAATAAAATATATTAATAGTCTAACCAAATTAATAACAATGACATATATTGTAATTATTCGAATAAATTAAGCCTATTTATATATTTATTTATAAATTAACGTATTAAAAATTTTAAGAAATAAAAATTATTGTTTTTACAAGTGTAATACTATTTTTTGGTTAGTTGAATAAAATATATTGATTCTCTAACCAAATTTATATCAATGGCATGTTTTGTAATTATTCTAGTAATTTAAACCCTTTTATATATTTAGGCTGAAACTCGTTGTGGTGTTGACCCGTCAGGATGGTATTTTTGTTATTAACACGTCGTGGTAAGGTTACTTTGTTAAAAAGTTTCTCAAATAATATATTAGGGATTATAACATTTTTAAAACTAACTCATTAAATAATTTAGTTTACGTTTATGTAGAGTAAATATATGGTTAAAAATACACATCCCTAATATATTATTTGAGAAACTTTTTAACAAAGTAACCTTAACCTGACGTGTTAATAACAAAAATGTTATGATGACGTGTCAACACCACAACGAGTTTCAGATTAAATATATAAAAGAGTTTAAGTTACTAGAATAATTACAATACATATCACTGATATTAATTTGGTTAGAGAATAAATATATTTGATTCAACTAACCCAAAAAATAGTATTACATTTGCAAAAACAATAATTTTTATTTCTTTAAACTTTTTATACGTTAATTTATAAATAATTTCAAATAAATATAAATATATTTAAGTTAGTACCGTAATCCCTAATATATTATTTGAGAAATATTTTAAGAAAATAACTTTACTCTGATGTGTTATTAAAAAAAATACCACGCTGACGTATTACCACTACAGTAAATTTTAAATAAATATATAAATGAGCTTAATTTATTAGAATAATTATAATATATATCATTGTATTAATTTGGTTAGAGAATTAATATATTTCATTAAACTAACCAAAAAATACTATTAAATTCGTAAAAAATAATTATTTTTCTTTTTTTTAATTTATATATACAAAAATTAATGTTAAAATTAATTTCAAATAAAAATCAAAATTATATAAATATTTAATTTATATTTACTAATAAAATATAATTTGCGAATATTTTTCCCCACGTATTGCGTGGGTATAAATCTAGTATATTAATATTTTATAAGTCACATATAGATCGATTATTTAAAGTGTTAGTATTAAAAAGTCTTAAAAAGTCTCTACCAAAGCAACGATTAGGAAACTCCCCGACTTCTGTCTTTTTCTGTAATTTTCTCTTTTTTTTTCTTTGAGAGAATAATGTACGAAGTGCACTATGCAAGTGTTTGCTTTTAAGAACTAAAAAGATATTCGCCGGAAAATATTACAAAAAAGATATTTCAAGAACTCGGATTTAAGAAAACAACGAATAATGGTTTGTCGGTATCGTCGAAATTCACATAAAAGCTGACCAAACATTAGCTTTATCAATCAGTTTAACACTTTAATACCGTTCAACCCAATCCATATCCTACGAATTAGCATGTTCCACACTTCCACATAGAATTGGTACTCAATATGTTATAAACAACACAACAATATTTTATGAGCACAATTTATTTAATAGCATACATATATACACATATACATAATACTATATATGTGCTATTCGTTTGTCTGACGCTACGGTAGCGATCTGCGCTCAAACGTTATGGTTATATGCTGCAGTATTGTTGTTCGTTTGATCATCGTAGATTGTCGTCGTATATTTTATCGCAATTTTTTTATTGCAAACGTTACAATTTCACAGCGGTTAAAATTTTTTACCGCAATTTTCTACGGTCGACTGCAACGTTTGACCGCAGGAAACTGTGGCGATTAAACGAACAACGTTTACCCGCATCCGCATGATGCAATCGCAACTTTTTATGGCTACGAAAAGAACAGGACTAAAGTAAAATTTAATATAATGCAGTAGCATTAAGTTAAGAGCAAATAAAATTTAGGTTAGTGTTGTTTACATATGTTTACAACGAGACCATGACATGCGTTCTGTTTATAGGCCCATTGGTTGGTCTAAAGAAGCCATCAATTTTTAGATCGAAGCAAAACAGAAAATTTAAAAGGATTTATATATACAACAATAACAGATTAGCAGTAAATATATAGTGTTATTTGTTTGGTCGCCGTAGACGATTACGGTTGCAGCTGCGGTCAATTCTGCGGCTGCGGCAAATATTGTTCGTTTGTCTGCTGCTGGCGGTTGCGATTACGGTTGATCGCAGATTTTTAGTCGCACCGCTGTTTTAATCAGCGGTCGAAAAAATTGTGACGCAAGACGCATCATATGACCGTTGCGTTTGCCGTAGGTACCTGCGACAGCTAAACGAACAAAAATCTGTCGCAGCCGTAGCCGCATGAACCTGTGGCTGCCAAACGAACATGACCTACATTTTTTCTTACGACGATAAATCTGTTAAATCTTGTATGTAGTATGGAATCTATGGATAAGAATTATGTCATATTCAGTTTGCATGGATCGCTCTGCAATTTTTATATATCTTTGAAGAAATGTTTTGAGGACATGTATGTGCTTGAGACGTGGAATCAAAAATATAATTGATACCATTCTTTTTTACGTATTATATAGGTGCTTCAGTGCTTGTGTATCTACACAGATCAATGTTGTATTACTTATCTTCAATATTTGTTGGAGAAAAGGGTCACCGAATGTTCGGTTTGTGATGTTGACAATGATGACATTTGGTTCTTAATTTTGAAACAATTGTAATTTTGTATCATGTTTTTGAGAAAGGTAGTTAAAGGAGAGTTACATTTCTTTTGACTGAGTCAAAGTTAAAGTTAGGCATTGACCCGAAAATGTGTGCTGTTGTGGTTTTAGAAAAGTGAACTACGTGTCGTTTAGATATTTATCTACCAAAGCTGCAAGTACATGTAATGTGTAACCCAACAAAGTAATAATGGAATGTTGTGTCAGGAGAAGAACCCTACTTGTTGACACATATACACAAGGAATATGGGTCATGATGTGGGATCCATCAAATTTAGCCAGTAGTGTGTTTGATCAACACGAACTCGACACGTTGAGCTAAGGACGAAACATTGAATGAAGAAAAGTGGAGAAAAATGGTTCGATGATGATGAACCATCTCCCTAGTAAACAAAAATAAACACATATGCCTAACACACAAAGGTATTATAACATCATCATCACACCAACTTTGAAAATGAAGTTAGGAATGAGGGAAATCAATGTTTTTTTCAAAGATTTAATAAATGAGGCATTTTCCCCTAGACTTGTGTTTTTTCTTCACATTTAGTTAAGTTTCCTAACTCTGTTTTGTTGTTGTGTTGTGTTCTTGCTGTTGTAGTTTCTTTTGAACTTTAATTTACTATAAAGTGCTCTTCTTTTTAACCATAAATGCAACCAGAAAAAAGGAAAGCTTGTAACTTGAATACAATTGGATATATGGAATAGTACTGTCCTTGTTTCTTTCTCGTGTCTATATAATTTCTTGTCTAATTGTCTAAATTGCATCACAAAGTGAAACAAGTATGTGTTAGCTTGAACCACACGTTCTTCTTTCGAGAATGAAACTTATTTTTTACTCAAATCCACAAGAGTAATAAAAGCTTTAAAAACATACAAACTGCTTTGGCTAAGAGAATGGAAATAGTGAAGTCGAGGTTCAAGAGGGTTTGTGTTTTCTGTGGAAGTAGCAGTGGAAACAGAGACTGCTACAGAGATGCCGCCATTGATCTAGCTCAAGAGCTGGTTCGGTTATGTTTATGTCTTTATGATAGTCTTGAAACCTTGGAATGGTTCTTGATTTCTGTTTTGTGGAACAGGTGGGGAGGAGATTGAATCTTGTGTATGGAGGAGGAAGCATTGGTCTCATGGGTTTGGTCTCACAAGCTGTTCATGAAGCTGGAGGACATGTATTAGGGTATGCTCCTCAAATCTAACGATCCATTCATTTAAATTTTGATGTCTTTCACAGCTTTGACCTTCTCGTGTTGTGCTATGCTATTATGGGTTAGGATCATACCAAGGACTCTAATGGACAAAGAGGTAAGCTCAAACTACTTTTGGCTTGTATGATTACTACTCTGTTTTCAAAGAATTAATATTGATTTTATAATAGATCACCGGAGAAACATTTGGTGAGGTTAGAGCTGTGGCTGATATGCATGAAAGGAAAGCTGAAATGGCACGTCACTCAGACTGTTTCATTGCATTACCAGGTACACAATAACTCAAGCTTAGATATTTTGTACAACTTGAAAAATGTTTGTATACTCGTTAGGCTCTCTTAGTGTATCCTACAGAGATTAACCAATATTAAAGAAGTAAGTGTGAAAGTAAGGGTGAGATCAATTGTTCTCAGTCCTAATTTCGATTATAACAGAATCTCTATAATATGTCATTGATTCCATTTCAACCAAATGGAAAAGATGAGTTCTTTAATTAGCCAACAAGTTCTTAACAGGTAAGCAAACAGTAACTGTTTGAGTTAATAGATTAAGAACAAAGAAAAATTTGATTACTAACTTAAAACTAGATCAGGTTTGAAAAGTTGACATCTTTCTTTGAAAACAAGACAATTGTATTTGACTTTTGTTTACTCTGTTCTTGCAAATCGTTATCAGGTGGGTACGGAACACTGGAGGAGTTATTGGAAGTAATAACATGGGCACAACTTGGAATCCACGACAAGCCTGTAAGTGAAAAAACAAAAGAAAAGTTGATTCACTTTGTACTGTTCGATACTCTGTATCAATAGCCAAAAGATGTTAATAAAGTCTTGATCTTTTGTTTCCACTTTGGGGAGAAAAAAAACTGCAGGTGGGTTTGTTAAATGTTGATGGTTATTACAATTACCTCCTCACTTTCATAGATAAAGCCGTTGATGATGGCTTTATTAAGCCATTTCAGCGTCACATCTTTGTCTCTGCCCCTAATGCCAAAGAGCTTGTCCAAAAACTTGAGGTGGGTACCCATCAAAATTTTGCTTTGCTTTTCTCTTAAGATTCTTACATAATCTTTATCAAGAAGGAGGTAACAAAAACAAAATTTTTGATTCGGAAATCGATCTTTTTTTGTGTGTGTGTTTCTCAGGCATATGAACCTGTGAGTGATGGAGTCATAGCAAAATCTAAGTGGGAGGATGAGAAGAAAAAGCAGCAACCGCAACAACAACAACAAGTAGTGTTCTGTTCTAACACAAGCATGACGACTAAGATTGCTCTTTAGTCTCTTAAAAGCTCTATTGTATGAGAAATTCAAAGTCTAGTGGTAAAATTATGATAAATGTAAAAGTCTGTTGTTTTCTAAGTTTCTTTTGTTGTGTTATTCCTGAAACGCTCTCATCGACACTAAAGCTTCTCCTACTTTTATAATGGACGCTGTTTGTAATTGATGTATATACAACCAAATGCCACGAGAAAATGATCACTGGTGCTCAAAGTTGGCGTACAAAACAGAGTAAAACAGAAATACAGTACTTCTCAATCGGGTCAATTGTTCATCGACATGAGCGGCTTGAGGGTGATGCCTTGAAGGGAAGCTGTTAAATCGAACAAGGAAGGATACTGACATTTTTGTTGAGCTTTTACTTCTTTGGTCTTTAGAAGGTTTAAACTTAAAGGTATTGTTCTGCATTCATAATATCTCTGGTCATCTCATATATACACCTTTGAGAAGAGATAGAGACAAGAAGAATCTCAAGGCTGGTTCAAATTTAAACCATATAAGGCTTTGTTTGTGCAGTGTCTCCCTCCAACCACACCTGTCTTAACACATAAACAATAAGCAAAAGAGATTCTCATATAAATGTAATCATATCTTATAAAGAATGCAACCGCACGAGCTAACTCTGCACTTACACGTCTAATTTTCATTAGAAAATTCAAAACCAGCTTTGGATTTTCTCTCCTTATTCATCGACTTTAGCATGTGAACTATACAGCTTGCGATTTTATCTTTATTTTATCATATTTATTGTTTCCCAACACACAAACACTGTTCAGTGTCATTACTATTCAACGTGCATTCCAGAGATACTCTCGATTGATAATTCATATTATAATTATCTGAACTTCACTCTTTTTTCTTACCACAAAGATTAAAACTTTGAGACTTGTAATTTAAACTCTTACAGATAAAGTTCATTCGGTTAACCACATAGACTCTGGTTTTTTTTATCAAAGTGTTAGAGTGCAATTGAACAGAGAATGAACAGAGAAATTGCAAGAGCTTTTGCTTCGTAGCGATAACGGATCAGAATTTTGTCAAAGAAATGGACTCGTACACGAAACATCGTGCATGGATACACCACAACAAAACTTTAGAATGGAAAACGAAAGGGTGGCGGGTAAATAATTTGAGGAAAAAAATGGAGATTTTGGTTTCCATAGATGTTGTGTTCTCTGAAACAAGTTTCCCCCTTCACATTGATCCACAACGTAATGAAGAAGGACAAGCACTCTGGGATATATTATCGCCTGGGCTATTAATTGAAGAAGAAGAAGACATTGGGCCAAAATTGCAAAGACGCCCAAAATCATCCATCTGGTCCTACGAATGAAGTAACTACCCAAGGGGAAACTATAATAGCCCAACCGAGTGAACCAGAAATTAATGACCAGCACATACATCCAGAGACAGTGGCTAAGGCGGCGACTCCGGGAACAGAAGATGACGTTGTTGTGGTTAGCCCAGAACCAGTGACACTCGGGAATTTTCTCATGAATCCCGTCGATAGCAAACAAACCGAAGTTTTGACGAGTCCGTTAGCTTTTTCCGATATCCAGTTATGATGATGGGTAACGATTCTCCGTGGAATATCTATCACTAAACAAGCTTTATCTCAAGACTAGATTGAGAAGCTTCTTGATGGATCCCTTAAGATCTTAGATTTATGCAAATATTGTTTGTTGCAGATGAAAGATGATCTCAAGGTTATATTACCAAACCCAAATCAACAATCACAGTAACAAGTTTTGACCGGTTCTTCTATTTACTTGTTAAAAAAGAATGTAACAAGTCTTGTCTCAAGAATCAAGATCCTTTGCCGACTCGTTGTTTCTTCTCTTCGAGCTGAGTTGCTTCGTTCAACATATCGGCTGCGTCTGTGTTCATGTTTAACTTCGCTAAGGCAACAGATTGCATGTAGAAAGCTGTTGGCCAATCCGGATACACACATTGCGCTTGCATCGCGTCCCGTAGTGCTGCGTCTGGTTGATCGCATAGTAAGTAACATAGACTCCGCCGACCAAATACAGTTGGAGACACCATTGTGCCAACATCGATGAACTGACCAAAAGTAGACATTCGGTTTCTATACCCAAAAATATAGATTAGACATGCAAAAAGAAGTAACAGGAAATCAATACCTGTGAGTAACAGTCTATGGCGCTTTTGAAATCTTTCTCCCGGAAAGATTGATCACCACGTTTCCGTGCGTCAAGCATATCTTTCATCTGTTGCGTCCATTCTTGGAAAGATAACTGAAATCCATAAATCAATCCCAAGATTTAGTTCAAATGTTATAGCCTCTTTAAAACATGTTTTAGTGCCTCAAAACAAAACTATCATTGAATTACCTCGTTTGTGCCTTCGTCGTCTCTGTAATGTGTCATGACCAAAATCTGATGAATAGCTGTGAGATCCATTCTCGCGCATGCCTCACCTAATGGCGAAAACGGCCTCTGTAGAGTCGAAGGCACCTCCTCGTGCTTTTTTATGCCAAGCATTACATAAGATGGAACCTGTAACCAAATGTTTACACTTGAAAAGACAAATTCAAGAACAAGAACTAAATAAAAACAATCGATAAAATTCAGTACTTGGCCAAGACTTACATCTGATTTAGTTTGCAATGGTGCAAGTGTCGCAACGAGATCTTTTGTATTGGGTCTCTCTCGAGGCTCATATTGCAAACATTGAGAGGCGAGTTCGACAACTACAGTAGCTTCTTCAGTTGAGAACTTTCCCTCGAGGTGTGAATCCATCAACAGAATAATATTCTTGCCACGTATCATATCCAGAGCCTAGAAGTAAGAAGATAATCTCACCCAATCAATACCACAGAACTTATCCTATTGTATATAACATGGTCATTTTCAAGATTAACCATAAAAGAACCAAGAATCACCCGGACAACTATGTTGCCAACATAAGAGATTCCAGAATTGAGATCTTATATTACTATACTAGACAAATACAAGAATCTTCTTATGGATATGAACTTACATGGCTAGGAGGGATGTGTTTTCCACTAAGCAAATCCAACAGAACAGTTCCAAAGCTATAAGTAACACTTTCAGGTGTCACTCTTCCTACAACACAAAGCTTGACCACATTGATACTGCATTATATATATTCAAGGACAAATGGAATCGAGCAAAGCTATCTGTGCTGCGAAAATTTTCATTTGTAAGAGGTGAAAGAGCAAAAACTAACATTTGCATCTTATGCTGATTGTTGTAATCTTAGAGATAAACAAATTGACTTACCATTTCTTAAATATTCGGGTGGTGTATATGCTAGATTTGTGCTATAACTTTTACCATCCCGACTGTTCTTCATCAAGCCAAAACATGAGAGACGAGGATCACCATCCTACAATGTTCATTTAGTACCAGCTTAGATCACGCTGAGACAGTAGATTTCATAAGAGCATGAAATAACTCTTGAGAAGAAAATACTACCTCATCAAAGAGAACCCTATAAGCATTTAAATCATGGTACAATGGACGACCCTCAGTACTACAACAATCCAAAGCTTCAGCTATGTAATATCCTACTCGCAACCTCATAGCCCATTCGATAGTCTGATTTTCCCCTGAAGTAACCACAAAAAAACAGGATAAGAAACAAAGTTTCACCTTTAAGGCATTAGAATCACCTAAAGTACTCTCTTTTAATCCATCTAACAGCAACAACCCTATAAAATAAACATAAATGCAAGTTCTTAGACAAATATTGGATACCCGAAGAGATTAAATTTCACAGCTTTAGAGTCACATTTACGGCATACCAGATTCATCATTTCTAATTGGGAAAGAGACAAAAATGCATTACAATGGAACAAATGTTTAGCAAGAGTATCATTAGGCATGAATTCAGCAACAAGAAGCCTTTCATCTCCATCGCAACAATATCCAATCAAATTAGCCAACCGCTTGTGCCTCAATTTGCCCACACCCCTTGCCTCTTCCTGAAACAAAGTGAAGAAGACATATTTAAGAAAACGCATTAACAGAAACCAACAAAGGGTTAGTCAAAATGAAAGGTTTCATCTAACCACGAATTGTTTAGGATCAGGCCAAGCCATCTTCGTAAACTTCTTAACGGCGATCCAGCGACGATTCTGAAGTCGGCCCTTGTAGACAAGATTTGGGGCTTTCTCGCCACTCTCTGATACGATGTTGTCTGAACTGAAGTTGTTGGTGGATGCTTTGAGGTCAGCGAGAGAGAACTCAGAGAAAGACGGGATTCCTCCACCACTAGCTCCGCCACCATTATCAAGTCCAGTAGCCGTCGTAGCACCATCGTGATGATTTTGAGCTAGTTGTAACGGCTGAACTCCATCTCTCCCAACCGCGTTTTCACCCGAACACAAGGAGTGCCAACAACCCATGAAATTCTTTTCTCACGAAGAACACAATAGAGTTTGAAAGTGTGTCTCTTTCGCTTCTTGTAAGAGAGAGGAAAGAGAATATACTGGTGGAAAAAAAATAAAAATTAGACTTTTTTAATTTCCTGTTCTGTTTTCACTCGTGAGGTAAGTTTCTAAGAAGTTGTCTCCTGCTTGGTCAATATTAATACCATTGAAAATTTAAAAAATAAAACTATCATATTATAATTTAATATGTCATTACTAAAAATTCTTTGATTTTGACCATTATTCTCTTAGAAAAATTCTGTAAAAAATCGGAGGGAATATAAATTTATCATTTTGCAACAAACAAATAAAAAAAGATTTGACAACACGAGACGTCAAGTTCACACGTAAATCATGTTTGGCACTGAGGATCCAAGACGAGAACTATTGGCGCAGGCACTAGTTGAAAAAGAATGGACTGATGGGTTTTAATAATATAGTTACATGTGATGAATCATTAAAGCTTTGAAGCTGGTCAGGCAAATGATTGGGAATTGTTCCTCTATTTATCAGAAAATGATTGTTTTACTTATTGGCCATGCATAATTGTCTCTTTCAAGTAAATCATTCACCATTTTTTTCTCATAACATGAATACATTATACCCTAAACCCTAAACCCTAAACCCTAAACCCTAAACCATAAACCCTAAACCCTAAACCCTAAACCTTAAACCCTAAACCCTAAACCCTAAATCCTAAACCATAAACTCTAAACCCTAAACCATAAACTTTAAACGCTAAATCCTAAACCCTAAACATTAAACCCTAAACCATAAATCCTAAACCTTAAACTCTAAACCATAAACCTTAAATTGTAAATCGTAAACCCTAAACCATAAACCTTAAACTTTAAACCCTAAACCCTAAAATCTAAACCATAAACTCTAAACCATAAACCCTAAACCTTAAATCCTAAACCCTAAACCATAAATTCTAAAACCTAAACCCTAAACTGTAAACCCTAAATATTAAGTCGTAAACTGTAAACCATAAATCCTAAATTCTAAACTCTAAACCCTAAATTCTAAACTATTTACGACTAAAAAAAAGTATCGTTTATGATTAAAAGAAAAATTCAAAAGAGTCGTAAATTCGAATCCAAACATTAATCTATGGAAAAATTGAAGTTTTGTGAACTTCATGTTGTAGTTAATGTTATAGTGTGAAGGGGATGTATCAATACTATCAAAATGAACAAAGTCAAGTGAAGATAAAGAAGATCGTTTGGATTAACTTTTTGACCGCTAGTTTTTTTTTACGTTAGTAATCCATGAGAAACAAGATGTTCTCATGTGATAATCCTTTGCTCTGACACATTATATTTTGGAACCTGTCCCCACTACAGTTACAACAAATATCATTTTCGGTTTCTTTGTTTCTTTGTTTCTCAAATTTTCGTTTATCTTTTTTATTTTATTTAAAAATGAAGAATTTGTCAGTGTGCATTGTTATATTTATATATGTCATATCATTTATTAAGAAGAGAACAAACAGACTATTATAAAGTACTAAATTGAAAAATTCCATAAAGCTAGATCCAAGAAATGTAAAAGGTCAGGTGCAGTCTACTTTGATTGGATTGGAACAGCTTTGAATTTTGTTTGAGTTCTCTCCAATATACTCAAATCTTTTTTAAAAAATCACAAAAATACAGCGTAATTTCAATTTTTTGTAAAAGTGTAGAAACTTTCAAATTTTAAACATTGTTAATTAATACTAAGAATTTGTAAAATTGTCATAAAGATTTATGAACTTTTTATTACTAATAAATATATATTAATAAAAGTTCAAAAATCTACTTTGTATTACTTGAGTGAAATAAAAAATAGTCCAATTGCCATAGTCGACCCTAAATTTAATTAGACCACAAAAGAAAAAAAATAGTTAACAAAATATTGATACGATTTGAATTAATGAATTTGATGAAAATTTTATTTTTATTTACTATTATGATAAAAATATTTTCAAAATAAAAACCAATTTTTTTATATCATTATTGAGAACTACAAACACAGATTTCTCCTATTTCGCTAGAGCTGCAAACACGAACTTCTCTTGTTTGGCTTGAAACCCGGTCTTGCCAGTTGCTCAAAACCAAAGTGTCTTCCGACAGAGAAATGAATCCTAGAAATAATACATAACCCTTCACCGAGATCAAAAGAAAGAAAGATTTTGTCTGAGCCACCTAACTTCGGATTTTACAAAAAAGGTTTGTTGAGAATCATCATAAGTTGAGTCCTAAACGTCTTATTTACATATACCGAAATTAAAAATTATTACTCAACTCATGTCTGTGACTTGCGTCATATGTTGCGAAGTGTCAAAGTTATCAAACCTTTCTACACCTTGGCAATGTGAACCATCCGGTTAAAAGTCAATTGCATTGAAATCCCTCTGTTAACCAAAAGATTGGCCGGGTCTCTTAACCTAACTCGGTTTCTGCTTCCTCTTAGATCATCATCCTGATTGTGCTCTTCTTGCTTGAATCGCTGAAAGGAGATAAAGATGATTCCGGTTGGTTTTCAGTATACCGAAGCACAAAACCGAGTATTCGGGTATTGTAAGTTCAGCAAACAGCACGATCATGGGATTCAAATTGAATTGACAAGCAAAGATCTTCCTCCTGTTTCTGCTTATTCCTCTTCTTCCTCGAGTTCACGTGGAGCAGTTTCTTCTTCTGTACGCACTAAGAGGTCCTCATACGCTCTCATAGATTCAGCAGTGAATCTCTCCATAGCTTCAAATATCCGCTGCAAACTACCTTGTAAACTACCATTGCTAGTATCGCTTTGGTAAACAATGTTTTCGGATATCGAAAGACTATTATTACCATCACCCGGTGCCACAAGAACCATTTTCTTTTCCAATGCCTGAATCTCTTTTTGTATCCTCTGTTCTTCCCTGTCCATGGTCCTGACTTTCTTCTCTGAATCCCCATGCCCTGTCATCATCGTTTCTAACCGATCTTGTTCCCAAAGCTGAAGGACGCTTGTAGTGAAACTACGCATTGCCTCAATAACTTCCTTCTCGGATATCCTGTCCAAAGCTTGAGACCATTGGTTACAGATCACAAAGATTGGTGGAGCCCCAATCCGACCAGGTGAGAAAGGAGCAATTCCATCCGGAGTTTCCTCGGGTTCGTAGAGAAGACATTTCATGAGCCATTTATTCAACTCTTTTACATAGCCCTTATGCGCGCTAACCCAGCTCGAGAATCCCAATATCCAATTAATAAGTTCGTGTCCAAGCAAACTCGTCACCTCTAGATGTTCATCGCTAAGTTTCTTGCCTGCTCTTATCGGGCCCAAACCTCGAGCCTCCCTAATAGCTTGACATTGACTTTGATGACACTCCAGCATGGCTTTCCACATTCTTGTAAGCCTATAAAAACCAAAATCAGCATTTGATTAGAGTTCCACTTGCAAATACCTGAAACATATAGGTGGAGACAACAAGTTTTACCCTTGGATCAATGCATTCAGTTGCGGCCATAGATCTTCATCTCTTATCTTATTAATAGTCACAGATATTTTGTCGACAACCTGAATCGCAATCCGTATTTTCGTGGACATATCTCTCACTAATTTCCGTGTTGTATCTACTTTATTAGCCTCGGCACCTCTTTCATCCAAACGCTTTAGCTTCCTTAACTTTTTTTCGTGCGCTAAACGCAATTTCTCCTCGGCCTACACAGAGTACAAGTTTCTCATCAGACAAAGGAACATAACACTTCACGGAGTTTAAGACCAAAGATTTAATAGAAAAAGGATCAAACTTTACCTTGACTTCATGGTAAAGCTTCTTCTCCCAAAGATGGAGCTTGTGCAATGTGGAAGAAAGATTCCTCGACCTCGAAGCAAGATCTTCTTCAATGTCTGCATAAGTAGGCGGCACAACAGCAGACGACGAGGATCTTCCAGAGGTAGAAGGTCGTGAAGGAGTCACCCCGTGCAATATCTTCGATGAAGCTGCTGCATTTCACATACACAAAAAAGTTTCAAACTTTACTTACCCAGTTGCAAAAAGGTGAGAACTTCAAGTAACAACATTGTAAGATTATTGATAATTCGATAAAAACGAAAGGTAAATGACATATTTTTTACCATGTTTACGCCCATAAGGATGCTTCCCAACTTCAAGTAACTTGGCGATCTCACTTCCTGACTCTGCAGCTTTCACGAATTGATTCTCGATCTCTTTTGCAACTTCAGGCACCGTACGTGGGCCCCCTCCGCCTCCGCCTCCACCGCCATGTGTGGCCGTGGCATTGCTCTGCCTTTCGTCGTTCCCAGCGTCCTCAACGACTTTCTTCTCAACAACGTGCACTTCGTACTGCATCCCTTCCTTCTCCACCGACACGCTCGGTCTGGACTGATACAGAGACGCATCTCCGGCATCGCCACCGCCTCCACTGCTAGTGCTGGCGCCGAATTTGTCGGCAGGACGCGGCGGAGATGGAGGCTCTTCTCTGTGAAAAGCTGCCGGATTTGGTTGATTACCACCGTCGGCGAATTTCGGTTTACCGTGAACTTCCTTGACAACCTCGTATTGTGAATCGTCGTCCTCCAAATCCGGAATACCTTCTTCCTCTCTAAGCTCTCTCGAATCTCGACTCGGAGTATATGGAGGATAATAGGCATCGAAGGGATTTAGAAAATCCCACCCCGTAGACCTAGGCGGCGACGGCGGAGGCGGAGGCGGTTTCGAGGCTGCACCCACAGCAGCAGTTGAAGAACCGTGGAATCCGGGTTCGGGATTTGGGTATCCGAAATAAGAATTTGGAGGATATGAATTGTAAGGATAACTAGAAGAAGATGAATCGCCTACGTAGACTCTTTGAGGAGCAACAGGTCTCTGCTCATAGATGACTGAAGGAGGCATCGATTTGTTCTTCATGTAATTCATATGCATATAACTGCCTCCTGAGTAAGGAGGGGGGAAAGGATTACCCATCATTTCCGGATTCGGGTATCGGGTATATCCCGGTTGTTCCATGTAACCCATCGGTCTTGACTCGTGTGGGAAATTGCCGAGATGGTGATGTTGAGGAGATAAATGATGCAACGAATCCGACTCCAAATCGTCTTCTTCTTCTTCGTCGGAATCCGAATCGAATTCGAGATGACCCGAATCAGAGTGAGGGTTGTTGTGGTGGGAAGAAGCTAGCTTAGGTTTCTTCGGTGAATTTTCTCCGTTGTTATCGTCGACTTCTTCAGGGTCGCCTTTTCCCTGAGGAGGAAGATTAAGTCTCGGAGAGTCTCCGCCGCCGCCTCCACCGCCAGAAGCGACGAAACGGTGGTGGTGGTTGATGAAAAGATGAAGTGAGTGGCCGATACCTTTGAGCGAATGAGTGTACGCCACGTGTGATTCAGCAAAAGCGTAACGTTGCTGGATCGCCGCCTTAAGGAAACCGCAGCGTTCACGGCAAAGAGCAACCGCCGGAAGATCATCGAGCTTAGAGCTCGTACAACCCATCAATAATTCCACAAACAAAGCAATTTAAATAAAGAAAAAAAAAAAAGAAACCCGAGATTTGAAATCCGGTAGACAAATGAAAGTAAAAAACTTCTTGTAAAGGAAAAGAAAGAAAGAGAGAGTGTGTGTGTGTGTGTGTGAGAGTTAAAGCAGGCCTGGTTGAAAGATAGGTGCGTAGAAGAAGACGAGATGGAGGCGCATAAGAGGCAAAAGATGGTTTGGGTTTGATGTTGATAGAAAGAAAGAGTGAAGTGATTGTTTTCTCCAGGAAAAAAATATATTTCAATTTAGGGCTAGGAAGAAAAAAAGAGGTTTAAAAAGAATGATTTAGGTGAGAAGACGAAGAAGAAGATTAGTGAGAAAAAAGTTAGAAGAAAAGAAAAAAAAAACAGCAAAGGACTGTGAAGGAATCTTGCCAGCACCGAGATTTTCGTCCGTTTCTCCCATAGGATCAGTCGGTGTTTTCTTTCTTTTCCAGGTAATTAAATACTATAATCTCCTTTTCAAAAAGTTAATTAACTGAAATTTCGTGTTTAAGGAGGGGGAATTTAAAAAAAATACAGTAGATTTTCCTGTTGAGAAATTAGGAACTTTTAGGCAAAGTACTTAGAGAAGTTTCAGACAGATGACATGGATCTTAAAAAAGATACGGTTGTTTTGAGCTTTTAACGTGGAAGTACTGTTCCACTGTGGCTTTCTGTCGTTTTGACCATTTTATTATCCCTAAAATACCCTCTTAGTTATTATAGTATTAATTACGTAACAACAGTATTTGACTTGGACAATTTAATTCATAATGTTCCATGATGGTAACTGAGTAACGTAAGGAATTAAATGGTGAAGTTTGTAATTAACTAATTGGTTATTAATCGTTATGGACTAATGAAATTTAATAGTATTAATTAATTTGATAAAAAGAAAAAAAAAATGAAATTAAAAGAAAACGTAATGTAATTGGTTCGGTTCATCAAACTATAGACACAACCGAACCGCAACCTTCAACAGTGTTCAGGTGTGATGCTAACGTCGTCAAGGTTATTTCCTCTCTAACTGACTAGACTAGTTTATTTACTTCGTGTGTTGCGTACGTATAAGTATACCGTTTTTGTACGGTGTTCAATATTTTATTCTGTAAGGGTTTATATAATAGATGATAAAAAAGTATTATATATTATAAACAATTAATATATGGTTTACTTCCGTCAACTACACGAATTTATGTGAATAAATTTATTTCCATCTGTACTTTTTGCGTCTTTTATAAGTTACATAAACTATGTTTTTCTTCAGTAAACTACATAAACTTCATAAATTATTCTAATTACAGAAATTCCATTAATGTTTACACGTTAAATTGTTATTAAATCTTGTTTTACTTTGAAAATATGGTTTTAATTTCAAAATAAACCCAATTTAAAACTAGATTTTCGAATTAAAACTAGATTTAGTATCTATTTAACATGTAAACATTAATAGAATGTCTATAATTAGAATAATTTATGAAGTTTGTGTAATTTATGAAAGAAAAATACAGTTTACGTAGTTAAAAGAAAATCCAAAAAGTACGGGTGGAAATATGTTTAGTCACATAAATTTGTGTAATTGACGGAAGTAAACTCATATTAATATATGATGGAGTCAAACCATATTCATTCATCCATTGTTAGAATGAATGGATGATGAAACTAGAAAAATAGATACATCACCACACTTCAGAACATAATAATAGATTGTGAGACCAAAAGAGTCGTATTCATTGAAACAAAATAGATTCAATAAGTAATTGGTACAACTTGCTTTAAAAGGCCTATCTGCAAGTTTTCCATTCCCTCGAAAACTTTATAAGAATAAATATAACAATAACAAGAAAGAGATGGATTTGGTACTCTATATATATTATCCTTTAACGTGCGAACGAACATATATTCCAAAATAATATGCAACTGGTTTAATATGGCATGAATTGAATACTAGTTGTGCTTTACCTGAAATCCAAAGTAGTAGAGATCGTATAGAATTGTCATGCAAAATTATTTGAAAAATGTGTAAAATCTTAGTGATGTTAGGTGCAAAATATAAGAAAAGAGTGTTGATTCAGAGGTAAGAATATTTTGAGAAAGTTATTTTGGTCCCCTACCCAACTTTAAATAAGTCAATTGATTTTTAAATTCTGGGGAGAGTGTGTGGATAAAAACAATATACTGTCTCTAATCCTTGATAAAAAATGTTTTAGATACAATTTTTTATGGGCAAATGTTTAAAATAACATATTTCTAAGTTTTTATTCTAAAAATAACATCATTACTTTAAATTTCTAATAATAGCACAAATTTAATATTAAAATGCATTAAAATTATATTTTAATAGAAAAAATTTAAACCCTAAATTGGAAAAAATGAACCCAAATATAATATTTTAAATTTATTTATAATTTATTTAAAATAAATAAGTATTTTAACATAAGTATTTGTGATATTGTTGGGAGTTTAATTTTAGGAGAGTAAATTTAGAAAGAAAAACTTTAAAATGTGCTATTTTAAGATATTACTCATTTTTTATTTAATTTTATTTGATTTTCTCAAAGTTTTAATGTAATTTTTTAATTGTTTTGTTGTGACTATTGATATTTTACAGTATTTTTTATTGGTTGAGTTATTTTTATTTAAATAACTATTACTTTTTTAAGATAGGAAACACAGAAAATTGTACGATTTATGATATTTATACTTGAATTGTATGTAACTGAAAATGTTAAAAGAATGGGTTTAATTCCGTCAACTACACAAACTTATGCGACTAAACCTATTTCCATCCGTATTTTTTGGGTTTTCTTTTAACTACATAAATTATATTTTTCTTTCATAAATTACACAAATTGTATTTTTCTTTCATAAATTACACAAATTTCATAAATTATTATAATTGCAGAAATTCTATTAATGTTTACACGTTAAATAGCTACTAAATCTCGTTCTAATTCAAAAATCTAGTTTTAACTTGAATTTATTTTAAAATTAAAATTAGATTTTCAAAGTAAAACAAGGTTTAATAACAATTTAACGTGTAAACATTAACGTAATTTCTGTAATTTGAATAATTTATGACTTTTATGTAGTTTACGAAAGAAAAACATAGTTTATGTATCTTATGAAAGATCCAAAAAATACGGATATAAATAGATTTATTCGTATAAATTTGGTTAATTGAATAAAGTAAACCCTAAAATAAATGAAAGGAAAGAATATTTAACAGTACAGTACTAACTAAGCATTGTATATGCATCATGACGTCATCTTCTTCATATAGTCTCTTTCACCTTTTTATTTTCCTCACTTTCTTTGGCTAATCAAGTTAAAAGCATGTTCAATCTCAACACCATTTTACTTTGCCATTTCCAGAATGTAGATAACACTATCTTTTTTATTTTTGTCTACAGAATAGTATTTTTTACACGTTAAGTTCTATTATATATACTTTACTTCGGTCGTATTCATCGGCATACTTCATTACCTGTAACAGTTATATGATACAACAATCATTCTAAAAGATTTGGAAATAATTTATACATTACTTTCACGACCATTTGCAATGATAACAACGAAAGAAATTAAAGAAAATTCTAATAACTATTATAGATCATGACAAGTAAAATTATTACTTTGCTTTGTGGTATAACTACAGAAAAAGCTGTCAATATTGCAGATTATTTTGTAATGATAATAACATAAGGTTCAATCATAATTTAAAGTCTGTAATATAAAGATTTTAGGCAATAAATTAATATATTAACATTTTTAGAAACATTAGTTTAATCATTTAGTTGTGGTGTCCACTATTCAATAAATCAAAATAGAAATTTTGTTTAATGATATTCTCCTCAATTCTGACTAATATAAGTACCAAACGGTCCTAACGTTTCAGCTTTTTAAGTTGAATGACTGGTTTTACTTTTTATAAAACTTGCTTAAAATGCCTTTTTTCATTTGATCTTGTTGCGATTTGGCTGGAAAAATATAAGAACAAAAAGAAGTTGTCGTTGAACTTATGTTAAGACTATGGTTTATTTTAGTGATTAGTGAATCATTTTTTGTAGGGCATTCGTATAAAATATCACATTTTTAAGTTTCAGTTTTAAAAATAGTATTATTAGTTTAAATTTTCAATAATAGCATAAATTTAAAATTAAAATGTATTAAAACTATATTTTAATAGAAAAAAATTAAATCATAAATTAAAAAAATAAACTCAAATATAATATTTTAAGTTTATGTATAATTTAGGGAAATTGTCTAAAATAACACATTTTTAAGTTTTTGTTCTAAAAATAACATCATTAGTTTAAATTTCCAATAATAGCATAACTTTGAGATTAAAATGTATTAAAACTATATTTGAATAGAAAAAAATTAAACCATAAATTAGAAAAAATGAACTCAAATATAATATTTTAAGTTTATGTATAATTTATTTACAGTAAATAAGTATTTTTACATAATTATTTATGATATTTTTAGAATTTTAATTTTAGCATGTTAGATTTGGAATTTTTTTTTTAAAAAAGTGTTATTTTAGGATATTACTGTATAATAATTTATTTAAAGTAAATAAGTATTTTTTACATAATTATTTGTGCTATTTTAAAGATTTTAAAATAATTTTATAATTTTAAATTTGGAAGAAAATTTTTAAAATATGTTATTTTATAGTATTATTCTTTCTTCTATAATATCATATGATTTTATACATCCACATATTTAAATATATTTAATCCAACTTTTTATTCCTCTGCATGCTATGAAGGTGGGGTTTGGGAGAACGCTCTGATCTGTAAGATATATTTATTGATATTAATGCTATGGTCATTAATGTATATGGGATATTGAATTTAGGGTTTATGGGAAAGTTGATGTGATGAATAAATGATTCGACCACAAAATAAAATAAAAGGTTCACTACAAACATGTTTTTGAATTCCTATGTTTATAAATTTAAGTATGCGTATATAATAATAAATAGTCTTAACTCTAACGACGTAGACTTACTTTTTAGATGCAGATTTCAAGTAGAATTTTTTCTAACTTAAGATAGTTTTTTGGGTTGAGATTTTCTTTAAGCTGTAATGCTATAGTCCAATTAAGATCAGAGTCGGTCCTGAATTTAACTGGATCGCAAGCAAAAAAAAATGAGCCGTTTTATACTATAAAAAATTGGACCGTTCTAATTTTTAAAATTTTTGTTGTTATAAAGACTCGAACTGAAGAATTCAAGGAAGCAGTTTACTTTTATTTACCATTTGTGCTAAAAATACTTTTAAAATAAGGACTGATTTTTCTATATTAATAGTGAGGCCCGCAAGCATGAACTTGTTTTGCTTGGACTTAGGCCCGGCCCTGATTAAGATCTAACATATTCGATGCAAAAAATACATAAGGGGTGAGCAAACAAACTGCATTAATCTGCTAATTTTAATTCAGTTTTTGAAAAGAAACATAACAGTGTTGAAACTGTTTGAAGACTTTTTGATTATATACAATTCCACTTTCCTTTAAAAGGTATAACCTAAAATATTTCTTTGTCTGGTGTTACAACAAAACCTCCATGTGCTATGACTTTAAGGTGTCTTGTTTTTTCAATAGATACCTTTAATGAGGAAAAGAGAAAATAGAGAGCTTAAAGTATTGTTATGAATAATAAAGGAAATGTTTCCATGGCTGTGAATGTTTTGGGTGGCTTGTTGTGACACTGCAAGAACTCTCCACTTCCATATGTGACAATAGTTGATATGATATATTGTGGTAACTCTTTCTTGTTATTAGCATTATATTTATATATTTGATAGAAAAACCATAGAGGTGTGACCACTAACACACTATGTTTCTCATAAATGATTTTTTAGACTTAACGTTGCAATAAATCACATGACAATTACAACTTGATAGAAAAGTTTCCATCATTCAATACCTTTTTGTGAATATTGACTAATAAAAACAAAACAAATAAATTGTGAAAATTGATAATACTATTCTATTTATGAAAAATTATTAAAAAGTACGTTTAAATTTGTTTCTATTAGATATCACTTTATATTTTAATTTAAAACTAATAACCATTAAATATAAAGAGTAATACCCTAAAATAACATATTTTAAAGTTTTTCTTCCAAATCTAGCATCATAAAATTAAATTCCCAAAAATAACACAAATATCCATATGAAAATACTTATTTATTCTAAATGAATTATATATAAACTTAAAGTATTGTATTTGAGTTCATTATTTCTAATTTAGGGTTTAATTTTTTTCTATTAAAATATAGTTTTAATGCATTTTAATTTTAAATTTGTGCTATTATTGGAAATTTAAATTAATGATGCTATTTTTGGAACAAAAACTTAGAAAAATGTTATTTTAAACATTTGCCCAAATATAAATATTATTAAATATATTTAAATTATGTATAAAAGTTTGAAAAACATGTAATAAAAAATATAAACATCATACAAAATAAAATAAAACAATAGTTATAATTACAGTAAGAAAGAGAGAAGTTTTAAATAAAGGGTCCTAAAACCAAAGAGTATATTCTCGAAAAGCCAAAAAATAGAAAAGCGTTGTTTTTTTCCTGTAAAGAAGCAGAAAATTAACTCGAAGTAATCGCTTTGACTTTCTTGTGTTCTTCCTTGGAACTGGAGATTCTTCTCACAAGCTTTAACTAACGACTCTCCTTAATTTAATTTAATTTAGTTTAATGGTGTCGAACCATCAGCTTTTTGTGTTTAATTTTAAAGAATAATATATTTATACCCCGTACGGAAAATTATTCGTAAATTATATTTTATTGGTAAATATAAATTAAATATTTATATAATTATAATTTTTATTTAAAATTATTTTAAACATTAATTTTTTATATATAAATTAAGAAAAAAAATAATTATTTTTTCGAATTTAATAGTATTTTTTGGTTAGTTTAATAAAATATATTAATACTCTAACCAAATTAATAACAATGGTATATATTATAATTATTTGAATAAGTTAAGTTTGTTTATATATTTATTTGAAATTTATTGTAATGATGAAATGTAAGTATATTATTTTTGTTAATAACACGTGAGATTAAAACTATTTTATTAAATTATTTCTCAAATAATATAGGGATTATGTATTAATTTAAATCTATTTATATTTATTTGAAATTATCTATAAATTAACGTATTAAAAATTTTAATAAATAAAAATTATTATTTTTATAAATGTAATAATATTTTTTGGTTAGTTAAATAAAATATACTAAATCTATAACTAAATTAATATGAATGACATGTATTATAATTATTCTAATAACTTAAACCCTTTTATATATTTAAACTAAAACTTATTGTGATATTGACACGTCATCATGATATTTTTGTTATTAACACCTCGTATTAATGTTAATTTGTTAAAAAGTTTTTCAAATAATATATTAAAAATATATAGTTATAGTCATTTAAGTTCAATATTTAAAAATTGATTTTTTTCACTGAAATATCAGTTGGATTTAGGGAAATTTCTTTAAATACTGATAGTAAACTACTTTATTAAATATATATAAAATATTGGAAAAGAAAGACTGGTCTAATCAGATTGTGAAGAGAATTTCATTGGATTTTATCATCTGTCTTGGCCACTAGAGTAGTCTGTATAATTGGAGTCTATGAAATCGCGACATTCCACGAATATATAATATATACATTTATATTTTGACCACTGATATGTTCTCATATGTCTATATTTTTCTCTCCTGTTCGACTTTCAAGTTGAGAAAGAAACAAAATTATGAGAACAGACGTTAGCACTAGTGTAGTATGGATCTATCAATAATGCATACCTAGTATTTTACTCTATATATAAAGTTAGTTTTTTTTTGTTAACGTTTGGAAAATTTATATTTGATTTGTTTTTGTTTATATATTTAACCATGAAGTTCCATATATGTGGTCCATAAATCAGATCTGGTTTGTGAGGGGAACACTCATTCGAATTCAGTTTCGACATTAAGGAATAAGTTAACGAAAAAAGTTAAGAATATGATTAACTATTGCAAAAACTTTCATATTTTTTTGTTGATTTAAAAAAGAATAATTATATGATTCCTTGTATGTAATCTCCGAAATTTATTTTTGTTGATGATTAAATGATAACGATAACAAACAAAAAAACTGTTGCTTGCAAACAACTTTTTAAGCATCATCCACTTATACAGCCAGCTAGCATCACGATTTCATAATGCTTTAAAATAAGCACTAAATGATACTCCTATTTCAGTAATAAGTTCAAGAAAATGAGTATATATATATATATATATATATATATATATATATATATATATAAGTAACTACATTTATTCGTGGGGAAAAATATTTGTAAATTATATTTTATTACTAAATATAAATTATATATTTCTATAATTTAAAATTTTATTTAAAATTACTTTTAACATTAATTTTTGTGTATATAAATTAAAAAAATTAAAATTATGAATTTAATAGTATTTTTTAGTTAGTTTAATAAAATATATTAATTATCTAATTAAATTAATAACATGTCAGAGTAAAGTTATTTTCTTAAAATGTTTATCAAATAATATATTAGAAATTACGGTAATAACTTAAATCTATTTATATTTATAAATTAACGTATAAAAAATTAAAGAAATAAAAATTATTGTTTTTAAAGATGTAATACTATTTTTTGATTAGTTGAATTAAATATATATATTTTCTAACCAAATTAATATCAGTGACATGTATTATAATTATTCTAGTATTTAAACATTTTTATATATTTAAATTGAAATTCGTTGTGCTGTTGACATGTCAGCTGATATTTTTGTTATTAACACGTTAAAAACAAGATTAGTTTATTAAAAAAATTCTCAAATAATATATTAAAGATATTAACATATATAGTCGTTTGTTTAGGTATTTATCTTTGTGTATTGTTAGAATATTTTTAGGAACATATGAATAACTACTTCAAAGAATGGCATCTGCTTCTAGATAGGATCGAGATTTTATAATGCATGATATTAATTACGTAAGAAGCAATATATAATCTTATTAACAAAAAACTTTATAAAACTATAATAAAAAAATCCATATAAAATCTCGAAAATAATATAGTTTATCCATGTATATATGTTGGTAGTTATTAGAAATATAAATAAATTTTAACAAAAATATCCAATATTATGAGATGGATATTTTGTCGTTGGTTGCTGTCAGGGCAGAACAATTAGTGAAGAACATAGAATGCGAATGTGGTTTCGAGGTTTGATGTTTTTTCTTCTCTCATTATTTAAAACTGTACCATTGTTTTGTAATAAAATCAATGAAAATACTATACGAAAAAGACAAAGACAAGACAACCTAAATTATGATCAACGACCTAACCTTATGATTAGATCCCTCTTTCCTCTTTATAATTTCTTTTTCAGATTTAGGTTTATCATATAGTATTGTGTTATCATCCGAATGAATTATGTATATTACTTGGGATTTTGGTGGAAAGAACTTTGATTATTACAAAAAAGTAAAAGCAAAATTAAACCATTGATAATAATTTATCGTGTTCCACTTTTAGGTACTCGAGTAACAAAGAGACTTAAGACCCTTACATTTTGTTTGATCTTACTATTCGTTTGCTAAAAGTGACTTCCCTTTAGTCAAAATTACATAAGCTTGAAGAAAAAAACAGTAACTACAAGCTCAGTAACCTAACTTCTACCAAAAGTTAAACAAGAACATAAGTACACATGATGGTTCGTAAAGCAATCTCACTTTCTTCTCACCACTATGTTTTTCCTCAAGGCAACAAAGAACCTCACGAGGAGCCTCAAGCTACATTTACATTACAATAATTATCTTTAATTAAAAGAAGAAGCATAATGAAGAACAGAGCAACAACAATGAAGCTCAAAAGTATGGATGCAGATGCAGTTTTTAATAATGTTGAATCTTATTTAAGTGAGAATTCAAAAGTAGATGTCTGATTGCTTGGATTGTGCCTTTAGATCCTTTAGCTTCTTCAATATGTTGCTGAAGTAATCCTGCAAGTACTTCTCTAGAGTCACCATGTCTTTCTGATCAACACCTAGTAGACTATTAGTCTCTGTCATCGGAACAGAGAACACCGTGTCGCTAGAGAGAACCTAAATGTGCAAATGTCACATAGAATGTTAGAAGCATTATTTCAGTGTATCTGAAATCTATTGTGAAACAAAGGCATCATCAATAGGTGATAAAAAAAAACAGAATTACCTCTGTGAAGGCCAGTCTATCTGCAACATCGTTTGTCCATTGGAAAAACCGAGTTAGTTGACGTGTGACTCTCAATACAGAAACTGGAACTGTTGTGACATTTGCATCTTGCCCAGCAAGTCTCTCACACAGTGTTATTACCTGACATATGTAGTGAGTAAGTTTAAACTTTAGTAACATTACCCTTTATACATTCCAGATAGAAGAGCTGTAACAAAGATAATCTCAGCTTTTACTTCTTGGGTTGTCCAGGCACGAGGGCCAGCGAAAGTGAGAAGCTTTCCGTTGATTTTCTCATTGCGTAAAGCAATGAGTGTCAGCCTGGCAATATCCTGTTATAGCATGAAAGAACATGTTAAACCATTTTGTGTGCCTCATTGACATTTTACACAAGAAAGTCAATTATATCTATATTGTGTTACTCACCTGTGTGTCCATGTAAGCCACACGGGTTGGTGCATCTGTTCCCCAAACCGATTTTTCCTCCAGAATAGGTACTGCATACTGACCAATGAGACCCTGCATAAGCATATAACACTCAGCATCAGACTACAATCAGCCATTAACACATTCAACCTTATATACTTAATTTCCTCAAAGGTCAAAAGGACAACTTGATGCATCGTAGAGACAACAAAAGGCTCAAGATATAGATAAAGGGATGTAGCTTTTACTTGCATGAAACCGCATAATCGGATAGTGATGTGGTTTAAACCAGAATCCTGAAGAAACTTCTCAGTACAATACTTAATCTCCATGAGAGGAACCTCGGGATGCTTATCACAATTGTGGATTGAGTAGAAGACGTATTTCTGAATCCCCATTGCCTTTGCGCATTGTATCAGTGCAACTTTCCCTTCCCAATCTACCTAAACCGAATATACACAAATTCAAATTCAATCAAATTCCACACCTGAATCCAACACTCAACACTCAACTTTCCGCATTGAAGCTTACCTTCTTGATGGGTTCTTCGGGACGTCCCGTTGCACAATCAATTACAGTATGGACACCGACTAAAGTAGCCGGAATCGTCTCCGGTTTACTAAGATCTGCCTACTCAACACAAAAATATAATTTAGTTCTCTTATGGACACAAATCAAAAGACTTGTAAACTTATTTTTTCACAAAGGTATGAGATTTCGCGGAATCGATACGTACATTGACGACGGTGGCCCCCCAATCACGGAGGAAATCAGCGGGAGCTGGTCTAGGTCGGACCATGCACCTAACATCATATCCTTCGTCTAAAGCTCGCCGGACGATTTGTCTTCCCAAAGTTCCGGTGGCTCCAACCACCAAGATGCTCGTAGGTCGGATTGGCGTCCCCGGCGCAAGATTGACCGCTGCAGCACTGCATTTAACCGGAAACACCGTTGATGGTTTCCGGTTAAGGGATGAGGATGAGGAGGAAGGAAAATTCGGAATTGATACGTCCGGTATGAGGGAGCGCCGCCAGGAGAGACGACCGGAGGAAGTGGTGGCTGCGGAGGTAGAGGAATTATGATGGTTAAGTGTTCCACGTGTAACGAGCTGAGCGGGTAGCCTGAGAGAAGCCATCAGCAGTTGGAGAGAGAGAGAGAGAAAAGTGAGGGAGAGATAGAGAGACGACAGTTGATGTGAGTTTGGCCACGTCAGCTCGTTTTTTTTTCCTTCTTGAAAGTGGATTGGCTTTCGTTCGTTGCCACGAAATTAATATTGATTTTGAAAACATGATCAATATCATTTCGGCCAACTTGTATACTACGGGCCGGGTTTGGGCTCAAATATATAACATTAATTTATATATAAAAAAATTAATGTTAAAAGTAAATTAAAATTATATAAATATTTAATTTATATTTATTAATAAAATATAATTTGCGAATATTTTTCCACAAATAAATTAAGAAAATAAAAATAATTTTTTAACGAATTTAATACTATTTTTTGTTAGTTTACTAAAAATACATTAATTCTCTAACCAAATTAATAAAAATGGTATAATTATAACTATTCTAATATTAAGTTCATTTATATATTTATTTGAAATTTACTGTAGTGATAACACGTCAGAATAATGTTATTTTCTTAAAATGTTTCTTAAATAATATATCAGGAATTACATTAGTAACTTAAATCTATTTATATTTATTTGAAATTATTTATAAATTAACGTATAAAAAATTAAATAAATAAAAAATTATTGTTTTTGAAAATGTAATAGTATTTTTTGGTTAGTTGAATAAAATATATTTATTTTCTAACCAAATTAATATCAGTGGCATGTATTGTAATTATTCTAGTAACTTAAACCCTTTTATATATTTAATCTGAAACTCGTTGTGATGTTGACACGTCAGTGTAAGGTTATTTTATTAAAAAATTTCTCAAATAATATATCAGAGATACTTTAAAAAACAAACATTAAAAAAAAATAAACCACAACATAAAAAACTAGATTTTTTCAAAATTAACATGAATTATTATATAAAAACGTTTATTTAATTTAAGTAAATAAAAATATTATTTTTGAATTCTCCCATCCTAATTTCAGATTTGGATTTCCCATTTAAAATATATTCAATCATTTTTTTTTATTAAATATATAAAGGGCTCTCTATATAAAATTAGTGGTATTTTTTTTTAAGTGTGATGTTTTATAAACATAATTCTTAGACTACAAGATTGAAGAACATCATCAATTTGCATTCATTTTTCTTGGATAAGAATTAACAAGTACATGCTCTAGAAACGACAAAAAAGCCGACAGACGTAGAAACATGAATTATTTCTTTTTTTCATATCGAAAGTTTCGACGTGTTACGTCTAAAGAATATTGAAACTCGGAGGTACAAAACCAAATACCAGTGTGCTTGGATCATACCCCATATTTTGGCAACACAAAATCTGTAACAGGAAATTGTCCAAAGTCACTCTAGATTTGCAATCACCGCATCAACAACCTCTTGAGTAGTGCTTTGTCCACCAAGATCTTTTGTACGACACTTTCCTTCAGAGATAACTCTTTTCACTGCTGTTTCAAGCCGATCAGCAAATGAAGGAAACTGAAGGTGTCTTAGCATCATGGCTGATGATAGAAGCAATGCCACCGGGTTTGCTTTGTTTTCTTGTACTATCTTGTCCTTCCCAACATTTCCGGCTGAGGCGCCTTGCTCAAAGACCGCATGATCAGCCCCGACATTTCCTGTTTTGGTATTCAATGGATACAAACTTCAGCATCAGTTTTATCCAATGTTGTTTATCAATTCAGGCTGTTTTTACTTACCTCCAGGCATGACTCCTGTGCCTCCAGCGATACCAGCAGCAGTATTTGCAACTAGGTTACCGTACAGATTGGGGGTTACCTGCAAAACATTTAAGCATAAAACAGGTGAGATGCCAATTAGGGAGGATGTATATGCATAGCTGGAAAAATTCATATGTGGATGTGGATATATGTGTTTTCAACATCATTTGAGTAGTTACTATTAGATCCAAGAAATTCTGAAGCATACCATGACGTCGAATTGCTCTGGTTTCGCTACAAGCTGCATGCAACAGTTATCGACGATAATTTCATTGTAGGTGATGCTTGGATACTTTTTAGCGACCTCGCGACAAGATTCCAAGAACAAACCATCTGCAAGTTTCATGATGTTAGCCTTGTGCACTGCTGTAACTTTCTTCCTGTTGTTCAGGTAGGCATACTCAAAAGCATACTTTGCAATACGCTCCGAACAGAACTTAGTGATCACCTAGCAGAGAGATGGCATCAGAAAAATCATGGATATGGATACAATGAATGACTACTTGCATATAAAGATACAAAACAACTTGCATCTGCAAATTTGCAATAGAGATAAGAAACTAGGTTATGAAAAACCGCAATAAAACAAGATCATGCAAGAAGATGGTAATCAAGAAATAGGTATCACCATCAAATAGATACAAATGTTCATCGATCACTGTTTCAAGTTTTTACTATATGCCGATCGAAATCCACATAACGAACATCTCAAAGCATTCCACCATTGAGTGGGATATAAAAAAGCTATCATTTTTCTAATCTAAGATTTCCAAAAATTCAAATCAAAATGCAGAAATTGCAGACTGGAATCACAATCGAGACTACTTCCAAAGAACACTAAGACTCATAGCATAAGCAGAGAAAAATCGAAATTCTCTGGAGAATACACACCTTAAGGCTCTCGACGACACCAGGAACAACCTCGTGTTCAAGCCCCGCATACTCGCCTTCAGTGTTCTCTCTAATCACAACGATGTCAACGTTTTCGTGGCGAGTGGGTAAACCAGGCAAATTGAAGCAGTTGACCAGAGACGCAAAGAGGTCAAGCTCCTTCCTGAGCTGCACATTTAGCGAGCTCACACCACCACCGACAGGAGTCTTGAGCCCACCTTTCAAGCATACCTTATTCTTCCGTATCGATTCCATCACTTCCGGTGGCACACGGCTCATCTCTCCGTGAACATCATACTTCTCGAAGAAAATCGGCGCGTGCATCGCTTCCATCACCTGCTCCACTGCGTTGGTCACCAACGGACCGATCCCATCTCCGGGAATCAGCGTTACCGCGCGTGGTGCTCCATCGCCGGGTCTGGGCATATAAGTCACGGATCGGGTCTGAATACATGAACCGTTCGCATTTCTAGCTAGATTCTTCAAGAGAGTCAGCGATCGGCGAGACATCTTTTCGCTACAAATTGTTTGAAACTGAAAGAAAAAGATGCGTCTTTTGGCCTTTGGGGCTGGAGGCGGACGAAAAGCGTTTTATTACTTTATTGTATAACTTCAGGTATTTACCCAATTGACCACAAAGTCGTTAATATCAATAATATATCCCCATGATTAGTTTGATATTTCGTTATGAGACCACATTTGCAAAATCATCATTTCAACCATTTACAAAACTTCCCAAAAACTTTAAGCTCATTTTATTTTCTCCTATAATCACTCTCTTCATTAGTTTTCTTTGTTGTTGTCAGCAAAATGTTAGGTTTAATCATTGCTGCTGAAGTAGGGAAGAGGGAAACTGCATGACTGGATTTTCAAACAGAGTTTAATATTTTCCATGCATTCAGTATAAGATATTTCAATTTCAATGTAGTTGCAGAGCTGAGTAGAGTCTAGATAACAAATGATGTACAAACAATAAAAATACAACAAGCATATTTCTGGTACGCATCGCCTTATTATACAAAAAAAGGAAGCTGCTAAGCCGATGCAGAAAACCAGTCCACTACTACTGCTTTGCAAAATGGTATGAATATGTTTACAAAACGAAGCTCATGCTATAAAATGGTGAGTGGTCTTTTTTTTCCTAACACACTAGTAAATTTAATTAGTAGAATCTCCTTATTTGCAGGTACAGCATGACCTGATTGCTTATAACGAAGGACCAGGACCTGCGCTACCAAAAGAACCTCCCAGCTTGACTTGAGAAGCCTCATGAACGCTGATCTTGATCGTGCGGCTCTGTGATGATCTGTAAATGTCGATACATTCCTCGAGATCCGCATCACATGTCAGAAGAACCCACTCCTTGTCATCATCCAGGTATTTAAGATCAAACGTGGTAATATTATCTATGTTAAAACGTCTAGCAATCTCTTGCTGTAACTCTCTGAAGCACCAGGTTGGGAGCAAAGTAAACCGCACTTTGGCCTCACCAAATGTGGCTTTCACTTTGGAGGAGCCTTCAGGTTTCAGGCTCTTGCTACTACTCTCCTTTAACCGAGGTATACTTCCCAAAAGAGGATGATCACTGAATGTTTTGTGGCTCAGGGTTCTAGAAAGAGACTTTGTTTCCTCCTTATTCACGGTGTGCAATCTAACCTCGCTGCGAGCTGTTTTCAAGATAGCGCCAGCATTTTCAACCATCAGAGTGGTTACAGTATTTGAGGTATTGTTACATTGATTAGCTCCAGTTGAACAGCATGTGCTTGAACCAGAGCTGTGGCTACAAGAAGATGATGGAGGTGGGGACCTTGGAGCTGCTGCAGGGAAATTTCCCTGTGCTGAAACACCGTCCTCCGTTAAATGGTCATTATTGTTCTTGAAACAAGTTGCAGTAACTGACATATTCGGGGAGCTTAATTCTGGGAAACTTGTATAGAAAGAATCAAGCTGGATAGATCCTTGAACACCTTGAACAGAGTCTATAACGAGTTGAAGTTTCTTTAACGAATGTCCCACTTTCTTGATCTTCCGAGAAGGCCATCTTGTTATCCCGTGTTGCCTGCATATTCTTTTCAAGGTAGTTGGACAAACTGAAACATAAGAATGAAACCGTGTGACTCTTCACTGTCTGAGAAATTAATAAAAAAAGTAATTAAATAATAACAAGAAGTTTTTCTTACCACCAATGTTCTTGGCTGCGTCTTTGAGGCTTCCTGCAAAGTATTGTCGAAGAACTTCTAAACCGATTGTCTTTTCTGTTTTTGTTCTTCTCTTTTCACCTGGCCTTCTACTTCCTAATAATGTTTGCACCTCTCCAAAAGAATCAATGTCGATTCTTGAGGCCTTGTGAAACTGATTGTGGCCTGATCCAATCTGATTGTTATCCCATGAATTAGATGTCAGCATGAACTCTTCTTTAGGTTCTTCTTTCTGGTATTCCCAAGAAAGCGACACGCCTTTCCCTTTCTCGTTTGCCTTTATCATGTGCGAGATCCACGAGGAATCTTGCTGAGAAATTTCTTCCAAAGGCAAAGGTTTCAGATTCTGTCTGGTTTCTGCATCAGAGAAAACTACTTCCTCTCTAACAGGAAATACCACTTCTAGCTTTAGCTCTTTATCAATGACAAGATTAAAGCTCCTGAAATCCTGCTGCAAGGTCACAGACAGTGACTTGAGCATATCCTGTTGTGCTTCGGTATCAAGGCAAGCTTTTGGAAAGAAAAACTCCAACACAAACTCAACCGAACCATTGAATTTGCTTTTCAAAGGGACTGCTAGAGCAGCGTTTAGACCAGAGATCTTAGCATGGTGTGCAAGAGGGTAGTTTGTCTTGCTGAAAGTGGTTACTTGGGGCACGAAAAACAGTTTGGTCGCCCTAAATGCTTTACCCACAATTCCTTCACCTTGAAGCAGATGGTGTTCAGAGCATGCCTCTAAGAAATTATGACTTTGTTCGTCAAGGACAAAGCAAGCCGAATCTACAGTTGAAACACACTCAGAGAAGTTGTCGTCAGAATGGCGTGATCCACCTTTGCCTTGACGAGCACACGGTGCCCACGTTATAGCCAGAGGAAAATCATATGATCTGCACACGCATGTCAAAAACTCTGATACCTCAGGTAATGCTGCATAGTAGAATTCATTATAGACCTGCAGAAACTGAAACAAAGAGCCATATGACTTTTAGGAAAGTTCATTGTTTTTTTTTGTGTGTTTTGAACAGAGGAAACTATATGTGACACACCTCTCTGCTTGGAAAGTTCATGTTTCTTGAACTTCTTAGATTAACAGCCTACAAAAATCACAAACAAAACTTCACATTCAAGAACCTTGGACTAAAGCATGGAACTATTGGGTGATCCAAGTTAAGGTTAAGTGATGATTTAGAGAATCAGAAAGGGAGAGGAAAATATATAAAAACCTCAAGAGCTTTACAGATATTCTCAAGTTCCGGTCTGTAATTCATCTTCTGAGTTGTAGTAACAATCTCAACAACACCCAAACATGTCCCACTTCCTCTTTCAAACACGGGAAGAGCTAATGATCCACGGACATCACATTTCTGAGCTTCTTTGATGCGCGGATACTCTTCGCTTCTGAAGAACCGGACATCAGGTGTCCATTCGGGTACTTTCCCAAGGAACACACGGCCAGGGAGACCCATTGACTCTTTGGAATCCTCATCGGCTGGGAAATTATAAGCCACTGAAACATCTCTGTATCTTTTAAGACTAGAGTATTTCGGGTTGAAGAAGTGTGGCTGCTCCAAAGTGGTGAGAAAGTTCTTGCCTTCTTGTTGTACTGGCACCCATATCTGTATGAGAAAATCTTTATCATGCACCTCCTCGTTAAGACCCTTTATAGCTTGTACTAATCTATCTTTCACTGATGATGAAGGGCCTTGGCTTGTTCTTGGAGCAATCCACCATCTTCTTCCTACCTCAGGTTCTTCAAGGAACTTCTCTGCTTGTGCAGAGCTCGTAGCTACAGACTGGTCCAAAGGTACTTGATTCATCAACTGATTGCCCAGATCTTCGATCTTGAGAAAACCCGATGTTATTGGAGGAAATTTTCTCCCTGTTTCTTCACCAGAGATATGACCCTGTGAAGGGTTCTCAGCAAATTGATAACCGTAGAGGAAAGAGTTGTAGTTGCTTTTGTTTTCATTCATGGTTGTGGAAACAGAAACTGGTTGTCCTGTCGTTTGCTTAAAGCTTTTACCATCTGTTGTCTCAAGCCAACATCCATCAAAGAAGAGTTCCTCCATGAAATCCATATCCATAGTTGTCTCAGAGAATGCACCAAAGTTAGAATTAGGTAACAAACCTCCATCTCCACCACCACCACCACCACCACCACCACCACCTTCCATATCGAAAGGATCTCTTTTTATTGTTTTTTTTCTCTTTCTAAAACTCAACTTTACATCCACCGAAAAAGCCTACCAAAACCCTCAAATCTCTCGTAGACTTGTTCTTCAATTATTATTTTTTTCATGAAGCAGCAAGAACAAGCGTCTTTGAGTTACCCTTAAGGTTCCTTTCCTCGTTGTCAACACAATCGATCTGCAAAGGTTGCAAAAGCATGATCAAAACCCAGCAAGAAACAAGAGAAAAGCAAAACTCAGTCTATATCATCTGCAAGATCAAAAGTGCACTTCAACTGCATATATATCATAGACTAAGAGAACTGTAAAATCATAGAGAAGCTATAAATGTATAAAAGCTAGAGAGCTAGCTTAAAAGGTGATTTCATCAAGTACAATATTCCCCAATGGACATGGAAACTCCAAGAGGGTCAATTATTGAGCTCTTAAAATACAAATTCAAAGAATTTTTCAGCAGATAATAAATGCCACACAGAAGAAAGAAAACAAAAGATAAAAAGGAATTATAAATTAAGAATCTGATGCTCCATGACATCAATTTCCAAAGAACAAAAAAATCTTCTGATGCTCCATGACTTAAGTATCCCAAAGAACAAAACAATCTCTCGACAGAAAACCCCGAAATAGTTAGTAACTACAAACCCCACAACAAAAGCTGCTTACTTTATTAAGATTCCTTGAGCAAATAGAGAGGATTTCAGGAAATAAAGAGAAAAAAATGACTTTGGGTTTCAAACACTCAGAAGAAGTAAGTTAACAATAACTGACAGAAAACAAAAGATCTAGTTTGCTCGATTTCCAGTTCTTTTGGATGTTGTTTGGTCTCTGTTTATTCGTACACAAACACATAAATCATGAGAAGATTCTGAGGAAAAAGGAAATACAAAAAAAAAAGCTGTGAAAAATTCCTTTGCTCACATAGATGATATTTTATCATCACCACTTCTTTTTTTCTCTCTCTTTTCTGGACACAAGTAGGTGATGAAGGGTAATATTACTCTATTTTAATCTCACCATGTGGGCGTGCAGAATCTTTCCTAAGAACAAAGTGGACCCAATTTTTTACCATCCAATAAGATCTCTCTACTGTTCTTATATTCACACTTTCATCCACCTGCAGTAAAAAGGAAGAAGAAAAGAAAGAATTTGTGTTTGTTTCTCTGTTTTCTTCTGCAAAACAAAGAAAGATGAGAATTGATAAAGAAGAAGAAAAAGAGACTTGAAGTTATGGTTTTTAAGAGCTGTGATGTTTCTTCTCTTAATGATGTAGTTGGTGATGTCTTTGGCCTCTTGAGATTCTCTTGCCTTGTTCAAATTTTAATATATTAATTAGATATAATAAAAGTGATTACGTAAGCTATGTGTACTTTCTTCTGTTTCATTGGTTAAACTTTGATATGTATCAATGGAAGAGGGAGAAAGATTCTTTCTTTAATATCTCACATTAAAACAATCATCCTTCTGTGACCTCAGCCCTAGTTTTAAAGTTTTAAAATTTTTATATTCTTTTATTAGTTGTTAAAAAGTTTGAAATTTTCTTAAATGCCCTTTGTATAAAATAATGACTCTTTTATTCATCTTTATATTTAGTTTCAATGGTGTGGTGGTGAGTGACTCTCTTTGTGTAATACATATGTATGTATAAATGCACACACACATGTATATATATGCAATATAAAACAATTAGCCAATAGTCTTTGTTCTTCCAAAAGATTGAGTTTTGTATTGTTTTCGGTACGAAAAAAGGTTTTAAATTATGTTACATCTAAACATATGTATTGTAAACTTTAAGGCTTTTCTGAAAGCTATTTCCTTGCTTTAATGGCGTCCATGTGAGTCCAATTCAGGGAAGAAGAGAGTGAAATAGAATTTGTCGAATTATACACAATGATTCGTTCACTAGCTTATTGATTGTTTTTTTTGTCATTAGATCACAACGTACCGACCCAATAATCCAATATTTTTATACGAAGATTTAGCATTCTCTTAAAGACGATAGAGTCGAACTCCACACATCTGGAATGGACATAGAGATGAAAAAACCACTACACCAATTGCTCCTCTCTTTTATTGATTGCTTTTATGATAAAATTCACACTAACTAGTCATATAAAACCATAATATATATGTATTTTAATTTTTCGTAGTGGTTATGAATGGTAATCATTTGAAATTTACTTGAACTTCCATAACAAATATTCTTGAGATAATAGGCCAAAACAAATGTCTTAAAATTGAAATATTGCATATTTGTAACATAAAATGAATATATATATATAGAATGCATATTATATATATATATTAAATTTGGATTCTAAAAGACATTAAATATTCTAATACCAAAATATTACAGCGATAAAAAAAATATTGAAGATTACCTATGATTAATGTTGGGGATTATTTACATTTATTTATTATTTAATTAATATATAAACATTCAAAATTTCACTTACCATCGTTTCACCAATGTATAGGTTGGTAATAAAGACTGAATAAATTTTGAAACGAGATGTGATACTTAGTTGATTTCTACTTGGAAAAAAAAAATCGATAAAGCAAATGTATTTTTTTGTCAAAAGACAAAGTATTTAACTTTGGGATTGAAATCACTATACAAAAGACATACTTTTATTTAATTCTAAAAGTATTATATCATATTATTTGTGTGGTAAGCATTGGATTCTTTTACTATGAAGAAGAAGAAGAAGAATAACATTTGCTGCAAACACACGTACATATAAAAATGAGGAAAATACATCATCTTGAAACAAATATAGAAAAGAGAGTCCAAAGAAAGGTTTCTTACTATAATATTGGAGATTGTTTTTGACCTATAAATTTGTTTATGAGAATTTGCTGATCATATCTAACATGATCAGCCAAGTAAAAGAGGATGAGAACAATGTATTCTTATTTGAATGACCAAACAACAATCTCCACACAATCACAATAAAAAATACTAAGGCTTTAACTTTCAATCAAACGCCTCCACCGTTTCTCAAGTCACATTTGTATATTAATTAATCAATTACTTAAACTCTTAGATTACTCATCCAAGTCCACGTACCTATACGGCAAACTAGATCTACACAAATAATCTTAACCAAATAAACCGAATCAAAACCAAACCGAAAAACAAATTTTAGTTGGTATTCGGTTATAAAAAATAATCAAACGGATATTATTTTGGAAAACTATGGTTATTGGTTACTAATCGAAACTAAACCAAAAACTGAAATAATATCTGAAAAAACCAAATTATTTTCGGTTATCCAAAATAGTTTCGGATATTTCGGGTATTTTGGTTATTTTTGGGTTTTTTGGTTATTTTCTTTTATTTTTTGATTATTTTTCCGTTATTTTTGGTTATTTTTGGTTATTTTGGTTATTTTCGATTTTTAAATTTAATAACCAAACCGACCGAAACTTAGGTATAACCGAACCGAAACCAAACCGAAATATAAAAATAACCAAATGTATCTTTGATCTTACCAACTAAAAAAATCAAAACCAAAACCAAAAATAACGGAACGACACCGAACTAAATATTTGAATGCCCAAGTCTCCGGCAAACCCATCCTCCAATCCGGTTCTACACACATGTTATTCTCAATTCGACAATTCTAAAAATCATACACTATGAAAATAATTAGTATATATATATATATATATGAAATGATGAGTATATATTATTAAATAAAATAATCTACAAAGAGTTGGACTTTGAGAGAGGAGAAAGAAGATGGGTTAAAGTTAAGCCACTTTGTTCAAAAAAGTAAAGATCAAACGGCTCTCAGTGATCTGAGGAGCCATCGTCCCTTCCTCATCGTCCGATCCCCGATTCGCCGCATCCAAGCCAAAGATCATAATTAACTATAAAAGTCTATATTAATTTCTTTATAATTTCATAATAATACTCAGTTGGAATCCTCGTGTTTATGATAACTTATCAGTTTTATCGTATACATGCAATCTAATTTATTTACAAATTATATGAAATATATTGTCGTGCACGAAATCTCTTTCTATTTTTTTATTTATAGGAAAAAAAAATAGCACGAAATTTTCCATTAATGAATCCTTGCAGGCCCTACACCTGTCGTTTTTCTGGAAACACTATTTCCACTCCTTAAATACACCTTATTAATTTGACTTAGATCAAAGACTTTCATATTACAACAAATATCAAAATCAGAAAAGCTATTTATTGTATATATACATATGTACGTGCAAACTTGTTAAGATAAATTCTCTCAAGGAAAAATGTTAATTAGTATATGTAACTATTTACTCTTTGTTTCAAAGTAATTACCATATAACTAGATTTTGATCCATGTCCTGGGTGAGAAAAAAATATTTATAAATAATAATTAATTATTTATTTTGTTAATTTAAATTAAATATATATAATTTATCTCATATTTAAAATAATTTTTTAAAATTTTTTAATATTAATTACGAAAATAAAATAGATAATAAAATCGGATTATATAAATAGATTTAAATTATATCTATTTTGGATAAAAGTATACATATGATAAATATTCAATTAAACTAAACTTTTGTTTTATATTTTGTTTGACTAATTTTTCAAAATTTATATTTTGTTTTATATTATATTTACATTTTATGACATAATACATTGTATGTCGAAATATTTGAGATTTACATATAATGTACTGTATAATATCAATTTTCGTAAATACTCTAGTATTATGTCTTAAATAATATTTTTCTTAAATGTTCTAATAGTGTGACACATCAGCGTGACACATTTGTAAATCACACGTCAACGTAAGATTAGTTTGTTAAAATGATTCTCAATATATATATATATATTTAATTTGTGAAGCAAACCATGCGATAATGGAAGATAATGGAAGATGATGTCAACTTTTTAAATGTGAAAGGCAAAGTGATTAATATTATTTTTTGTCGCCATCCCTTGTGGCATCACACATTCACACTAGAAGTTAAAAGAGATAATTGTTATATACTAACAATTTGCTATTTATGATTTTCAATATATTAGTTTGATTAGGTATAAAAATATTTCTGTTTAAATAGTTATGGTTCAATGCATATAAGTAATTCTGTATATTTCTTAAAAGAACCACGATGACGTGCTTCCCACAAAATCATTTCTAACTATCCAATATCATATATATGTATACATATACTTTTGAAATACAATTTGAATGGCATTTATACTATTACAATAGAGTTGTTCGTTTCGTAGCCGCAGGAATATGTAATTGTGTCATGCGTCCAAATATTTTTCGTTTGATCACCACAGATTTCTGCGGTCAAACGCTGCGGTCGACCGTAAAAAACTACAGTAAAAATTTTTTAACCGCTGCGAAATTGTAATGTTTGCGATTAAACAATTGCGATACAACCTGCGACGATAACATCCGGCGATCAAACGAATAACAATATTACATCGTCTAACCATAGCGTTTGAGCGCAGGTCGCTGCCGTATACGCTACAACAGACAAACGAACAGCGTTAATGTTCGGAGTTACGATTTCATACTATAAGGTACTTTGGGTAGTTTTAAAACTTTTAGGCGTTTTGGTTTCAAATTCTTTGAAAACTTTAAGAAAGAGCTGCCAGCCAAACAATTCTGCCGCTTAAAACGTTTTTTTATTGCAAAGATTCTGAAAATGAGATATTTCTGGTATTTTCATGTTTTTTAGAGGAAAAAAACACTAAATAAACTATTGTATGGATGAAAAAAACAACTAAATATATTTTGATATAGGGCAATTGATTAAAATAGCATTAATTCAAATTTTTATTGTAAATATATCATTAATCATTTAAATTTGTAAAAATAGCACAAATTTAATACTAAAATAATTAAAAACTTCTTCTTAATAAAAAAAATTTAAATCCTATATTAGAAAAACTGAATCCAAACATTATGTTTTAATTTTATATATAATTTATTTAAAATAAATAATTATTTTCACATAATAATTTGTGTTATTTTTGGAATTTTTTTTTAATGTGATAAATTTAAAAAATAAACTTAAAATAATGTTATTTTAGGGTATTACTCTATTTATATTTGTACTGACTGTTTAGTGTTTTCTAATCTCATCTTATTATTTTTTGATTTTCAGATGGGAATGCAAATTATAAGTTACAATTTACAGTACTTTAAGACATAATGCTTAGTCTACTTAAAAATGTAATGCAAATTAACATTTTTTGATTTATGCTTTCTTTATATAAAAATATTAAGATAAAAAACAACATCGTATTGGAGCGTCAGCAATAAGGAATCGTCAAATTTATTCAAATATTATATATATTGTTGGATCTATCTGACATTTTCAGATGACGTCAACATAATTAATGTTTTTATAACATATACTAATATTCAAGTTATTGTTTCTGACTAAATATAATGAAATAGAATATGGTCTTTGTTTTTTTTTTCTCAAAGACAACGCTTATTGTGTATTGAGAGTATCATTAATTGATGAACGTTTTCATTAACTAAGTTAAATTTATTTTGATGCTTAATTTATACAAATATCATAATGATATGTCTAATCATATAATTTGTTTAAACGATTTTGCTAAACCGGAAAAACTGGAAATATCCAACGCTAAAAAAGAACTATGTATATTATCATATTTCGGAAAATATTTTTACTAGTTTCTAAAAAAATATATATTTGTGCTGTTCATTTGTATGTCGCTGTGTCTACGACAGCGACTTGCAATAAGACGTTACGGTTATACGCTGCAATATTATTATTTATTTGATCAGCGTAGGTTGTCGCCGTAAGTTTTATCACAATTTTTTAATCGTAAACGTTACAATTCTGTGGTGGTTAAAATTTTTTACCGTAGATTTCTGCGTTCGAACGAAACGTTTGACTGCAAAAAGTTGCAACGTTCAAACGAACAACATTTGATCGCATGACGCAGCCGCAGTTTCATACGATTACGAAACGAATAGCTCTATTTTATGTTGTCGGGGATGTGAGACTATCCTAATATTTAAATTAATTAATATTATGAATGTAGCTATGAATTTTGTTTTTTTTTTTGACAAAGCACTCTTCTATAAATCAGTAAACAAAATTATTCAATAATAATACTGTATTTAGTGGGATAAATTTAGCCCAATTCTTCGTTATATTAAATTTGAGCATATATGTTGGAAAAAAAGTTGAATTTGAGCATAGTTCATTTTTGTATGGAGTAGTTATTAAAGATGTAAAGAACGTGTGAGGAGATAAAGTCAACTTCATCTTACGTAAGCTTTCATATCTTTGTTATTTGCGCAAAAGAAATTTTGTTTTGACAAATATTGCATATTTCATAATAATTTTTGAAAGAAAATCTCTGAAGAAGATTCTTGTTGTTTTTGATGTATTTATAAATATACTAACAAGCATCGCTGTAAACGATAAGGTTGTGTGTCGCACTAGTTTGATAATGTACAAAAGGATTGTTTAATAGATTCGAGAAGTTTAATTGAAAACTGTCTCGGATTAGGGTTCGTCCATGTTGTAGTTAGTTCCGCGTGCTTACCAATAATGCATCTGAATCTTCGGATTATTAATAGTTTTTTTTAAGATTCATTCTTAATTTATAAATTTATATATAACATTTTATAGCTAGCTGGTTATGTCACTAAGATTCTTTATCGGAATGATTAAGATCTAATGAATATATGAGTGAGAGATCGTGGTGAAATGTCAAAAAAGGGTCGTGGTGAGTTTGAGATCAAGTCAAACAACGAAACTTAGCAATAAAAATACTAAACTAGATTTTGATGCGCGCAATAGTAAATTATATATTATATTTTACGGAATACAATTTTATACAAATAATATATATAATTTTTTTATATATTGAAATGTTGTCTAAAAGTTTAAAAGATATATTACCATGATAAAATAATATATCATAATTGTATTATGTATAATTTAAAATATAATATTGTGGATTGTTTTATACGAGTAAAAATTTATTTTTTATGTGGAAAATTTTGAAGATTTGAGATTTAAAAAATTTTCTAATGAATAAATATTTTGAAGATTTGAAATTTTAAAAAAAATTCTAATGAAAAAATATTGTGAAACTCAATTAAAATTAAAACAAAATATAAGTGCTTACACTAAAAAATAAGTAAATATTTTGATGTATAAATTAAAGTATGTTATAGATAAATATAAAAAAAATATAAATATAGTTTGACCATTTTCAATTAAACTAAATTATAAGTAAATTTAAATCAAAATATCGGTATTATTGTCAAAAATAGAATAATTTATATATTGATTATCAGTAAGTATTGTAGTGAAATATTTGTAAAATTTAATCTAATGGTTTTATGTATATTAATAGTTATTGAATGACATATGTAGTAATTTATCTAGTAAATTAAGATTTGTTTTAAATTTGTTTTGAGAGATTATGAGAAAATGACACTTCAGTTAGTATAATTGTAAATAACACGCTAAGATAAAATTATTTTATTAAAAAGTTTTTCAATTAATATATTAGAGATAAGCTTCCGTGAAATTACAATGTTCTAGGAATAACAAAAATTTTATTATTCAATTAGGCTTAATTTTCTCAATACACAAGAAAAATCAGTTTTATGTCAAGAATATAATATTTTTCTTTATTAATAAACATATAAAATACACCAATATCCTAAATATATTATACATATCATCATCAAATCACAACATTAACAACATTATCCTAAACAAGCAAATATCCAATATATATACATTTAAATTAAATTCCTAACCTAAGTTCTAAAGAACAACCTGATGTGTCCAAAGTAGAAAGATCATGTACTGTTGCAGGAATATTCAGATCCAAAACGCCACCATTCATCCTCTCCTCTTCTCTCTCCCAGTGAAATCTCATGTGACCTCCTAAGGCCTGACCACTCGAGAACACTCTACAACAGATATTACACTTGTGATGCCCCAAATACGTAACGATCGTTTCCTGATAATCTTGATCACTAGAAGTAGTAACCGTCATAGGATCATTGGTTACGTTTGTGATTGCAAAACATCCTTTAACGTTCTTATGACTCGCTCTGTGTCCTCCTAAAGCCTGATGTGAATCAAAAACTTTCTTGCATCCTCCACACTCGAACCAGTCAGTACTTGATGATGATTGTGTGCCGTTAGACAGCATTAAGAGCCAAGAAGCAACTTCATGGTCTTCTTGGGACATACATGAGACCCAATTTGGTGATCTCTGGTTTAGCTGTTTTGACGATGAAGCCACGGTGGAGCCACGGTGGTTAGGGGGAGGATTGATGCCACGCCATTGACGCTCAGGGTGACATCTCATGTGACCAAAGAGAGCTTTCCAAGACCAAAACTGTTTGCCACATTCGGTACATGGCCGTGTGATTTTGGGGGCATTTGGGTCTGGTTTTTTGGTGTATTTTGGTTTTAGTGCAGACTTTGGTGAAGAAGTAGAGGATGATGCAACGGTCTTAGTGCGTTTCTTTCTAGGGCTTTGATCGTAACTTGGAGGAAAAGCAAACTGTAGATTTCGATTAGGAAAGACAGGAATGATTTCGTTGGAAGAAGGAAGTGGAATGTGAAAATTAGGATCACAATCGGAATTATTGTTGTTCATTATAGAGAATGATGGGAGAAAATAGAAAAAATTTGGAAGTTGGCCAAACAGTTGCGTAAATAGAAATGGAAGAAAGAGACGGTTACGTGGGGAAGAAGTTATGGAGGAACAGGGAGACAGTTAACTTCAGTTGTGAGGAACAGAGCGGTTTACTGTGTAAGGAAGAGTTATCTCTTTGCCGTTTTGAAACCAAATTTTTTAAGTTGTGTCGGTTTTACTGTTTGGCCCATCTTTACCACTAATGGGCCTCATAAATGTTCACTTTCTCAGTTCTTTTGTAGAATTATTGATATTAGTTAAAGCACCATTGAATTAGATTTGGTTATTGATTGGTTCTTAGCTACTATCCCCAAAACCCTGTCTATAACTGCAGTTCTTAGCAATGGTTTCCTATCTTCCTACAACTATAAATTGTATCTATTATGTGACGAAATTTCCTTCTTTTATAACTATATATTTAATTATTTATTCTATAATTTAGTTTGGTGTTAATACCAATTATATACTTTATATATAGTTTTTGATTTTATTTAAATGATATATTATATATATCGGGATGAATAGCTTGTCATCTCTTCTATCTTCCAGATTGTATTGGTGCCAACCCGGTTTAACTTCCTAAACCGAACGGATTTTTTGCAGGATTGTAAATGATATATTCCTAATTGAAAGTTCCAAACTTTTTCCCCCCCCACACGAAGAAGAAGAAGAAGAAGAACCAGAGAGAGATGGATGATTATTACTGCACAAAGTAGAAAGAAAAGATGAAATCCGTACGAATATGGAAACATTACAAACTTGATCTTCGTCTTTAGTTTCTCAGTCGGTTTTAGCAGCTTCAGCTTGTCTAGCTCCAACAGAGAAGAATTCAGTGATGACTTCAAGTGGCATGCCTTTAGTTTCCGGGACTTTAATGAACACAAAGACCCACGAGATGCAACAAACGATTGCGTAGATTCCAAAAACACCAGCAAGTCCAATGGATTTGAGCAGCACCGGGAGACTGTAAGTGACGATAATGTCACAGATCCAGAAGGTAAGCGCGCAAATGGCGATGCAGATTCCACGGACACGAGTTGGAAAGATCTCTGAACAGAGGATGTTTGGAGTTGGACCGAAACCCATCACAAAGAAACAGAAGTAAAGCACAACGCTTGCGGTTGATAAAACAGCGTGCAAAATGCTGTTCATGTGAACTAGATTCGAGATTACTAAGACCAACAGAGATGCTATCAAGATTGGTATCGTGGTGAGAAGCAAAGTTCTGCAAAAAAAAGGACATCACGCATTTTAGCTTGTTCACTTTCATGTATATTGTGAATCAAAAAATTCAAGTTTAGGTTCTAATCACCTTCGACCCGAGAGATCCATGAGCCTCATTGCAACAGCTATTGCAGGTAACATCACGAAGGTTGTTAATGCACTAATAAGTAAGGATGCAGAGGAAGAACTAATCCCCATGTTCGATAGTAGAATCCCGACACCAGCCTGCTCTAGGATTTGAGGTGTGTAGTAAAGAACTCCATTGATGCCTGAGAACTGCGGTGCCAGAACAAAACAAAAGTTTTTCATAAACCGTAAAATTTTCTTTTTTGGTTCACAAATATTGATGTCTATATCACCTGCTGAAGTATCTGAAGCCCGACTCCTACGAATAAGGCACGTTTGACTCCAGGATCATGAAGATCATGCCAAATTGAACCTTTAGCTGTTTCTGACGGATGTAGCATAGCAGGACCAACTGAATGCTCTTTGAGAAGGTCTTTGGAATAAAGAGCCGGTTGGCTAACCAAAGCAGACGCTTGTACAAACTCTGCCTCACCGTTTCCATCACCTCCAGGAAATGAAACAATGGAGCCACGTCGAGATCCCGGGAAACCTTCTTGATGCAAGTATATCCGCTTAAAACCGCCTTCTTTCTGTCCCGATTCATCTTCTCTTTCGGTCCATTTCCATGCCACTTGCCATCCACCTCCAATCCCCATACTACCGGCTCCTTCACCGTGAGCTCCCTGCACTTGACTCCCATGTCTGAAGGTAGAAAGACTCCCATTGTGAGGCATGTCTTTCTCTAAGCTTGTCGTTTGACGCGAGATCAATGGAGAATGAAGATCATCATCAGAATCATTTCCACGGTCCGATGGATATTCTTCACCTTCTCCAACAAGATTCTCCTCATCCCATTCCTCATTCCTCGGTTGATTCCCTCCCATGCTGAACATACTCCCAAAATGTGGGAACAGGGCACTCCTCATGCTTCCACTATCTGTCATCTTCTCGTGAACGCTCCCAAACAATGTGACAAGAGGATCAATCAATGAACCTTGCCTCCTGCTCATTGTACTTCCATGGCGAGACAAAACACTCACAGTACTTCCTCCTTTAACTGGCCTAGCAACCCAAGTCAGCCCTTCTTCTGCACCATACAACTTAATTTGATCCTTTTCCACAGCTATATCAAGATCATTCGCGGCCTCATCCGCGGGACCGATAATGTAATCCTCTATGGTTGTTTCACCCCCAATTCCAAGACCCTCAACCAACAAAGCCATCTCACCTATTCATTGCCATATAATAGCATTCAATAGAACAAAAAAATTTCACTGAAAAAATTAAGAGTCATAATGATTTCAAGACTAACCAGAGACATCTTCGCGACCCCGTAGTCTCTGAAGAACCCGCTTTGCCTCAAGCATTCGACCTTTGCTTACGAGCCACCTTGGAGACTCAGGCAAGAAGAAGATTGTGAGGAAGAAAAAGAGAAGGGAAGGTACGAAAAGGACACCAAGCATCAGTCTCCAGCTAGGAGATGGCATCAACGACATTCCAAAAACCATACAGTAAGATAAAAACATCCCTCCAGAGCCAGTGAACTGGGGAAGCGTATTCAACAGTCCCCTAATCTCAGGAGGTGCAGTCTCGGATATATAAATAGGAACAAGCGTGACCACAAGACCAACCCCAAATCCATCTAACAACCTTCCTAAAAGCAACACATAAACGTTTGGAGACCATAGCATTACTAGAGAACCAACAAAGTATAGAATTGATGACAATATTAGCATCGGACGGCGACCAAGCCAATCAGCTACGCCTCCAGAGCATGTTGTAATCAGAGTTGCACCAATAAGTGACATGGCCACAATTAGGCCTTCCAATGACGGATTACTCTCTAAAGCAAACTCCTTTTTTATGTACAACACAGCTCCTGCAGAGGCCCAAAGAAAGCTTAGATTTTCATCAAACAAGCAAAACGATAGCTAAAAGGATGAATACGGATCTGTGAATTGTATCAATGAACCATCAAAATTTTCGATCATAATTTCATAGACATTGAATCATTGAATTTATTAAATACAATAATCAATCACCTGCAATTGTTGCGTTATCCCACCCCTGTAACAAGTTTCCAATAGCAGCAGCAATAGCAACAAGCACAGCTCCATTCATAATTCGTCTCCCTTTTCAAGAAATCTGAGGCGAATTTCTCTAGAAAAACACAGTCACTGATCAACGATGAGTGAATTAGAACCCACCTGAAATCGAAAATCAGACAAGCCTTGGTGAGCTAAAGATGAACATACATAAAACCAAAAAGCATGACTTAATAATATAACAACCATTGAAATAACAACAAAACCCAAGTGACGTAAAAGATACAGACCCAAAGGAGTGCTGGACAAACAGAGGTTCAAACCCAGATGTCAAAAATCAAAATTTTGATTACTTTGTAGAAGAAAGAGAAGAGTAGAGACTTAAAGAAAGCGCAAGAAAGAATGATATATAGAGGAGAAGAAAAATAGGGTTTGCAACTTGCTTCGGAAACATAAGAAGCCACAGTATCAGTGAGCCGTTTCAATGGCGTCACTCCGCAATCAAAAAGCATACTTTTTTTTCTTTTCCCTTTTGGTTAAAATCAAAAAGAAAACGAAAGACAGAATTCGAAATAACCGTGAGAATTTAAAATAAATATACTTTTTTGTGAAAAGACTCTGAACTGAGACAGCCTATGGTATCGTTGACACCTGCCGCTTTGCTCCTGTCCTCTCTCAACACGTACTTGCGTACAGATTTTTCAGAGAATTAACACCAATAATTGAAAATTTATAATCTTTTCGATTTGGGTCAAGGAGTTTGTACATCATTCATCATTAATAAATGCACCTTTCATGAATTCATATTTCTCGACGATCTGTTCTTCTAGACACTCATGTGGTAGGAATGTTAATAAATTAGGGTTTTGTGTAAAAGGTACCATAAATCTATTAATATGACGATAAAAAATCTATTGACATGGTATGTTATCTTGCATATTTTAAGGATTTACTTACCTTAATTATACGAATTTATACGAATAAATATATTTACATATATATTTTTTGGTTTTTTATAAATTACATAAACTATATTTTTTTTCTGTAAACTATATAAACTTCATAAATTATTCCAATTACAAAATTTTTGTTAATGTTTATACGTTAAATTATTATTAAATCTTGTTTTACTTCGAAAATCTGATTTTAATTTTAAAATAAATCCAAGTTAAAACTAGATTTTCGAATTACAACCAAATTTAGTAGCTATTTAATACGGTTTATATAGTTAAAAAAAACCCAAAAATTACGGGTGAAAATAAGTTTAGTCGAATAAATTTATGTATTTGACGGAAATAAACTCTATCTTTAAACATTAAACCAATGAGTTTATGTCTTTATAATTGTGTAAAAAGGTGGTACTTTTTGTAAACATGAAACTGTTGAGGTATGTATTTGAAATCTTAGATGAAAATGAAATTTGGTTTGTTTACATCCCAAAAGCATCATCGAATCATTCCAACTTTTACATAAATTCAATAATAGAGAGTATTGTCCAAACATAGTGAGTCATTTTAGTTAATCAGTGTGAGTCATATCTCGTATGTTACAATCATATGATATTTCCTCATTTTACTATTTTTCTTACAAAGTAAAAGTGAAGAGAAAGGCAAAAAAAACAAATTAGAGAAATCGGATGAAAGCTCCAAAACAAACTTTTTGAAAACTACCATTTTTGGTACTTTAAAAAAAATTTACTTAGAGTAATTTTTTCAAAAATATCAATTTGTTGTGAAATATAAAATTATGCATTTGAAACATGTATGAGAATTTAGAACTATATTATAAACATTGTATGTCATGCATTATATAAAGTTTGTAACATAGTTTATAATTTATACAAAACTATAAATCTATTCTGAAAAATTGACAACTAATATATTTAAACGATGTGCTAGTTTGGTATATTCAGATCTTTTGGACCGAACATCAAATTAGATATGCAGTGGAGTTATCTTCGGGCTTACTGTTATTGCCCTCATAGATTTTGTCCTAGAAAGATCCACAGCATGAAACAACTAATGAAAAGACCAAATCCTTGTTTAAATACAGAAACTTTCACTTTCTTTTCTTCATCCAAAGAATTGTTTTGTTTTTCTCTGAAAAGACAAAACAAGTCAACAGCCCTAGCCAGGACAAGGAATTATTTTCCAGTGTTTAGTGTTGTAGAATATTGTATTTATAATTAGATATTAATCATGTTGAACATGGCATGGCCGATGTTTTACTTGAAGACATCATCAAAGAAGTTGATCAGAAGAATGTAAGATTATTTGATGACTCTGTTCCACATTATGTCGTGGCACCAATGATTAAAAAGATTTTCCGGTCTGAATAGGATGGAAAGATTGACTATGGTGAATTTTGTGGAGATAAAAGGGAACTGCCGGTGTTGGAAGAAGAACGATGAGAAATAGCTTAAACGTTCACATGAGAGGCTCGTAGACTTTTCCCTCATTCGCAAAAAGGTTGTCTATTCATGGTATCAACAATCTGAATGCTCAATATATAGAAGGACAAACAAGAGAAAAGACCCTTTTGGAGGTGGGATTCGTCCTTCCCAAAATCGAAATTCGGTCCAACGATCTTGAGGCCCATTTGAAAGAGTTGTTACACCGTATGCGAGGAGTAAAAAAAAACCTCCTAAAATGTCTGGTCTCATTAACTCCCGAGAGCGGCGACGACGCTTTCGAGATGAACATTAATGAGTTTCAATGACGAAAATTTTCAGAATTTGGTGAACTGATAGTATAAAATAATTCAGTTGACACCATAAAAAGACACAAAAAATTTATTAGCTCAAAATTATTAACATTGAATAATTCGTAATTATTTTGTATAAGAAAATCTTCGAACTGATTAATACAAATATCTTTATTTTTATACTTTCCTATTCTAAATTTCCGGTATTAAGTTGTCTAAATTTCTGATCTGAGAATCTAAACACAACACATCAAATTCAGGATCGCTTTGGAGGGTCGAGCTAACGTTTAATGACTGTGTGATTAATCTTCAAGTAGCGTTGGAGGTTTATTCTTACCTTTATGTTGTTTGTGTTGTTATGGCCATTGAAGTTAGTGAGCTTTGTTCATCATCTTCAATTGCTTACCTTTGTTCACTCTTGTATCTCTAAAACGAAAATATATTCGTATGTTGTGTGATTTCTAAGCATATTTCTTCTTTCTAAAGGATCACGACCCTTCATCTACCTCAGATTACACAACTCGATATAAATATAATATGTGTGTGTGAGAATATACCAATTGCATTTCATGTGGAAGACAATGAGCTAGCAAGTCTCAATCATTTAATCATCCCAAAAAAGTCTCAATCATTTAATCAGTATGCTTTTCTAAATATATGTTCTTTAAACTTAAATAAAACCAAAACTCAAGGCTGTTCGAAAATAATCATACATATATATTGTTTTTAGCAATCCTAATATTGACATGCTTTCCAACGCCGCAACGTTTTCACAAAATATAATTTAATCATGTTTATACATTAAAACCAAAACAGAAATTTTATATTAAATAAATTGTATTTCATCCACTAAAACGTTCTTTATTTATAAATGTCTTTTTTCTGTATCACAAACCTAAACCGACATCACGAAAGTTGTTTTTAATAGTAGCGATTTGGAATTCTTAATATATTATTTGAGAAACTTTTAACAAAATAACTTTATCTTAACGTGTTAATAACAAAAATTCTTAATATATTATTTGAGAAACTTTTAACAAAATAACACGTGTTAATAACAAAAATGACATGGTGACGTGTCAATATCACAACGAGTTTTAGATTAAATATATAAAAATGTTTAAGTTATTAGAATAATTATAATACATGCCACTGATATTAATTTGGTTAGAGAATCAATATATTTTATCAACTAACCAAAAAATAGTATTACATTTGTAAAAAAAATAATTTTTATTTCTTTAAATTTTTAATATGTTAAATGTATAAATAATTTCAAATAAATATAAATAGATTTAAGATACTATCTAATCCCTAATATATTATGTGAAAAATAATTTAACAAAATAATCTTACTCTCACGTGTTATTAACAGAAATACCATGCTGACGTTTCATCACTACCGTAAATTTCAAATAAATATATAAATAGGCTTAACTTATTCGAATAATTACAATATATGTCATTGTTATTAATTTCATTAGAGTATTAATATATTTTATTAAACTAACCAAAAAATATTATTAAATTCATAAAAAATAATTATTTTTTTAAATTTATATATATATACATAAATTAATGTTAAAAATAATTTTAAATAAAAGTTAAAATTATATAAATATTTAATTTATATTTACTAATAAAATATAATTTACGAATATTTTTCTTTGACGACGTGTGGATATAAATCTAGTTATAATTATAACAATAAATATCAATCAGCCACCGACGATATAATCTTGTTTTTAAAGGACCGACGATATTGTTTCCACCGACAAATGAAATGTCGACGACAACCAAAACGCATCACAATTATATGCAAAGGAAGTTTCGTTAATACTATGTTTTTACGTACCATGTTCGTAGAAGAAGCCACAATATATGGGGAAAATATTACAGAACATAATTAGTTTTTTTCAAAACGTTGAAACGATTTAGCTTATCTATATTATAAAACTCTACCTTGACAGTAATAAATAAATAAATTGCTGTCTATGGAAATTAATCATAGCGAAATACAACATCAAGTTTCAAAACACATTATACAGTAATAATCCAACTGATATTGATCCACGAAAATAAAGTGATGTTATTTTAGAGAAACAACGTACAAACAAAATCTCACACATCTCATTTTGATAATAATTATCGTTGACGCTTGTAGTTGCAGGAGAGAGGAAGAGAATCTGAGGAAGAACCCATGAGATTACGGATCTGAGATCGGAGCTTAAAGAATACGTGCATTATGCTTCCTCTGTTTTGAAAGCCAATCGATTTAGTTTCGTCTTTGTTTAGCTCAAGATCTCTGATGAAAATTGGTTTCCTTGAGAGGATCCATGACCAACCCCATTCCCACCATTCTTTTACGGAAACAGATTTGGATTTCGGGAATCGAGCTGCGATCGCTGCTGGTTGGCTTGAGAAGTTGAGAGAGAACCGACGGCGGATTAGACCAGGCTCATTGTCAACGGTGGGTGTAGCGGTGGAGGATAAATTAGGGCGTTGAGAAACAGGGAGAGAAATCGGTTTACGAATCTGGAGAGTTTCCATCATTGAGCTCATTGCTTTAATTTTCCTCCACTTGAGAAAGAGAGAGAGATTGAAGATGAAAGGAATTTCGAAAGAGTAGTGATCACAACTCTTAACACAGCCTGGGTTTTTATTCTCTGCTTTTATTGTGTTTATTAATAGTGGGGTCCATTTCAACTTTATGCTCAGCCCATTACACGCAAAATTTGTTTATAATGTTTATGTTTCTTTTTGTTTTGTATAGTCATTTGTTTCGTGTATGTTTATTTGGTAAATATTTTTTGGATATAGATATACATTGTTTTCAGATAGCCTTAGATGGCAACACAATTAGTTTTTTTCTTTATAGTTTTCTCAGCACAGAAATGTTTGAAATTCGATTGCTTGTTATGTGATTTTTGTTTGTTTTTTTCTTTATCAGAAAATAGCAGAATTATATATACAAAAACAACTAGATTTATACCCACGCCATGCGTGGAAAAAATATTCGCAAATTATATTTTATTAGTAAATATAAATTAAATATTTATATAATTTTAACTTTTATTTAAAATTAGTTTTAACATTAATGTGTATATAAATTAAGAAATAAAAAATAATTATTTTTATGAATTTAATAGTATTTTTTAGTTAGTTTAATAAAATATATTTTCTGTTAATAATACGTTAGAATAAGATTATTTTCTTAAAATGTTTCTCAAATAATATATTAGGGATTACGGTAATAAATTAAATCTATTTATATTTATTTGAAATTATTTATAAATTAACGTATAAAAAATTTAAAGAAATAAAAATTATTGTTTTTGAAAATGTAATAGTATTTTTGGTTTAGTTGAATTAAATATATTTATTTTTTAACCAAATTAATATTAGTAATATATATATTGTAATTATTCTAGTAAATTAAACCTCTTTATATATTTAAATTGAAATTCGTTCTAGTGTTGATACATCACCTAATATTTTTGTTATTAACACGTTAGAGTTTTGTTAAAAAGTTTATCTGTCATGTCAAACTCTATCCAGACGAGATTGGAGTACGGTAAGGCCCAATAACGTTTGAAGCCCAATAACAGATTCTTTTAGCTTCAGTATGTTCGGAGTAGAGATCACAGAGATCTGAACAATGGAATACCGGAAAATCAAAGATGAAGTTCGTTGCTTTTATTCATTTTCATCCCTTTTTCTTTCTTTTTGCTTTGAATTTAGGACTCTATTTTAATGCTCAGTTTTTGTACTGAGCTTCAGGATAATCATGACGTCGCTTCTGATATCGAGAGTTTGAAGGGAAAATCTCATACCGGTGAAATTTTTTTTGTCAGTCTCGACTTCTCTTGTTCGATATTTTTGTGCTCATTGGTGCTTCGATTTGGCAGTTGCTTCGAGTAGTATTGCTATGGCTACTCTGGGTGTTGGATCCAGTGAACGGACCAACTGGAAACGAAAGTAAATTTATTCTTTTTGTTTTATTTTGCTTGAAGAAACTATGGAAGTTACTTTTTTTTTGAAAAATTCATGTTTTATTAGGGGTGTAGTAACGTGTGCACTGACGATTCTGACGAGTTCCCAAGCGATACTAATCGTATGGTCGAAGCGAGCTGGGAAGTATGAGTATAGTGTTACAACCGCTAACTTTTTGGTGAGTTTGATCGTCCTATTACTCTGTATTGAGGTTGATGTATTTTGAATGTGTTACAAGCTAAACCAGTTTTGTGTTGTTTGTAATCTCTGAATCGTAATCTTTTATCGGGCTGAGAGATTTTGTTTATTCTTTTGGACGTCAGGTTGAGACTCTGAAATGTGCGTTATCTCTGCTTGCATTGACAAGAATATGGAAAAACGAAGGTGTTACTGACGACAATAGGTTACGTATTCTCGTCATACTTGATTTGTTTACGGTTACGGGTTTGGTTTCAGTAAAATTTGCTATGAGTTCTCTGTCCAATCAGTGGTCTACACCTGTCCCTTTCTCAAAGGGTTTGATTGCTTAGTATCAGTTCTCATCTCTGTCTGTGGGGAGGCTTAGACTGAATGCATTTCTTTGAAAATGACAATAGAATGCTAATTGGGTCTTTTCCTTACTGATACCCAAAACCTCTCTCTGATCAGGTTAAGCACAACATATGACGAAGTTAAAGTCTTTCCAGTTCCTGCAGCATTGTATCTTTTCAAGAATCTATTACAGGTGGTCTTTGCTGAGTTTGTTTTTTAGCTTAAGTCGACATTTCTCTTTTTCCTTGCTAATATGTTTCTAACCACTTCTGATGCACATTTTGTGTGGCAGTACTATATTTTTGCATATGTAGACGCCCCAGGCTATCAGATATTGAAGAACTTGAACATCATAAGTACCGGTGTCTTGTACAGAATTATACTGAAGAAAAAGTAGGTTGTTTTATTCATCCTAATGGATTTCATAGCTCACAGTGAAGAGTTGATCCTGGAATCCATAATTTATCCGTTTAATCAGTTTTCTTACTATCTTCTCTAACAGATTGAGCGAGATTCAGTGGGCAGGTTTCATTTTGTTATGTTGCGGATGCACCACTGCTCAGTTGAATTCAAAGTAAATGTTCCTCTTTATTTTTTATCTCCTGGATTTTGTTAAACATGAGTTTCGATGATTCTTGCATATGATGGACAATATACGAACTCATTGTTGTATTCAGTTAATGTGTATATTTTTTGGCTCTAAGAACTTTGAGGTCTTTACTCTCATATTTGAAATTGCTTTTTGCAGTTCTGATCGTGTTCTTCAGACATCTCTTCCCGGCTGGATTATGGCAATTGTTAGTTGTTAGCCACCTTAGTATGCTAATTACCTACTAAGAGCTGTGAAATATCTTCTTACATGTCCACAGCATAATCATTGTGTTGTTTCTAGGTCATGGCTCTTTTAAGTGGTTTCGCCGGAGTGTACACAGAGGTGAGCTTATTAAGACTGTGGACTTTAAATGCATAAAGCTAGCACTGATTTACATTGTTTTTTAAAGCATTATAATATGGTCATTCCGCTGTAACTTATGATTTGTAAAGCTTATGAGGGTTTTGCTTTCCATTTTGCCAGGCTATAATAAAAAAGCGGCCTTCAAGGAATATAAATGTACAGAACTTCTGGCTATATGTCTTTGGGATGGCTTTCAATGCTGTTGCTATAGTGATCCAAGATTTCGATGCCGTTGCAAATAAGTAAATCCAAAACCCATCATCTTATTTTCTCCCTTGAATGTTTGCTACAGTTAATAAATCCGGTTGCCTGCGTCTCCCTTGAAAAATGATTTCCTATATCCACACGCTTTTCCATATTCAGTAACCAATTTCCCTACTCTGAAAAGAAAAATGCCACTTTTGTATAATCTTGGTAGTGTAGAGTTCTCTATTTTCTGGCTGAAGTATTATGCCATTAAGTGGCATCTGCTCTGTACTAAACTGGCCGGCTTCCATTTTCAGGGGATTCTTCCATGGTTACTCGTTCATTACGGTTCTCATGATTCTTAATCACGCTCTCAGGTAAAGCTATTTTAGAGGGCAGACTCTATTCTCAACTCTAGTGTCAGCTAGTGAAGCTAACAAATCAATAACACTATTTTCCTGTTTGTTTTGCAGTGGAATTGCTGTGTCAATGGTGATGAAATATGCAGACAATATTGTGAAGGTAGTAAATTTGCATCTCCAGCAGATTACCCTACCTACGTTTTCACTTTTAACTTTTAACAATCGCTGTGTAGGTCTATTCAACATCAGTGGCAATGCTTCTCACCGCCGTCGTCTCTGTATTCCTATTCAATTTTCATCTTTCGCTTGCCTTCTTCTTGGGTTCAACGTAAGTTAGCCTGCATTTTTGCCTCTTTCAATACAATTCCTATCAAAAGTAGGCAACATAGAGCTAATGATTGCGTAAAGATTGCAGGGTCGTCTCTGTTTCGGTATATTTGCATTCTGCTGGGAAGCTTCGATGATAGTAAAGATACACTTCATCTGCCAGAAGAAAACCGGCCATATCATTCTAGTACAGAGAAAACTTTTGTAAAAAATTCGATTTCTGTAGTTGGCGTCGATTTTTTCCAGGGATCATGAAACCTTGTATTCTCATTTGCACGGGAACAAAAACTATAAAAGAGCAGTATAAATTCCAAAGATTCAATTTTGTATAAAGTGAAGCTACTTTGTTTGAAAAATGCACGCTTAGAGCAAAAGGCATAGCTAACCAACCGTGAAGACTCAGTGATCGTACTTGATTTTTAAATTAATCTCTTCTGTCTTTGCTTCAAAGCCAATAGTTTGAGACTTTGTCTTGTCACCCACTTGTATATAAACCCTATTCCTCTACTCTCTTTCACACCATCTCTTCTTCTTCCTCGTCTCTTAGTGAAACAGCTTTAGATATGGCTTTTTCTTCACCATCACTTTCAAAATTCTCTCTTTTGGTTATCATTTCAGCATCAGCTCTCCTCTGTTCTGCTCTTGCCCGTGATTTCTCCATCGTTGGATACTCGCCTGAGCATTTGACATCTCCTGATAATCTTCTAGAGCTCTTTGACTCATGGATGTCAGAACACAGCAAGACTTACAAAAGCTTGGAGGAGAAGGTGCGCAGGTTCGAGGTGTTCAGGGAGAACCTGATGCATATAGACCAGAGGAACAACGAGATCAACAGTTACTGGCTCGGTTTGAACGAGTTTGCCGATTTGACCCATGAAGAGTTCAAGGGAAGATATTTAGGACTTGCAAAGCCTCAATTCTCTAGAAAGAGACAGCCCTCTGCTAACTTCAGGTACAAAGACATCACCGACTTGCCTAAATCTGTCGACTGGAGGAAGAAAGGCGCTGTGACTCCTGTCAAGAACCAGGGTTCATGTGGTAACGTTTCTCTCTTGGTCCCAAGTAGATAGAATAGAACCAGAGATTGAAACAGACCTTTGCAACGATCTTATTTCGTTGCTGCAGGTAGCTGTTGGGCATTCTCGACAGTTGCAGCAGTTGAGGGGATCAACCAGATCGCAACAGGGAATCTGAGTTCTCTTTCAGAGCAAGAACTCATAGACTGTGACACAAATTTCAACAGTGGCTGCAATGGAGGTCTAATGGACTATGCATTCCAGTACATAATTTCAACAGGTGGTCTCCACAGAGAAGACGATTACCCTTACCTTATGGAGGAAGGAATTTGCCAAGAGCAGAAAGTAACAAACACTAGATAGTAGATACAAATATGGATCAAAACATAGACTGATGCAGATTAATCATGAACACTGATCATTCATGAATTTTACACAGGAGGATGTGGAACGCGTCACGATCAGCGGCTATGAAGATGTCCCAGAAAATGATGAAGAAAGCTTGGTGAAGGCTTTAGCCCATCAGCCAGTCAGTGTGGCTATTGAGGCTTCAGGGAGAGACTTCCAGTTCTACAAAGGGGTACATAACAGATAATTCTGATATCTAAGCTTTGTGTTCTAGGCATCCAATCTTGCCTTCTCTTAAAAGCCAATTTTTTTTGGTTTACAGGGAGTGTTTAATGGACGATGTGGAACAGACCTAGACCACGGCGTAGCTGCAGTTGGGTACGGTTCATCAAAGGGATCAGACTACGTAATTGTCAAGAATTCATGGGGATCAAGATGGGGGGAGAAAGGGTTCATCAGGATGAAGAGAAATACTGGTAAACCAGAAGGAATCTGTGGAATAAACAAGATGGCCTCATATCCTACCAAGACCAAGTGATAGATATCTTCTGTTATTGCATCCTAAGTTTTTCTCTTTCTATGCATTTCGATTTTATCTTCTTAAACCACATCATATTGTATTGATGAATGTGAGATTATTAAAATAATATGGTGAAAGTTCTCTTACCATTTTTCTGATTGTGAGTACTCCAAATGCTCCTCCAGCTTCAAGAAACCTACAAAAAACCATGGCCATAGAGCTAACCTCTCTCAATAGGATCATGTTGTCAAAAACTTTCAGATGCCATATAATCAGAAAGATTGGTGCTTTTGCATGTTTTAATAAAGAATGTCGGAGGAGTTTCCAATTCTTACATCTGAATGCAGACAGAGTAAGGATTCGGATCTCTAACTTACAAAGCCTTACAGTTTTTAATATAATAAACTGATTGGCTGGTTCAGGAGATATGTGGTTGCGAAATATAATTAACTCTGAGCTTCATTGTATTTGATGACACAGTCATAAAGCCGTCCTCCTAGAAACTGTGCTACTTCTGGATGCTTCACCTGCATAACAAACGAATAAACCAGAAAAATGAGGAAGAATCAAGAAACAGAGAATTCTTCTTCCCTTAAAAGGAGAAGGAATCTAGTAAGTTAATTACCATTCCAATCTTGAGGGAATCACACTTGAACTGAGCATAAAGGTTTGTCTCTATTCCACGTCCCTGGCCAGAACAATTTAGGAGTCAGTTTACTGAAAGTTGAAACCTAGGACTAGATAACATATTTTGTTTCACTGTGAATGGGTTAATAGGTCTTACCATGCCTTCTAAGATGACCAGGTCTGCATCTGTTGAGAGATAGGCAACCTCCTGTGATACTCTCGCAAGATCAATAACCTGCAAAGAAAAGGAGAGTTTTTTTTAGTAATAGCCAATCGATAAACACATGCCGGATGTCCATTCTTCTTATGATAGCTTTGCAATATCATACCGGTAAGTCATTCCCTGAATTTGCAATCAGAAGATTTGTGGTATCAACACCCATCAATTGTCCATTTTCATCCTTAAGCTGGTGAATTAAGACTCAGTCAGGGTCGAGTGTCTTTAATCTGTAATGAACTAGAATACCAGAATTACTTCATTGCACCTTTGACAAGATCTCTGCAAGCTCGGTATAAGTGACATCATTGATAGATGGAAGCTCATTAGCAGCCAGCACCACCTTCAAAGGGAAGAAACAAAAGCAGGAATAATTTTGAATATGCTTGATTAAGAACCTCTCACAAATAAGAAAGTCAATCCAGAGAATACTAATGTTCACAACTGTGCAAGAAAAAAACTCAGGATGATTTAGGACATCGAATCACCTGCATTCCTCTGCGTAGCATTTCTCTAGCAAATGGCAAGATACCCAAAATTATGTCTGCACCAGAGTTATCGACAAAAATCACTGCCTGCCATGAAGAAAGAGGAAATAAAACAAGTCAGTTTTCCCTGCAATCAAAATCTTTTTAAGTTAGGATAAAGCACAAGGTTAAGCCAACAAAACAGGTGAAGTTAAACGACTGACCTTCTTCCAAGGCTTCTTGAGCCATCTTGCTTGAAAGTTGTCCAAGTCATCAATGACCCATGGTCGTGGAACCAAGTTTTGACAGCTTGCCAAAAATGACATCCCGTCCTTTGAGAACACCTCGGCAAGCTTCAATATATGAAAATAAAAAACCAATCTAATCATTTTAATACTCAACAACAAAAGAGAGTTGACGGAAGAAACAGCACATGAAAAGAAAGAGATTGCATACCTGTGCAGAACCCAGATCAAAGATGTTTCCAGCAAATATTCCTCTTACCAGATTCTCTATGCGCTTTCCTTCATCTTCGATAGCATCACTTAGACGGACAACTTCAGGAAATAGTGATATAGCCTTAGCATTCTCCTCATCCTATCAAATTCACCAAGAACTCAATGGATCAGAAATGAGTAGAAGAGAAATTCTTCTTTCCGAAAAAGGCCCTTGTCAAGTTGTCAAGAAAATCACACCTTAACTTTCTTGAATATGTCCCTAAATCCCAATTCTCTGAGTATAAGCTCACGAATTCTGCAGAGAAGCTGGAATAAAACACCAAAACAAATCCATGAAAAACAAAGCTCGCTACAAGCAATTTAGTGTTCAAAGGAAAGCATTTTAACTTACAATGCAATCTGGTGGTCCACCATGGCTCTCCGGATCTTTCTTCAAGTCCTCAAGAATCTCCGCATACCTTCCATGTTCAAACCAAGAAATTAAACATGTTCCAACCGCGAAATTAAACGCAAAATTGATGCTTTTAGGCAGATATAGTTTGGTGAAAAAAAAGGCAGAAATAATTTCTCTTTATAGCAGAAACTCAAAGAATCCTACTGAAACTATGAAAACACATGCGAGACACACAAAATGTACCTTTTGGCAAATTTTTCAGCTCGAACAGGAGCATCTGGAACCGTTGGATCGCTCTCTGCACGTTTTCTGCAACAGAAAGAAGAAGCTTTAGAATACTGAAAGTTTATTTTTTCTTATTCCTTATAACAGGAATTCTTTTGTTTCTGACAAACTTTCATAAACAAACAGAATTTCTTCATAATGTTAAGCTTGTAAAAAACCCCAGAAAGAGTATGAATCAGAGATTCAACACAACAATCGTCAAACGAATATCGAAAAAGTCGATCGTAGCTCAAGGGAAATAAAGACTCCTAGGCTTTCAACTATCCAGATCAATTGACGGATAAAGACTCAAACTCGAGCAATTTATAGAGGGATTTGGACACAAAATCAAAGCTTTGACATGACCCATGAACAAAAACGATCCCCATCGGCCATCGCCTGGCAAAGGATCTGGCTTTCGGAAAAAAAATGCAAAACAGAACCGAAAACTCAAAAGATAAAGGAAGAGAAGGAAAGAGATGGAACTTGAAAGAAGGGATGGAGTTGGAGAAGAGGTCGATCCAAGATATCTCAGTTGGAGTAGCCTTTCTGGGATTATCAGAAGGGAATCGATAAGGAATGGTGCAAGCCCTGTAGTTTGATTCTAAAGGAGTCGGTAACAGAGGAAACGCTACCATCTCGGAGTCACTCTCCATTTCTCGTGTCCCAAATGAAATCACCGGATTCCTGCTTCACGACCGATGCATATAACGATGATATAAAACACACATGAATGGATCTCTCGCATGTTTCTGTCCTCAAGTCAAGTTTTATAAAAAGGTATTCGGTTATTTGGTTCGATTTGGTTATCTTAATTTCTTGGTTTATTCGATTTTGAGTATTGAAGGAGGATCAAAGTTTTTTGGTTTGGAATATACTCCAAAGATAGATATTAGATAGGTTTCATCAGCATAACAAGTTTTATTCAAGCACGTTTTCTTTAGCCGGCTTCATCAGCTGAAACACGAAGAAGAAAAAACTCATGGCTTCTTGAAACCAATACATCAATTCTATGTCTCATCTACGCCAAAAAACTCATATCTCTTTGTCCAAAAAGTTCAGCTAGAGAAGCATAAACATTTGGAACCCATCAAGCAACATTCAAGAATTGAAGACTGAAGAATATCGCATCAAGAATTGAAGACTGGAGAATATCAAATTCAAGAATCGTTTCCATTACTTTAGCAAGAGATGATCCTAGATTCAACATTCCCTAATGTTCAAATCAAAACTCAGGATTCGATTAAATGAGCCCTTTTATATGTTTTCGTAACCGGCCCATCAAATCCCGGTTTTGTTTAGAAAATCATACTCCCTGTTTGATTTGTGTTTGCTTTTTGATTTTATGGTTTCTTATTTTGTGTCTCGTAGAATCAAAATTTCACCGACCCTCTGTCTTTCACTATTATGGGATTTGTTCTCTTTCGTAGTCTTCTTGTTTTATCCGTAGCATTATGATGTAAATATAATAAAATTCAGTCTCTGAAACAATCCCAGTGACGAACCATATATAAGTTTTCAGTCGACTTTTGTCTATTTGTCTCTCCCTATAAAAAAAAATCTATAAACTAAACCACAGTTTCTTGTAAATATTATCAATGTCTGGTTATATGCACTCTCTTCTAGGGCAAGACCTGCAACTACAGAGACCTGAAGATTCCAGAACCACACCTGATCATGATAACATGGAACTCAACAGATCTAAAGCAGACGAAGCTAAGGCCGAGTCAACTCCCACCGGCGGAGCAACCCGTTCAGCCTCTACCTCTTCCTCGGGAAGCCGTCCACGTGGCCGCCCTGCGGGTTCCAAAAATAAATCCAAACCTCCGACGATTATAACTAAAGATAGTCCTAACGTCTTGAGATCCCGCGTTCTTGAAGTTACTTCCGGCTCAGACATATCTGAAGCTGTTTCCACCTACGCAACTCGTCGCGGCTGCGGCGTTTACATTATAAGCGGCACCGGTGCGGTCACTAATGTCCCGATACGCCAACCGGCGGGTGGAGGTGTGATTACACTGCGTGGTCGGTTTGAGATTTTGTCTTTAACCGGGACTGCACTTCCTCCGCCTGCGCCGCCGGGGGCAGGAGGTTTGAGTCTGACGTTGTATGTAGCCGGAGGTCAAGGAAAAGTTGTAGGAGGGAATGTGGCTGGTTCGTTGATTGCTTCGGGTCCGGTAGTGTTGATGGCTGCGTCTTTTGCAAACGCAGTTTATGATAGGTTACCGATCGAGGAGGAAGAAAGTTCGCCTCCGAGAACCACCGGAATGAAGCAGCCTCAGCAACAAGCGTCTCAGTCCTCGGAGGTTACGGGGCGTGGGGCCCAGGTGTGTGAGTCAAACATAGGAGGTGGAAACGGAGGACGACGTGTAGCTTTCTATAACCTTGGAATGAATATGAACAATTTTCAATTCTCAGGCGGAGATATTTTCGGTATAAGCGGCAGTAGCGGCGGAGAAGGAGGAGATGGTGGAAGTGGCGGTATTAATAAATCCGTGTTTTAGCGTTTTGGCGGTTTGGTGACATTTTTGTTTCGTTTGAGTATGATCTCAAAAACTACTAGTTATGGCGGTTGGGAAATGCGAATATTAGGGTTTCGCTTTTTCTTTTAAAACTTAATCGGCGTGCTAAAAAGAAAAGGAAGGCTCCAACTTCCTTTTTGTTTGTTTATTATGAATTAGGATCGGTAAACGTTACAAAACGAAGATATTATTTTGTGACATTGCTTGTATTGTTGTTGTAAACATGTTATAGGCTTTAACAAAATATTCCGATTATTGCCGTAACATGTTCTAATTTCTGTTAGTATACAGCCAAATGCATATATATATAGTACAAAGATTTATTGCTCATGTAATTGAACTTCCACTGTCTGCCAAGAAGGGGAAAGAATATTTTGGGAGCTCTATTTTTAAACAAGAAAAAGAATATTTTGAGAGAACAAAACCCTAATTTCAATGGTGTCAACTCCAAAACACATTGAAACTTGAGAAAAAAAATAAAGAAAATAAAAATAAGAGCCTGCATGGAGAGAATATGCCTTTCCTCCAAGGTATGGCGTTGTTCAAATATATATTAGTATGTTTGGTAGCGGCAAGTAGCTGCGGTTGTGAATGCGATCAACACTATGAATACGACTATGATATATGTTATTTGTTTGTGTATTACCAGCGGTTGTGGTTGCAGTTGATTGCATATTTTTAATCATATCGTTGTTTTAATCAGTGGTTGGAAAAATTACGACATAACACGTAATATCTAACCGCTGTGTCTGCCGCAGATACCTACGGTAGTTAAACGAACAATAATCTACCATAACCACAACTGCAGATTATTGCGACTGACAAACAAACATGATCATTGACTAAAGATTGTATTTGCAAATTTTTTTAAGATCAAGCAAAGCAATTTAACATCTAAACATAAAGCAAATTAATACAAACGAAAAATCAGGTATTGAAACCTACAATCCTCTGCAAAAGAATAAAGAATTTTACGAACGATAATATTGGGAAAATTGTATCTCAGAGTCGGAGTGACTTGCATGGATTCAAACAGTTGAGCTTAATGCCCTGCCATACTTCATTGCTTTGCATACATTTGATCTTACTTGGGAAACATGCGTATGGCTAGGTTATACGTTAACTCAATGCATGGAGTGATTCTGAATCGAGCAAGTTTGTTTAATGAGTTTCAAGAGTCGAGCAAGAAAACAGTAGCCAGGATTATATCCACTCCCAGCTACTGAGTTTTAGCTTTAGGTCATTGACATGTAAAAATAGTCTATGGGATTTTTATTGACAAAGGACGATCTCTGTATGTTTTGATGTTGATGGATCAACTGGTAGAGGCTGCAAAAGAGAAGACAACCATTTTTGTGGAAAATCTATTGGATCATTTCAATTCAAATTAATTAGTAATAAATAGATTGATATGGAAACTTTATATACCAATTTCTAATATGAAACATTGACATTGTTTTGTTGTTTGTATGTCGCCGGCAGTTGCGACTACGGCAGATGTTGTTTGTTTGTATGTCGCCGGCAGTTGCGGTTGATCGCAGATTTTTAGTCACACCGCTGTTTTAATCAACGTTCGAAAAAATTGCGACGTAAGACACAGCGTCTGACCGTTGCGTATGCCGCAGATACCTGCGACAACTAAACGAACAATAATCTACCGTAACCGTAAATTCCTACGGCTGACAAACGAATATGAGCACTATTATAATGGGAAATGTTTTGAGAATATCTTTATCCATTCCTTTTTCCCCGAGGCTTTTTTCTTTTTCTTTGTCTAGCTAGACTATGTTTTGATCAATTTTTTATTTTATTTTATAAGATATAGATGTTTTGTCTACACGTTTACCACATCTAGTGGTTTATTTGGACATATTCTTGGGTCTAAGAGAGTCAAGGAAGAAGAGCAGATAAATAGCCTTGCTCGACGAATGAGGTGATGCAGTCATCGAACATCTCTTCAAGGGGCTTGAACTTGATCCCGAGAGTCTTTACCTTTGAGGTGTCAAAGTCGTAATGCAGCCTATTAAGTTTCTCGAACCTGAAATTCTTCTAAGAGAATATTAGGGCTTATGATAAGTTTAATAAGGTTGGAGAAATGTTAGTGTCGAACCTCTTGGGAATAGGGAGTGATGGGTAACGAGCGGATAGGAAGCAAACTAGTTCCTCTAGACTGACAACGTTAGAGCTGCAAATGTATCTGCCTTGAGCTGCTTCATGTTCGAAAACGAGTATGTGTGTTCGTGCCACGTCATCGATATGAACATATCCCATCTGTCCATGCCATTGAAACTTCTCTGTTTCTCCTGTTGTGTATGTTAAATGACGACAAGTTATAAGCATTTGCAACAGATGAATCTATTTGCATTTTTATATTAGACCCACCTCAAAGTACTTATGGTAGAGAATTGTTGTGGTGATGGTGTTGCTTAGAGATTACCTTTCAGCAATCCGAGGACATCGGAAGCTGTAGAACATAGATCAGGAGGTAGACTGGGTCCCACGAGGAAGGATGGTAGAACAGTGATTAGGTCAATACCATTTTCTCCACAGAATTTCCATGCAGCTTGCTCGGCTAATGTCTTTGATAAGGCATACCAGATCTTTTTTTCCCGTGTTTGCATCAAATTGTGAAACGCATTTACACAAACTGTTAGCTAATATGATTTTTCGTGTTGAACCAAATAGCTAACTTTCACTTTTGTTTAATGCATAAATGGCTATTTCGAGTGATTATGTACCTTGAAACGCTTGCAGAGTTCCACAGAGGTCCAAACTGATTCGTCAAGAGGGATTTTGGGATCAAAATCATCTCTGATCCTGACTGTTGAAGATGATGAGGTGAGAACCACACGCTTCAGAGAATTATTCTTCCCGCATGATCTCAGAACATTCAGTGTGCCCTCTATAGCTGGTCTCAAAATCTCCTCCTATCAGATCATAAGAAAGAAATAGTCTTCAAATAAATCATCTAGCAACTGATACAGAAAAAGAGTTGTACTGCCATGCCTCTGGATTAGAGGTAGGTTTTAGGACAGGAGAAGCAGTATGAAAAACTCCTTGGCATCCCATTATGGCGTTATCAAAACTTCCATCTTCCATCAAATCAGCTTTCACCAACCGAAGTCTCTCCTTAGCCCCTTCTAACTTCCAAAGGTGCGCGAGCTTCTTCTCATTTCCTGTCAAAACAGGAAACTAACTGAGTCTCACTTAGCTAGCTCGACATGCACCAAAACAGAGCAAGACATGAAACAAGGAAGGATAGAGAAACCTGGATCCCGGACTGTTCCGATAACTTCATAACCTTCAAGGAGAAGCCTTTTCACTAGCCAAGAAGCCAAGAAGCCTGAAGCTCCGGTAACACAAACTTTTCCCTTTGCTTGATCCATTCTCCAGTATCCATGGAATCAAACCAGAAGATTATAAAGAGCATGTGGATTCGTGCATTGTTAAGAGTGTGTTAGCTATACCATGCTAGAGGTAAGTATGGATTAGGTAGGTCATCCAACCTATGTGAGGTGCTTCTTCATTACATAAAAATGGTCTTAGGGCGGTTGTTTAACCAACACAATAGCCTAACTGCCAGAAATCTTAAACTTAATGTGCCACAGGGGGACAGAGGTATTTCAAAGTTGGATTTCAAGAAAATCCAGTGTTCTTTAAAATACAAAAAGCGGAAAAGGAGACCCTTGCAATTGTTGTTGACACTTCCATAGTCTTAAAGTAGTACACTTTTTCTCAACATGATATAAACCAAGAAGCAATTTACAAAACAGAAAAATGTTGAGCAACGTACAGTAACAATATTTATAAAAAAATAGGATGGAAATGGTAACGAATCACCTGAGCACAAACTAACAATCAGAAAATTTTCTGAAGATTTTCTCAGTACCACGTTCTATGTTTCTATGCCCTTTGGGTTGCTCAACACCATACGTGGGATATGGGAGCTTCAAGAATTTCAACCAACAGATGAATAAGACGAACATCCATGCTGCGTCAGCCAACTCTTTCTCCCCAAACCTTTTTTATACAAAGGACAAAATTGTACCCGAGCCTCACAGATTGAAATAGTCCTGGTCAGCCTCAGGAAGAATTACAAAGCAAGGCCTTTTACGGATACAGTGAATTGAAGAGAAACATTCTGGTTGCTAGAGCCCTGCTAGGTCAAGGTCAAGCAAGAGAAACCAGTATCAACTCGAGTGCAGCATCAACACAAGGCAAAAACAGAGATGGACATAAAAGGTTCAAGACTTGAGGAAACTTGTAGGCTGGGTCAATAGCTTCAGTATTAACTCTACACATGATTGACTGTTCTAAGAACAAAAGCAGCCCGGAGGGGGTTCTACTTATTCCTTCCTTTGATTTGCAAACAAAGTTGGAAGTAAATTTTCTTTAACTAGTTTAACATCAGCATGGCAGCACTAGTTAGACTCTCCACACAGTTTTTTCATCTGGAAGACTAAGTTAGTCAGTTACATTCAGCAACAAAATTCCATATGAAGGGGTGATCATGTGAAAACAGTTAACTGGGGGAAAGTAGATGCAGGCATACCTGCGCATTAGTGTGATGCATTCTCTATCTACGACCCCAACAGGGTGTATTCTGCGAGCATCAATACTGCCTGAGACCACTGCAACATGAGAAATTTCATGCTTGTTCATGATTGTTTCGGCGGCGAGAAGATCCATATCAGGTGTAACAGTCCATGGCATTTTACATCTTCCTCCACTCATCGAACAAACGTCACTAACAAAAACCTCCTAAGCAAGAGAAATGATTCAATTGCCACAGGATATATTTATTTCAAAGGTCTGAGGCAAGAACAGGGTACTCAAATTTGGTACCTTGGGTCTTTTGTTTCCTTCTTTTCTTGCTTTGCTGAATTCCTGAATGTCTGAAAGTGTAAGTAGACCAAGAAATATATTGTCAGGATCAACAATCAACGCACATGATTGCTTCTCTATCAGCATGCGAGCTATAGCCTCTTCCAGAGAAGTGTTCATCAAAACTGTGGCATATCTTGTCCGCATGGCTTGTGAAACGTAGATTCTCTTCGGCAGCTCCTCAGCATGGGTGAGTGAATCATCAATGCAAAGAGAACTTTCAGCTTCACAAAGGTTCGTTGATGATTCATCATCAGATGAGGTCACAGGCTCTACTGCTTCCTGACTCTTTCTTTTCCTAGTTTCTTTTGATTCTCTAGTTTCTTGTCTCTTTGATTGTCCAGAAGTAATCCATGAAGACATGCCTACAGCTCCCAGTAGGGGTAAGACTATACGATAGTCTTGAGTGAGTTCAAATAGCAATAGTACCGATGTAAGAGGAACTTGACAAACCCCTGCAAGTGTAGCAGCCATGCCAACCTGTGCAACAATGAACCAAACAATAACATTGGAGTGAAGCTGCAGAACTATAGGAGGATGCATTGTTTCTCAATTAAACTGCAACTACGTATTTTTGTTAGTGTAGAATGAAAGTTTTAGCAGGTATCCAATCAAGAGACTCTGAAATGAAGACACTAGCTTGCAACATTAACAACATAAGAACAATACCAGACCATAAGCTTGCGGTGAGGCCACTTCCAGAATGGAGAGATGGATTTCAGGATTCTGAGCCAAAGCAATTCCAATAAACTTTCCATAGGCCATCCCTGCTGCCCCACCAATAAAGAGAGAAGGAGCATAGTATCCACCGACCAGTCCAGAAGCTCGACACAATGCGGTTGCAGCTATCTTGACCGCTACCAGCTGAAGCAAAAGATCTGCTGAAAGGCCCTTCACAAACGGACGGGATTCCAACAAAATATCCACGTTCTCAAAACCCCAATATAAGACTTCAGGGTATGCCAAAGCTATGATACCAACAGTTAAGCCACCCATTACAGGAAATACAGCCTTTGGTATCCCAGCAACCTTGTTAAGACTGTCAACAGCAGATGTCATGGATGATGTACATCGTGATAATGCGAGCGAGACCAAGCCACACAGAGCGCCCAATAAAAGATAGAGTGGAAGTTCTGCAATTCAGTGAACAGCTCAGAAGTTTGGTTTTCGGTTCTGTCTTACATAAAAAGCAGTGCAAATTTTCCAACATAAACGCACACAAGGAGAGGGATGAAAGCATAAGAATGACAGAATTACATTACCTCCAGGAGAGCGGAAGTCATAGTCAGGAACCTTAAATGCAGGTTCAGAGCCTAGGCCGATTTCTGACACCACAGAAGCAATAACAGCGCTAAGAATAACCATTGAAGTGGCGTTTGGAAGTGATGATGATGAATCTCTTGATGAAGGCCACAAAACGGACTCAACTGCAAAGAAGCATCCAGCAACAGCTGCATTGAACCCTGTACAAAGGCAAATTCGACTTACTGAGATATAACAAATCTTTAACGAAGGCTCAAACAAAGTCTTTAATCATTCTATATCAAAATAGCTAAACAAAGAAATCATCAACGAAGGTAGAACAATTTTTAATTTTACTCGAAACTCAATCATTGTGCACCCAGACAAAACCATGAAGATATATAGAAAGAGCTTAAGCTGTTTTCCATTAGTTGCTATCAAAGCTTCAGACTTTTTAACTCAAAAGAAATCAAACATGCACTTCGATTTCAAGCAAGAGAGCCACACGCAAGAACAAGAAAAATTATAGCAAATATCAGATGGTATTAGATAGAATATGAGCAAACCAGACGAAATTCCAGAAGCTGAGCCAGCGGCGAGAAGTGAGAGCCCAGTCTGAGGATTTTTATTAAATAGCGAATTTACTCCTTTTGCGATTGACGCTCCAATTTCAACACTAGGACCTTCTGGCCCCAGCGAATTTCCGGTCCCAAGCGTCACACATGCGGCAACAGACTTAAGGAATGGACGCAGCACTGCCTTCAGGCGATGCAGATTAGAATCAGCGGTAACAAAATCAGTGGTGGAATCTCCGGCAGCTTCTCGAAGCTGGTTGAGGACGCTTACCAGCAAACCGCCGATAGTCGGGACAAGGAGGACGCGCAACCAAATGGACCCGATCGGTTCTTCTCTAAGCCAAGAAGCTCCACGATCAGGAATCCCATCCCAGGAGAAGTCACGGAGCAAGTGAACGCAATTGTTGAAGAGAACCACACTAATGCCGGTGAGAACACCAACCAAACACGCCGACGCTATCGCAAGTTCCGGAAATGGAGGTTGATCGGAAGCAACCTCATGCTGATCAACCTGCTGCTTCGCTGCCGCAGAAGTCGGGAAATTTCTGCCGCCATTAACGACGGAACCGAACACCCAAGGCAACGTAAACGAGGACGACGAAGACAACGATGAAGGGACGACATGAAACTGAAAAGGAGCATTGGTTTTTCGAATCGGAGAGAATATCCGGGAAGAGACGGGAGATCGGAGAGCAGCACAGAGTACAGGCGTGGCTGCCATGAACGGCTGCTTCCGAGAAGTAACGCGTGTTTTTCCATAAACTGATAATTTGACGTTACTGAACAAAAAAATCAGAAATCTGACGTGGCTAACGCTCTCCCACTCCGGTCAGCTTATCAATTCCGGTTACATTCGAACCCGTGGGATTGGGCCTAGATAAACTGGATTTTCTCTGAACTTTAAAACAAGGAGGTGGTGGACACAAAAAGAAATTAATTATACTTATTACATGTAAAATCGTTTCAAAATGCAGTTTCCACTGAAAACCATTTTAATCACTCTATTTAACTTTGGTTTACGGTTGGTTGTTTGATTCGATTTTGTTCGGTTTGGAAAACTTTGGTAGCACTAACCAAAATGGACGTTGTCTGGGCCCGAGTAGCGTACAAATTAGGGCCTACAAAACTTATATATGTTTTAAATAGACAAACATCAAACTTCAATGGAAGCAGTGGTTGTGGTGTCTCGTCTTCTTCTCAATCCAATCCAATTCAATCATTCTTCTTATTTTAAATATTAATTTTCTGTCGTCGTATTATTATTATTATTTGTGTTTTTAGGGATTATCTGTCTTCGACTTCGTGAGCTTTTGCCACCACAGCATTGTCTTCTCGGGTTAATTTCTGCTTCTTCTTCTTACTCATTTCTCTTTGATAGGTTTCGTCTCCAGCTCTTTATCTCCTTGTGCGGTTAATTTCGTTGTTTATTGTGTACTCCAATTCTCATACTTTTGCTGAAACAATTTTGTTTTTCTTAGGGTTTTAGTCATCTTTAATGGCTTCCAATCCAGAGAAAAATCCTTCTCCTTCAGGTGACACTATTATTCTCGAATCTCTTTCGTATATAACATCTGATCCGAGATATTTATATTGACTCTCGGTTCTTTTTCCTTTTCACTCTCGAATTGAATCGTTTCTAGTCAGATTTGGTGGTTGACTCATTGTATATCTCGAGTTTAAAGAATTGTTAATTTGTTCATTTTTAGATGAGAAAACCCAATCGACGGAGGAGAACAAGAGTTCTAAACGAGAATCAGCCTCTGGAAGTTCACCTTCATCAGCTGATCCGGGCCTGAATTTTAATGCTTTTGATTTCTCAAGTATGGCTGGTATCCTCAACGTAAGTACTCTTTGTGTAGCACAATTGAAAGATGATCTTCTTGGAGTTTTCTGTTGATGGGTTTTCGTAGGATTTTAGGATCCTAGTATCAGAGAATTGGCTGAGCAAATCGCTAAAGATCCTGCATTTAACCAATTAGCTGAGCAGCTTCAGAGATCCATTCCAAACGCAGCTCAGGAAGGAGGTTTGCCTAACTTTGATCCACAACAGTATGTCAACACAATGCAACAGGTTATGCATAACCCTGAATTTAAGACAATGGCAGAGAAACTTGGTAATGCCTTAGTGCAGGTCAGAAAAAAAAATTCCATCTTGATTTATTTTCTGTAGTTTGATTGTCGAGGTGTGGCTTTGAATGAATCTCTCTGTCTGGTTTTTTTTTTCTTTTGCCTACAGGATCCACAAATGTCTCCTTTTCTAGATGCTTTCTCAAATCCTGAAACAGCAGAGCATTTTACTGAGCGTATGGCACGAATGAAAGAAGATCCAGAGTTGAAGCCGATACTAGATGAGATAGATGCTGGTGGTCCTTCTGCCATGATGAAGTGGGTGACACAAAATTCTTTTTATGTTTTAGAAACCGTAAAGCTTGTTTCTGCTTATGGAGGAAGAAATTTTTATTTGGTATTAGGTACTGGAATGACAAGGATGTGTTAAAAAAGCTGGGTGAAGCAATGGGTATGCCTGTTGTTGACGTGCCAGACCAGACTGCTTCAGCTGAACCTGAGGCTGCAGAAGAAGGGGAAGAAGAAGAGTCTATTATTCATCAAACTGCCAGTCTTGGTGATGTTGAGGTAGACTGCTTCCCAAGATTTGGGATTTATCATTTGTGTGTTGCTTGGAGGAAATTTGCCATTTTCTCACTCTATTCCTTATTCAAAATTTGATTTGTTGGACTCTTTATTGGATTAATTTCTTGAACCAATTAGGGTTTGAAAAATGCTTTGGCATCTGGTGGTAACAAAGATGAAGAAGATTCTGAGGGAAGAACAGCATTGCATTTTGCTTGTGGATATGGCGAGGTATGATTCTCTTATCAATTCAGGCAAATTAAATAATCGGATTTACGTGGTTCTCTTTTCTTCCACTAGTTGTTGAAGTTAAAAAATCTTTATCGTCATTCACTTGGTAGAGAAGTAACATATCTATTACACCTACGAGTTACATGACACGATTAGTTGTAGGATGATAAAGTATTTAGTGAAAGAAAAAAAATTTGAATTGGTGGTTACTTCCCTACTTAACATTTTGTTTGTAACTATGGGTTGAACTGTTTTTGACCCTGTTGATCTCTATGCACAGTTGAAATGTGCTGAAGTTCTTATCGATGCTGGTGCAAGTGTTAATGCGGTTGATAAAAACAAGAACACACCTCTGCATTACGCTGCTGGTTACGGGAGGAAAGAGTGTGTAAGCCTCCTCCTGGAGAATGGTGCTGCAGTGTGAGTCTCACAACACAATACTTATAGAGAAACGACTTCATTGAACATTGTGTCACGACTTCAGTTTTATATACGCTTTGTGTGTGTTTGGCTGCAGGACTCTGCAAAATCTAGACGAGAAGACACCCATTGATGTGGCCAAGCTCAACAACCAGCTCGAGGTGGTGAAACTGCTAGAGAAGGATGCGTTCCTTTGAGCTCGAGTTAGAAGAAGCTCTAAGCTCATAATGTCTTTAAGTGATTTGTCTTTCGTGTGTCCTGAACCAGTTTCTCTGGTTTTTGGTATACTTTCGTTTTCTTATTCAGTTGTGTTATATTAGTATCTCTCGCCATTTACATTCGTTTTATGTTGTTTTTCATTCATTAGAAGTCCAATAAAAGAAAAAGAGCAATGATGTCATTGTTTTCCAGAGGAAACGGGCTTGAGGTCAAGAGAAGAGAGATTGGGTCATGAATAAACGACATCGTTTCGTTAAATTGTAAAGCAATGCGTCCGACCACCAAAATCGACTCCAATATAGTTGAAATATTCAAAGAACTAAAAATAAAAACTCTTTCAAATAGCCAAATATTCTTCCAGCCATTCTTTAAATAATTAACAATATGATGACTGTGAAAGTTGAGGATTTTCTCAATTTTCTGTAGTCAATAAAATTGAACGATGAGTTTTTAAACTGTTTTCTTGGAAAGCTGTTTAGATTAAATCTCTACTTTAAATATTAAAAAGTTTCGGAAGTTTATGGTTCTTTTTGTGTCGGCAGTTTATTGTTGTTTTTTCGTTTGTTTGACTTCTGAAATATCTATCTTCTTCATTCAATTGAACAGGATTTTGTTAAATCAACTGTACAGGCTTGAAGAGTTTTAAACTGATAATATAAAATTTAGTAAGTTATACGAAAAGTCATTTAGGTTCAGAAGATAGAAGAAAGCTGAATCGAGTTCTAAGTATATTTAGAATTATGAGAATACAAACCAAGACAAAAAACCTTTTAAATTGATTATTATATTGGGCAATTGATTAAAATAACACTATTTCAAATTTTTGTTCCAAATATAGTACTAGTCATTTAAATTTGTAAAATAGCACAAATTTAATACTAAAATAATTAAAAATTTATTCCTAATGAAAAAAATTTAAACTTTAAATTGGAAAAAGTGAACCCAAATATTATGTTTTAATTTTATATATAATTTATATAAAGTAAATAATTATTTTCACATAATAATTTGTGCTATTTTTAGAATTTTAATTTTAATATGCTAAATTTAAAAGATAAACTTAAAATGATATTATTTTATGGTATTACTCTATTATATTAGCATTGACTAATTATTCGACTTATTAATATTATTTATATTTACCCATTTGCAAAATTAAATTCAAAGAAGGTCGGCTATTGTATCATGGTCGCTGCCGTCTTCGTTTTTCTATGTTTTGGTCAATTTGTTAGTTTGAAAAAAAGAAAGAAAAAGTTGTGTATGGGTTCGTTAGAGTTCGTATTCCGACATGTTCTATATATCTCTGTATCCATAATTTAACTGCAACGATTCGAAGAAAATCTCAAACAGTTAAATAGAAACCAAATGGCAAATCGTATTTAACCGTTAGGTCAACACAGATATGTTGTTGAGTCAGTCAAGCCACTTAAAAGATGATGAATGGGATCAGATTTGCTGACACACTAAACAAATCTAAACAATTACTTATGATCAGAATCTCATGTTACGACAAAAACTATAAATGATGATACTCAAGAAAAATTCTGAGTCAGAATTCACCACGTAACTAAAATTCCTATTTTTCACTAAGACTATATTCTACAAGACTATATTATAATATATTAATTGAGAATTATTTTAATAAAATAATTTAACGTATGATTTACAAATATAATACGATGATGTGTTACATTATTAGAGTATTTGAAGATAAATATTATATAAGACATAATTTATTAGAGTATTTATAAAAACTACTATTAAACAATATATTATATGTAAATACTTAATATTTCGATATGAAATATATTTTGTCATAAAATATAAATATAATATAAAAAATATTATAAATTTTGAAAAATTAGTCAAAAATATAAAACAAATTTTAGTTCAAATGAATTTATCATATTTACAATTTTATGTAAAATATATATAATTTAAATTTATTTATATAATCCGATTTTATTATCTATTTTATTTTCGTAATCAATATTAAAACATTTAGAAAAATTATTTTAAATATAAATTAAATTATATATATATCTGATTTATATTAATAAAATAAATAGTTAATTATAATGTATGAATATTTTTTTCAACGCAAGACGTGTGTTAAAATTTAGTATTTTATTATTACAAAGGAAAATTAAAAGGTACTACTAAATGATTTAAATGAGAACTTCATTCATTTTTATCAATTAATGTTTATTAATTTTAACTCAATTATTTATTTCTGTTAAATATAAATAAGTAGGCATAAAAAAGGTTTCTCTAACAAAGAAAAACTTATTTTTATCGAAAGGATTATACATCATGCATATATGCGTTATATGGCCGGGAATGTGACAGCTGGATACAGTTTAAAGGACAACACATCATCGACCATTTCCCGCCACGTGTACCATATCACACATGGCTTTTTTCTCTCTTTTCAATAAAACAATTTCGCTTCTCCATTATTTATTTATTTATAATATTATAGTAATAATTTGATTAATAATAGTGTAATACTACTCTATGATTTTTTTCTCACAAAATACTACTATTTTAGTTTGGAAAAGGAAACAAAATAAAACAATATTTATTTAGCTATTTTATTTACTGCTTTCTACTTCTTACTGCCTAATAAGTTATCTTTGTTGATCCCTATATCATTCCAATTTCCAAAAAATGATTTTTTTCAATAGGAAGAAACACATACGCATATTTCGAAAATGGTGTAAAGAAAGGAAACAAATACTATATTCGTTTTCAAAAACTTATAGGCCAAAGACATGTTATTTAATAGGACAAATGTCTAAAATAACACATTTTTAAGTTTTTATTCTAAAAATAGCATTATTAGTTTAAATTTCCAATAATAGTACAAATTTAAGATTAAAATGCATTAAAACTATATTTTAAAAGAAAAAAACTAAACCCTAAATTAGAAAAATGAACTCAAATACAATAATTTAAATTTATATATAATTTGTTTAAAATAAATAAATATTTTTACATAAGTATTTGTGCTATTTTGGGATTTTAATTTTGAGATGTTAAATTTGGAAGAAAAATTTGAAAATGTGCTATTTTAAGGTATTACTCTTATAACCAAAAATTAAGTTAATCTTAAATAAAATTACAAAAATGTTTGTAAACAGTAATAAAATAGGAAATTAATTTAAATTGGGCAACTGAATAAAATAGCACTATTTCAAGTTTTTGTTCCAAATATAGCACTAATAATTTAAATTTCCAAAATATTACAAATTTAATAATAAAATAATTAAAAAAAATTTCCTAATGAAAAAAAATTAAACTTTAAATTGAAAAATATGAACCCAAATATTATGTTTTAATTTTATATATAGTTTATTTAAAATAAATAAATTATTTTCACATAATAATTTATGCTATTTTTAGGATTTTATTTTTACTGTGTTAAATTTAAAAAATAAACTTAAAATAGTGGTATTTTGGGATATTACTCATTTAAATTTTACATAAAGATATCTTATATTTCACATAAATATCTAATACACCTTATATTTGAAGATAGAGAAAATTAATAAAATATTAAAAGTGAACAAATACTTTCATCTTCTTTATATCATTTGGAGACAGAAAATTAATTAGCATTGATCTCAGCAGATTCTATTGCATAATTAGACATTCTTTCCCGTAATACAGTATGTTTTAACTTTAATCTCCATAGATACGAGAAAATTACGTAGAAAGATGAGAAGGAAACAGTGCTGACAAAAATAATATAGTGAGAAAATGGGAATAACGTGATATACAAATCCACAGATAAGCAATAGGTCACCATCCCACGGTTCACGTTAATTCCGTCGGATTAACAGAAATCTAATATCCTCTAATGATAATGGTAATAAAGTAAGAGAAATCAGGACTTTTAATATCTTTGAAAATCAGGAAATTAATCACAATATAAAAAGTAATCAATTATTTTTGATGGAACTGAAGAAAGAACAGTGGAAGCAGCAGAAGAAGAAGAAGAAGAAGAAGAGGAAGAAGGAAAAAAAATTTGATATAGATAATACAGAGAGAGACAAGGAGTGATGGGAACAGCTGTATCTATAAGGCGAAACAAGAACCTCTGGATTTCTACATAAACTCTTACTTTGGTTTTTTTTTTCTCATTTAAATCGATACTTTGAGCTAAAAAGAGTTTCTTTTTGTCTCTCCGTTCTTCAAATTTCTGGATTTTGGTGAAATTTGGTATGGATTTGATGCAAATGGATAAGCGTTTGGATTCAACGGAGCAAGTAGTTGAAGAAATCATGAGAATTCATAGATCTCTGCCACCACGGCCAGGTATTGACGAGGTTGAAGCTGCGAGGGCTTTGATACAGAACGTGGAGAAGGAAGATCAAGCTTGTTTAGAAGCCATTGCTAAGCAGAGAAAGAGCTCTGAGGTTCCTGCTGAGCTTTTCATGGTGTTGCAGGAAATGAAGAAAGGTCTTGTACAGTTTAGAAGCAAAGAACAGAAAAGAGAAGCTACCAAACTTCTCGATCTGGAAACTGTTCACACTTTGTTCGACGATTTCATTCAAAGAGCTTCTAATTGCATTGCCTCTCCGTCTTCTTCCTATAACGGCTCTGCTCCGTCTCGGCCTCCGCTGTCTCCGGCGCCGACGACGGCTATTAGTTCAGATTCTCCGTCGAGCTTGTATTATTCCCAGAAGGCCTCTGTTCGCCCTAAGGAAATGGTTTCACGAGACGATAGCTTCGTGACGAAGGCTAAGCCTTCTCTCTACAGTGATAGTTTTGAAGCTCCTCGAAAACCCCTGATGTCGGATTCAACGCTTACTACCCCCGGAAAATTCGCCGGTGAGTTAACCCTTGTCTTCCGTTAATTCGATTGATTTAAAGCTCTAAGTCTAAGTTATCCAATTGGTATTCGAACTTGAAATTCTCTCTAGGAACTGGAATTGTTTAAAGTTTAAACATTTAGATAGAACTAGAGACTTAGCAACACAAGTTCGTTTGATTTGCGATAGTTATCTTAGTAACTGTAGTGTGAATCATTTGTTATTGTAGGAAATGATGGAGATAAGCTGAGTTTGATAAAACTTGCTAGTTTGATTGAGGTATCAGCTAAGAAAGCTACTCAAGAGCTAAATCTACAGAACAAGCTAACGGATCAAGTGGAATGGCTTCCAGATTCTATTGGCAAATTATCGAGTCTAGTTTCGCTTGATATGTCTGAGAATCACATCGTGGTATTGCCAGACACCATAGGAGGACTTTCTTCCTTGAGAAAGCTCGATTTGCATTCCAACAGAATCGGTCAGCTCCCTGAGTCTATAGGAGAACTGTTGAACTTGGTCTGCCTCAATCTTAGTGGAAACCAGTTATCATCTCTGCCTTCAGCGTTTAGCAGATTGGTTCGACTCGAGGAGCTTGATTTGAGCTGCAACAATCTCCCTATTCTCCCTGAATCTATCGGTTCTCTTGTGAGTCTAAAGAAGCTAGATGTCGAGACAAATGATATCGAAGAGATCCCACATTCAATTGGAGGGTGTTCGTCCCTGAAAGAAATCCGTGCAGATTATAACAAACTCAAGGCTCTTCCTGAAGCTATTGGGAAGATCACTACATTAGAGATCTTGTCCGTCCGTTACAACAACATCAGGCAGTTACCCACTACGATGTCTTCTTTAGCTAACATCAAAGAGCTGGATGTGAGTTTCAACGAGCTCGAGTCTGTGCCAGAGAGTTTGTGTTTTGCCACTACGCTTGTGAAGCTGAATATTGGAAACAATTTCGCTGACATGGTATCACTCCCGAGATCCATAGGCAACCTTGAGATGCTGGAAGAGCTTGATATAAGCAATAACCAAATCCGTGTGCTTCCCGACTCTTTCAGAATGCTTACAAAGTTGCGTGTTTTTCGGGCTCAAGAGAATCCTCTACAAGTTCCTCCTCGAGATATAGCCGAAAAGGGTCCTCAGGTTCTCTCTCTCTCTCTCTCTGCTCTCTAGATTATCAAATGGTACTCACTCAGGAATGATTCATACTTACAGGCCGTTGTTCAATACATGAATGATCTTGTGGAGACGAGAAACGCGAAAAGTTTAATGGTTAAGCCAAAGAAGAGTTGGGTCCAAATGTGCTTCTTCTCCAAGTCCAACAAGAGAAAACAGAGCAACATGGAGATTGTCTAAGACTGGTAATAATGTCTCTTGACTCGTCTTCAAGGTATAACTTATTCCTTGGTTTCCCAAACTCAAAAATCAAAATGTTCACTCTGTATTATACAAATAACAAAAACAGTTTTTTTCAGGTAATTCTGTTAATGTTGTTGACAGCACAAATCCAGCTTTCTTCACACGAAGTTGCAAAGAGAGAGAGAGAGAGAGAGAGAAGCATTGATTTGCATTGCAACTCCAAGTACTGTAGATGTTTCAGTATTCATTCTTTGTTTGTTTCTTTATTGACTCACTATTCACATGTATCATTGTCCACAACATTGTTTCATTCGTGTCTCTCCATATATTTGTTCTTGCTTTCCCCGGTTAGGACTCAACACAAGAGCCCATCCCAATGTTCCCTTGTAGATTAATGTTTTCTTAAGCTCTTAAAACTGTTGTGTTCAGTCTATCGTCTCTGGTTTTTAGTTTGAAATCTAAAGACAATCACATCTAAAGGCATCTGTGTGTATGGATAGAGATGTGATGTGATGTTCATGTTGAGAGGAGAGACATAAGATGAGTTGGCTATGAACATGGTTTTGTCTAGATAGTAAATTGGTTAATTAATACTCCCTTGTAATAATGCAACTTCTTTTTGTTTTGTTTTGCTTTTTGAATAGTCACGAGACATGGTCTTTCTTTTTATCATATCATTTGTACATGACATGTGACTTCACATGTGAACCAATGAATGAAGCAAAGCTTTCTTCATCATTGAGATCTCTGTGTTTCCCTCTGAATATCAAAAACCATCCAGCCCATATAGTCTCTTTATTGGGCTGGATCAGCCCATATAAAAATATAACACGATTACAGTTTTGTCCGCGGAACAAGCGACAAGTAGAATCAATTCACCGATCTAATAGAATCGTCGAAGAATGATTTAGGATTACATGTTGGTTTTATTTGTTGTTGAAATAATTTTTTGAACAATATTTGCATTTTTAATTTGGGTATATGCTCCAAATATTGATCGTAAAAATTTGTTATAATGTAAATAAGAAATAAGTCATTGAACTCATTAAAAAATCATAAATTTGTTGGATAAAATAATGAGCAGTGATAAAATTACCACATTAGAAATTTCAAGTAAAATCTTCTACTACATAAATGGAAGAGTTCATGTAATAGTTTAAAAGAGTTGGAGAGAAAAGAGAACAAACCACACGTGCGCCGCTACCGGGCCGGGTCAGACTTGGGGCTCGGGTCTTAGGTCTTGGGTCCAATAAAGTTTTTTTTGGACCAAATTTTGATTACGATTTTGGCCCAAAACCACAAAATAGAAATTTCAAGTACCCACAATTTTACATATTGGAAGAGTTCATGTAATAGTTTAAAAGAGTTGGAGAGAAAAGAGAACAAACCACACGTGCGCCGCTACCGGGCCGGGTCAGACTTGGGGCTCGGGTCTTAGGTCTTGGGTCCAATAAAGTTTTTTTTGGACCAAATTTTGATTACGATTTTGGCCCAAAACCGAGTCAAAATCCCAAACTATACCCACAATTTTCTCCATTAACCGTTGGTTCGGTTTTTTTCCCATGTTTTAGGGTTGCGAAAATCGCTTCCTTAAGACTATAAAAACAAACTTTAATCTTTATTAACCTAATCTTGGCCACCACACCTTTCACATTCTCTCCGAAAAAATTCGTCTCCAGCGATCTCCTCTTCTCTCTACTTGCACTGTAAGTTTTTTTCGAGAGTATAGCGTACATAATTGTTCGTAGATTTTATAATCGGATGTTGCGACTATAGTATTATCGCGGTTGTATCATGAGGTTCAAAATTTCATCAAACCAGCACACTGCGAGAAATTTATTGAATTAAGAAAAGAGATCATCTCGTCTCCGCGAATTCGTATTTCTCTTAATTTGTTTTTTCAATGAATTGTTTTTTCAAGCGTGATTTTTATATCCATGTTTTGCGTGTTATACCATTTCTAAAGCATATAATTAAGACAAGGGAGTAATTACATGTAATTATGCAGACAATTTCTCAGTTATATGTTTCACACCAAGTCATAACAAGGACTGTCTTTTAGCATGTAGGACTGCAGCAATCGAACATACAAGAACATTCTCTTTTCTTGTGAAGTTGAATCTTCTGGACGAACGCGTGTGTTACGCCACAGCCGGTTCAAATTTAGGTTTTCATTTTCAAACACACGTGGCGTTACCAAAAGATATATACAAAACAAAACTATGTGCTAAACCTTTTAAAACCACGGTCGGCTCATGTGCGATGATTCCGGGTCAAATCTCGATTTTAAATAAAGAAGTTCAATTTTTTTAAAAAAAATTAGATTAAATTATTTAAAAATAAAAATTTAAAAGAGGTAGAAATTTTGTTTGCCTAATAATGTTGAGCTGTGTAAGAACTTTTAAAAAAGTATATCTTCATGATTAGAAGGTGTCACCAAAAAGTTGCAAATCAACTTAATATTCTTCTTAAATTTACTATTTTTTAGAATATCGTTTGTTATTCATTTCAACACTCTTTTAGTTCCTAAGTATCAAAATTATAGTGTGAGTGTGCGTGTATATATGAGTTTGAGATCATTTTGTTCGAATAAAAAACGTGTTCTAGTATAGACCACATGTACATAACAAATGTACTCTTACTCTATATGCTTTTATACTCATAAAATATATATATATATATATAACTTATGTTCAACATTAATTAACAAAATATGCTCAACAAGATGGCCTTGAATTTAATAATACTATAAACAAAAAAGAAAAAAAAACCGTTTTATATTAGAGTAATACCCTAAAATAACACTTTTTAAATTTTTTCTTCCAAATCTAGCATCATAAAATTAAATTTCCAAAAATAGCACAAATACTCATGTAAAAATACTTATTTATTCTAAATAAATTATACATAAACTTAAAGTATTGTATTTGTGTTCATTATTTTCAATTTAGGGTTTAATTTTTTTCTATTAAAATATAGTTTTAATGCATTTTAATTTTAAATTTATGTTATTATTGGAAATTTAAATTAATGATGTTATTTTTGGAATAAAAACTTAGAAATGTGTTATTTCAGATATTTGCCCTTTATATTATTTTATTATAATATTTTAAAAATAAATATTATTGTTTTATAAAAATATGAAGAACCGTAAATATGAGATTATTTCGCTTGCATTCAGACCCGATTTTTCAACATCATATAAATCATTTGAACTCAATTTTGGTTCCTTAACTTCATAATGAACATATAACTAATCCAAACTTGATTGTGGCTTTTATGTAAGGAGAAAACGACATAATGTGATAAAAAAAAGTTATATTTTTGGGTATAGGATTGCAATGATGAGGCTTGTAAAACGTGAAGATTAATAGTACATTAGAAGGGACATATATGTAATGCAAATTTTGAAAAGAAGTAGAAGAGAAAGTTAGTGAAGATTAAGTCATTAATTTGATAGATGAAAGCTTTGAAATTCATCTCTTTGTTGACTATGAGGGCCAAAAATAGTTAGGAGGAAAGTACCACAATGAAATGATATATATATTGTTATAATTGGACCATCCTCTCTATATAACTTTCCTTTATTCTTCTTGATTTATTAGTTGATTAGAATTATATTATCATATATTCCTGAAATCATCTTCATCCAATGAGAATATTCTTGAAAGCAAAAATTTCACTTTACTAGACACATTATACTCTAAAAACTAAATGATAATGTATTTGAATAAAGTGCAGGAAACTATTCTTGAATTTGAATTATTTGAATCAAAGAAAGACTTGATGCATCTACTTTTCATTGTCCTCAATATTCTTTGCTCACAATAATTTCCTAATATTGATAATCTTTTGTGAAAACAATTGTTGTATAACTGTTTTTAGAGTAATTTCAAAACTTGTAACTAATTCAAATTAATAAATGGACTAATCTATATATTTAATGATTCTTATAGAAGGATTTGAATATGTTGAGATTAATAAAAAAGGTTTACTTCCGTCAATTACATAAATTTATACGAGTAAACTTTTTTCACCCGTAGTTTTTGGATCTTCTTTTAACTACATATATTGTATTTTTTTCATAAATTACATAAACTTAATAAATTATTGTAATTGCAGAAATTTTATTAATGTTTACACGTTAAATAACTAATAAATCTGGTTCTAATTCAAAAATGTAGTTTTAACTTTTGGTTTATTTTGAAATTAAAATCAGATTTTCAAAGTAAAACAAGGTTTAATAACAATTTAACCTGTAAACATTAACGGAATTTCTGTAATTAGAATAATTAAGTTATGAAGTTTATTTAGTTTACGAAAGAAAAACATAGTTTATGTAACCTAAGAAATATCCAAAAAGTACAGGTGAAAATAGGTTTATTCGGATAAATTCGTGTAGTTTACGGAAGTAAATCCTAATAAAAACATAAAGTTAATTAAAAGATGAAAACTTTTGCAGAATATTTTTTCTTTATCACTTTTTTTTGCCTTTTGGGTGTTTATATAATTAAAATTTCGAAAAAGAAAGAAAAGAGATATACATGGCATAAGATTCCATTAAGTGAAACTGAAAGATGGATAAATCTTTGAGCTTGTCATGAGTTTTTAGTGTATATATAAGTTTGGTGGTATGCTTCAATAATATTCCTCATTTTTCCCTTTTAATGACTTTAATTCTATTCCAATTTTTTTCATTCAAAAAGAAACATATTAGTCTATTAGCATTGGATTGTATAAAGCAGAAATTAAAAGTGTAATACAAGAAAATAATGAATGAATTGATGTTTGAACCAAACTTTCACAACTAAAAATTGGATTGCTCTGTTATTTTTAACTTGTCGGTATCTAAGCTAGAAATTAGTTAGATTCTGGCAGAAATAACCATTTGAAGAAAATCTTCCAATGGTAATATGTGGTTTAATAAGGAAAAATTGAAGCCAAAATAATCGAATTGCTATAATGGTGAAGAATGACCTAACAAACATCATTTTCATACCAATTTATGTTTGTTTCATATTGATAACTTTTTTACAAGATATTTTTAGATCATTTGTCAAATCCATATATGTTTGTTTCCTTCACCAACTTGCATTAGAAAAAAAAATCCAGAAAATTCTTTAAAGCCGCCGGTAATAAATACATGAAACCTTAAATGGAAATGTAAGAAAATAAACTGAATTACTACAGTTGTGACAGAGACATAGCTAACAAAACTCATTTTCATCAAATTCATCAATGTGTCTCCGGGAGGGTTCCTCGTTATTTATATCCACGGCATGTATGGATACAAATATTCGTAAATTATTTTATTAGTAAATATAAATTAAATTTTTATATAATTTTAACTTTTATTTAAAATTATTTTTAACATTAATTTTATATATATAAAATAAGAAAAAAAATATTTTTTTTTTATGAATTTATGAGTATCTTTTGGTTAATTTAATAAAATATATTAATATTCTAACCAAATTAATAACAATATCATATATTATAATTATTCGAATAAATTAAGTCTATTTATATATTTATTTGAAATTTAATGTAATGATGAAACGTAACCATGATATTTCTGTTAATAGCATGTTAGAGTAAAATTATTTTCTTAAATTGTTTCTCAAATAATATATTAGGGATTAGATAATAATTTAAATCTATTTATAAATTAATGTATTAACAATTTAAAAAAATAAAAATTCTTGTTTTTGCAAATGTAATACTATTTTTTGGTTAGTTGAATGAAATATATTGATTGTTTAACCAAATTAATAGTGGCATGTATTATAATTTTTCTAGTAAATTAAACCCTTTTATATATTTAAACTGAAATTTGTTATGCTGTTAACACGTAGCATGGTATTTTTATTATTAACACGTTATGTTAAGGTTATTTTGTTAAAAAGTTTTTCAAATAATATATTAGGATGTGGGAAAAGGTTGAATTGAAAAATAATAAAATAACACTATGATTTATATTTTATGTGGTTGATTTTATAACTTGTAAATAATGTAGATTTTCTTTCTTTGGAAGTATATTGATTTGTTTATGTATAGTGTACTTGTTATTTAGTGGTGGATTAATTTATTTGCTAGGTGATGTTTTAAAACTATATATTGCTCAATTTTCTACCATCGATTTATGAAACAATTGACATTTATTTTCATAGTATATTTTAACGAATCTAATTCTATTTTTTAATCATTACACTATAAAACTCTTTTAGACAGAATATTCGAAAAAAAACTCATATCAATTAGAATATATGATTAGCTTCAAATTATAATCAAACTCTGTACCTTTATTTATTTACGATTAGCTAAAAGAATTACTATAAATTAACTATTTTCTAACATGTTTTACAAAAAAATTTGAAACTAATCTCAAATCTTTAACTGTTCAGAAAATAAACAACAATTATTTGGAAAAATGTATCCTAAACAAATAATATAGGACAAATGTCTAAAATAACACATTTCTAAATTTTTATTCCAAAAATAGCATCATTAGTTTAAATTTCCAATAATAGCACAAATTTAAGATTAAAATGCATTAAAACTATATTTTAAAAGAAAAAATCTAAACCCTAAATTAGAAAAAGTGAACCCAAATACAATAATTTAAGTTTATATATAATTTGTTTAAAATAAATAAGTATTTTTACATATGTATTTGTGCTATTTTTGGGAATTTAATTTTGAGATGCTAAATTTGAAAGAAAAATTTTAAAAAGTACTATTTTAGGGTATTACTCAATAATATATTTTAGGGAATGCAACTCCTTCGAAAATAAATTTAATTATTCTTATTGCACATAATTATTTAGATATTACAGTTTCTACACGGTCTGTTTTTCTTTTAAAACTTTACACTAAATTGGACTTGAAGTGCACCAATATTGTGACTAATTATCAAACAAACTACGTGCTAGTTTTTTATTTGCACTTTTTATTTACCTTTTTGAATAAAGAGATAATATCGTTTTTGGACTTTGGCATATGTAAACAAATTCATACTAAGCGAATTGTGATTTATGGCAAACAAATGATCATCTCGAATTTTGATTACAAAAGGAGAAAGATAAACCCTAAAATCCTAATTACTTAATAATTAGCTTTTCTTTAATCATGCCAATATTTTTTTTTTGCAAATTATAACAATAAGAGAAAAAAGGGTAAACTAATTAAGGAAGAAAAGCAGGAAGAATGGCGGAAGTGAACTGTGAAGGATGTTGGTGAGGAGGCTGATCTTTGATCATAGTCTCCGCCTTGGTATCGTGGTTGCAACACCGATCACACTTCACTGGAACCAAAATCCGACGGCAAGAAGGACATGACGACCTAGAAGTCAACCATTTATCGATGCACGCCACGTGGAAGGCGTGGCTACAAAGCGGTAAGATTCTGATTTCTTCGCCGTCAGAGAATTCCGTTAAGCATATGGCACACTCGGTGGAGGAATCTCCATCTCCAGAGGAAGAGCACGGCGAATCGTCTGCGACGGAGGCGGTGGAGGTAGTGAAAGTGGATTTAGGGAGCGATTTAAGTGCTTTTTTCTTGAGACCTTTGTTCGGCGGTGGAGTTTCCCTAGTGGCGGAAGTGTTCACACCGGTGACACGGCGGAGCCAAGCGCAACGAGATACGGCAGCTAAGCCGGCTACACATATGAGAGCGCATAGAAGAGCTGAGAGAATCACAACCATGTCGGTTTCTGCAGCGAGGATTTCTTCCGGCGGTGGCGGCGCTGCCGTTCCAAGGAATCTAGAGGAGCGAGTCATTCTGTGTTGGAGTATTTGGTGTTTTTGGAGAGAAGGAGGAAATGTGAATGTGGTGAAGATAAAAGAAAGAAAGGAGAAAATTTTGTTGTTGCTTGGAGAGAAAAGAAGAATCTGATGTAAGTGACACACACACATTCACATCTATACTTAATATATAAGATATGTCCATTCAAATACATATATAGTTACGTATAATTATTTAAATCCATATCATTTAGGCCAAAAAGGTTTGGATGAATAAGATAAAACATATTTTTACAACTTTAAATGAGATTGGAAATATCCATAAACAAACATATGTGAATCTTCGAGTAAAAGTTAACTTTTTTTATTTCCGTTAACTATACGAATTTATGCGAATAAATCTATTTCCATCTGTACTTTTTGGGTCTTTCATAAGTTACACAAATTATGTTTTTCTTCCGCAAACTATATAAACTTCATAAATTATTCCAATTACAGAAATTCTGTTAATGTTGACACGTTAAATTGTTATTAAACCTTGTTTTACTTCGAAAATATGGTTTTAATTTCAAAATAAACTCAAATTAAAACTAGATTTTCGAATTAGAACCAGATTTAGTAGTTATTTAATGTGTAAACATTAATAGAATTTATAAAATTAAAATAATTTATGAAATTTGTGTAATTTATGAAAGAATAATACAGTTTATGTAGTTAAAAGAAGACCCAAAAAGTACGGGTGGAAATAAGTTTAGTCGGATAAATTTGTGTATTTGACGGAAGTAAACCCTTTTTTATATTCAAGTTTGATGTTTTAAAATCTTGAATTTTTTGTTTACACATATAAAATCTTGATTATATTTCACGAGATAAAATCTTATATTTTAACTAGACTAATCGGTTCTAACTAGGACATGGTTCAATGTTTTGTTTGTTACTTTATTAAAGCCTCTATACAAACACATTCATCGTACATGTCCAAATACGGTCATGCATAATATTGCATAAAATACAAGCTAGCTAGGTAGGTTAACATAGTGTAGCAAGAGATGAATCTGTGTATTTAAGAACCAGTTTTGTCTTGGACCACCACCAACCACATGATAAATCTGCACTTTGAGATTCTGCCAAAGTGTCAAAACATAAGAAGACTTATTGACTTAGGTGGAGCCACTTCTCAAACCGCAGAAACTCATTGCTTTAATGACCAGTCTGAACATAAACATCTAAAATATTAGTTTGTAATAATTTGTTTAGAAGTATAAAGATCTTGTAAACATGCGTTGTCGTAGATTCAGATTACATTATATTTATATCCACAACATGCGAATTATATTTTATTATTAAATATAAATTAAATATTTATATAATTTTAACTTTTATTTAAAATTAATTTAACATTAATGTGTATATAAATTAAGAAATGAAAAATAATTATTTTTATAAAATTAATAGTATTTTCTAGTTAGTCTAATAAATATATTAATTGTGTAACTAAATTAATAACAATGACATATATTGTATTATAATAAATTAAGTTTATTTGTATATTTATTTGAAATTTACTGTAGTGATGGTACGTCATCCTGATATTTCTGTTAATAACACGTCAGAGTAAGATTATTTTCTTAAAATATTTCTCAAATAATATATTAGATATTATGGTAATAATTTAAATCTATTTATATTTATTTAAAATTATTTATAAATTAACTTATAAAAAATTTAAAAAAATAAAATTATTGTTTTTGAAAATGTAATAATATTTTTGGATTAGTTGAATTAAATATATCTATTTTCTAACCAAATTAATATCAATGACATGTATTGTAATTATTCTAATAACTTAAACTTTTTTATATATTTAAATTAAAATTCGTTGTGGTGTTGACACGTCAGCTGATATTTTTGTTATTAACACGTCAGAGTAAAGTTACTTTGTTAAAAAATTTCTCAAATAATATATTAGAGATATCATTATCCAATTCAAATATATTTAAATAATAGATTTGGAAATATCATAATCATATATAATAAGAATCAAATTGGCGTATATTATTGAAAACCCAAGTAGAAGAAAGAGATGGGTAGGTGTGGACACTCCTTTTTTTAGGTTCATTTTTGACGAACATCTTATCAGAAGGTATATGTTTAAATTACTTTCTTACCTAAACCTACTTTGATTAGACTCATTTATTTTTTATTTTTGGCATCGAGAAAGATCCCTTCAAATGATTGAGAGAAAATGGGTTTGTGGACATCATGATGAAGTTTGATTAAATGCATTTCAAAATTCTTGCAATATTATCTACTTTTCTTTATACCAGTTTATCTTCATCTGTAGAGAATTTGTCTATTTAGATTCAAGGAAATAAGTGGCCTTTTGTGTAAATCCGGAGAAAGAAACGACCGAATACTTATCCTTTATATATTAATAAAAGATAGGGGCCTAAAAGATATGATGAATTGAGAAATAGTTTTAAAAATTCATTTTATTCTTTGTTATTCATACATGTTTAAGTTTTTATTACCATAATAAATTTTAAAGAAATATAAAAATAGATTTAAAATGATAAAAGAATCATAATCTATGTCAATTATATTAATTTGGATAGAAAATTATATACCTCTTATTAAGCTAACCATAAAATTAATTTCTCATTTCTTAATTGGTAATATCGAAATTTTTATTATTATATTCAATACCAGTCAAATTTAATTAAAGAAATTTAAAATTGAATTATATCATAAAATATTTATGAATAAGTATAATCAATTATTCTTTTATTATAGTTTAAAAAAGTGCAATTGATTAAAATAGCACTATTTCAAGTTTTTTTTCTAAATATAACATTAATCATTTAAATTTCCAAAAATACTATCAATTTAATATTAAAATAATTAAAAATCTGTTCATAATGAAAAAAATTTAAACCCTAAATTGGAAAAAGTGAACTCAAACATTATGTTTTAATTTTATATATAATTTATTTAAGGTAAATAATTATTTTTGCATAATAATTTATGATATTTTTGGAATTTTAGTTTTAGTCTGATAAATTTAGAACATAAATTTAAAATAATGCTATTTTAGGATATTACTATAAAACTCTAAAAAGAAATTGAATCATTATAATATCCTAAATAAAAAAAAATTTAGACTTTTTGCATGTATACTTTGAATTTTTAAAATGAACATAAATAATAAATATGTTAAAACCCACATAGGTTATTAACTAGCATTTTTGTATTTAAATTTTTATAAAAAACAGTGCAAATTAACATTCATCCAGCACAAAGTGCAGATAATTAACTAATTAATTTTATAATTTATACCTTTGTAGTTGTTCAACTCTTGGAAATACGAATTCTCTCTTGAATATGTATGTAAGTTATTATGCTATAGTAGTCGTATAAATATTTAAGTTGTATGATTTATTATATGTTAGATTTTGTCTAGATTTTGATAACTATCAATTTTCAGAATCTTTTGAAATGGATCTACGCGTCCTCAAAGTGGGTAATATTTAAATAATAGTATTAACTATTCATCAATTTTGGCGTTTTACGGTTTTTTTAAGACTGCTCATATAGTAATTAGGAATATGGTTTTAATATTTTATGTAATTGTGAACACATTATCATATAAAAACTATAATTTATAATAGACTAATATGTTGATATGACATTAAATTGTTTCAAAACTAAACTCAATACTGTTTAATTAATCCTTAATATAGAGTTTACTTCCGTAACTACACGAATTTATGCGAATAAACCTATTTCCACCCATATTTTTGGGTCTTTCATAAGTTACATAAACTATGTTTTTCTTCCGTAAACTACATAAATTTCATAATTTATTTTAATTACAGAAATTCCGTTAATATTTATACGTTAAATTGTTATTAAACCTTATTTTACTTCAAAAATCTAGTTTTAATTTCAAAATAAACCTAATTTTTTCGAATTAGAACTTGATTTAGTAGCTATTTAACGTGTAAATATTAACAGAATTTTTGTAATTAGAATAAATTATGAAGTTTACGTAGTTTATGGAAGAAAAACATAATTTATGTAACTTATGAAAAATCCAAAAAGTACGTGTGAAAATATGTTTATTCGATAAATTTGTGTAGTTGACGGAAGTAACCCCTTAATATATTCTAGGCATTAATATTTTGTAATCATTCATTTCCAAAGTTTTGATTTTTCACTAAATTGTAATTGGTTTTGTTTTCTTGATTGCTTAAAGTCGAATCAAACAAGGATGAAACTTAGGATCCTATGTTTTTGTATTTCACTTACAAACGATTTAAAGCCGACATATAATGAGATTCGTCCGAATGGATGGAAGTTTTGAGAATAAGTAATAACAAATTAAGTACAGTCGGAATGGAATATCATATGTGTGATGTGAGTCTTAAACGTCGTGTACATATATGGAACCAAAAAGGTTAAAAGCAAACCGAATTAATACACACCAATAATTAAGATAACAAAGACATTCGCACACCGAAAAAGAAACAATATTGTAGACTATTTGCATTTTACTATTACATGTAAAAAGTTGAAGCAACAATAATGGAGATTGTAGCATCTATATTCAATCCATAGTTTTCGATCAAGCTAGCTCCCAACTTAGAGGTTTATATATGTGTCTTAGTTTGATTTTTACGCAACTTAATAGTTATGCTATAAGTGTTGTTCGTTTCGCAGCCGGAAGAAATTGCGGCTACGTCATACGATGAAACGGTGTTCGTTTGTACGTTGTAGTTTTCTGTAGTCAAATGCTATGGTCGACCGCAATAATCGATGACATAAAATTTTAACCGCTGCTGAGTTTTAGGGTTGCGGTAAAAAAATTGCGATAGAATGTGTAAATAATAAAATACATTTATTTTTAATGATCAAATTACACAAAAATATAATCTTAAAATACGATCAGCCGCGTGATTGCGAAACGAACAAATATGCGGCGATAACTTATGATCAACCGCGCGATTGCCAAGCGAACAAACTTGTGGCGACAACTTGCAGTAAGACGCTTCGATGATAAAACGAACAATAATATTATAACGTTTAACCGTAATACCTGATCGCATGTCATTACTGCAAATGCTGTAGCAAATAAACGAACAACACAATAGTTATACGCAATAGTTATACGCAATAGTCTATACACAATAGTCTATACGCAATAGTCTATACGCAATAGTTATACGCAATAATCTATACGCAATAGTTATACGCAATAGTTATACGCAATAGTTATACGCAATAGTTATACACAATAGTTATATGCAATAGTTATATGCAATATTTATACGCAATAATTATATGCAATTGTTATATGCAATAGTTATACACAATGGTTATACGCAATAGTTATACACAATGGTCTATAGATGTTTTTTTCTAAAGATAAATATTTATGTTAGCTTTTTACCATAGATTTAATGGGCTCCATATAGGCCCAAATAAAAAGCTAAGGCCTAAATCTCTACACCTTGTAGAGAAAACCCTCGAACCGTGGAAGCTCTTCACGATCCCAAAAATGGCGGCTTCGAAGGAAATCTTGACACGGCGAGCAGTGGCGGCGACGATAAGGCTGACGGTTCCGGCGGGAGCAGCACGGCCAGCACCGCCGGTGGGTCCTGCACTAGGTCAGTATAGGCTTAACCTGATGGCCTTCTGCAAGGATTTCAATGCTCGGACTCAAAAGTACAAACCGGACACTCCGATGGCCGTGACGATAACGGCGTACAAGGACAACTCGTTCGAATTCACTGTTAAGTCTCCTTCTGTGTCGTGGTACATCAAAAAAGCAGCCGGGGTCGATAAAGGGAGCACACGTCCCGGGCATTTGACGGTGACGACACTTTCAGTCAGACACGTGTACGAGATCGCGAAGGTTAAACAGACAGACCCGTTTTGTCAGTATATGCCACTGGAATCGATTTGCAAATCTATAATTGGTACTGCTAATTCCATGGGGATCAAGATCGTTAAGGATTTGGAGTGATTATGTATTTTTTTTATTTGCGAGTGAGAATGGAATCAATGTTTCCTGGTAAACGTTTGTCTTTGATTAATAAGGATAAACATTTGTGTCGGATTGTTCTTTGTTTCGTTACTCCATTGTTAGCTTTTCAAGAGATGGAACTTGTGGATAAACTGAATCTCAGTTTATCCATTTATACTGTTACTAGTAAAGATTGATTACAATTTGGATCGTTTGATGAACTTGGAAAGTACAGAGATTGTGTTGTGGGCCTTGTGGCTGTAGAATGTCGTTCGTTAGTATGAAGTTCGTTCCTTTAACAAAGTTTAGTGATTTGAGTAACATTGGGGTCTAATATCGCAGACTCCAGCAAATATCTTAAAGAAACATCAGTCTCAATAAACAAAACTGGGAACTTTGGTCTTGCGTTTGTTCATGTTTTTTGAATATGTATGAGTCCCAAGCTTAGTCTACCAACTGCTCGATGAAATCTCCAGCTCGACCTAGTTGCCTCTGTGACCGGATCTTCAAAATGTAAGTAACTGTTGTGTTCAAGGAAGCCTTGTGAAAAAAGGCGACACCTGACCTGAGCAATAACTCAACAACTCCTCCCTGAGAAAAGGGCAAAATAGAGAATTAGACATTGTTTAAATCGGGAAAATCTGAAGCATCACATTGATTAAAAAACACAGAAAAGAGCAAAAAGTGGAGAGGGTCTTGCGTTTCAGGGCGACACGCAATCTGAGTGCCATTCCTCTCTTTGCCTTTCTCTCTCTGTTCTAAGAAAGGGGAGCTCTTGGGTCCTTGCAAAGATCCAATTTTGACGATCAAAATCGAACGCGGTGTAATTCAGACGAAGAGATATGTCGTGTTCATCTTCGTCCGGATCAGAAGGAGAGGAAGAGGGTTTCGATTCTTACCGGAAAGGTGGATATCACGCCGTCAGGATCGGCGATCCTTTTTCCGGTGGTCGTTACATCGCTCAGAGAAAGCTTGGTTGGGGTCAATTCTCCACCGTCTGGCTTGCCTACGATACTCGCACCTCTGTACGCATCTCTCTTGCTTTCCTGCTTCGATTTCTGTTGCTTTGATCGTAATGCTTAATTTTGATCCACAACTTGATAACATCAAGCCTGTATTCATAGGTTTCGTTTTCATTTGGCTCCGATCTTCTTCTTTATTTTTCCTCATCTGAGAGTTATCTGTGACAAATCGAATCTAGTCAGATGCCAAATACACCACTGAAAGCAAAAGCCTCGTCCGTTTAACAATACGCATCTGTAACTCTCCTCTAGATTTTTGGTGCAAGATCCTTGCTTTATGTGATGATGATTCTGATATTGAACTTGTGGATCATAACCCTATATTTCGCACTGTAGTACTCTCTAGTTAGACAGTTTAGCATATTTTTGTTTGCTCAAAAGGAATTCGTATTAAAAATGGTTCTGGAAGATAATTTGTGATATGAAGTTTATCCTAAGAATGTTTGCTCTGTATGTGTTCGTCTCTTTTTGTAGAATTATGTTGCTTTGAAGATTCAGAAGAGCGCTCAACAATTTGCTCAAGCTGCCCTTCACGAAATCGAATTTCTTTCAGCTGCTGCTGATGGAGATATCGCCAATACCAAATGTGTTGTTCGTCTTATCGACCATTTCAAGCATACCGGTCCGAACGGGCAGCATTTATGCATGGTGCTCGAATTTCTTGGTGATAGCTTGCTTCGTTTAATCAGATACAACCATTACAAAGGTCTGAAACTAAATAAAGTGCGGGAGATTTGCAGATGTATATTGACTGGTTTAGATTATTTGCACCGTGAGCTCGGTATGATTCACTCCGACTTAAAGCCTGAAAACATCCTTCTTTGTTCCACCATTGACCCTGCCAAAGATCCCATTAGATCCGGACGTACCCCAATTCTAGAAAAGCCAGAGGGAAATGCAAATGGTGGTGGATCCACAATGAATCTGATTGAGAAGAAGTTAAAGAGGAGAGCGAAAAGAGCGGTTGCTAAAATATCAGAGAGAAGAGTTTCTATGGTGGGTACGACAAGTCAAGAAGCATCTTCAAAGACGGAAAGAAGTCTTGATGGGATTGATATGAGATGCAAAGTGGTTGACTTTGGTAATGCTTGCTGGGCTGATAAACAATTTGCAGAAGAGATACAAACGAGACAGTATCGAGCTCCTGAAGTAATACTCAAGTCGGGATACTCTTTCTCTGTTGATATGTGGTCTTTTGCTTGTACGGCTTTCGAGCTTGTCACAGGAGATATGTTATTTGCTCCTAAAGATGGAAATGGTTATGGAGAAGATGAGGTAAGATCTAAATCTAACCTCAAGAACTTACTTCTTCTGTTTTTCCAGAGGTTTGAATACGGTTTTGTTTTAATCCGGTTTTGGATTTAGGACCACCTTGCTCTTATGATGGAACTCCTAGGAAAGATGCCTCGAAAGGTATGTTTTTTTTGTTGCTTTCTCACTGATGTTCAGTTTATAGACTCTTTTTGATATGCTTGATTGGGCAGATTGCGATTGGAGGAGCGAGATCAAAAGACTATTTTGATAGACACGGGGATTTAAAGAGAATCCGGCGGTTGAAATTTTGGCCACTTGATCGCTTGCTGATCGATAAATATAAGCTTCCGGAAGCAGAAGCAAAGGAGTTTGCCGAGTTTCTGAGTCCGATTCTGGAGTTTGCGCCAGAGAAGCGGCCAACTGCTCAACAATGCTTGGAACATCCATGGGTGAATGTAAGGACAGAGAACACTGCAGATGATGTAGAAGCCCAAATGAACAACTTGCAGATCAAGGGGTGAAAGAAACTCAAAACTTCTTTTTTTGTTGTTTTTTGATTCCTTTGTTCATTTCCTTTTGAATAATTTTCATCTTCTTTATATATGTTCTTTGTTTTGGGAGATATGATTATTGATTAACCATCGATTTCATTTGTTGCGTATTAAAAATTGCGATGTAGTGGATGAATGAAATGACATTGACTAACAAAGATGTTGCATCTTCTTGTTTTTTTTACATTGCATCTTGTTTAAGACAATGTGTTCTGTGGGGTTTTAACGTTAGTATTAACAGTGCCCATTTGCCTTATTAGAAACGGGGCTGAACCATATTAGTGACGTGATTTAGAATTATGGTTGATAAATACTGAGATAAAAAGAAGAAAGTGTTGAAAAAGTCAACAATGTCGTCTGATTATTTATGTAAACTTACGTTTGCCGACTTACTCTTTCTCTATAAATACGTAAGTTACTTCATTCAGATGAAGTAACTTTTCTCTCCTCCTTCTTTCTCTCTTCTTCATCTGTAAAATTTATAAGATTAATAAAATCAGTATAATAATAAAATCTCTATCTCTCTATTATTATTCAACACGTTATCAGCACGAGTGTTTCTACCATCTACCTAAGATACTAAAATAAGGTAAAATTATGTTTTATTAATACATGTGTATATTATATGATAGTCTCTGCCTCCTAAATTATATGGTAGGCACTAAATATTATATGGTAGGCTCTGCCTTCTAAATATTATATGGTAGGCTAAATATTATATGGTAGGCTCTGCCTTCTAAATATTATATGGTAGGCTCTGCCTTCTAAATATTATATGGTAGGCTCTGCCTTCTAAATATTATATGGTAGGCTCTAAATATCTCTGCCTTCTAATATTATATGGTAGGCTCTGCCTTCTGAATATTATATGGTAGGCTCTGCCTTCTGAATATTATATGGTATATTATATGGTATAATATTACAATATTATAAATTTATATATTATTTATATAGGTCATCATGATCTATATATATTATATGGTAGATGCATTTAAAGGCAAAAGACCTTCTTGGCACCATCGATAGGTCGGAAACAACATCCGATGAGAAAAAAGCAAAAGCCATGATATTTTTATGCCACCATATCCATGATGGTTTAAAAGATGAATATATCACAAAAGAAGATCCTGCAGATCTTTGGCAATCACTCAAAGATAGGTTTGATCACCAGAAATATGTGATCTTACCAAAAGCCAAACATGAGTGGTTAAACCTCCGGTTTCAGGATTATAAAAGTGTAAGTGAATATAATTCCGCGTTGTTCGGAATCGGATGATCAAGTGATTATGATATGATGATGAAAAAACTCTCCAAACATTTCATCCTGGAAATGTAATCCTGCAACAACAATATCGAGCAAAGGGATATACTCGTTATTCGGAGTTAATGCAAGTTCTCCTTGTTGCTGAACAAAATAATGAACTTGTGATGATGAACCATCAATCTCGTCCCACTGGATCAGCTCCATTCCCAGAAGTGAATGTTGCATCATCCAGTTACAATAATTGGCAAGGACATGGACGTGGTCGAGGCCATGGTCGTGGTCGTGGACGTGGACGAGGAGGTGGACGTGGACGTGGAAAAGGAAGATTTTTTCGTCCTAATGAATTCAAATTCGGGAGAAAGAATAAAGTCCACGAAAATGAAGTTGGTCGCGTACCTGCTGTACGCCAAAATATACAATATGAAAATGTTTGTTACAGATGTGGCATGAAAGGTCATTGGTCTCGTACCTGTCGTACACCAAAACATTTGGCTAATCTGTATCAAGAATCACAGAAACAAAAAGGAAAAGAAAGTGAAACCAACTTTATCTCGGATGAACCCGGACTTTCCTTCGATGGAAATGCATATCTCGATGTTGCTGATTTTCTGGTTGATTCCGAGAATACCAAAGAACAAGATAATTAAGTTTAATGTTATATATATAAAGTTGTATTTAGTTTCCTTATGAACAAAAACAAAACTTAATGTCTTTTTAAAAAATATATGTAAGTTTGAACTTTAATTACTTAATGTAAAATAGTTTTATTATAATATAAGTTGATTTTGAAATATGTGTGTTTAACATTTATTAATACATCTTTATCAATATTTTAATACAGAAAATGTATCATTTTGAGAGTGAGAATGGAGATATATGCCTAGCAGACAGTGCTACAACGCATACAATACTTAAAGATAAAAAGTTTTTCTCCTACCTCAAAATGAAAGATTCCGCCGGAAGCGTAAATACAATATCGGGTAATGCAAATATTATCATAGGCTCCGGAAGAGCTAGTTTTTCAATGCCAATGGGAACGAAATTTGAAATAAATGATGCTTTATATTCCCCCAAGTCTCATAGAAACTTATTAAGTTTCAAAGACATCCGTACAAATGGATATCACATAGAGACAATGAGCAAAAATAACATTGAATATCTTTGCATTACATGGGAGCAGAAACAAATATTGGAAGAATTACCAATGATGTCCTCTGGATTATATTACACAAAAATAAATATAATTGAATCGTATATTACGGTAAACCAGAAGTTTACGAGTACATTCAAAGTCTGGCATGAAAGACTAGGACATCCTGGATCAGTTATGATGAGAAAAATTGTGCAGAATTCTAATGGCCACCCATTGAAAAACTAGAAGATTTTTCAATCATGCGAGTTTTCGTGTAAAACATGTTCTCAAGGAAAACTTATTACTCGGCCATCACCAGCCAAAATTAGTAATGAATCCCTAGTATTCTTAGAAAGAATACATGGTGATATATGTGGGCCTATTCACCCATCATGTGGGCCATTTCGATATTTTATGGTTTTAATTGACGCATCTAGTAGATGGTCACATGTGTGTTTGTTAACCACACGAAATATGGCTTTCGCAAGATTCATTGCCCAAATAATCAGGTTAAGAGCTCAATTCCCTGATTATACTATAAAGAAAGTAAGACTTGACAACGCTGGTGAATTCACGTCACAAGCCTTTAATGATTATTGTATGGCTCTCGGAATCGATGTTGAACATCCGGTTCCGCATGTTCATACACAAAATGGTATGGCTGAGTCTTTGATAAAACGGTTACAACTCATTGCGAGACCATTAATATTGAGAACAAATCTCCCAATTTCAGTATGGGGTCATGCTATATTGCATGCGACAGCATTGGTCCAAATAAGACCAAGTGCATATCATGAATATTCCCCATTACAATTAACATCTGGCCAGAAGCCTGATGTATCTCATCTCCGAGTTTTTGGGTGTGCGGTTTATGTTCCTATAGCCCCACCACAAAGAACAAAGATGGGGCCACAGAGAAGATTAGGAATATATATTGGATTTATATCATCAAGTATTATTCGGTATCTTGAACCACGAACTGGTGACATGTTTACGGCACGATTTGCCGATTGTCATTTTGATGAAGAAGAATTTCCTACGTTAGGGGGAGGAATTAAACAACTGCAAGAAGATATTAAATGGTGTACGCCATCTTTGTTGTATCTTGATCCTCCCACAAAACAACGTGAAATGGAAGTTCAGAAAATCATATATTTGCAAAATATTGCAAACCAGTTGCCAGATGCATTCACAGATACAAAACGAGTGACGAAATTATATATACCCGCTGTGAATGTCCCATCAAGAATTAATGTTCCTGTAGAACATGTTGATGGCGATAAAATAAATGAACCCAGAGTTCAGTTAAAGAGGGGGAGACCGATGGGCTCAAAAGATAAAAATCCCCGTAAGAAAAAGTATTTGGGAGAACAAAATCAAAAGGTTCTGGAAGAACCTTACAAAAAGCGTCTCGAAAATACTTGTGAAAAGGTTATAGAGGAACCAACTCAAACGGAATGTCCGGAAGACATATGCAAACAGGTTTCTGAAAACCGTGAAGTGGAACTCCATCCAGAAGACGAACGCAATATAGAAACATATGAGATTTCAATTAACTATACCCAAAATAGAAAATTATGGGTTAGAAATGAAATAGAGGATATTAATGGAATATTCTCCTTTTCTGTGTCCAAAGAAATTAAAAATGAAAATGATGATGTAGAACCAATGTTTGTAACAGAATGTCAAAAAAGGTCTGATTGAGAAAAATGGCAAATAGCCATTAGAAATGAATTATTCTCTTTACAAAAAAGAAATGTTTTCGGACCCATTGTCATTACACCTGAAGATGTAGTGCCAGTTGGGTGCAAGTGGGTTTTTGTAAGGAAAAGGAATGAGAAAAACGAGGTCACTAGATATAAAGCACGTCTTGTTGCACAAGGATTTTCTCAAAGGCCGGGAATAGATTATGAAGAAACATATTCTCCGGTCATGGATGCAATTACATTTAGATATTTAATGAGTTTATCATCATCCAAAAGGTTAGAAATGCACCTTATGGATGTCGTGACTGCATACCTGTATGGAACCCTTGATAGTGATATATACATGAGAATCCCAGAAGGATTCAAGATCCCAGAAGGATCAAAGATCTCTAAAGGACCCAAAGAACTATATTCAGTCAAATTACAACGATCATTATATGGGTTAAAACAATCCGGACGCATGTGGTATAATCGCTTAAGTGAATATCTGTTGAAAAAGGATATATTAACAATGCGATATGTCCTTGCGTATTTATAAATAAATTCCCATCAGGCTTTGTGATCATTGCTGTTTATGTAGATGACCTGAATATAATTGGAACTCAAAAGGAAGTTGATAATGCAAGAACTCATATGAAAGAAGAGTTTGAAATGAAAGATCTTGGAAAAACAAAATTTTGTCTAGGACTCCAAATTGAACATTTCCAAGATAGGATATTTGTGCATCAATCAAATTATACGAAAAGAATATTGAAACGATTTAATATGGATAAAGCGAATCCTTTGAGTACTCCAATGGTTAATCGATCGCTTAATATAAACAAGGATCCATTTCGACCTTGTGAAGATAATGAAGACATATTAGGTCCTGAAGTACCTTATATGAGTGCTATCGGTGGACTTATGTATCTCGCAAATTGCACTCGACCAGATATAGCATTTGCTATAAATTTACTTGCGAGATATAGTTCATCACCTACACGAAGACATTGGAGTGGAATAAAACATATTTTCCGTTATCTCCAAGGTACGATTGATTTGGGATTATTTTATTCTAGAAACCCCGAGTTTGGTTTAGTTGGTTTTGCAGATGCTGGATATTTATCGGATCCACACAAAGCTCGGTCCCAAACCGGTTATGTTTTTACACTTGGTGGAACTGCAATCTCGTGGCGATCTCAAAAACAAACTTTGGTTGCCACTTCTTCAAATTACGCTGAAATCATCGCCCTTCATGAAGCTTGTAGAGAATGTGTATGGCTCAGATCTATGACTCAACATATAGAAGGAGCAAGTGGATTAATCAACAATAAGGAGCCAACAAAATTATTCGAAGATAATGCTGCATGTGTGACCCAAATCAAAGAAGGTTACATCAAGAGTGACCGAACAAAACATATTCCTCCGAGATTTTTCTCCTATATCCAAGAACTTGAGAAAAATCAAGAACTTAACGTCGAGTACATTCGTTCAAGTGATAATGCAGCAGATTTGTTTACAAAGGCGCTTCCTACGATAACGTTCAGAAAACACGTTCAGAATATTGGAATGCGTCATCTGCGAGACTTATAAAAGGAAACATATCTATCTTTTCGAGGGGGAGATTGCGTATCTGTACTCTTTTTCCCTTATCATGATTTTTATCCCGTTGGGTTTTTACATGATAAGGTTTTTAACGAGGCAGAACGCAATAATTTAATAATAATAAATAATCAAGGGGGAGTGTTGAAAAAGTCAACAATGTCGTCTGATTATTTATGTAAACTTACGTTTGCCGACTTACTCTTTCTCTATAAATACGTAAGTTACTTCATTCAGATGAAGTAACTTTTCTCTCCTCCTTCTTTCTCTCTTCTTCATCTGTAAAATTTATAAGATTAATAAAATCAGTATAATAATAAAATCTCTATCTCTCTATTATTATTCAACAGAAAACTTATTGTTGGTAGTTGTAAGAACTAAAATTATATACGTATTAAAAACGCCATCGTTTTAAGTACCCTAACCCCCAACTTTCCATTTTCCCTCCAGTTCCACAATTACTGAACCATTCCCGTTTAGAGCGAGTGAGAGAATGGTGCGAGACGCGATTTTCTTGTCCTCATTTGAAGTCTAATGGCGATAAACAACCCATTACTGGTAGTATGGTACCCGCGGAGTTGCTCTTGAAGCTTTAGGTTTAGGGTCTTGTTTCTCAGTGTTTCGGTCGGAGAATTCGGAGATGAAGACGATCAAGCCCTTGCCCGAAGGTGTTCGTCACTCCATGCGGTCCGGAACTATCATGTTCGACATGACGAGGGTTGTGGAGGAACTCGTTTTCAATAGTCTCGATGCTGGTGCGACCAAGGTCCACAAATTTAAATTCCCCCTATGTCGATTTCTTCTGGTTCTGGAACATGTTTCGAATTCTGTTGATTGATATATCTATTTTCAGGTTTCTATATTCGTGGGTGTTGTTAGATGCTATGTTAAGGTTGTGGATGATGGTGAGTATAGCTGCACAATGATTACTTTTTACCTTTGTGTGAATGATTCAATCTTAATTTGGAAATATTTACTGATTTGGTTTCCAGGATCAGGCGTTTCTAGAGATGATTTGGTTTGCTTGGGAGAAAGATATGGTAAGTTATGGCTATCTTTTTGTTATCTCACCAGTTTTTTTTATCAGATGCTTTGTTTTTCTTGCAACAACTGACCTTTCAGAAAGCACGAGCCTTTAGTTATGTTTTATACATTGGTAAAAGCTACTTTTTAGTTTTAGATTGAGAAGCTTATCATGAGCTATGTGTGAAAACAGCTACGTCAAAGTTTCACGACTTCACAAATGTAGAGACAACCAGTGAAAGTTTTGGCTTCCGGGGAGAAGCCTTAGCTTCAATATCAGATATCTCGATACTGGAAATCACGACAAAAGCTATTGGGAAGCCTAATGGTTATCGAAAGGTTATGAAGGTATGGAATGACTTCGATTTAACTCAATACTCTTACGTAGTTTGTATGACAGTTGGTTATTGTTTCAAACTCCTGGCAACACTTTTCAGGGATTCAAATGTCTACATCTAGGAATTGATGATGATAGAAAAGACTCTGGCACGACTGGTAATGTGTCTTTTGTGACCATTGCGTTTTCTGTCACGTTTATCACATAATGAGAGTGAAGCCTAAAGTATTATGTCAATAACCATTTTTCCTTTGCGATGGAGATATGCGCTTGTTTGATTTTTCCTACACTGGCATGAGCATGATTAACATCTGATCTTGACCTTGTTGATGCAGTAACTGTCCGAGACCTATTTTACAATCAGCCAGTGAGGCGAAAACATATGCAATCCAGGTTCATTTCTTAGATTCTTTCTGGAGTAAACAATGTGCAGTTTTAATCTATCTTCGCCTTCTCTGAAGTTTTTTGGAAATGCGACCCTGGATTTTTATCTTTGTCTAAGACCTTTGTTTTCCTTATTGCAAGCCCCAAGAAAGTGTTGGAATCTATCAAAAAGTGTGTGTTCCGGATTGCCCTTGTGCACTCTAATGTTTCCTTCAGTGTTGTTGATATCGAAAGGTGGATTCCTACTTTCATTTAAAGATCTTTATGAGTCTAGGCCTTCTGATAGTTTCCTTGTTACAGTGATGAAGAGCTTTTTCAAACCAATCCCTCTTCTCCAGCATTCTCACTACTGATGAGAGATGTAGGGTCCGGAGCTTTAAATTCTATTTGTAAAGTAAATGTTACAGATGGATTGCTGAATGTCTCTGGGTATATATCTGGTCCTGGAGAGAGTTTCAAGGTAAGTTACTTCTCCAGTTTGGCTCTAAAATTAATACCCTTGTTTATCAGATTGTTAACTTTGAGCCTTACCTTTCTGTATTATCGTGGTATTTTCCTTGCAGGCCTTGCACTATATCTGTATCCTTATATCTGCATCTTTTTATGTGTGACTATACATTAACTATCTTCTGCAGTTTAAGTTAGGCAATTTCTGTATATGGTTGTATGGCCTTCACGACGACAGATATCAATTCAAGATTCATAAGCAAATGTCCTATACATAAGCTGCTGAACAACTTGGCTGCTAAATTTGAGTGTATGGATGACTGGAAGCCCACAGATGGGCTACAGATAGGAAGACGTTATAGACTTCAATCTAATCCTGGTTATATTTTGTGCATAACATGTCCACGTCACCTTTATGAATTCTCGTTTGAACCATCAAAGACGAATGTTGAGTTCAAGGTATTCTGGTGTTATCTAAATTTACTTAGATTTTTGAAATATTAATGATTGTCTATACTATCCGTGGCAGAATTGGGAACCTGTACTTGCCTTTATAGAAAGAATTGTTGTAGCCAAATGGAAGGAAGATAAACGTCTTGGTATGCCACACTTTTGTCAAGCTGTGATAGTACTCATAGGTATTAAATGTTTTCTTACGGCTTTTTTCTTAGAACTTTTTGATGGAGGAGCTGATCTATGTGCCAAAGGGGATAAACAAGACCTGATTGATGACATGATTAGGCTTCAAAAAGGTACACAAATTTTCATACAATTATATAACATGACTTCTTCTTTACTGGAATGGGGCAGCATCTATTCTTTGCCCCTTTTATATTTCCAGGCAGCCTTTATCAATGCGTCATCTTCTGGATGCAGATTCGCTAGAGGCTATGGAACCTACAAAAAAGAAGCTAAAGAGAAGTAATGATCAGGCACCTTCTAGTTTTTTCTTGTCACCGTCTGCTGACTTTAAAGGAGATGGTCATTGTTTGTCTCATGGAAAGGATGAATGGTCTCCACAATCTGAACTTGAAATGAAAATTCAGAATCTCAAAGAGCAAGATGCTGTAGCTGAATTTGACCATCAGCCGGACTCTCTTCTACGGTCATGTGAAATAGAAATGAAAGGTGAAGACTTTCCACAAGTTACTGACCTCTTGGAAACAAGCTTGATTGCTGGCTATAGGTGCAGCAAACAGTTTCTAAAAAGATGCCAGATTAGCACACCTCTCAATATCAACCATGATTTTATAGAAGATTCAGATGCATTCAACTATCAGTTTGAAGATGAGTTGGATGTCAGCAATTGCATTGGAAAGCATCTCTTGCGTGGTTGCTCCTCAAGAGGAAACCTAACCCTTCATAAGCATAAACTATCTCATGGTGAAGGATCCGAGTCAGCCATGCCTATGGTACTTAATAATAAAGAAAGTAAATCGCTGATTCGTGTCCTGGAGAGCAGAGAAGGTGGTTCATACTGTGATGTTTTTTCTGATCCTTCGGAATTTCATGCAATGACCAGGAATGCTAACTGTTCCCTAGGAAGTTTATGGCAGGATACTGATTGGTTTACTCCACAATGTTCCTCAGACTGGGAAAGTGTTGGAGTTGGAGAGGATTTTAAAATCACCCTCGCAGATACTGCAGAATTTTGTTCTTATGAAGAAAATTTTTCTGGGAAAAGGTACCTTTCCTCTGTCAATGTGCGGAACTTTGGTGCTGGTAGTTTCTGTTTGTGTTCTGAGTGGTCTCCAATAGTCTCCACACCTCCTTATGTGACCAAGTGGAAGTCTGACTATCAGAACGGCTGTCGAATTCTTGAAGGGAGTTTGAGACTGGGAATGATGCCTGGCCCTGATTTTTCTTTCAGTGGACCTAATAACACCAAATATGATATTGAGGTCATACCCCAAATGGATTGCGAGGAAACCAGCACAGATTATTTCACAGATATTCAGAACAGCTCTCAGTCAGATGAAAAACTTTGCAAGTCATTGTGGGGACATGCAGATACAATTGGTAGTGAACAATATAGTAGTAGGAAGGCCAAGTTCAGTTACAACGATGTCACACAGAATAATGTTGGTAAACTAAGGTCAAGAAGAAGTCGATCTGCACCTCCATTTTATCGTGAGAAAAAGAGGTTTATCAGCTTAAGTTGTAGATCAGGCACAAAATCAAAGAAATACCATCCATCAGGTTCATACTACTGGTTTTTTTTCAGATGTGCTTACTTTGTTGCTACTGATGTTTTAGTTTTGGGAATGTGGTATAAAAGAATTTAATGAGGTATAACTTTATGCAGAACCTGATGATTTGGAGTGTTTGACACAACCTTGTAATGTATCACATATGCATCTTAAAGGCAGCATCCTTGATGATTTGTCATATGACCACGTACACAAAGCAGAAAAAAAAAGATTGAGTTCTGCTTCGGACTTGAAAACATCTGCTGGTTGCAGGACTGTGCACCCAGAGACCTATTATGAGGATGGAGAAGAAGGTAGCTATTAATCATAAATTAGCTGTATGTCAAATTAGTAGATGAATGATCTCCAACACATTGATACAAAAGGGTAGACATTATGTTCTGTCCTATTGCTCAGTGTAGTTTTCAATTTGCTCCTTGACAAGTTTGGTATATGGGAATCTTCACGATGTTTCCTTTTTCTCCCATCTTCCGTTTTGAGTTTTTATCTATGTTATCTATCTCGCAGACTTCAGCTCAGAGGAAAATCTGGATCCAATTAAATCCACAACAAAATGGCGCCATAACTGTTCAGTATCTCAGGTTAAGCAAATTGAAAGGGTTTGGTTTCTCCTGACAAACTGACACTCCATTTCCATTTGAGACAAGCTTCCATAATATTTCCATTGTTATGCAGATTGCCAAGGAATCACAAGAGCTTCATGATCAAGATAGTGTACTTGATATTTTTCACCTACGATCCGATGAATTCTTGGTTCCTGAATCTATAAACAGACACTCCCTTCAAGGTGCCAAGGTTCTACAACAGGTTGATAAAAAATATATCCCAATTGTTGCTTGTGGAACAGTTGCCATCGTTGACCAGGTTCATCCTACAATGTCTTTTTTGTCTCATTTATGAAACTGTACACAATGGTTGAGGATTATGCTATACATTGATCTGAGGGTTTCATTTTTTACAGCACGCTGCCGATGAAAGAATTCGTTTGGAAGAGCTGCGTAAAAAGGTGAGAACATCTTGGAACTTCAAGTTTGTAGAACTGCTTTTCTATTGTTTCATAGTTTAGGTAATATTTTGCATCTATCAACTGAAATTTTTTAGGTCCTGGCTGGAGAAGCAAGGACAGTCACCTACTTGAGTGCAGACCAAGAGTTGGTAAGTTTGAACATGAAATAAGATAACATCATCTGCTGGGTCTGATCAGAGTAGTTTATTGATATTGCATCATTAATCTTTTATGTTGACATAAAAGGTACTTCCAGAGATGGGTTATCAGTTACTCCAGAGTTATTCAGAGCAGATAAGAGACTGGGGTTGGATATGCAACATCAACGTAGAAGGGTCAACATTTAAGAAGTAAATGTTCTCTTGCGGTCCCATCAATCTGCAATACTTTCTTTTTGTTTTAACAAGATGCACTACTTCATCATTTATGTGGCAGCATATGCAGTTGTGTGTTTTAGACTGCGCACCATGATTCTCTAAAAGAGGGATTAATCTTTTCCTTTTCTACAGGAACATAAGCATCATCCAACTTAAACCAACCCCAATCACACTCATTGCGGTTAGGCGCCTAGTCTAGATTTTTCATTTCACTTGCTGCATTTTCTGTTAAAAAAGATTCTATGCCTTGTGGGATTTTATATGGGTCGCTTGAATAACCGTTCTGTTTACACCGCTTGAAGGTCCCTTGCATTCTGGGTGTGAATCTATCAGATGTTGATCTGTTGGAATTTCTTCAGCAGGTATGCTCAGAATCGTGTTTACGAACGTGGCATCCCTTTTTTATTAATTTAAGATTCTTACTCAACTTTTTGCCAAACCAGCTGGCTGATACTGACGGATCATCAACAATTCCTCCATCTGTTCTTCGAGTCCTAAATTCCAAAGCCTGTAGAGGTATATTGCTAATCTCTCCAAAATTGTTTTGTATGTTAAAAGGATAAGTTAGTGACTACCACTCAACACTAAATTTCTCTGCTAAGTCTGTGTTTTAACAACTGTGCTAAGGTGCAATTATGTTTGGAGATTCTCTGTTACCCTCGGAATGCTCTTTAATCATTGAAGGGCTGAAGCAGACCTCACTTTGTTTCCAGGTAAGTAAGAAACATCAAATCTTACCAAAAGGATTCGTCTTTAAACATATTATAACCCATTAAGGGTGTGTACAGTGTGCTCATGGTCGACCAACGACAGTTCCTCTAGTCAATTTGAAGGCATTGCACAAACAAGTAGCAAAGTTAGGTTCAAGACAACTGTGGCATGGCTTCCAACGCAGAGAAATTACGCTTGATCGTGCCACCTCACGCTTATATGAAGCTAAAAGCTAAAAAGTTGAACCTGTATCAAGCCCTTTGATGCCATAGACATAGTAAACAATTACTTTCTCAGTTTACTTTACGTTAAGCATACTGCAAAGCTTTTCTGTAGAGGTATAGTTAGTTCTGTAGTTGATACCACACTTGACTTTGCAAGCTGACATAACTCATTGTAGCTTTACATTCGATTAATATACAAACGAAAAGTTCATTGAGAAACGATCAATGGTACAAAAGACTAATTACGACAAGCTAGTGTTGAATAAAACAAAATAAAGTTCACAACATGTTGTGTAATCTACAAGTTCTGTGAGCTCACAACTTCAGTGCTTGTCTTGTAGCGGATGTGCCATGGTTGTCTGATAGTACTGGTAGATATTTGAAACGAAGATGATTAACCAGATCCATCATGTTCTCCTTCAGCTATCAATTCACTTTGGTCTACATCGATAACACAACACAATGCCTTCCAAATGGGAACCAACATCTTCAATGGCGGACGCAGTTCCTGTAAAAGGAGGAAACTGAACTCAGAATTGATCGCCAAAAGTACTGTTCCCAGATTGAATCATTGAATAATTGTAAACTCTTGATAGTTTTTCAAAGTTATCAGTAAAAATTCTCTCGCAATGTATTGAAACAAACTGGTGGCATTACCTTAAACACCAATGTAAGATGTTCTTCACCACACAGAAATAAGGAGAGAGTCCAATAACATGTAACTGGGGTGACACATTCGACCAGAACAGGCTTCAAAATTTTGCCAATGGGGATAAACCTGGAGACAGATTTTCCACTGCAAAGCAGAAACATGTAAAAACGTTAAATGCTTGTATAACTGGAAGAAGCATAAAAATAATAAATCATCGAAATGACAACTAATTCCACCATTACCACCTCCCCTAGATGCCATTAAGATACCTTAGTTCAAAGAACTAAGTCATCATGTGGTTCAAACAGTCTATACTAACTAAATGGAGAAGGCATACCTTGAATATTGAGTTTCAAGTTGGATCCCGAAGGTTGACATGATTATAACAGATTCTGAACAACTCAAAGAAAAGAGAAAATCAATTAAAGACGTGATAACTGATGTCATTTGATGCACCCGTAAAGCACGTACGATGATGAAATAGGATCTCACCTTTCTTGACAAACTTCCGACTTTGTAGCAAAACTAAGAAACCACATAAAAGGGAGCTCCAAGAAAGAATTCTAACTGGATTATCCTGTTTCATGTCATCATTCCTTTTCAAATACTTGCATGAATAAGAAACTGATGAAAGATCAACAAAACAACATTGCAAAATACTACAAATCAAGAAACGTGCTTTATACAAAACTTGTCATGTATATACATATTGTTCAAAAAGAATGTAAATGTCAAACTATATAACCCATGTAATCGAGATCCCTTGAGGAAAGAAACAAAATCCTATGCCTTTATCATAATATGCAACGCAGCATTTGTTCTATTGAATGCCTCAATATTACTCCAATTTCAAGCAAAATTCATATCTAAATAACAAACGGCATAAACCAATAGTCCAGTAAAACTATCATTACCTTTCCAAGTAAAAAATACATAGAACTCGCCAAAAGCACAAGGAAGATACCAAGACCCCTACGACGGGCGTAACCAGTTGCTCTGCTTCCATTGATGATCACATGGTGAATGTCAATGGCTTCTCTAGGTGGCTTATTTTGACTTTCATGTACGTAAGTGAATCTCTTACTCGAAAGAGACGAGCTCACCATTCGAATAGTTAAAAACACACTGTACGTATCACCGTCGTTTACTCCAAACCATATAGGAGCTTGCCTATTGCCAGTTTGCCAATACCCAAGCAACAATTTCAGACTTTTGAGTCTCCTTCAAATAGGGAAGCAACCAAATTTTCTCTTCCGCTTTCTGTCGAGCAACATGCGTGCTTATAACAACCGATGAAACCTCATAAATCTCGCCAACTATCCCCACACAACGTCCTCGACAATACAATAACAATCTATCAAACAGGAAGAAAAAAAGGATTCTCCCGATGAACGAAAGCCGCAATTTTTCAAACCATAGTAACAACAGATAATAAGATCAAATCTGAACCGGCTTGTATCACCGGTGAAGAGAAAGAAGACGATACACTGATGGAGAAGAAAAAAAGTCGATACTTTTCTAGGATGTAATGCCGTTTTGATAAACAAATCTCCGATTCAGAAATGAAAACGCCTTGCCGTTTTCATTTTAATTAAAGTAACGTTTTGATGTTTTTGTTTTCTATCTCGCACAATAAAGAAACAAGCTTTTTTTACAGAAAAACAAAAAGGTTTATAAGTTATGCGAATTTAATTTCACGAATTTATGCGAATAAACCTATTTCAACTCGTATTTTTTGGGTCTTTTATAAGTTACATAAACTGTATTTTTCTTCTGTAAACTACATAAACTTCATAAATTATTCCAATTACAAAAATTTCGTTAATGTTTACACGTTAAATTGTTATTAAACCTTTATTTACTTCGAAAATCTGGTTTTAATTTCAAAATAAACCAAAGTTAAAGCCAAATTTTCGAATTAGAACCAGATTTAATAGCTATTTAACGTATAAATATTAATAGAATTTTTGTAATTAGAAGAACTTACGAAGTTTGTGTAATTTATGAAAAAAAAGTACAGTTTATGTAGTTAAAGGAAAACCCAAAAAGTATGGGTGGAAATAGGTTTAGTCGCATAAATTTGTGTAGTTGACGGAAGTAAACCCAAAACAAAAAGGAGAAAGGTCAAAGATAGAGCATGTCTCAGTATTATGATGTAGGAAGTGAAAATCAGCTTCGATTGAGTTTATGTAAACAGAGATGATCATTATAGTATATGTGGCAAAGGAGATTGAAGATTGGTGGAAAGGGAAACTGAGTTAAAGGCTTTGGCTTAAAGAAGTGTTGAAGAAAGATGCATGTAGGGATTTATGCTTTGCCTCTTTCTTACATAAAAAAGTTGTGTTGCAAAAGCATCACAAGACAATTCAACATTTCATATAAATGTTTCTCTGAAATTGATAATATAAGATAAAACTACTTGTTTTTCTTAATAATCCCTGAAAAAACCATTAAAAGAACAAAAGTCTAAAAATTGCTTATGACTGACTAAGAAATCCATTTCTTTGATCTCTGATAATTAGAAGTTTTCTCAGCTTGTATTAATCAGCCTGACATGCCATAGTCTTCAACATTATCATAAAGGTTGTAGCTTTCAGACAATCCCATCTTTCCAACAAGATGCTCATCCCCTGCAGACACATCTATCATATGCAACTCATAAGCTTTCTTAAACACTTTCCAATAAAGCCAATATATCTGTTGCGTTTACATATGCACTCTTTCAATTGAAATCAGCAGCCTAAGTGTGAATTAAAAGAGGTATTCTTGAACACTTACTTGGGTTTGATAGAACTCCTAGCAAGTGAAGATCTGAGCTCATCTCAGGGCTTTGGAAGCAAAGATCTTCAGGCCTATGAGTAGTTGTTGTTGTCTCATTGGCATTATTATTGGTGTTTCCATCAGGAAGGATAAGAAGACTCTCTGGTCGCTTTCTCTTCTCATTCAATGACTCATTTTCTGTCTCTACCTCAGACTCACCATTGTTGTTGCTAGAAGAACCACCACCATGACCATGCTGTTTCCTCTTGGAACGAGCACGTCGGTTCTGGAACCAGTTATAAACATTGCTTTCACAAATCTGGCCGTGTTGGCTCAGCTCTTCGGTTATGTCTTTGATCTTTTGTTTGCTCGGTGTTCCCATGCCTTGATCGAATACACGCTCCAGAATCTGAAGTTGGACGGGTGTAGGCGTCCATCTCTGTCTAGCAGTCATCTTGTGACCTATAGAAGACATCAATGGGTCTGCATATAGACCTCCAAATCTCCCTCCTGTTATAACAACAATGAAATTGAATGTTGAAATAAATAAAAACTGAAACTTTTATTTCTCAAGAACTAAACATCAAGCAGAAAAGGGAAGCTCTCAAGCTCATTTGAAGGATTTCGAAGGAGTGATTAAGAGAGAGAACATATACATAATAGAAGCTGAATTCACTTTGACAAAACAAAATAAAAACAGCTGAAATCTTAAATCAACTCTAGATTTTCTCAAGAACCATTATGTTCCCTTCCCTTAACTCAAAATGTCCACGAAAGGGTTTGGTAGGTCTTTGCATCCGATTTAAAACCTCTAAATTACGCCAATAAATGGTAAAAAGACAGAGAATTTTCAATTACCCATTCACCAAAGTGAAGAAGAGTCCTTGAATCAATCAAGCCATACAAAATTCTGAAAATTCAAAATTACAAAACGAACCCTTTTTTCTTTATGTGAACAGAGAAGAAACTAAATGGTAGAAGAAGGAAGAAGAAAGAAACCTGTAAGATCTTGTTGAGCAGTGAGAGTTTTGTGCATCTCAACGAGACGCTCACAAATGGTGGCATAAATAGCAATCTGTTTCCTAAGAGTCTCAAGCTGCTCGTCGGTCATCACCTTCACGTACATTCCTCCTCCTCCAACGGTAACGCCATTAACGTCGATCCCCTGAAGATTAGAAGAGTGGTGGTTATTGGGCTGTTGCTGATTATCCCATTCCATCATCTCCTTTGTCAGAATTTCGATTTCTTCGTCTTTTTCTCTGTGTGAATGAAGGAAACAGAGGAAGTCAGTGCTTTTTTGGGAGTAGAAGGAAAGGTAAAGGCAGAAAAGGACAAAAAGCTAAATTTGTATTATTATTTTGTGCTATTTAAAAATTATAATATATAGTCTAAAGATACCAAAATTTAGAAGATGGTAAGGATTCTTCACAATAATTAGCTATTTAACCAATGGTTTATTGGTTTCTAATTTTGGAATTTGACCGTTTGTAAATACGATACCTACATTTTAAACGGCTAATTCCATAATCGATTATTCACGTTACCTTAATTATATGTTATTTGATTTATAGTTAGGAAATAGCCGTTGCTTTTTTATTTGTAAAATTAACATACCGTTGGAATACAATCAACTAAAAATATACTAGATTTATATCCAGACGGGGAAAAATATTCGTAAATTATATTTTATTAGTAAATATAAATTAAATATTTATATAATTTTAATTTTGATTTAAAATTACTTTTAACATTATTTTTGTATATATAAATTTAGAAAAAAATTTATTTTATGAATTTAATAGTTTTTTTGGTTAGTTTAATAAAATATATTAATACTCTAACCAAATTAATAACAATGACATAGATTATAATTATTCGAATAACTTAAGTCTATTTATATATTTATTTGAAATTTATTGTAATGATGAAACGTAAACATGATATTTCTATTAATAACAAGTGAAAGTAAAGTATTTTCTTAAATTATTTCTCAAATAATATATTAGGGATTAGGTAATAATTTAAATCTATTTATATTTATTTGAAATTATTTATAAACTAACGTATTAAAAATTTAAAGAAATAAAATTATTGTTTTTGCAAATATAATACTATTTTTTGGTTAGTTGAATAAAATATATTGATTGTCTAACCAAATTAATATCAGTGACATGTATTGTAATTATTCTAATAACTTAAACCCTTTTATATATTTAACATGAAATTCGTTGTGTTGTTGACATATCATCATATTATTTTTGTTATTAACAAGTGGTTAATTTGTTAAAAAAATTATCAAATAATATATTTGGGATTGTTAATTTCATGAATGACATCTTTCTTGGTTTGTATTTTTTTGGTCAACGGTCAAATTCGAAATAAAAACTTTAGAATAGTATGTGATGAAGAACACTTAGTGACAAAAAAATTAACACTTAAAGTTTCCTCTTTCCCTGACTGATTGACTGACATTCTGTTGATTAATAAATTGAAGTTATGATCTAACTTTTCTGACACATTCCCGATAACTTTTATTCAGTTAGTCTATAGAGTTTTAGCCTCACCGTCATTTGCAATCCCTATTTTGTAATCTATAATTAAAATACAGAAAAACATAATAGAAATAAAAATAGTATGTCGTTTATACATCAGAACATGAATGTGGTCGGTGTCCGCCGCCCATGTTCCAGGGGCACTTAGACTTAAGTAAGATCTAATCTGATTAATTGCAAAGAAATAATCAATTAAATTGATCCCTATAGAAAAACACTAAATTTTGAACATTTTTTGTCTTTTTATCAAAATAAAATGCGACCACTGTCGACAAAAGTTTGTGATATTAACTCATCCACTTTTATATATATATATATATATATATATATATATATATATATATATATATATTTTGTTATAACTTCTACTTACACAAAAAAACTGACGATATTACATATATCCAATTCAAAAACAATTATTAATAAATAGAGTCGGTCATATTCTTTATATACTTATGTACAAAGTTCTGAATTTTTAATGTGTGATTTTTTACACATTATTATAAATCTTCTTGAGATGTAGGTGGAGCACGCACCAACATCTCGAACATATCATAATAATATGAGGTAATTATACGGACTACTTAAAATGTGGGAAACCGTTTTTGTGGAAAATCGCATGTCGAACTAACCTGGACTCTGATACCATATTAGGAAACATAAGCATTTAACTCAAAACCAATTGTTAATGAGTACAGTAGCTCATATCCCTTATATATTTGTGTACAAAATTTTCAACTATTCGACTTTTTACATATTTTAATAGACGACTTAGTGATATTCTTACATGACTTAGTAATGAACTACAATAAGACCCATTGGATTTCTTCGGCCAAGTTTATTTGGTTCTTTCTTCAAGAGTAAATCGAAGCACAACTTAGTACATCGAAGCAGAAGCTGGCGAATAAGTTTAACTCCTTCAAAGGAAAACTGAAGCAGATGAAGGTTACATGAGAAGAGTGTTGTAACCAATGAAGAGAAACATGAAGACAAAGTTGACAACACAGTCGATCTGATCAAGAAGAAATACGGGTTTGCCTTGTCCGAGGCAAGCTTCTATAAGCTTTGTCATTTTTTACTCGTTTGTCTCATTTTCCTGTGTGTTTTGTAGGAACCGAGAGCTGCTAAATTGGCTCAAAGCACACTTCAAGACAACCTGATGAAGTTACAGTTGTTCTTTTTTAAAAAACTCTTGAATATGTGACCATATTGCTGAACTTCAAAGTTATATTATCCAATTTAAGGATTGTTTTTGAACTTCTTTTCAACATTTAGATGATAGATAGATGGAAATAATTCAACAACCAGATACTGGAAATAATAGAGAAGTAATCTTAACTCATTAATGTAGACAAATTGTGAAGCAAAACCAGTGATTCATCAATGTGTATGCTTCATTGCAGGAGGAACAAACTCCCACAAAATGACAAAACAACAACAAACATCAGACAAAAATTGGATATTTCGAGACAAAAGTGTATTAACTTTTTCATCAATCATAGAGAACAGAAGAGAGAGAAACAGAAAATCACAGACAAACAAAATAAATTAAAAATGAATATCCAAACTGATCATTAGATGAATAATCCCAGTTATCATAAAGGGGGAAATGTAGCAACAATGTAACTAATCTTCATCCTAAAACTAGCTTAACACATAACTACAGAATATTACTTCATACCAACTTCAGAGTCAAATGAGAAGAACAACAAAAAGCCTCTAATCATCTTCCTCCTGTAAAACCAAAACAGCTCAAATAAGTACACATTACACTAACAAAACAACAGAGCCAAAACAAAGGAGACTTTTTTATCTTAAAATATAAAGCCAAACCTCTTCACTTCCATCTTCTTCCTCATCGTTGACTTCAGACTTGGTCTTGTCAGAGTCATCATCTCCAGTTGTATTGGTTCCATTAGCCTGAAAACATATACACATTGTTTAGCAATTGTTGAAAAAGACAAAAAAAAAGTAAGCAACGACAAGATTTTATACCAGTTTCATGTTGTATTGTTGCATAGTCTTGACATATTCACTCTTTTTGCTCTCTGCTTTAGCTACATAAGGAGCTTTATCCTGTTTCATTGGATTTGTATTAAAGGTAAACAAAATGAGTACAGATCTAAGATTTGTAACCATTAGTTCACACAAATTTTCAATAAGAAAAACCACTCACTTCATCAGTCATTGATTTCCATTTTGCACCAGCAGCTTTACCAACCTAATGTTGCAAATTAAATTTGAAATCAACAAACTAAGATCCATAATGTGGAAAAAAGCTCTACATGGGATTGTATTACTACTTACATTAGCGACGGATTTGTTGTCAGGGTTAGCTTGATTGAACTCGCGTCTGAAGTCGTCCCTGCAAATCACCAAAAGTAATTAAGCAAAACAGTGACACGAAATACGAATCGTGGAGAAGACGACCAAGGAGATTTGTGATTTACAGGAAGACGAAGAAAGCACTTGGAGGTCTCTTAGGCTTGTTTGGATCCTTCGTTTTCTTCCCAGCTTTACCTCTGGGCTTCAGTCTGAAAATCGAACCAAACAAAAAAGCGAAAAAATCAGATAGAAAAACGAATAAGAAAGGCGGAACAACAGAGTCTAAGATTGGCGATGTGATTAAGGTACCTATCATCAGTACTCTTCGCTTCAGCTTTCGTTTGACCACCTTTCATCTCAAGATCTACGACAAATAAAAGTGAGAAAAAAATGGAGACGAATGAATCGGACTTGACTCAGCCGACGCGGTGAAAGCAAAGCATCATTACCTGTCACCTGTGAATCGAACGTAGGGTTTTTGTTTGGTCAGAGATGATTTGAGATATTTTTCTGCTTGAATTTTCATAGATTTAATTTTAAAAATAATTGAAGTGGATAATTAAGATGTAGATACTTCAAATCTTGACCGTCCATATATTAAACGTGTCATAAGATTAACTCGTGTAATTGATTACTTAACTGCTGTCTCATTTTCAGTTTATTATGATTTCGAGTTTTATTAAAATATTAAGAATAGGAAAAAATTTATGTACTAACTAGGCACTACTCCTAATATAGCATACTTACTTCGGATATTCAGATTTAAAATTTAGTACCAACCAATATATATACTAGATTTTGACTCAGGCATAAAAATATTCACACATTATAATTAGTTTTTTATTTTATTAATATAAATCAGAAATATATATATAATTTATGTTATATTTAAAATAATTTTTCAAAATATTTTAATATTGATTACGAAAATAAAATAGATAATAAAATCGAATTATACAAATAGATTTAAATGTATCTATCTTAAATAAAATTATAAATATGATAAATATTCAATTGAACTAAAATTTTGTTTTATATTTTTTGACTAATTTTTCAAAATTTATAATATTTTGTTTTATATTGTATTTGTATTTTATGACAAAATACATTTTATATCGAAATATTACAAATTTACATATAATATATTGTTTAATGGCAGTTTTCGTAAATACTCTAATAAATTATGTCTTATATAATATTTATTTTAGTGTGACAAATAAGCGTGATATATTTGTAAATCATACGTTAACATAAGATTATTTTGTTCAAATGATTCTCAATTAATATATTATAGATACTAATAAATCAGATACTTTTGTTGCCAGCCAAATTTCTCATTTCCGTGGTATTAAACATCCTAAATGTAGTCTATTATACATATATCAAAAAAAAAGAAAGAAGAAGGCCTTCACATTATCTTCAACATGTAAACATCACACACTTCATGATTTTCTCTTCTCTTCTTACAGACGCGAAAGATTCGAACCAACGGGAAAATAAGAAACGATGACCGAAGCTCTTAGAGATTCGGATTTGTTTTTTGGTTTCTTCAAAGACAAGACTTTCGAGTTACTCTCATTTGTTGAGCTAACCCTTGAGCCGGATTTAGAAGAAAAGCAATTAAAGAAGATCGCAAAGAAAGACGACATGATCGGAGTTTTCGTTTCTTTTTTAAAAAAGACGTGTCTGGAGTCTATATGGTGATTTAGGTTTAATTTCAGGTAATCATGAGGAGGTTATATGTATTTATAAGACTAAAAACAACTTTGAATATTCTTGGACACGTTTCTTGGAAATGACTTCTTATCTTGCTGGGCAAGCTTTTCTCTTTTCTTAATTCTTTATATCTCATTCGTGTACAGCACGCTAATGGGTCCCAAGGGGGAAGAAATGTAAAGAAGTAAGATTGTGAACATGTAACAATGCCCCAACGTCACTATTGATGCGATCTAATGTTTGCTGAAATCTTTTCCACATCCAACCATAATCTATAATCTATATAGAGCGAACCATAAAACAACACAAAATATATATACACAAAACATTTCAAGAAAGGTGTAAAAACACTTCAAGAATATGCTCAGAAAACGAATTATGATCTCCCTCATTTTAAAACATAATGAATAAAAAAAAACACTTAAGACCACATCGTACCATCCGGAAAAAAACATCAAGCAACCATTTATTTTTCTACTCGAAACCGTCCGGGCGATGGTCTCCTCCGTTCAGCACCAGCTCGATATCCATACTGATAGTGATGTGGTGAGGTACGAGAAGTGCTAGAAACGGCCGGTTTAGTGGAAGATCGGTCAGGGACAGCGTTTATCCGTCGGATGTGTTCCAGGACCTCCACTACTTCCTTCATGTGTGGTCGGTTTCTAGGTTCTGGCTCGATGCAAGCTAATGTGATTCGTCCCATTTCCGTCGCTACTTTGGATGTGTATTGACCTTTGATTCCTTTGTCCATTATTTGTTTCACTCCGTGTTTGCTTGAGAGTTCTGGTCTTAACCAGTCGACTAGATTCTCTTGTCCGCTGGGCCGTCTTCCGTCGTGCGCTCTTAGTCCGGTCATTACTTCTAATAGTACCACACCGAATGCGTATACGTCACTCTTTACGTATAAATGACCTAAATATGAAAACAAAAAACTAACGGTTATTTTTATCCTATATATAATAATTGAAAGTGTGAGAAATTCTAAACTTTCAACCTACATATCTCAAAACCAATTGATAAATAGATCTATTTTCTTAATATCCCTAATATATTATTTGAGAAATTTTTTAACAAAGTAACCTTATCATGACGTGTTAATAACAAAAATGATATGATCACGTGTCAACACCACAATGAGTTTCAAATTAAATATATAAAATAGTTTAAGTTAATAAAATAATTACAATACATACCATTGATATTAATTTGGTTAGAGAATCAAAATATTTTATTCAACTAATCAAAAAATAGTATTGCAAAAACAATAATTTTTATTTCTTTAAATTTTTAATACGTTAATTTATAAATAATTTAAAATAAATATAAATAATTCTACTCTCACATGTTATTAACAGAAATATCATACTTACGTTTCATCATTACACTAAATTTTAAATAAATATATAAATAGATTTAACTTATTCGAATAACTACAATATATATCATTGTTATTAATTTGGTTAGAGTATTAATATATTTTATTAAACTAACAGAAAAAATACTATTAAATTCATAAAAAATAATTATTTTTCTTTTTTAAGTATTTATATATATAAAATTAATATTAAAAGTAAATTTAAATAAAATTTAAAATTATATAAATATTTAATTTATATTTACTAATAAAATATAATTTATCTTCCGTGGATATAAATCTAGTAGTATAGTTAATCTACTTGCATACGATGTGACATTCCTAAAATATATTGTAATGTTTTTTCATAACAAACATACATAATATATAGTTTGTGTTTATATACGTACCCGTTGCCATATATTCAGGAGCAGCGTAACCATGTGTTCCCATGATACGAGTCGTAACATGTGACTTCTCTTTTGACGGTCCAAGCTTAGCTAATCCGAAATCTGAAATCTTTGCTTCATAGTTCTGCGAAGATGAATACATCAAAACCAATTTCATTACTAAAAACATGATTGTGTATGTTTTTTTAACTAAAGCGACTATCATGATCATATGATGGCATTTGAGTATTGACTAACCGAGTCGAGAAGTATATTAGAGGCTTTAAAGTCTCTATAAATGACTTCTCTTTGGGAGCCATGTAGAAACGCAAGGCCACGAGCTGCACCTATCGCAATCTTGATCCTTAGGTTCCAAGGAAAAGGTTCGTTTCCTGAATCAAATTAAAGACCATGCAAAGCAAAATCAAAGTAGTTTCGTATAAATCTTTGTCATGATAACGATGAACGATGTTTTGTGGGTTTAAAAGGTTTTTTTAATTACGTCTGAAAAGATGATTCTCAAGACTTCCTTTGGGCATAAACTCGTAGACCAGCAGAAGCTCTTCATCTTCACGACAATATCCTAATAACTTCACCAGATTTGGGTGTGAAAGCATTCCCAAGAAGTTAACTTCTGACTGTCCACAATATAAAACAAAACCACGAATCTCAAATTAAGGTTAATTTGTTCCGTTAATACATACAATAAACCAAATGAAAGATCTCGAAGACTCGTAAATAGTTCTAAATCAACAGTGCAAAAAAATCCAGATTTCCATCCAATATGAGTTAAAAAGAAAAATATAATAATCATTCTGCAAGACTATAACAGAAAATCAAGGGCATTTCATGATTGGAAGAGTCAACTTTTCATCTTGATTGAATGAACGCAATAATTGGGAAAGAAGAAATCAAATATAGAGAATTGGATCTTACTCGCCACTCTGCATATCCTTGAACACTCTCGGAATTCAATCTCTTGACGGCGACGATCATACCGGAACCGGATTTGGAGGGAGCAAGAGTCTTCTTCTCATCGACCCAACCTCTGTAAACTTTACCAAAACCACCTTGACCCAACAACCAATCCGATTTGAAATTCTTCGTCGCCGTCTTTAGATCCAAAAAGCTGTAGACTTTGAGATTCGGAGATTCCAATATCTGCCCTGAATCAATCATCATCCCACTAGAACTCTCGCTGGGAGCCTCAGAGAATTGGCTCCGTCGTTCGACGCTGCTGTTTGTCGTTGCGGCGGTGGTGAACGAAAACTCTGTTCCATTACTGTGGTTGCTACACGTGGCTGATTATCACAACGGGGTAGAGATATCAGAAAGTGAAGGATCTGGTAGCTTTTAAAAAAAATATTTTTTAAGGAATCTGGTGAGAACCCCAGAGAAAAAAACCAGGACTTGCAGAAGAATTTCATGGATTTGGAGAATAATTACCATGACTATGGAGAACTGTTTTAGAGGAAGAGAATGAAAGACAAAGACCCATTTCATTACACTCCTCCTTCTTCTTCTTCCTCTCTTTCTTTTACCAAATTCAGAAAAAGAGCTAGTGGATGGATGATCATGTAGTTTTTTCAGTTTCGAATAAATGAAAGATAGGTTGCAAACTAGCTTTGATAACTGAATGATTGCTCATTACAACTATGTGCATCAATAAAAAGGGAATTTCATATTCTGGAGTCAAATTTTCATTATATAAGATATTATATATTGACATATACTTTAGTAAATGGTTAAAAGTCGTTTGCTTGTGAAAGCAAATGCTTAAAAGTCAATCTCTGAGTCACAAGGCTTGGACGTTTTGTGTCTACATGGAAAATTTTCATTGATTTTCCACAGACTTGAGAAATATCATTACAAAGCTGTTAATTTGTATCGATTGACAAAGCCAAGATTTGGTCAAATGGGTTTGTTTTTCAACCACGTTTTACTTAAACAAATTCAATCGTCTAACCTGTTTGCACTATCCCTTAAAAAAAGATTAATTTCCAAGGACTGGACCACAAAAAAATCATGATTGAGGAAGTCTTCTCTTTTTGAAACTCCTTACACAATTTTTTATATAAAAAAACATGGCTTTCCAGATGAGAAAAATCGCAATTATTCGGATATTCGGTTCGGTTTCGGTCAGTTATTTTTAGTTTTGGTTTTTTTGGTGATAAGATTAAAGATCTATTTGGTTACTTTTATATTTCGATTCGGTTTTAGTTTGGTTATACATCGGTTTTGGTCGGTTCGATTATTAAATTTAAAAACCGAAAATAACCGAAACAATTGAAATAACCGAAATAACCAAAATAACTGAAATAACCAAAATAACCAAAATAACCAAAATAACCAAAATAACTAAAAATCACCAAAAATAACCGAAAATAACCGAAAATAACCAAAAATAATCGAAAATAACCGAAAAACCAAAAATAACCAAAATATAACCGAAAATAACAAAAAAATAACCAAAAATAACTGAAATATCTGAAATATCTGAAATATCCGAAAATAACCAAAAGTAATTCAATTTTTTCAGATATTATTTCGGTTTTTGGTTCGGTTTCGGTTAATAACCAATAACTATGGTTTTCCAAAATAATATCCGTTTGATTATGCTTTTATGACTGAATACCATCCAAAATCTATTTTTCGGTTCGGTTTTAATTCGATTTATTTGGTTCGGATTATTTACAGAGGCCTAATTACAGAGATTCTCAAAGTAGTAAATCGTGTTTGAGAATGTAAAAATTCTAGGTGTAAAGATAACATATAAAGTTTGATTGATATCTCAGTAATAAAAAACCTCTAAAAGTGATTACAATTATTTTTTAATTAAATATTAATATATAAGCATGAGAATCTGAGATTGAACTCTTTTCTTCAACACACATTGGTCATTGGAAATGAGTCTTTGATAAACAACGGCAGACAAAACCAGTACCACCTAACACATTACGTCTGTTTTTATACCTCATTCTCACCAAACTCTTCTGTAAACAGCCAAACTGAGAATCTTTAGGAACTCACAACCATGGCGGCGTCGACCAACTCTTTCCTTGTCGGAAACAGTACTCAGATCCCCGCTTTGAAACCCAAATCCACATCTCAGTCTATTCTCCACCTTAGCAAACCATGCAACGTGAATCTGGTCAGCAGACCTAAGTCCGTCGCGGTTAGGTGCGTCGCCGCGACGACCCATGTTCAAGATGGAGCTAGATCTGGCTCCGTCGGATCACAAGAACGTGTTTTTAACTTCGCGGCGGGTCCAGCCACTTTGCCGGAGAACGTTCTCCTTAAAGCGCAGTCGGATCTATACAATTGGCGTGGATCCGGCATGAGCGTGATGGAGATGAGCCATCGAGGGAAAGAGTTTCTCTCGATTATACAGAAAGCTGAATCGGATCTCCGTCAGCTCCTGGAGATTCCTCAGGAATATTCCGTCTTGTTCTTACAAGGCGGCGCAACTACTCAATTCGCTGCCTTGCCTCTCAATCTCTGCAAATCGAACGACACAGTCGATTTCATTGTTACGGGTTCGTGGGGAGACAAAGCTGTTAAAGAAGCGAAGAAATATTGCAAGACCAATGTGATCTGGTCTGGTAAATCCGAGAAATACACGAAGATTCCATCTTTTGATGAGCTGGAGCAGAGTCCGCACGCCAAGTATTTGCATATATGCGCCAATGAAACCATCCATGGAGTTGAGTTTAAAGATTACCCTGTTCCTAACAACCCTAATGGGATCTTGGTCGCTGATATGTCGTCCAACTTCTGCTCGAAACCAGTCGATGTATCCAAGTTCGGTGTGATCTACGGTGGTGCACAGAAGAACGTTGGTCCATCTGGTGTCACAATTGTGATAATTCGAAAAGATTTGATCGGGAATGCTCAAGATATCACTCCGGTGATGCTTGATTACAAGATCCACGACGAGAACAGCTCGCTCTACAACACCCCTCCGTGCTTTGGCATTTACATGTGTGGTCTCGTGTTTGAAGATTTGTTGGAGCAAGGTGGATTGAAGGAAGTGGAGAAGAAGAACCAGAGGAAAGCTGACCTGCTTTACAACGCTATTGAAGAAAGCAAAGGTTTTTTCAGGTGTCCTGTTGAGAAATCAGTGAGGTCGTTGATGAATGTGCCCTTCACGTTGGAAAAATCTGAATTGGAAGCTGAGTTTATTAAGGAAGCTGCAAAAGAGAAGATGGTTCAACTCAAAGGCCATAGATCAGTGGGAGGTATGAGAGCTTCCATTTACAATGCAATGCCTTTGGCTGGTGTGGAAAAGCTTGTTGCTTTCATGAAAGATTTCCAGGCAAAGCATGCTTAATTCAAAGGGTCTTTTTTTTGGTTCATTTTGGCTATGTTTGTTGGGTGATAAGCTTGATGCTTATGATTTGGTTCTCTCTCTTTCCAGAATTTTCCAGTAATAATGTTTAGCAATGTATCAAAAAAAAAAACTCTCCATCTAATTGGAAAGCAGGTTTGTTAACAAACAAAGAGCTTTGTTATTTGTTTGAAGGAATTAGTGATGATGAATTGATGACAAAATCGCCATTAAAGAACGTGCAGGTGATCCATATTCTCCTCTTAACGTCTACTTCCTGTGCAATTCCGGAAACTAAAGATCCTGTTTTTACAGTAACCAAATCCAGATGCCAAACTCAACTCTGATATAAACAAAACAGAGTTCACTGTAAGAAAGTTACCATTTGGTGTTGTCTCTATAAACAAGAGCTACATTTCGAAAGAACTCTCGCATTACCATTCAGTTCACTACTAAAAACCCTGAGCAATGGAGGAAAAACCAGAGAACTATTATCAGAATCAAGACTCACCATGTTCCATTGTCAAAGACAGATCTTGCTCATCGACAAACCCAAACAGTTTTGCTGGATTTCCAGCCACCATGCTTCAAAAATCCCAAAAGAGAAACTGCCCATTTGACAGATAATCAATTTTACAATTTATGTGCTGAAATATATAATTGTTATTGTTTATTGAGTAATACCCTAAAATAGCACATTTTAAAGTTTTTCTTCCAAATCTAGCACCATAAAATTAAATTCCCCAAAATAGCACAAATACTTATGTGAAAATACTTATTTATTCTAAATAAATTATACATAAACTTAAAGTATTGTATTTAGGTTAATTATTTCCAATTTAGAGTTTAATTTTTTTCTATTAAAATATAGTTTTAATGCATTTTAATCTTAAATTTATGCTATTATTGGAAATTTAAACTAATGATGCTATTTTTGGAACAAAAACTTAGAAATGTGCTATTTTAGATATTTGCCCTTGTTTATTTATCGTATTGGTTTGTTCTCACATGAATTATATATTATAGATCACCAAACTTAGTGAGAAAAATACAAATTTACAACAACAAAAATATTATTAACAAAAAAGAATTTACAAATAAAAGGCTGAAACATTATTTATTATTTTTCCGAAACTGTTAAAAGCTGACGAACTGAAAGGAATGAAAATCTGAACGCCGCATGCAATAGCCGAAAACGAAAACGAAAACGACCAACGTCCGTCTAATCGTCACTCTGAGACCCTAAAAAAGCCCAAATCCACCAATGGCCAGAAGATCCGCTTCGATCGTCAGTCGCCTTCTGGCGAATCGTCCTTCTCCGTTCACCGCACCGTCTCGATCCATCACTTACATGCCTCGACCCGGCGACGGGGCGCCACGCACCGTAACTCTGATTCCCGGAGACGGAATCGGACCCTTAGTGACCGGCGCGGTGGAACAGGTCATGGAAGCGATGCACGCGCCGGTGCATTTCGAGCGGTATGAGGTTCTGGGCCATATGAGGAAAGTCCCTGAGGAAGTAATCGAGTCTGTGAAGAGGAACAAGGTTTGCCTGAAAGGGGGATTAGCGACTCCCGTCGGTGGAGGAGTGAGCTCATTGAATATGCAATTGAGGAAAGAGCTCGATATCTTCGCTTCTCTCGTCAATTGCATCAATGTCCCTGGATTAACGACGCGACACGAAAATGTTGATATCGTCGTGATTAGGGAAAACACAGAAGGAGAATATTCAGGACTCGAGCACGAGGTTGTTCCTGGTGTTGTCGAGAGCCTTAAGGTAACCAGAATCAATCCCCTCTTCTTCTTTTAAAACGATTCGTTGGATGATATCAATTTCAAATTGTGATCTTCCTGTTTACATCAAAATGTGATCGTCTTGTTTATGCAGGTGATAACTAAGTTCTGTTCTGAGCGAATTGCGAGATATGCATTTGAGTATGCGTATCTGAACAATAGGAAGAAAGTGACTGCTGTTCATAAAGCCAACATTATGAAGCTCGCCGATGGGCTCTTCCTTGAATCCTGCAGAGAGGTTGCGAAAAAATATTCAGGGATTACTTACAACGAAATAATCGTAGACAATTGTTGTATGCAGCTCGTTGCCAAGCCCGAGCAATTTGATGTCATGGTAATGCTCTACTTATATGTCCTTTACCTGTTACAAAATCAAAACTTGAAGGAGCAAAATGTGACTGTAACTATGAATTTTTTCGTCTAAATGTGACAAAAAAACCATCATTGATGTTGTTTCGACTGTATCTCATGGATAATTGTTGTTGGCTGGTTCAAACTACAAATGTTCAATCTCGTTTGTTTTAGGTGACGCCTAATTTGTATGGTAATCTTGTTGCAAACACGGCTGCTGGATTAGCTGGTGGCACTGGAGTGATGCCAGGAGGTTTGTCCATAATTGTATTAGTTCAAGTTATGATAACCTAATTTCATCTGCGAGTAAATGACTTTTTCTTGGGTTTGTTATTGCAGGCAATGTTGGTGCAGAACATGCAATATTTGAGCAAGGCGCATCAGCCGGGAATGTGGGGAATGATAAGATAGTGGAGCAGAAGAAAGCGAATCCGGTGGCTTTGCTTCTCTCGTCGGCTATGATGCTTAGACATCTCCGGTTTCCTACTTTTGCTGACAGGCTTGAAACCGCAGTGAAACAAGTGATACAAGAAGGAAAATGCCGAACCAAAGATCTTGGAGGAGATTGCACCACGCAGGAAGTTGTTGATGCGGTCATAGCAGCTCTCGAGTGAATTTAAGCCATGTGAACCTCTGCTTTCTGCATGTTGCTTCTTCGTCTTTTTGTTTTTCATTTAAAACTAATAAGAGAAAAAGTTTTGGTTTTTCTCTGTTTTCCAATGTTCTTTTGTTTCTTTCTTGGTTGGTTTTATTCATTCATTCTTTTGTATTTTGAGAGCATGAGCTCTATGGTTACAGAGCAAAATCAATAAAGAGAAGCAATTTTGTTTATCAAAATTTTCAGTTCTTTTGTTGTTTGGGCTACTAACAACACTGATGAAATAACTTGTTGATGAAGGTACTTAATCAGTACTGTTCCAAAAACTGATTTAACTTTATATTCAAGTATATCTCTAATATATTATTCAGAAACTTTTTAACAAAATAACTTTATCATGACGTGTTAATAATAAAAATGTCATGATGACGTGTCAACAACACAACGAGTGTCAGATTAAATATATAAAAGGGTTTAAGTTATTAAAATAATTATAGTATATGTCATTGATATTAATTTGGTTAGATAATCAATATATTTCATTCAGCTAACCAAAAAATAGTATTACATTTGCAAAAACAATAATTTTTATTTTTTTAAAATTTTAATACGTTAATTTATAAATAATTTCAAATAAATATAAATAGATTTTTAAGTTATTATCTAATCTCTAATATATTATTTGAGAAATAATTTAAAAAAATAACTTTACTCTCACGTTAACAGAAATATCATGGTTACGTTCATCATTACATTAAATTTCAAATAAATATATAAATATGCTTAACTTATTCGAATACTTACAATATATGTCATTGTTATTAATTTGGTTAGAGTATTAATATATTTTATTAAACTAACCAAAAAATACTCATAAATTCATAAAAAATAATAATTTTTTTCTTGTTATTTTATATATACAAAAATTAATGGTAAAAATAATTTAAATAAAATTTAAAATTATATAAAGATTTAATTTATATTTACTAATAAAATAATTTACGAATATTTAAAGAATAATTTACGCATGTAGTGTATGTATATATAAAGAACTAAAGATGACAATAGACCAGGAAGAAGAAAACAGAGCAGCCATTTATAAAATCAATTTTGCTATATTTAGGGTTTTCTGCAATGAATGATGCGCAAAGAATATCGATTTTGTACCTCAGAAAGATTAAGAAGAAATGCTAAAACGAATATCCTCGTACCCGTGTCTCATACGAGTACAATCCGTAGGAACAATACAAAACAGAACATTGTACTTCTCTGTTTCTGCTTTATTGAAATCTCTCACCTATAAAAACTACATACTGGGTCCATCATCTTCAGATCAATAACAACGATCTCTGAACATATTTATTGCAGAAGAAGATAAGTTTTTGTTCTGAGAAAGTTTACTCTGGTTTCTTGATTGAAATGGCATCAAATAATGAAGCAAGGCCTTTACCGAAATTCGGTGATTGGGATGTGAATGATCCAGCGACGGCGGAGGGATTCACTGTGATATTTAGTAAAGCCGGAGAGGATAAGAAAACGGGTCGGAGTTCCAGCAAAGCAATTTCACAGAGGAAACAAGACGGAATTAAACCAACTGCCAAGAAATGGCTCTGTTTTACCTTTCAATGATTCTCGTAATGATTGATTAACCGTTTGAGAATAGCATTGAGAAAACGTTTTCTCTTAGATCTCTTTTGTGTTTCCAAATGTTTAACATTTCTGTTATATAATACTTAAAATGTTGCAGAGAAGAGATTGGATAGCCTCTAGCTAGTATATCCCTATGTTCGATGCTTGTTTTCATTTTAAGGTTAAAAGACAAGATTTTGACGACATTCTTGCTTATTTCTTGAAATTTACCTCCTCATCAATAGGGCTGTTCGTTTCGTAGCCAAAGGAACTTGCGGCTTCGTCATACGGTCAAACATTGTTCGTTTGACCGCCAGAGTTTTCTACGGTCAAACGCTGTGGTAAAAAATTTTAATCGCTGCGAAATTATATCGTTTACTATCAAACAATTGCGATACAACCTACGGCGATAATCTACGACGATCAAACAAACAATAATATTGCATCGTCTAACCGTAGCGTCTGACCGTAGGTCGCTGCCGCAAACACTGCGTCAGACAAACGAACAGCGCTAATATCACACAATCTCCTCAATGAACAAAAGTTTCTTCTCGGTCGATCTTAATTAGTTACAAACAAAGAAACTTGCATGACAAGCTTTTGCTCCAAAGTGGAGGAATCAGGATTCAGTCACTAATTTTATAATTTGATATGTTAGTTGGTAATTCAGACAACAATATCTGATCAAATCTTGTTCTGTTCTTTTCTTTTTGTACATGAGGAGAGGCAAATTGATACGGTAATCTCTGTTGATTACTTTCTCAAAATGAAAAAGAAGAACATTTTTTAACACTAACTAGCCAAATGCAGAGTATTATGACATGACAGTGAAATTAGATTGTTAATCATTGAGAGCCTAAAGAGTGGACAAAGTTCATGGGAGAGGACAAGTAGTCAACATTCTGGTAATACTCTAATTCATTTTTGATGATTCCCTTCAAATCATTTGGCAAATTAAATTCTTCTTTTTGTTTTCTCCTCTGTTATTATATTTGTACACCACAACTTCTGTCTCCTTGTCTCCCATTTAAATAACACAAAGGCTAAGGAAATAAATACACACACGAGTAAGAAATGAATCGTACCACCACTTTATTGAACAAAGTTCTCCTACTAAATATAAAACCCTAGATTCTTGGCACTGTAATGTGCTAAGCTTTTTGTTTTATGTGTTTAAATCTCTTCTTGGAAACGTTTCTCAGATTTGTCTGTGTTTTGCTTTATAATGAAACAGATCTTTGAGTTTGCCAGCGATGATGGAGGAGACAAAGAGAGACAAGAAAGGAGACACAATAATCATAGTAATCTAAAAAAAAAGGAGATCTTTGACGTCGCAAGTTTCATCACCACAAAGAGATAATTAAATTAAGCTAAAGGGAATGATAATATTGTGCAAAAATCCTCATTTTATATAGGTTTTTAACACAAACCCATTTCATCTTACATTAGGGTTCAGTTGAATTTATATGTATTAGAATGTATAAAGTCTCATAGTGGAACTTGAGAATTTTTTACACAATTATATAAGGGATATGAATCACTCTACTCATTATTCATTGTTTTTGAGTTGGATGCTCATGTTTTCTAATATGCTATCAGATCTCAAAGCTAGCCTGACATACGATTTCCCATAAAAACGGTTTACCACATTGTAAATGGTTCGTATAAGTAGCTCGTATTATCGTATTATGTTCGAGATGTTGATGTGTGTCCCACCCACATCTCGAAGAGACCTATTAGAATGTGTAAAGTATCATACTGGAAGTTGAGAATCTACACAATTATATAAGAGATATGAGTCATTCCACTTATTATCAATTGGTTTTAAGTTGGATGTACATGTTTTTTAATAATCCGTTATCTATTATATAAAACCAAAAAGAACAAAAAAAATCCCTCTATTATATATATATATATATCTTTAGAGTCTGAACATTAACCCACTAAAACACATTTCCAAGTTGAAAGCTTTTGGTTTCTTTCTCTGATTCAGAAATAAGAAATGGAAGATGCATCTTCCACTGCGATGACTACTCATGTACCAGCTAGATCAATTAGTTTGCCTACAAGACTAATCCATCCCAAAGCACAAAGAGTTGAAGAAGAACTGAAAAAGATTCAAGCATCAAACTCTTCTTCATCAGCTTCTTCTCGGATCCAACTTGGACTTACTCGGCTCATCGAGCTCTATGACTATGTCAATGAACAAGTCATATGTTCTCCCCAAGGCCAACAAGCTCTCCGTCTTTGCCACAACGCAAAACTTGTGGAAGAAGCTCTTGATGAATCTATCTTGTTACTTGACGTATGTGACTTCACAAGAGACTTGCTAGGAACATTCATGGATCAAATCCAAAATCTTCAATCCGCTCTACGTAGACGGGGAGGAGATCTCTCTATCATTCAATTTGAGATACAAACTTACATTAGCTTTCAGAAGAAATTCAAGAACGCAGCAGCGAGACAACTTAAACATCTTAAACACCTTGCAAGAACACAAACAAAGAGGAGATATCCGGTTCTCAAACGATCTTGTGATGTCGATCAACATTCTTCTATGGTCTCCAACATTCTAAAGCAATCAAACGCATCGGCAAACTCTATTTTCCACTCACTCTTGCAGTTCATTGCTTCTTCCGGTGAGAACCAGAAGAAAGATGGTGAAATCGGGTGTGTAGATAACTCGATGCTTCGTTCTTTCTATGGAAAAATCATTGGTAGGAAAATGGTGAAGGTCATTGATGCGCAAATGATGCTCGGGAGATTAGCTATGCTTAATAACAGCCTTGAAGCAATTAAAGATGAGTTATGTTACTTGTCGAGACGACTTATTCAGCATAGAGCGTCTCTTTTGAACATTTTTACTACATGAAAACAATAACAAAACGAGTTTGTATATTTTGTGTAAAAATCAAGTTTTGTAGATTTGAAACTTTAACAGAAAATCCCATTTTGACTGTCCATTTCCAAATTTTTTATATTACACTGCCATCCAACCTAAAAACAAAATCAATATAAAAGTTGAGCATGTGCATATATTCCTAAAGGTAGGTGGTGAATCGTCATCATCATCATTTGCATCATCCTCATCATCATTTGCATCATCCTCATCATCATTCCCATCATCATTCACATCATCGTCATCATCATTCACATCATTGTCATCATCATTCACATCATCGTCATCATCATCCTTATCATCGTCATCATCATCCTTATCATCATTCACATCATCCTTATCATCAATTCACATCATCGATATGCCTCGTCAAATAAAAATTTAAAATTTTTTTGTAAAAACATTAAAAAAATAAAAGAATTTAATTAAATATTTGAATTTGGCGTTTAAAATAATATTTTTATAATTTTAATATATGATTTGTAACAAAATTTTTAAAAAATATTATTTTATAATTATTTTTTTGCTTAAATTTTTATAATCATCGAGATCAACTTATGAAAGATTTAATGTGTTTTTTACTCACTATTAATGAGGTTTACTAAATCTACTATTTCAACTCTATTCGGCAAATGTCATTACTTCTGCTTTTAATATATTTAAAAGTTTTAGCAAATAACTTGTACCCAATTTAGAAAATAAAATTTTGTAATTTGGTCAAGCATTTTTGAATCTTTTATGATATTTAATTAATATGAAACGGAAAAAGTATAATATTCAACATGCAATTTATGAACAATTATGCATGAGTTAAATGTACGTAGATGCACATCACTAAGGATATATATGTGACAAACAAAACATACAAACACATACACTAACATTCAATATTTTATCATCATCGTCATTTCACTATGGTGCATATCAAATTATTGTTTTTCTTAAGAATGTTTCATTTGATTACCTATTTATTCTAACATATTTTTTTCTTTGATATAGGATGTTATACTATATGTTTCGATCTTGATAAATTTGTTATGTTTTGGTTTTGTAAACGGTATTTTAAACGGTCAAACTTTCAACGTTCTTAATTTTGGTGCCAAAGGAAATGGTGTAATCGATGATTCACAGGTTAATTATGTTTGTAGTTTTTTTTTCTATAAGATTTTATATAACATGTTTTTCATAAGATTAATTAATTATTCATTTTTCAAAAAAATGTGCTAATATTTTTGTAAGTTGTATGAAAAAGGCTTTTCTAAAAGCATGGAATGCTTCATGTGAAGGAGGAGGAAACCTAAAAACATTTCTTATTCCCAAAGGCAAAACATTTTTACTTCAACCAATTATTTTCAAAGGTCCATGTAAATTTAACTCTATAAAAGTGCAGGTATGTAGTGAATTAATTTACAAATTTTATCTGATAAAATACAGTTATATTTAAAATTATAAATATCAATAAAAATTAGTTTTTTTTTCAATATTTGAAGTTGGATGGCATCATCGTTGCACCTATGAAAAAAGTACTTTGGCGACCATCTCTTATGTGGATCGGTTTTGAAAATGTGATTGGTTTAATGGTCGTTGGTTCAGGAACGATTAATGGTCGTGGTTCATCTTTTTGGGTGGTAATAATTTATTATACCATTGTTTTTTGGGCAATTGACTAAAATAGCACTATTTTAAATTTTTGTTCCAAATATAGCACTAGTCATTTAAATTTCCAAAAATAACACAAATTTAATACTAAAATAATTGAAAATTTATTCCTAATGAAAAAAATTTAAACCCTAAATTAGAAAAAGTGAATCCAAACATTATGTTTTAATTTTATATATATTTTATTTAAGGTAAATAATTATTTTTATATAATAATTTATGCTATTTTGGGAATTTTAGTTTTATTGTGCTAAATTTGGAAGATAAACTTAAAATGGTGCTATTTTAGAGTATTACTCTTGTTGTTTTGTTTTTTTAATGTAGATCTATTTTTTATTATCACATAGTCATGATTTTTTTTTTTAATTTTCAGCCAAATTTGAAAGTTTCTGCAAAACCTACAGTGAGTATATCTACTAAATTTATGATGCATTTTTCGTAATTTCTATATTTTAAAATAATTAATTATATCTTTTTTTTGCAGGCATTACATTTTAGCAAAACTACTAATCTTACTATACATGGAATAACTTCGATTGACAGTCCAAGAAATCATATTTCAATCAATGCCTGCAAAAATGTTTTAATATCGAATATAAATCTTCTTGCTCCTGCGACAAGTCCCAACACAGATGGAATTGATATAAGTGATACTGTTAATATAAATATATTTAATTCAAGTATTAAAACAGGTATACACTCATTCATAAACCATATTGCATTTTATTATTAATGAATATCTCTAAAATAATTAATAAATTAGAGTATTTTTTTAAAAAATCAATAGAGTGTTCAACTAATAGATTATAGCATAACAATGTTTTAATTTTATATATATTTTATTTAAGGTTAATAATTATTTTTACATAATAATTTATGCTATTTTGAGAATTTTAGTTTTATTGTGCTAAATTTGGAAGATAAACTTAAAATATTACTATTTTAGGGTATTACTCTTTTATTATTACTGAATATCTCTAAAATAATTAATGAATTAGAGTATTTTTAAAAAAAATCAATAGAGTATTCAACTAATAGATTATAGCATAACAATTTTTTAAATTTTTTACAAATTTCTAGGGGATGATTGTATAGCAATCAACACTGGATGTATGAATATAAACATTACAGGGATTAATTGTGGACCTGGTCATGGAATAAGGTAATTCATACTAATTAGTATTATTTTGAAATTTCTACTATTTTAAATATTTTTCTATCAACATCACTGATTTAAAACAATTTAGTAATGGATTTCGTGGTATAGGCAAAACAATTATGAGTGTTAATCAGTAAATATCTAGTAATTTCATATATTGTAGGTTTAATTTTAAGATCAAACAAAATAAATTATTGTTACACAATAAATGTCATAATATACATAATTTTACTTGAGTTCTAATGAATAATTTTATAAGACAACTTGTAATAAAGAGTATGATATAAATTTATGATTTTATAAGTTTTTATAACACATTTTTAAAAATTATAGAGTATTATAATAAAATAACAATTAAATGTTAGTAGAGATTTAAATGAAAACATTACTAGATTTGAATACGAATTAAAATAGAGATCGAATACGAAAAAATCACATTAATATATATATATAATTATGTTTTATAATTTATAAAACACAAATATAATTCTAAAAATTTAAATTGGATAACAGTGTGGGAAGTTTAGGAAAGGATGGAGTACAAGAGACTGTTAGTACTGTTAAAGTGTCTCGTTGCATATTCAATGAGACAGCAAATGGAGCTAGAATCAAGACATGGGTGGTATTGTTTTTTTACATTTCTTCCATATTATTTCATAAATTATTTTATTTAAATATATTAATTAGAACAATGATCTTTAAAATATTATATCAATCATTTGAATTATATCATAACTATATAAGGGCAAATATCTAAAATAGCACATTTTTAAGTTTTTGTTCCAAAAATAACATCATTAGTTTAAATTTCCAATAATAGTACAAATTTAAGATTAAAATACATTAAAACTATATTTTAATAGAAAAAAATTAAACCTTAAATTGGAAATAATGAACTCAAATATAATACTTTAAGTTTATGTATAATTTATTTAGAATAAATAAGTATTTTCACATAAGTTTTTGTGCTATTTTGAGAATTTAATTTTATGATGCTAGATTTGGAAGAAAAATTTTAAAAAGTGCTATTTTAGGGTATTACTCTAACTCTTATAATTTTATTTTAATTTTTAGGGTATTACTCTAACTTTATAATTTTATTTTAATTTTTAGGGTGGAGAAGGATATGCAAAAAACATACATTTTGAGAATATTACTGTTATTAACGCAAAAAATCCAATTATAATCGATCAACAATATATAGATAAAGGGCGTCTTACTAACATAGAGGTAAATAATTTATAATTTATTTATGAATATAATTTTAAAAGTATGACTAAACATGTTTATATTTGATAGGAATCAGCAATAGCGATTAGCGATGTGAATTTTGTGAATTTTCAAGGAACAACATCAAACGTAAATGCTATAACGCTTAAATGCAGTGCAGTCACACAATGTAAAAATGTTCTTATGGTTGGAATCAATATCACCACAGTGGTGGGAGAAAAACCTAAAGTTAATTGTCAAAATGTTGATGGAATGTCGAATGATATTGATTTGATGCAAGAGTGTTTTCAAAAATATATATTATAAAGTTAAGAATAGCAATGAAAAATCAATCTATAGTTTTATACATTATACATTATACATTATACATTATACAAAATCAATCTAAAGTTAAGAATAGTGATGAAAAAGTCAACAGCATAGAATGTCATAGGTGATGTTTATACACACGAAATTCGTGATGATTTGGAATCTCTCTTATGATAAGAAAATTTTATACATTTTAGATTTGATTTTAATTGTCGTTGTCCCTTGCGAATAAAATATAGGCATGTTCGTTTCGTAGCCGCAGGAACCTGCGGCTGCGTCATGCGGCCAAACGCTGAGGTCGACCGCAGAAAGCTGCGATCAAAATTTTTAATCGCTGCGAAATTATAGCGTTTGCGATCAACAACCTGCGACAACCTGGCGATAGCGATCAAAGTATTTAAAAAATAGTTTTTACTTTTATCAAGATGCAATATAACATCTTGTTTTAATTTTTTTTGTCAAAAATAATTTTTATTATTCAATAAAAGTCAACTGATATGATATGTATTTTTTTATTACTGTAATAAAAGAATAAATTAAACTAAGATAAATTAAGGGGATAATATTGTGCAAAAATCTCATTATATAAGGTTTTAACACATGCCTAATTGGGTAGCTTTCCTCTATTATATTAAACTAAAAAAAACGAAAAAAGCCTCTATGATATATATTTTTGGATACGTTGAACAATAACCTACCAAAACCCATTTTCAAATTAAAGGCAAAAAATGTAATAAAATTTGATTAAAAAGAGAAAATAGTAATTAAAATATTTAACTTTTGTGTTTAAGTCATTTAAATATCAAATTTTTTAATGAGTAATTTAAATAACGATTTGTAGTTAAATGTGCTAATTTATAAATGACGATTAGTCAACATTAATACCAAATGTAATATTTTTAAATATATTATTTATTTTAACCAACTAAAAATAGACACTAATAAATAAAAAATAAATAACAAAGTTAACAATATTATTTTTATTGTTAATATTGAATATTTGTATAACTAAATCGGTGCATTTAACTGTAAATTTTTAATTCAATGGCTCGATAAAAAAATCAGTATTTAAATAGTAAAAACGCAAAAATTTAATATTTTAATTATTATTTTCCCATAAAAACCTATTTCCAAGTTAAAGGCAAAAAAATGTAATAAAAATTTGATTAAAAAGAGGATTTAAGTTGTAATATATACAATTCATGAGTTAAGTGCCAGTCTCTAACAACGACAAGCAATAAATCATTAATCTGATTTGAGCTTGACCATCAAAACCCCTTCGTGACAATTTATCTCATTTGAAAACCAACCTTATGAGCCATAACCAGTTTTGTTAATAAAACTTCCCCTTTGCTAATAAATGCTTTATTTCTTTGTTACTTTTAATTTATTTAAGCTTTTAATAATCATCAAATTCAACTAATGAAACTGTTCTAATTGTTTTCCTGTGAAACATCTAAAACGATTTTGTTTTATAACAACAAAACAAATTAAAAATAATATTTAATTAAAATGAAACGGAAAAAGTATAATATTCCATGTTTTTAATAGAGTAATACTCTAAAATAGCATATTTTCAAGTTTTTCTTCCAAACTTAGCATCTCATAATTAAACTCTCAAAAATAGCATAAATACTTATGTAAAAATACTTATTTATTTTAAACAAATTATATATAAACTTAAATTATTATATTTCGATTCATTTTTTCCAATTTAGGGTTTAGTTTTTAAAAAAAATAGTTTTAATGTATTTTAATCTTAAATTTGTGTTATTATTGGAAATTTAAACTAATGATACTATTTTTGAAATAAAAACTTAGAAAGGTGTTATTTTAGATATTTGTCCTTTTTAATATTTAATAAGCAATTTATGAACAATTAAGACATGTAGAATGGAGAACAATATGGATGAGTTAAATGTACGTAGATGCACATCACTAAGTATATATATGTGACAAACAAAACATACAAACACATACATTAACATTCAATATTTTATCATCATCGCCATTTCACTATGGTACATATCAAATTATTATTTTTTCTTAAAAATGTTTCATTTGATTACCTATTTATTCTAACATGTTTTTTTCTTTGTATAGGATGTTATACTATGTATTTCGATCTTTATAAATTTGTTCTGTTTTGGTTTTGTAAACGGTCAAACTTTCAACGTTCTTAATTTTGGTGCTAAAGGAAATGGTGTAATCGATGATTCACAGGTTAATTATATTTGCAGTTTTTTTCTATACCAAAGATATAACATTTCTTATAAAACATATTTTTCATAAGATTAATTAATTATTTATTTTTTCAAACAAATGTGGAAATACTTTTTTAATTTCTAATATAATTTTTATATGAAAAAGGCTTTTCTAAAAACATGGAATGCTGCATGTGGCCGAGGAGGAAACCTAAAAACAGTACTTATTCCCAAAGGCAAAACATTTTTACTTCAACCAATTATTTTCAAAGGTCCATGTAAATTTAACTCTATAAAAGTGCAGGTATGTAGTGAATTAATTTACAAATTTTATCTGATAAAATACAGTTATATTTAAAATTATAAACATCAATAAAAATTAGTTTGTTTCAATATTTGAAGCTGGATGGCGTCATCGTTGCACCTATGAAAAGAGTACTTTGGCGACCATCTCATATTTGGATCAGTTTTGAAAATGTGATTGGTTTAATGGTCGTTGGTTCGGGAAAGATTAATGGTCGTGGTTCGTCTTTTTGGGTGGTAATAATTCGCTATATCATTCTTTGTTGGGCAATTGATTAAAATAGTATCATTTTAAATTTTTGTTCCAAATATAACACTAGTCATTTAAATTTCTAAAAATAACACAAATTTAATACTAAAATAATTGAAAACTTATTCCTAATGAAAAAATTTAAACCCTAAATTGGAAAAAGTAAACCCAAACATTATGTTTTAATTTTATATATATATTATTTAAGGTAAATAATTATTTTTACATAATAATTTATAATATTTTGGAAATTTTAGTTTTATTGTGTTAAATTTGAAAGATAAATTTAAAATAGTGCTATTTAGGGTATTACTCTTGTTTGTTTTTAATGTAAATCCATTTTTATTTATCACATAGTAATGAAATTTTTTTTAATTTTCAGCCAAATTTGAAAGCTGCTCAAAGACCTACAGTGAGTATATCTACTAAATTTAGGATGCATTTTTTCATGATTTCTATATTTTAAAATAATTAATTATGATCACCATAAAATTTGTTATTAATTACATTTGTTTTTGCAGGCATTACATTTTACCAAAACTAATAATCTTAATATACATGGAATAACTTCGATTGACAGTCCAAGAAACCATATTTCAATCAATGCGTGCAATAATGTTTTAATATCAAATGTAAATCTTTTGGCTCCTGCGACAAGTCCCAACACAGATGGAATTGATATAAGTGGTTCTATCAATATAAAAATATTAAATTCAAATATTAAGACAGGTATGCACTCATTCATAAACCGTATTTCATTTTATTATGGGCAATTGACTAAAATAACATTATTTCAAGTTTTTGTTTTAAATATAGCACTAGTCATTTAAATTTCCAAAAATAGTACAAATTTAATACTAAAATAATTGAAAACTTATTTCTAATGAAAAAAATTTAAACTTTAAATTGGAAAAAGTGAACCCAAACATTATGTTTTAATTTTATATATATTTTATTTAAGATAAATAATTATTTTTACATAATAATTTATGCTATTTTGAGAATTTTAGTTTTATTGTGCTAAATTTGGAAGATAAACTTAAAATAGTGCTATTTTAGGGTATTACTCTTTTATTATTACTGAATATCTCTAAAATAATTAATGAATTAGAGTATTTTTTTTTAAATCAATAGAGTATTCAACTAATAGATTATAGCATAACAATGTTTTAAATTTTATAAAAATTTCTAGGGGATGATTGTATAGCAATCAACACTGGATGTATGAATATAAACATTACAGGAATTAATTGTGGACCTGGTCATGGAATAAGGTAATTCATACTAATTAATATTATTTTGAAAATTTTATTATAAATTTTAATTTTTGTCTATTTTAAATATTTTTTATATCGACATCACTGATTTAAAACAATTTGAAAATGGATTTTGTGGTATAGGCAAAACAATTATGAGCTTTAATCAGTAAATGTCTAATAGTTTCATATATTGTAGGTTCAAACAAAATAAAATTATTTTTTGTTACACAATAAATACCACAATATACATAATTTTACTTTAGTTCTAATTAATAATTTTAAAAGCCAACTTGTATAAGGAGTATTATATAAATTTATGATTTTATAATTTTTTTAACACATTTTAAATGGAGTATATTAACAGAATAGCAATTAAATATTAGTAGAGATTTAAATGAAAACATTACTAGGTTTGAATACGGAATAGAATAGAAATCGAATATGAAAAAATCATATTAAAATATATAATGATATTTTATAATTTATAAAACACAAATATAATTTTAAAATTTTTAATTGGATAACAGTGTGGGAAGTTTAGGAAATGATGGATTACAAGATACTGTTAATACTGTTAAAGTGTCTCGGTGCATTTTCAATCAGACAACAAATGGAGCTAGAATCAAGACATGGGTGGTATTGTTTTTTTACATTTCTTCCATATTATTTCAAAATTTATTTTATTTAAATATATTAATTAGAGAGAGATGATCTTTTAAATAGAGTAATACCCTAAAATAGCATTTTTCAAGTTTTTCTTCTAAATTTAGTATCTCAAAAATAGCACAAATACTTAGGTAAAAATACTTATTTATTTTAAATAAATTATATATAAATTTAAAATATTGTATTTGGGTTCATTTTTTCTAATTTAGGGTTTAGTTTTTTTCTTTTAAAATATATTTTTAATGCATTTTAATCTTAAATTTGTGCTATTATTAGAAATTTAAACTAATGATGCTATTTTTAGAATAAAAACTTAAAAAAATGCTATTTTAGACATTTGCCCTTTTAAATATTATATCAATCATTTAAATTATATCATAACTATAATTTTATTTTTAATTTTTAGGGTGGAGCAGGATATGCAAAAAACATACATTTTGAGGATATTACACTCATTAAAGCAAAAAATCCAATTATAATTGATCAACAATATATAGATAGAGGGCATCTTAATAACATAAGGGTAAGTAATTTATAATTTATATATGAATATAATTTTGAAAATATGACTAAACAAAAAAATGTATGTGTTTATATTTGATAGGAATCAGCAATAGCGATTAGCGATGTGAAATTTATGAATTTTCATGGAACAACATCGAATGAAAATGGTATAATACTTAAATGCAGTGCAGTCACACACTGTAAAAATGTTAATCTGGTTGGAATCAATATTACCATGGCGGATGGAGAAAAACCTAAAGTTGATTGTGAAAATGTTGATGGAATGTCCAATGATATTGATTTGATGCAAGAGTGTTTTCAAAAATATATATTATAAAATTAGGAATAACAATGAAAAATCTATCCACATTTCATATTGTAGAATGATATTTTTGTTGTTGTCAACATCATACAATGTCCTATGTCAAAATTAACATATAAATTTCGTTTATTTAAATAATAATTAATTCAAAAATGTTATATACACATAAAACTCGTGATGATGTGTGATCCATCTTATGAAAAGAAAATTTCATATTTTTTAGATGTTGGCTTTAGTTGTGGTTGTCCCTTGGGAAAAAAACAATAGAAGAGAGAATAGTTTATACTAATTTATTTTAAGTATTTGTGACTCAAGACATGGAGTTTATACTCTTTTTGTTCCATAGTAAATAGTAAAGAGTAATACCCTAAAATAGCATTTTTTAAAGTTGTTCTTCCAAATCTAGCATCATAAAATTAAATTCCCAAAAATAGCACAAATACTTATGTGAAAATACTTATTTATTCTAAATAAATTATACATAAATTTAAAGTATTGTATTTGGGTTCATTATTTCCAATTTAGGGTTTAATTTTTTTCTATTAAAATATAGTTTTAATGCATTTTAATATTAAATTTATGCTATTATTGGAAATTTAAATTAATGATGCTATTTTTGGAACAAAAACTTAGAAATGTGCTATTTTAGACATTTGCCCAATAGTAAATGATATTGAAGGTTTTATATACAGTTTAAAAAATTAATTAACCTCTTCTTTTTTCCAAGATTAAACATCTGTTATTATTACTTTCTAAACATTTCAATTAATAATTAAAATCTGGAGAATATAAAGAGTCTAAAAACAAAGAAAAAAATAATTAATTTTGCGTAAAACCTAAATCATCATTTAGAATAAAAAAATAATTATTAAAAATTTATTTATTCTAAAACGATTTAATATGTAAATATTTTCTACCTTTTCTACAACAAATGATAGGAACAATAACATCATTTGAATCTAAATAACAAAACAACTACATAATATAAATAAAAAAACCAATTAATTTTGTATTAGAAATTGAAAACATCATTTATAACTATACAAACAATTATTTCTTTTAAAAAATTATTTCTTATAAAAGAGAGGTAATATACAATGCCATTACATAATTATTTCTGTTAAAACATTATTTCTGTTGAAACATTATCTTATATATATTGAATGAAAAGTATTGGAATTCAAATGTGTTAATGTGTCATCACCATATTCACTTTCACTATTTTCTATAATTAAATGAATGAAAAATTATTAATTACATATTTTAATAATCAAACAACCAATATTCTTTAATTTAAATTAATGAATTTAGTTTTATTTTTGTTTCAAACACAATTATATTTTCAAATAAAATTTTATATTATATCAGTTTTTAATATTAAATTAGAATTATTAATAATTATTTTTATTATGACTATTTTACATATAAAATAATTTATAATATAAAAAATTAATTAAGACTGTTAATTTCATTATTTTAGTTAAATCATGTTATAAAATCTTTTATTTAATTTAATGTAATATATTTATATCAAACAAGCAAATATGTCAAATTTTATTAAATCTCTATATTGTAATCAACAATTTAATGTATTCATTAATAGTTTATATATACAACTTTAAAATATTTTTATAATATTTTTATATATAGTAGATTTAATTTATTCATTTTTATAATATTATAAACGAATTTAGCGATATAAATTAAATGGAGATCTATTGATGATTTTGCTATCAATACGTGAATGGTTTAAAATTTATTTTGAAGAATTTTCATTTATTTTTGGTGACGAATAAATAAGTTATTTATACATTATTCTCAACATCATTTATGAAATTTTTTGAAAATATAATAATTATTTATTGCTGTTTATTTTTAATTAAAGAAAATTGAATTATTGTTTATTATCTACTAAAGATTTTAAAAATATTCTGAAATTTTCAATATAGTCGATAGAACTTTATAAAAAATTAAAATATTTTTTGATAACACTAGAAAAAAATGATAAATCGTCTTGATAATTTATTTAAATATAAATAAATTAAAATATTCAATTTTTCTTGTGCATACCAGAGGTAGTATCCTAGTTTATTATAAAAGAGAAGTAATATATTAAACCGTACAGTAAAAGATTAATTGATTATTTCGGTTCTCAATTTTCGGTTATCTACTGAAGAAACCAAGTACTTATGGGTTTATTAGTTAACTTAAAACACACGGAATTAACCTTCATTTCATTACCCCCTCAAACCGATATTGAACAGGGGCAGTTTCGTCAAACCGGTATTTTAATTTGATCCTACGGTCGCAATGTTTCAGAACGAAAAGGCGGGAGAGAGATCTAATAACCTAAGAGACATTAAGACACAGACAAAAATAACGGTCATAACCGCCGTGTGATGAGAGAAGTATATATACTCCATTTGGATGGCCATTGAAAAAGTATTACTCTCTCAATAAGCCAAAACAGAAACGATGAGTAATCCCGAGAAAGCGAAAATTGATACTGAGAAAGAGATCAATGAAAATTCTGATGAAAGTGACTATCATTGGAGTGATGAAGAAGGAGATGTTCGTGAAATTGTTCTCGCTCTTCCCGCTCTGAGTGTTAGTGAAAGACTCAACTTTGATGATCAAGCGCTTCGCCAAAAAGCCACTGTTGCTGCTGAGTTGGTTTTGGCTGCCGCTGAAAACGCTAAGGCGGATCAAACGGTACTTGCTGGAATCGATGAAAGTGGTGAGAAGTCAAAAAAAAAGAAGGTAGGAAGGCCTAGGAAAGTTCGATTGGAAGTTGCGGTTCCTGCTGCTGGAGCGTCCAGTTCTATAGCCATTGGCTCCGGGGACGGAGGAGAGTCGGCTAAAAAACCGAGGAAGCAAGGCTCTACTCAGTTGAGACATCCCCCTCAAGGTCCTCCTAAGTGTAACATTTGTGGGAGAGGTTTTCTTTCTTGGAAGGCAGTCTTTGGCCATCTGAGGTCGCACAAGGACCGTGGTTATCAAGGTTTTCTTCCTCCGCCGAAGTTTAATCCCGCTGAAGAAGCACTTGGTGGAGCGGTTGGTGCTTCTTCCAGCAGTGGAGGGTTTGGTTTAGGCACTGGAGGATTGGAGATTGATTTGAATGCTGAACCATTGGAGAAAGAAGAAGGGACTAGTGGATCTGGTTCTACTACTCCTAAGTTTGATCTCAATAGGTCACCACCACAAGATGATGATCAAGAGGAAAAGAAAGCCGAGTGAAGGCTTTAATTTGAGTGGCGTTGTTTAATTACTTTCAATAATATGTGCATGCATGCAAGTACTCTTCTTTGGTTTCAGTTTGTTTCTTTGAACTATTTAATGTGTTTGTTGTTGCTTCGTTTCATTAACATTGTGGCAATGTAATAAGATTTGCATATTGCAACAACTTTATAATAATATACTATTGCTACTTACTTTTTTGTTCTCCTGTTGACTTTAAATAAAATATAAATTGTGTGTTTGTAATAATGTGCTGAAATTTTTGCGTCTATTTATTAGTGCAGTATCAAATTATTATGGATCAGTCTATACTGTTCCAATTTATTTGAAGTTAAAATCTCATAATACTTTAGTTCTATCAAACTTGTGTGCATTGTTTCATTCGATATTTGCATATTGATTAGGCCTATCGCAAATAGACAGGAGCCCATTTACATGGTCAAACCCAAACATACCTCTAAGTTTTTTTTTTTCTCATTGTACGGGAACGATGGATCTAATAATCTAACATTTTCATACTCTATTTAACATATTTTTACGAAAAAAGTACAGTCGAACTCCACACATGTAAGATGTACATATAGATAGTACAATCACTAATTTTCCCACGTATCGGTAAGTTTTTAAACTGAATATGTGAATTTTGACTAATCATTATAAATCCATTAAAATAAAAACATTTATTATTTTTGTCTGAAAACATTGGAAAGTTTATTACAATCTAACGCGAAATTAAAATCAGAGTTAATAATCAATTAAAATTCAAATGAACAATACCGAATTTCAACTTAAAATCACTATAGATAAAGCAACAAAAATTAAACAAATGAAATGTCTTATAATAATACATGATTTTACTAAAATTTTCAAATCAAAAATACACTTCTCAAACCCTATACTATATCCACCTCTAAATCAAATAATATATGAGATTACTGTATGTTTGGAGTTCTAAGTAATAAATAGAAGAATACATTAGAAATGCTTTAAATGTCAGATATTTAGATTCTTTTAAATAATCCAAATATTACATTTTGAAATCTGGTATAGTATAAAAAACCAATCACTCTTTCATATCAAAAGTGCTTTCACTAATTCGTATCGATTGCCACTTTAATTGCCAGACATTTGTACATAAATCCTTTAAAGTTTTTAAATTTATTTAAAATTGCTGACATCAACACTCCTAAATTCATGGTAACATAATTGATGACGTGTGTCGGTGTTATTCAAGAGGAAGCATCGTCCTGCGTAAGTAGGCCTGTCAATTTGGTTCATTACCTGCGGGTCCTACACCGTTTGACCCGTCGCAGGGCGGGTGGGGGTTGAAGAAAAAAAAATTTATATGTGGGGTAAGTGTAGGTCGAAGTTTTGGTATATCGGGATAGATGCGTATTTCGTTTTATTATTTTACGGGTTGGCGGATACCCGCAAATTTTGGATCAAAATCATTTGACCAAAATTTAAACCAATTTAATTATAAACCAATTTAATTTTAAACAAATTTAATTCTAAATCAATTTAATATCAAACTTGATGTTCAAAATTTGTATAATTTGATGTTTTAAAAATTGAATTTCAATATATTTGATGTACTAATTTTAGATTTATTATTATTTAGATTTATTTTAATTAAATATTTTAAAAAAATTTAAAAACAAAGCGGGTCGTGGGTCACTCGCAAACCCGTTAGATTAATGCGGGGCGGATGCGAGTTTTAAAAAAAATGATTCGCGGGTTTTGCAAGAAAAGTTTTTTTTTGAAAAAAAATCTTTAACCCGCCGCGTAGTGGGTCATGCGGGGCGAATTTGATCCGGTTGAGAGGACTATGCGTAAGACCCCAATCATCCGTGCATACATATCTTTGTATTATTTCAAATAATGTAACAAAATCTTTCAAAGATCTTTGAATTAAATTCAATCGAGGTAACCAAGAAAAAAAAGAGAAAAGAGCACTTACTTGTAAACATTCAAAAGAGACAAAATCCAAGAAGACTGAAAATAATTAAATATAAGAACAATAATATAATTTAAATAGAATCGTAAATGGACGGTGGCTTTTGTGCATGAAAAGAGGTGTTGAAAAAGTTTCGGTCTTAGTAACCGAAACCGAAACATCGAACTTCGACAGCTATTTAACTCGAAAAATTAAATGAGATATCATTTATTGAGCCTTACGTGTTCTGTTCTTGCTAAGTTAAAGTACCCACACTCACTTCACATGGTCTTCATGACTTAGACTATTCTGCTAGGCCCTCTTCATTGACATTTATGTCATTATATGTATTTATATAAACCCTAATTAAGAGAACAAAAGCATAACTCGAAAAATTCCATTTTCATATCCGTTACTTGAGATGTATATGTCTTCCTTGTCTCCCAGATTCCATAAAGCATATAAAGCTAGATGTGTTAGCTTACCGGTTCGGTCTCATCCAAGTGTCAGGAGGATTCAAGAAGTGGTTTCTAAGGTTAAAGCTTTGGGGTCGTCTTCGTTAGAGTCGAGGAAGATGGTCCGTGATGGTCTCTCTGGACTTACAGAGCTTTATAGATGTTTAAGTGAAGATCTCATCAATTCTTCTTCTGATACTCAACAAGCTCTTCTCAATAATGGTTGTTTGATGGATGAACTTCTTGAAGTGTCGTTGAAGTACTTAGAGGTTTGCGGAGGAGCAAAGGATGCAGCTTCGAAGATCAAGAAGAGTGTTGTTGAGCTTCAGTCTGCTCTAAGAAGAAGCAAGAAAGGAGGTGAATTTAGCTTGGAGTGTGATGTGGATGCTTACATGGCATCGAGGAAAGAGATAAAAAAGGAAATCAAGAAGTATATGGTAATCTCGAAAGAGACAGACGCGTGTATGGAGAGTAGTGTTTGGTGTGATAATAATTATCAAGAGATGATGAGTGCATTGGTTAGAGTCATGGAAGAGACAAGTCTGATAACTTGTTTCGTGTTACGCTTGGTCTTGTCCTTCTTGTCGTCGCCTAAGGGATTGAAGACTAAGAATCATCATCATCACAAAGGTTGGGGGATTGTTATGAAGCTTGTGAAGAAAGGCATAGATCATCATCATCAGGAGAAGAGAGATCACGAGAAAGGCTTTTCTTGCTTGGAGCTTGAAGCTATGGAAGCTGAGATCGGAAAGCTCGTTGTAATGACGACAAGAGATGATCAAGAAGAAGAGAAAGAGATTAGTGAAGAGATAAGTGAGGGTATTCAATGTGCGTTGGTTAGATCAGAAGGTGTAGAGACAGCCATGGAAGAGCTTGAAGAGGGACTTGAAGGATTGTTCAAGGTAATGATACAATCTAGAGTGTCTCTTCTTAACATTCTCTCCACTTAATACACATGGACCAGATTCGAATCTCTTGAGCTGGATTTGGAAATAAATTAGTTGCTAATGACCAGGTTGATCATTGGTTAAATCTTAGTTTGTTTGTCCTTGTTGTGTGTGTTAGAAAATAGTTTAAACATGCGTCCATGTTTTAGAGGATGTACGTTTGTTGTAAGTTTATAACATGTTCATGTCTGAACAACTCTTGTAAATGTTTATGTACTTATAAATATCCACAAATATTCTGCCAAGAATGTGGAAGGTAGACAAACGTGGGAGACCTAATTTTAATGTTTTCCCTTTGATTTTAATGTTAAGAAATATGATAATTAGTTGTGTTTTCATTGAAAACCAATTTAACCAATAGTTGAAATGATCAATAGTGTTAACAAATACATGTTGTATACATGTCCTACTATTTTTATAAAAAAAAAAAATTGTTGGTAGACTTTAACCATGATAACAGTCAATGATATGAATTTGGTGACTAGATTAGATTAGCAAACATCTTCCAGATATCGACAGATTTTGATAGAATTGTGGCATGAATTATGGCATGTTATTAGCAGCTTTATAATCTATAATATATTAATTGAGAATCATTTTAACAAAATAATTTTATGTTGACGTGTGATTTACAAGTGTGACACGTTGATGTGTCACACTATTAAAGTATTTTAAGATAAATATTACCTAAGACATAATTTATTAGATTATTTACGAAAATTGTCATTATACAATATATTATATGTGAATCGCTAATATTTCGACATACAATATATTTTGTCATAAAATGTAAAATATAATATAAAATAAAATATAAATTTTGAAAAATTAGTCAAACAAAATATAAAACAAAAGTTTAGTTTAATTGAATATTTATCATATGTATAATTTTATCCAAAATATATACAATTTAAATCTATTCATATAATATGATTTTATTATCTATTTTATTTTCGTAATCAATATTACAAAAAATTTTAAATATGAAATAAATTATATATATATATCTGATTTAAATTAATAAAATAAATAATTAATTATTATATATAAATATTTTTCCCATGAATCAAAATCTAGTTACATTAATAAAGTTAATGACCTCATCAGCCCTAATAAAAAATGAATTATGATTAAACGGTAACACTATTTATTACTGTTTACCCTATTAGGATTCTTTTCGTCTCGCCCCAGAAGTTTATCAAAGTTGTTTTCGATATATTTTCGGTCATCGGTCAAACCGCATCATCACTAAATCACAAAGTTAATTTTGTTTGTTGGTAAAAGCATAAAGTAGATACTTTTATACTAATACTTTTAATATTTTGTTTAAGTAAAAATGATTTTATGATCGGAGAAATAGTAAACCTGAGACAAAAGCACATACCCAAATCAAATTTCTTTACGTGTCACTATCAGTCCAATTCGAACGAACATATCAGATCAGATTTTTAAAATTCCGCTCATATGCGTTCAAACTATATTTTTTAAAAATATGTTTTCTTTTATAGTATATCATAAACTTAATTTAATACCTCTTTCAAAATTTTCAGAATAAAAACTCGAACGAAATTTGAACCCATATGTTAAAATTGGGAGTGAGAATCCATAGACTGTGCTGGTGAGAAGTTATATTTTTCCTAGATGAATTTTTAAAATTGTATTTTTCTTAGTTTGAATCACAAATAAACATGGACATTCGGATATTCGTTTCGGTTTTGGTTTTTTCAATTGGTAAAATTAAAAATCCATTCGGTTATTTTTATATTTTGGTTCGGTTTCGATTCCGTTATACCTCGGTTTTGGTTGGTTTGATTACTAAATTTAAAAACTGAAAATAACCAAAAAAAAATAGCCAAAATAATCGAAATAACTGAAAATAACCGAAAATAAATAAAAAATAACAAAAAATAATCAAAATATCCAAAATATTTTTTGATAACCGAAAAAAACCAAAAATAATTTAGTTTTTTCGGATGTTATTTTGGTTTTTGGTTCGGATTCGGTTTCGGTTACTAACCAATAACCATAGTTTTCCAAAATAATATTCGTTCAGTTATTTATGTATAATCAAATACCAACCAAAATTATTTTTTTTGTTTGGTTTCAATTTGATTTATTCGGTTCAAATTATTTGTTCAGACTTAATCACAAAATTCGGAAAAAAAAAACGAAAACTGAAAATGAGAACCTGATATTTGCTATGAACACAAAATATAAGGTTTTAAATTCCCTTAGTCATCTATGAAAAGGGCTTATTACACTCACATATGACATATCATTTACATTTTCCACATCAACTCACGACCACCACTACTACATAAAATATGTACAGATTTCTCCAAACAAAGATAAAGATAAATCTCAAAAAACTATTAAGAAAATAGAGAAAGGTTTAAAGAGAAAAAATATCTAAAGATTCTCTCTCTCTCTATTCTTATCCAAAAGCCAGCTGCTTTGTTTTCTTTTTCAGTAAAGAACGCAACTAATTTCAAAAAGCAAACCCATTTGTATTTTTTTATTTAATCGTATATATTATATGGTTTATAAGATACGATTCGAGATCTGGTGGGTGGGGTTTAGGCTATGAGATACACCTCATGGAGAAACTTGAGACTGAAGAATCTACGGCGGCTCCTACTAAAACCCTAGCGTGATCGCTCTCTTGGCCGTAATCCATCATTGGACGGTACTCTAGATCGTCGTCGTGATCATACACAAACTCCGGGATCTCTATTTCGTTCCTCCTCACTTGTTCCCACAGATAATCAACTCTGCTTATGTACCTCAGCTTCCCGTACAACCTACCGTTGCCAATCACCACACAAACACCATCCAATTAGCGATGTTTTTTTTTCTTTCACAAGAAAAGTCGTAGACCCAGAAAAACGCGGCAGTTATTGTTACTTACCCGCCAGAGAACAGAAAGCGGCCACAAGTGGCGAGGAAGAGGCGTGATTGAAGGCCTGGGTGGAGGAAGTAAACCTCCTGGAGATTGTCTCTGACATTTACTGGAATCGCGTCGTAGATTGTTCGTAGAGCTGAGATTCCAGGGAAATTCTCGCTTCTCTGTACGCCGGTGTGGACATAGAGTACGGCGAACGGTTTTCTACCTAAACGAGGAAAGATCTTCTCCTCTAGATACTTCTTCAAAACATCCAGTGAAAGAAACCGAGCTGATTTTGAGGAAAAAAAATCAAATCAGATTCTAAGAAACAATTTAAGTAGAAAACCAGAGTAAAAATCATAGATAGAAAAACAAACAGATCAAACTGTATCAGTACCTGGAAAGAATTTTCCAATAATCCGAAGGATCTTACGACCGCGTTTGTCTCTGCCATGGATCTTGAAGATCTCAAGCTTCTCGATCAGCTGCTCCTGTTCTATCGCCGAAATCTGAGAAATCATCGCTTCTTCGGTAAAATCAGCAAATCTAAAAGAAGAAGAGCGGAACAACAAATGCAGAAAGTGAAGGTGATGAAGCACTGATGATCATTTTAATAGGGAAAGACCAAAACAAAAAATGAAGATGTATTTATTGGCGGTAATGTAAGAAACAATGGACTCTTCGGAATATTCTATAGCATCTTCCTTTTAACATCATCTTTGTCACCTCTTTGTGGGTCCTACATTCATGGACCTTTCTTTGATAAGTAACTAATCTGGTCCCTCCGTTTTCTCCACATCTAACGGCTACTACTCTTTCCCCGCGCTCCCTTAAAAGCTTAGAAACTGGATAAAACTAAATGATTATAGATCTCGAACGTCCATATACTGCATATCTAACGGATAATAACGAAAAAATATGTCTTCTATTACAAAACAAAAAACACAGAAGCACATGAAAGATGAATATTTCACTTTGATTACGGTCGCCGTTTCGGCAAAGTTTGTCCGTCGAGAAAACGGCACCTAATACATATGTATATCATATTTACATACATGTGCAACTCTTACGTCAACCTAACAACTTTTGGAACCTAAGAATCTTTATATGATGAAATAGTGATTCTCTGGTGAAGACCACGAGAGATACAATGAAGTTATAAACTCCTATGCCAATAACATTCCATTATTTGCATTTGTATAGAACAGTCCTATGGCTATCAGGATCAAGCAAAACGCATTCATCACGTATTCACCTAATATTTCTTGCCACAATACAAAATTAACTCAAGTTGATTGGCCTTCAAGGCTGAATCCAGACATCTCCGCTAGTTGTGCGAGTTCTACTTCTCCGCTTAAGACCTAAACAATTAAAAAGAGGTGAAATAAGAACTGACATGTGACGAGATATATCAATGATTCAGAGGATTTACTCACTTGGCCATTTATTATCCATGTTGGGAATCCTTCGATCCTAGCATCTGCACATGCCTTGAATATCTTAGTTCCTTTCTTATATCCTTCGGGAAAACATTCCACGTAATTTAGTAGTTTTGCCGCTTCTCTTCCGAACATCTATAGATGGAGTGAACTTTCATACACTCATGAAAAAGATTCTTTGCAAACCGATAATCCATGAACTACCTACCTGTTTTTGCTCTAAGCAGTGAGAACACCAGAATGCTCCATACATTTTAGCTCCAATGGATTTTAGATGTTTTGCTAAAGCAACAGCATAAGGGCTTGATGACGTAGTGATCTCTGTTGTAAAATATGGCAATTCAATGTCACCTGAGCTGCAAGGAGTGAAACCAAAGTCATATTTGGGTTAAAAGAGAAATCACCTGATTTGACTCATTCATCCGGGCAGCTATTTGTTCACTACTTGTTACAAATGATTAAAAATTGCCATCAGACTGCAGAAACAAAACTATGGACTTGGAGTACCGTGAAGGGATTGGTTGAGCAGTACTGTAGGAAGCAGTCAAGGAGGCCACTACTACGATTGCTATGCAAATCTGCAATCCTACAGCTTGTTGTATCTCTTGCAGCTTCACGTCCTACCACATACATGAAGCACATGAAAAAACGTAAATCCATTTTTTTATGCAAATACAATAAATCAAAAATGTAACAGAAACGGATATAAAAAGATACCTTGAAAGAGAGGAAAAAAAGACTAAATGATAGGAAAGCAGACACTAGACAGTACAAGCATGATGATCCTGAGAGTTCTGTTCCAAGGATATACAGGAAATATGCACTAGCAGATGCCATTGCAGTTGTGGTTCCAAATAACGCAAAACGCCCATTACTATTACTGATTCCAAACGGTAGATTCCCTTCCCCAAGCTGTGCACTTAGAGTGGTTACTAAGCCATACATAACAAATCCAATCACTGGGAGAGGAACACCTAGCAACATGTAAAACGATTTTCACTGAGTCAGCTTACAAACACATTATACCTGCAATGCAACGTTGTCGAATTTCAGTCGAGAAGGACAATGCAACATATTGCACAACGTAGAGTGAACTGAAGCATGCTATTCAATTTTAACAGTTCTGTACATGCTAACGTACCGAAGTTCTCAAATGGTAGAGTTTCTATCACAGATTCACAGAGATTATCACATGCGAAAATTTGATCAGGCCTATGATAAGACTGAAAAGAAACTCCATCACAACCTCAACAATCGCCAAAAGAAACTAAGCTACATACATTTTTCCAGGTTTAGTCAATTACATAGGCAACATACAAAACAACACAAAACCACTGAGCTCTAGATTCCGATTCTGCCTAAATCCAACGCTAAATAGTCAATAAAGCGATACGTAATACCGAAAACGACGGCATAATCACTGTTTAGAACATCGCCGCAAGTTCCACCACCAATAGGGCAAAACGCATCGGAGCCAGTAACCTTGAGGTAAGTCAAGTACGCCGTGTCTAACATCCCTATACCGCCGAGTCCCGTATACCAGTTGTATGCCGAACTATTAGTAGGAACTTCACTTGAAGACGACGATGAGAATGAGGAAGAAAGCAAGGGCGTCAAATCTCCATTTTCTTCTGGCTCAGATGAAGAACAATTGATCGGAACGACCGGAAATCTCCGTTTAGAGACCTAATTCAGAACATCTGACTTCAAAAGACCAGACGACATTACCATCACAGAAGAAGCACATGAGAAGAAATTACCTCGCACCATCTCGGATAAGGAGTTAAATACGGAGGAGTAAACTCACGGAAGCCAAAATGGAACTGGCAAGACGACGCAGAGACAAAACTCGCCATCATCATCGTCGAACAGTCGAGTCATTGTTAAAACATAAAAGCTTCACCAATCTCAGCCACTTGTTTACTTATTGGGCCTAAGGGCGTAGCAACTGTTTATTTGGATCCAAATTCTGCCCATTGTATGCTAAAGTTTGGGCCTCTAATTATCTCCTACTCCATCCGAGTCAGCAAGTTATCCTATCCTAACATGTTAATGAGGGCTGCCTTACTGAGACTCAAAAGTCAAAAGATCGGACACAAAACTGGCTTACGTGGCACCCATACTTGTGAAATAGTGGTATACTACGTTAATATTCAGGTCATGCATAAAGAGAAATATTTATAATTATAATTTATTAGTAAATACAAATTAAATATTTAATTTATATTTAAAATTATTTTTAATACTAATTTTTGTATATATAAATTAAGAAAAGAAAAATAATTATTTTTACGAATTTAATAATATTTTTTGTTAGTTTAATAAAATATATTAATTCTCTAACCAAATTAATAACAATGATATAATTGTAATTATTCTAATAAGTTAAAGTCATTTATATTTTTATTTGAAATTTACTGTAGTAATGACACATTAGCATGATATTTCTGTTAATAACACGTCAGAGTAAGGTTAGAGATTACGGTAGTAACTTAAATCTATTTATATTTATTTGAAATTATTTAGAAATTAACGTATAAAAATTTAAAGAAATAAAAATTATTGTTTTTATAAATATAATAGTATTTTTTGGTTTGTTGAATAAACTATATTTATTCTCTAACCAAATTAATATCAATGACATATATTATAATTATTCTACTAACTTAAACTATTTTATATATTTAAATTAAAATTCGTTATTGTGTTAACACGTCAACATGATATTTTTGTTATTAACACATAAGATTTCTTTATTAAAAAGTTTCTCAAAATAATATATTAGAAATTTGTGTCCAATAATAAATACAAGAAGAGAGGAATATTACACAGCTGTGAAAAGAAATCATGATGACGTGGCAAAACTAATCAACAATCAATGATTAGTCACTTCTTCTCCTTCGTCCAGATACTTTATTCCCTTTCACCAGTTCATGCTGACGTTGCTTTCCGTCTGTAACGATGTCGTTTCTATACATAACTAACAAACAAATCAAATTATTTTTCATAGTACTATAAAACATAAATTATTCAAATAATATAGGGTTGACTCAGTTAATAAACATCTCCAAAACTAAAAATTGATTTATCGTTACATATATCTTATATTAACAAACAATCTATGGTAACTATTTGATATAAATTTTAATCAATTCATTTGTAGTGAAATTAAATTATGTAAAATATTTTAGTAGACGAAGAGACACGATAACATCATAATATAGAATGAGTTAATCTCTTATCGTAGGAGACTTTAGTATTGATTTCACAACTAAACGATTTAAGTAACAATGATATATAAACTGCGTAGTGTGGAATTAATCGTTTAAGTAGAGAAGTAAAAGGAACTCTAATGGATTTGAAGTGAAAATATAAAAGAGGTTAATGATGTTGAACGTCATCATTGCTCCACCACTCCTCTATTTATAGTTTTTTTGTTTATGTATTTTCCTCTCCACTCTTTTCATATTTGATTGCTTTAAATCTGCTTCTTCCATTTTCCTTTAATGCATAGAAAAAGAGCGAGGAGAACATAAAAAGGTTGAAGAATCAGTAAAGAGCAGAGAACAAAAATGGGTCAATGCTCATCGACGACAAAGATGAGGAGAGAGAGAAGAAAGAAAGGTTGTATAGAATCAATGGAGAGGAATAAAGGATGTCTAGCGATGGTAAAGGAGAGGCGTTCTAGGTTTTATATCGCCAGGAGATGCATTCTAATGTTACTTTGTTGGCACAAATACGCCGCTTCTTGATGAGGTTTGTGTAAATTCTATATTTGCATCTCTTTCTCTTTTTTGTCTGTGTTTATAGCTTTGTTCTTGAGGTTTTGTTTTGTTGAGTATGGTAGTTTCAAGATTTAATTTTGATATCTCTACTGTCTTGTTCCTAAAAAAGGAAAAATATTTGAATGCCAAACAAAGGATTCTGATTTACATAAGATATTCTGATTCAATTAAAATAAGAAGTGGCGTGGAATTGTGGAAACAGAACAGAAGAAGCTATTACAATTTGTAGTGTTTTTACTTTCCCAGAGTTCTGACACAAAAACAACAGAAATGACATGAAACCCAAAGTGCCTGCCTGACAGAATCTTTAAAGATGATGATCAATTACACAACCTAAGAAATTCTTGAAATCCTTTGTCAAGAGGGTGAAACAGGTTATCTCGAGCCACGTGGTTGATACATTTTCTCTGGGCCTCTTTCATTAGGAGAGTAAGACCGATCTCTTCTAGACTTTCTTCCATCACGAGGTGAATAGTCCCTTCTTGGTGACCTAGGGTCATCACGAGGTGCATAGTCCCGCCTTAGTGACCTACGGTCATCACGAGGTGAATAGTCCTTTCTTGGTGACCTAGGGTCATCACGAGGTGCATAGTCCCGCCTTAGTGACCTACGGTCATCACAAGGTGAATAGTCTCTTCTTGGTGATCTACGGTGTCCATAATCATCGCGATCATAGTGTCTCCCTCTACTGCTACGGCCTTCTCGGTCTTTGAAAAGGATTAGAAAACAATTAGCTATCCTTTCAGTTGTTGAAAGACTCAGTAATTTTTAGCAAAAGCTACAAATGATTCCTCACCGTTGTCTCTGGAGCTTTTCAAGCCAAGATAATGGCCTGGGGTGGGCGTTCTCGGGCGCTTTCTTCGGGACTGATGATAAAGCAAAGTACATAATAAGCCTCATGAAATGAACACATCGTTCAAGTGACAAAAACCACGGCATGTTCAAGGAAAAAAGATGCATCCTAGGCGTGGAGAAACATTTGACTAATAATTGTTGAAACTTGATAATGTCCTTTGATTAGTTGAGAGTTTGAGGCAATATAGTTGCTTATGATTAGTTGGATCAGATCATTTGGAAAAGCTGTTTAAGCTGGCGACTGGATTGATCAAGCTGTGTTTCACTTAATCATGTTGGGCAATGATGGGTAGTACTTTTATCATCTCTGATTGTTGCCAACACTAGCTTGACGCAATATTTTCTGAATGGTCAGAAAACCTCCAAGTTAACAAATAATGATATCAAACTTATCATATATGCCACCAAAATACGTAGAGCATGAAACTTTTACCCTTTCGACAGTTATGTACCGGCCTTCCAGTACAGAGTGGTTGAGATATTTAATACACCGCTCAGCATCTTTAAGTGTGTCCATTGTAACAAAGGCAAAACCACGAGACACACCGGTGCGCGGCTCCATTACAAGAAAACAAGAAGTAACCTGGGAAAATGAAATTAGTTAACGACATGATTAAGGATTATCTGCTAAAAACGCAGAGACAAAATATATTTAAAATGGTAGGCAAATCAGCATAAGATGTTACCACCTTTCCTTCCTTGGAGAAATGTGATTCAAGATTCTTGTCAGTAACTCTTGTAGATAGGCCAGTGACATAGAGAGTGTTGCCAGGGTTTTCAATTTCACTTCTGTCAACCAAAATTCATTCAGGCAAGGAAAAACTAAATATTAGAAACTCTCAATCCAATTACAGGAGAGTTCGAGCACAGATGGAGAAAGAAAGCTAGAGCTAACCTTCCACGGCTTCTTGACCTTGACCTAGAAAGAGTATAGTAAATGAAACAAGATTACCATACAATATTGTCCTTAAATGTTTCAGAGACATACCCAAAAAAATTGCATAAGAAAGCTCCAAACTGAACGCAATAACTAACTAACCTTCCACGGCTTCTTGATGGAGATATGGGTCTGGGCAAAGATTTTGACCTAGGCCTGGACCTAGATCTAGATCTGGACTTGGATCTTGATCGTACTTTTTGGGGTGAAGGAGATCGTGAATCCCTGATGCAGAATCAAGTAAAAGATCACACACTCAGGTAACATCTGTCACTGAGACTTCGTACTTGGAAACCCAATCTAATTAAGCTTTTCATCAGTCCTATGAACTACACGATCAAGCCAAAACAAAACAAAATGAACACAACTACAACACCATAGAAAAAGAAGTCAAAGCTCGCATTCATAGCCTACGTGTAAATGCAATTCAACATTGTATAAATGGGTAAAAACTAAAAGAAAACGATTCATAGAGGATGAAACGTCGATTTGACAAAGACCAAAGCATTAGAAATAAAACTTGAATCTAACCTTTCTTGAGGAGAAATCGCCTGCAAAACGAAGTAATTACATCAATTTTATCGGAAAATAACAAACGAAGATGAGGAAAAGGAAACATAACCATTGATTGATAGTCGTAGAAGCTTACCATTGCGAAAGAAGCAGTAAGGCTGTGATCTAAGGCGGAAAGAATTAGGGGTTTACTGTATGTAACAAACGTGAAATCACTTTTCCTCGAAATTGAATTATTTATTTCTATAAAGAAATTGTAACATTACACGAGTAGTAATTGCATGTGGCAAGACTCACGTCTCTTATGGTGGCATCCCGCAACCAAACTGTAATTAATCTTAATGTCTACTTTGATTTGTTTATTTTAATGGATATAAAGAATCTAAATCAAATACTGTTATTAGTTTTATGATTTAATAATATGTTATTGATTCTATTATTTATGAATATTAATTTGTAACTGGATCTTATATTCCGGGAATGCATTATGTCAAATCAACTCTTATACTTATCAAAGTTTATTTACAGTAAAAAATCTTACAATTAAAGAGAAATTCGTATTGAACTATGCGAGTCGATTACAAGTTATCGGAGTTCGGTTGTGGTTCCGATCTATTAAAAGTCTCTTTTAATTTATGGCGCGAACCCCCTCTTTTGTATTTTCAGTTCACCTAATTTTTAATAATGTAATTATTATCATTATTAAATGTTCATAAATATCATTTAATGGTGACAAATTTCTTGTCGTTTTTGATAGTCGTTGAAATCGGACAAATCTCTAACCTGTTCGATGGCTTCTCGACAAATACGCATCTACTCTTGTTAGAAATGAACTTTCGTTTTACTGTATCTAACTCACTTCGGACCGAGCTCGAGTTTATAAAGAAGGCACAACCCATCTTCAACAGTAATATATATATATATATATATATATATATATATATATATATTTTAGGTTGCTAACTCAAAGCCTCGTTTCTCTTTCGTCGTCCTCTTGTTTCATCGTAGATCAGTTTATTTATTTCAATAAGAACGAAATCTTATAAGTATATTATATTTGTGGAATTTTGAATTGATGACGGTTGCATGCAAATAAATAAAGGAGTAGATGCAAGTTGTGGCCGGGTTAAATTATCAATCACGTCAATTTAAAAATGTACCGGTACATCGTGATGTGGATAGGTCATCATGTAGATAACCTACCAATCATATATTTCTCTTTTTTATTTATTTGGTTTGTACTTTCATTTTTTTCCATTATAGCCTTGTGGGTAGTAAAAAAATATATGTTACTTCCACTTTTCAATATTGCTAAAAGAAATATAAGTAAAAAACAGTATAGATCAAGTTCATGTAATACATAGAAGTATAGGACTTACGATCTTAGCAGTGAAACTAATCATTCAATACATGTTTATGCGTTTTTCATTGAGAATGCATACGTTTTTAATAGCAATCTCTCCTTAATGAAAAGCCAATAATAGAGATTCTATAAACGGCAATAAGCTTTATTCAATGTAAAAATAAATATATCACTATCATACATGTCCTTCTTCTAACATAAATTCAATTTTGTGTTTACTCTTATGTATTGAAAGTATAGAAAATCTATGAGTATGAATCAATTTGTTTTTGTTAACAGATTAAAAAAATTATTTTGCTAAAATGACATATGAAGGCTTTTGGTCTACAAATTAGTTAGAGTTGCATCATTGTCGGAAAAAAATGATTTGAATATCTATATTAAAACCACAATCTTGAGTTTTTGAAGAGTTTTCTATATTTTAGTTTACAATTAAATATATAGTTAAATGCATCGATTTAAATATATCATTAATCAATATTAATACTAAAATTAATATTGTTAACTTTGTTACTTATTTTTGGTTTATTTGTGTCTATCTTTAGTTAATTAAATAAGTAATACAGTTAAAAATATTATTTTTGACTATAATATTGATTAATCATATGGTTAAATAGGTTCAATTAATTATAGATCGTTATTTAAATAACTTATTAAAAAAATTTGGTATTTAAATGATTCAAACACAAAAATTTAATATTTTAATAATTATTTTCCCGTTCGTAACTTAAAAGTATTTCAATTTCCTTAACTATCAAGTATGTTAAATATTTTGGGTTGGCAGTAGTAATAGCTCATACGAGGGAACTTCCTATAAAGGGGAAAGGCATAAATCAAATAAGATTTCAGTTTCGTATCTATTTTTTTGGTTAAATCAGTTTCGTATCTAATTGTTTTCTTCATTGCTTGGGAAATGACTCTACCATATTTTGGTCTTACTTATACGATCTAAATATATCCAAAATAGTTCTATATTTGAATAATTTGCTGTATTCTTTTTTGTACCTAAGATAAAAGTTAACTAGATTCATATTCACGCCATGCGTGGGAAAAAATATTCGCAAATTATAATTGATTAGTAAATATAAATTAAATATTTAACTTTTATTTAAAATTACTTTTAACATTAATTTTTGTATATACAAATTAAAAAAAGAAAAATAATTATGTTTTACGAATTTAATAGTTTTTTTAGTTTAAAAAATATATTAATTTTCTAACCAAATTAATAACAATGATATAATTTTAATTATTCTAATAAGTTAAACTCATTTATATATTTATTTGAAATTTATTGTAATGATGACATATCAACATGTTATTTCTGTTAATAATACTTCAGAATAATATTATTTTCTTAAAATATTTTTCAAATAATATATTAGGGATTACAGTAGTAACTTAAATTTATTTATATTTATTTGAAATTATTTATAAATTAACGTATAAAAAATTTAAAGAAATAAAAATTATTGTTTTAACAAATATAATAGTAATTTTTGGTTAGTTGAATAAATTATATTTATTTTCTAACCAATTTAATATCAATGGTATGTATTGTAATTATTCTAGTAACTTAAACCTTTTTATATATTTAACCTGAAACTCGTTGTAATGTTGACACGTCAACATGATATTTTTGTTATTAACACGTTAGGGTAAAGTTAATTTGTTAAAAAATTTCTCAAATAATATTTGGATGTTAAAAAAAGTTATAAATTATCTTTGATCGCTGGACTTGCGCGCTTACCTCTCTCTATTCTCTCGTGCTTTGAAAATGAGAGATTTTTTAGTAGTGTATTCAATAGTGATCATGACAGGCAAACCCTAGATTTTACTTCACCTACTTGAGGTTAAATTTCAAACAAACGACGACCAAAGCT